>CM072088.1:19362500-20612500 GCA_036850905.1 Luffa acutangula | reverse complement strand
AAGATCAACGACTCAACACATTTGTGAAACATGCAAATTGTCCTCTAACAAAGATTATCCAACAACGTTATATGAAAACAATACAACATGTATAACTCAAATCAAAGGAGGATACATTAAAGAAGATAGAATGAAGCATATCTCACCAAAACTCTTCTACGCTCATGATCTTGAAGAAGATGGTGATATAACTGTTCAACAAATTTCTTCAAAAGACAACTTGACATACTTATTTACAAAGGCATTACCTACTGCAACCATTGAGAAGTTGGTGCACAACATTATAAATGAGACTAATGCGTGACTGAAGGTGATGGTAAACTATGAATTAAAGATGATTTCAGTCAATAAGTACAAGTATAAACTATTGCACGCAGTAATAAAAACAATGGAATTATTCCAAAGTATCGATCCCACAGGGACGAATGTAAACTCATATTTGAAGAAGAAACTGCCCTTAAGCAAGATGATTGGTAACAAAATAAGTTGGTTGGATTTGAAAATAATTTAAAATAAGAAAGCAATAAAAAACAATAAATCATTAACAAAAAGACAAGAGATTTAGTTTAGTTTCATCCCAAGTAAGATTAACCCTATTACTAGCTTGCTCACAACCTAAGTCTATTCATGAATTGAGTCAGGTTTAACTTCCATTTGGCCTTACTCCTAAGAACTGTTAGAAGGCTAAGTGAGGTTGTTGCACATGTTTGTGGCTCCATTCTGACATAGATAATTCATGCGTACAACTTATAACCCTATAGTTGTTACTCCTCGTAATACTGAATTCCCTATTTCTAGGCTTTTCTCTGTTGCCTTTTTGGCTCTTAATCTCAAATTAATTAATTAATCAATGTTTTGGGGATAACAAACTCAATTTTTAATTACTAAAAATTCAGTGTTTTAATATGCCCATAGCGTAGAGCTCGGAACAACGATTCCAACACCTCTTGAATCACTCAAATCAGAGCTTAAACGAAGAAGTTATAGCCGAAACAAGTTTTAACGAAAATACTCGTGTTGATGACGTGGCAACTGAGTCAGCTTCTTAGACCTATCCGGAGTTGACACGTGGAGCAATGGGAGAGGGACACATGGGGCTTTTTGGTATTTAAATATATATATATATATAATTTTATTTATAAAACCATATGTGAGAAACGGCTTAAAAATGAGTTCACACACACACACACACACACACACACACACAAAATACTCGTGTTGATGACGTGGCAGCTGAGTCAGCTTCTTAGACCTACCCGGACCCGGGGTTGACACGTGGAGCAATGGGAGAGGGACACATGGGGCTTTTTGGTATTTAAATATATATATATATAATTTTATTTATAAAACCATATGTGAGAAACGGCTTAAAAATGAGTTCACACACACACACACACACACACACACACACACACACACTTTATAATTTATATTATATTACACACACACATATACATTTTATAATTTATATTATATTACACACACACACACACACTTTATAATTTATATTATATTACACACACACATATACATTTTATAATTTATATTGTATTACACACACACATATACTTTTTATAATTTATATTATATTATTATTTTAAATTTCTTTTTACTTTTAATCTCCACCCTTGGTTTTTCTTTAATTTGAATCCAATGATTGGATTCAAATTAAACTCAATTTCAAATTTCTTCCAACTCCATCTCCTCCCTATTTATATCCTCATTCTCTCACAAAAATAACAACAATTCTCCTCTCTAAATTCTCTCCAATTTCTACATATTTGTTCTCTCCAATTCTTCAATGTTGCTTTAAATTTATTGTGAGAGTTTTATTTTGAGAGATTCTTGAGCTATTCAATTTTATTTTTCTTAGTCATTCGAGGGCATTAATTTGTAAGATTTTTTCTTATAAATTTGTGAGCAAAATTTTGTATATCTACTCTTTGAGAGAGTTTGTAATATTGTATTCAAATTCCAAATTCTTTGTAAGGGTTGCTCTTGAGCCCGAAAAAAAGAGCGGTTGTAAGGGTTTGATCCTAAACCGTGGAAAGGATCAGGTTTGTTCTTGCTCCCGAAAAAAAAAAGAACATTGTATCGATTGGACTCTAAGCCGTGGAAAGAGTCGTGTTCTTAAATCGAATACCCATGAGGAGCTTGGGGAGTGGAGTAGGTCGTTTGTCGAACCACTATAAATTTCCGGTGTTATTTTCTCTAACCCTCTACTATTTAATTTTTGCAATTAATGTTCTTTATCATAAATTGCATGAAATTAATTGTCAATGTTTGTTCTTCATGCTTATGGACAATATTTACATTTGAGTTATTCATGGTGTTTGAAATATATTTCTAATTTATTAATAAATTTGTGTTAAAATTAATTATTTGTAAAAAGTTCACTTATTTGTTTAAATTGGACCCACCGTACTAAAAAGTTTATAAAGTTTCATTAAACCCTATTCACCCCCCTCTAGGGTTGTCATACCGATCCAACAATTGGTATCAGAGCGGGTTGCTCATCTTGAAATAATTTTTCTTGATAAACTTAATTGTTTTTTAGCTATGGCAACTTTAGGTTTTATCCATTTTACCGATAGTCAATCTATTACAAAGCCTCGTTTCTTTAATGGTACTAATTATAGTTATTGGAAAAATAGAATGAGATTTTTCTTGCTATCTATTGATTATGATTTATGGGATATTGTTGAGGAAGGTTTTAAAATTCCAACAAAAGATGTTGATGGTGTTAGCTCTATAAAACCTAAGGAAGAATGGTCAATAAATGAAAAGAAAGCATGCTCTTTAAATGTCAAAGCTATTAATTGCTTATTTTGTGCTTTGAATGAAATTGAGTATAATAGAGTGTCTATTTGCAAAACCGCTAAAGAGATATGGGATAAATTAGAAATTACTCATGAAGGAACTAGTCAAGTAAAAGAAACAAAGATTGACATGTTAGTTCATCAATATGAAATGTTTAAAATTGATGAAAATGAAGTTCTTTCCGATATGTTTATTAGATTTACTAACATTGTCAATGCTTTAGAAGGACTTGGGAAAAAGTACTCAAATCTTGAGAAGGTAAAGAAGCTATTGTGGACTTTGCCTAAACAATGGGAGCCTAAAGTCACCGCCATTCAAGAGGCAAAGGATCTCAAATCTCTCTCCATTGATGAACTCATGGGTTCGTTGTTGACACATGAGATGAAGATCAAGAAAAACATGAAGGATGAGAAGAAAAAGAAAGAGAAGAGTATAGCCTTAAAGACCATCTCCTTAGAAGTTGACTCCGAAGATGAGGATGCTTTTGATGAAAAAGACGTTGCCTTTCTTTCACGTAAGTATAAAAATTTCATAAAGAGAAAGAAACAACTCAAGAAACATTTCTCCAACCAAAAAGAGTCAAAAGGTGAAAAGGAGCAAAAAGGATGAGGTAATATGTTATGAATGCAAGAAACCGGGTCACATTAGAACTAATTGTCCTCTTCTCAAATCATCCAAGAAATCCAAGAAGAAAGCAATGAATGCTACTTGGGAAGATAGCGATGAAAGTGAAATTGAGAGTGATAATGAAGAAGTGGCCAACTTTTGCTTCATGGCTCATAGTGACAAAGAGGATGAACAACATGATGAGGTAACTCTAGAACCTCTTTCTTATGATGAGTTATTTGAAGCTTTTGAAAATATGCAAAATGATTTAGAAAAGCTTAGTTCTAAGTATGTTGTGCTTAAAAAGAAATACGATGTTTTATCTAGTAAAAATAAGTCTTTACTTGAAGAAATTGCTTGCTTAAAAGAGAATGAGCATGATGTTATGCATGTTGATGAAATAAATATCTCTTGTGACAAGCATGTTTTTGATTGTGATGAGAAAAATGCCTTGCTTGACAAAGTTAAATTTCTTGAGCATGATAGTTGTGAAAAAGATAATTTGATTAAATTACTCAAAGAAAAAGAATCTAGTGCTTTGCAAGATAAGGCTAAAGAATCTATTAAAAAGTTAACCATAGGTGCTCAAAGATTAGACAAGATAGTTGAAGTAGGCAAACCTTTTGGTGATAAAAGAGGTTTAGGCTATATTGATGAATGTTCTACTCCTTCAAGTTCTAAGACTATCTTTGTTAAAACATCTCCTAATATGCCTAAGCTTAACATGCCTAAGGTTGTGCCTAAGAATACTAGTTTTGTGCCTATTTGTCATCATTGTGGTGATGAAGGTCACATTAGACCTAAATGCTTTAAAGTGAAATATGCTCAAACTACTCATTCTATGCCAAAAGATGGTTTGCACAATGTATCTAATCTTGTTAAATCTAAATTTGTGCCAAAGCATGAAAATGGTAGAAATATACATGGAAATTCAAAATTTTTACATAGACAATTTCATGCTAGCTCAAAATTGGCCCATAATGTGAAATTTTTGAATAAGTATGAAAATGCTAGAAATATGCATACAAAATCAAACTTTGTGCCTAAACATGCTTGTGCTAAAACTAATTATTTGCATAGCACTAAATTTGTGTCTAAGCATGTTCGTGGAAAATTAAATTATATGCATAACGCCAAATTTGTACCTACTTGTCATTTTTGTGGAGTTAAAGGTCATATTAGACCAAATTGCTTTAAATTAGAAAATGCTCCAAGGAAGAATTTCTTAAAGAAAAATATTGAGAAAAATCAAATTATTAAGAAGAAATTCTTGTATAATAATTGTGGCAAAATTGATGATAAATTTGATATTTGTTATTTGCCAAAAATGAATGTTACAAGTGTTGGAACAAATTTGAAATGGGTTCCAAAATCAATGCTCACTAACAATGAATGACCCAAGAAATGGGTACCAAAATCTTTTGGTTGAGCTTTGTCTTTGTATGTGTGATTTCAATAAGTAAGTGGTTGCTTTGGTCTTATAATTTGGAAATAAGTTTCATTGAAGCAACTTAGTGGCTTGCTCGAACACATCAAGGAAAATGACCTTTTCGGTAATTTTGTATTTTATTTTTAGTTTATTATTTTATTGATATGAAAATTACATCTTCTTGATGGGTTAGAAAGTGAAATATCGTTTCTTGAATTTTGTTGTCTATTAGATTAAATGTCTATGAGATACTTGAGAATATTATTGGCATCTATGTGCATTGCTTGAATATTTATGGATTAGTGGATTAATACTCTTGAAAATTTGTGGTAGAATGTTCTTGAGATTTATCCATAATATTTATTGCCTTTTTAAATTTGGATTTTATGCCATGTGAAATTATTGAATATATATTTTGGCATATTTTGCATGATATTAGATTATTGGTTTTTAATGTTGATACTTATCTAATTTATTGGTCATTGATTTATCCAAATATTAATTTGATATTATAGAAATTGAAAATAAGAATTATTGTTATTGATGGATGTATGTTACGTTAAATGCTTTTTGGCCCTGAACCATTTGTTCACTTTGGAAATTAATTTCAAAGTTCTGCTATTTTTTAAAAGTTGATTGTTTTTAAATTTTGTTTGAAAATAGTTGTTGAGTTCTTTTACATAGGGGGAGTACTTATGAAATTGATTTATACTCTAAAATTTTGTTAGCATGTTGCTCAAAAGTGTTTACTTAATTTCCGTGATTTTTTTTGTCCATATTTGATCGATATTTTCTTTATGACATAGATCGTGGTTAACCTATGATCAACCACAATTGGTATCAATATTTTCTTTTATTATTTTTCTTGCCTATACATGATTTTTTTTTTAAATGAGTTGGGGTGGACCTATGCACAAAAACAATTGGTGTTAGTGTTTATTTAGTTAATCTTTATATGATGTTATTTGCATATGTTTATTTGATAAATTCTTTTTTAGTAACCTAAGTGATGATATGCTTGTTTGATAACATTTCATATTTTGGTATCATGATGATGTTTTAAATGTTGTTTGGATTTGATAAGTTGACAAGTTGATTCTTTTAAGATTAATTTGCTTATGTATTCTTTGTGTATGAAAAATTTGTTTATGTGCATAACCATGAGAATTAAATTTCTATTTGTAATTTTACTTCACTTATGCCATGTTTTCTCAAATGAAAATTTTTTGAAATTTATTGATAATGTGCTTGAAATAGATTGATCTAACATGATATTTTATCTTGTGCAAAATTGTTTGAATATCTTTGTTTGTGTTCATCTCTTTGATATTTATTGATTTTTTTTAAAAAAATAAGGGAATGCATGTTTTTAGGGGAAGTTTTACAATTTATATGATTTCCATGATATTGCTTTTTATTCCTCTTTATGTGAAAATTATAACTAAAGTATTTTCTAAGTATATATGCCTAGTAGGTTTGAAGTGGATTGTTGAGAGAAATTACTCAAAGACAAGTTCATTGAAGGTAATTTTGCAAAAACTTCTATGAGTACATCCACCAAACTTGACAAGAAGATGAAAAGAGTAAAACTTATTGTTGTTAAAGTTTATTGAGGTATGTTCGAAACTTTACCCCTCTTATGCATATTGTTTATCTATTTTAGGGGGAGTAAGTAACCTTTGAAGTAATATTTTATTTTAGAATTTCTTATAATTAATGCCTCTTGATTTTCATGTTACATCTTTTAGAAGGCATTTTGATAGGGGGAGATATGAAAGCATGTGTTAAATATTTTTAGGGGGAGTTGTGCTAAATTTATGTTCATGTTTGTAAGGGAATCATTTATGTAGTTCTAAATTTTTCTTAATTATTCTTTTTTATGATTCCAAAGGGGGAGAAGTTTCAGAAAAATATGCTATAAATTTATTATGATTTTGATTGTATTAATTAGGGGGAGAATTTATTTTTGAGTGAAATTCAAGAATGATCTTTATGGTGATATGTTGGACTTCATATTGAAATTATTTTTTGATATATGTACTACCTATGGTTTATATGAATTTCAAGTTATTTTTCTTGTATGGTTTGTCATCATAAAAAAGGGGGAGATTGTTGGCTTTTTGGCTCTTAATCTCAAATTAATTAATTTTAATTAATTAATTAATCAATGTTTTGATGATAACAAACTCAATTTTTAATTACTAAAAATTTCAGTGTTTTAATATGCCCATAGCGTAGAGCTCGGAACAACGATTCCAACACCTCTTGAATCACTCAAATCAGAGCTAAAACGAAGAAGTTATAGCCGAAACAAGTTTTAACGAAAATACCCGTGTTGATGATGTGGCGGGTGAGTCAGCTTCTTAGACCTATCCGAGGTTGACACGTGTAGCAATGGAGAGGGACACATGGAGCTTTTTGATATTTAAATATATATATATATATATATATATATATATATTATTTTATTTATAAAATCATATGTGGGAAATGACTATTTGAAATTTAAAAAAATAATAATAATAATAATAAAATAAAATAAAAAAATAAATCTGAACTTCATTAAAGATGATCTGACATTTGAGATTTCAAAATTTTATTTTAAAAAAATTAAAAAAAAAAAAAAAAAAGAATGAGCTTACCGTTAACTCATATATATATATATATATATATATATATATATATATATATATATATATATATATTTACTTTTTATAATTTATATTATATTATTATTTTAAATTTCTTTTTACTTTTAATCTCCACCCTTGGTTTTTCTTTAACTTGAATCCAATGGTTCAAATTAAACTCAATTTCAAATTTCTTCCAACTCCATCTCCTCCCTATTTATATCCTCATTCTCTCACAAAAACAACAATAATTCCCCTCTCTAAATTCTCTCCAATTTCTACATATTTGTTCTCTCCAATTCTTCAATGTTGCTTTAAATTTATTGTGAGAGTTTTATTTTGAGAGATTCTTGAGCTATTCAATTTTATTTTTCTTAGCCATTTGAGGGCATTAATTTGTAAGATTTTTTCTTACAAATTTGTGAGCAAAATTTTGTATATCTACTCTTTGAGAGAGTTTGTAATATTAGGGTTGCTCTTGAGCCCGAAAAAAAGAGCAGTAACGGTTTGATCCTAAACCGTGGAAAGGATCGAGTTTGTTCTTGCTCCCGAAAAAAAAGAACATTGTATCGGTTGAACTCTAAGTCGTGGAAAGAGTCGTGTTCTTTAATCGAATACCCAAGAGGAGCTTGGGGAGTGGAGTAGGCCGTTTGTCGAACCACTATAAATTTCTGGTGTTATTTTCTTTAACCCTCTACTATTTAATTTTTGCAATTAATGTTCTTTATCATAAATTGCATGAAATTAATTGTCAATGTTTGTTCTTCATGCTTATGGACAATATTTACATTTGAGTTATTCATGGTGTTTGAAATATATTTCTAATTTATTAATCAATTTGTGTTAAAATTAATTATTTGTAAAAAGTTCACTTATTTGTTTAAATTGGACCCACCGTACTAAAAAGTTTATAAAATTTCATTAAACCCTATTCACCCCCCTCTAGGGTTGTCATACCGATCCAACATTCTCCTATATCACCTTTATGAAAACCGTTATTGTCTGACCCTTTTGGTACCGAACTCACATTGCATGATAAGTGTAAATGACCAGTTTAAGCTTAACAAGATAACATTATAATCAATAAAGAGAGACATGCATAAATAAAACATAAGGCAAGCAAAACCACTTTCAAGCTGATCCATCGACAAGGTATTCACTAAACGGAATCCCTTAAAGGAATTTAGCTACTCATGATAACAAATGATATGAATAAATAACTTTTCATTGAATAAGAATTCATAAGTACAAATAAATGAAAAGAAATAGACGCTGGAAAATAAATAGTGCAGTAACTAAATCTAGGGTATAATTCCTCAAGAGTTCCCACAACACTCTAATCTTTCTTTTACAAGGTGGGAAAATGGTGAACTTTATACAAACACAAGATTTGTTGTCTAAACTAGGTTAGAATTTGGTCGTTCTATAAGGGACTGCAGACATCACGACTCATGGGTTGAGCTAGGGTTCTGTCACCACCCATATCTTCCCAGTGAGTTATGCTTGCATTTCCTCTCGATTGCTGACCTTTTATAAAGTGAGAAGTTGTTGGAGAGCCACAAAATCCATGCCAGCAAGTAGCCCAGTCAGTTTCAGAGTCAAAATAGTCGGGTAGGTGTGTGGAAAGCTCGTTCAACGCTGACTCGCGAAGAATCTGGAAATCTATTTCTGCCTAGAAATGCGGTCACATTTCTTTTTGCCTTGGTAGAATTGCAGTTGCATTTATGCTCTTCCTCTGTTTTTCCTCTAGTTTCCTATCACACGAAAATTTGATCAAATGCATATAAAATAAGTTCTTTTAAGCATAAATAAGTATGCACTGAAAAAATCAGACTCCCTAAGACTCATCTCACCAACTTTGACACTTTTTAGGCTTGGGATAAGGCAAATTGATTCAAAACATACAAGTTCTCACAAGAAATGAGCTATGAGCTAAGAATACAGGGAAAAATACATATATTATTGGCACTTATCAACAACGACTCAGAGATTTCAAATGACATTTCCATGATGGGAGTAAATATACTACACTCTTTCTCCATTGACTGTGGTTTTTCCCACTGGGTTTTTCTAGCAAGGTTTTTGATGAGGCAGTTGTTAATGTACGTATATGAATAACGTACTCTTTTTCCTTCACTAGGATTTTTTCCTAGTAAGGTTTTAATGAGGCATATCTTTCATATACAACGGATATCTAAGGGGAAGTGTTGTAAATACATGATATATATTGTAGATATCCATTTACTCCACTAACTCATCCAACTCATAATTTTAGCTATTCTTCCCCATGACTCCCCCTCTCCCTCTGAAATTGTCATGAGACTCTCTCTCCCTCCTATTTTAAGTCATTTGGAGTTGTAAACCAACCGTATTGCATTATTATATAAATAAGGGTTGTATGAATCATTTGTAGAGCACACAATTGAATGAGAAGAATACATTTGCTCTCTCTTTTCTCCCTACTTTGCTCTCTCCATTTCTTCTTTTAGTTTTGTCGTTGTTCTTATTTTATAACATTTTTTATAATTTAACCTAAATTTTATAATGATCACATTTTTCAAGTACAAAGATAAAAGTTATATAAATTAAAGTGAGGTTAATCGAAACATAACTTCAAGTATCTATTAATACCAATTCCAAAAGTCAATGGTTCGATCTCCACACTTGCCATCGTTGATCTAAAAGAAATATACAATATTGTCACAATCAAACTAATTGTTAAATTTAGCCATAAAACAAATTTAGTTCTCACATCAACCACCCCATCTAAGAAAGCAAAAAAGTTAATATAAAAAAATTTGAATTTGATTTTAACACTCCTAGGCCCATTTGGTGTAGGATTTTGGAGATGAGAATGCAAGGATTTCTAAAAGGGGCAACCAGCTAAATGGCCATTTTAAAATAGTTGAATTGAAAAAGAGCCATTCGTGTTTTCATTTTGAGATATGGCCAAAAGCTAAATTTAGTAAATTTTTTTGGCAACAAAGTGGACGTAAATACCCCACCCAAATCTTAATTTAGAAATAAATTAAATTAAAATACACTATAGAAGGGAGAAAATCTAGGATTGTTATAGATTAATTCAACAACCAAATCAATAACAAACCTACAAATTAAACAAATAAATCTGGAAAATTAAAATTGAAACAACAGATTCAAATTCAAATGGGAGAAAAAAATCCTGGATGGCCAAAAACATAAAAGCAGTAACCAAAAACGCTACTTTGGGGATGAAATAAAACATGAAAGCAATAACAAATATGTGGAAACATACCTATGATATGAATAATCTTTACAGTTAGTAACAAAATGTATAAGAATGACCCTAACCGAAATATAAATCCATATTATTTAAATTAAATATACTATAAAAAAATGAGAGAATCTAGGATTTACAGGTTAATTTAATGTGAAATTCAGTAAAATAATTTCAAAATAAAAAGGATAAGTCTAATATTAATTTATCTTAACAGTATAATTTGAAAACAAAAATTTTAATTAAGAAATTTGTTACTAAATTCAAATCACGATTTATTGAGGATAGGAGAACATAACAAAATACAATATATCGATAAAAAAAAATCATAGATGTTACCGCTAGAATTCATCATGCAAATTAAATATACTATAAAAAAAGGAGAGAATCTAGGATTTACAGGTTAATTTAATGAAATTCAATAAAATAATTTCAAAATAAAAAAGATAAGTCTAATATTAATTTATCTTAACAGTATAATTTGAAAACAAAAATTTTAATTAAGAAATTTGTTACTAAATTCAAATCACGATTTATGGAGAAAAAATAGGAAAACATAACAAAATACAATATATCGATAAAAAAAAAAAACAAATCATACATGTTACAGCTAGAATTCATCATGCAAAATGAAGAAATTGAAGAAAAATCACTGTAGTTGTGATCTTTGGTTAATCACAATTACAGTGTGTATGAAAACGGGTAAGAGTTTCTTCTAAAAATTATTTACTTTTGTAGGAGACGGAAGATTCAAAGGTGATTGAGACTGATGCAGAAGAAAGTTCAAATGAGCTTTTAACAAATGAAAAGAATAACTCAGGTGAACGAAAACATGAAAGCAATAATCAAGTAACAAAAATGCTGAAATATACCTATGATCAATAGCTCTACAGAGGAACGACGAAGACCAATAATCAATCAGAATGGTTGGAAAAGAAGATGAAACAATCTGGTTTGTTGATTACAAAATAAAAGTCTACTGGAAAAGACGATGAAGCAATCTGGATTATGAAGCAATCTGGATTTGAATTTCAAATGATAAGAGATAATATATATGTTGTAACTAATTATTGCTTGATTCATGGGATAATTGGTTTTTTTTAAAAAAAAATTAAATGGCTTCCTCAAATATAGGGTGGGGCATGAAAATTAACTTAGGGGTATAATTGGAAGAATAAAACATGTGAAAACAGGTTAAAAATACGGTTTGGCCATTTTTCATTAAAAAATACGGTTTGACCATTTTTCGAAATTACCCTGTAATTTCTGGCCATTTCTGAGGATTTCCCTTTCTAAAACCCTTGTTTGGGCCATGAGAATAAAACAATTCTAGGCGTCCGTCATTTATGTCCATAGACAAGAGTTTTCTTTGCCTTTACAAAAGTATGAGTTTTCTCTTAGCTCATCTCTTCTTTTTAATTTTTATATGCAATTTTATTTTGAATATAGTAAATTAATAAACTAATTGATACTAAATAAAAAAAAATATTATAAATTATTTAATTAGATTAAATAAATGATAATTTGTGAAGAGTTTCAAGTTTTTTTTTTTTAAACAAACACTTGTCCAAATTTATTAAATGGATGCAATTACATAATTACATATTTACTGAAATTATAATTAATTAGTTAACATGGTAGAAAATATATTTAATTATTGAATTAAAATTATTTAAATGAATCTAATATAAAAATTCACTTTTAAATAATTATATACTTATTGATTATTTATAATCAATTAATTATTTCTTTGGATTTCATTCTAATAAATAAATAATCCTATTATTATTAAAATATTTATCGAATTAATTTTTATAGATATAAATAAATATATTAAATTGTTATAATTAAAGATATTTATTAAAAGAATTAATTAGTTAAATTAACATAGTTTATTCAACTAAAATTATTTTATGATTATTAACTCATCCATTTTTATTAATACTTTTGTAAGAAGAAATTTTATTAATACTTTGAATTAATTTTGATTATTTTATTGATTAATTTGTTAAAATTACATAATATTTACTTGCTTAATTCTAAAAAATCGATACAAACATAATTAGTTCTCATAAATTTTTGATAACATTCTAATGCACAACCAAACAAGTTTTTTTTTATTCAGCAATTTTATTCCCAAACGTTATTATTTTCAAACATCCTTTATTCCCATACATTTATTGGGCAAGACTTTGATTGTTTTTTTTTTTTTTTTAAATCTAAAAAAAAAAAAAAAGGGTTTGATGGTAAAAGCAGTTTTTGCGATTTTCCAATCTAATTTTTGTCGACTTCCCTTATCCAATCAGCTGAAGCTGAAATATCCTGGGCCATTTGAAAAGTTATTATGTTCACTGTTTTCTTTTGACTAGCTGCTACTGTAAATTTGTTGAAGTTTTATAGCAGAAAAGAGAAAAAAAAAGCTTAAATTTCGTAAGAAAATTAACAGGGTATACGAAAAGTCAGGACGCGGACTGTTTTCGATTGAAAGCAGAAGAGAAGCAATCTCAATTCTGGTACGCACCGATTTTCTGCAATTCCCTCTTCAATTCGCAATTCTGATGAACTCCAATTTCCGTTGTTAAATCTATCTCATTGTTCTTATAGCGTAGAGTGTATGCAGTGGAGATTTGTTAAATGGCTGTTTGTTTATGTTTTTGAGAAGATATTGACAATCAGTTGAATGCTCCTTTTAGTTTCTCATTGTTCTTTCTCCACAACCATTCAGGTCCATTTGGTTCGTAATTTGCTTTCATTTTTATGTTTTCGAAATGGTAAACATTGGGAAACGGGAAACCAAAGAACATGTTTGACCCACTTATTTCTCAAAACATTTTTTTTAAAAATTGTAATTTCTTTAAAAATTGTAATTTCTTTAATTGTCTTTTTATTATTGTTTTTTTTTGAAAGCATGTGATGCATTTTTATATGTTTTTGACTTCATTACGAACTTAGTTTTTAAAGTTTTTCTTATTCTACAACCAAACGTGCTTTCAAATACAGTGAAAGTAACAAATTCGTTTTTGTTTATGTTGAAATCTTTGTTCTCAATAACATATCTTGAGATCACAAAGTAAACTAGAAAGAATTCCAGCTTACATATGGCTGGGTAATGAATGTTCCTTTCCTTGATTGGGGTCCTTCCTCTAGGGGAGCCTCTTTTGGTGGGCTTGTTTTTTTGTATGCCCTGTAAACCTTTCATTTATTCTTCTGAATGAAAGTTGGTTTTTTCATAAACAAATAAATGTTCCTTTCCTATTATAGTTAGCAGAAAATTGGGGAATGAGAGATGTGCAGTTTTCTTCTTTGGGTTTTGACGTGGGTGTTCAGACTTTTTAGGAAGTGACAATAAGAAAAAGATTGTCTTAGAGATTTTTTTCTGATCCAGTTACTGTCAGTTTACTCTTCATGGGGTGCTGGAGTTGCTATTAAGTTGAATAGATTGCAGTTTATAAAAAAAATAACCTCCCAAAGTCTTGGATGCTGCCTGTGATTCGTGGCCACATTTTCCAGACTTTGGAGATAATTTTTTACCATACATATATTCATGTATATATGAGTATTTTAATCAATCTTTTTAAGAATGACATTATTGACGCCAGTCTAAATGAAACTTATATTTGCATAATACCAATTGTTGGTATTATCTCATGTGCCTATAAGATCTCTGGCCAAGTTCCTCCCAGCACCGTATATGAGTCCCAATGGGATTTCACAGCTGTAAGACAAATCTTAGATGCTTCTCTCATAGAAAATGAACTCATTGATGAGTGGATCTCCAAAAAGAAGGAAATGGCTTATTATCAAAGTAGATCTTGAGAAAGCCTTTGATAAGGTGGATTGGGATTACCTGGATGCCATCTTCAAGATAAAGGTGGACTGAGATCTCCATTAGATTTGTTTAGCATTTTCTTTTTATTGCCAATTCTTATAGTTATCATTATTGATTTTTTTTTTTTAAATGAAGGAAAAGAAAAGAAAAGACAAGAAACAGGCACTTTCCGTTAAGAACTCGAAAGTATGTATGTACATATATTTTGATAAGAAACATTTCATTGATGAGGTAAAATTAGAAAAGATGGGAGAGACTCCCTACCAAAGGAAGCTACAGAAAACACTTCCAATTTGTTAAAGGATTTTGTTTGTTTGTTTTTGGAAGGAAGAAACTAACTTTGATTGAGATAGAATGAAAGAACACATAAGGGCAAGAGAAGCTATAGCTATGAAAGTATGATGAATTTTTACACCATGAGGAGCCAAAAACGATAAGGAACAAAAAATGTTGTCAAAGGATTTCTCTCCATTCTTGAAGATGTGAGTGCTTATTTTGATCCATGTAGTAAACCATAAGAAAACTCTATAGAATTTTCTTCCTTCTCTTCGAAGGGAGACCAGTAGTCAACATAGAGGCAAATCTCTTGAGGCTTATGGTGTTAGTTAGTGAGCATTGAAAGACATGGATCATACTTTGGGGGGAGAGGAATAATAAGGTTTTTAGAGGTCTGGAGTGGTCTGCGGGGGATGTGTGGTCTCTGGTTAGATTTAACATGTCCTTGTGGGCCTCGGTGGCTAAGCCGTTTTGTAATTATTCACTAGGTGTTATTTTATTGGATTAGAGGACGTTCCTTTAGTTGGCCTCCTCCTTTTCTATATGACCTTGTATTCTTTCATTTTTTCTCAATAAAAGCTCAGTATTTTATAAAAGAAATCTTGTTGTTAGGAGACTTTTGAATCATAATAAATACTACCCACATCCATTGAAGCAAAAGTTGAACCAAAAGCGTGTCAAAGAAACAAAAAACATTGCAAACAGAAGCAAAACTCAAATGAATCACGTGACTTCTAACACCCACAACAACTTCTATAAACCAAGGTATCTACAACAATGGCATCACTAGAATCTTCCCTCACTAGCATCATATTTATCCCCAAAATCTTCCCACACGACAATAGCATCATCATATTTATGTTGTTTGTAAAGGCTTTATTCTTTGGATTCGTTTTTGTGGCCCTGTCTTTCATACTTTCATTTATGTTAATGGAAGTCAGTTTCTTAAAAATAGGAAAGGATGGAAATTAATACTTTAGCATATCATCTTATTTGTTAATTTCATGTCTATAAATCATCAGGTCTTAGTTGGTTTGCTTTGTCAAACTTTCAACTGCAATGTTCACGACTCTCACTAGGTATTGTGGTACACTTGCTTTGTGGTCTTTCAAGGGAAAAGTCCACCTTCATCATCAGAGATTGCATGGAGCTTGCAATTGTAAGTCACTCTAGTAATGTTATCTTTGAAGGTCCCAACTCAATGTATATAAAACCCCATATCAATTTGGAAGGAATTAAAATTTTTGGTTTAAATTAGAGCTTTAGATCATTGCCTCAGTCAAAATTTCAACACATTCATGACGTTCTGAAATGAATATGTTGGAGATGATTGACCAGCTTTGGTTTATGATGAGATTTTGGATTTGATAGGAGTTGAGATTTATTATGTCATATGAAGATTTAGAGAGCTTCTCCTCTTTCCCAGTACAATCTCTCACAAAATAAACAAGCCAAAAGATACCCTCCAACTCTCTCTATTCAGCTATATAACAACCCAAATCTAAAACATTCTATGGGTGTCTGTGTGGCGTCTATTTCTAAGCCCTTTTGTAATTATTAGCTCGGTCTTATTCTTTTGGATTGGGACCCATTTTTGTAGTCTTGGCAGGTGTTTTTGGCGGACTTGTTTTTTGTATGCCCTCTTATATTCTTTCATTTTCTCCTGGCCCACTCAGTAACTAGCTTCTAATAGATTACTACTCCCCACTCTCAGAACCAACTTTGCATTAATTGGCTTCATCAAGTTTCCTTGCATATACGGTCAGAGCTTTAAATAGGCCTAGTCTGCCATTTCAAACTCAATATCACGCCTCCTTCCATTGGCCAGTCACCATATGTTGCTGGGCTTGCAATAAATGAGCTTTGATGAACTTCAACATTGCATCACTCTCCTTCAGCTGTTGTTCTACTTTCGAAATAGGAGATGAAAGGTTCTGCAATGACTGGACCTATTGGAAAGGAGTGTGGAGATTTATGTCCTAGGATCGCAAGTATGTGTTCTTCTAGAGTTCCAATGTTCTCAATTATGTGGTTGGAAGAACAGCTCGTTATTTTGATATCCTAGCATTTCTTATGGTACTAACAAGGTTAAAGTTCTTCCTTTGTGTTTTTGCCAAATACCAGTTAAGTACCTGCATACTGCAACAGACTTCAAAAAAGGCTTCAAAGCTACTTTCCATCTTCAAGTTCATGCTATTTTTGCCAGAACTCTTAGATTAGACCCACATCTTCTTTCTTTTTTCCATGTAGCTAAGTGCTGGTGGAGACTTGTTAACAGATTCAACCATTGTTGGTGCCTCCCTAATAACAATGGCTTAGCTCTTACTCAACTTCTTTGAGGTCATCTTTTAAACGGGTAAGCAAGTATTATTTGGTCATACAATTACAACAATCCTTTTGTGGTTTTGCAGAACCAAAGGTCATTTCAAGGAGCATATAGTAGTTTTGAAAATTTTCCAGTCTTGGATTTTTCTCTGGTGGTGAACCTTGTCTAGAAAACTTTTGTATTATGATGATTTAATGATTTATACCCACTGAAATCCTCTTTTTGATAAGTCCCTTTGGCTTTTGGGGATCCTTCATGTCCCCTGTATTTCCCTTTGCTTCTCTATTCAAGTTTTATTTGATTTCATATATATTTGTTTTTAACAAGAAACAAAATTTTTCATTAGTATTTGAAAAGCTATAAGGGAGTACAAGTCAAATCTACAAAGTGAAGAGTGAGAACTAGAAATAAAGCATAAATGAATATGTAGTAAAGAATTACAAGCAAAAACACAGCAGCCTAATGATTCTGAAAACCTACAAAAAAGAAAAATCCCTCCAATTGTTACAAATGTGATTAGAAGAATAAGAGAATGAATTTATATAAAGAACACCACCAAGAAGCTTTCATTTATTAAAGAACTTTAAGGTTTCATATATCAAGGAAAAAAAAACTTGCCCAAGCTTGCAGACACAACTTTTTTTTTTTTTAATTTTATTTTATTTTTTTAATTTTTGGGATACAAAACAAAGCTTGTCATTGATGAGAAAAGGAGAACAAAAAAACCAAGGAGTTACAAGAAGGCTCTCCTACTGGTTTGGATCATGAAGAGGGAGTAATTACAAAAACAATAGTTTTGTTGTGGAAATTACTAACAAATTCAAGAACAAAAGCAGTTAGCTCTAATATGTTCATGTGTAGTCTGTTTCTGCAGATCATAAAGCTCAGCAGTCATAAAGTTTGGTGCTGTTCTTTCCATTTCTTTTGGTGTGGCCTTATAAGTTATAATGATGATTGTTTTCTCTCTCCATTAATTTTTAGCTGATTGCGCTGCATTTCTCGTAGTGTGGAAGATGGAAAGAACACATGAGGATAGCAGCAAAGGTTTAACCCGTGTTCTCTTTTGTGGGTCTCAATTTGCTAGTTCTCATAATTATACCAGAGAATACTTGCAAAAGTATCCATTCGTTCAGGTACAAGGAAGAATTTTCATTTAATATTCTTTCATTCTTTGTGAATAGAATATGAGGTGCTGATCAACCGATGGTTAACCAATAAACCAACTCATGTTGAGATTTTTAATCTGCTCCTCAAACGGTTTATTAGCTTTAGCAATGTGCTAATATTTTATAATTGGAACTCCGTTTTCAGTAAATTTTTTGTAACCTTCTTTATGTGATATTGTTTTGGATAATTGTAGTGTTTGAGATGGTTGAATACATTTCCCTTTTACAATTCTCTCTGTAGAATATTTGTTTGTTGTTTTTTGTTTTCCTTGTAATTCTGGTGTTTGAACATTTTGTATGAACCTCTTTTTTATTCCTTGTATAAGAAGAGTTTAGCTTGTTTCAGAAGCTATTTTCTTCGGCCACATTCTATTCTGATTGCCTTGGAAAAAGCATCAATATTTTCCTTCCGTTTTCCTTTCTCTCTTCTCCATATCTTTTTTCTTAATTTCAAAGGACTTTATCCAAATTGTAGACGGAAGGTGGTTGGTAAGGGATAATGAGTTGGATTTGAATAAAAACTCGATTTTGGGGTCAAGGGAATCGGCCACCGGCTTCGCCTGAAGCATGCTATTGTCCCATGAGATTAGTCAAGGTGCGCACAAGTTGATCTAGACACTCACGAATATCAAAATCTCTTTTTTTTTTAACATGTTTGTAAATTTTTTTGACTTGTTTGTAAGAACAGTCATTGGATCAATGTTAAAGGATTACTAACATTATTATGCATATTGAAATCATTGATCACAAATATGTGATTTTAGAAGAATAAACAATTTTATGGTTTTGTGGGACCTTAGATTCAAATAATTTTGTAACTACTCTATCTCTCTCCCTCTTTGATATTTTGGACCAATGGTCCTTTAAGTTTATGCAACTCTTTTTTTTTTGGTCCTCTTGTACTTATCAAGTTCTTAATGGAAAGTAAAGGGTTATTTTGAAAAAAACTTGAAAAAAAATTAGAAAATAGTTATTCAAACATGTTTTCATAGGATGTTTGTTCTATATAACAGAGAACTATTTTCAAAACGATTCTCTAACAAGCCCTCTGTTTTTTTGGTATATCCTACTTCCTACTTATACGTGTAGTCATGTTGATATGTAACTTCACCTAGTTCGTATATCATATTATTTGCTTATCATACAATAAATGTAGAAGGGTTCGGATATTAGATTGAAAGTGTGGGTGAAAATACATGAGCTTAGTCTTAAGAGTTTTTTTGGGGCAAACAATCCATTTTACATTTTAGAATTGAAAAGACCTAGTTGGACCAACATTTAGATGATTAAATTATTAGATTTATTATGAGGTCGTGTATTATAATTTGTAAATATGCTAATGCTCCCCTAATCTTTTGTTAATCAGCTTCATTTATTTAAAATTTACAGGTTGATGTCGTTCCATTGGAGGATGTACCTAAAGTTATAACCAACTACCATATCTGTATTCCTAAAATGCTGAAATTTGATTTTGATTTAATCTCTCGAGCAAGCCAGATGAAGCTCATAGTGCAGTTCGGTGTTGGCCTTGAAGGTTGTTACCATGTTCTTTTCTCCTCAACATGTATTCTCCTTTTTGTCCTTTTTTAATAAAATATATATATATATATATATATTTATGAACTTATAATTGAAGGTGTGGACATTGATGCTGCCACAAAGTTTGGAATAAAAGTTGCCAGGATACCGAGTGGAGTGACTGGAAATGCAATGTCATGCGCAGAAATGGCTATATACCTAACTGTAGGCCTCCTTCGCAGACAGGTAAAATTATATTTATACTGGTAAATAGCTTCTGCTAGGTGTTATTAGTTAGAGGGTAGGAGAATTGCTTGCTGTAATGTGAGAACCCCTTGTATTTTGGTCATGTAACCTAAACTTCTCTCGAAGTATGTCAATAAGCTGTATAAACAGTTTCTCATTTATTCAGTTTGTTATAAGCTAAGTTATAGCCCCCTATTTAGAGAGGAATTGGTTGAGCGCTAGATAAAGGGTGAGTGAGAGTTTTGGAGACGGCAATGCTAGATGATGCCAATTCCAACCAGATCTCATCAAAGTTGAATTCAAGTCTTTTAGTTTTCCTTTTGATGTGGAGTTTAGGGGAGGAAGGGTTAGAATTGAGGAAGAGGGGAGCTTATGGTTTCAATCTCTATCCAATTAGTTTTGGCTTCTTGGATCATGGGCAAGTAGAGTGTATGAAATGCATAGTCAATAAGATGTGATTCCTTTGAACATTCTTGTATCTTAAGATTGTGTGCTTTGGTTGGAGAAATCCTTTAATAAGAGAGGTCTTGTGGTTATATGCTTGATTAACTCGAAAGGAGGTAAATCTAGCATTTTTGTACTTGAGGGTGATAATATGAAAGGATAGAAGGATTTCGTGGATTTTGTATGAAATTTCCCAAGAAGTTCAACTCTGGCCAAGCATGTTACAGGCGAAAACTTTACTCCCGTGGGTTCTTTTGGTGGACAGCTATTGATGCCTGTGGAGTAGAGATTGGAGGAAAAAGTTTAGATGCCTTGGAAAGATATTCAGAATAAAAAATGGAAAAGTTCAAGAATTTAATCACTTTGGGGTAAAAAGAAATCTAAAGCAATATGTGAGAAAAGTTGGGTAGAAGGCAAAGAAAAGGAAGACAAGAATGAGAATGTCGCTGAAGAAAAAGGCAGAACATATCCTTTGGTGAAATCAGTTGGGAGAAGGGCGGAAGGCTATTGCCAATAATGGATGACTTGGATATTTTGGGGCTTTAAGAACACCAGTTATGGAGGTTGCCTAATCCATGGCATGCTGATATGGCATTAATGCGATGCCCGGGTGTATTTGTTGCAGAAAAAATTGTGCCAGTATAAAAGGTGGGTTGATTTGGGAGATTTCTGAATAAAATTTGAAAAACTGGAACTTGGCGAAACATGGGAGAGTCATAGTGGTCTAAACCAATTCTGGGAACTTTTCTTCAAAATGATAAGATGCCTTTTACAACCAAAAAACTAATATTTATACTAGTGTTGTGAATCGTAGAGTGAGAGGTAGGTTTGTGCTTCTTGAGGGCTCCGATAGGAGGATCCTCTTTCACCCTTTATGTTCTTGCTTGTGGTGGATGTTCTAAGCAGGATTATTTTGCGTGGGGTTGAGCTTGAGCACATGGTGATTGCAAGCTTCACGGTTGGGAAGGATAATATGCCATTATCTCATCTTCCGTTTGCAAACGATACACTCTTTTTTTGTTCTAGAAGTGAAGAGTCGTTCCTTAATTTGAATAATTTTTTAGCCTTCTTTGATGCTATCTCTAAGCTAAAAATCAATAGAGGTTAGTGCCAGCTCTTGGGGTTGAATTGTGATTTTGGTAAGTTGAATAGGTGGGCTGTCTTGGTTGGGTCGTTCCCCTCCTCTTATTAGGCCTCCATCTAGGGCATAACCCTAGATCTCTCTCGTTTTGGGACTCCATTGTTGGCAAGATTCATAAGAGTCTTTTGTCTTAGAAGAGAAGTTTTTCTTAAAAGGATGTAGACGGACCCTTATTCAATTTGTCTTAAGTGGGATCCCTATCTACTTCTTGTCCCTCTTTAGGATTCCTGTGTCGATGAGTCTCGAGAAGCTTATGAGGGATTTCCTTTGAGAGGGGTTAACTTGGAAAGTGATTGATGATTTTTGCTGGCAATTTCCTTTTTTCAACCTTGAGGACAGGGTTTCTATGCAGCCAGAGAGTAACGTTAGGCTTCAATAACAGTTTTTCATGAGAGGAGTAAGAAAGGAATTGCACCATCAACAAGTTAGTTAACGTGCAACTAAGGGACCACCTGAGAGCTGTAGAGAATGTGGGTAGAATTTGTATGAAGGGAAGAGGAGTATTTAGGCCTGTGGCCAATTTATTTTCTTTGCTCTGTCCAATTGTTTGTTGCGAGGAAAGAGGAGAGATTACCAGCCCTCTTGAATTGGCTTAAGGAGAGTCTGTATTGCCTTGGGGCAGATTCCTTTTTCTGTTATCAATATGTCGTCAAGGGAAACCTTACAAAAAGATACTTGGGGGGAGTTTTCTGCTAAGAAGAAATTTAACAAAAATCAGAGGAAGAGTTTAACAATTGCTTCAGCTAATGGGGTTTCTTTGAATCAAAGGGAAGATAGAACATGATGGTTTTTCCGTTCTACAGGAATATTTTCAGTAAGTTTTTACTTTTCTAATTGGACTCTTTTTTGTTAGTTTATGTGGGTAATGGTTGGTTTATATTAATATAATTGAGTATACTTTGAATTTGGGGGGTTTCTTTGTTTCCATAGTTTATTTTCGGATTTATGAATTTTACTTCTTTCCTCGATGTTATGCTATTGTCACTTTTCACTAAATGTTTCTTCTTTTAAAAACAATTTCTGACTTATTTCATTATATATCTGTACGTTATGTATTTTTCAGAAAGAGATGCAGATTGCAGTTGACCAAAGAAGGCTTGGAGAGCCAACTGGAGATACACTTCTCGGGAAAACAGTAACTCTCTCTCTCTCTCTCTCTCTCTCACCCTTTGCACAGTCAGAGATGGTACAATTTTACTCCTAAATAATCCAAAATGTTTAGTGGTAGAGCCTTAAGCTTGTTACCATTAGGAAACCCCCCCTTGCATGGACAAAATAAACACATTGATATAAAATATCATTACTTAAAATACCTTGCAAATGATGGAGTCATTAAACTGAGCTACTAACCACTACAAAAGTGAAAATAAAATTTCTAACGTTTTTTTTATAATTTTCTGCATTTCAGAATTTCAAAAGGCAACCTTTGAGTTAGAAGCTTTTACTCTAATTGGAATCATTTGATTGAGTCAAATTGTCCTAGTTAATAGCATTCTCCAGTTAGTCATCAGGAATTGTCCCACACACAGGAAATAGTCACCACAACATTCTACTACTATTGAACTCAAGCTTCTATGTCAATTTTTAAGAGAAGTGATTTTCCATTTTTGTAGGTTTTCATCATGGGCTTCGGGAACATTGGTCTGGAATTGGCAAAGCGCTTGCGTCCATTTGGTGTAAGAATTATTGCCACAAAACGTAGTTGGGCGCAAAATTCTAGCCAGTTGAATGGTAATGAAAGCAAACCAGAAGATGATACTTTCAATGTTTAAACTCTTACTCAATGGGGTCAATACCATTTCATAAAGGTGCATGTGATGATCTTGTTGACGAGAAAGGCACTCACGAGGATATTCACAAGTATGCGAGCGTTGCTGACATTGTTGTTTGTTGCTTGTGTCTTAATAGCGAAACTGTAAGAATGCTTCTCTGATTACTTTCTTCTTGCCTCTGAAGAAATGATCATTGTAAAAATTATGTTTTATGCATCACTATAAATAGTTTGTCAATCTTCTTAATTAGTATCTGTTGCCTATATAAAATTACTATATGCTCACTCCCTTTCCACTAGATGAACTTTGTCAAATGATATTTGCATCTTTGGCCTTCTAAAAGCTTTCTGTTGGCAATGCCACTGAACTTAAAATATCTAAAGCGTTTTATTTGCTGCAAGTTTTGTCACTGCAATTTTATGTCCTCTATTTTGTTATTTTGTTGAGCAAAATCAACTCAATTTTCTAGTAGTGATAGTTCAGTTAATACCTTTCAGAAACATTAGTGACTTGTTCTCTGAACGTGTCTCGTGATTCTACTTTCAGGTCGGTATCGTGAACAAGTCATTCTTATCTTCGATGAGAAAGGTTTGTGGTTCAAGTAGTGAACTGAATGAAGTACTGAAAACTCTCATTGGAATTTTTACTTAATTTTTTCTTTATGCTTTAATTTAGTGTCCAATTACAGGGTTCGCTTTTGGTAAATATTGCTAGAGGTGGTCTCCTAGACTATCAGTCCACTTTGCATTCCCTTGAGTCTGGTCACTTAGGAGGCTTGGGCATTGACGTTGCTTGGACTGAGCCATTTGACCCCAATGACCCCATTTTGAAGTTCAATAATGTGATCTTCACTCCTCACATTGCTGGAGTTACCGAACATTCTTATCGGTCCATGGCTAAGGTATTCTAGTGGTACTGTTTTCTTAATATCGTGTTTCTTCCTAATACATTATTTAAGCCTTTCCATGAGATCCTTATAGTTAATTTTAAAAAGTTGACCTCGTTCATTAGTAGTTTACTCTTAGCACAAATTGAATAAAGGAGAAATATATAATTAGGTGTCCAATGTTTGCCATTTTAAATTTTGTCCCTGATGTTAATTTGTGTCTTTCATATGTTGATTTTTTTTTTTCAATCAAAGCTCTGACAGTCTCACTAAGCGTTAAAAAAAGAACGATGTGTGAATTTTAAAAAGTTCTTTTTTATGTTGTCATTTTAATATAATTACATTTTTAATGGATTCCCTTTCTACCATAGAAAGCCATTTTGGATTGGGTTTGTTATGATATGCCAATTTTTTCAATTTTATTGGTGTGAAGTGTAGGGTGGTTTCAACTCAATTAATAAAATGTATTTTGATGTCACATCATCATCGCACAACAGCAATGACTTGATTGAAAAATAAGAATAAACAAAGAATGAAATTGAAAATTTTAAAACAACTCGAAGGACTGATTTATATATTTGAATAAAGATATTATAGCATGGAAACATCCCAGGTACCTTTTATTGTTTAGGATTTTTTAAGTTTTCTTACAGGAAATGTGTTTATTAATTCAGACTTGTTTGTTCATTTTGATTGTGGTGGAAATTTACTGTCATATAAATGTGATATTTTGGTAAACTGCTTCAAGGTGAAGGGTTCAGTTGTAATGAATGGCTGAAGTAACTCACATAACAGTATCTTATACTCTGATACTTGTTGAAGATCCCACGTTGAAAAGATAAGTAAAGACCTTATAATTTATAAGATGGATGAATTACTCCACTCAAAGCCAATTGGTTTTGAGATGGAATCTCATATTATCTAATATGGTATCAGAACCCATGAAACCCAAACGGGTATTCGGTCCAAGAAAACAAATTGGGATTCGATCTAAGAATGATGAACTCAAAGAGACACCATCTTGAGGGGCATGTTGAGGATCCCACGTTGAAAAGATAAATGGAGACTTTCACAATTTATAAGATAGATGGATTACTTACCACTCATAGCCCATTGGTTTTGAGATGGAACCCCATGTTATCTAATAATAATACTGTTGTAAGTCGTTATTGCTTATATACTATATATCTAAATTCACAGTCGTAACAATTGTTACTGTTAATGTCGAGCAAGAGGACGTAACAACATATTATTGGCTTTTATAAGACATTACGGACCGTGTCAGCATTTCTTTCTATTTTTGGATCAAGACGATAGAGTCATGAATGGCGATTGCTATTGGAAACCTTGGTTTTGCTACATTAGTCCTCTCAGTCATATAGTCATATAACCAGTTAACAGATGATTGATATGCTGTCTACGTGAACTGCAGGTTATAGGGGATGTTGCCCTTCAACTTCATGCTGGATCTCCCTTGACTGGGATCGAGTTTGCCAACTAACGCGTTCCATTCCACCTGGTCAGCCAATTCAGAACAAAAAAAAAAAAAAAAAAACTCGTCCTTTAGAACAGTTTTCCTTTGATAACAATAATAAAATGTTTCTGATACTCCATTCCCATTTATGTGCCTTCAAGTATGCACACCAATATCGAGGAGCTATCGATCGCCTCTGTGACTGCAGCTCCAAGCTCTGTGATTACACAAAGCCTGCCAAAGACTTGCATTGTCATTTTAGAAATGAAGTTCTGTTATCTTCTCTGTTGTTTTTCCTGATCTTTCTTTGCTCTCCATATTCAGCCGAAAATTCTACTTTGTTATATGTTTTATTCGGGTTGCGAGATTATAAAGGAACGACACACTTGGGGTTCCTCTAAGTTGGGATTCTTTGAGAGTATGAATAGAGGATATTAGCAAGGGAATGATGGTAATTGGTTCAGGGTGACCCCTTTTTTTTTTTTTTTTTGTTTTGTTGTTGTTGACGACAACAGTGAAAGGTGACTTCGTTATAAAATAGGGAGTTGAGGACGGGATGTCAAGCTTGGCCTTAGTTAGCTCTTTTGGACGAGCTTTCTCGCTCCTTCCTTAAGTAAAGGGGAACACCTGCTAAGGCACTAATAAGAGCAATAGCTAATATCGTTCCTCCCTTATCTCTTAAAGCTTTTGCCTTCAGACTTGCCTTGCTTTCCTGCCTTCGGCCTTCAGACGGAATGCTCTAGTTGCTGTTTGCTGCTCTTAGAAGGGGCAATTTTTTTTGGAGATTGTCCAACGTGGGATTGGGAAGAGACATGTTTTTTATTGCAATATATTGTGTTTCTTGTGATTGGAATACTAACATTTTTTTGGCAAAACAGACTGGATTGGATAGAAATGAAGTTCTGGATTGCAAAAAGTTCTGCAGAACTTTGAGATTTCTAGATTTTATTTGAGATTTCTAGATTTATTTTGGGTCGGTTGCAAATATAGCAAACCAACCCAAAATATTTGTAGATTTAGCGGTCCGTAGAAAATTTTGTAAAAATGGCAAAATTTTAAGTTATGGAATGTGTATTTACTAAAATGCCCTTTCTATCAGATAGAAAGTTTTTCTATCACGGATAGAATCTATCGGTGATAGAAGCTAGAAGTTTTCTATCACTAATAGAGATAGATTCTATCAGATAGAAAGACTTTCTATCAGTGTTTTGTAGGTGTTTGCTTTCTATCATTTTTATCACTTCTATCCTATTAATCCTATCTGTGTTCTTTTTATAAGGGTGTTTGGTTGGTGTTGTTTCGTTTATCATATTTTCTATCACTAATAGAAAGAGATTCTATCTGATAGAAAGACTTTCTATTTGATAGAAATAGAAGTTTTCTATCACTAATAGAGATAGATTCTATC
This sequence comes from Luffa acutangula, assembly GCA_036850905.1. Taxonomy (NCBI): domain Eukaryota; kingdom Viridiplantae; phylum Streptophyta; class Magnoliopsida; order Cucurbitales; family Cucurbitaceae; genus Luffa; species Luffa acutangula. The sequence goes on along the minus strand of CM072088.1, from coordinate 20,585,273 downwards.
TGATAGAAAGTATTTCTATCAGTGATATAAAGTCTTTCTATCAGATAAAATCTCTTTCTATCAGTGATAGAAAGTATTTCTATCACTAATAGAGATAGATTTTATCCTTCTATCCTATTTCTATCAATGTTTGGTCGTTATATCTTATTTCTAGACTTTCTATCACTGATAGAATTTATCAGTGATAGAAAGTCTTTCTATCACAGATAGAAAAAACTTTCTATCACAAATAGAAAGTCTTTCTATTACCTACAGAAAGTTTTTAGAAAGCTTCTATGATAGAAGATTTCTATCACATATAGAATCTATCAGTGATAGAAATCTTCTATCACTGATAGAAACCTTTCTATCACTATAAGCTTTCTATCATAGAAAATTTTCTATTACTGATAGAAAGTTTTTCTATCAGTGATAGGATCTATAAGAATTGAACTCTAGACCTCCAACTTTGAATAACATGATAAATGATCATCAGACAATCAATTTTAAGTCACTGAAAGTGAATTTAATCAGTTTGGCAAACCAATTATAGTTGGGGTTGGTTGCAAAAGTAGCAATATGGCCCAAACTAATTGCAAAAGTAGTAGCCCACAGAAATATTTGCAAAAATGGCAAAATCTCACCATCTGAAAAGTAAAATTACTAAAATGTCCATCACTGATCGAAAACTTTCTATCACTGATAGAAAATATCAGTGATGAAAATATTAGTGAGATAGAAGTTTCTATCAGTGATAGAAACTTTCTATCCGTTTCTATCACTGATAGAAAATTTTTCTACCACTGATAGAATCTATCTAATTAGTGATAGAAATACTTTCTATCATATAAGATTTCTATCAATATATATATATATATATATTAACAAGGAAGAATAAGATGCGCGCGCCAATAAGTTTTTCTATCACTGATAGATTCTACTAGTGATAGAAAAAGTTTCTATCAGTGATAGAAATCTTCTATCACTGATAGAAACTTTATTCTATTAGTGATAGAAACTTTCTATCACTGATAGAAAATGTTTCTAAACTTTATTCTATCAGTGATAGAAACTTTCTATCACTGATAGAAAATTTTTCTACCACTGATAGAATCTATCAGTGATAGAAATTCTATCATTTTTCTACCAATAGAATCTATCAGTGATAGAAAGACTTTCTATAATAGATTTCTATCAATATATATATATATATATATATAATTGACGAGGAAGGAGAAGATGTGCGTCCCAATCAGTTTTTCTATCACTGACAGATTCTATCAGTGATAGAAAAATCTTCTATCACTGATAGAAACTTTATTCTATTAGTGATAGAAAATGTTTCTACCACTGATAGAATCTATCAGTGGTAGAAATATCAGTGATAGAAACTTTATTCTATCACTGATAGAAAATTTTTCTACCACTGATATAATCTATCACCTTTCTATCAGTGGTAGAAGTTTTTTATCAATAAAAAAAAAAAAAAAAAAAACTGAGAAGAAGAAGAAGTGCGCAAATGGCAGGAACAATTCAGGAATATAAAAAATTAATCCAAAAATTTTGCTATATTTGCAAATATTTTTAAAAATTGCTATATTTGCCATTATTTACCCTCATGTTGCCACCCATTACAATTATCCTTTTATGTTTCAATCAATATATAATTTACTTTTGGATTAATAATTTTAGGAATATGGTATTATAATGTGAGGTGGTAGGGGTGGCAATGAGGTGGTGGACTATTTTGAAACATTGTAGAAATCTAAAAGGATTAAATTCTATGATATTAAATATACCCATAGTTTCATAAAAAAAAAAAACAATATGTATTTATTTTTAAAACAATATCATATTGCCACATTATTATATTGTTAATATTATGTCGGCATCAATAATGTTATAAATTTTTTTTTAGAAAAGTATTTAATCAAATTTATGTAACCATAGTAGATAATTGAAAATAGTTGAAGGGCCAAATAGTAATATGTAGCAAAAATAAGGCTTAAATTGTAAGTTAAAAAAACTCAGAGGTACTTGTCTCAAAGAAAGAGAAAAAAACTAGAGGTACAAAGGTGAAAATTCAAACTATAAAAGGAAAATGGCTCAAAATAATCTAAAACCAAAAACTTGTAAAAAAAAATGATCTAACATTTGAAAAGTGTTTTTTTAGGGGCATAAATAACCAATTCATTTTCTGTTTTTAGTTTTTGGTTTTTGGTTTTTAAAAAACGGGTGTGTTGGATAACATATTCGTTTTTTAGAGTCCGTTTGGAATACATTTTAATTTAAATGTTTTTCAAGAATGCTTTTTTAAAAAAACACTTTGTATAAAATTTGTTTAGAATTTAAACACTCATATGTTTGGTTACATTTCCTCACAAATATTTTTAGGGGCAACCAGATAAATGGTCAAATAAAAATAGCTTTTTGAAAAAGGGCCATTCGAATTTCCAATTTGATAAATGGCCAAAAGCTATTTTTAGTAAACTCTTTTGGCAACGAAGTGGACAAAAATACCCCTATCCAAATCTCAATTCATAAAATAAAATAAACCAAATACACTATAAATAATGAGAGAATCTAACTTACTTATCATACATCTAGCAAATCAATAACAGAAATTCAAACTAAATAGAATATAAATCTAGCAACCTAAATTTAAAACAAGAGATTTGAATTAAAAAATATAGAGAAAAATAGGACTTAAATTTAAACAATGTAATTTCTGGCCATATCGGATGATTTTCCTAACAAATAAGATAACAAATATCAACCAATTAGCACAAATCCTCCCATTTGTGCTAATTTTCGAAACTACCTGTAATTTCTGGCATATCTGAGGATCTTCCTAACAAATAAGATAACAGACAGTAGATTTTTTTTTTAAAAAAAAAATTGTTAACTCGTACCAAAATAGGGAGTGCACTAAAATGATTGAATCGGTTAACTAGTGTGTATTTAAATTACTAAATTCACTTACACACAAAAACCGTATTTTCTTTTCCCAACCCTCGATAACCTAACTCCAAAGTGTAATCACTAAACTTGCAAATGATTTCAATCTTGAACAAGAAACCATTACTCACAAATGGTTACTAGAACAATAAAAAACATTCAAGTTTATTAAAAGAAAAATGATGCAAATACAGTATATTCAGTAAAAAAAAGTATGCAAATACAGTGTATATAGTAAACTAACATATTAGACAACATGCAAATAATTTACTATGTAAAAAAATCAAATCATGTAAAAAACGAGAAGAAATCATTACTCACTATTTCCCTTCAACTTAATTTGAAAATTGCGATTTAGTATTCACCTTATTTAAAAAAAAAAAAATCTGAAACCCTTGAGATTCTTCCCAATTTTCTTCGGTTTGTGCGGTCTTTCCCATTCTCATATTCTTTCAACCATTACAAAGAAATTCTTGAGAAACCTTCGATTTTCTTTTGGGCACTTTTCTCCATTCTATTCTTCCTCCAAAAGCTTTCATTTGGAAACCATTGAAGACTTTGAAAAATAATTAAAAATATATACTTTGTGTTGAAAAATAAGGTACAAGGGAGGAAAATAACGATAGATAAATACAAAATACAATATTTAACATACCTATGATGTAGATCAATAACCCTTACAATGGTGATATGAACGACAGAGCAAACAATCGATGATGACAAAAAGTTGGGAAAAACGATGAAGATGCTGATTAGATAATTAAAATCTAAGAATCTAATCGAAAATTAAAAATGAAAACCTAATTTCTATGTAATCTTTCACTTTTAATAAAAATAAAATAGGATTTTGATTTTTGAGAGGTAAGTAAGAGAAGATAGATATTGTAATTCTTAGATTTAAGGATATTTATTTATTTATTTATTTATTTATTTTTATAATTAAATCAGATAGTGGCCTCTAAAAAAGGGTGTGAACGTGAAACTTGACTCAAGCACGAAAATAGGTTAAAAAACGATTTAGCCATTTTTCATTGAAAAAAACTGTTTGACCATTTTTCAAAAATACAGCATAAATCTGGCTATTTTTAAAAAATACAGTGTAAATCTAACCATTTTTAAAAAATACAGTGTAAATCTGACCATTTTTCTATGGTCGCCCAACAATGTTAGATCAACCTTGTTCGGATAGATGATGAAGAGAGAGAATTGATGCTGTAAAAATCTTCTAGAAAACCAAAAAACGTATATTTTTCGAAGAAAAGAGGAGGAGGGAGAAATTGCACAGTGAAAAACTTCTAGAAAACAGATTGAAGATGGAAGAGGGAGAAAATTGATCCTGTAACTATTAATTCCTTGATTCATGGGATTAGAGGTTATAGATTTATTTTTTTTAAAAAATAATAGATTCGGCTGCACAAATATAGGAGAGACGTGGGGATGACTGAAGGGTAAAAATGGTATTTGGTATCGCACGAAAATAGGTTAGAAAATCCGATTTGGCCATTTTTCATTAAAAAATCCGGTTTGGCCATTTTTCAAAAGTACCCTGTAATTTTTTGCCATTTCGAAGGATTTCCCATGTTTTTATACACAAATTATTGTTTACTTAACAAGTCTTTTTTAAAAAGTTGGTTCCAAGTGTTTCTCTCAAAATGATTTAGGGTGTGTTTGGTTTAACTTTTCAAGTGTTTAATTTTGAAAATAAATCATTTTGAAAAAATTTCTAGTGTTTGCCAACCACTAAAAATGACTTATTAGAAGATGAGATTGATAAATAAACCATTTTGAGAGAAACACTTCAAACCGACTTTTTAAAAAGACTTTTTTAAGTAAACAATAACTTGTGTATAGAAACATTTGTGAGGAAATACAACCAAACATATGAGTGTTTAAATTTTAAACAATTTTGATACAAAATGTTTTTTTAAAAATGCATTCTTGAAAAACATTTAAATTAAAATGTATTCCAAACGGACCCTTATTTATCAATCTCATTTTCTAATAAGTCATTTTTAGCGGTTGCCAAACACAAGAAATTTTTTCAAAATGATTTATTTTTAAAATTAAACACTTGAAAAGTCAAACCAAACACACCCTTAGTTTTTAGATTTTCAAAAACGTTTTTCGAATTTTAAAGAAAAACTGGAAACGAAAAAAAATGGTTTCAAAATCGGATTTTGGTTTTTGAAAAGCAGACCACCCTCTCATTAACGGTTAATCACGATATCCAAAGAAACAAAATCTCCAGCGTAGAGCCAACAAGAGCATAGCTCAACCGGCATAAAGATGTACTGATAACCACGAGGTCAGTGGTAAAAAAATCTCCAGCGTAGAAAAATGGACTCGATTTCTGACATTTTCATTAATTGTGTGTTAATATAAGAATAATTTTATTATTTATTTTGAAAAGAAAAATCAGGTCTTTTCCTTGAAAAATAATTTCTTAACAAGTTGTTTGAAATTAAAATTAGATTGTCTGGTATTTTAATTTTGTTGAAATAAATACTATATTTAGTTTGTATTTTTTTTTTATACACAAAAATAATCTCTAGTCTTTTAAGTAATTATCGGTCTCGTTTTTAATAATTTAAAATTAAATCAACGTATTAAAAATTTTCAATTACATTCTTTCCTTTGTAGTTAAATTATTATTTCATTAATATATTTAGGATTAAATTACAAATTTGGTTTTTATAGTTGGAAGAAAGTTGGATTTCAGTCTCTATACTTTTAAGAGTTAGAATTTTATCTTCATGGTTTGATAAAAGTTCCTATTGTTGATGCGAAATCCGGATAGAAAAAACTCACCTGACCTTCACGTGCCATCAACGGTAAATTTGTTTGAGAGAGGGAAGACGTGGCCTGCAAGACAAGAAAACCTGCACACTAGTGTGGTGCTTGTCACACTGTCTCTTATGCTTAAGTTAGAAAGCAGAAGGAAGATGAGCAAGACAGAGGGTTAGAGGAAGAAGCGAGAGTCTCGAGAGTAGAGTTCGAGATCCCCTCTTCAATGAAAAACAAGGGTTTATATACCTGTTCATATCTTAGGGTTTTCAGGTGCTTGGAGACCTATATGGGCTAAACTAGGTTGAACCGGGGCGGCCAAGGACATCAGGGACTAAACGGAGGGGGAAAGACTCGACCTAACCCCTTCAACTCGCATCTCTTTCGGGTCCGCCTTCTAGTCGCGTCTATGGGTCGATGCTGTGCTGTCATGCTTAGTCCTTGAATTTCGAAGTGGTCAGAATTATCTATAACACCTACCATTGAAGCTACTGTCGGATTGAGTACGTGGATGTTAGAAACTACTGACAGATTGTATAGGTGATAGAAACTCTCAATTTGATCCCTTCATTTTCACTTTTCCTCTTTTTTAGATCATTTCTTGAAATATAGTTGTAAATTTGCATTAAATGGTTTCCATCATGTATAAAACTTATGCTTAAATTTTGCAAGCAGGGGCTAAATTGGTCAATTTTTAAAAGTACGAGGGTCAAATGAACCAAGTAAAAAATATAGGGATCAAAATAGTATTTAAACCTAGTTATTATAATGCCAATTAGAGCATAATTAGTGAATAAGGCATCGATTGCCATCTCAAATGTTGATAGTTAGATCCTTACCTCACTACTGTTGAACTAAAAAAATAATTCTTAATATAAATTATAAAGCTCCCAAATATTATAAATTATTAAAAAAAAAAATTTGTATATTTTCTTTTTATAAAATATAAAAAAAAACAAAAAAAATATCAAAACATTTTTTGGTTTTTTATTTTTGTTTTTAAAAATCTCAACCCAAAAAATCAAAAATCAATGTTCTGTTTACTAAAAAAAAAAAAAAAAAAAAACAAAAACAATACATGTTTGGTGAATGTTTTTGGTTTTCCAGTTACCAAACCTATATAGTTTTTGTTTTTTAAAAACTGAAAGGACAACTTACCTTGCCCTGGCAGTTGCTATCAATAAGTTTAATCCCCTCTAACTACCTGTAATAACAGATTTACAAATCTCAATAGTATAAATTGAAGTTTTGAGATTAGAGATTGGGGTGAAAAAAAGCTTATTTTCAGTGAGAGTTTCTTGTACCTGTTTCATGCTCTGTAATTCTGAGAATAATAAGAACTTCTTCCTTCACAGTGGATGTAGGCCTAGAGTTGCCGAACCACTTTACATTCTGTGCCGTTTTTCTCTTACCTTTCTTTTGAGTAATTAGATCTCTGTGTGGCTAAGTCTTCGTCTTCTACCTCGAGAGATTTGGTGAGATTTCGTCTGCTACATTTGATTGAACTGAAAGAGTATTTCCATTTTGCATGTGCTGTTTGTTTGTGCGATACACGCGGTAAGCCTGGGAGGTAATACCTGTCAACATATCAGTGGTATCAGAGCTAAGGAAAATCAATCAAGAATCTGAATCTTGAAGACAAGAATGGCGTTAGCAAGGTATGATATAGAGAAATTCGACGGGAAGAGAGATTTTGACTTGTGGAAGGCCAAGATCAAAGCAATCTTGGGCCAGCAGAAGGCGTTACACGCCTTAACAGATCCAGACAAGCTTCCCACGATTATGACAGAAGATGACAAAGAAAATATGAACACTACAGCTTATGGGACTATAATTCTAAACCTAAGCAACAGTGTATTAAGGCAAGTCATCGATGAAGAATCCCCTTTAAAGATTTGGCAAAAGCTAAACAATCTTTATGAAACCAAGAGTGCCCACAACAAGATGTATATGCGAGAAAAGTTTTTTACTTTTAAGATGGATGCTGGTAAATCATTGACGGAGAACCTTGATGAATTCAAAAGAATGACCTCTGAATTCAAGAACCTTGGAGAAAAAATTGGTGATGAGAATGAAGCTTTCGTTCTCTTAAATTCCTTACCCGAGTCCTACAAGGAAGTGAAGAATGCTCTCAAATATGGGAGAGAAAACATCACCACAGATGCTATAGTTTCAGCCATCAGGACCAAGGATTTAGAACTACTGTCCTTAAAGAAAGAAACAAGTGAGGGGTTGTTTGTCAAAGGAAAGGGCAGAAACAAAGAAGGGACAACTCAAGCTGATGACAAAGGAAAAACCAAGGTTAAGTGCAATTACTGCCACAAGGAGGGTCATATTAAAAGAGATTGCTACTCTTTGAAAAGGAAGAACCAATACCAGCGTTCCAAGAAAAATAAACAGCCAGAAGCTGCCGTGGGAGAAAACTCCATCACATATTCTGATGCACTTGCAACATCAGATAAAAAAGATGAGCAAACTGAGCAATCCGAGAGACATGACTGGGTCATAGATTCGGGATGCTCCTTTCATATGACACCAACTAAAGGCTGGTTCAGTTCCTACAAAGAATGGGATGGAGGCATTGTCTACATGGGAAATAATCACACATGTAGAGTAGTTGGAATTGGCTCAGTCTCTTTAAGACTAAAGGATGGATCAGTCAAATTACTAAGGAATGTGAGGCATGTCCCAAACTTGAAGAGAAACCTCATTTCGTTAGGAATGCTTGATTCAATCGGCTGTACGTATGGAGGTTATGGAGGGACTATCGAGATCAGAAAGGACTCTAAGGTTGTGTTGATTGGGGAAAAAATAAATGGTTTGTATGTTGTAAAAGATGTGGAAATGGTACATACAACCCTTGTTGTCACAGAGAAGAACTTGACTGAGAGTGATTTATGGCACAAAAGGTTGTCACATATCAGTATGAAGGGTCTTCAAGTCTTGGCCAAACAGAAAATCCTTCCTTCAGGGACAGGAGAAGACCTCAGCTTCTGTGAACACTACATTGTTGGGAAGGGAAAGAGACAGAGTTTTTCCAAAGCACAACATACATCCAAAGGAATTTTGGAGTATGTACATTCAGATCTTTGGGGACCAGCCTCCACAAACTCTCTGAGTAATTCCAGGTATTTTCTAACCTTTTCAGATGACTTTTCAAGGAAATGTTGGGTCTTTTTCTTAAAAACGAAAGACCAAGTGTTTGAGAAATTTAAAGAGTGGAAGGCCCTAGTAGAAAAGCAAACCGGAAAGAACCTTAAATGCCTAAGAACAGACAACAGGTTAGAATTTTGTAATGAAACATTTGATGATTTCTGTAAAACCCATGGAATTTTGAGGCATAGAACAGTTAGATACACCCCACAACAAAATGGAGTTGCTGAGAGGTTAAATAGGACCATTATGGAGAGGGTTAGATGTCAGTTGGCTGATGCTATGCTCCCGGAAAAGTATTGGGCAGAAGCTACCTCATATACTGTCTATACCTTAAATAGATGCCCACACACATCCATAAACTTAATGACCCCCGAAGAAAAATGGTATGGGAAGCCTCCTAATTTGCAACACTTAAAGATTTTTGGTTGTGTTGGGTATGTTCATCAAAACCAAGGAAAACTAAAAGCTAGGGCAGTAAGATGTATGTTCCTTGGCTTTACTGAGGGTGTAAAGGGATTTAGACTCTGGCATCCAGTCGAAAGAAAATGTATTAACAGTCGAGATGTATTGTTCAGAGAACAAGAGATGTTTATGTTGCAGAGTCAAACAGAAAAACTTAATGACAAAGAGACTGACACTGATTTTGAGGTGGAGTTAAATACTCTGCCCTCAACTTCCCGAACAGAAACATGTGTGACACACGAAGAAGTAGAGTCACAAGAAGATGATGAAATCTCAGAAACACATGAAGAAGTCATCGACCTTCAGAATTATTCCCTAGCAAGGGATAGACAGAGAAAGACAATTGTACCTCCAGCTAGATTCAGTGAGGCTGAGTGCATTTCCATGGCCTTAAATGTAGCTGAATCATTGAATGATGAAGAACCAAGTACATTTGAAGAAGCAATAAGTGGGCCAAACAGTAGACAGTGGATAGAGGCAATGAACGATGAAATGAAGTCCTTAGAAGAGAATCAGACTTGGACTCTTAAACCTCTTCCCAAAGGCTACAAACCAATTGCCACAAAGTGGATATATAAAGTAAAAGAAGGAGTATCTGGAGAAATGAAACCTAGATACAAAGCACGGTTAGTAGCCAAGGGGTACACTCAAAAGGAAGGGATTGACTACACCGAAATATTCTCACCCGTAGTCAAATTAACCTCCATTCGGATGCTGTTTTCACTTGTTGTTCAAGACAATTTGGAATTAGACCAACTGGATGTAAAAACAGCATTCTTACATGGGTACTTATCAGAAACTATCTACATGAATCAGCCTAAGGGATACATAAAAAAGGGACAGGAAGACCTATATTGCTTACTAAATAAGAGTATATATGGATTAAAACAGTCCCCTAGGTGCTGGCACAAGAGGTTTGATGACTTCATCTTAAGAATAGGGTTCAAAAGAAGCACATTTGACAGTTGTGTGTATATAAACTCTAAATCCTATAGTAATAATGTCTTTCTATTACTTTATGTCGATGACATGTTGTTGGCAGGAAAAACAAAGGAAGATTTAAATAGAGTTAAAACCCTATTGAAGAAAGAGTTTGACATGAAAGATTTGGGTGAGTCAAACAAAATTTTAGGAGTGGAAATTAGAAGAAACAGAAATGAATCACTGCTTCAGATCAGTCAGTCAACCTACTGTGAGAAAATTCTTAAAAGGTTCAAACTGACAGAAGCTAAGCCTGTTTCCACTCCATTGGCTCACCATTTCAAACTCTCAGCAGCTAACTCACCTAAGGATGATGATGAAGAACACAAAGCCTATATGACTAAAATACCATACTCCCAAGCAGTAGGGAGTTTGATGTACCTAATGATCTCCACACGGCCTGATTTGTCCTATGCAACAAGTCTGGTAAGTAGATACATGTCTAATCCAGGCAAGAGGCATTGGGAAGCCATTAAATGGATCCTAAGGTATCTAAAAGGTACCACTCAAACAGCATTACAGTACAGAAAGAATATTTTAGCTGAACATGAAGTATATGGCTTTGTAGACTCAGATTTTGCAGGAGATTTGGATAGAAGAAGACCGTTAACTGGATATTTCTTCTTGATTGGACAAAATGTACTCAGTTGGAAGGCTACACTTCAGCCAGTTGTAGATCTTTCAACAACTGAAGCTGAATTCATAGCCTTATCTGAGGCTATAAAAGAAGGCATTTGGCTCAAAGGTTTACTGCTAGATTATGACATTAAACAACCTACAGTCAGGATACTATGCGATAATCAAAGCACAATTCATCTAAGTAAGAATCCCCAATTTCACAACAGAACTAAACACATTGATGTTAAATATCATTTCATCAGAGAAGAAATAGAAAAAGGTGAAATAGAAGTTGTGAAGGTGCATACCTCAGATAATGCCTCTGATATTCTTACAAAACCGCTGCCGCAATTGAAATTCCACAGATGTCTCGAAATGGTGGGATTTCATCTACCAGAGAAAGGGTAGAAAAATAATTTAGGAAGGAAGAAGGTCTGTTCGAAACTTATTGTACGCAAAGGTGGAGATTGAAAGGACAACTTACCTTGCCCTGGCAGTTGCTATCAATAAGTTTAATCCCCTCTAACTACCTGTAATAACAGATTTACAAATCTCAATAGTATAAATTGAAGTTTTGAGATTAGAGATTGGGGTGAAAAAAAGCTTATTTTCAGTGAGAGTTTCTTGTACCTGTTTCATGCTCTGTAATTCTGAGAATAATAAGAACTTCTTCCTTCACAGTGGATGTAGGCCTAGAGTTGCCGAACCACTTTACATTCTGTGCCGTTTTTCTCTTACCTTTCTTTTGAGTAATTAGATCTCTGTGTGGCAAAGTCTTCGTCTTCTACCTCGAGAGATTTGGTGAGATTTTGTCTGCTACATTTGATTGAACTGAAAGAGTATTTCCATTTTGCATGTGCTGTTTGTTTGTGCGATACACGCGGTAAGCCTGGGAGGTAATACCTGTCAACATAACAAAAACAGAAAACAAAAAACCAAAAATTGAAATGGTTATAAAGCAGAAATTAAGTTTTTCATTTTCCTTTTTGAGGAGTGAAGTTTCAATTGTACCTGAGTTAAAAAATCAAATCCTCAAACTTTCTCTCCTCCGTCATCTTTGTCATTTTTTTTTTGTCTTTTCCATCATATTATTCTCCCTCGACTCTTTCATCCCACATTGAATATTTTTTTTTTGTTTTTTTTCTTCTTCTTCCCTCTCTTTTCCATCTTCTTTTCTCCATCTTCTCTCTGTCATCTCACCATTACTCAAACACCAATGATTCAAAAAGATGATTTGTGTCGAGAGAGATATGATAATAATATGATTGAATATCGGATCGCATAGTGCACACAATCACACACCACGATTGTACTAGAGAGCTTTAACATAGTACTCATTGAACCTTCGTAATATCTAGCATGTTGAGTCTTATGTCAGTTATATAGAATACCAACACATAGAAAAAGGATTAGAGTAACCAGTTCATGACTTAACATTGGTATAGAATGTTACCTTCAATATATCTCTGTATGTTTGGTAGAGTCAAAGATTTTCCCCCAGTGATATGAGTACGTTGATTACCCCTTGAATTGTACAAGATAGTTACCACCTATCATACAACTTTCTAACTTCACTTCTCTTTTTTTTTTTTTTTTTTTTTTTTTTTTGTTTTGCTATGTCGATTGATGGTAGTGTAAGAGATCTGTAACCCCCTGATTGTTTTTTACATAATGGTTTATGCTTTCTACACATAGTTAGCATGTATCTCTTCCGATTATACTTAGGCATTAAAAGTCAAGATCCTTTAAGATTTTACTCAATTTATATACATGGTGGTAAATGTCATGAAAAAAATGTATAAAAATGAGTGGTCATAAAACTAAAATGGAGTTATATCGATGGAGACACAATTGAAATACGCGCACATCATGATTGCATGTGCTATACGATCATTGTGTGTGATTGTATAATTTTGATCATCCATCGCTCGATACAACTCTGTTTTAGTTATATGATCACTTATATTTATACATTTTTTTTGCATGATCTTTCCAACCATGCTTATAAACTATGCAAGATGTTCAAGATCTTGACTTTTAATGTCCCTAAAAATCAAAATGATTTAATTTTGAACTTTGAGAGGCATTACAAGTCAAGATTCTTTAAGATTTAACTCAATTTACAAACATGATGGTATAAATAACATGAAAGAATGTATAAAAACGAGTGATCATATAACTAAAACAATTTTGTATAAAGAGAGATATGATCAAAATATGATCGCAGGCTGTGATATTGTGGTCTGTGATCACGTGTGCTATACAATTATTGTGTTCGATCGTATTTTGATCATATCTTCCTCAATACAACTCTGTTTTAGTTTTATGACCATTTATGTGCATATTATTTTTTTTATAATATTTACAACCATGCTAATAAATTGAGCAAAATTTTAAAGGATTTTGGGTTCTTATAAGATTTTGGGTTGTTAGTGCTTGAGCCAAAGTGGGATGAAAGAAAGAGTAGTGGGAGAATAGAAAATGGGGAAGAGAGCGAAGAATATGAAAAACTGAAAAAAGAAAGTCTTTGTGTGATGAAAGAGGAAATGGAGAAGAATATGATGGAGATGAAAAGGCTAAGAAAAAACAAGAGATCGAAGAGCAAAGAGGAAGGCAAAGATGAGTAAGGAGAGAGAAATTTTGATGAGTGAGGAGAGAGAAATTTTGGGTATTTTATATATAGTACAGTTGCAAATTAATTGCATATATAGCAAAATTAATTGTACAAGACCAAAAAGTTGTCGTCAGATTCTATCTGTGTCTACCATTGATAAACTCTGATTATTCAGAGTCTATCAGTGTCTATCGTCGATAGACTCCGGTTAATCGAAATTTATCTGTGACTATCATCGATAGACTTTTAACCGGAGTCTATCAGTGATAGACACTGATAGACTCTGAATAAGCGGAGTCTATCAATAGACTGATAGATTCTGATTAATCAGAGTCTATCGCTGATAAACTCTGATAATCGAAGTCTATCAAATAGATTCTAATTAATCAGTGTCTATCAGTAATAATAGATTTTGCTATATTTGCAATTTTTTACATTGTGCTATATTTGCAATTATATAATTCTTATTTGCCACCCACTGCAAATTCTTTTTTTTTTTAAACTTCAGTCGTATAAATGAAATTTCACTCGTGAAACAAGTAAAACAAAGCATATTTTTCAAATCCTAGGTTATTTTTTTAAAAGTTTTTTGGTTTTTGGTTATTTTGAGCAATTTTGTACTATAAAAGCAATGTACTAAAAATGCAAATGATTATTTTTTGAAGTTGAAAAACAAAAGAGAGGTAGGTCTACATTGCAAGAGGTTCCTCGTTTTTCTCTCTAGAAAACGGTGGAAAAGAGGCGGCTGGAGGTGCCGGTGAGGACAAAGTTTCTTCTATGGGTGGTTGAACTATTAGGGAGGCAGGTCTCTCATTTTTTTTGTTAGCAAGCGATGGAACCAAGCAAGGAGGAAGAGTTTGTTCTACAGAAATTGAAGGATCTTAAAGTTACAGCGGATGAGAGGGCTAGCACTTACACTTTGCCGGATGAGGATCTGGATCTATAAAAAAGAAAGCTGACGAATGCCCTCCTTTGCAAGGTGTTTTCAAAAAAGAAAATTCCCCCAGAGATGTTTATATCAAAAATGCCGAAGATATGGAACCAGGAGCAGACCATAATTGGACAAGTGGGATTTAATCTATTCCTTTGCAAGTTCAAGAATGCGCACGTCAAAAGATGGGTCAAAGAAGCGGGTCCATGGTTTTTTGATAAAGCTTTAATTCTGATAAAGGAACCAAGCGTTGATATAAGCAGCGAGGAAATGGAGTTCAGGTATGTATCATTTTGGATTCATTTTCATAAGCTTCCTTATGCTTGTTTTTGGGCAATTGAGAGTCATGGGCCCATTTAAATATTGTTTTGTAAAAATGGGCCCAATTTTGAATTTACTTATTTGGGGATCCCTGACATTGTGAAAAGACCAAATTATCCTTGCCCTAAAAAATTCTCCCTCTCTCGACCGTTGGCTTCCTTCTTCTTCTTCCTCACTATCGTGCTCCCTTCTCTCACGATTTCCGCACTGGCTGCATTTGCGGACATGCTGCACTTCTCCCGTAGACGGTATTCTCAACGTCTGACGACGACCAACCCTAGGCACTCTTCGAGGAGGCAAGACTTCCACATCGACGAACTGAGGTGATCTCTTCCACTCCGACTCATGCCCAAGGGGTTGTATGGTTGTGCATATGAATCTATCAAAGAGTCGACATGGTAGACTTTGGAACAAAGAGTATGATATTCGATATGTCGATAAGTGCATGCAGCGATCGCATGGGAGCATGGAAGTTCGTAATACTCAAATTCACGACAGGTGCACGTTCTAGCGTGAAGGTTGACACGTCCACCCAAATGTCCATCCTCGACCTGAAACTCATATCGAGCAATAGGTTTGACCACGTGCCTCCTTGCCTTCTCCTCTGCTTTTTCCAAGATTTCTGTAGCAAACTTCGACCACTGGCTCGGGTTACTGGAGTGCTTATTCCTGCGTTTGTAGTATTTTGCTTGGAGCCACCCTCTGATATGATCCATGAATGCGGTGATTGGGAGCTCTCGTGCATCTTTCAACACTGAGTTAGTGCACTCCGCAAGATTGGTGGTCATTTGGTTATACCAACGACCACACTGGTATGCTCGAGCCCATCTCTCAACTCCAACCCCCTGTAGGTATGTCCTAATATTTTCTGGTAGTTGTTGTCAGTACTCATTGAATTCAACCACACGAAATGCCCTAGCAGCTCCCTCAAATACTTTCATAAAGTTCTCGGTCTTAAAATGCGTTTTCAGGTTCTCCCCTAAGTGCCGGATACACACGCAGTGAAATGCATTAGGGAACACAATTTTCACAGCCTTACCGATGCTGGCATGTCTATCAGACACAATGACCAGACCAGGAACCTGTCCAACTGCACGTTCCATCTGTCGAAAAAAGTACGTCCATGATTGATTAGTTTCTCCCCCGGCAAAGGCCCACCCTACAGGATATAACTGGTTGTTTCCGTCTACACCGGTCGCAAGAAGTAGTTTCCCACAAAATTTTCCCCGTAAGTGTGTTCCATCAACAACTAGCACTGGACGAATGGAGCTCTTGAATCCTCCAATAGAAGCACCTAGTGCCATAAACACATGCTTAAAGTGTCCATCATCTTCAAGTTCTAAGTTGAACACTATACCGGGATTTTCGATTTTCAATGCTTCACCAAATCTCGGTAACAGTCTATAAGATTCTTCTGGAGACCCTCTAGCAAGAATAAAAGCTTCTTCTCTAGCCCGCCAAGCCTTGTCATAGCTTAAATTCACACCAAAATCTTGTCTAATATCGTTCACAATATCATTTGGCCTATAAGTACGACCGGCGTCTTGGAACCTCGACTTGATCAAATTTCCAATAACCCAACTCTTGGCCTGCCTATGATCATCTGTCAACATTTCACGTACACAGGTATGAATATTGCAGTACTTCGTGATCTTAAATATTTCACACCCCTTAGTAACACTCATAGCGCGAACCCTCCATTTGCATCCTTCAATTACACAGTTAGCTACCCATATGTTCTTCTTTGACTTTTTAACCCTAGACTGGAAATTCCTTCTCATTGCAATCACAGACATTCTCATGTACAAGTCTCTTTTACACATGAATACTTCTCCAACTTCTACATCTTCAGAAGAGGAAGACTGACCTGTCATGATGATTGCCTTCGAAGAAGCATTTGGAACGGAAGAGCATGTCGCCACCTGTTCAGGCGCAGAAGGAACCTCAGTGTACTGTACGTGAATCTCTTCCTCATTATCTACCACAGCTACATCAACCTCCGTGTCTGTGTCCTCGTCATCATCGTACTCCTCATCATGTCCGTAGTCCCCCCAATCTTGGCCACTGTTGGGCGATTTTAATCCGCAAGCGAACGGGTCGTCACAAGTAATATAGTGATTTTGAGTATAGAGTATCGTCTCCACAGGGATTGGATTTATTCAATTAAGTACCGCGAATAATCTTGCTTAGCTTTATTTAGAGAACAAAATCTAATGCTGAAAAGAATAATAAAAAGCTAATCTAGAAAGCAAAAGATAAATGGTGACACAATTTGGAGGGATAATTCTAGAGTGGTTGATTTTATCAATTGGACCTTTAATGCTTAATCAATTAACTAATATGGATTAACAAATCATTTGATTCATAAGTCTAGAAGCCTAATTTCAAGGATTCTCCTGTCGGTCTCCTCCTATCTCATACCGTTCAATAAAGAATCTCCTTTCAGTCTCATCTTTATTTACTTAGTATGGCATTACGACCCTTCAGTACAACCTCTAACGTTATTTATTTTATCCCGTGTCACCCGGGTAAATAACCGTTAGTCATGCATTCAGTTCTAGTCTAAGCTTCTCTCCGTCGAGTTTCCACATAGTAACAATTCATTTAATCAGTGATCAGTTGATTAAAAGCATTACGGACAAAATGCACAAATGAACAATAATGACAATTAAACCACATCAATTCATTAATTCAGCAGAGGTTCAACATCTAAATCAATCTCATAGAATTTAGGAATTTACTACTCATAATCACTAAAATTCAATAATTCCTAATCACAACAATTCTAGAAACTAAAACATAAAGGAAAAGGGAAGAGAAATGCTCATAAAAGTGTCGATCTCCTCGATCCCGCGCCGACCTCCTTCGATCCTGAGCTCCAAAGATCTTCAACAAAGCTCCAAAACTCTCCCAAAAATCCCCAATTTTAGTGTGGATTCTAGAATGGGGTGAAAACCCACAAATTGGCACACAAAATATGGATGCAAAAGGCTCCTTTTATAGGCTCCCAGCAGGCTCAGCGTCGAGACGCTACAAGAACAGCGTCGAGACGCTCTGACGTCATCTTTTCTTGGGCTCCAAGACGTCTCAGCGTCGAGACGCTACTTGGACAGCGTCGCGACGCTCTCGCGATTTTGGATCTTTCCACGCAGCTGCCTAGCGTCGAGACGCTAGGCCCTGAATCTTCTAGAATGGCCCGATTTTGACTCAATTTTTGGGCCTCCAACTTTCTTTTGGCCCAAATGCTTTATGTAATGGATTTTGGGCACTTTTCTTGACCCAAATTGATACTTTAAGACTTGAAATTCATGAATTTGGGCTTCTAATTCATTCTTCTTGGCTTTTTGGACTCGGATCTTCAATGTAATTCTTCAAATTGCTCCAAAAGCCTCCAAAATCATCCAAAATCTCTCAAAATTCCGGTTTTGCTTCCTTGACTCGGTTTTCTGAAATTTAAACAGAAAATAGCATTAAAGCACACAATTCAAGCACAAAACTAGCTTAAATTAATAGGAAAATGATGACATTTTTGCATGTCATCACACCCCCAAACTTAAATCTTTGCTAGTGCCGAGCAAAGCTAAAACCATTTATATGAATCAACTATTGCAAATGCATGACTCTAAGCTCAATGATCAAAATAATGAACTCTAACAATTAAAGGAAATATTAAAACGTATTCATTCATCACGAAATTTAAATTTGAACTCTTCATCCCTTGCGTGTGTGTGTGCGAGCTTCCTTATTAGGTCTTTACTAGCCTAGAAAAGGTTTATAGAATCCTCAGTTCATCTTCCCCCTACACTGGCCTTAAGCTCTAATTATCCAGCTTCCCCACAATCAAGAAAGCAATATCCCACTAAGGTGCCTGAAACAACGAGGTATGCCTCCCCGAAACTTGCATTTTTTTTTTTTGAATCCTTTTAGATGTAGCGCCTTCGTTCTGGCTTGCCAACATTGGTGATGAAAGCATCCAACTACGAGCGCCTCATCTTTTAGGATGCTGAGGCATGCTCATTTCTTTCCAGCGCTTTCATGCAAAGGCAAACGATGGGTGTCATGAATGCCCCTGGTTACTAACACTTTCAAGAAAGTGGAGCATTCTTTTTTTTTTTTTTTTTTTCTTTTCATTTTTTTTTTCATATATTTTTTTTTTCACACTTTTCTTTTCTTTGCAGGCTAATAAACATGATTTTTCTCCCAAGTAAAACATTACAGACTCTCATGTCGTTCATCTTTCAATTTAGATCTTAAGCCTATCGGAGTGACCACAAACATCTAGATAATATAATCCAGTTCTAAGCATTCAAAACCATATAAGCAGGCTAAGTGCTCAACATGTGCAAGGAAATCAAAGAAAAAATTTAAATTTACATGAATCTTGAACATGCTTTGATATTTCACAAAAATTGAACAAAATCCATTATCTAGATCATATCATAGACCGTCCTCATCAAAACAGATGTAATAGAATCATCATGAAAATTTTTTCGCTCAGATCAGAACAGCAAAGCCTCCCCCCCAAACTTAAATCACACATTGTCCTCAATGTATTGATTATTCAGACTAATTAAGCATGCTTAAGGACAATTAAAAAGATAAAGGGAGAACGGTACTGCCCTGGAATGTGAGAGAAACCATGAATGTTAGCCTTCAACATCATTGGGTTTGTTTTTGGAAGAAAATGTGGTCTCGAGCTCTTTCAAAAATTGATCAACGGGAACGAAAGATCAACATGCTCTAACTACAAAAAACTGAAAAACAAAGAAAAAGGAAATTAACGGAAAAATAAACTTGGGTTGCCTCCCAAGAAGCGCTTGTTTAACGTCTCTTAGCTAGACGAGTTTGTGCAGTCTTTCAAGGCACATAAAAATTATCGTATTTCTTCGGGCCCTTCTTCCTTGAATCAATGAAGCAGACTATTGCTAGTAAGCTTACTAGCTTTTCATGGGACCCTGAAGCAGAAATGTTTTTGGGATTTTCTTTTAATAAAAGCATAAAAGGAGAAAGATCAAAATAAATGGACTCTGACTCTGACTCTGACTCGTGAGAACAAGAAAAAGAACACTCATTGTCAAGAGAGGATGGACAGGATAGAACAGACAAAGGCCTTTCAACCTTAAACTCTATCTCTAGAAACTCCTCAAACACTACATGCTCATTTTCTTTTTCTTCCTCACAATCTTGTTCTTGATGGGTGCTAAAACTATCCAATTCTTCCTCACTATCTATACAGCTCACCCCTATATGCTCATCTTTAGCAAAATCGAAAAAATTACGCTCCTGAATTGGCGCTAATGAATCAGTGGCCACATGACTCACTAGACACTCTATGGAAGTGGATCCTACTTCCCTATCCTCCTTTTGGATTTGGAGTCTCTCCATAGATTTTTCTAATTCTAAATTCATGGCTCTCGACTCTTGGATAAAATTTTCAAGCAAGCTCTCTAAGGAAGATTTTTCTTCTATGGAAGCGGATTGCACTTCACTCTCATCCTCTTGGGGATGCAATCTCCCTAGGGATTTTTCTAGAGCTAAATGAGTGGCTCTAGTATCCTTAATAAAATCTTGAAGCAAACTTTCTAGGGGAGATTTTTCTTCTAAAGGGGGATAATTTGAATAAAAAAAATTGGATGATGGTGTTGGTTCTTCGGGCTCAGATTCCCTAAAGGGCCACCCAAAACTATTAAAAGCCATTTAAAATAATTAAATCAACAATAATCAGGCTTTCAGTCAGATGCAAACACCAATTAAATGCACAACAAGAACAATGGACCAGGATAAAAATAAAACAAAGAAAGCAAAATAAAATCTCTAATCTAAAGCAAGCAATTTCTTCACAATATTAATTGAATGAAATTAGCCAATCCCCGGCAGCGGCGCCAAAAACTTGTTGGGCGATTTTAATCCGCAAGCGAACGGGTCGTCACAAGTAATATAGTGATTTTGAGTATAGAGTATCGTCTCCACAGGGATTGGATTTATTCAATTAAGTACCGCGAATAATCTTGCTTAGCTTTATTTAGAGAACAAAATCTAATGCTGAAAAGAATAATAAAAAGCTAATCTAGAAAGCAAAAGATAAATGGTGACACAATTTGGAGGGATAATTCTAGAGTGGTTGATTTTATCAATTGGACCTTTAATGCTTAATCAATTAACTAATATGGATTAACAAATCATTTGATTCATAAGTCTAGAAGCCTAATTTCAAGGATTCTCCTGTCGGTCTCCTCCTATCTCATACCGTTCAATAAAGAATCTCCTTTCAGTCTCATCTTTATTTACTTAGTATGGCATTACGACCCTTCAGTACAACCTCTAACGTTATTTATTTTATCCTGTGTCACCCGAGTAAATAACCGTTAGTCATGCATTCAGTTCTAGTCTAAGCTTCTCTCCGTCGAGTTTCCACATAGTAACAATTCATTTAATAAGTGATCAGTTGATTAAAAGCATTACGGACAAAATGCACAAATGAACAATAATGACAATTAAACCACATCAATTCATTAATTCAGCAGAGGTTCAACATCTAAATCAATCTCATAGAATTTAGGAATTTACTACTCATAATCACTAAAATTCAATAATTCCTAATCACAACAATTCTAGAAACTAAAACATAAAGGAAAAGGGAAGAGAAATGCTCATAAAAGTGTCGATCTCCTCGATCCCGCGCCGACCTCCTTCGATCCCGAGCTCCAAAGATCTTCAACAAAGCTCCAAAACTCTCCCAAAAATCCCCAATTTTAGTGTGGATTCTAGAATGGGGTGAAAACCCACAAATTGGCACACAAAATATGGATGCAAAAGGCTCCTTTTATAGGCTCCCAGCAGGCTCAGCGTCGAGACGCTACAAGGACAGCGTCGAGACGCTCTGACGTCATCTTTTCTTGGGCTCCAAGACGTCTCAGCGTCGAGACGCTACTTGGACAGCGTCGCGACGCTCTCGCGATTTTGGATCTTTCCACGCAGCTGCCTAGCGTCGAGACGCTAGGCCCTGAATCTTCTAGAATGGCCCGATTTTGACTCAATTTTTGGGCCTCCAACTTTCTTTTGGCCCAAATGCTTTATGTAATGGATTTTGGGCACTTTTCTTGACCCAAATTGATACTTTAAGACTTGAAATTCATGAATTTGGGCTTCTAATTCATTCTTCTTGGCTTTTTGGACTCGGATCTTCAATGTAATTCTTCAAATTGCTCCAAAAGCCTCCAAAATCATCCAAAATCTCTCAAAATTCCGGTTTTGCTTCCTTGACTCGGTTTTCTGAAATTTAAACAGAAAATAGCATTAAAGCACACAATTCAAGCACAAAACTAACTTAAATTAATAGGAAAATGATGACATTTTTGCATGTCATCAGCCACCATAAAGTTCACTACCATGGTCTTCATCGTCCCCCAAGTTATACACAGGAATATTTTTTGATTCATCGCATGAAAAGGATGTAGATGCCGATGGTATATTGTTTGGGGCCGATGCCGATGATAAATTCTGCTCCACCTTATACAGATTATTTGGCATGACGCATGAGATGGGAAATGATCGTGAGACTTGGTTACTAGGACACTTTGAGATTGTGGATATGTATATGGGTACGTCAGATACCCTATTCCAGGTCAAGAAGGTGTTAAGGTCTTCATCGTTCCTAATAACAAACGCGGGTGCCTTGACCATCAATTGGAGTACACATCTTATTGTAAGGTCAAATTCCTCTGAATTTATACTGGTCAATGCATATAATCGACTTAAGAAGTCACTATATGCACTACCAATGTCTATGTCGAAACCCTTCACCTCTCCACCATCATATTCCATGTCCCTCTCATTCCACAAACCACCATAACAAACCCACACGAGGCATTATCTGCACGAACGAACGACAAAAAAAAAAATTAGCAACTGTACATTTTCCCGGTTCTCGGTACTAATTCCCGGCCGGGATGCTTAAAGTATGCTTCCCAGCCGGGAAGCATACAGTTCGACTGAGAAAATATGCAGCGACAACGTAATCTTTTTTCAAAACCACGAACGTACATAAATAATGGTCAAAACTTGAATGTACATACCTCCTTCAGAAACTCGAATGTTGCAAGTGTTTTGAATGTGATCGAGCAATCCAAAACGTGATGAACGTGACAAAATCGTTGTGTGGGGATCAAAAAATGTTGTGTGGGGACCAAAGGACAAAAAAAAGAAAAAGGAATGAGAATAAGAATGAGAATGTTCTTTACATTCCAAATCCTTATTCATTAAGGGAGATCATTGATTGATGGAAAATATTGGTTGGTAATTAATGTGGTTGGTGGAGAAAATTACATTTTCCTATTTTGAATTGAAGAGGGGCTAAAATAGTCTTTTTACACCTTTGCTGACATCATTAAAGTCAGCAAAGGGTCCCCAATTAAGTGAATTTAAAAATGGGGCCCATTTTTACAAAACAACAATGAAAAGGGCCCCTAAGTCCCAATTGCCCCTTGTTTTTCCAGGAAAGCAGCCACGGAAATTGCAGCCTGCTAGGTGAGGTGGAGCAAGTGGATCTTGATGGGGAGGAGGATCACATGTGGGGTTGTTCTTTAAGAATAAAAGTGCAGATAGATAGATGTTACAGTTCTGTTGAAACGTGGGGTTTTTTTTGAAATTTGGGAAGGAAGGAATCGACAAGTGGATTGCAATCACATATGAAAAGCTTCCTGATTTTTGCTATGGTTGTGGTCACCCGGGCCATACCATTAAGGAATGCGATGAGTGTAAGGAGGCATAGAATGAGGATCTCCCCTACCGACCATGGCTGCGAGAACCTTTTAGAGTTAAAAGTTGTGGAATAAAAATTGGACGTGAAGGGATGGGCGGTCGAGGAAGATGGAGATTCAAAGACACATATGAGGATGATGAGGGTAACCACACAGCATACGAAGGTGGAGCTTCCAGAGAACAACCGGATCCGTGTTTGAATGTTTGAATGTTTTAATGGAGAATGATTTGAATAAGACAGAAACATGTATGGATTCAAATACCAAAAAGAGAGGTATCTTGAAAATCTATCGAAAAAAAAAATGGAGTAAATCTAAAAATTCAAACACCAAAATGAAATCTAAACAAATGAAAAACCAATGACAAGTACCAAAATGCCTTCTTAACCTAAAATTCATTCAAAAACTAAAATAAAAAATTTAAAAATCTAGAAATCAAAATTAATTAGGCATGCTAAAATAGGATTTAATCTATTCACTCAATGGACAAAATCAAACTATACATTGAAGAAAAATCATAACAAACAAATGAAACTAATTAAAATAGACTTTTTTTTTCCTAAAAAAAAAAGTCTTTTAGCTAGATCTGATTTGGACTATCAATTTGACCTATGTATTATTTGAAAGATGGGAATAAAATGAGAGTGGCATCACTACATCATGGGTCTAAGGATAGTGGTGTGACAATGACCAAAATAGTGTATGCCTTCCCCCACACACAAACACTCCAAACCAAATAGTACATTATACCAACATAAAAACCAATGAGTTATTGGTATTAAATCCACCATAGAAAGTGCACCTTTTGATTTCCACCTCAATTTAGTCTTGGCTTTTTGACAATAATCAATGTGCCAACTTCCATGTCCACCCACAAAGGAGATAGAGAGAGAGAGGGAGCCAACTTGATATCACAAAAGAAAGTAATGATAAAACAAAACCATAAACAATCTCTCTCTCTCTCTCACTCTCTCAAGTTAGGGATAATTTGCAAGTTTACTTTTAAAAGTGCTTTTCCAATCAAGCACATGAATCAAAAGAATGTTTGCTTCCTTACTTTTTCACTTTTTTTCACTTTTTTTCGTAGAGCTTTTATATTAATTTGAAACATGATGATTTTGAATGGAAAGTGTTTTTGTCCACACTATATATACTTTCCATAAATGGTCTCTAAACATTTTTATTTTTTCTATTTTAGATCCTAAATTGGTAAAAAAAAAATCATTTTAGTCATTGTTAATTTTCATTTTTTTTTTCAAAATAAATCTATTTTAAAACTCAAAATTTAATCTATTATTGCCATGTTTATAGGTGGAAATGCTTTTAGATGTTGAAAGGCAATTCCTAATTACAATGTTCATATTTGGCTATAATTTGAAAACACTTTTCAAAGAAGCTAAAAGAACTCCTTGATCTATTCTCATATGCTTATCTAGCAAATTCAAATATTATTTTTATGTATGGATGTCTGAAAGTAGACTTGTCCAAGGTCCAACATTAAATAAATTTCTAAGTCCACGACACCAACACTATTTTGTAGAATTAATGGTCGAGGTCGATCACAGAGAATCTTTTCACGCAAATCTTTGGTTCCTTTTTTGTTTGGTAACTAGGGGTTGGAGAAAATAAGAAAATAAATACTGAAAATAACGCAAAGGTGCCAAAAAGTAAAATAGCAAGAAAATAACAAGAAAGATGAATCAAACCTAAAAATCATGCAATCGGGGTTATCGAGACTCAGTTCAATTTTATTAAATCACTAATTTGACAAAATATTCTAATTACATATTTTAGTCCGACGTACTCCTGAGTTACCAAGAGTCATGTTCCTTTATCACAAACAAGCAAACACACATAGTCTGATTCTAGTCTAAACTAATTATTTTTTGTCTCGTTAATTAATTTAACCCGCATTGGGAACTAGCCAGATTAGCCATTCCTACGATTAGGAGGAATTAACGCCTTTATCACAATAACTAAATCATCTAGCCCTAGGTGACACATGATGCTCGTCACAACATACTCCTATTTACTACTTTCAATTAGCAAATAAATTTAAGCAAGTTGTAGTAAAGGTTGTCAATTTTTTCCTATCATGCAATTAAACAATTAAAATGTTGGAAATTTCATTAATAGAAATTGAAAACGCTTACATCCCAATGTCCCGATTATATGAAATAGGAGTTTAGCCGACCATAGGGAATGAACAATGATGTGCGCGCAAAAACTCCTTACCACAAGTGTATGTGTCAAGTTTTAATATAGTGTGTAACGAGTTACCGATGTCGTCCTCTGGATTGGATTTCTAGTCACTTAACTACCATGAATACTAATGTTCAATTTTATTTAGAGATTTAAACGTGATGAGATGATGAATTAAATTAACAAAAACTCAAAAGATGGAAATTCAATGGATAATTGCATGAATAGAATAAAAGAAACAATCATTCAACAAATTAATCTATAAAACCAAAGGGCTACATCAATCTCTGAGAAAACAACTTAGCTACTCATGTTCATACATTCAAGACCAAAGCTTCAATAAAATTCCGTGAGAAAACTACAAGAAATAAGGGAAAGAGAAATAAAACTCGAATCTCGCATCAACCACACGTCCCTGTCAAGATCTCCACGAGCTCTTGCTTGATCCATCGATGAACTAAGCTAAAACCAACTTAGAAAGCAAGAAAACTAAAAAGGGACGATGTAGGGGAAAACGATTACAATTTGATACAATTGAGGATTGATTCAACCTAAAACGAATGATACATAAGATGTTGGCCCAATTAAGGAAAGAAAATCTTCAAAATGCGCCAAAATAATTGCTAAAATTCGCGATAGCGTCTCAACGCTATGTCTCGAGTTTGCAGCGTTGAGCAGCAGCGTTGAGCGACATCTCGACACTGATGCTTTTGTATTCCAGCGTCAATTCTAGTGTTGAGCAAGCCAAAGTTGAGCGTTGAGATGCTGTCCTTTCTACCCTTCAACTCTAACTTTGACCAGTGTTGACTCAGGGGCAATTTGGTCATTTTACCTCTGATATAGCTTGTTTCGATCCCGAATTGGCTCCGAACCTCCGCGATAGACGTACACACATATAATACTCATTTTAAAGCATTTTGCACAAGAAATTCAACGAAGACAAGCATTTTTGCTAGAAATAATTATATAAAAATTTGATGCGCTATCAATGTCTATCTAGCAATCTCTTCACTAACTTGAGTGAGCACTCAAATATATGTCGTAGGTTGATATGCTTGGGGGACTCTAATGGATTTGGAGTGCTTTTTCACATTGATAATTGTTGATGCCAAAATTTGGCCAAGCAATCCACCTGCCCTTCACGTGACATCAACAATGAATTTGTAGAAGCTGGAGAAGACGTGACCTGCAAGACCAGCAAGAATCGCTGGACACCGGTGTGGTGTAGGCCACACCGCCTCCGATGCCTAAGTCAGGAAACTGAGCAGCTAGAGAATAGAGAAAGAAGTCCAGAATCGAGTTTTTTTGGCCCCCTTCTTCGATGGCGAAGAGGGGTATAAATACCTGCTCGGACTCCTAGGGTTTGGAGGCGTTCTGGGGCGAAGCAGGCTGGACCGAGGCAGCTGGAAGCAGTAGGGGCCGAGCGGAGGCAAACGGACTCGGCCCGTGCAAACGGGCCGAGTGGTCGGCCTCGGCCTTGGGCCGAGGCCGACCGTACGGGTCGGGCCACGTTGGCCCGGCCCGTCGGTATGGTCTCCCTCTGGGTCCCTTTCCTGGTCCTATCTCCTCCCGGTTGTCCTGTCAGCTCCTCGTACGCTGTGGTGGTCCAAAATTACCTATAACAATAATAGTACTCTTTTAGATGATGAATATAACAGTGTTTGGAAGTTCTTTTTAACATGATCAAAAGCAGTAAAAGCACTACTCACTCACATACTTCCTAATTTGAAAAGCATTAGGAAAAAGAATTGGAAGTGCTTTTTGAAGAAACAATTCAATAGTTTATCATTTTCTTTCGCTAATAGTAATCTACCCACTTTTTCCCACTAACTTTTCTCTACACACATTTTCACACACAAAAATAATTGCATGAACTAAATTTACTTTTTTAATTTACAAAATTGAAAACTAAAATAAAATATATGAAAATATATGGATAAGAGTGGAAAAAGTTTCCATTAGGTCAAACCCCTCTCTATATTTAGGATAAGGAATCTCATCTATGACATGGTTATAAATTATCTCTTGGTAAGGGTAGAACAATGCATTCTTTTAACTATCCTCTGCTGTCATTTTCATTTAGAGACTAAATAGAATAAACATCAAAGCTTAAAGTGGTATGAATTCTACCAATAAAGAATTCAAATAGAGTTAAAGGTGTTGATTTCAGTTACTTTATGTGTAGAAGAGCTTCAAAATGGAACACATTAAATGCACTCCGGGAAAACAAGCATCAATTAATGGAACTATACTTTAAGCTACTTCAAAGGGAAGTTTAATTAATTCATGGAATGTTACACAAAAAATGAAGGTTGACCAAGACTTCAATTCTCAGATTTATGGAGTCCATTATGTAATTTTTCAATTTTTTTGAGTATTTTCAATGTTACTTAGGTTACTTTTGTTAGTGGCTCTTTAATACATTAAAGTTAGGAAGGTTACACACTTTAAGGTGACCTAGTGGCTGAATTTAGGTTATATTTTGGAGGCTATAAAAAGCCATCTTTGATGTAACACAAATCAGATTTGTTTTGATGATGTTTCAATGAAATTGAGTCTTTTGAGCCTAAAGGCCATGAGCAACTTTCTTTGCATATCTTGTGTTTAGATTTGCATGCTAGGATCATTCAAGTAGCTTTGATCGAACTACTTGTGGAGTGATTTGAATCTCGAGTTTAGAAACGAGTTTTCTCTACTCTTGATCTTGATCATCAAGGTAAATCAATTTCTATCTTTTTCCTTGGGATGAAATCATCTTGGTTTTGGGGTTTTTGATATTGAGTTCTATGGGTCATGTTTCCTAGCAAGGTTTTTAGATCCAATCATCCAGGGTTTCTTGCTAGGTTCAAGGATGTATATAAAGTTTAAAAAATAAAAAAAAGAATTACAATTTTTTTTTAAAAGAAATAAATCTAGGTGTATACCCAATCCAAATGGCCCCCATAGACAATGGAAAGCAAGTGGATAAAGATGCAAATCTTTTGGTGGACCAAAGCCAAATTGTTTTCTTTTGGTAGCAAAGCAATGTGGCAACTTTAATTTCTAAGAAACCACACTAAGCCTTCCCCTATTCCTCTCTCCCCATTCTCACTTTAAATGCACAATGTTAGATTATTGTTTCATTGTGCAATACTTGGAGAGATATGAAGCTTTGCTTGGCTTTCTTTTTCATTCTAACACTCCCTTTTCTCCTCTTCTCAGGTATTTTGTTTCCAAACCCTTTTTTTCCTTTTATTTTTCTAAAGAAAATGTTTGTTAATTTTGTTTCCTTGCTTAGCTTAACTAGTTAGTTTTTACGAATTTCGGTTTCATCGAATTAAGTTTTAAATTTGTATAAGTGGTAAAATTAATATCTTTTTAAAATTAAATGAGAAACATTGTCCTCCAACCAACTAATATTTATCTTAAATTTAAAAAAATTTTACTTTTACATACTCATAATTTTTCGTTCACTTAAAAAAATTTCATATATACATTTATTGAATTAAAAAAATTATCTATGGTATTAAATTTGTAGGATCTCATAAAAAAATTATTACAGCTAAATTTATGTTGAAATTTGTGAGTTTTGTTAGAGTTATTTCAATGGTCAATTTTGTGTAAAACTTCATTGCATTGAAGTTAATGAGCTTTTGGAGATTTTTACTATTTTTAAACTTTATGGGTGAATTAATGAAAATTAAATAAAGAGTAACACAAGTAAACATTACGACACTTATTTGAGTATAGAGTTCAATTTGATGAAATTCAAAGTTTAGGGTAAAAATTGATCCTACCGGTTAAAGTAGTATTTGAAATTTTAACTAAAAGCTTAAAACATAAATAGCTTTCAAAACCTTTATTTTAATTTAGAATTTTCCAGAAATTTAAAATGCCATTCTTGGACTTCAAAAAGAGAGAAAATAAAATAAATAAAAATGGAACATCGAGCCCTCATGTTCGATAATGATTTTGAACTTAAAAAAGAAAGGTTTGATAAGGATTTACCTTTTTTGTTTTTGGATACTATCGGTACCTATATTTTCTTGGTTTAGCTTTTCATGTTTTTAAAATATTTTTGAAGTCTAAAAGAAAATATAGAGTTTTGAAAATTATTGAAAGTTTTTTTTTTTTTTTTTTAATAATAAATTTTCTTTTCTATTTTAAAATTTAAGCTTATGAAACCAACTACTTCCAATTTAGCCTATAAACACTACCTCCAATTTGGTGAACAATTTGGTTTTATAAAATTATACTTGTTTTCTCTCAATTTTCTTAGCATGCTTTTTTTTTAAAAAAAAAAAATGGAAAAAACTTAGCATGGTTCATATTTGTTAAGGAAACATTTGAATTTTAGCTAAATTCTAAAACCAAAAATAAGTTTTTGAAAACTTTTTTTTTTTTTTTTTTTTTTATTTTTTCCTTCAAAACTTGGATTTGTTTTTGAAAACATGGAAGGAAGGTAAATGACAAAACAAAGAAACTTATATGTAGAAGTAGTGTTTATTAAACTTAATTTCAAAAACCAAAACTATAAAACAAAACAATTATCAAACGGGTCTTAGTTTTTTTTTATAATTGAAGCATTATCTAATAATCTAGACGGATAAATGATGACTATGATTATAGTTAATCAATATATTGGGTTAACCATCCAATGATATTAGATATTGTTGATTTTTTATTTACCATTAATATTTTTTACATATTAAAAAAAAAATTGCTAAATATGAACAGAGGAGGTAGTGGAGATGAAGGCAAATGGAGGAGGAAGATGCATGACAGTGATGGACCCAAACAAATGCGACTTATCGTCTTGCAAGCAACAGTGCCTTGAGCATAAGAATGGAAATGGAGTCTGTTTAAGGAACTTCAAAGTTGGTTACCAATGTGCTTGTTACATTAATTGCTTTTCTACTTGAATCAATTACCTTTTTTTTGCCAATTTTACCTGTTGGAGTTGTCCAAGCAAAGGAATTTGCTCGATCTTCTTTAGGTCTATTGACTTCGGACGAAATGTAGTTGGACATTGATATGTTTTGTTGACTCTTAGAGGAATAAATTGTGCTTTAACAATCACGACATAATGTACTTGAATCTTAAATCTTATGATTCTACATAATTCGTAACAAGGCTATTGCATTTTCATCCTTTCTTGTTTTTGGACATTGGTTGTCAACTTAAATGTGGAGTTTGCATTATTTCATTATTTGACATCTTACAACCTCTCAATCAACCTTGTAATGTATTCTAGACAAGAAAAGTTGCTTCTTCCTTGTATTTCTTTCGATCTCCATTGCTAGGGTTTTCTTTATTCACCTACGTATTTTATGTCAAATCCAATGATAAATTTTGTTTTCAGCTTTACTTAATCAATGTTGTCTCCTGTTGGGTTTCCGGAGTGGGTGAAAATGTAGTAAGAAATGATGGACTCTAGAACTCTGTGCAAGTATACACAGTCCGCAACAAGTAATAAGTATTTATCGAATCCAAGGTCTGAATTAGTTTTCACTTTATCTATTTTGTTTAGTTTTTCAATGGTTTCAAAGGTGGGTAAAATGATTGGTTTTTATAGAATGCTGAAGCAAAAGAAATGACAGAACATAAAGTAAACAAATAAGCAGACAGATTAGAAACAGGCGTTGGTCAGGTTTAAGTAATTGTTTTCAAAGATGCTCTAGCAATATTATTGATCAGGCAAACTCTCGCAGTCTTATTAGCAAATTCCTCCCGGAACTCCGGATTTCTTAGAATGTGTTTCAACTCCAATGAAGCACTACCGATCAAGCACTAGGCAACTGGTTATCTCTAGCTCAGTCACTGGTGTTCACCAATACACAATGATCTAGTGTGATTAAATGCCACACACTCTCTAAAATAGAGAGTGGTATTCATACCGACTGGGCAAACGAGCATAAAATAGAAATGAGCACAACAAATAATCAAGATGCATCAAATCAATATTTATTTCTTAGAAATTAAGCACGACAATCACATGTTCCCTAACCAACGCCTAAAGTTACTTAGTTCGTAAAGTGCATAGAGACACACGTTACAATATAAGTAAATGCATCCATAACTACAAAGTAATACAAGAAAATATTAATTCCCTTGATCAACTTGCAATTGATGGTTTTCTTGTAGGTCTCCAATCTCTCTCCTCTATTCGGCTCCCAAAGGTGGAAGTAAACTTTCCAAGAGTGGAATGTTCCTCCCAAGGATGGAATGAATTTGACGTAAGACGGCTCCTCCTTTTATAGAGTGATAGCAAACCCTAATTAGGTCAATCTAGACACGTGGATGGCTCTCCTTGGTCCTTTATCCCGAGATTAGCTTAACAGAATTTAGTTCATCAAATTGGCTAACGAGTTGTGACGTGGCAGTTTTGCTCCTCGCTTTGCTCTAGCACAGATTTTGCTCCCTCAAGTCGCTCAACAATACATTCTACACAAAATAATTTCCAAAGCATCCATTCTTCCAAATGGGTTAAAACATATAATATCTATCTAAAAACAACCCTATTTAGCACAAAAGACACACAAATCCCTATAGAAATAAGGCCTAAATAACTCTCTTTTGGAGATTTATCATCTCCCCATGCTATAAATGTACCATTAACATATGATAAAAAATTATTCAAACTATACAATCTAATGTTACCTCTTTGCATATGCAATACGAAAAATGATTATGCAATCTTCTTTTCAAACTCTTAGGGGGCTTTTGAGAAAATTGTGAGAGAGTGTGAGTTTGGGAGAATAGGTTTTGGGTAGTAGTGTAGAAACCCATGGATTTTTGTCCAGCCAACTCTAGGCTTAATAAATCTTGGAGACAAACATCGAGACAATCCTCCACATATCTCCACAATGGTATAATATATTATATTGTTGATTTTAGGCATAAGACCTCATAAAGATCCACAACTGCACTCTAATTAGCACTGTAGAATATTTTGTGTCCACAGATTTAACCATTAACAGTAAGTCAATCCTTCACGAGTCGTTACATCTTGCTCCATAAGTACCACTGATCCTATAATGAACAATCTATTTATGGTCCTACCATAAGCCAAGTCCCTTTCGAGCCAATGAGAGTGTGCGGCCTCTTGCTCAAGACCTGGAGTCAGCACTTAAAAAAACAACTCATCTACTTATCTTAAAGTCGGGAAGGAGTGAA
Source organism: Luffa acutangula (assembly GCA_036850905.1). NCBI lineage: Eukaryota > Viridiplantae > Streptophyta > Magnoliopsida > Cucurbitales > Cucurbitaceae > Luffa > Luffa acutangula. The sequence continues at coordinate 20,552,353 of CM072088.1, read as the reverse complement.
TTCCATCTTGTGAAGTTATGTTCCTAGCTCTCCACTCGGTCTTGTCCCCAAAATGGTAGGCTTATTGAGTCCGTGTCTCGAGCCACTCTCACTCATACAAATCAAAGGACAATCCCTCACAGGCAGAAGTCCATAACTCAGTCAGGATTGAGATTGAGTTACATGGTTACCATATCAAATAATAATCTAATTAGATAATGGTGTTACAACTAATGATTAATTATTTTGCGGTCCGGTCTTATGCAAACTCATTGCATAGGATACCTCCACTGGCATTTCTCAACATGAATGCTTTGGATCATTTCGTTTATATCAAATACAAATTGGGTCGTATCCATAGTGTCACCAGGATAAGGTACTTAGCCTTATCCATGTACTATAGATCCTTTAGGTTATCACTTGAACATGATCCCCTGTATGTCAACTACATACTATTCAAGTTACATTTAATAACCTAGGATGTTAGTTTATTGGATTTGAGTTAATGCAATTCTAAAAAACAAGCATCGCGAATGCTTTTGTTTCAAAGAAAGGGGGGATGATGTGAATTCAACCGTTGAACCATTGCATGTACCTAAAGGACCAATTACAAGAAGCAAGGCAAAGAAGATTGAAGAGACATTCGCACTACATCTTCAAAAACTAGCAAATTCACAAGAACCGACAAATAATTTTGAGGCCAATTTTTTATATAATGTTAGTTCAATGAGTCAAGAAGCATAGATTGGCATAAAGATGGCACGAGAAAAGTCCTATAGTTTAGAAGATGACACGATGGTAAAAAAAAATGTGCAGATTTTGTGAAGAAAATGCTATCAAGTGTGCACTGCATGGGAAAAGGTGATGTCAAACCTTGTCAAACGTGCACATCTACTTTGCCGCACTCTAAAGGAGATATTTAAGACAATTTGAAGGCTTTTTACATTTCTAGTTTTGCCTTTTGAGTTATAATTTAGTATGCAATTAAGTTTCAAGTTCCTAGGTGTTATTTTCTAGGATTTGCAATTAATTGTATTTGAATGACTTTTGAGTTTCTTGGTCTATCCACGACCATTTGGCCTATAAAATGTCTTGTAATGCTATTGAAAACTCAGATTATCAATATTAAAAAGTTTGTGCTTATTCAACCTTTGATGTTGTCTTTTCTTTCAAATCTCGTTTTAGATTTGATGTTAAAATCACTTCATTGGATTAGTCTTGATCAAGCTAATTCTAGAGTGAGTTGTCTTAGGATCTAAGAATGACTATCATAGATTCTAAGTTTGATCTAAGTTCGCTTTCTTTGTGGGTGTTTGCAAGGATCCTAGAAGGACCTCTAGCTTTGCATCTAATAAGCATCGCGAGGGCTTATCATTTGGTATCAGAGCCATGTTGGTCATCGTTCTTGGCCGACTCTAGAGGTGTTATCTTTACTTTATTTCAATTTATTTTCATTTCAATTTTTTTCCTCAAACGCAATTTCTTACATCTTGTAATACAAGACATACTACAACTTGTCTTGAAATCTGCTCTTAGATCATTCACAAAGAAAAAGTCAAAAAGAAAAAAAGAAAAAAAGAAAAAAAAACAGTAGCAAAAAAGAAAAAAAATCCCATATTGGAATATTTGGAAGGCGTGGAAGATTAGCCATCAGATTGGAATTCCTTTGTTGCTCTCTCCTTCTCCTTCTGAATGTTCTCCCAATCTCTGGGTCAAGCTCGAATCTTACCCTAGGAGGATTGCTCATGCACCAAACTCACTCCTACAAAACAAAAAGAAACAATAAAATAGTTCACGCACCAAATCACTAAAAACACACACAAAATAAATCAGATAAAAAAAATCCAAGTCCCCAGCAACGGTGCAAAAAACTTGTTGCCTTCTGGAGTGGTAAAAAATATAAGCTAAATTAACTCCAAAACACGGTGCAAGCATATAGAATCTGCAACAAGTAATAAGTATTTATCGTATCCACGAGGTCTTGAAAAGTTTCACTCTACCTATTTTGATTAGTTCTTTAGTGATAAAGTTGGTTAAATTGATTGGGTTTTTAAAATGCTGGAACAAAAGAAATGCTAAAGCAGAAATGTAAACGAATAAAGGAAACAAATTGGAAACAGACACTAGTGAAGACTTCTATAATTGTGTGAAAAGATGATCTAGCAATTCTTTTGATCAGACAATCTCTTGCAGTCTTATCAGCAAAATCCTCTCGGAACTCTGAATCTTTTGAAATGTGTTTCAACTCCAATGATGTTCTACCTGTCAAGCGTTAGGCAATTGGCTATCCCTAGCTCAACTGCTGACATCCACCAACTATCAACAGTCTAACGTGATTACAAGCCACACAACTCTTAAATCATCTCTAAAACTAAGAGAAGCTATACATACCAGCTGGACAAGCGTGCACACAATAGAATTAAGTTCAACAAGTAATCAAGATGCTCAAAGATCAATAAGAATCACTAGATTATAAAAAAAATGACAATTATATTATTCTTAACCAATGCCTAAAGTAAATTAGTTCATAGAAATAGACATAACACACATTACAATTTGAATAAGCACATCCATCACTAAAAATTCTACAAGAAAGTACTATCCTCCTTGAGGAAATCCGTAGAGTGGTCTCTCCTTAAGTCTCCAATCGGCCTTGAACTCTATTCGGCCTCCAAAAGATGGAATCAATTGACTCTAAAAGTCTACTCTCATTTATAGGGTGAAGTCCAACCTAATTAGGTCAAACATGACACATGGAGCTCTTTCCAAGCCTTCTAAATCCGAGATCAAAGCTGGAAACGCCACCTCATTTAATGAAACATGTGTAGTTCACGTGACCAAATTTGCTAACATCTTTGCTGGATCAACGGACTTTGCTCTCTCAACCTACTCAACATTCATTTATCTGCAAAAGAACTCCAAAACATCAATTCTTATAATTAGGCCAAAACATAATATATTCATCTAATAACACACCCACATGACACAATTAACATATAAATCATCACTGAATAAGGTATAAATAACTCCCTTTTGGAGAGTTATCAATGGCTAAAATCTGCAATTTAAGGCACGATAAAGAATGGGTAACTTAGATTAATGCTACTTGAGTCATGGGTAACTTAAATTTGAAGCCAATAATGAATGGGTCAAGATCATACTTACTGAAATCACCTAAATAACATTGAAAGAGGGTTGAAACCACACCCAAATCACGTTGGACATAGACGAAATCGCGAGAGGAACGAGAACCTAGATGCTGGTTGCACGGGATCTAACTAAGACAAGAGAGAGGAAGGTCAGATCGAGCTTAATCAAATAAGAATGAGTGAAAAAACAGAGATTTACATGTTGTTGGCCGAAATTGAGGGAAGACAGTTGATTCACGCAGGTTTTCAAATCTGGGTTGCTCGCCTGCTTGGCCGTTGGAGGGAGAAATGAAAGGGGAAGAACGACCGGCAAACGAAAAGGAAGAATGGCGGCGAGAGAACGGCGGCATGAGGCGGCCGGGGCGGCGACAACGAATACAGAAAACGAGGAGGGAGATGGAGAAGGATAGGCGGTGGCAGTTGGGCGAGAAAGATGGACTGGTGGTGATGACCAGAGGAGCTTGACGACACGAGAATGCGACAGTGAGGGCAAGTGGTGGCACACAGAAAAAATGGGGGAGAGGGCGGTACGACGCGACTGGAAGAAGGAATGGGGGGATGTGTCACACCCCGCCTCAGATTACCTTATCAAACCTAGGACGTGGCGTGCAGACAATGGATCCCAGCTAAACTATGAAATTCATTGTCAAACCTTTCAAAACAAAACTCATTTTTGTTTAAAACCATGGGTGGCTAGCAAAACTTTACAAAATAATAATAATAATAATAATAATAATAATAATAATAATAATAATAATAATTTCGGCAAAGTTTCCCCTGAAATTTGGATAAAACACACCTGCAATTGCAAATACACTCCCAAAGGATTTATTTAAAATCCAACACTACAACCAATACTTCATAATCAGAAATCAGTTCAGAAACTCATAACCACAACACAACCACAAACCAAGGCCACAATGGGAAACATAAGTCCCCAATTAAAAGCACAATATAAATTTAAATGGTACAACTTCCAAAATGATGTTAGCCACTCTAGTTGTAAAAACAAAACATCAACATTATATTTACATGTAAAATGATGTATAATCTAAATGAGACTAGTGGCAGATCTCGACCTCGACAAGCTCGTTGGAAACTCAAATGCTACCTGGTAAAAAAGATTTAGGAAAAGAGTGAGCTAAAAAGCCCAATGAGTGGTAGAAGTTTATAAGAAAATAAATTTAAGGAGACTAATATCATAAACAATCATAAAAAGGGTAATTAACAAGAATTTATAATAAGTTTTTGAAAGAAACCGCGAAAACACTTGTAACCTCTATTGCAAGTACACAAAATTAAAGTATTTTATACCATGAGAATCTTTTAAACGTAAACTTTAACACATATTTGCGTGGTTAGGAAGTCCATCACTAAACATGTACCTGAAAACTGGTCATACTAGCGCAGAGTAGTCTCAGTACGCATAGCAGAGCAAAACTAGTCATGCTATGCATATGCCGAATCCCCATGCATAGTAGAGCAACTGGTCATACTATGGATCGAGTAATCTCAAGATACATAGCAGAGTAAATCCTGGTCATACTATGAACCGAGTAATCTCAAGGTACATAGCAGAGCAAATCCTGGTCATACTATGTACCGAGTAATCTCAAGGTACATAGCAGAGCAACTAGTCATACGCGCGCAGAGCAGCCCCCAAAAGGGCAAAGCACCTCGACACACGACCCAAAGCCTATGTGTGTGTCGAAGTGGGTCCCAAGGACCTCATATATCATAACTACACTACGGAAACACATTCATGTAAGTGTATCGGGAAATCACTGTGGGTACATCATCCAGTGGTTTGAAAAACATTTGTATCTTGTAAACTAAGTTCACAAACCACGCAAAAGCCATAACATTTCAAATCAAGTTCTCATGACTAAAAATCATAACCCAATGATCATTTTTTATGATTGAATTTACCATATGCAAGGTTTGGCTTACATAAATTAAAAAATCCATGTACTCAACCAACATCGTGAAGTCACTTTTAAAACTCCCAATATTTGAATTTATCTCAAACAATTTGAACTTCTGTCATTTGGCTAAAATCGAGAGATGTCTAGAAATTCTCCTTTGATACTCAAATAATAACGAAGTAAATCAATATAGCTAAAATCGTACGTAAGTATAAATCTTTTTCAATTCCATGATACTAAATTACATTTTCAATTGAAAAACATAAGCCATTTCTCACTATTTCAATTCATTGCTATAAATAGTAAATGAACTCATGGAATAAACATAAAACCTTTGAAATCTCCATAATTTTCAAGTATCCAAATTTTTCATAGGAACATTAATTACTATTCATTTCAAATTTCACTAATGAGTAAAATAGTAGAAAATTCGGTAAAGTAATCACTCACAAACAGTATTGGTGAGGCTTCCATCCATAATTAGTCAACTCGATCTCCATTTGCCCTGAAATTAATTTGAACATATAAGATGAGTAGTTCCTTAATTACCCTTTTAAAACATCATATTCATTAATTCCAAGGATCCAAGCTAAAATTCAACACCCAAAAGGATTTCCTCTCCTCTTCTTAATTAACTCTTTTGTACCCTCCTTGTACTTTTCAACAATAAAATATTCCAACTTTTCTAGCTCTTTACTATTCATCTTCTTCTTCATTTTTTTTCATCCAAGCATTTCTCTTTTTCCTTCATCTTCCTTAGTTTCTCTTTCATTCCAACAACCCAATTTCTCATAAATTGCTTCACATTAACTTCAAGATAGACAACCTAATACAAGACATTTAAAGGAGGATACAAGAATTCATGAGACTAAATCTCTCATTTTCCATAATACTCATATTTGCCGCAATGTTGATACGAGTCTAAAAGAATGGTAAACTAACCCATTTGCATCAACAACTTCCATTCCAAGTTTCTCTTCATCTTTTTCCATTTTCTTATTTTTCATTCTCACAAAAAAATTGGGTTTTCTTATTCCTTTTATTTCTTTTACTTTAATCAATCCCAAACAAGGAATATCCATGAAAATCTATGAAATTTCTTGAAAATTAGAAAGAACCCATAAGATTTTTGGACAAAAAGAGAAGAACTCGTGAAACTATCATCTAGCTTTTCCATTTTTCCAAGAAACCCAAGAGGAAAAAGACTTACCAAGTTGAATCCTTGCTTAGAGCTTCATTTAAACCATTTCCGACGAGATTCCGACAGCAGTGTGGCGACTTTTCCTTTTCTCTCTTTCTCCTTCAATTTCTCCTTCAATTTCTCCCTCCCTTTCTTTCTTTTTCTCTCTATTTTCCGATGGGGTTTCTCTTCCCCTTTTTCTTCTTTTTGTTTTTGTTTTTTTTTATATTTTCCTTTTAATGTGGCTTCCAACGAAAGCCACACAAAGCCTTTCTTTTTTCTTTTAATGTGGCTTCCAACGGAAGCCACACAAAGCCCTTTTCTTTTTTTTTTCTTTTCTTTTTTTTTTTTTTTTACTAAAGTTTTTAATAACAATTAGGCTTGGACCTCCCTTTTTTTTTCGCCATATATATCAAAATGCTAAATGATTAAAATTGGGTCTTACAAGAGAGGTTTCCACGCGAGGGAGAGAGAGAGAGAAAAAGAGAGAGAGAGAGTTTGATTTGATTTGATTTTCTTTTTTTTTTAAACCCAACGGACTCCAATAACCACCCATTAACAAGGAGAAAAATACACTCACTTTCTCTCCCACTAACCTGCAGAATTTAACTGAATTAGATCCTAACACACGGGAAAAGAAAATATCTTAATTGGCTAAATATCGGCTAATTATAAACTTTGGGTTACCTGGAATGCGGGGCATCACAACAAAGGCATTATTACATTACATGCATTATCGCTTTTGCCTCGACATGGACCGTTTTCGACATACCTCATTGCTTGGTAAAGTACTAGCGCCAGTAATTGTGATGTCCTGCTTCTTTCTAGTTCCCTTGTCAATGGCAGTGACAGAGAGGATACCATTCGCATCAATGTCGAATTTCACTTTGATCTGAGGAACCCTAAGGGGTGCGGGTGGGATACCGTCCAGGAGAATTCGTCTGAGACATTTATTGTCAATGTTTATATGTTTATACTTGGAACTAAGATCCAAGGTTTTTTATATGTAACGTAAAGTAGTATGTGGGGACATACAGGCATCAATGTTCAAGTAACAACCTAAAAGGTCTATAGTATAGGATAAGGCTGGGTACCTTATCTTGATAACACTATGTGATACGATCCGTTTTGTATTCGATACAGACGTATTGATCTAAAGTGTCCATGTAGTAAACATGCGAGCGAGGGTATCCTATGCAATGAGTTTGCATAAGACCGAACCACGAAATAATAAACCACTAGATGTAACACCGTTAACTAGTTAGGTTACTGTTTTAATAGGATGACCTAGGTAACTCAGTCTTAATCCTGAGTGTGTCACGAACTCCTTCTCACGAGAGATTGTCCTTTGATTTGTATGGGTGAGAATGGTTGTTTCGCCGACTCAATAAGCCTACCAATTTGGGGACAAGACCGAGTGGGAGCTGGGGACATGGCAACACAAGATAGAATTCACTCCTTCCCGCTTCTAGGAGAAGTAGATGAGTGTTCCATTAAGTGGTGACTTCGGGTCTTGAACAAAGGGATCCCACCCTCTCACTGGCCCAAGAGGGGCTTTCTGTTTATTGATTGGACCATAGACAGGTTGTTCATTAGAGGAGCACTAGTACTTAAGGAGAGAGGTAACTCATGGGTAAAACCGTAATTTGACCCAGCTATAGCTACGAACACTCGTGAAGGATTGATTTACCGGTATTGGTCTATATCCATGGACGCATATGTTGGGTTTTATGCCCTAAAACTCGTAGATAGTGAATGTAAACAAATTGTATACTTGTTTCAATAAAGTGTTATTGGGTTTCTACAATAAAGTGTTATTGTTAAATACTGCACAATTTGACCCAAATCCAATAAACTAAGATCCAAGGTTGTTTACATGTGACTTGAACTAGTATGTGGGGACATACGGGGATCGGTGTTCAAGTAACAACCTAAAAGGTCTATAGTACAAGGATAAGGTTGGGTACCTTATTTTGGTAACACTATGTGCTACGACCCGCTTTGTATTTGATACAGACGTATTGATCCAAAGCATCCATGTAGTAGACATGCGAGCGGAGTATACTATGCAATGAGTTTGCATAAGATCGGACCATGAAATGGTAAACCACTAGATATAACACCGTTAACTAGTTAGGTTACTGTTTCAATAAGATGACGTAGGTAACTCAGTCTTAATCCTGAGTGTGTCATGAACTCCTTCTCATGAGGGATTGTCCTTTGATTAGCATGGGTGAGAGTGGCCAATACGCCGACTCAATATGCCTTCCTTTTTGGGGACAAGACCGAGTGGGAGGCTGGGGACATGACAACACAAGAAGGAATTTACTCCTTCCCACTTCTAGGAGAAGTAGATGAGTGTTCTCTTAAGTGGTGACTTCGGGACTTGAACAAAGGGATCCTGCCCTCTCACTGGCCCGAGAGGGACTTTCTGTTATTAGTTGGACCATAAACAGGTTGTTCATTAGAGGAGCACTGGTACTTAAGGAGACAGATGTAACATGGGTAAAACGGTAATTTGACCCAGCTGTAGTTACGGACACTCGTGAAGGATTGACTTACCAGTATAGGTCTATATCCGTGGACACAGAAATGTTCTACAGTGAGAAGAATTCAGCCGTGGGTCTTTAGTAGAATGACCCACAGTTAATGAATATTAGTTAACCTGATTAATGAGTTTAATCTATTAACCTCATATCATTGGAGCTTCTGATCTGTAGGTCCATTAGGTCCCCCTGCTAGCTCGTAAAGAGTAATTAGGAACAAATATATCTTGAGAGAATTTGAATAGTTCAAATTCATATTGGGAAATAAGTTAATTGTATGAGATACAAATTAATATAATGTATAGTGTTGCATTAAAATATAAAGTCTAATTTGAGATTAAACTTTATTATATTGAGAGATTGATATATTTGAAAGAGTTCAAATATATGTCTAATTAAATATAGGGTATTTAATTAGAATATGAATTAATTAATTATGAATTAATTAATTATTCAATTTAGTTTAAATTAAATGAGATTTAATTAAAACTATAGTCTATGAGAGAAATAAATATTTGAAGAAGTTCAAATATTAATATGAATTTGATTCATATTAAATTTATAGGATATAAGAGGATTTGAAGGAGTTCAAATTTTAGAATTAATTAATTGAAGGCCTCAAATTAAATACATGATATTTAATTGGGTAATTAATTAATTAACTAATAGAAGGTCTGAAATTAAATATATGATATTTAATTAGTGATTAATTAATTAAAGAATTAATTAATTGGAAATTAATCAATTATGAAAATAATTAATCACTTATGGAAGTAATTAATCATTTATGGAAATGATTTAATCACTTATGGAAGTGATCAATCATTTATGGAAAGATTAATCAATCATGGAATTGATTGGTCATGGAATTGGTTGGTCATGAAATTGATTAATTATGGAAAAGATTAAATCAGTTATGGAAATAATTGATTTTAAATGAATATTTTATTCATGACCTTTCTCCTATAAATAGAACACTAAACCTAGGGTTTAGGTACAACAACATAAGGCCACAAGAATGCACTCTTGCATTCTCTCTAGCCTCTCTCTCATATTCTCTCAACTCAAGAACTTTAGGGAGAATTTTCTCTCTATAATTTTTCCCATTCAAGATTAGGTAGTCCCACAACTACGTTCCTAATCTCAAAGTTGTTGCAGAGCAATCAAGAATCATTCTTGATTTTCAGAGACGTCAACGGAGGTATGTTTCTCATCGCTTAACCTTTTGTCAATGTATTGGTATTTTGTAGAACAAAATTAATTTACGAACGGTCCAATTGCTTCCGTTGTAATGGAATTGGGAATTCCAATCCTTCAGCATAAACATTCTACAGTGAGAAGAGTGCAGCTATGGGTCTTTAGTGGAGTGACCCACAGTTACTCAATATTGGTTAACTCGATTAATGAGTTTAGTTAGTTAACCTCATATCATTGAAGCTTCTGATCTGTAGGTCCATTAGATCTTCATGCTAGCTCATAAAGAGTAATTAGGAACAATTTATCTTGAAATGAATTTGAATAGTTCAAATCCATCATGAGAATTAAGTTATTTGTATGAGATGCAATTAATATAATGTATGGTGATACATTATAATATATAGTTTAATTTGAGATTAAACTTTATAAATTGAGAGAATAATATATTTGAAAGAACTCAAATATATTCTAATTAAATATATGATATTTAATTAGTCAATAAATTAATTAATTATGAATTAATTAATTATTCAATTTAGTTTAATGTAAATGTGATTTAATTAAATTAAAACTACAGATTAATTTTCATGTGAATTGGATTCATATTAAAACTATAAGTTATAAGAGTGATGCACATTTGAATATGATTCAAATGATTGGTTAATTAAATATGTCATGTTTAATTGATCTAAGAATTATGAATTAATTAATTTGTGTAGTGTAATTAATTCTAATTAAATTTAATTAAAATTATAGCTTATGTGAGAGCAATGCATTTAAATATAATTTAAATGCGCATATGCTTAATTAATTAATATGATTAATTGGTTAGCATTTAATTAATTAATTAAATTATTTTTAATTGATTAATTAATTTAAAATGTTGGTTATCAGATGATTAACCCCATGAGCATTCTCTCTGCAATCTACCTCTCTGACTTTCTCCAATTCTCTCAACACAGAACACAAGAGAAAAATTTCTTCCTTTGTGCTACTTCCCAAGATCAAGATCTTTTGGTCCCACAACTAGTTCCTAGTCTCAGAGATTCAGCGGGGAAATCTTGTGGTGGTGTCCCAATTCATGCTGTTTTTCATTGTTGACCATCGTGGAGAGGAAATTCGTTGGAGATTGTCTACAACATGTAAGTATTTTTTTTCCCCTTAGATTTAGATCTAATTGCAGCATGCTTAGCCTATGCCAATGTATTAGTATTTTAGAGAAACCTAATTAAATGCAAAAGGTTCTGTAATACGCTTCCGCTAGGAATTGGGAATTCCAATCCTTCAATTAGTTTATTGGATTTGAGTTAATGCAATTCTAAAATACACCTCAATAACAAACTTAATTGAATAAAAAAAATTGTTTACAATTACAATCCACGAGTTTAGGGCATAAAACCCAACAAGACATATGTGTATTAATGATAACACCATTTTGGCACACGTTCATTTTCCTAAATTTTTCTTGTCTTTATGATATTTAGCTCGAAAGATTATTAATTTTAAGTATAATATTGTTGCAGGCTATAACTAAGTTCTCAAGACCAATCGAGGACAAAATCATCCTTAAAAGAAGTCAAAATGTCCAAATTATCCTTGGTCAAAGTTTGGTCAATGCACAGGAAAAGGTCTGGAGCGAAGGACATGCGTTGGAGCATTGAGGCGCTACTCAACGCTGCCCCTCAACGTCATAAACTCAAGGCTCAGGGTCGAGATTCTAGCCTCGGCGTTGAGGCGCTCTAGGACTGTTGGGCGTGCTGATTCTATCCGAAGCGTCAAGACGTTGTGCTTAGGGTCTCGACGCTAGCCTCACGCACATGCTTTCTCTATTAGCCATTTCTGAAGTGTTGACACTATGCCTAACGTCTCAACGCTTTCGTCTGGGATATAAATATGTTATTTTCTACATTAGGTCATCTTATGTATCTATTTCCTGCCAAATTTTCTTTATTCTTCCTCAATTATCTTGTATTTGATTGTATTTTCTTAGTTGAGATTAGTTTAGGGTCGGTTAATCAAGCATTGGGCTTGGATTAGACTTGTCCAAGGTCGCCCAAGCTTAGATTGCTAAAATTGGGACCTCAATTAGTAAGTATGAATTAATTTTCATGAGATTTTTTATATTCCTTGCATGATTTATTTGTTTTAATGTTATTTAGACTCAATGCTTATTCTAATTAAGATTGTTATGAGGGACTTACAACCCCAAAGAACAAAAAAAAAAAAAAAAAAGAACAAAACTCCAACTACAAATGACAAAAGAATGATGGATTGAAAGACAATCAAGAAGAAACAACAATTTGCTCACTGAGCAAAGAAGAAATTCAATAACAAAAAATAATAGAAGCTAAAAAATCAAACCGAAAAAAAATTGAAGACAATCAAGAAGAAAGAAACAATCAACTTCAGGAGCAACAGAAAATCAAAACAGAACACAAAATTCCACAACCAGATTTTAGCATAGCAAAAGCCATGCACCAAATCCAAGCAAACACAACATCAAAACAGAACCAAAAAGTCACAATTCAACATAGCTCAGACTCATATATATCAAACCAATTATCAAGTTAATTATTTGTTTTAGGTAACAAAATACAACATGCATAACTAAAGAATAATGTTCAATCTATGAAAAAGGGTCGAGTACTCAGGTGAATTAGACTAGTCTATTTACTTTAGGTGAATTAAAACTAAGTTTCCAAAGCTGAAATTCTAAACAACATGCCTAACATCTCTTTCTAAATTCTAAAGTATTGGATTTTATTATTCATTGTGCTTGCATTTTCAAAGTTGGAAGTCATTATATTGTTAGGTTCAACGATCAAAAAATCATTCTCATATAATTTTCTATCTTAGGCAATGAAGAATGAGCATCTTTTGCACGAGCAAGAGAATATACCAACAAATACTTCAAATTGTAAAATTCTAGGATATTTGTGTTGGGGTTTATGTCCTAAAACTCGTGGATAGTAAATGTAACAAACTTATATATAAAACTTATTAGAATAGTTTTATTATGGTTGTTGAAAGATTAGTTTAAATGTGTATTTATTAACCCAAATCCAATAAAACAAGAATCCTTGGCTATGAGATGAATGCTTGAACTTTATGTAGTGACATAAAAGTGGATCAGGTTCAAGTACATAGCCTAAAACGGTCTATAGTATAGGGATAAGACTGTGTATCTTATCCTAGGAAAAACTATGTGACGAGACCCACTTTGTTTTAATACAAACGATGTGATCCTAAATCGTTCATGTAGAGACATGTGAGTGGGGGCGTCCTATGCAAAAGAAGTTTGTTTAAGACTGGACCGTGAAATAAGTCACTTTCACTTTATAACGCCGTTTACTGTGAAACTGACTATTTCAAAGTGATGACCTAGGTAACTCGATCTTAATCCTGAGCTAACTATGAACTCCTGTTTATTCGTGATTATCCTTTGATTTGCATAGGTGAGAGTGGCCCATAAGCGCCGCTCAATAAACCTGCCACTTTGGGGATAAGACCGGATAGATAGCTGGGGACATAGTCCTGCAAGATGGAATTCACTCCTACCCGTCTTTATGGATAGTAGAAAGGTTGTTCCCTTAAGTACTGACTCTGGGACGTGAACAAAGGCGCGCCGCCCTCTCATTGGCCCGAGAGGTTTTAGGTTTAGTGGTGGAACCACAAACTAATTGTTCATTAGGGACTCAGTGAAGGCTTAAGGAACAAGAAGTACTATAGGGGTAAAACGGACTTTTGACCTTACTATAGTTACGAACAACCTGTGAAGGATTGACTTACTAATCACGGTTATATCGAGTGGACAGAAATATATCTACAGTGAGGGGAGTTCAGCTACGGGCTATAGTGGAATGTCCCGTTAGTTAACGAATGTTGGTTAACTAGGATTGAAAGAGTTCAACCGGTTAATCTCGGATCGTTGGAGCCCATGATCTGTAGGTCCATTAGGTCCCCCTGCTAGCTCAAACGGATTAACCTTAGAATAGAGTGATGAAAGAATTTGAAGTACGTTCAAATTTGAATTAGGGAGTTAACGTTAAACTATATACGATATACTTAACGTGTTTTAGTTTAATCTTTGAATTAAACTATAATTATTAAAGAGAGTTAGAATTATTTAAATATGATTTAAATATTAGAAAATGTATTCGATACATGTTCGGTTTGAATAAAGAATAGTGATTCGTATTCAAAGTCGGTTTTTGAAAGAAATTGTGAATGTAGTTAATTCAATATTTAAAAGTTGAATTAAAGAAAATAATTAATTAATCTTATAAATTAATTTTATGAAAATTAATTTAAATTTAAATCAATTATACAAGAATTGATTTTGAGATTAATTAAAGTTAAGAGGTGGTGGATTCATGATGCAATTTTATGCTTTTGCCCAAAATCAAACACCTCACATTTTTCTTTCCACCTCCTCAATCTTGGTGTCTTCATGAGCTTCAAGATTATACATGTTGGTTGCTGTATATATATGTATGAGATGCTGAATATGTGGGCAGCTGATGGTTGAAAAATTTGGTGATTTTGTATCTCAAAACTCTCTCAAAACCGTGGAGTCCAAAACACAAAAACCCATTCTCTCTTCTCAATTTCTTGCTCCAATTTCATCACGCTCGGGTTCCCACAAGTCCGTTCTAAGGCCGGAGAATAGCGGGGAAGATCTCGGTGGTCGTCTACGTTAAGATCGGGAAGAGAAATTTCATAAGAGATTCACGGATTGAAGCTTCAAAGGTCGGTTTTACAATCCCCTGTTTTTCGTTCTTGTTTAAACATGCTTTAATCCTCAAAATTAATGAAAATCAAGGCCCAAGATCCGCTAACGCTTCCGCTCGAGTGTTCTTCACTCCTTTAATTTTCTTATATTTCAAAGATTTTAATGAATAAAACAAACCTATGAAATCCAACTTTAATAGGATATGAAGTTCTCAGTTTACTAGTCAAAACCATATGAAAGGCAACGTGAACAAAGCCCAAAGTATATGAAATGAAATTAGGCTACAAGTTGAAAAAGTAGTTTTATAAAAATTAATTTATAATCTGTTTTAAAAACGGTTAAGATTCTTTTTTAATCACTTCAACCTTCTCCAAAATCAACGCTAAACCTGTAGTCATAATTAGTGATAAGCATTATTTTCAAGCAGAAAAGAAGGTCTTCTCTAAAAGGAAAAAAGTTTATATACATAGTAAGGTAATAAAGATGGATAATACTTCATTATTTCCTTTGTAACAAAAAAAAAAGTGAGTAATCTTCGCATGGTAGAAAGAGTGAGAATGATGAATATGAATCAGTTAGGTGGTGTTGTTGTCATGGTCAGTTTTCTTGTTTTTTGTGTAGCAGCCAATGAAAGTGATAATTTATATGATCCTCCAGAGTCGACGGAAGTGTCAAGCATTGAAGACGTGTGCAGGATAACCAAAGAGTTGAAAAATGCATGCATTTCTATGATACGCTCTAATCCTCATGAAGATTTGAAGTTAAATTTGACTGGCCTTCCCTTTATATTCATCAACCAAACTCTTCATGTTGTCTTCGACAATTATTCTTACCTTCAAAATGAAACTCTAAATATTGCAGATCCGACGCGACAGACCGTTACCAGCTGCATGCAACAATTTTTGATGAGCAAAGATACTTTACAAGTTTTATTAAAGTTATAGGGCCAACAATTAAACCCAAGAGAATTAAAAAAGACTTGGATTTCCAATTCCCACGCATAGCTAACTTCTTCCATCTTTGTAAAATTTATTTTGACATTGGATTTTGATTTTCATCATCGCCCCCAGCTTGGGATTCTGATAGCATGCAAAAATGTTATCTATTTCCTATTAATTTTAGCTAGTTTTGTGCTTGAATTGTGTGCTTTGATACTATTTTTTTGTTTAAATTTCAGTAAGCCTATTAGATAATATAAGGTTCCATCTCAAAACCAA
The DNA here is from genome assembly GCA_036850905.1 of Luffa acutangula. Taxonomy (NCBI): domain Eukaryota; kingdom Viridiplantae; phylum Streptophyta; class Magnoliopsida; order Cucurbitales; family Cucurbitaceae; genus Luffa; species Luffa acutangula. The sequence goes on along the minus strand of CM072088.1, from coordinate 20,536,428 downwards.
TTGGCAATGAATGGAGTAACCCATACATCTTATAAATTGTGAGTTCTCCACTTATCTTTTCAATGTGGGATCCTCAACATGCCCTCTCAAGATGGTGCCTCTTTGGGTTCACCGTTCTTGGATCGGATCCCAATATGTTTTCTTGGACCGGATACCCGTTTGGGTTCACCATTCTCTGATACCATATTAGATAACATGGGGTTCCAACTCAAAACCAATTGGCAAGGAGAGGAGTAACTCATACATCTTATTAATTGGGAGGTCTCCTCTTATCTTTTTAATGTGGGATCCTCAACATGCCCCCTCAAGATGGTGGCTCTTTCGTTTCACCATTCTTGGATCGGATCCCAATATGTTTTCTTGGACCGGATACCCGTTTGGGTTCACCATTCTCTGATACCATATTAGATAACATGGGGTTCCAACTCAAAACCAATTGGCAAGGAGAGGAGTAACTCATACATCTTATTAATTAGGAGGTCTCCTCTTATCTTTTTAATGTGGGATCCTCAACACGCCCCCTCAAGATGGTGGCTCTTTCGGTTCACCATTCTTGGATCGGATCCCAATATTTTTTTTCTTGGACCGAATACCCGTTTGGGTTTCATGGGCTCTGATACCATATTAGATAACATGGGCTTCCATCTCAAAGCCAATTCGCAATGAATGGGGTGACCCTTTTATCTTATAAATTGTGAGGTCTCCACTAATCTTTTCAATGTGGGATCCTCAACATGTCCCCTAAAGATGATGCCTCTTTGGGTTCACCATTCTTGGATCAGATCCCTCTTTTTTTTTTCTTGGACCGAATACCCGTTTGGGTTTCATGGGCTCTGATACCATATTAGATAACATGGGATTCCATCTCAAAACCAATTGGCAATGAGTGGGGTGACCTTGTAGCTTATAAATTGGGAGGTCTCCACTAATCTTTTCAATGTGAGATGAAACCCTAGATTATCTAATATGGTAACAGTGCCCATTAAACCCAAATGGGTATTCGGTCAAAGAAAAAAAAGGATCCGATCCAAGAATGGTGAACCCAAAGAGGCACTATCTTGAGGGGGCATGTTGAGGATCCCACATTGAAAAGATAAGGGGAGACCTCACAAGTTATAAGATACATGGGTTACTCCACTATTGCCAATTGGTTTTGAGATGGAACCCCATGTAATCTAATATGGTATAAGAGCCCATTAAATCGAAATGGGTATTCGGTCCAAGAAAAAAAAGGATCCAATCCAAGATTGGTGAGCCCAAAGAGGCACCATCTTGCGGGGGGCATATTGAGGATCTCACATTGAAAAGATAAGTGGAGATAGGGGTGAGCAAAATAAATCCGAAAACCGAGTCGACCGACCGAAACCGACCGAACCGACGTCGGTCGGTCAGTTTTTGTATAGAATCGGTCGGGGTCGATTTTCCTTGAAGAAAAATCGACCAATCGGTCGGTCGGTGAGCCCAATAGAGCTCAAACCGACCAAACCGACCGATATTTCATTTAATAAAAAAAATAAAAAACAACCCGCATGTTTTTAGGTTTTTTACCGTGAATATAAGAAACCAAAAGCTGGTTTGATAGGTAATGATTACCTATTAATAGGTAATCATTACCTATTTTTAATTTTTTTAATTTAATTCTTTTTTTTTCTCAAACCCTATCTTTCCTCTCTCTTTTTCGATTTTTTTCCTTTCATCCTCTCTTCTCCTCTCCCTCTTTCTCATATGATCTTTCTTCTTTTCTCTCTCGTTTTTTTAGGAATCTCATCTTCATTCTTTTTTCTTTTTTTTTTCTTAATCAGAACAACTCTCTCATTTGAGAGACTGAGATTTCAAAGAAACCATCGCCGTTTCGTTGTTACACCGCCGGCGCCGACGCATTACATTCCATTTTTCCTCTTTCCTTTCTTCTCTGTCTCATTCTCATCTTCTCTATGTTCTCTCCATTTTTCATGAAAATCTCTTCATCGAAGTTCAAATCACCACAACCATGATTCTCTCTGCACATGAACTCACAAAACCGACCGAAACCGACCGATTTTTTCTTATAGTCGGTCGATCGGTTTCATAATAACTCCAATAACCGACTACCACCGACCGAGCAAAACCGAAGTGTCAGTGATCGGAATCGGTTTTTGTCAAAAACCGACTCCGACTGACCGATGATCACCCCTAAGTGGAGAACTCACAATATATAAGATACGTGAGTTACTCCACTCATTCTCAATTGGTTTTGAAATGGAAGGCCATGCCAAAAAAAACAAAACCAGAGTTTTGATAGATTTTGGATAATTTTGGCGGTTTTTGGAGCATTGTAAAGAAGTCCATTGAAGATCCAATCCCAAAAGTCTAAGAAAAGAGAGTTGGAGGCCCAAAATGATGACCAAAAGGGCCATTCTTCAAGAGGAGTCCGAGGGCTAGCGTCTCGACGCTGGTGAAACCGTGTAGAATATTCTAGAAATACAGCGTCGCAACGCTGAGGCAACATGGGCTCTAAATTCTCGGCAACGACGCAAAAAACTTGGTGACCGCAAAACGCACGGGCCGCAAGTAATACAGTGATTGTGAGTATGTGAGTATCGTCTCCACAGGGATTGGATTTATTCACTTAATTATCGCGAATAATCTTGCTTTGCTTTGCAAAACGTGCATTTCTACATGCTATCAGATTCTCGGTTCCAATATGTCAACTCCCTCCTAGTTCTTTCAGCAAGATTAAAAAATCTTATTAAATGTCATGGAATCCGTTCTTGCTATTAATTTTAATATTTTATTTATTTTTTATTTTATTTTTAATAAATGGTTTGTGGTCATTAACCCAGACACACACCTATAATATGCTGTGTATTTAGCTTCGTCAAGAACAACCATTGCTTGACCCGTGTTTGGTCCACCAGAGTTTTGAAGCATCATCTCCAATCAAAGCAATGAATGTTTTCTGAGTTGGAATTTCAATGTGCTCGTTATAAGTTCCAAGTTCGATGTGAATATAAATAAAATCTAGTGGTGCTGAAGTTAGGAGCTGCTGCCATAGCATCACTAACTTTATTAAAATTTCTTGTACCATCTAAAGACATTGTTAAATTGAACATAAAACAATGATAAAATTTAGCAAAATGAGAAACAACAACTAGCAAATAGAATATAAAGAACACAATAAATTTGAATGCCATGGTTGAGTTGTAAGCAAGAGACATGCTCATTTTTTAAATGGGAAGCCTTGTACATATAGGGGTGAATGACAACAAAAGCTAGTGTAAAAAGATGGGCAGCTTAAGATCACGTGAAGACGCCTCATATTTTGAAAGTCAAAGTTGTACCTAAGTAACTAGTTCAACATATAATGTATTATTCAGGTTAAATTCACGTTGTGTGTGATCTATGAAAAATTAAGAAATTGGTCCTAATTCTATGAATGATGGAGTAAGTTAGTCTGAAAGCAAAGTGACTGCATTGCAAATTTCAAGAGGAGTCCAAGGCCCAAAATGACGACCAAAAGGGCCTATTTTCAAGGGGAGTCCGAGGGCTAGCATCTTGATGCTAGCCATGGGCGTCTCGACGCTAGTCAAACCGTGTATAATATTCTAGAAATGGGACAACGTCGCGACACTGAGGGGACTTGGGCTCCAAATTCTCTGCAATGGCGCCAAAAACTTGGTGACCGCAAAGCGCACCGGCCGCAAGTAATACAGTGATTGTGAGTATGTGAGTATCGTCTACACAGGGATTGAATTTATTCACTTAATTATCGCGAATAATCTTGGTTTGCTTTGCAAAACGTGCATTTCTACATGCTATTAGATTCTCAGTTTGAATATGTCAACTCTGTCCTAGTTCTTTCAGCGAGATCCAAAAATCTTATTAAATGTCATGGAATTCGTTCTTGCTATTAATTTTAATATTTTACTAATTTTTTATTTTATTTTTAATAAATGGTTTGTGGTCATTTACCCAAACACACACCTATGATATGCTGTGTATTTATATTCGTCCGGAACAACCATTGTTTGGCCCTTGTTTGGTCCACTAGAGTTTTGAAGCATCATCTCCAATCAAAGCAATGAATGTTTTATGAGTTGGAATTTCAATGTGCTCAAGTTCCAGGTTTGATGTGAATATATATAAAATATAGTGGTGTTGAAGTTAGGTGTTACTGCCATAGCATCACTAACTTTATTAAAATTTCTTGTACCATCTAAAAACATTGTTAAATTGAACATAAAGCAATGAGAAAAATCAGCAAAATGAGCAACAACTAGCAAATAGACTATAAAGAACACAATAAATTTGAATGCCATGGTTGAGTTGTAAGGAAGAGACATGCTCATTTTTTAAATGGGAAGCCTCATACATATATGGATGAATGACAACAAAAGCTAGTGTAAAAGGATGGGCAGCTTAAGAACACGTGTAGACGCCTCATATTTTGAAAGCCAAAGTTGTACCTAAGTAACTAGTCGAACATATAAAGTATTATTCATGTTAAAATCACGTAGTGTGTGATCTATGAAAAATTAAGAAATCGGTCCCTAATTCTAAGAATGATGGAGTAAGTCGGTCTGAAAGCAAAGTGACTGTATGAAAAATTTCAAGAAGAGTCCGAGGTCCAAAATGATGACCAAAAGGGCCATTTTTCAAGGGGAGTCTAAGGGCTAGCATCTCGACGCTAGCCTTGGGCGTCTCGACGCTAGTCAAATCGTGTATAATATTCTAGAAATGGGACAACGTCGTGACGCTAAGGGGACTTGGGCTCCAAATTATCTGCAACGACGCCAAAAACTTGGTGTCGCAAAGCGCACGGACCGCAAGTAATACAGTGATTGTGAGTATGTGAGTATCGTCTCCACAGGGATTGGATTTATTCACTTAATTACCGCGAATAATCTTGCTTTGTTTTGCAAAACGTGCATGTTATCAGATTCTCAGTTTGAATATGTCAACTCCGTCCTCGTTCTTTCATCAAGATTCAAAAATCTTATTAAATTTCATCGAATCTGTTATTGCTATTAATTAATATTTTATTTATTTTTCATTTTATTTTTAATAAATGGTTTGTGGTCATTAACCCAAACACACACATATAATATGCTATGTATTTATATTCGTCAAGAACAACCATTGCTTGGCTCTTGTTTGGTCCACCAGATTTTGAAGCATCATCTCCAATCAAAGCAATGAATGTTTTATGAGTTGGAATTTCAATGTGCTCGTTATAAGTTCCAGGTTTGATGTGAATATATATAAAATCCGGTGGTGTTGAAGTTAGGTGTTGCTGCCATAGCATCACTAACTTTATGAAAATTTCCTGTACCATCTAAAGACATTGTTAAATTGAACATAAAGCAATGAGAAAATTCAGCAAAATGAGCAACAACAACTAGCAAATAGATTATAAAGAACACAATAAATTTGAATGCCATGGTTGAGTTGTAAGGAAGAGACATGCTTTTTTTTTTTAAATGTGAAACCTTTTACTTATAGGGGTGAATGACAACAAAAGCTAGTGTAAGACGATGGACAACTTAAGGACACGTGCAGACGCCGCATATTTTGAAAGCCAAAGTTGTACCTAAGTAACTAGTCCAACATATAAACTATTATTCAGGTTCAATTCATGTAGTGTGTGATCTATGAAAAATTAAGAAATTGGTCCCTAATTCTAAGAAAGATGGAGTAAGTTTGTCTGAAATCAAAGTGACTGTATTACAAATTTCAACAGGAGTCCGAGGCCAAAAATGATGACCAAAAGGGCCATTTTTCAAGGGGAGTCCGAGGGCTAGCATCTCGACGCTAGTCTTGGGCGTCTCGGTGCTAGTCAAACCGTGTATAATATTCTAGAAATGAGACAACGTCGCGACGCTGAGGGGACTTGAGCTCCAAATTTTCTGCAACGGTGCCAAAAACTTGGTGACCGCTGGCGCACGGGGTGCAAGAAATACAGTGATTGTGAGTTTGTGAGTATCATCTCCATAGGGATTGGATTTATTCACTTAATTACCGCGAATAATCTTCCTTTGCTTTGCAAAACGTGCATTTCTGTATTCTATCAGATTCTCGATTTGAATATGTCAACTCCCTCCTAGTTCTTTCAGCGAAATTTAAAAATCTTATTAAATATCATGGAATTCGTTATTTCTATTAATTTTAAAATTTTATGTATTTTTTTATTTTATTTTTAATAAATGGTTTATGGTCATTAACCCAAAAACACACCTATAAAATTCTATGTATTTAGCTTCGTCAAGAACAACTATTGCTTGGCCCTTGTTTGGTCCACCAGAGTTTTGAAGCATCATCTCCAATCAAAGCAATGAATGTTTTCTGAGTTAGAATTTCAATGTGCTCGTTATAAGTTCTAGGTTCGATGTGAATATATATAAAATTTGGTTGTGCTAAAGTTGGGTGTTGCTTTCGTAGCATCACTAACTTTATTAACATTTCCTTTACCATCTAAAGACATTGTTAAATTGCACATAAGGCAATGGGAAAATTCAACAAAATGAGCAACAACAACTAGCAAATAGGCTATAAAGAACACAATAAATTTGAATACCATGGTTGAGTTGGAAATGAGAGACATGCTCATTTTTTAAATGGGAAGCCTTGTACTTATAGGGGTGAATGACAACAAAAGCTACTGTAAGAGGATGGGCAACTAAAGAACACATGAAGACACCACATATTTTGAAAGCCAAAGTTTTACCTAAGTAACTAGTCCAACATATAAAGTATTATTCAGATTCATTTCACGTAGTGTGTGATCTATGAAAAATTTAGAAATTGGTACCTAATTTTAAGAATGATTGAGTAAGTTGGTCTTAAAGCAAAGTGACTGTATTACAAATTTCAAAAGGAGTCTGAGGCCCAAAATGATGACCAAAAGGGCCATTTTTCAAGAGTAGTCTGAGGGCTAGCGTCTCAACACTTGCCATGGGCGTCTCGACGCTATGCAAACCGTGTAGAGTATTCTAGAAATGGGACAGCGTCGCGACGCTGAGTTGACTTGGGCTCCAAATTCTCGGCTACGACGCCAAAAACTTGGTGACCACCAAATGCACGGGTCGCAAGCAATACAGTGATTGTGAGTATGTGAGTATCGTCTCCACAGGGATTGAATTTATTCATTTAATTACCGCGAATAATCTTGCATTGCTTTGCAAAACGTGCATTTCTGCATGCTATCAGATTCTCGGTTTGAATATGTCAACTCCCTCCTAGTTCTTTCATGGAGATTAAAAAATCTTATTAAAGTTCATGGAATCCATTCTTTCTATTAATTTTAATATTATATGTATTTTTTATTTTATTTTTAATAAATGGCTTGTGGTCATTAACCCAAACACACACCTATAATATATTGTGTATTTAGCTTCGTCAAGAACAACCATTGTTTAGCCCTTGTTTGGTCCACCAGAGTTTTGAAGTGTCATCTCCAAACAAAGCAATGAATGTTGTATGAGTTGGAATTTCAATGTGCTCGTTATAAGTTCTCGATTCAATGTGAATATATATAAAATCTTGTGGTGCTGAAGTTAGGTGCTGCTGCTATAGCATTACTAACTTTATTAATATTTATTGTACCATCTGAAGACATTTTTGAATTGAAAATAAAGCAATGAGAAAGTTCAGCAAAATGAGCAACAACAACTAGCAAATAGACTATAAAGAACACAATAAATTTGAATGTCATGGTTGAGTTGTAAGGGAGAGACATGCTCATTTTTTAAATGGGAAGCCTTGTACTTATAGGGGTGAATGACAACAAAAGCTAGTGTAAGAGGATGGACAGCTTAAGAACACGTGAAGACGCCACATATTTTGAAAGCCAAAGTTGTACCTAATGATAGTGAGCATAGCTACCTAGTTTTCCCTAATTAATTTATCTAGTCTTTTATAATTAATTGGCCAAATTTATGCATTTTCTTGTTTATTTGTAGGAAATAAGTATTGGGGCTACTCGTGTGTTCGAGACATGAAAAATGGGCTAAAGAAAGGAAAAAAACTCAAGTTAGAAAATCACAAAATGGGCCCATCCAAGAGCCAGCGTCGAGACGCTGCTCTTTAGGAGTCCCGACGCTGGCATTCCATATCTGATTAGGCGGCAACAGGTCACAGCGTCTCGATGCTGTGACCATAGCGTCTCGACACGGTGAGATTTTCCATTCCAGAATTTGCGGTATCGCGACAGCGTCACGACGCTGGGCCGAATTTTTGCCCTATTTATACTCTGCGATTAGGTCAATTTGAGGGACTTCTTTTGGTGCATTTGGAGCTGTAAAACAAAAGAAATTGGGGCTGTGGAACCTGAACCAAGTGGAGGAAGAGCGGTAATCAAAGCTTTGTTTGTAGGGATTGTAACGGGGACGTGCGGCCTCGGACTACTTAGCGTTTATTTCTCTTTTCCCTTACTTTAGTTAGTTTTAATGGCTATTGTAGACTTTTTCTATATCGTAACGCTTTGTATGAGTAGCTAAGTTTTAAATCTTAGGGATTGATGTAGCCATTGGGCACTTTATGGATTGAATTTATGGATTGTTGCTGTTGATTTCATTTATGCATATTGTATGTCTAGTGCTTTCAATTTACCGGCCATGAATTGAATGTTGTTTGTGATTAAATCTAACAAGGGAGAGAGGATTTAGCTTAGAACTCATTATGCATAACTAGGATTTAGCTAGAGATTGGGAGATAATAGTTAATTGTACAAATTGTTAAAAAGGATAACCTTAATGCCTTGCATGTTTAATGAATTTAGATAGGGATATCAGGTTCATTGCATGTGAGAGAATCATGTATGCTCGGGAGAGATATGTGTGATTTTAGTATTCCAAGATTTATGAATCATAGCATGTCATTAATCCAAGAATTAATCCATAATCCCAATTGGTGAAATCAAATCCCTAAGACCATTGTCATCATTAGATTGTCGCATTCTTTTTATTGTTTTGTGTTTGACTTAAACTCTTGTTCACTAAAGTGTGTTTCCTAAATAGAATTGGTCAAAAGTATTTCCGGTAATTAAATTGGCTAGAAACCCAATCCAGAGGACGACATTCGAATTTAATTTCATATATTATAACTTAGCCCGTACACTTGCGATTAGCAATTTGCTTATCACCTAAGTAACTAGTCCAACATACAAAGTATTATTCAGGTTAAATTCACGCCGTGTGTGATCTATGAAAAATTAAGAAATCGATACCTAATTCTAAGAATGATTGAGTAAGTTGGTCTTAAAGCAAAGTGACTGTATCACAAATTTCAAAAGAAGTCTGAGGCCCAAAATGATGACCATGGGCGTCTCGACGCTAGACAAATCGTGTAAAATATTCTGGAAATGCGACATCGTCACGACGTTGAGGGTACTTGCACTCCAAATTCTCGACAACTATGCCAAAAACATGGTGACTGCAAAGCACACGAGCCGCAAGTATTACACTGATTGTGAGTATGTGAGTATCGTCTCCACAGGGATTGGATTTATTCACCTAATTACCACGAATAATCTTGCTTTGCTTTGCAAAACGTGCATTTCTGCATGATATCAGATTCTCGGTTTCAATATGTCAACTCCCACCTAGTTCTTTCAGCGAGATTCAAAAATCTTATTAAATGTCATGGACTCCGTTCTTGCTATTAATTTTAATATTTTATGTACTTTTTATTTTATTTTTAATAAATGGTTTGTGGTCATTAACCCAAACACACACCTATAATATGTTGTGTATTTAGCTTCGTAAAGAACAACCATTGCTTGGCCCTTGTTTGGTCCACCAGAGTTTGAAGCATCATCTCCAATCAAAGCAATGAATGCTTTCTGAGTTGGAATTTCAATGTGCTCGTTATAAGTTCCAAGTTCGATGTGAATATATATAAAATCTGGTGGTGCTGAAGTTAGGTGCTGCTGCTATAGCATCACTAACCTTATTAACATTTCATGTATCATCTAAAGACATTGTTAAATTGAAAATAAAGCAATGGGAAAATTAAAAAAAAAATGAGCAACAACAACTAGCGAATAGACTATAAACAACACAATAAATTTGAATGCCATGGTTGAGTTGTAAGGGAGAGACATGGTCATTTTTTCAATGGGAAGCCTTTACTTATAGGGGTGAATGACAACAAAAGCTAGTGTAAGAGGATGGGCAGCTTAAGAACACGTGAAGACACCACATATTTTTAAAGCCAAAGTTGTACCTAAGTAACTAGTCCAACATATAACGTATTATTCAGGTTCAATTCCTGTAGTGTGTGATAGAGGTGTACAAGTAACCCGGTGACCCGAAAAACCCAGACAACCCAACCCAAACCGTAGTTGGGTTAGAAATTTTTTCGGTTTGTGTTGTGTTGTTTTTTTTTTTCAAAACTGAAAATTTGGGTCAGTTCTCGGGTTGGATTTTCCTGGGTTAGGTTCAACCCAAACCGAACTAAATTCCTTAGTTTTTTTTTAAAAAATTATATATATATATTTTTTTTAACTGGTTTTTCTTAAAAGAAAATTTATTCTAACTTTATTTTTTCACAAATTTATTTAGATTTGTTTTTTTTTTTTACAAAAATATTTAGATTTGTTCTGATTTGTTCTTATTACTGCTTGTTTTAATTTTTTTCAAATCGATATTCTATTTATGGAATAAGGTTTCCATGATTTGAATTTTGTGTTGGGATTTAGATAGAAATATGTAATTTGTGTTAAGATTAGAGGTAAAGATTAAATTTGGTGTATTTTCAAATTGGAATTGGGATTTGATTTTTATTTAATTAAAAAAATTCAACAACCCAGTGACCCGACCCAGCCAACCAAAAATAAAATGGTTGGGTTGGGTTGGGTTGTCAAGTTTATTCAGTTCTTTCGGGTTGTCAACCCGACCAACCCGAATTTTCGGTTTGGTCAAAAAGTCCCCTCAACCCAACCCAACCCAACCCATGTACACCCCTTGGGTGTGATCTATCAAAAATTAAGAAATCGGTTCCTAATTCTAAGAATGATTGAGTAAGTTGGTCTTAAAGCAAAGTGATTGTATAAAAAATTTCAAGAGGAGTCCGAAGCCCAAAATGATGACCAAAAGGGCCATTTTTCAAGAGGAGTCCGAGGGCTAGCGTCTCGACGCTAGCCTGAGACTACTCGACGCTAGGCAAATCGTGCATAATATTCTAGAAATGGGACAACGTTGCGACGTTGAGGTGACTTGGGATCCAAATTCTTGGCAACGACGCCAAGAACTTGGTCACCGCAAAGCGCACGGGCCGCAAGTAATACAATGATTGTGAGTATGTGAGTAACGTCTCCACAGGGATTGAATTTATTCACTGAATTACCGCGAATAATCTTCCTTTGCTTTGGAAAACGTGCATTTTTGCATGCTATCAAATTCTCGGTTTGAATATGTCAACTCGCTCCAAGATCTTTTAGCGACATTCAAAAATCTTCTTAAATGTCATGGAATTCGTTCTTGCTATTAATTTTAATATTTTATGTATTTTTTATTTTTATTTTTAATAAATGGTTTGTGGTCATTAACCCAAACACACCTATAATATGTTGTGTATTTAGCTTCGTCAAGAACTACCATTGCTTGGCCCTTGTTTGGTCCACCAGAGTTTTGAAGCATCATCTCTAATCAAAGCAATGAATGTTTTTTGAGTTGGAATTTCAATGTGCTCGTTATAAGTTCCAGGTTCGATGTGAATATATATAAAATCTGGTGATGCTAAAGTTAGGAGTTGCTGCCATAGCATCACTAACTTTATTAAAATTTCTTGTACCATCTACAGACATTGTTAAATTGAACAAAAAGCAATGAGAAATTCAGCAAAATGAGCAACAATAACTAGCAAATAGACTATAAAGAACACAATAAATTTGAATGTCATGGTTGAGTTGTAAGGGAGAGACATGCTTATTTTTTAAATGGGAAGCCTTGTACTTATAGGGGTGAATGACAACAAAAGCTAGTGTGAGAGGATGGGTAGCTTAAGAACACATGAAGACGCTGCATATTTTGAAAGCCAAAGTTGTACCTAAGTAAGTAGTCCAACATATAAAGTATTATTCAGGTTCAATTCATGTAGTGTGTGATCTATGAAAAATTAAGAAATCGGTCCTTAATTCTAAGAATGATTGAGTAAGTTGGTCTTAAAGCAAAGTGACTGTATTACAAATTTCGAGAGGAGTCCGAGACCCAAAATGATGACCAAAAGGGCCATTTTTCAAGAGAAGTCTGAGGGCTAGCGTCTTGACACTAGTCAAACCGTGTTGAATATTCTAGAAATGGGACTGCGTCGCGACGCTGAGGCGACTTGGGCTTCAAATTCTCGGAAACGGTGCCAAAAATTAAGTGACCGCAAAGCGCACGAGCCACAAGTAATACAGTGATTGTGAGTATGTGAGTATCATCTTCACAGGGATTGGATTTATTCACTTAATTACCACGAATAATCTTGCTTTTCTTTGCAAAACGTGCATTTCGGCATTCTATCAAATTCTCGGTTTGAATATCTCAACTCCCTCCAAGTAACTTCAGCGAGATTCAAAAATCTTATTAAATGTCATGGAATCCGTTCTTGCTATTAATTTTAATATTTTATGTATTCTTTATTTTATTTTTAATAAATGGTTTGTGGTCATTAACCCAAACATGCACCTATAATATGTTGTGTATTTAGCTTCGTCAAGAACAACCATTGCTTGGCCCTTGTTTGGTCCACCAGTGTTTTGAAGCATTTGTTGGATCGGTATGACAATCCTAGAGGGGGGGTGAATAGGGTTTAATGAAATTTTATACACTTTTTAGTACGGTGGGCCCAATTTAAACAAATAAGCAAACTTTTTACAAAGAATAATTAATTTTAACACAAATTGGTTAACAAATTAGAAATAAATTTTAAACACCCAAATTAATTCCAATGTAAACGTTGTCCATAGACATTAAAAATAAATTATAGGAATTAATTTCATGCAAATAATGATAAATAAAATTAATTGCAAAAATTAAATAGTAGAGGGTTAGAGAAAATAACACCGGAAATTTATAGTGGTTCGGCAGACGGCCTACTCCACTCCCCAAGCTCCTCTTGGGTATTCGATTGAAGAACATGACTCTTTCCACGGCTTAGAGTCTAACCGGTACAATGTTCTTTTTTCGGGAGCAAGAACAAACCCGATCCTTTCCACAGTTTTGGATCAAACCGTTACAACCGCTCTTTTTCGCGCTCAAGAGCAACCCTTACAAAGAATTTGGAATTTGAATACAATCTCACAAACTCTCTCAAAAGAGTAGATATACAAATTTACGCTCACAAATTTGTAAGAAAAAATCTTACAAAATAAAAGCCCTTAAATGACTAAGAAAAAATAAAATTGAATAGCTCAATAATCTCTCAAAATAAAATCTCTCACAATAAGTAGAACAACATTAAAGTTTAAAGAGATAGCAATGGAAGAATTAGAGAGAAAGTGTTGTATAATTTTTGAGAGAATACGGGTATATATAGGAATGAGATAGAATTGAAAGAAATTTGTAATTGAACTTAATTTGGATCATTGGATTGAAGTTAAAGAAAAACCAAGGAAGGAGATTAAAAGTAAAAATAAATTTAAAATAATAATAAAGTAAAAAAAAAAAAAACTTTTTAACTTTTGAAAAACAATCCAACGGTAAACTTTTAAAACATATAATAATAATAATAATAATAATAATAAATAAATAAATAAATTAATTAATTTATTAATTAATTAATAAATAAATAAATAAATAAATATATATATATATATATATATATATATATGAGTCTAACGGTAAAATAGAGAAGAAAAAAAATTAATATATCCAAATTTTGTCCAAACATTTAATGCACTTTTTCTTTTAATTTTAATAAAAATAACCGTTACTCACATTTGATTTTATAAATAAAATAATATATATATATATATATATATATATAAATATTTAAATACCAAAAAGCCCCATGTGTCAGTCTCTTATTGATTCCCGTGTCAGCGTCGGATTGGTCAATTGATGCTGATTCAACTGCCACATCATCACACGGGTATTTTTCGTTAAAACTTGTTTCGGCTATAACTCTTTCGTTTTAGCTCCGATTTGAGTGATTCAAGAGGCGTCGGAATCGTTGTTCCGAGCTCTACGCTATGGGCACATTAAAACACTAAAATTTTCAGTAATTAAAAATTGAGTTTATTATCATCAAAACATTGATTAATTAATTAATTAAAATTAATTAATTTGAGATTAAGGGCCAAAAAGCCAACAACATCATCTCCAATCAAAGCAATGAATGTTTTCTGAGTTGGAATTTCAATGTGCCATTATAAGTTTCTGGTTCGATGTGAATATATATAAAATCTTGTGGTGTTGAAGTTAGTTTCTGTTGCTATAGCATCACTAACTTTATTAAAATTTCCTGTACCATCTAAAGACATTGTTAAATTGAACATAATGCAATGAAAAAATTCAGCAAAATGAGCAACAACAACTAGCAAATAGACTATAAAGAACACAAAAAAATTGAATGCCATCGTTGAGTTGTAAGGGAGAGACATGCTCATTTGTTAAATGAGAAGCCATGTACTTATAGGGGTGAATGACAACAAAAGCTAGTGTAAGAAGATAGACAGCTTAAGAACACGTGAAGATACCGCATATTTTGAAAGCCAAAGTTGTACCTAAGTAACTAGTCCAACATATAAAGTATTATTCAGGTTCAATTCCTGTAGTGTGTGATAGGGGTGTACAAGTAACCCGATGACCCGAACAACCCAGACAACCCAACCCAAACCGTAAGGGTTGGGTTGAGTTAGAAATTTTTTCGGTTTGTGTTGGGTTGTTTTTTTTCAAAACAGAAAATTCGGGTCAGTTCTCGGGTTGGGTTTTCCTGGGTTAGGTTCAACACAAACCGAACCGAATTCCTTAGTTTTTTTAAAAAATTATATATATGTTTTTTTTTTGCAACTTTTTTGGAACTGGTTTTTCTTAAAAGAAAAATTATTCTAACTTTATTTTTTCACAAATTTATTTAGGTTGTTTTTTTTTACAAAAATATTTAGATTTGTTCTTATTACTACTTGTTTTAATTTTTTTCAAATCGATATTCTATTTCTGGAATAAGGTTTCTATGATTTGAATTTTGTGTTGGGATTTAAATAGAAATATGTAATTTGTGTTAAGATTAGAGGTAAAGATTAAATTTGGTGTATTTTCAAATTGGAATTGGGATTTGAGTTAATTTAATTAAAAAAAAAAATCAACAACCTAATGACCCGACCCAACCCAACCCAAGATAAAAGGGTTGGGTTGGGTTGGGTTGTCTAGTTTATTCCATTCTTTCGTGTCGTCAACCCGACCAACCCGAATTTTCGAGTTGGTCCAAAAAGTCCCCTCAACCCAACCCAACCCAACCCATGTAAACCCCTAGTGTGTGATATATTAAAAATTAAGAAATCAATTCCTAATTCTAAGAATGATTGAGTAAGTTGGTCTTAAAGCAAAGAGATTATATTACAAATTTCAAGAGGAGTCCGAGGTCCAAAATGGTGACAAAAAAGGGCAATTTTTCAAGAGGAGTCCGAGGGCTAGCGTCTCGACACTAGCCTTGGGCTACTCGATGCTAGGCAAACCGTGTATAATATTCTAGAAATGGGACAGCGTCACGACGTTGATGCGACTTGGATCCAAATTCTCGGCAACGACGCCAAAAACTTGGTGACCGTAAAGCACACGGGCCGCAAGTAATACAGTGATTGTGAGTATGTGAGTATCGTCTCCACAGGGATTGGATATATTCACTTGATTACCGCGAATAATCTTGCTTTGCTTTGCAAAACGTGCATTTTTGCATGCTATCAAATTCTTGGTTTGAATATGTCAACTCGCTCCAAGATCCTTTAGCGAGATTCAAAAATCTTATTAAATGTCATGGAATCCGTTCTTGCTATTAATTTAAATATTTTCTGTATTTTTTATTTTATTTTTAATAAATGGTTTGTGCTCATTAACCCAAACACACACCTATAATATGTTGTGTATTTAGCTTCGTAAAGAACAACCATTATTTGGCCCTTGTTTGGTCCACCAGAGTTTTGAAGCACCATCTCTAATCAACGCAATGAATCTTTTCTGAGTTGGAATTTCAATGTGCTAGTTATAAGTTCCTGGTTCGTTATGAATATATATAAAATATGGTGGTGCTGAAGTTTGGTGTTGTTGCTATAACATCACTAACTTTATTAAAATTTCTTGTACCATCTAAAGACATTGTTAAATTGAACATAATGCAATGAGAAAATTCAGCAAAATGAGCAACAACAACTAGCAAATAGACTATAAAGAACACAAAAAAATTGAATGCCATGGTTGAGTTGTAAGGGAGAGACATGCTCATTTTTTAAATGAGAAGCCTTGTACTTATAGGGGTGAATGACAACAAAAGCTAGTGTAAGAGGATGGGTAGCTTAAGAACACGTGAAGACACCGCATATTTTGAAAGCCAAAGTTGTACCTAAGTAACTAGTCCAACATATAAAGTATTATTCAGGTTCAATTCCTGTAGTGTGTGATCTATGAAAAATTAAGAAATTGGTTCCTAATTCTAAGAATGATTGAGTAAGTTGGTCTTAAAGCAAAGTGATTGTATTACAAATTTCAAGAGGAGTTCGAGGCTCAAAATGATGACCAAACGGGCCATTTTTCAAGGGGAGTCTGACGCTAGCCTTGGGTTACTCGACGCTAGGCAAACCTTGTAAAATATTCTAGAAATAGGACAGCGTCACGACGCTGAGGCGATTTGGGATCCAAATTCTCGGCAACGACGCCAAAAACTTGGTGATCACAAAGCGCACGGGCCGCAAGTAATACAGTGATTGTGAGTATGTGACTATCGTCTCCACAGGGATTGGATTTATTCACTTACTAACTGCGAATAATCTTGCTTTGCTATGCAAAACGTGCATTTCTGCATGCTATAAGATTCTCGGTTTGAATATGTCAACTCCCATGTAATTCTATCAGTGAGATTCAAAAATCTTATTAAATGTCATGGAATCCGCTCTTTCTATTAATTTTAATATTTTATGTATTTTTTATTTTATTTTTAATAAATGGTTTGTGGTCATTAACCCAAACACACACCTATAATATGTTGTGTATTTAGCTTCGTCAAGAACAACCATTGCTTGCCCCTTGTTTCGTCCACCAGAGTTTTGAAGCATCATCTCCAATCAAAGCAATGAATGTTTTCTGAGTTA
This sequence comes from Luffa acutangula, assembly GCA_036850905.1. Lineage (NCBI taxonomy): Eukaryota > Viridiplantae > Streptophyta > Magnoliopsida > Cucurbitales > Cucurbitaceae > Luffa > Luffa acutangula. The sequence goes on along the minus strand of CM072088.1, from coordinate 20,519,165 downwards.
GAATGTCAATGTGCTCGTTATAAGTTCCAGATTCGATGTGAATATATACAAAATCTGGTGGTGCTGAAGTTGGGTGTTGTTGCTGTTGCTATTGCATCACTGACTTTATTAAAATTTCCTATAACATCTACAGACCTTGTTAAATTATTCATAATGCAATGAGAAAATTAAACAAAATGAGTAACAATAACAACAACTAGGAAATAGACTATAAAGAACACAGAAAATTTGAATGCCATGGTTGAGTTGTAAGGGAGAGACTTGCCCATTTTTTAAATGGGAAGCCTTGTACTTATAGGGGTGAATGACAACAAAAGTTAGTGTACGAGGATGGGCAACTTAAGAACACGTGATGACATCGCATATTTTGAAAGCCAAAGTTGTACCTAAGTAACTAGTCCAACATATAAAGTATTATTCAGGTTCAATTCATGTAGTCTGTGATCTATGAAAAATTAAGAAATTGGTCCCTAATTCTAAGAATGATTGAGTAAGTTGGTCTTAAAGCAAAGTGACTATATTACAAATTTCGAGAGGAGTCTGAGGCGCAAAATGATCACCGAAAGGGCCATTTTTCAAGAGGAGTCCGAGGGCTAGCGTCTCAACGCTAGCCTTGGGCGTCTCGACGCTAGTCAAATCGTGTAGAATATTCTAGAAATGGGACAGCGTCGCAACGCTGAGGCAACTTGGGCTCCAAATTCTCGGCAACGGCGCCAAAAACTTGGTGACTGCAAAGCGCACGAGCCGCAAGTAATACAATGATTGTGAGTATGTGAGTATCGACTCCATTGGGATTGGATTTATTCACTTAATTACCGCATATAATCTTTTTTTGCTTCGCAAAATGTGCATTTCTGCATGTTTTCATATTCTCAACTCCCTCCTAGTTATTTCAGCGAGATTCAAAAATCTTATTAAATGTCATGGAATTCGTTCTTTCTATTAATTTAATATTTAAGGTATTTTTTATTTTATTTTTAATAAATGGTTTGTGCTCATTAACCATAACACACACCTATAATATGTTGTGTATTTAGCTTCGTCAAGAAAAACCATTGCTTGGCCCTTGTTTTGTCCACCAGAGTTTTGAAGCAACATCTCCAATCATAGCAATGAATGTTTTCTGAGTTGGGAATTTCAATGTGCTCGTTATAAGTTCCAGGTTCGATGTGAATATATATAAAATCTAGTGGTGCTGAAGTTAGGTGCTGCTGCTATAACATCACTAACTTTATTAAAATTTCTTGTACCATCTAATGACATTGTTAAATTATACATAATGCAATGAGAAAATTCAACAAAATGAGCAACAACAACTAGCAACTAGACTATAAAGAACACAATAAATTTGAATGTCATGGTTGAGTTGTAAGGGAGAGACATGCTCATTTTTTAAATGGGAAGCCTTGTACTTATAGGGGTGAATGACAACAAAAGCTAGTGTAAGAGAATTGATAGCTTAAGAACACGTGAAGACGCCGCATATTTTGAAAGCCAAAGTTGTACCTAAGTAACTAGTCCAACATATAATGTATTATTCAGGTTCAATTCACGTAGTGTGTGATCTATGAAAAATTAAGAAACGGTCCTTAATTCTAAGAATGATTGAGTAAGTTGGTCTTAAAGCAAAGTGACTGTATTACAAATTTCGAGAGGAGTCTGAGGCCCACAATGATGACCAAAAGGGCCATTTTTCAAGAGGAGTCCGAGGGCTAGTGTCTCGACACTAGTCAAACCGTGTAGAATATTCTAGAAATGGGATAGCGTCGCGACTTTGAGGCGACTTGGGCTCCAAATTCTCGTCAACGGAGCCAGAAACTCGATGACCGCGTAGCACACGGGCTGCAAGTAATACAGTGATTGTGAGTATGTGAGTATCATCTCCACAGGGATTTGATTTATTCACTTAATTACCGCGAATAATCTTGCTTTGCTTTGCAAACTGTGCATTTTCTCATGCTATCAGATTCTCGGTTTGAATATGTCAACTCCCTCCTAGTTCTTTCAGCGAGATTCAAAAATCTTATTAAATGTCATGGAATCCGTTCTTGCTATTAATTTTAATATTTTATGTATTTTTTATTTTATTTTTAATAAATTTTTTGTGGTCATTAACCTAAACACACACCTATAATATGTTGTCTATTTATCTTCGTCAAGAACAACCATTGCTTGGCCCTTGTTTGGTCCACCAGAGTTTTGAAGTATCATCTCCAATCAAAGTAATGAATGTTTTCTGAGTTGGAATTTCAATGTGCTCGTTATAAGTTCCAAGTTCGATGTGAATATAAATAAAATCTGGTGGTGCTGAAGTTAGGAGCTACAACCATAGCATCACTAACTTTATCAAAGTTTCCTGTACCATCTAAAGACATTATTGCTAAATTGAACATAAAGGAATGAGAAAATTCAGCAAAATGAGCAACAACAACTAGCAAATAGACTATAAAAAACACAATAAATTTGAATGCCATGGTTAAGTTGTAAGAGTGAGACATGCTCATTTTTTAAATGGGAAGCCTTGTACTTATAGGGGTGAATGACAACAATTGCTAGTGTAAGAGGATTGTCGGCTTAAGAACACGTGAAGACGCCACATATTTTGATAGCCAAGGTTATACCTAAGTAACTAGTCCAAGATATAAAGTATTATTCAGGTTCAATTCATGTAGTGTGTGATCTATGAAAAATTAAGAAATCGGTCCCTAATTCTAAGAATGATTGAGTAAGTTGGTCTTAAAGCAAAGTGAATGTATTATAAATGTCATCCACAGGTTCTAAGGGAAGGTTGAAGAGAATCCATTGTAGTGTGGCAAGAGAGAATGCACTACCAAGGTATGATCACACTGCTTTAGAATCAAATTATTTTGAATTAGAACAAGTAATATCAACAAAAACAATCAATTGAAGCATAAAATGTTTGAGAAAAAAAATTAAGGACCCATCAAAACTCAAAAAATTAGGCCCTATTATTTGATAACCATTTTGTTTTTTGTTTTTGAAAATTATACTTGTTTTCTCCCCCATTTTCTTACAACGGTTTTCATCTTTTTTAAGGAGACACTTGAGTTCTTAGCCAAATTTCAAAAACAAAAACAAGTTTGAAAACTACTTTTTTTTTCCTCAAAATTTGACTTGGTTTTTGGAATCATGGGAATAATGTAGATAACAAAAAAAAAAAAAAAGTGAGAGAAGAAAGAAAGAAAGAAAGAAAGAAACTGAAGGGTGAAAGTAGTGTTTATAAGCTTAAGTTTTAAAAACCAAAAACAAAAAACAAAATAATTATTAAATTGGACCTTAAATTTTTATTTTAAAGAGAAAAAGACATTCAGATACAACTAATTTAAAGCTATTCAGTACATTGTAATGACAATGCATACCTAATCATTCCCACCAACTTCCATTAAATGTAACTACATACAAATTAGATGAAAACAATGTGAACGACATGTACATCTTCCTATCCATGAATTCGATGCAATTTTGAACTCGGAAGGATGTTTTTCTCTCTATTGTTGCACTTAGTTTGTTGTTTTTAACAAAGTGATGCATATGAAGCCACAGGTTGCTATAGCCTCTTTTGTTTTGGATTTGTTCAAATCCATAATGAGATAGCCATAGGTACTAGCATTTATCTCATTTATTCTTACAGAGGTATTCAATATGATATTAGCTTATTCATTTGGGAAGTGAGTTCCAAAAACACTCACTTACTTGCTTGAATTTCCTTCAAATTTTGAATTGGCCTTTTGAGTTTTCTTCAAATTGTGAAGAGGTACTAATGAAAAGTACATACATTAGCATTTCAAACAATGTTCTAGTTATTAAAATTTTTGGACAATTCATGGTAATTAAGAAGTTAAGAGGTTTTTCTTCAAAAAATTTCCCTGGGCTAGGCATTTAAAATTCAAGTGGTGATGTAATTTGAAGTTATGGTAGAACCTTCGGAATTTTGGAAAAAAATGAACAAATGGAAGAGCCCGTTACCAAAATAAGTAGCCATAAATAGAATGAAAATTTTGCTTCCTAAGCTCCCTTCGTTGAGAAAATGTATGCTATCAAGTATTGGAATACAAATCAGATAAAGTAAATCAAATATGCTTCAACACATTCGGAATTTTGGCTCAACAAAAATCTTTGTCCAATGAAGCTTGGTTACAAATAATGTATTGCTATGATAAAAAATCCAAACAAAAAAAGAGAGGAAAACAAACAAAAAGGGGATTGGAAAATAGAGACAAAGTGATAAAGTAGATTAAAAAAACACTAACTTTGCTCTTCTGTAAAAGCAAAGAAGAAGGAGAATGGAGGACAAGAGATAATAGGTGGGAAGGTCAATTAGCTAATCAATAAAACAAATATTAACAATTAGCTAAGCAAAAATTAAGGTACATGAACACGCCGCAACCGCCACAAAAACTAGCAACATACATTTCAATCAATTAAACGATTCAAAAAGACACTTGCAAATGAATATTGCAACAAGCTACCGATATTGATCATAGAAAAGTCATTATCAGGCACACAAAAACAAATAGGGGAAGGGAAATTGAAAAAAAAAAAAAAAACCCAAATTGAGTTGAATTTGATGCTATTTACACTTGTTGAAGGAGAAATTTTGACCAATCACAAATTGCACGTCATTATTTAAAATTAATGACGAAATTAAAAATAATTAAATTTGGGACCAATTATAAATTGACATGTGTCCCAAATTTAATTTGAATACAAAGTTGGCCAATCATAAAATTTCAAGGCCAAATGTCCATTTGATCAAATTTGGTATTTTAATATTTTGGTCATATGGTTTTTGGATCAAATATAAACCAAACCCAAGACCAATAAATCGAAAGTCCAAGTTGTTAGGCCCAAAAGTCACCAGGGCCCATCCATGGAGAACTCTATAAATAGAGGGGTTCTCCTCCCTTTCAAGGGTTCAGAGATTCTACACTCTCACAAAGACAAGAGTTCAGAATTTTAAAGCTCTCAAGCAGAACCAGAGAATTCAGAGAGACTCCACCAAGGCTAAAGACTGAAGACTCTCTAAAATCCATAAGTTGTTGAAGACCAAACACTCTTCAAGACTTCAACACTCCTTGAAGACCAAACACTCTTCAAGATCTAAACATTTCTTGAAGACTGAAGACCCTTCAAGACCTGAAGACTTCAACAATCCTTGAAGACCAAGGACTCTTCAAGACTCCAAGACTCTAAGACTTCAAGACCCGAAGACTTCAAAAGCTCCAAGATTCAATTGAAGCTTCAAACTCGAGAACAAGCACTCCAATCCTCGAGTGAGACACACTCACACACATAAGAGAGAGAATCAGAGGATTAAAGTTAGAGATTGTACACCCACATGCATATTACATCAATACAAACACGACATTTATTCCACGTATCTCCATCTTCGAAGTTACGTGTGAACAAATTAGCACGCCCTGTGGGACCATCTCTACTTCTCATCTCTTTCTCTTATCTCAAAACACAAATGTAAATATGTCATTCAAGACTTCTTCAATGGTCGCTATCATGAACAAGTCTTACATAGGTTCTACTGTCCATTGTTGCTTCAATGAACTGACGTTGCAAGAAGATAAAGCTTCTATTGTTGCATGCCAAGAAACAACCTTGCAAGAGGCATATACTAATGACAAGTTTTTTGTTAAGTATAACCCTTTGTTTGAACCTAATCTTGACATAGTGACAGTCATGATGATTGAGACAAGGACTATGGAAGAAAGAATGGCTGAGCACATCAACACCTTCATGAAGGCGATTGAAGAAAGATATTCTCAAATTGAACACCTAAAGAGTCAGATTGAGAACCAACATATCGCTGAATCAAGTCAAACTGATAGCGAGCAGAAATGTCGCTATTTTAGTCCCAATTTATTAGGATTTTTAGTGCTTTAATTGTGTTTTTATTGAAAATATTTAATGTATTTTGTTATTTGGTCTTTAGGAGCAAAGTTGTGGATTTTGTGGAAAAAGTGCCCAAAATGAAGTCATTCAAGCCCAATTTCCATGCTTGGGTCAAAGGGGAGTCAAAAGAAGTCTACAATGAAGATAAAACCCAAAACGAATTGAATTTGACCCAAGAAAAGAAGTCCAATCCGTAGCTGGAAATTCTGGAAATTGCCTAGCGTCGAGACGCTGTCCATTTCTTGGGCGCCAAGCCGATGACGTCACAACGTCGCAACGCTGTGCCAAATAGCGTCGCGACGCTACCCCCTTTCCGAGCCTATATAAGGCGCCTCTTGGTGCCTCATTTTACCATCAATCATCATATTCTTCCATTCCTTTCTTGCTTTCTTGGCTCCTTTGGGAGCCTCTCTCAAGGCTTTCAAGCCTTTTTGAGAGTTTCTTTAGTGGGGAACTTTTGGGAATTTTGGGGAGCATTCTAGGAGGCTCAAGGAGTGTTCAGAGGGACTCCAAGCGTCAGCGAAGGGGTCTTCAACGATTAATTCCTTCACTTTTATTATGCTCTTAATTATGCTTTCCATTGTAAATTTTATGGATATTTTAGCTATGTATAGCTAAACCCCAATTTGGGGTCTTGAAATGAAATTATAGTCAAAATGTTGTTATAATTACCTGTCTCTTGCCCTTTTTCCTAATTATTTGTATGGATGTGCTTAATGCTTTATGCAATCTGGCCAATTGTGTATTGATCTGATTCTTAATGGAAACTCGACAGAGAAATTAGGATAGATCGTAATCCATGCAACTAGTTTAATTGCACGTCGTGACAATGGGATTAGTTTATTGAACTTAGATTCCTAAAATGAATCAGAGCGTAATAATTAATGATTTTTAACAGCGCTAAGGACACTTAGGTTGTTAAAATGAATTAATTACAATTAGGGGAGACCGACAGGAGAACCTATGTGATTAACGGAGATTCTAGGATTATAATTAGTTGGGCAATGAGATAGGATAATTATAATAAATGTTTAGCTACTAATTGATTTTCAAAACCCCACTTCCCATTAAAAAACTCTTTCTCCACATTTTATTTTTCTCGATTGATCAAATTTTTTTCTTTAATTGCTTTGATTTTTAAATCCTTTTTAATTGCATGATCTGGTCCCTAAATATTATTTCTCCCAATTATTTTTAGTGCTCAAGGGATTTTTGCTTTGCTTAATTTTCGCTTCGCCTTCGTGTGGATTCGATACTTGGTATTACCTACCGTTTTATATTACTTGTGACGACCCGTGCGCTTGCGGTGTAAAATCGTCCTACGAACACAAACCCAAGTCATAAAAAATCACGACAAAGGAAAAACTATAGTGCAAGAGGATCAACCACAGTGTTGTGCTTCGATCGCTTCACTATCCATCCAACAGCTCCAAGATATTATCACAAATTATATTCGAGCTCAGGACGGTGGATCTACTCAAGATTCCTTCTTGTATTCCAAACTTTATACTAAGAGGATTGATAACTTGAGAATGTCTATCAGGTATCAGCCGCTAAAGTTCCAACAGTTTGATGGAATGAGCAATCCTAAACAGCATATTGCTCACTTCGTCGAGACATGCGAGAATGCTGGTACACGAGGGGACCTACTAGTCAAGCAGTTCGTTCGAACACTTAAAGGAAATGCCTTCGACTGGTACACTGATCTAGAACCTGAGTCAATAGACAGTTGGGAGCAATGCGAAAAAGAATTTTTGAATCGCTTCTACAGCACTAGACGAATCGTTAGCATGTTTGAGCTTACCAACACTAAACAAAGAAAAGGTGAACTCGTTGTTCACTACATAAATCACTGGAGAGCCATGAGTCTAGATTGCAAAGATTGCCTCACTGAACTCTCTGCCATTGAGATGTGCATTCAAGACATGTACTGGGAACTCCTCTACATCCTTCAAGGCATAAAGTCTCGCACCTTTCAAGAACTAGCAACTCGCGCCCACGATATGGAACTAAGTATTGCTAGTCGAGAAAAGCAAGACCTTATACTCCCTAACTTTAAGACAGAAGGAAAGAACGTCGAAGTGACTACAGAAGAATCTATGGTTGTAAACACAAATCTTCTCAAGTCATCTTCAAAAGAAAAACGACAAGGAAATGGAACACGTCGCTTAACTTTAAAGGAAAGACGGAAGAAAATCTATCATTTCCCTGATTCTGACATCCCTGACATGTTGGAACAACTACTGGAAGCGCAACTGATAGGGCTTCCTAAGTGTAAACGACCAGAAGAGATGAAGAAAGTCGATGATTCCAAGTATTGAAAGTATCATCGAGTTCTTGGTCATCCAGTGGAAAGGTGCTTCGTCCTAAAAGATTTAATTCTAAAGCTAGCTAATGAAAGAAAAATTGAGCTCGACCTTGATGAAGTAGCTCAATCAAATCTTGCTACAATCAAAGGAAAGAGCAAACATCAAAGAAAGAAGGATCCTAAGAAACTTCTACCCAAGAGGAAGAGAAGTAAAAAGTTTTCTCAACCTCAACAACTAGTGATGTTGAATAAATCCTTCTCCAAAACTTTCCACAAAAAGGAAGAAGGAAACCTTGCAACTTCCTACTGCATCGACGTAGAAGAAGTTGACAATTATGAGAAGGGTGAACAAAGGACTTTCGTCTTTGATCGCATAAAACATTCAACTACTCGTCCTTCGGTATTCCAAAGAATAAGTATGGTCACGACAGAAGAAGAAAATCAATGTCCAATGTCCGCCTCCACTCGACTTTCAGTTTTCCAAAGGCTAAGTGTTTCCACATCAAAGAAAAGTTGACCTTCAACATCTGTTTTTTATCACCTCAAAATAACAAACGATCAACCTAAAAGAAAGATGGACAACTTGGAGGTGAAACTTTTCGATGAAGTAAACAGAGACAATAAGCTTCATTAGAATCCCGTCACGTATGAAGATGAAATTTTCTGTTCTCATAAATACAGAAGGTTCCTTGAAGGTGAAGCCAAATCTCATTATCTTGACCAATCCTATAAATGAAGGATCTGATCAAGATCATGATAAAGATAAGAGCTTTTAAAATGTAAAAGCTCCTGATCGCAAGAGCCTAAACTGCATGATGCTCCTAGCCCACATGAGCTTAAAAGGTGAGTGCAAAAAAAAAATTTGAACTATGTTATGACTTGATCCCTTTTTCTCAAGGGTACGTAGGTTGCTTAAAGAAAACTTTAAGTTCAGTCTCTATAAACAAAAAAAAAAAAAGGTGCAACAAATTTTGAAGCATGACAATACAAATTGAAGAAATTCTTCACTATTGGGGGCAACACAATAAATTGAAGTTGTACACCGTTATAAATGTGAAGCTACGAGCTAGATGAATAAAAGAAGACTCCATTCCTCCAAATTCAATGTCTCGCTAGCCTCAAGTTCGGTGTTTCACTCACCCTAAGTTCGTTGTTCCCTCTTCTTCAAGTTCGAAGGTTCTCACGCGCTTCGCTGGAGTTCCTTCTCTCCAAGTTCGAAGGTTCTCACGCGCTTTGTTGTAGATTCTTCTCTCCAAGTTCGAAGGTTCTCACGCGCTTCGCTGCAGTTCCTTCTTCCCAAGTTCGAAGGTTCTCACGTGCTTCGCTGCATTTCCTTCTCTCCAAGTTTGAAGGTTCCCACACACTTCGCTGCAGTTCATTCTCTCCAAGTTCGAAGGTTCTCATGCGTTTCACTACAATTCCTTCTCTCCAAGTTCGAGGGTTCTTACGTTGTACGCTACAGCGTTGTTCCTTCTCCAAGTTTGAAGGTTCTCCGCTGCACGCTCCTATGTTGCTCCTTCTCCAAGTCTGAGGGTTTTGCACGTGTTGTTATGCTGCTTCGCTGTTGTTCCTTCTCCAAGTTCGAAGGTTCTCAGGTTGCGTTGTTGCACTACTTTCTTCTTTAAGTTTGAAGGTTCCCACATTGCGTTGTTGTGCTGCTTTATTCTCCAAGTTCGAAGGTTCTGACGTTGCGTTGTTGCGCTGCTTCCTTCACTAAGTTCGAAGGTTCTCACACTGCGATGCTTCGCTGTTCTTTCTCCAAGTTTGAAGGTTCTGATGTTGCAATGCTCCCTTCTCCAAGTTCGAAGGTTCTCATGCTATGCTGCTTCGTTGTTCTTTCTCCAAGTTCAAAGGTTCTCAAGCTGCTTTATTGTTTGCTTCCTTCTTCAAGTTCAAATGTTCTCAAGTGCTACACTATTTTGTTGTTGTTACTTTTCCAAGTTCAAAGGTTCTCAGCTCTATGTTGTTGTATTGCTCATTCTCGTAGTTCAAAGGTTTTCACATTGTACATTGCGCAGTTCCTTTTCCAAGTTCGAAGGTTATCTGCTGCTTCGTGGTTGTTTCTTCTCTCCAAGTTTGAAGGTCTTCACGTGTTACGCTACTGTTCCTTCTCCAAGTTCGACGGTTTACACGTGTTGTCATGTTGTTTCGCTGCAGTTCCTTCTCTTAAACTTCGAAGGTTCCACGTTGTTTTGCACGCTACGCTACTTCGCTGGAAGGTTCTTACATTGCATGATGTTGTGTTCCTTCTCCAAGTTCAAGGGTTCTCACGCGCTACATTGCAGCTCCAGTTCCTTCCTCGAAGTTCGAAAGTTCTCACGCTACTTCGTTGCAGCTCTTTCCTCCAAGTTCGAAGGTTCTCAGTTCCTTCTCTCCAAGTTTGAAGGTTTTCACGTTGTACGTTGCGCAGTTACTTTTCCAAGTTCGAAGGTTATCTACTACTTCGTTGTTGTTTTTTCTCTCCAAGTTTGAAGGTTCTCACGCGTTACGCTATTGTTCCTTCTCCAAGTTTGAAGGTTTTCACGTGTTCTCATGTTGCTTTGCTGCAGCTCCAGTTTCTTCCTCCAAGTTCAAAGGTTCTCACGTTGCTTCACTACTTGTTCAGTTCATTCTTTCCAAGTTCGAAGGTTCTCACACGGGTTCTCAAGCTTCTTCACTGTAGTTCCTTCTCTAAGTCTCTGTTTCGTCGTTGTTCCTTCTTCAAGTTTGAAACTTCTCTCCAAGTTCGAAGGTTCTCATGCTGCTTTGTTGTTGTTCCTTCTTCAAGTTTAAAGGTTCTCACGCTACGTTGTTCAAAGGTTCTTCCTCTTACGCTGCATTGCATCGTTGTTCCTTCTACAAGTTCAAAGGTTCTTACATAGTAGTAGTGAAGGAGCCCAAGTGGGAATGACATCATGTGTCCTTGTACTAATGCTGAGAGATGTTGCAGTAGTAAAGGAGCCCAAGTGGGAATGACATCGTATGTCCTTGGGTCAAGGATGGTCGTAACAACAAAAGTCTAGAGACGTCATGTGTCCTTGTACTAATGTTGAAAGACGTTGCAGAAGTAAATGAGCCCAAGTGGGAATGACATCATGTGTCCTTGGGCTAAGGAACGTCGTAACAACAAAAGTCCAAAGACGTCATATGTCCTTGTACTAATGCTGAAAGACGTTGCAATAGTAAAGGAGCCCAAGTGGGAATGACATCATGTGTCCTTAGGCCAAGGAACTTCGTAACAACAAAAGTCCAAAGATGTCATATGTCCTTGTACTAATGTTGAAAGACGTTGTAGCAGTAAAAGACCCCAAGTAGAAACGTCATCATGTGTCCTTGGGCCAAGAAACGTCATAACAACAAAAGTCCAAAGACGTCATATGTCTTTGTACTAATGTTGAAAGACGTTGCAATAGTAAATGAGCCCAAGTGGGAACTGAAGGGATTTGGAATTCCCCAATTCCGTTAAAGCGGAAGCGTAATTGGGACCGATTCGTAGTTAATTTTGTTTATCCAAAAATACTATTGCATTGGTTAAAACATAGAATAAATTCTATACAAACTTAAGGCTAAGCATACAAAATTTATTAGATCTAAATCTAACGAGGAGAAGCAAACATACCGTCGTTGACGACTCTGAATACTTCAACGGACACCTTTCTTGATTTTGGACCAAGCGTCAACAATTGGGACACCACCAATTGATTTTCCCCGCTATGACTCTAAGATTAGGAACGTAGTTGTGGAACTACCTAATCTTGAATGAGAAAAACTCTAGAGAGAAAATTCTCCCTAGAGTTCTTGGGTTGAGAGAATATGAGAGGGAGGCTAGAGAGAATGCAAGAATGCATTCTTGTGGCCTTATGTTGTAGTACCTAAACCCTAGGTTTAGTGTTCTATTTATAGGAGAAAGACCATGAATAAAATATTCATTTAAAATCAATTATTTCCATAACTGATTTAATCTTTTCCATAATTAATCAATTTCATGACCAACCAATTCCATGACCAATCAATTCCATAATTGATTAATCTTTTCCATAAATGATTCATCACTTCCATAAGTGATTAAATCATTTCCATAAATGATTAATTACTTCCATAAGTGATTAATCATTTCCATAATTGATTAATTTTCAATTAATTAATTCTTTAATTAATTAATCACCAATTAAATATCATATATTTAATTTCAAACCTTCTATTAGTTAATTAATTAATTATCCAATTAGATATCATATATTTAATTTGAGGCCTTCAATTAATTAATTCTATAATATGAATCAAATTCATATTAAAATTTGAACTCCTTCAAATTCTCTTATATCCTATAAATTTAATATGAATCAAATTCATATTAATATTTGAACTTCTTCAAATATTTATTTCTATCATAGACTGTACTTTAATTAAATCTCATTTAATTTAAACTAAATTGAATAATTAATTAATTCATCTTCTAATTAAATATCATATATTTAATTAGACATATATTTGAACTCTTTCAAATATATCAATCTCTCAATATAATAAAGTTTAATCTAAAATTAGACTTTATATTTTAATGCATCACTATACATTATATTAATTTGTATCTCGTACAATTAACTTAATTCACAATATGAATTTGAACTATTCAAATTCTCTCAAGATATATTTGTTCCTAATTACTCTTTACAAGCTAGCAGGGGGACCTAATGGACCTACAGATCAAAAGCTCCAATGATATGAGGTTAATAGATTAAACTCATTAATCAGGTTAATCAATATTCATTAACTGTGGGTCATTCCACTAAAGACCCACAGCTGAACTCTTCTCACTGTAGAACATTTCTATGTCCATGGATGTAGACCTATGTCGGTAAGTCAATCCTTCACGAGTGTCCGTAATCACAGTTGGGTCAAATTACCGTTTTACCCATGTGTTACATCTGTCTCCTTAAGTACCAACGCTCCTCTAATGAACAACCTGTTTATGGTTCAACCATTAAACAGAAAGTCCCTCTCGGGCTAGTGAGAGGGTGAGATCCCTTTGTTCAAGTCCCGAAGTCACCACTTAAGGGAACACTCATCTACTTCACCTAGAAGCGGGAAGGAGTGAATTCCTTCTTGTGTTGTCATGTTCCCAGACTCCCACTCGGTCTTGTCCCCAAAAAGGAAGGCATATTGAGTCGGCGTATTGGCCACTCTCACCCATGCTAATCAAAGGACAATCCCTCATGAGAATGAGTTCATGACACACTCAAGACTAAGACTGAGTTACCTAGGTCATCCTATTGAAACAGTAACCTAATTAGTTAACGGTGTTATAACTAATGGTTGACTATTTCGTGGTCCGGTCTTATGCAAACTCATTGCATAGGATACCCCCACTTGCATGTCTACTACATGGACGTTTTAGATCAATACGTCTATATCAAATACAAAGCGGGTCATATCTCATAGTGTTACCAGGATAAGGTACCCAACCTTATCCTTGTACTATAGATCTTTTAGGTTGTTACTTGAACATCAATTCTCGTATGTCCCCACATACTAGTTCAAGTTACATACAAACAACTTTGGATCTTAGTTTATTGGATTTGGGTCAAATTGTGCAATATTTAATAATAACACTTTATTGTAGAAACTCAATAACACTTTCTTGAAACAAGTATACAATTTGTTTACATTTCCTATCTACGAGTTTTAGGGCATAAAACCCAACAGGAACGACATCATGTGTCCTTGGGCCAGAGAACGTCATAACAACAAAAGTCTAAAGACATCATGTGTCCTTGTACTAATACTGAAAGACGTTGAAGCAATAAAGGAGTCCAAGTGGGAATGACATCATGTGTCCTTGGGCTGGGGAACGTCATAGCAACAAAAGTCCAAAGACATCATATGTCCTTGCACTAATGCTGAAAGACGTTGCAGTAGTAAAGGAGCCCAAGTGGGAATGACATCATGTGTCATTGGATTGGGTAATGTCATAGCAACAAAAGCCTAAAGACATCATGTGTCCTTGCACTAATGCTGAAAGACGTTGCAGCAATAAAGAAGCCCAGGTGAGAATGACATCATGTGTTCTTGGGCCCGAGAACATCATAGCAACAAAAGTCCAAAGACATCATGTGTCCTTGTACTAATGTCGAAAGACATTGTGCAGTAAAGGAGGCCAAGTAGGAATGACATCATGTGTCCTTGCGTCGTGAAACGTCATAACGACAAAAGTCCAAAACAAAGACATTTTGTGCCCTTGGACTAATGTCGAAAGACGTTGTACCTACAAGTTTTAGACAACAAGGATATGTACGTTTTAAAAGAAAAAAATCACTTACCAACGTACTTACCTTTTGGAAGGTGAATGAAAGCACTGTGCTTGTAATTGAAATATAGACAAAGTATTATAAGTTCAAAAAAAAAAAAAGGAAGAGTCTCATAAAAAAAAAAAAAAAAAGAAAAGAAAAGCTCCTAAAAAAAGAATAAAGCGGATTTTTTTTAAAAAAAAGAAAGAAAAAAACGAAAAAATTCAGAAAACAAAAAACAAAAAAGAAGAAAATATAAAAATTAAAAATTAAAAAAAAAAGAAAAATTAAAGTAAAATTAAAGAAAATTAAAGGGAGAAGAAAGTTTCCTACTCGAATTAGTGCTCTCCCCTACTGAGGTTCATTCTTATTTATAGGAGGAAATTTTAAGTTCAAATCAAAGGTAAAAGATTTGATTCAAATCTATCTCCGATTCAAAATTTTATGAGATAATCTTTTTCTTTATCTAAACCAATTTGATTAAATTGAAATTCCAAAAAGATAAATGTTTCAATTCAAATTTTATCTAAATAATTTTATTTATCTATTTTATTTGGCCATACTCCAAATTTTCTTCCAAATCAAAATTTGAGATTCAAATTCAAATTTCATTCCAAATTCAAGTTTTAATTTGGTAAAATTTTACCTCAAATTAAATTTTGGGCATAATCCAAATTTTATCCCAAATGGACCAGAGTTCAAACCTCAAATTCTATTCCAAATGCAAGTTATAATTGAGTAGAATTTTCCTCAAATCAAAATTTGGGCATAAACCAAAATTTGCCCAAACTTAAGTTCAAATCAATGTTTGCTGCCAAATAAGAAAAATCAAAATTTTGACCAAACTTCAAATTTTGATTATTTGATGATAAAAGTGTATCAAATAAAAAAAATCAAAATTTTGAACAAAATTCATATTTTGATTAAATTGACACATCAAATAGAGTCAAAATGAGAACAAATACCTTGTATTTTTATTTCAAAATATCTTTTTCGAAATTCACTCCCACATAACTTGTGCCTAAATCTCGAAAAGGGGCATTTGTTGAAGAAGAAATTTTGACCAATCACAAATTGTCATGTCATTATTTAAAATTAATGACGAAATTACAAATAATTAAATTTGGGACAAATTATAAATTGACACGTGTCCCAAATTTAATTTGAAGACAAAGTTGGCCAATTATAAAATTTTAAGGCCAAATGTCCATTTGATCAATTAATTAAAAAATTAATTTGATCAAATTTGGTATTTTAATATTTGGGTCATATGTTTTTTTGGGTCAAATATAAACCAAACCCAAGATCAAATAGTTGAATCCAAGACCAATAAAGCCCAAGTTGTTAGACCCAAAAGTCACCAAGGCCCATCCATGGAGAACTCCATAAATAAAGGGGTTCTCCTCCCTTTCAAGGGTTTAGAGATTCTACACTCTCACAAAGACAAGTGTTCAGGATTTTAAAGCTTTCAAGTAGAACCAGAGAATTCAGGGAGACTCCACCAGGGCTGAAGACTGAAGGCTCTCTAAAATCCATAAGTTGTTGAAGAACAAACACTCTTCAAGACTTCAACACTCCTTGAAGACCAAACACTCTTCAAGATCTAAACATTTCTTGAAGACTGAAGACCCTTAAAGACCAGAAGACTTCAACAATTCCTGAAGACCAAAGACTCTTCAAGACCCCAAGACTTCTTGAAGATTGAAGACCCTTCAAGACTGGAAGACTTCATTAATCCTTGAAGACCAAAGACTCTTCAAGACTTCAAGACCCGAAGACTTCAAAAGCTCCAAGAATCAATTGAAGCTTCAGACTCGAGAACAAGCGCTCCAGTCCTCGAGTGAGACACACTCACACACATAAGAGAGAGAATCAGAGAATTAAAGTTAGAGATTGTACACCCACATGCACATTGCATCAATACAAATACGACATATATTCCATGTGTCTCCATCTTCGAAGTTACATGTGAACAACACTACATAATTGAGAATCCTAAAAAAATGCATAAACGAAATTAAGTCAAGGAAATCGATAGAAAGAGAACAAACTAGACAAAGTGTAAATAATTATAAACGAAATTGCTATTAATGCAAAAAATTATAAATCTGAGATTGAAAAAAAAAACTTGTTAATGCCTAATTACACTCTAAATATTTCACATTCAATAATCGACATTCTGGGGTTGTTAGAATCAAACAAAATCTTGAAAAGGACAAAAGAAATTCAATGATGAACAAACCTTTGAGGCGGAGAACCGATTAAGAGAAGTCTAGAAAGTAATGGATCGAGATTCCAGGGGATTGAGAGACGAGAACACCCTTGCTCGAAGCCAGAGAATGGGTACGAGAAGCAGAGAATGAAGAGAGGAGGGTGGAGATGGAGGGTGGGGAGTAGAGAGTTTAGATGAAAATAAGTTTCCTCCCTTTTTTTCACGATAAGAAAAAGCCCATCCATTTGCCTGCCTAAAATTTTAGAACTTTTAATAGCATTTTATAAGAATGCTCTCATTAAAAGCTATGTTATCTATAATTTTTTGTAGTGCTAACCGCAACTTTCTTAATTAATTTACTATCCAAGTGGTAAATAGGTCTAAACATGTAGCAATTTGGCGTATTTTCCCAAACTTGGCAATTGGCATGGAAGATCTAGGTCTAAATATATGCTTGAAATTAATTTAGGTTTTTCCTAGTTAATGTAGAGCATTCTAATCGTCTTTAAGCTTAATGCAATTGATTAGTAGTTCATGCGTACAAGTTACCTAATTAATCGGTTAGGTCTAATCTCGAGGCACTAGTTGAACTTAGGAATTTAGAGATATTAGGTTATCAAACATGCATGGCCTAAAAAAGTAGTTTTCAAAAACTTGTTTTTGGTCAGGAATTCAAATGTGTCTTTAACAAAGATTAAAACCATTATAAGGAATTCGAGAGAAAAACCAACAAAAGTTTAAAAAATGAAATGGTTATCAAATGGGACCTAACAATTGAGTCTGACATCAACTTATATTTTAATGTTCTACGTTTACATCCCCTATATACAAGATAATCCAAAACTCATTCGAAAATCTTAAATAGTCACTCAATCCAATCCCTTTTCATATAATAAGTCTAATTTGATTCTAAGCATAGCTCAACTGGTTAAGGCATATACATTCAACTATGAAATCATATATAGATTTGAATTTCTTTTGTATAATAAGTAATATTTTGATATAGTTGGTTATAATAGAAGGAAAAAGATCTAATTAACTAAACAGTCTCCTTGCTTGAGTACTAATCTTCTGAAGCTAAACGATGAAATTACTACCGTTTGGATAATTCAACTAAAAAAATCATAGCAAGACATATAAAACCATCTCCTTGAAGAAATGATACTGTAAATAATGTTCAAATGGAAGCAAAATAAAGTTGATAACAAAAAGGTTGATCATTAAGACGTACTTCAAAAACTACCTGCTTTTTATACAAGTTTCCCATTTGCTACATTTTCTATAAAGAAATCAAATTTTCTACATTGCCTCTCTTGTTTCCTTCCCACTCTTCAAACTCATAAATGTAACACAGAAGGAAAAAAGAAAGCAGTATGCACATGAAATATTCATAGAAATTGTACTTTATACATCATCTAAATTCTAAACCAAATATGCACATGATATATTCAAGCCAAGTAATTCAAAATTTGTATATACAGCTTAACTACCTCAATACTTCCATTCTAATATCTACTGCATCAAGTTACTTCGTGATTCAGAGCAGTTATGGAGTTTTTGATAGTTTCGATCGAGCCGTTAGAGATGGCGTCTTTAAGGTCTTTGAACTTAGCCTCAATGGTCTCTCGAACCGGTGTGGGAATTTTGTCTCTCAGCTCCTTGAGCTGTTTTTCAGCTTGGTACACCGAACAATCAAATCACCGAACAATCCAAATGCTTAAACTAATAGGTTATGGCAATTGACGCTTCCCTCGGGCTTGGAAATTTTTTTGAAAGGCCCAACAGATGAAAGTCAATATTAATTGGGGAAGAAATGACTTTACACGGGTTCGAATACAAAACCTCCTGCTTTGATACCATGTTAAATCACAAATGAACCAAAAAGATTAAACTAAATTCGATGAGAAACACATAGAATATGTAGGAGAATGAGTGACCAACCTTGTCAAAGTCGTCACCACCGAAATGTGTATCGCCTGATGTAGAAAGCACCTCAAAAACGCCATCTCCAACCTCAAGGACTGAGAAGAAAAAGGTGTCATTTAGAACAATGAAGGGGAATGGGAAAGATGCAAGAGATGCAGGGCACATTGTGTTCTATGTAGCTGAGACATCGAACGTCCCACCGTCGAGGTAAAAAACGAGTATGGTTTCGTTGGTTTTCTTGTTAAAGCCATAAGCAAGCGAAGCGACAGTTGGTTCGTTGATGATGTGAAGAACTTCGAGACCAGCAATGCGACCGACATCTTTCGTCGTTGTCCTTTGAGAGTCATTGAAATATGTTGGCACTGTTACTACAACCTTTCCTACTTGATCATTGAAGAACTTTGATGCATCATCCACCAGCTTTCTTAAAACCTATACCAACCAACAAAAGTATAACAGAGTCAAATTGAAACCATAAAATTCTGTCAATGGTATTTAGTAACTGAGAGTTGTGTAATTGAAACTTTAGAGATTAAATTGGCATTACTCTCAAAATTCAGAACTTACAGATTAACTTAAATATATATCATGTACTCATAGAGAGATTTTTTCCCAATGTTTGGTTGCATGCATATTGGAAAGTTGAATTGACCTCAATATCAACGTCCATATGATGTCATGTCACATATGTTATCATTCATTGCAAATCATTGGATATTTTAAGAGCAAGGAACTAAATTGATAGGTAAACAAATATAAAATAATATGTAATAAATGAAGCATAATGATTTTTTCTTTTAAATATTAAAATTTCTTTTAATATATACAGATTTGGAATCTTGTTTATATTTTCAAATTAAGAATTACAAAATAAATGTTTAAAAACTTTATGAACTATAAAGAAAATTTAATCCTTGTTAGATAACTGATTTTTTGTTTTTGGTCTTTGAAAATTAAGTTTATAACACTACTTCCACCTATAACTTTTTTTATTGTGTTATTCATCTTCTTTCTATATTTTCAAAAAAAAAAAAGTCAAAATTTGAAAGCTGATAAAAATAGTTTTCAATAACTTGTTTTTGTTTTTAAAATTTTGCTAAGAATTCAAATGTGTTATTGGCAAAGATAAAAATCATTGTAAGAAAATTGAGAGAGAAGACAAGCATAATTTTCAAACACCAAAACAAAAAACTAAATGGTTATCGAACGAAACCACCTTAATAAGTGAATTGTTTTTTTATATATTATTATTGCATAATCTTAAAATAGAGAGCAAATTTCAACATTTACCCTTTACCATTGCAAAGTGTGCCCAATTTTTCTTAAAATATTTTAAATTAAATTATAAATTTGGTCTCTATAGTTTGGAGAAAGTTAGAATTTAGTCCCTGTAGTTTTAAAATTAGAATTTCATCTCTATGGTTTGATAAAACCTTGATAAATAGTTCCTATCGCATACTCAATCCGTTACAATTTTGTCTCTATCCTGTCGCGAATTCAATCCGTTAGTAGCTTCTAATGACCATGTACTCAATCTGTTAGTGACTTCTAATAGTAGAGACTATTTTATGAGATTTTATCAAACCATAGAGACAAAATTCTACTTTTATAATATATGTATATGTATATGTGTATGGTTGTGCGCTTGTGTGTGTGTGTGAATATGTGTGTGTGTGCGTGGATACATATATACATAAATACATACATATATGTATATGTGTGTGTGCGTATGCATGTGTGTGTGGTAGAATTAAGAGATCTGGCCACACCTAGAAACGCGAGGAGAAGAAATCTTACTTTTCACCATCTTGGGGAAGAGCTGGGACTTTCGATCAAGAAGGACTAGAAGATACGCTTCAATGACTTGGAGAACACAAGCATGAGACAAGTGAGATATATGTGGTTGTTCACGCATTCATCTCGGCTTCAATTATTGAGCATAGGCTTGGATGATCTTTTCTACTTCTTGATAGCTAACCTTGTCTTGGTTTTAGTTTCTTAGTTGGAATGCAACTTTTGATTTCGTTGTTAGTTTCTCTGATTTTACTGTTGATCCCATAGTGAACTACTACATTTTTTTTGGTTTTGGTTTCTTGGTTGGAATGCAATTTTTTTTTTCATTGTTAGTTTCTTTGATTTTGTTGTTGATTCTATACTATTGTGAATGATTTTGTGATGGGATTCAATTGTGTGTGTACATGTGTGTGGATACATATATGTATATGTGTGTGTGTGCGCGCGCTAACACGCGTGCGTGTGCGTGTGCGTGTAGTAGAATTAAAAGGTTTGACCACACCTAAAAACGTTAGGAGAAGAAATCTTGCTTATCACCATCATGGAGAATAGTTGGAACTTTTGATAAAAAAAAAAAAAAAAAAAAAAAAAGGAGAAGAAGATACGCTTCACTTACTTGAAGAACATGAGCATGAGACAAGTTAAATATGCGGTTGTCCACGCTTTCATCACGGCTTCAATTGGTGCGCGTAAGCTTGGATGATCTTTTTTTCCTTCTTAATGGCTGACCTTTTCTTGGTTTTGGTTTCTTAGTTGGAATGCAACTTCTGGTTTAGTTTTTAGTTTCTTTGATTTTCCTATTGATCCCATTGTGAACTTCTACATTCCTTTGGTTTCGGTTTTTTGGTTGGAATTCAATTTTTGGTTACATTATTAGTTTCTTTGATTTTGTTGTTGATTCTATAGGGGGTGTTTGGGGTAAGGGTTTAGGAAATAGGGGTTTTGGAAATGGGGGTTTTGGAATTAGGGTGATTTTGGAAATCTGTTTTTGGGTGCTGATTTCTGAAATCTGATTTTGAAGTCTGTGTTTGGGGTGCTGATTTCTGAAGTCTAATTTCGGAAGTCTGTGTTTGGGGTGCTGATTTCTGAAATTTGAGTTTCTGATTTTTTTTAAAAAATTTCTTTTATCAATGGTATACAATTTTTCTAAAATTAATAATTTAAAATTACCCTTCCACTAACTTTAGATATTGGAGATTTTAACCCACAATTTTGATAAAAAAAAAATTAATATTTTGAAAAAAAAAAAATTAACACACAAAACACTCATTACTAATAATGGACCCATTTTCCTTTTTGTTATGATGATTTTGTAGGGTTAAATTAAAGCAATTTTTGTTCGAAGAAACAAGTTTTTCTTCTTCTTTTTTTACTACCAAATACAAAATAAGAGCAACATACCTGTTTTCTTTTTTTTTTTAAGCAAATCGAAAATAGTTGTTAAATTAAATAGGCTATTAAAACTTAAAAATAAATTTTTATTGAACTTTGTTGGATCAAATCTGATAAATTTTCTTTTAGTTTATCTAATTCACTCATAAACTTTCATTTTCTTATTAAATATTTCTATCTCTCGATTTTTTTTTTTAAATATTTCTATCTCTGGAGGTTTTGGTAAATTCAATGAAACTGAACTAAATTGAAAATTTTGAAACCATTCAAACCAAGTAATTGTATAGAAGGGCATGCATAATTAATTATTAGTACGTATTGAATCTTTTTTAAATTTCAGCAGAATAAATGGAATTTTAAAACCACGATAACGATGATAGATGTACCGAAAGAAAACCAGCAGTGAAGTGCATTGATAGATTGAAGACAGTAGTACACTGAAATAACATCTACAATAAAAATTTTTAAAAAAACATTACATAGAGAACATCTAAAAATAAACATTAAAAATTTCATCCTTGGTTCACTAGTAGCCCGATCTCCCTCTATCTTGTGTTTGTGGTTCATCCTATCCTTGGCTTGCTCTCCCTCTTTCAGCCATTTGGGTTTGAGTTCTTCCCTGCACTGTAGGCAGTATAAATGACTAGTTAAAGTTTTTCATCTTTCCATAATAATAGCAACGGTACCTCGGATTCGCGAACAGAGAGCAAGGATAAGACAGATCTAAGATCTGAACCCGCTCTTTCCCTCCCAAACCGAAAACGATACATGGAATCGAAGATGGGAGGTTAAGAAAACCAGATCGGAGCGAGGGAAGGAGGAAAAAATGAGAACAAAACCGAAACGAACTCACCGTAGACGAGAGAGAGAACGATCGTTACAGAGAACACGGAAAGAGAGAAGTGCTGATTTCTGAAATCTGATTTCGGAAGTCTGTGTTTGGGGGGCTGATTTCGGAAGTCTGTGTTTCGGGTGCTGATTTCTGAAATCTGAGCTTCTGATTTTTTTTAAAAAAAAAAATTTATCAATGGTATACAATTTTTCTAAAATTAATTATTTAAAATTACCCTTCCACTAACTCTAAATATTAAGGATTTTAACCCACAATTTTGATTTAAAAAAAAAATCCAAATTCTGAAAAACAAAAAAAAATTAACACACAAAACACTCATTACTAATAATGGACCATTTTTCTTTTTGTTATGATGATTTTGTAGTGTTAAATTAAAGCAATATTTGTTTGAACAAACATGTTTTTCTTCTACTTTTTTTACTACCAAATACAAAATAAGAGCAACATACATGTTTTCATTTTTTTTTTAAACAAATCGAAAATTGTTGTTAAATTAAATAGGTTATTAAAACTTAAAAATAAATTTTCATTGAACTTTGTTGGATCAAATCTGATAAATTTTCTTTTATTTTTTCTAATTCACTTGTAAACTTTCATTTTCTTATTAAATATTTCTATCTCTCGATTTTTTTTTTTTAAAAAAATATTTCTATCTCTAGAGGTTTTGGTAAATTCAACGAAACTTAACTAAATTGAAGATTTTGAAACCATTCAAACCAAGTAATTGTATAGAATGACATACATAATTAATTATTAGTACATATTTGAATCTTTTTGAAATTTCACAAGAATAAATGGAATTTTAAAACCATGATAACGATGATAGATGTATCGAAAGAAAACCAGCAGTGAAGTGAATTGATAGATTGAAGACAGTAGTACACATAAATAACATCTAAAATAAAAATTAAAAAAAAAACATTACATAAAGAACATCTAAAAATAAACATTAACAATTTTATCATTGGTTCACTAGTAGCTCGATCTCCCTCTATCTTGTGTTTGTGGTTCATCCTATCCTTGGCTTGCTCTCCCTCTTTCAATCATTTGGTTTTGAGTTCTTCCCTGCACTGTAGGCAGTATAAATGGCTGGTTAAAGTTTTTCATCTTTCCATAATTATAGCAACAGTACCTCGGATTCGAAGACAGATCTGAGATCTGAACCCGCTCTTTCCCTCCCAAACCGAAAACAAGACATGCAATCGAAGAGTGGAGATTAAGAAAACCAGATCGGAGCGAGGGAAGGAAGAAAAAATGAGAACAAAACCGAAACGAACTCACCGTAGACGAGAGAGAAAACGATCGTCACAGAGAACACGAAAAGAGAGAGGTGCTGATTTCTGAAGTCTGATTTCGAAAGTCTGTGTTTGGGGTGCTGATTTCTGAAATCTGAGTTTCTGAGTTTTTTTAAAAAAAAATTTTTATCAATGGTATACAATTTTTCTAAAATTAATAATTTAAAATTACCCTTCCACTAACTCTAGATATTGGGGATTTTAACCCACAATTTTGATTAAAAAAATCCAAATTCAGAAGAAAAAAAAAAAAAAAAAAAAAAATTAACACACAAAACACTCATTACTAATAATGGACCCATTTTTCTTTTTGTTATGATTATTTTGTAGGGTTAAATTAAAGCAATTTTTATTTCAACATACAGGTTTTTCTTCTTCTTTTTTTACTATCAAATACAAAATAAGAGCAACATACCTGTTTTCTTTTTTTTTTTTTAAGCAAATCGAAAATAGTTGTTAAATTAAATAGGCTATTAAAACTTAAAAATAAATTTTCATTGAACTTTGTTTGATCAAATCTGATAAAATTTCTTTTATTTTTTCTAATTCACTCATAAACTTTCATTTTCTTATTAAATATTTCTATCTCTCGATTTTTTTTTTTAATATTTCTATCTCTGGAGGTTTTGGTAAATTCAACGAAACTGAACTAAATTGAAGATTTTGAAACCATTCAAACCAAGTAATTGTATAGAATGGCATGCATAATTAATTACAAGTATGTATTTGAATCTTTTTGAAATTTCACTAGAATAAATGGAATTTTAAAACCATGATAACGATGATTGATGTACCGAAAGAAAACCAGCAGTGAAGTGCATTGATAGATTGAAGACAGTAGTACACATAAATAACATCTAAAATAACAATTAAAAAAAAACATTACATAGAGAACATCTAAAAATAAACATTAAAAATTTCATCATTGGTTCACTAGTAGCTCGATCTCCCTTTATCTTGTGTTTGTGGTTCATCCTATCCTTGGTTTGCTCTCCCTCTTTCAGCCATTTGGGTTTGAGTTCTTCCCTGCATTGTAGGCAGTATAAATGACTAGTTAAAGTCTTTCATCTTTCCATAATAATAGCAACGGTACCTCGGATTCGCGAACAAGGTGCAAGGAGAAGACAGATCTGAGATCTGAACCAGCTCTTTCCCTCCCAAACCGAAAACGAGACATGCAATCGAAGAGTGGAGGTTAAGAAAACCAGATCCCGAGGGAAGGAAGAAAAAATGAGAACAAAACCGAAACGAACTCACCGCAGACACGAGAGAGAACGATCGTCACAGAGAACACGAAAAGAGAGAGGTGCTGATTTCTGAAGTTTGATTTCGGAAGTCTGTGTTTGGGGTGCTGATTTCTGAAGTCTTATTTCAGAAGTCTGTGTCTGGGGTGCTGATTTCTGAAATCTGAGTTTCTGATTTTTTTTTTTTAATTTTTTTTATCAATGGTATACAATTTTTCTAAAATTAATAATTTAAAATTACCCCTCCAATAACTCTAGATATTGAGGATTTTAACCCACAATTTTGATTAAAAAAAATAAAAATTCATAAGAAAAAAATTAACACGCAAAACAGTCATTACTAATAATGGACCCATTTTTCTTTTTATTATGATTGTCGCAACGTCATTGCGAAGCGGAGCGACCGACATCCTTTCCTAAGGGTCTCTTTCGAGGTTAAAGGTTTGGAGTCGTCACCAATCATCTTGGGGTGTGATTGGTCACCCATTTTGAAGAAAAACGGTCTTTGAAAACCAAAAATTAGGTTCGGGAGTCGATTGAGTGTAGGGAAGGTGTTAGCACCCCTACAACACCCGTTTAAAAACGGTTACCACATTTTATCTTAAAATTATCCTTTTATAACATGAACGGACCCTTATTTTGACGAGAAAAAAAAGTAACAAATGTCCCACTTGATCTTACCTTACCTTTTAAAATTAAAGTATGGTTTTGATGTAGTGAGTGGGGTTAAACCCAATAATTGTTTGTCATGTTGAAATCTTCTTTTAATTAAAAGAAAATTTGTCACCTCAAGAATTTGAGAAGTTATCTCAACTCCGTCATAGGTCGTACATGAGCTATTTTGTCTCACATCTATTATTTCACATTTCAACAATAAAATGTGAACTAATAATCATGAGTGGTATGACACCATAACAAAAAAAAAATATTTTTTTTTTATTTTTAAATAAAATTCAATTAAAAATTCATTTGAAATTACTAAAGTAAAATCATTTTGGAATTCATTTGGAAAATCCAATTTAGAATCAAATTGAAATTGATTTGAAAAGATCTAAGTTAATCAAATTTAAATTTTGATTGCCAAAATAATCGATAGTTAAACTTTAGGCTAATTTCCAAGCAGGGTGTTCCCTTTCGGTCATCTTAAGTACCCGTTCTTAGACAAAATTAGCTTCAAAGTTTTCACAATCGATCTATTTTAGCCTTTCAAAATATTAGATAATGTTTTTGAAATTTGATTTAACCATTGAAATTGATTTCGATTTAATTTAAAATTGAACTTGATTTTCAATATAAAATCAAAAGACATTGACTTGGAAACCTTGATTTAGAACTAAATTGACATTGATTTTGAAGTTCTAAATTAAAACCTTTTTGAATTTTTGCTCAGAAATCCAGGTTAATTAGATACAACTTAAAATTCATTTGAAAAATCCAAAATCATTTTGGAACTCATTGATTTCGAGATTAAAACCAATTGAGAGGAAAGTGAAATTCCAAATTAAATTCCAATTGAAATTCATTTGGGCAATTCCAAATTGAAATTTATTCGTAAATGTCAAAATGAAATTAAATTAAAAACAAACAAAAGTTGAAATCCCAAATTAAATTTCCAATTAAGACCAAACCGAAATTGATTTCAAGAGATTCTAACTTATAATAAAATTTGAGATTATTTGGAGATTTTAATATAAAATTCAATTTGAAGAGGAAAATTTAAATACTAATTCCAAATTAAAATTGACTTCGGAATTTAGGTCAAAACTTATTTTGAAATTTATTTGAAAAAAAAAACTCACTTTCCAATCAAATTGAAATTGACTTTGGAAATCTAAATTAAACTTAAATTGAAATTTATTTGAGAATATCAAATTAGGATCCAATTGACATTCATCCAAGAATTTCCAAACTAAACCAATTTTAAATTTTTTTTAAATTAAAATCAAAATTCTTTTTGAAAATTTCAAATCAAGAGTAAATTGAAATTGAGTTAATTTAAAACCAAGAATGAAATTGAATTGAAATCCAAATTAAATCAAATTGACTTTGATTTTTTAAAATCCTAAAAGAAAATTAAATTGGAAATTCAAATTTAGAATCAAAATGGAATTGAAATCAAAGCTTCAAATAAAAATTAAATTGAAACTGAATTGAGATCTCTAATGTGAATTAAAGACATTGATTCAAATTCCAGTCAATTAAAACCAAAGTGAAATTCAAATTAGAAGTTTCATGTTAAAGCCTAATTGAAATTGATTTTGAGATTTTAATGTAAACCAAAATTGAAATTGAACTTCAATCAAAGTCCATAGACATTCCTAATTTAATTAAAATTAAGATTAATTTTCTAATTTAACTAAAATTGAAATTTATGTCCAATTTAAAATAAAATAGACATTGATTTGAAAATTCCAATTTATATGCACTTTGGCCTTGAAATTTCAATTAAAACCAAATTGTCATCAATTTGAAATTCCAGATTAAAACCAATACAAATTAGAAATTTCAAATAAAACCTAATTAAAATTGATTTAGAAAAATCTCAATTAAAGCTACTTTGAAATCAAAGTGGAGGAAAAATATATATAATATTTGAAAGGGGAAAAAAAATTGTGCTTCTTTTTTTTAAATTATAAAAGAAATGAGAGAAAATAATAAACCAACAAAAAAAAAAACTAAAAGAATAATAAATAAAATAGGTGGGACCCCACCTTTACCAATTTCGTTTCTCTTTTCCCTTCTTTTTCACCACAATTTTCTTCTTTCCTTTTTTTTCCCTCTACTTCCTTTACCTTTTTCTTCCATGAAAATTCGCTAGAATGTGGGTCGGAGCTACTGCTGGATGGTTGGAGTTCAAGGTGGCTACGGGCGTCAGAGTGGCGGCGACGTAGGTCTTCAATCGCGACGATGATGTGGTGAGCGGTGGCTGCAAAACAGTGAGCAACTCAATCTTTCAAAAGCTTAAAATTTCTCTCTCTCTCAAACTTCACTCCTTTCTCTCTCAAACTTTCTTAGATTTTCATCACTCATTTCTTCACTTTCTCTCATCGTTCTCCCATTTCCCACCACTTTTTGTTCTTATCTTTCATTCACCATAAGCTCTCCTTTTATAGGAGACCTTGGAGAAGGGGTTGAGAAATAAGGGGAGGGAGTTGGAGAGAATGGGGGAGTGAGTCGAGGGAGGTTGAGAAAGAGGGGGAGAGGGAGAAGGAGAAGGAAGTGGAAGACTTTGAAAATGGAAAAAAAAATTAAATTAAATTAAATAAAAAAATAAATAAATTAATTAAATAAAAATAATAAAAAAGAAAAGAAAAGAAAATGAAAACCAAAAAAGAAATTTATTTTAACAATATGTGGGGGTAGAGAGATTCAAACCACAGATCTCGTGGTCATCAGTACAACTTTATGCCAATTGAGCTATGCTCTTGTTGGTAACTAAAAAACAAATTGACCATCAAATATAGGAAGAAATTCAAATATTATTACTAAAAATCAAGCCGGACCAAATACGGTGTCTACAGTTTTCCCCCCATTGTGTATCCTTGAAGGATTGAAAGGGTAAACAAAGGAAAAAGACAAAGTATTGGGAGGACGAAGATTTTTAGTTAAAAATAAAAGGAAGGGTTTCATGCTTAAACCAAGCATAACCTAAAATTGGAAAAAAGAAAATGAACCTTAATTACTTTGACCAGACTTTTATCTCTAATCAAAGATAAGGTTCGATTTAACCAAAAGAAAATGAAATGGACCTGACTCTGACCAGGTTTCGACCTTTAAACAAGAACGGGGTTCGATTTAACCAACAAAGTGAAATAGGAAATGGACCTGACTCTGACCAGGCTTCGACCTCTAAACAAGAATAGGGTTCGATTTAACCAAAAGAAAATGGGAATGAACCTGACTCTGACCAGGCTTCGACCTCTACTAGCTAGCAGGGTTCGATTTAACCAAAAGAAAAGGGGAATGGACCTGACTCTGACCAGGCTTCGACCTCTACTAGCTAGCAGGGTTCGATTTAACCAAAAGAAAATGGAATGGACCTAACTCTGACCAGGCTTTGACCTCTAAACAAGAACGGGGTTTGATTTAACCAACAAAGTGAAATAGAAAATGGACCTGACTCTGACCAGGCTTCGACCTCTACTACTAGCAGGGTTCGATTTAACCAAGAGAAAAGGGAATGGACCTGACTCTGACCAGGCTTCGACCTCTAAACAAGAATAGGGTTCGATTTAACCAAAAGAAATGGGGAATGGACCTGACTCTGACCAGGCTTCGACTTCTACTAGCTAGCAGGGTTCGATTTAACCAAAAGAAAAGGTAATGGACCTGACTCTGACCAGGCTTCGACCTCTAAACAAGAATAGGGTTCGATTTAACCAAAAGAAGAGGGAATTGACCTAACTCTGACTAGGCTTCGACCTCTACTAACTAGCAAGATTCGATTTAACCAACCAAGTGAAATAGGAAATGGACCTGACTCTGACCAGGCTTCGACCTTTAAACAAGAATAGGGTTCGATTTAACCAAGAGAAAAATTAAAAACGGACCTAGATTGACACAGGCTTCGACCTCGACTGAATAGTCGAGTTCGATTTAACCGAGAGAAAAACTAAAAACAGACCTGGATTGACACAGGCTTTGAACCTCGACTGAATAGTCGGGTTCCATTTAACTAAGAGAAAATTGAAAACGGACCTGGATTGACACAGGCTTCGACCTCGACTGAATAGTCGGGTTCAATTTAACGGAGAAAAAATTTGAAAATGGACCTGGATTGACACAGGCTTCGACCTTAACTCAATAGTCGGGTTCGATTTCACCAAGAGAAAATTTGAAAATGGACCTGGATTGACACAGGCTTCGACATCAACTCAATAGTCGGGTTCGATTTCACCAAACGAAATAGAAATGGACCTAACTCTGATTAGGCTACGACCTCTACTAACTAGTAGGGTTCGACTAAACCAAAATAAAAGGGAATGGACCTGACTCTGACTAGGCTTCGACCTCTACTACCTAGTAGGGTTCAATTTAACCAAAAGAAATGAAAATGGACCTAACTCTGATTAGGCTTCGACCTCTAAAAAAGAATAGGGTTCGATTTAACCAACAAAGTGAAATAGGAAATGGACCTGACTCTGACCAGGATTCGACCTCTACTACCTAGCAGGGTTCGATTTAACCAAAGGAAGAGGAAATGGACCTAACTCTAACTAGGCTTCGACCTAAACTTAAAAGTCGGGTTCGATTTAACCAAAAGGAAAAGACCAAGGATTTCATATTTCAGAAATTGACGACGGTTTTTATTTCAAAACTTAGTTGCCAAAAAGAAAAGATTTTAAAACAGGGACTTCGTATTTCAGAAATTTGTTTTAAAAGGGAGACAATGGTTTTTATTTCAAAACTTAGTTGCCGGAAAAGAAAAAGGTTTTAAAATAGGGACTTCGTATTTCAGAAATTTGTTTTAAAATGAGACAACAATTTTTATTTCAAAACTTAGTTGTCAAAAATGAAAATATTTTCAAACAGAGATTTCGTATTTCAGAAATTTGTTTTAAAATGAGACAACGGTTTTTATTTCAAAACTTAGTTGCCGAAAGTGAAAGATTTTAAAACAGGGATTTCGTATTTCAGAAATTTGTTTTAAAATGAGACAACGATTTTTATTTCAAAACTTAGTTGCCAAAAGTGAAAGATTTTAAAACAGGGACTTCGTATTTCAGAAATTTGTTTTAAAATGAGACAACGATTTTTATTCCAAAACTTAGTTGCCGAAAAGGAAAATATTTTAAAACAGGGATTTCGTATTTCAGAAATTTGTTTTAAAATGAGACAACAGTTTTTATTTCAAAACTTAGTTGCCAAAAGTGAAAGATTTTAAAACAGGGACTTCATATTTCAGAAATTTGTTTTAAAATGAGACAACGGTTTTTATTTCAAAACTTAGTTGCCGAAAAGGAAAAGATTTTAAAACAGGGATTTCGTATTTCAGAAATTTATTTTTAAAATGAGACAACGGTTTTTATTTCAAAACTTAGTTGTCAAAAGTGAAAGATTTTAAAACAGGGACTTCGTATTTCAGAAATTTGTTTTAAAATGAGACAACGGTTTTTATTTCAAAACTTAGTTGTCGAAAAGGAAAAGATTTTAAAACAGGGATTTCGTATTTCAGAAATTTGTTTTTAAAATGAGACAACGGTTTTTATTTTAAAACTTAGTAGTCAAAAAGGAAAATATTTTAAAACAGAGATTTCGTATTTCAGAAATTTGTTTTAAAATGAGACAACGGTTTTTATTTCAAAACTTAGTTGCCGAAAAGGAAAATATTTTAAAACAGGGATTTCGTATTTCAGAAATTTGTTTTTAAAATGAGACAACGATTTTTATTTCAAAACTTAGTTGTCGAAAAGGAAAATATTTTAAAACAGAGATTTCGTATTTCAGAAATTTGTTTTAAAATGAGACAACAGTTTTTATTTCAAAACTTAGTTGCCGAAAAGAAGAAGAATCAATTATAAGAAAAAAGATTCTTTTGAATATATTGGGAATTCTCGCGAATGGAGTATACCCACATGCATGAAAAGTGAGTTAAACCATCTTGAAATGATAGATAATATTCAAAAGAGGTTGTGTAGGTATGCAAATGCAAGAAATAACATTTACGCAAGATATGATGCGCTATTTTCATGTGAATCTCCTACATGAAATAGATAAGTGCTTTTGTCCCAGTGTCATGGATTGAACATGCTCATTGACCACTCTAAGCAATGATAATGAAACTAACCATGTATGACGACCTATGCTCTGATGATGAATTGGCTAAGTCAATAAATTCGACTTTGAAGGCATGATGTAGGGATGCATATGCATGCCAAATGTAGATCAATGAGTGTCATGTATGCATGATATTCATGTGATCTTTTTCACCAACTCCGTGGTATGAAAACATTTTTTTGTGAGAAATAGTGATGCAAACGATGATGAATTGGTAAATAAGAGCTTGATTTGTGAAAGACAACCAAATGTGTTTTTCATATTTAACAAAACGATCATTATTGTTTACTTTCATCATTCTTATCAATCAATATTTAGAAAGGAATCAAAGGAGAACCTCGTTGTCATCATTGGAGGAAACATGTTATTTTTCCTATTCCTTTTTCTTTTCTTTTTGTTTTTTGTTTATCTTGTTTCTTTTCTCTCTTTTTTTAATGCCTTCACCCGAAAGGATCATGTATGTTAATCAGAGATTGCTCAATCTGAAAGGAAACATATATGTCAATCATAGATTACTCAATCATATCGGGTATGGTGGGTTTTTTTAGAAGTGTCTCATGTGCTAGTTTAGAGAACTATCAATAATGGTAATTCATAGCATTAAACATCTTACTTGATTCAACCGCTTCATAACCTTAGCCTTGTAGTGGACAAAAGATTGGATACAGGAAGATGAATTTGGCCTAGAGACAAACGAGGACGATGATAGTCAATAAAGAAAGAAACCAAGTTTCTTTTTCGAAGAAAAATGAATGAAGAAGGCAAACATGGATCACAAATGCCTTTATAAAAAGTCTCTTGAACAATAAGAGATTGAACATAATTTTGAACATTCGAATAATTAAAATATGATTCAAATGAAAATATGTTAAGGTGACCCCAATTCTTTGGACAACCACTGTGAGAACAAGGGGTAGCTTCTCAAGAGATCATCTCATATATCTCGTTCTTTCTTTAAGTCAGCTCGAGATCTTTGATGAAAAATCATCATTACTGTATTCGCCATTTCCTTGATGAGAACCGCTCGAGATTGAAGGATTCTTCGTTAGAGAAGTGTGATTCTCTTAACTTGACATTTGTCTCAGTCTAAAGCAACTTGCATAAATGGTTGAATGACCTTGCCTCAGTGTAGCAATGAAGGTTCTTGCTCTAATTTAATAATGACGACTTTGCTCCAACGTAACGATGAAAGCTTCGCCCTAGTGTAGTTATGAAGAATTTACTCTCACGTAGTGACGATGACTTTGTCTCACCAGTATAGTGATGAAGACCCTT
The DNA here is from genome assembly GCA_036850905.1 of Luffa acutangula. NCBI lineage: Eukaryota > Viridiplantae > Streptophyta > Magnoliopsida > Cucurbitales > Cucurbitaceae > Luffa > Luffa acutangula. The sequence goes on along the minus strand of CM072088.1, from coordinate 20,485,898 downwards.
GCTCCAATTTAATAATGTTGGCTTTGCCCCAGTCTAGTGACGATGGCTTTGCCCCAGTGTAGCAATGAAGGTTCTTGCTCAGTTGATGATTTACAAAGAAAATCTTCAAATCGTTTGTAGGTGTGACCTCTTGATCTATATTGATTGCCCCAATCATGTAATTTAAGAATTATCCTGACCTTGTACATTTCTTTTTTCTTTTCTTTTTTCTTTTTCCTTTTTCTCTGTTTCCTTCTTTTTTCATTTCTCTTTTTTAGGCCAAATATATTTTTTTCATGACTAGCAGAATATGGTGCAATCACATATAAAAGATCAATCATGCGTAAGTCATCCTTTGCCAATTTCAATAATCACTCCATGTTGTTTCTTTTTCGATGTTCCTTGGTACCATGATAGGGTTATTTCTCAAACAAAACTCATTGAAATAATTTGAGACTTCGAGATAATTTCTCAAGTTACTAAGTCCAAGTTCTCAAGATTATCGTCCTTAGTCCTGAGTCACCTTCTAATAAAAGGAGAGAAGACAAAAGATTGAGAAAAAAAAATTGAAATATAGGAATACTCAAACAACTACAAGTCTTAATTATGAAGCAGTAAATTCCTATTTCATTACTATTGAAGGTCTCTTGGTAATATTGAGTGGATATTTTGAAATGTTTGCCTCATGGTTAGATGTGACAGGCTTAGCAAAAGGCTCTCAAGTGGGTAGAAAAATATGGAGATTCACCGCAGCTATACGTGATGAGTTTAACAAACGGTTTGATGGTGAATCAGAAATTCATGCTAGCTTACCACAAAATCACATGTCTGGTGGGTTAGGCTCAAGGTTTTTCAGTGAGTGATCTTGGATCCTCACTTCAAGAGGGGTATTGGCCCTAGTGTGAAAATTGAAACCATGTTCGGTGAGGTATTGGAATATGAATTCTTTAACACATGAGAAATATGCAGGTCAAAATAAAATTGTCTTTGATGGAGACTATGATTTTGCAACAATGGAGTGAAATATATTTAGAAGGAAACAAAAATGATTGAGACTTGACCACTTTTCCCTTTTTCTCGGTGAGAGTAGTGAGAGCATTCTTTTTCTTTTTTTTTTTCTTTTTTTTCTTTTTTTTTTCTTCTTCTTCTTTTTATATTTCTTCCAAATGGAAACTCACTACGGTTGTCCAAGATTCTTGTTAAGCTCTCAACTGACAAGAATGATCAAAGTAAGCTTTGATTCTAAAATTTTCTGGAAGAAACATGTGGTTTTACTTTTGTTTGCAATAAAAAATCACTTTCTTTCTTTTGAAAAAAAACATATGAAATGAATGATGCATAAATGCATGTAGGATGAAACCTTGACCAAAAGAAAATAGCTCAATTTTCGCATGTCCACGTTCTTCCCGACTACTTAGCTAACTTATGATAATCATATTTCATGCATGTGTTCTTGAGTCATGGGCCCTTGTCTATCTTTGAATTTCCATAATCTTAAAGACAATTCAAAGAGAAGTAGAGACTTTATTACTAATGAAGAATAATTAGATACACTAAATATTTCTTCTCATGATGAATAGAAGCCCCAAACTCTAGTGATTAATGCCTGAACTGCCTTCATTCGATATTGCACATGATGCTTCGATTTTTTCAAGCATGGCCTAAAGCTCTTCCATGATATTGGGATCACACTACTTTCGGTATGGAGAGATTGAGTTGGTATTGTAAGCATGAGCACCAGTAGGTTTTTCCTCAATAAGCACGACGAAGCCTCGATAAATGCAATTGGTACTGGATGAACATTCACCGTCTTTGCTGCTTCTTACCATTATGATTGTAAGATACAACCAACCTTGTTGGTTGTGGATTATGCTGTAAAATAGGTGAATAAGCAAATTGCTTTGAGGAGAACTTTGCGATTTTCTTTGTAGTTGTGCATAAGTCTTGGCGTAGAAAATATTACTTGGACTTGTTGATCCTTTGAGCAGTCTTCTTCATCTTCGATTCCATTACATTATCGAATATCCTTCCATGTTTAACCCCGTATTCTATTCTTTCTCCAATTATCATGATGTCTGAAAAATTTGTGGATGCACTTCCTATCATTCGATCATAGTAAGGAGATTCAAGGGTATTAAGGAACATAGTTGTCAATTCCTTGTTAGTTAAAGATGGGTGAGTACTTGTGCAGTTGTATACCTCCACCTTTGAACATATTATGTAAAGCTCTCGACTTCCTTCCTCCCCATGTTCTGCAAGTATAATCGATCAGGAGTCATGTCTACGTTATGCCTATATTTCTTCAAAAAGGAATCAACCAAGCTCCTCCAAGAACGGATATGTCTACTGTCTAATTGGATATACCAACGAGATGCTAGACCAGTTAAACTATCTTGAAAATAGTGTATGGGGAGCTTGTCATTTTGAGAATGTGCTGACATCTTTCTGCAATACAGAACGAGGTGACTTTTGAGACAAGATGTCACATCATATTTTCCAAACTTAGGTACTTTGAATTTGGGTGGAATAACCAAGTTCGACACCAGACGTAATTGGGTAGGACCAACATTACCAAAGATGTCAGCTCCTTCAATCACATTTAATCTTTTCTCAAGCATTTCAACCTTTTCTTGGTAATAACTTTTTTACCTTTTCCAGTCAAGACTCTTCAAATTACAGGATCATGAAGTTTAGGAACATTGGAAGTTGCTTTCAGTGGGATAGGTTTCTGGAACGCAGATTCAGTTTGACGGCTTATGCTAGATTGACCCTCTTGAAAAACATGAAAACTAATAGCTTGCTGAGGGGGGGGTGATGACTGTGGTTGTGTGAAATCTCTAGTTGGCTGACAAAGAGATATTTCTGACTTGTGCGAATGAGGTGAGTCACCAGGATTATTGACTGGGATGTCAGATTGAGAGACATCTGTCACCGTTTCGCCATTCTCCAAAAGAGAGAATTTTCATGGCTTGTTCATGAGACTACTCAACATTCTGCCCTTCCATGTCTTTGCCTTGTAGTCTGTAAGAACGACGAGCATGTGGTTGTTGAGCCATTCGCTTTTAGAAAAAAGACAAAATAAAAGAACTATGCAAGTTTTTTTTCATGAAATGCAACTGAATGATGTGATCGAAGAATGCATATTGATGCATGAGAAGATACTATGCCATTATTGAGTCAAAAATGCAAGAAGTTTTTTTTAAATGACCTTAACATGGAATATGAGATAATGATGTATGGGAGAAATGTGTAAATTGTAAACATGGATTGAAATGCATGAAAAATGTCTTCTAAATGCATCTTATGAAGAGAAAAAATGTCTCCTAACCATAAACATGAGTGAAATATTCTTTGTGTTTGCATGAGAGTCAATGTGTCACAACTTTACGCAAATGTGAACATGGATCCACATGCATGACACTCTTGTTCGAAAGATGAACCGGGGATCCTTATGATGAATGAGTGGATATATATGAAGAACGAGGGTATTAAAAATTGACACTACTCTATCGTACAAATGTTCTAACCCTAGATGATAGTTTATGAAGAAAATATTGTGATATAGAGTGAAATGAATATCTAAAGTGAATGTGAACAATAAAAGAAAATGTGAGAAATCATAAAGTTTAGGTTCTAAAATTAATTTCAATGTTATAAAATAACAAAAGAATTAATTCGAGTGAAGATTTTTCGTGTACCTACACGGGGGGCAATTATAACCCCTCGAAGGTCAACACTACTCCATCATGGAAAGTATGACCCCAAAGGTCATGAATGAAATGAACCTAAACTAAATGGTGCATGACTCCTAATACTCAAATATTTTCTAGATGTGCAACTTAAATCGATGAAAGAAAAATCTAAGATTTTTTCCTTTTCCTGAAAGGTATATGGAGAATTTATTTCAAGGTGAAAATTTATCTCCACAATTTATTTCTTAAAGAAAATGGGAAAAAAATTAAAAGGAGAGATTCATTATTTTTTTTCTTTTTTTTTTCTTCTTTTTTTTAAAAAAGAAAGGAAACAATAAAAAGCTAATAAAAGAAATTCTTTTTGCCCTCTTTTTTTACAAGAGATCCTATTGTTTCCAAACAAAAAATATTAATATTCTTTTTTTTTCTTGTTTCACAAGAATACTTACAAAGAAATGATAAAATGAAAATAATGAAGAGGATATTTGTCCAAGAATTGCAAAAGTGACGGAGAATAAAATTTCTAATCCTAGGAAACAAAGGGTCCCAAATTAATTTCAATGTTATAAGATAACCATTAAATTAACTTTGAGTTTAAACAAATGATGTCAGGTTAATTTCAATGTTATAAGATAACAATTAAATTAACTTGACTTGAAACAAATGATCTCAAGTCAATTTCAATGTTATAAGATAACAATTGAATTAACTTGAGTGGTGAGGATAATGTGAGATTAAAATTCTAATTCAATCCTAGAAAACAAAGGATATCAAGTCAATCTCAATGTTATAAAATAACAATGGAATTAACTTGAGTGATGGAGAATGATTTGAGGATAAAATTCTAATCCTAGAAGGAAAAATGATCTCAAATTAATTCAAATGTTATAAAATAACAAATGAATTAACATGAGGGGTGTGGATAATGTGAGATAAAAATTTTAATCCAATCCTAGAAAAAAGTCTCAAAATTAATTCAATGTTATAAAATAACAATTAAATTAACTTGAGAAAAATTTTCATGCGCCTACACTAGGGCAATGATGTCCATATTTCGAATGTGATGCATGACTTAAGGGTAATGAGATAAAAAAAAATGGTCAGGGACTGAACGAGATGGAAAATAATTGAAGAGGAGAAAAAAACCTTTATTTTAAAGAAATTTTCTCCTTCTTTAAAAAGAAATCCAAAAGAAAGAGAGAAAAAACTTAAAAGAAACGGAAGAGATAAGAATACTTGATTTTTTTGAAAAAAAAAACAACGAAGATAGAAAGACTTTTATTTTTAAAGAAAGCTTTTTTTTTAAGAAAAAAAACAAAAAAAAATAAGAAGACTCCTTATTTTTTAAAGAAGTTTTTCTTCAAAACAATGAGGATAAGGATTTCATTTTTACATAAAAGCCTTTAAAAAAAAGTAAGATGGTATCAAAAAGAAAGAGTTGAAACCTAATTACCAAGATTAACCCATGTTTTTTTTTAAATAATACAAACACAAAAATAATGATAATACAAAATAAATGACCTAGAACTATGATAATGAAGTGAGGGTAGAAAGATTCTAACTCTAATAGATAAAAGGCTCCCAAATTAATCCAAATGTTATAAAATAACAGATGAACTAACCTGAGTGAGGATTTTTCGTGCGCCTATGCGAGGGCAATTATGTCCCTTCGAAGGTCGACACTACTAAATCCTCGGTTCTAATCCTAAAGGGTATAGCCCGGGTATAGAGCTGTGATTGTGTGAAATGCATGATGATCTAAAAAAAGTAAAATTACAGAAATAAATCATACAAAAATAAAATAACATAATGAACCAAATAAGTTAATAAAAGGATAATAGAAAAATAAAATTGAAGTGGCTTAACTCTCTAAAGTCCCCAGTGGAGTCGCCAAGCTGTCGCAACGTCATCGCGAAGCGGAGCGGCCGACATCCTTTCCTAAGGGTCTCTTTCGAGGTTAAAGGTTTGGAGTCGCCACCAATCATTTTGGGTTGTGATTGGTCACCCATTTTAAAGAAAAACCGGTCTTTGAAAACCAAAAATTAGGTTCGGGAGTCAATTGAGTGTAGGGAAGATGTTAGCACCCCTACAACACCCGTTTAAAAATGGTTACCACATTTTATCTTAAAATTATCCTTTTATAACATGAACGGTCCCTTATTTTGACGAGAAAAAAAAGTAATAAATGTCCCACTTGATCTTACCTTAGCTTTAAAAATTAAAGTAAGGTTTTGATGTAGTGAGTGAGGTTAAACCCAATAATTGTTTGTCATGTTGAAATATTCTTTTAATTAAAAGAAAATTTGTCACCTCAAGAATTTGAGAAGTTATCTCAACTCCGTCATAGGTTGTACATGAGCTATTTTGTCTCACATCTATTATTTCACATTTCAACAATAAAATGTGAACTAATAATCATGAGTGGTATGACACCATAACAAAAAATATATATATATATATATATATATATATATATTTTAAATAATTTTCAATTAAAAATTCATTTGAAATTACTAAAGTAAAATCATTTTGGAATTCATTTGGAAAATCCAATTTAGAATCAAATTGAAATTGATTTGAAAAGATCTAAGTTAATCAAATTTAAATTTTGATATCCAAAATAATCGATAGTTAAACTTTAGGCTAATTTCCAGGCAGGGTGTTCCCTTTCGGTCAGCTTAAGTACCCGTTCTTCGACAAAATTAGCTTCAAAGTTTTCACAATCGATCTATTTTAGCCTTTCAAAATATTAGATAATGTTTTTGAAATTTGATTTAACCTTTGAAATTGATTTCCGATTTAATTTAAAATTGAACTTGATTTTCAATATAAAATCAAAAGACATTGACTTGGAAACCTTGATTTAGAACTAAATGTTAGCTTTAGGGCTTCAATCAAACCAAGTATTTTGATGATAACAAACTCTGATTTTTTATACTAACATTTTCAGTGTTTCAAAGTCAGTATCTTGTAGAGCTCGAGACAACAATTCCAACGCCTTTTGAATCACTCAAATCGGAGCTCAAACGAAAAAGTTATGGCCAAAACAAATTTGATGGAGAAAAACCTACGTGGCAGTGACACGTGGCAGTCGCTGATGTGGCATCCGACGTGGTGCTGATGTGGCACAACAATCGACCAAAAATGATGATGTGGCAGCTGACGTGGCGGATGACGTGGCTCCACAACTGTCAAATTTTGTTGACGTGGCGATGACGTGGCAAGTGACATGGCAGTTGTCGTGGATTACGTGGACCAATGGAATAGTGACACGTGGCAAGCTATGTATAAATAAATTTTCACCCAAAATTTCTCTCAATTCAAATTTTATTTTTTCCAAAATCCATCCCAAAAATCCTTGATTTATTCTCATTATCTCCAAAATTCCATATCTTCAAAATTTGCTCTTAATATCAAAATTCCTCCAAATTCAAATTTGATTCTTTCCAAAATTCATCCCATGAATCATTGATTTTATTCTCCTAATCCTAAAATTCCAATCCTTCAAAATTCTCTCTTAAATTTGAAATTCTTTCCTTTTCTAATTCTAAATTCAATCTCCACCATTCATCCTTAATTTGATCCAACGGTCAATGTTCATCCTCCTCGCCTATAAATTGGACTTGATTTTCACATTTCATTAACACACCAAAAGCTTTCAAGTCTTTAAGCTCTCAAAGTCTCTCTACTCTTAAAATTCTTGTCCTCCCTGCTCCAAAATTGGCCTAGTTATATTTTTGTGAGGTTTTCTTTTTAGAGTGCTCAACTTGTGTATCTAGCCTTCAAGAGGCAATATTGTGAGGTTCTCTTTTCTTTTCTTTTTGGGAATTGTATTATGGTGTGGGTACACCTTGGGTTGTGAGAAAAAGAAATTGGTTTGATCATGAACCAGTTAAAAGGATCTTGGGTTTCTCTTTAGCCTAGGAAAAAGAGGGTCGTGTGTCGGTTTGGTTCTCACCCGCAAGAGGATCACTTAGTGAAATACCCAAGAAGGAGTCTTGGGGAGTGGAGTAGGCAATTTGCCGAACCACTATAAATTCCCGGTGTTTTCTCTTCCTCTCTCTCTTTTATTTTCTGCTCTTAATTATCTCTTTGTTTTATTGTCTTAATTTTTAATTTCTCTTTAATTGCATGATTTAATTTTAGTGGGCTATTTAAATTTCTCGTTGAATTCAAAGCTATCTTAGTGTGCATGCTTTAGGTTTTATCTTGCTTAATTTTCTCTTAAATTAAATTTGTGTGTTAATCTTTAATTGAGCATATTTCATAGATAAAATTATTTTTAAAAATTGGTAGTCAACCCTATTCACCCCCCCCTCTAGTGTTGCCTTTCGATCCTACACTAAATTGACATTGATTTTGAAATTCTAAATTAAAACCTTTTTGAATTTTTGCTCAGAAATTCCAGGTTAATTAGATACAATTTAAAATTCATTTGAAAAATCCAAAATCATTTTGAAACTCATTGATTTCGAGATTAAAACCAATTGAGGGGAAAGTGAAATTCCAAATTAAATTCCAATTGAAATTCATTTGGGCAATTCCAAATTGAAATTTATTCGTAAATGTCAAAATGAAATCAAATTAAAAACAAACAAAAGTTGAAATCCCAAATTAAATTTCCAATTAAGACCAAACCGAAATTGATTTCAAGAGATTCTAACTTATAATAAAACTTGAGATTATTTGGAGATTTTAATATAAAATTCAATTTGAAGAGGAAAATTTAAATGCTAATTCCAAATTAAAATTGACTTCGGAATTTAGGTCAAAACTTATTTTGAAATTTATTTGAAAAAAAAAAAAAACTCACTTTCCAATCAAATTGAAATTGACTTTGGAAATCTAAATTAAACTCAAATTGAAATTTATTTGAGAATATCAAATTAGGATCCAATTGACATTCATCCAAGAATTTCCAAACTAAACCAATTTTAAATTTTATTTAAATTAAAATCAAAATTCTTTTTGAAAATTTCAAATCAAGAGTAAATTGAAATTGAGTTAATTTAAAACCAAGAATGAAATTGAATTGAAATCCAAATTAAACCAAATTGACTTTGATTTTTTAAAATCCTAAAAGAAAATTAAATTGGAAATTCAAATTTAGAATCAAAATGGGATTGAAATCAAAGCTTCAAATAAAAATTAAATTGAAACTGAATTGAGATCTCTAATATGAATTAAAGACATTGATTCAAATTCCAGTTAATTAAAACCAAAGTGAAATTCAAATTAGAAGTTTCATCTTAAAGTCTAATTGAAATTGATTTTGAGATTTTAATGTAAACCAAAATTGAAATTGAACTTCAATCAAAGTCCATAGACATTCCCAATTTAATTAAAATTAAGATTGATTTTCTAATTTAACTAAAATTGAAATTTATTTCCAATTTAAAATAAAATAGACATTGATTTGAAAATTCCAATTTATATGCATTTTGGCCTTGAAATTTCAATTAAAACCAAATTGTCATCAATTTGAAATTCCAGATTAAAACCAATACAAATTAGAAAATTCAAATAAAACCTAATTAAAATTGATTTAGAAAAATCTCAATTAAAACTACTTTGAAATCAAAGTGGAGGAAAAATATATATAACTTTTGAAAAGGAAAAAAAATTGTGTGTTTTTTTTTTTTTAATTTTAAAAGAAATGAGAGAAAATAATAAACCAACAAAAAAAAAAAAAAACCTAAAAGAATAATAAATAAAATAGGTGGGACCCCACCTTTACCAATATGGTTTCTCTTTCCCCTTCTTCACCACGATTTTCTTCTTTCCTTTTTTTTTTTTTGTTTTTGTCCCTTTACTTCCTTTACCTTTTTCTTCCATGGAAATTCGCTAGAATGTGGGTCGGAGCTACTGCTGGATGGTTGGAGTTCAAGGTGGCTACGAGCGTCGGAGTGGCGGCGGCGTAGGTCTTCAACCGCGGCGATGATGTGGTGAGCGGTGGCTGTAAAACAGTGAGCAACTTAATCTTTCAAAAGCTTAAAATTTCTCTCTCTCATCTCTCAAACTTTCTTAGATTTTCATCACTCATTTCTTCACTTTCTCTCATCGTTCCCCCATTTTCCACCACTTTTTGTTCTTATCTTTCATTCTCCATAAGCTCTCCTTTTATAGGAGACATTGGAGAAGGGGTTGAGAAATAAGGGGAGGGAGTTGGAGAGAGTGGGGGAGTGAGTTGAGGGAGGTTGAGAAAGAGGGGGAGAGGGAGAAGGAGAAGGAAGTGGAAGACTTTGAAAATGGAAAAAAAAATAATAAAATAAAATAAAATAAAAAAAATTAATTAATTAATTAAATAAAAATAATAAAAAAGAAAAGAAAAGAAAATGAAAACCAAAAAAGAAATTTATTTTGACAATATGTGGGGGCAGAGAGATTCAAACCACAGATCTCGTGGTCATCAGTACAACTTTATGTCAATTGAGTTATGCTCTTGTTGGCAACTAAAAAACAAATTGACCATCAAATATTGGAAGAAATTCAAATATTATTACTAAAAATCAAGCCGGACCAAATACGGTGTCTACAATGATGATTTTGTAGGGTTAAATTAAAGCAATTTTTGTTGAAGAAATAGGTTTTTCTTCTTCTTTTTTTACTATCAAATACAAAATAAGAGCAACATACCTGTTTTCTTTTTTTTTTTAAGCAAATCGAAAATAGTTGTTAAATTAAATAGGCTATTAAAACTTAAAAATAAAATTTCATTGAACTTTGTTGGATCAAATCTAATAAATTTTCTATTATTTTTTCTAATTAACTCATAAACTTTCATTTTCTTATTAAATATTTCTATCTCTCGATTTTTTTTTTTTTAATATTTCTATCTCTGGAGGTTTTGGTAAATTCAACGAAACTGAACTAAATTGAAGATTTTGAAACCATTCAAACCAAGTAATTGTATAGAAGGGAATGCATAATTAATTACTAGTACGTATTTGAATCTTTTTGAAATTTCACTAGAATAAATGGAATTTTAAAACCATGATAACGATGATAGATGTACCGAAAGAAAACCAGCAGTGAAGTGCATTGATAGATTGAAGACAGTAGTACACATAAATAACATCTAAAATAACAATTAAAAAAAAACATTACATAGAGAACATCTAAAAATAAACATTAAAAATTTCATCATTGGTTCACTAGTAGCTCGATCTCCCTTTATCTTGTGTTTGTGGTTCATCCTATCCTTGGCTTGCTCTCCCTCTTTCAGCCATTTGGGTTTGAGTTCTTCCCTGCATTGTAGGCAGTATAAATGACTAGTTAAAGTTGTTCATCTTTCCATAATAATAGCAACGGTACCTCGGATTCGCGAACAGGGAGCAAGGAGAAGACAGATCTGAGATCTGAACCCACTCTTTCCCTCCCAAACCGAAAACGAGACATGCAAACGAAGAGTGGAGGTTAAGAAAACCAGATCCCGAGGGAAGGAAGAAAAAATGAGAACAAAACCGAAACGAACTCACCGCAGACACGAGAGAGAACGATCGTCACAGAGAACACGAAAAGAGAGAGGTGCTGATTTCTGAAGTCTGATTTCAGAAGTCTGTGTTTGGGGTGCTGATTTCTGAAATCTGAGTTTCTGATTTTTTTTTAATTTTTTTTATCAATGGTATACAATTTTTCTACAATTAATAATTTAAAATTACCCTTCCACTAACTCTAGATATTGAGGATTTTAACCCACAATTTTGATTAAAAAAATCCAAATTCAGAAGAAAAAAAAAATTAACACACAAAACAGTCATTACTAATAATGGACCAATTTTTCTTTTTGTTATAATGATTTTGTAGGGTTAAATTAAAGCAATTTTTGTTTGAAGAAACAGGTTTTTCTTCTTCTTTTTTTACTATCAAATACAAAATAAGAGCAACATACCTGTTGTCTTTTTTTTTTTTTTAAGCAAATCGAAAATAGTTGTTAAATTAAATAGGCTATTAAAACTTAAAAATAAAATTTCATTGAACTTTGTTGGATCAAATCTAATAAATTTTCTATTATTTTTTCTAATTCACTCATAAACTTTCATTTTCTTATTAAATATTTCTATCTCTCGATTTTTTTTTTTTTTAATATTTCTATCTCTGGAGGTTTTGGTAAATTCAACGAAACTGAACTAAATTGAAGATTTTGAAACAATTCAACCAAGTAATTGTATAGAAGGAATTGCATAATTAATTACTAGTACGTATTTGAATCTTTTTGAAATTTCACTAGAATAAAATGGAATTTTAAAACCATGATAACGATGATAGATGTATCGAAAGAAAACCAGCAGTAAAGTGCATTGATAGATTGAAGACGGTAGTACACTAAAATAACATCTAAAATAAAAATTAAAAAAAAAAACATTACATAGAGAACATCTAAAAATAAACATTAAAAATTTCATCCTTGGTTCACTGGTAGCTCGATCTCCTTCTATCTTGTGTTTGTGGTTCATCATATCCTTGGCTTGCTCTCCCTCTTTTAGCCATTTGGGTTTGAGTTCTTCCCTACACTGTAGGCAGTATAAATGGTTGGTTAAAGTTTTTCATCTTTCCCTAATAATAGCAACGATACCTCGGATTCACGAACAGGGAGCAAGGAGAAGACATATCTGAGATCCGAACCCGCTCTTTCCCTCCCAAACTGAAAATGAGACCTGCAATCGAAGATGGGACGTGAAGAAAACCAGATCGGAGCGAGGGAATGAGGAAAAAATGAGAACAAAACCGAAACGAACTCACCGTAGACGAGAAAGAGAACGAACGTCACAGAGAACACAGAAAGAGAGAGGTGCTGATTTCTGAAGTCTGATTTCAGACGTCTGTGTTTGGGGTGTTGATTTCTGAAATCTGAGTTTCTGTTTTTTTTTTAAAAAAAAATTTATCAATGGTATGCAATTTTTCTAAAATTAATAATTTAAAATTACCCTTCCACTAACTCTAGGTATTGGGGATTTTAACCCAAAATTTTGATAAAAAAAAAAATCTAAATTCTGAAAAACAAAAAAATTAACACACAAAACACTCATTACTAATAATGGACCCATTTTTCTTTTTGTTATGATGATTTTTTAGGGTTAAATTAAAGCAATTTTTGTTTAGACCAAAGGCACCTAGTGTGAAATAAGTTCTCCCTGTGACAAGTGAAATATGCGGGTGTCCACGCATTCATCTCGACTTCAATTAGTGAGCGTAGGCTTGGATGATATTTTATGCTTTTTGATAGCTGACCTTTTCTTGGTTTCGGTTTTTTTGTTAGAATACAACTTTTGGTTTCGTTGTTAGTTTCTCTGATTTTATTGTTGATCTCATTGTGAACTGCTACATTTCTTAGGTTTCGGTTTCTTGGTTGGAATGCAATTTTTGGTTTCATTGCTAATTTCTTTGATTTTGTTGTTGATTCTATACTGTTGTGAAGGCTCTTGTGATTGGATCCCATTATGTGCGTGTGTCTGTGCATGTGCTTGTGTGGATACATATATACATAAATACATACATACGTGTATGTGTGTGTGTGAGCGTGCATGCCCGTGCGTGTGTGTGCGCGTGTGCGTGCGGTAGAATTAAAAGGTCTGGCCACACCTAGAAAACGCCACGAGAAGAAATCTTGCTTATCACGATCATGGAGAAGAGCTGGGACTTTCGACCAAGAAGAAAAAGAAGATATGTTTCACTCACTTGGAGAACTTGAGCATGAGACAAGTTAAATATGCAGTTGTCCATGCATTTATATAGGCTTCAATTGGTGAGCGTAGGCTTGGATGATCTTTTTTGCTTCTTGATGACCGACTTTTCTTGGTTTCGATTTCTTGGTCAAAATGCAACCTTTTGTTTTATTGTTAGTTTCTCTGATTTTGCTGCTGATCCCATTGTGAACTTCTGCATTCCTTTCATTTCGGTTTCATGGTTGGAATCAAATTTTTGGTTTTATTGTATGTTTCTTTGATTTTCATGTTGATTCTATACTTTTGTTAAGGCATTCGGGATTGGATCCCATTGTGTGCGCGTGCGTGTGCATGTGTGTGTGCATGTGCATGTTCATGTTCGTGTGCGTGTGCGTGTGCGTGTGCGTGCATGTGTGCGTGTGAGTTTGCGTTTGCGTTTGCATTTGCGTTTGCGTGTGCGTGTGCGTGTGGTAGAATTAATCTTGTTTTTCACCATCTTGAGGAAAAGCTTGGACTTTCGATCAAGAAGGACAAGAAGATACACCTCAGTAACTTGGAGAACATGAGCATAAGACATGTGAATTATACGACTATCCACGCAATCATATCGATTTCAATTGGTAACCGTAGTCATGGACAATATTTTCTGCTTCTTGATGACTGACCTTTTATTGGTTTTGATTTCTTGATTGGAATGCAACTTTTGGTTTCGTTGTTAGTTTCTCTAATGTTACTGTTGATCCCTTTGTGAACTGCTATATTCCTTTTTTTTCGATTTCTTAGTTGGAATGCTATTTTTTGTTTCATTGTTAGTTTTTTTTATTTTCCTACTGATTATATATTGTTGTAAAGGCTTTCAAGATTGGATCGCATTGTGTTCGTGCGCGTGTGCGTGCATACATATATAATTAAATACATATGTATATGTATGCATGTGTGTGTGCGTATATTAGAATTAAAAGGTCTGGCCACACCTAAAAACGCCAAGAGAAGAAATCTTGTTTTTCACCATCTTGGGAAAGAGAGAAGACTTTTGATTAAGAAAGAATAGAATATACGCTTCAGTGACTTGGAGAACATGAGCATGAGACAAGTGAAATATGCGACTGTCCACGCATTCATTTAGGCTTCAATTAGTGAGCGTAAGCTTGGATAATATTTTCTGCTTCTTGATTGTTGACGTTTTCTGAGTTTCGGTTTTTTGGTTGGAATGCAACTTTTGGTTTCGTTGTTAGTTTTTCTGATTTTGCTGTTGATCCCATTGTGAACTACTATATTACTTAGGTTTCGGTTTCTTGGTTGGAATGCAATTTTTGGTTTCATTGTTAGTTTCTTTGATTTTGCTGTTGATTCTATACTGTTGTCAATGATCTTGTGGTTGGATCTCATTGCGTGTGTGCGTGCGTGTGGATACATATATACATAAATACATACATATATGTATATGTGTACTGTGCGCGTGTGCATGTGCGTGTGTGTGTGCATGTACATGCGGTAGAATTAAAAGGTCTGGCCAAACCTAGAAACACCACAAAAAGAAATCTTGCTTATCACCATCATGGGGAAGAGCTGGGACTTTCAACCAAGAAAGACAAGAAGATACGCTTCACTTACTTGGAGAACATGAGCATGAGACAAGTTAAATATGCGGCTGTCCATGCATTCATCTCGGCTTCAATTGGTGAGCGTCGACTTGGATGATCTTTTTTGCTTCTTGATTGTTGACTTTTCTCTCGTTTGTTGTTTTTTGGTCGGAATGAGACTTGGTTTCGTTGTTAGTTTTTTTTTTTTTATTTTGTTGCTGATCCCATTGTGAACTTTAGCATTCCTTTGATTTTGGTGTCTTGGTTGGATTGAAATTTTTGGTTTCATTGTAAGTTTATTTGAATTTCTTGTTGATTATGTACTGTTGTTAAGGCTTTTGTGATTGGATCCCATTGTGTGTGTGCATGTGCATGTGCATGTGCGTAGATACATATATACATAAATACATACATATATGTATATGTGTGATGTGAACCAAGCTACATCTATTGTCATGCCTCAAGGTCCAATTACAAGGTCGAGAGCCAAGAAGCTACAACAAGCATTAATCACCTATATTCAAGCTATGGTGAGCTCGACAAAGGACGTTCAAGGAGATGTTGGACTATTTCCCTACACTATTTCCAAAGTCGAGATTCAAGATGGAGACACGTTAAATGCATTTTGACTTGCATTTAATGAACTATAGTTGGCTTTATGAAACTTAAGCTTAAACTACTCCAAGTGAAGCTTCAATTAACATGGGAGGTTACAAACAACTCAAAGCTGACCATTGGAGTTCAATTCTCGGATTTATGGCCCTCCATTATGTAATTTTTAGTTTTTAAGTCTTTTTCATAACTTATAGGTTACATTTGAGTAGTGGTTGATTATGGGCTTTAATATTGTGGAGGTTACACTCTTAAATATGCCATTTAAGCTGAATTTAGGTTATATTTTGAAGGCTATAAAAAGTCATCTTGGATGTAACACAAACCAGAATATTTGGAGTGAAATATATTGAGTTTTCTCTTAGCTTTGTGTTGAGTTGAGTTTTTTTCAAATTGTGCAATTTCTTGTGTTTAGATCTTGCATCCTAGAGTCATTCAAGTGGTGTTGATCAAACCTCTTGTGGAGTGATTCGAATCACGAGTTTAGAAACAAGTTTTCTTTACTCTTGATCTTGATCATCAAGGTAATCCGTTTCAAAACTTTTCCTTGGGTTGGTTCCATATTGTTCTTTCGGGTTTTCAGATTTGAGATCTAAAGGTCTTGTTTTTTTTAGCAAGGTTGTTAGATCCATTTCTTGGGGGTTTCATAACATTTGGTATCAGAGCATTAGGCTTTTTGATCGGACATATGTTTCCTTGTGTTTATCGTTTTGTTCTATTTGTTCTTTTTCTTCAGTTTTCGTAAATCTGCGCATCTTATTCTGCTGTCTTAAAAAAACAAAAAAAAAAAAGTATCATTTCCGTTCTTCATTTCATGATCTTGTCTTCTACAAAGTTTTAGATTGACGTCTGATCTACAACTTTTCCTTCTTTGAGAACTTCTAAATCGGTTTGCTTCAGGGTGATTTAGGCATATTTTGAAAATCTGTCAAAGGAAATCTGTACAACCCGAGAGTAATTTCTTGCTGACTTTTTTGAATTCATTGTTTGAAAGCATGTTGATCTGAATGTTCTAATGTTAATACTCTCTTCTTAGATTCAGATTTGACCGTTTAAAGTTCCAACATATCAGTTACATCCAGAATTCAAACAAAAGAAAACTGTTGGGCATTAAATGTGGCAGTTACAATTGGGCTGATTCAATACTCTTTTGTTGCTGATATATTTAACTCCTATCTGTTACTAAGGCTGAATTAAACCCGATTATTCATCATTTGCCTGGAGTTAACATCATCTTTATCAAATTTTGAATTGAACTTAGTAACTACTTTGCATACCATTTCAATTCTGTCCAACTTTGTTTCTCTTTGTTCTAAGTTTGTTTCTTTATTCCCTAATCCTATTCCAATTTTTTTTCTTTAAACTTGTTTCTTTGTTGTTATTCGGATTGCTCCTTTAATACCTTTGATTGTGTTCTAAGTGTGTGGACTAATCACTTGAATTGCACTACTTAGCTCTTAAACTTTGCTAGACTGAATACCAATCTGTTTTGGAGTGTGATTAGTGTGTGCCAATTTGTGAGGGTGTGATTGTAAGGGAGTGGTACATTGTTTTGAGTGTTGAGTGTTAAACACGAGTGGTTTTCATTAACGAGTGAAACGTGTGAGGGAGCTCTTGTGAGGTCCATTACTTTTTTTTTTTTGTCACTTAACTTTGTTTTGTAGTATGGCAAATCATGAGAATGATCCTAATATTACTGAAGCACGGATGAGAGAGGTAGAACAAGGAACCATGGAAAGAATGATTCGTTGTATAGAAGAGTTGTCCGAACGCATGGGAAGGTTGGAGGCTCAGAACCAACCTCGTGAGAGAATTTCACCACCACGTATTCACAATGAACGAGAGGATGACTATGAGGGTGATGGTTCCGATCAACCAGATGATGACCAAGTTACCTTGGTAGCGGTTCCAAGAGGAAGACAAAGACGTGTTGCTCGTGGTATGGAAAGAGGGCGAGGTCGTGGACGAGGACATCATATTTTCCAACAACGAGTTCCTCAATATGAGGGAGTTGATCGAAATGTGGGTAACATCAAATTGACGCTTCCAAAGTTCTATGGCAAAACCGATCCGGAGGAATACCTTGAATGGGAGAAGTCAGTGGAGTCCGTATTCAATTGCCATAATTTCAGTGATGAAAAGAAGGTAATATTATGTGTTGCTCAATTTAAACAATATGCTCAAACATGGTGGGATAAGTTGATGTCAAGTAGGAGAAGAAATCTTGAGGCACCGATCGATGATTGGTACGAGTTCAAGGGGGCCATGAGGAAGCGTTTTGTTCCAAAACATTTTCAACGGGACATGGCGCAAAAGCTTCAAGCATTGAAACAAGGAAGTAAGTCTGTGGAGGATTATTACAAGGAGATGGATACATTGATGGATCGACTTGATATAGATGAAGACATGGAGAGTCTCATGGCACGGTTTCTTAATGGGCTAAACACGGAGATTGCGGACAAGGTTGATCTACAACCTTATTTTGACATTGAAGAGATGCTGCATATTGCCATCAAAATTGAGAGGCAACTCCAACGAAAGTCTCGACGGTATTCTTCTAAACACTTTTCCAACTCTAGCTCATCATGGAAAAGGGATAGTAAGAGTATTGATTATAAGCCTAGAAACCGAGAGGGGTATGAGAAACCTAAAGAGAAGTTTGAAAAGGGGGAGAGTTCCAAGAAGGGAAAGAGAAGGTAGATGAATCTAATGTGCGAAATAGGGATTTGAAGTGCTGGAAATGTCAATGGGTAGGTCATTATAGTAGAGATTGTCCAAATAGGAGAACGATGATCCTTAGAGAGGGAGAGTTTGTGACGGAGGATGAAGAGGAAGATGAGGTCATAGAGGAAGGAAAAGTAGAGTGTGAAAGTGATGAGTTTAGTGAAGAAGATCCTGTTTATATGTCCTTAGTCACTAGGAGAGCTTTAAACACCCAAATTAAGGAGGATAGTCTAGACCAAAGGGAGAACTTATTTCACACTAGGTGCCTTGTTCAATCTGTACCTTGTAGTGTGGTTATCGATAGTGGTAGTTGTACCAATGTTGTGAGTTCCATTCTGGTCAAGAGACTTAATTTAGAGACCAAACCCCATCCTAGACCATATAGGCTTCAATGGTTGAATGATTGTGGGGAGGTAAGGGTAAATAGGCAAGCTCTTGTTTCTTTTACCATTGGGAAGTATGCTGATGATGTTTTGTGTGATGTTGTATCCATGCATGCTGGGGATTTATTGTTGGGGAGACCTTGGCAATTTGATCGTCGGGTAGTCTATGATGGGTATGCTAATCGTTACTCTTTTACTCATAATGGGAGAAAAACTACTCTTGTACCTTTGTCTCCAACAGATGTGTATATTGATCAATGTAAACTTGAAAAGAAAAGGCAAGAGGTCGATGCAAAAGCAAAAGGTTCAAAAGAAATGAAAGAAAAAGAATTGAGAGAAAAAAATGAGTTGAGTGAAAAGCAAGTGAGTAGCAATCGGCCTAGAGAGGAAAATGAGAGAAAAACCAAAATAGTGAGCTTGTATGTTAGATCAAGTGAGGCTAGGAATGTTTTGCTCTCTAACCGGACCATTCTTGTACTTTTGTACAAAGGGTCTTGTTTTCTTACTAACGAGCTTAACCCTTCTTTGCCTAGTGTTTTTGTTACACTTTTGCAGGAGTTTGAAGATTTATTTCCCGAGGAGATGCCAAGTGGTTTGCCACCACTTAGAGGAATTGAACACAAGATTGAATTCATTCCGGGAGCGACCATTCCAAATCGTCCAGCATATAGGACTAATCCAAAGGAGGCTGAAGAAATACAAAGGCAAGTAAGTGAACTCCTTGATAAAAGGTATGTGCGTGAGAGTTTGAGTCCATGTTCTGTTCAGGTTATTCTTGTGCCTAAGAAAGATGGATCATGGCGGATGTGTGTTGATTGTAGGGCTATAAACAAGATAACTATTAAGTATAGGCATCCAATTCCTAGATTAGATGATATGCTTGATGAGTTGCATGGATGTAGTCTATTTACTAAAATTGATTTGAAATCAGGTTATCATCAAATTCGCATGCATATTGGTGATGAATGGAAAACAGCTTTCAAAACTAAGTATGGCCTTTATGAGTGGTTAGTTATGCCTTTTGGATTGACTAATGCACCTAGTACATTCATGAGGTTAATGAATCATGTCTTGCGTGAATACTTAGGGAAGTTTGTGGTTGTGTATTTTGATGACATACTTGTTTATTCTAAATCCTTAGATGAGCATGTTGAGCATGTACGTTCTGTTTTGATTACTTTGCGAAAGGAATGCTTGTATGCAAATTTAAAGAAATGTAGCTTTTGTATGGAAAAAGTTAATTTTCTTGGATTTGTCGTTTCATCTAATGGTGTTGAGGTTGACGAGGAGAAGGTAAAGGCTATACGAGATTGGCCTACACCTAAAAGTGTAAGTGAGGTAAGAAGTTTTCATGGTCTTACAGGATTTTATCGTCGGTTCATAAAGGATTTTAGTACTATTGCTTCACCTTTGAATGAACTTGTTAAAAAAAAATGTTTCTTTTGAATGAGGAAAAGACCAAGAACTTGCTTTTAATACTTTGAAAGAAAAATTGAGTTCTGCTCCATTACTCGCATTACCTAATTTTGACTTAACTTTTGAAATTGAATGTGATGCTAGTGGTGTTGGAATAGGGGCTGTTTTAATGCAAAATCAAAGACCTTTAATGTTCTTTAGTGAAAAATTGAATGGTACTTCTTTGAAGTATCCGACTTATGACAAAGAACTTTATGCTTTGGTTCGTGCATTACAAACTTGGCAACATTATCTTTGGCCTAAAGAGTTTGTTATTCATACTGATCATGAGAGTTTAAAACACTTGAGAG
Organism: Luffa acutangula; assembly: GCA_036850905.1. Classification (NCBI taxonomy): domain Eukaryota; kingdom Viridiplantae; phylum Streptophyta; class Magnoliopsida; order Cucurbitales; family Cucurbitaceae; genus Luffa; species Luffa acutangula. Next base: position 20,465,494 of record CM072088.1, on the reverse strand, counting down.
GTCAAGATAAGCTCAATCGTCGCCATGCTAAATGGGTGGAGTTCATCGAGTCATTTCCTTATGTCATTAAGTATAAACAAGGTAAAAAGAATGTTGTTGCTGATGCTTTGTCTCGAAGGTATGCTCTTTTTAACCGATTGAATGCTAAGTTTTTGGGTTTTGAGCATATAAAGTCTTTGTATCATCATGATGTGTTCTTTGCTCCTTTTGTTGAATCTTGTGAAAAAGGACTTGTTGTGGATGATTACATGTTGTTTGATGGATTTTTGTTTAGAAAAGGGAAACTTTGCATACCATTTTGTTCCATTCGTGAGTTACTTGTAAGGGAAGCTCATGGAGGTGGCTTAATGGCTCATTTTGGAGTTTCTAAAACTTATGATATGCTTGCTGAACACTTTTACTGGCCTAAAATGAGACATGATGTTAATAAAGTGTGTGCACGATGCATAACATGTAAACAAGCTAAGTCTAGGCTTCAACCACATGGTTTGTATTCACCTTTGCCCATTCCTAATGGTCCTTGGATTGATATATCAATGGATTTTGTTTTAGGCTTACCTAGAACTAGGAAAGGTAGGGATAGCATCTTTGTTGTGGTTGATAGATTTAGTAAAATGGCTCATTTTATTCCTTGTCACAAAACTGATGATGCAAAGCATATTGCTGACTTATTTTTTAGGGAGGTTGTGAGATTGCATGGTATTCCTAAAAGCATAGTAAGTGATCGTGATGTTAAATTTTTAAGTCACTTTTGGCGTGTTTTGTGGGGTAAATTGGGAACTAAGCTAGTGTATTCAACTACTTGTCATCCACAAACGGATGGACAAACTGAGGTTGTTAATCGGGCCATGACTACTATGCTTAGAGCTATTATCGACAAGAATCTTAAGACTTGGGAGGATTGTTTGCCATTCATAGAATTTGCATATAATGGGGATGTACATAGCACTCCTACATCAATTAGTTAACCTTATTCTTTCCACAAAAAAAAAAAAAAAAAAAAAAAAAAAAAACTAGTTAACCTTATGGCACATAGTCTACAAAACCTTAAACCATTGCTTTGATACAAACTGAAAACAACCCGTATTTTTCAATACGGTCAAACTTTCAAATATTGCAGAAGCGATTTAACAAAACGGAAAACACAACTTATTATTCAAAAAACAAGGCTTACAACCAAAGCCAAGTCCAACATTAAAAAACAAGTAAAAAACTAAACAATACCAAAAACAACAAAACCTACAGGAGCCTACTAAATCCTACAGATCATAAGTCTTCATGGGTCATGCCAGAACTCTAGCCTAATCGCTGTCAGAACTATCACTTGCTCCATCATATGAAAACATTAAAAAACAAAAAACAAAATGAGTACAAAAATACTCAATAAGCAACTTCCACATCGAGTTCACAATTCATTTTTCCGTTCAAAACAAAACATAAGATTTCAGGTAATAAAACATTTCAATATTCGAAACAAAATAATTCTTTCAGTCAAACGAACTTTCAGTCAAACAAAACTTTCGGTCAGACAATACTTTCAGAACATATTGGGAAAGATGCATTAATAGAGTAGCCCAAAACAGAAGTGGTTACCCGTTGGTAACACCAATCAGACATTCATACAGAATTGTCGGTTAAAACCGACCAGAACATTTCAAATCAAATACTTAAGTGTGAGGTCATGTGAGTAAAAACACACATATGAATCTACATTCCAAAGGAACGTCAAACCACATAAGTGCCTTCCCACAAATAAGTTTCATTCAGAACATATAACCGTCAATTCCAATATGGCTACTACAAAGCATACAATCCCCAAAACCAAATTTGGCATATCCGGATAGCACAATCGATTCAATTCAAAACACTGTTCAAAACATTCAAAACAGTAAACATGCTTTAATTTAACAAAACAATTGAAATAGAAACATTTTCAATCAAATCAAATTCAATTTAGGGAAAAATACACTTTTGGTCCCTAAGGTTTGGGTTAAGTTACACTTTGGTCCCTGAGTTTTAAAACTCAACAAAATTACCCCTGAGGTTTGAGATAAGGAGCAATTTGGTCTATGCCATCCATTTTTCCGTTAAATGCTAACGGATTGCTGATGTGGCTACATTTTTTTAATTAAAAAAATTCTTTTTTTATTTTAAAATAAAAATAAATAAAAACAATAAAATATTATTATTATTTATTATTCTATTATTATTTAATTATTCTTTCATCTCTCTCTTCTTTCCCTCTTCTTTAAAATATATATATAGAGAGAGAGAGAGGAGGGACCTCCATCCTCTATTTTATTTATTTTTTTTTTTTGAAAAAAAAAAGAAAAGAAGAAAAAAATGGGGTAAGAGAGGAGAAGAAAGGAGAAGGAAAAAAAAAACAGTCACCGGTCTTCGGTTGGCGACGGTGAGTGGTGGCCGACCGTCGGTCACTGGAGACTTGAAGAATATGAAGGATGAGGGTGAGGGAAGAGGATGAAGAAGGGGGAAAGAAGAGAGAGATGGAAGAATAATTAAACAATAATAGAATAATAAAAGATAATAATAATAATTTTTTTATATTAAAGAAAAAAAGAATTTTTTTAATTAAAAAATGTGGCCACGTCAGCAATCCGTTAGCATTTAACGACAAAATGGATGGCAGGGACCAAATTGCTCATTATCTCAAACCTGAGGGGTAATTTTGTTGAGTTTTAAAACTCAGAGACCAAAGTGTAACTTAACCCAAACCTCATGGACCAAAAGTATATTTTTCCCTTCAATTTAAAACATACGATTTTCACCAAAATTTCTATTTTGGAAGGGATGTGGAAATTACTTACCTCGATCAGAACCTACAGTTCTTAACCCCAATGCAATTCAAATTTCGATTCCAATTTCAATAGCAATTCAAATTCCAGTTCTGATTTCAATTCCTTTCAACAATCGCCAATTTCCTAAAAGTTGAAACATATCTAATACTTTACTCCTTAGAAACCAAAATTTCATCTTAAAGGTCTAATGACCCATCCAACAATCAATCTTAACTACCAATTTTTCCCACTTAAAACAAACTCTTTAATTTTCATAAAAAATTAGGAAAATAAGCTTTTTGGGCTACAAAAACAGCACTGAACAGTAGGGAAAATTCACTTTAAAATTCCAATTTTAACAAACCAAAAATCAGTTAAACAAATACCTTTCAATACCATTTAAATACAAAACAAGATTTCAATATTTTAACCTTTAAAGCCATCAAAACTATCATAAAATTGGGACAAATAACCCAGAAAATTTTATGCAACAAAAATAAAAATTTTTGAAGCTTTCAATACCAAAACAAATCATTATTACTATTTTTAATACCAAAAACCAGATCTGAAAAACACCATAAATTGCTGTAAAAAACAGTAAAATCATTTGCTTTTCATGGAGAAATCAAAGCCATAAATCATTCTTTAAAGTAGCAAACATATGATAAACTTTTTAAACAAAAAGAATCTAATTTAAACACAAAACAACCCCAAAATCAAAGAAATTCAAGGCTGAAAAATTTTGGAAAAATTCCTTTTCATTGAATCTTTGATTTTCAAACAAAAACTCTAAGAGGAAAAACTTCTGATAAAAATTTAGGCCAAAACAAAAACCTAAAACTTTTTAGGGCAAAAGGTTTGAAAACCAATTTCATCCAAATAGGACAAATAAAACTTTATACTAAACTTTTCAAAAAGAAAAGAAAACAAAAGAAAAACATAGAAGGGAAGAAAAACTTACTACTTTTTCTCTGGGAAAGAAAGTGCAGAATGCGTTCTTCTTCTCTCTATTTTTTTGATTCACAGCGTAAAAATAATTAGGGCTAAAGAAAAGAGCTTTTAAAAAGAACCCTAATTAAAACCCTAAAAGACTATGGCTTAGTTTGGGGTTGTTGTAGCTTCTAGAATAATTGTTGTTAACTGTGCTTTTATACGAAGTAAATTAGTGTTTGGTAAATTTTAGCTTTATAGACGAAAAAGCAATTGAGGTGTTTGGTAAATTAATATTCTAAATTATTGCAACTTAAGTATATTTTTTCAATAAATAAATTTAATGTAAAGATGGTTTCAAAATTATTTTAAGATAATTATTTTTTTGAAACATGTAAGATAATTGTTTTAAATTTCATATGATTAATTTACAATATAACCTTATGTTTAATGTAGGATGTTTTTATATTTTGCTAAGAAATATAATTTGCTACTTGTATTGGAAAAAATATTATTTTAATTTAAATAAAAATAAAAACAAATAATTTCAAATGAGTTATAAAATAATAGAATAAAAATATGTTCAATTAAAAAAATGATTCACGTGACTCAAGTCTAAACAACGTACAAAGAAGATGAAGAGTTAGTTACAAATTAGATTTTTAAGGAAGCTAAATGGAAAAGCTACAATAATTGGATTTTGCAAATGAACGTGGTTGAAAAAGTACTTTTATAAAAATTAATTTATAATCTGTTTTGCCAAACACTCAAAACGGTTAAGATTCTTTTTTAATCACTTTAACCGCCTCCAAAATCAACGCCATACGCAGCCTATATCCTTTTTAAAAAAGGAAAAGGATAATTCAAATTTATCTCCTAATTCAAAAAGAAATAAATTCAAATTTCAAAAAGATCTTTTTTAAAAAAAAAATCAAGGGAAAAATACACTTTTGGTCCCTGAGGTTTGGGTTAAGTTACACTTTGGTCCCTGAGTTTTAAAACTCAACAAAATTACCTCTGAGGTTTGAGATAAGGTGCAATTTGGTCCCTGAAGTCCATTTTGCCATTACATAGTAACAGAATGCTGATGTGGCCATATTTTTTAATTAATTTTTTTTAAAAATAAAAATCAATAAAAACAATAAAAATAATAATTTTTTAATATATATTATTTGTTTTTTGTTTTTTCTCCTTCTTCAACAAGCACAATCCCCAAACTCCTTTCTTCCTCTTCAACATTAGGCGGTCTGTTTTCTTATTCTTCTTCACTGGCGGTCGGTGGTTGTTGCCGACGACAGCGGTCGGCCGCCGGCGTTTTTTTTTTTCTTTCTCTTTCTCTTCTCTCCATTTCCTCCCTCTCACGCGACCTCCCCCTCCTTCAATTTTGAGTTCGCCAGCGCTCTCCCTTTCGTTTTTCCTCCGACGACAGCAAGATCTCACAATCTTTCGCCCAGATCCGTCGAAGCTCGCCGTCGCTCGCCCAGACCGTCGAAGCTCGTCGTCGTCCGCCCAGATCCACCGCTTGCGAGTGTCTGAATCTCGTCGTCACCTCCCTCGTCGAGACCCACGTTGCAAAGCGCCTAGATCTGAAGAAAAACCCACGCATGAACAGTCCGCGAGCCCCGAGCCCGCTGAGAAAAACCCACCTAGATCTCCGGCGTCATCTCTCTCCCCCACATTGTTTCCTCCACGCCAGTGAGAAAAACCCATGCACGAACTGAGGAGAGAGGTCTTCAGTGAGAAAAAACCCATGCACGACCCAAATCAGTCCGTGTTCAGCCCAATTTCGCCCTTGTGAGGTCACCGCCCCTGCAAATCCTTGGTCTTCGTTGGTGGTCGTGGGTTGCAGCAGTCATCGTTCCGACGTGGAAAGCCAAGAAAGAGAAGGGGAAAGAAAGAGAGAAGAAGAAGAGGAAAAAGAAAGGAGAAGAAAGAAAGAATAGAAAGAAAAAAAACCGGCGAACATCATCGGCGGCCGGCCGGCGGCGGCAAGTGTGTTGGTGGGTGGGTTGAAGAAGAAGAGAGAGGTTGAAGAAGATGAAGAAAGAAGAGAAGAAAGAGAGAGAAAGAAATAACAATGAAAAAATAATAATATTTTATTCTTTTAATTTATATTTATTTTAAGATTAATAAAAAAGAATTTTTTAATTAAAAAAAATGGACACATCAACATTCCGTTAGTATGTAACGACAAAATGGACGGTAGGGACCAAATTGCTCCTTATCTCAAACCTCAGGGGTAATTTTATTGAGTTTTAAAACTCAGGGACCAAAGTGTAACTTAACCCAAACCTCAGAGACTAAAAGTGTATTTTTCCCAAAATCAATTAAGTAAATATTTATATAAAAATATTTTTATTTTTCTTTCATGGGTTGTTACACAATGATCTCGATGTGCCTCCACTAGAAGAAGTAGAAATTCCCATTGAGGAGGCTCTCAAACTCGATATGGATGTGTATGGGGAAAAGAATCCAACCCACATTATGCGATTATTATAGAGGCCCAACTAAAAGAAAGGGTCGCTGAAAAAGAGAGCGTCAAGGTGGATTCGAGGAGGGCATACTGGACTGTCCTTTCTGATGCAGTTGGAGTCTCCCCGCTCTAACTAAACAAAGATCAGACTATAAGAAGTGTAATGGGTTGCCCGAGACTCGAACCCGAAACTAGTCGGATGGAATAAACAATTTACTTGTTCTAATATATATATATATATATATATATATATATAAATTTTGAATAGACTTTATAACAGACATGTCTTGCTGACATGGAGTTTATGAAATATCTCGATGCACTTGCCTTCAGTTAGAAACTCTACGTCCCCTACCCTATTAATTAATAATTTAGTTAAGACATACTCTCGAAAAAAATACCTTCCATTCTCTTGTTTCTTGTGATTAACCTATTCCACAGCAGGTTGGTGATTAGCCTATCTCACATTTCTTTCTTTCTCTGGTTAGAAATGATTTATTATTCCTCTTATAAATTGTACCACTTGTATCTTAAGAAATCAAAATTTCTCTAATAAATTACAACTTTCGTTATTAGGCTTCATTTAATTGTACATCATTTACATGCACATATATGTGTATGTAAAGTATTCTTTCATTAACATTGTTAATAATTAGAAATAATAATATTAAACTATTTCTTTTTAATGAAATTTACCAAACACATGTTAACCAATTTTCCCACATTTCCAAATTCATAACCAAATACAAATTTCAAATTTTGAATTGGAACAAAATATGTTTTCAAGTATAGTGAAAATAAAAACTTTGTTTCCTTTTTCTTACTAAATTATTTTTTTTCTAGAAAAAAGGAATTCGAACTCATGACTTCTTGGTCACAAGCACACACTTTATATCAGTTGAGTTATATTCTTGTTGATATTATTATTATTATTATTATTATTATTATTATTATTATTTTACTCTTTTTTAAAAAAAACATAATGGTAATAAATAATAATATATTTATTTTTTAAAAAATAATTATGAGTACAATAGGAAAATTTTGTTATGGGGGTGGGGTGGGAGTACTTTTGTTTTAGAATAACTTTTTAAACTGCACAATAAATTTTTAAACACGTGGTCTTAAAGACTAGTTAAATAAAACATCCTTTTTATTTTCAAAAAAAAAATAATAAAACGTCCTTTTTATTTTCAAAAAAATAAAAATAAAACGTCCTTTTTAAAAAAAAAAAAGAAAAAAAAAGAAATATAAAACGTCTTTATTGTATCGTATGTAACTAATTTCAATTTTATCCTCAATCTTTTTATTTCGACGAGGATTTTACCTATTATTCCATAGCTATGTAATGATCTTTTTTTTTAGTACATCAACATTTGGGAATGGGGAGATTCGAACCATAGCTATGTAATGATCCTAACTACAAAGATCAGAAGTAAAATTACAAAATTTGAAAACGTTGGGACATAATGGAAAGGAATAATTTAGCCTAAGATCTAACCTAATGTTTGAAAGAAAATAATAAGGGGCAACAAGAAAAATGGCTAATGATTTGTATTCTGATGACAGGAGTAATTGGAGAGTTCCGGACTACTGTGAGAGCTTGTGGAAGGGAAGCAGAGGAGAGGCATGGGAGAACAACCGGATTTGAAGGAGTCTTGTGATTTGCTGGCAAATTTGGAACTACCGAAATTCTATTTTTCATCACAAGCAGCAACCCAATAAAGTAGGTCTCAAACAACAGATCAGCAGTAGTCTATCTACTATAGAAGAGAGAGAGAAGACTTACCCATTTAGCCAAAATCGAAGCTCTGGTACTGGGCGACAACAGATGGAAACGGGAAGGAATTGGGGAGCGAATCTGATGGACTTCTGGGTTCTAAACACGGACGCTTCCTGGTGTGAGAAGATGCAGTGCGGTGGTGTCGGGTGGATCCTTCGGCAGGGAGATGGAACGCCGGTTGCCGCTGGGTTTCTGTCCATCGCCCATCAATGGTCGGTGAGCTGGTTAGAAGCACTTGCGGTTTCGGAAGGCCTGAAATCGATTCCCTCTTCTTCTCCCAAGCTGATTATCGAGCTTGACTGTCTTCAGGTGGTACATTTGCTTGAGGGCAAGGAGAAGGATGAGACAGAACTGGCCTTCTTTGTCGAGGATGCCAGGCGACTTTTAGCTTGCTTACCGGTGCAAAGTATCAGGCACATTCCAAGGAGATTCAACAAGCTAGCCCATCAAATGGCCCAAAAGGCCTGCTATACCAAATCTTCACTTAGTTGGATGTATGACTTTCCTAATTGGTTACTTCAATTGAAGAAGGTGGATATTGAATGTAATAGTCACATTTGTGGGGGTGCCTGTCCCACTAATGGTTGCCCAATGGGAGCATTTGCTCATCTTTAATGAACTGTTCATTCTCAAAAAAAAAAAAAAAATGGCTACAAATAAATAGGTGGCTTGAAAAATGGCTACACAAGTTTATAAATTAAATAGATGGCTAATTGATTTTATGATTAATAAATCCCTATTTGCAGAAGACAAAAATGCCCCCCAACAAACTGTCTAAGGTGTTCTTAACGTTTAAAATTAAAATCAGAGTTTATGAGAGAGAAAATACCCCTAAAAACTAGGAAGATTGAAATTCAAAAAATCCAAGGAACCAACCTACCTAAAAAAGTTAGAGAAATTCTAGAAAGTTTGAAATTCAAAAAATCCAAAAAACCAACCTACCTAAAAAAGTTAGAGAAATTCTAGGAAGCTTGAAATTCAAAAAATCCAAGGATCTAACCTAATTTGAAAATCTAGATGTGGCATCTTCTTAGTACTCAAGAACTGTTTTCTGGAAAAAAACACACGGGACGAACTCAAGAATCGATACCTTTATTAGGGGGAAACATGTAAAATTCAACCCCCTCCAGCAGATGCGTCGATTGAAAAATCAGTCCTCTCAATCAGAAGATATACCCCCTGCAAAAATGCGTTAAAAATGCCCCAAATTGGAAACAACTAAGAACAATGAACTTAAATGCTGCAATTATGAAAAATCAGTGTATCGCGCATCCTACCTCCTACACCGTGCCGACGAACCACTCTCGCCGTGCCGACGAGCTTCTCCCGCCACGCCGACGAGCCTTCTACGCAACCCGCAAGCTCCATTGAGTCTTCTTCTCCACAACGACTGTCACCAAAAAAATTTAAAATAAGATATGTGATAACGACTTCATTTCCCTTATATTTGCAACAACCGTATACATAATCCCCCAATTTTAGGGATTCATTTTTCCTTCTAATCCGCTATTATACCGCTCTATTGTAAGACGAAAAATACGGGTGTGGGGAGGAAATGCATGGAGGCGGTTTGGGTGGAGGGTTTGTGTTGATTTGACTTAAATGTTGAACCCGCCAGAGTGGTATGTACTGATAAATACAATTTCATCGTTATTGCAACTTCTCTAGAAAAAGTGTGCTTGTGGTATACTCATATGTATGTGTGCATACATATTGGCATGTCTAATAGAAAAAATGTTTTGATTTGTCTGTACTATTATATACATCCATGGAATGGTCTGATGTGTCTACTTATGTGTGTATCTCTTGTATTTGAGTTAATCACCCCTGTATCGTGTATGTCTGGAATGCCCAATAAAAATACACTCTGTCTTTGTCTGTGTTGTTATATGCAACCATAATAGCCCCCTGTACCATGTTCACCTGGATGCAAATACCTGATGAATGTCATAACTGATATCTGTCTATAGTATTACATACATACGTGTTCCGCATGCATCCTGTGTGTATGCATACTTATCCTAGTCCCACCCCTTATATGAGTTATATATTCGCTGCAGTTTATATGCACTGTCATCTGTCTGTGTGTATTGCTACTTACGACTTTTATTGTTGTCCTTTTGTAACATGGATAATGAGGGGCAAAATGTAAGGGATAAAATCTTTTTTTACCGTTGGAAACGCTGAAACCTAAGCCTAAAAAATAGGTAGATCTTTTTATACACTTGAACACAAACCGCCAACTGAACTCCCTATAAATCGGGATTCATCCATCCCGAAAAAAAAGGGAGAGAAACTGAATGAAAACAAAAAAAATCTATTAACGGCGTTTGTCTATAGTCGTATATACTAGGGGTAAAAATGTAAAAAAAAAAAAAATCTAGAAAACAGTTCCTGAAAATGTAATAGCCACCCCTGCGAATTCTGAAACAAAAATAATGTAATTCCACGTGGGTGGGTGAGTTTATGGCTGCCAACAACCAACAAGTCTCAGCCACTGAGAAAATCCAAAACCTTATCTCCACTTTCCCAATGCATCACCTCAAATTTTAGAAAAAAAAAAAATAATTAATTAAAAAAAAAACCCCAAAAATCACACATTTATAATAAGGGTTTGAAATTCCGAGAATCCAAAATTACAAAGTCCAACAAATCCCCACGATAAACGCGACTGATGATCGCGGTTTCAACGACGACGACCTAACTCCCTTCCTAGAATGGTCCATTTGCTTCCAAATCCGCTCCGAGTTTCATCGCATCTCTGCTCGGAGCCGCCGCGGACGGCGGTTCCGGCGAGAGCGAAGTCCTGCGGCAGCGGTGCGATCTGGAGAAATGGAGGAATTAGGGCGAGAGCGGCGGCGGCGGCGGTTGTGCGGTGTAGTAGGGATTATATGAGTCCGATCGCGACGGCGGCGGAGGACTTGATGGGAATAACGAAGGAAATTGAGAGGAAAAGTGAAATTGAAATTGGAAGTGAAAATGAAAATGAGTATTTGGCGAGGGAGTACGGTTGGAAGGTGAGGAAATTGATAGAAGAAGAAGATGATTTGAGAACGGTGGCAAGAATTCAAGCCGAAGCTTTTCATGAGCCTGTTCTTCTTTTCAACCATTTTTTCTTCCACTTCTTCCAGGTTTTTCCCCCTTCTCTTTCTTTTTCTTGCTATGTTTATTAAATGTAGGATGATAACCATTTGGTTTTTGTTTTTAGTTTTTGAAAATTATGTTTGTTTCCTCCCAATTTTCTCTGGTTTAAGGACACATTACATTTGAATTTCTAACCAAATTCTATAAACAAAAACAAATTTTTAAAAACTTTTGTTAGTTTTCAAAATTTGACTTAGTTTTTGAAAACAAGAGAAAAATGTAGAAACAAAAAAACGAAATGGTTATCAAACGAGATCTAAAATATTCGGTGGTAGAAAAAAAAAAAGGGGTGATTGAACTATTGGTTTGTTAATATAATGAGATAGATAGATATGTTAATTGGGCCTACTATTTGAAAGAAATGAACTTTGATGATGAGCAAAATCCAATGACAATTTGAGTTTTTTTTTTTTTTTTTGACAATTTGTGGGGTGGGGGATTTGAACCACAAACCTCGTGGTTATCAGTACAACATTATGCCAGTTGAGCTATGCTCTTGTTGGCAATGACAATTTGAGTTTAATGTGTCAAGGAATATTTGATTGGAATTTTAACCATCCTGTTAGAGAATGATATTAGTTACGCCTCATATTAGTTGTTTTTTTTTTTTTTTTAAATGTCAAGAGTAGAATTGAAAATTTTAAAAGATTAAAGGTCAAATTAAGAAGACCTCAAAAACTTAGGGACCATTGGGTTTTAAAAAAAAATTTAATAATCATTTTAATGTTAAAAAATGTCTTTTTTATCACAATTTTTTCACAATTACTGAAAATTTGATTTTCTGACCTCTTGATTAAAAATATAAATTTTATATCAGTTGAACTATGTTGTTGTTCTCTTTATTTATTATTTTTTTTAATTGTTATGATTTTTCCCATCAAATAATTTATAAAAATCACATTGAAATCTGCAGTTTTCTTACAGGCAGAAGTACTTTCAGCGTTGATTTACCGATTGAAAAATTACCCTCCAGACAGGTACGCTCTTTGTTTATTTATAATAATCAATTATGTAAGTTGTTAACATAAAATAAAAATATAATTTTAACATCTTTTTAATTTCTCAACCCGAGAACAAAACTATACTATGAATGAGTATGTTTGGTTTAACTTTTCAAGTGTTTAATTTTGAAAACAAAATCATTTTGAAAAAAATTATAGTGTTTGGCAACAATTAAAAATGACTTATTAAAAATGAGTTCGAGAAATAAATCATTTTGAGAGAAACTGTTGAAGCAAATTTTTTATAAATAGTTTTTAGTATATAATAATTTTTTTTAGTACATCAACATTTATAGGTGGGAAATTCGAACCTCTGATCTCTTGAGTATATAATAATTTTTTATCAATAGTTTTTCAGTATATAATAACTTGTGTATAAAAATACTTACGAGGAAAGGTAACCAAACATATGAGTGTTTAAATTCTAAAGAAGTTTTATAGAAAATGTTTTCAAAAAAATGCATTCTTGAAAAGCACTTAAACTAAAAAAGTATTTCAAACGAACCTTAAATTATTTTAAGGTTAAAAAACAATTTTGGGCTCTATATTTTCAAATCTGTAACAAATTAGTCCTTACTTTATTATGTAACAATTTAGTCCTTGTAATTTCAAATTTATATCAAATCCCGACCGTGAAAAATTCTATCAAAATTAAGGGTCAATTTTTATTATGTAACGATTTAGTCTATTATAAAGACATTTGTTTCTAATCAATTTATCGATCTACATATGTACTAAACCCCATTAAATTTTAACAATACTTTTCATAATAGGGACTAGATCGTTACAAAATTCAAAGTACAGGGATTAAATTGTTACATACTAAAGTTTAGAGATTACATTGTTACAAATTTGAAAGCATAGAGAGTAAATCATTAAAATGTGTTTTTAATCTCTCCAATTTTAATAACTTATTAAAAATATATATATATATATATATATATATATATATATATATATATATATTGTTAAAATTTGAGTTAGAAAAAATATCAGTTTTGACTGTTGAACTAGTCATGATGTATCAATTTTCATCTTAAACTTTCAATTCCATCAAATTGCATCTCAAACTTGGATCGATAAGTATTGCAATCTTAGCCTTAAACTTTAAAAAACGTTGCAATTTTAATCCTAGTTCTCACTCCAAATATCTTTATAAAAAAGTTTTCTTTCATGCGTTCAATAAATTATAATCCATATGTACATTATGAAAAATTGATAAAACTTAAGAGAAAAACGACATTAGAGCTAGATTTTCTTTTTTGAATTTACGAATTTTGGCAGTGTTATTCCATAGTTAATTTTGGTCTTCTTTTTTAGTTAATTTTGATCTAAATTTTATATACATGGTGTTTAATGATAAGTTAACTACCCTTGCTTCTCTCATTCGCCAACCTAGCACAATTCAATTAGATAAGACATTATATCTTCGATCAAAAAATTAGAGATTCGAATTCCACATCCATGTATTATTGAACTAAAAATTAAAATAAAATAAGAAATTGTTTCCCATATCCTTTCTTTAAATAAAAACTCAACTAACTTTATTAATTTCACATAAATTTAGTACATAAACAAGAAACAACTTTCAAGGTTGCATTTAATAGGCCTTTGATCTATTAGACATGTTTTATAAATTACGGATCTATTAAATATGAAATTATGTCCTAAACTTTAAAAAATCTAATAAGCCCCTAAGTTGTCAATTTTGTACCTAATAAATTCTCAAATTTAAAAAATATACCATAAATCTTTGAACTTTCAAAGTTTTATAGAATCTATTGGACAAAATATTGAAAATACATTGATATATTCGATAGTTAAAAGTCCACAAATCTATTAGATACAAAATTAAAAGTTTAGAGATCTCTTAGTCACATCTATATATATATATATATAGAAACATCAAAAGTACAAACTTTATGCCAATTGAGCTATGCTCTTGTCGGCTAGTCACATTTAAATAGACGGATTGAACTTGTAGTCGGACTTTAAAAATAAGAAAAATAAAGTTCTTAAAAAAAAAATAATAAAATTGTTCTTCTTATATTTTAAACCTAAAAGAAAATGATTGGTTTTTGTGAAAGATATGCTTGTTTGGTGGCGGAGCCGGAGAGTGAAAGTTGTGAAGATGGATACAATTTTGTGGGAGTGGTGGACGTCACGGTGGCCGGAGATCTAAAAGTACGGCGCCTCCTTCCCGCCGGCGAAAAGGAGTATCTTTTTGTAACTGGAATCGCCGTCTCACAAACTGCCAGGTTTGTACAATTTTCTAATCTAACATAATTTAGATAACAACTTAAATTACAAATATTTTTGTCCTTATAGTTTCAAAAATTTTAATTTAGTTTCATTGGTTTGTATTTAATTTGTATTTGGTTTCTAATTTGATTAAACCTCACGATTTTTCATTTAATGTTATAACATTAAAAGATAATTGATATAGTTGGGGTTGTTATAACATCAATGTGGTAGTTGTCGAAGTGAAATTATTGTTATAGCATTAAGGACAAGAGCTTTAAACAATTGAATTTAGGGCAAAATACACTTTTGGTCCCTGAAGTTTGAACTTGATGTCTATTTGGTCCCTGAAGTTTAAAAAGTGACACTTTAGTCTCCGAGGTTTAAAAAATAGTTCTAAATGGTCCCCGAATTAATTTGACCTTTAGTTGACTTAACGAAAAAATGATGTGGCATGATGAGGTGGCACATTTTAATTGAGTTGGCCAATTTAATAATTTTATATTATTTTTTTAATTACATGTCATTTTCTTTTTCTTTTTTTTCCTCTTTCACCAATTTCTCAGTAGGTGACTTCGGTGCCTAACTTCTTCTTTTAAACCCCACTGCCCAAAAAAAAAAAAAATCCATCGAATCCCGTCGTCGCGCCGGAGTCACATCGGGCGAGGATTCAACGCCGTCGGAGAAGACCCATCAAACAGCCCCATGTAATCAACATTCCCATCGTTACTCTTCGACCCCCCACCCTGAAAATACGCCTCACTCGTCGCCAAATTCCCCAAGGAGAACATAAACGGCGGTTGCTACGGCAGCGGCTGGTTCTGGAACTGGAATAGCGGCGGCTGGAGTTGGTAGGCGGCGGCGACAGTCGGGTCAAAAGCGGCGTTGGAATTATCAGGGAAACCGAATGCAGTGAAATTGGCGGCGGTGTTATTGGCGTTGGAAGGCCCACCGGTGAATTGTTGAACCATGGCTCGGAAATTTGCCGCGTCCGTGTTGAGCAAAGTGGTTGGGGTTCGACAGAAGGCTTTGAAGCGCTTGCGGACCGCCTTGACGACCCGATCGACCCCCATTTGGGCTGAGGTCGGAGGAGGGCGGCGGGGTGGTGGCGGAGGAGGCAGCGGTGACGACGGTGGAATCAGAAACCGAGCCGAAATTGTTGTGGTCGTGATCGAAAAGGGAAGAAGAAGGTGTACGGAGGGAAGAAGAGAAGATAAGAGAAGAGAGAGAAAGAGAAAGAGGGAAAAAAAAGAAAAAAAATGACATGTAATTAAAAAAATAATATAAAATTATTAAATTGGCCACCTCAATTAAAATGTGCCACCTCATCATGCCACATCATTTTTCCGTTAAGTCAACTAACGGTCAAATTAACTCAGGGACCATCTAGACCTATTTTTTAAACCTCGGAGACTAAAATGTCACTTTTTAAACTTCAGGAACCAAATAGACATCAAGTTCAAACTTCAGGGACCAAAAGTGTATTTTGTCCTTGAATTTATTATTAATGTAGTAACATGTGGTATTTGTTGAATTCACTCTAACAATTAAATTAGGTGGTTGGTGTTAATTAAATATAAGAAAAAATTAGCAATGCTAGAATATTATCCTTGAAAATTTGTATGCTAGTCTATATAACCTAAACCATTAAGATTTTTTTTTTTTTTTTTGACAATATGTGGGAGTGGGAGATTCAAACCACAAACCTCGTGGTTATTAGTACAACTTTATGCCAGTTGAGCTATGCTCTTGTTGGCAATGATTAAAGTATTAAACAATATGTCTAAAGTTTTGACATTCGAATCTTCGTCCCCACATTTATCGAATTAAAAAAAATAATAATAAAATCCCAAATGGTTATAAGGAGCTCTAGTACAAAGTGGAGAATTTAACTAAGTATAGGACTACCACATAGATAAAGTCGTGGAGTGGCATGTTGGATAGTAAAAGATATGTTTTCGAGGCCTTTGGATATGCTACTATGTTTGAGCCAAGGGGTTTGACTCAAACATGTATGAGTATAGGCATGTCTCAACGCAATAGTGCTAACTTTTTCGTGTGGTAGATATATAATATCTTAAAAAATTGATATGACCTTAATTGACCATGTCGTATAATTAAGAGAAAAGTACATATATAGTTCTCCCCCACCTCTTATATGCAAGATGAGAATACTAAGGCATGCAAATTTTCCATGCATGACCCTAAACTATGAATATTGAAAATCACCGTCAATTATTCAAATACTTTCTAATCGATGAAATTGTCTAAGATACTTCGAAGAAGAATTACATAGTTAGATTTGTATTGAATTTTGGAAGTATAACTTCAAACAATAGAGCTATCTAATAGAAGAATCTTGATAAATAGGGAAATAATAATATAAAAAAAAAGTGTGACAAGTTAAACCTCGTGAAGTTATAATCAAGAAAATGATAAAGTACTATTTGATTAGGCTTTAGAACTCTACAATGAGATTTTCACAACAAATATCTATAATTATTATATGCTTTTGTTCCCGGAAAAAACTTGGCTACATACCGGTATGCAGGGACATACCACCATTAAAATGTTGACAACTAGGAGACATAAAAATTTTTTTTCATTTTCTCCATTCTTTCTTAGTTGTCAAGATTTTAATGGGGTATATAAGAAGATTCCCACATATCGATATGCAACCAAGTTTTGTTCATTGTTCCCTAAACTTGTAGGCTTTTTAAGTCTCTTTTAACTTTTGGGTTCTTTTTTTTTTCTTTCCCTTTTCAGAAGGCGCAAAGTAGCAACAACACTATTGAAAGGTTGTGACATGCTTGCGAAGATTTGGGGATTCAAGTTTTTAGCATTAAGTGCTTACGAAGATGATTATGGGGCTCGAAATTTGTATAGTAAAGCAGGGTATGAGGTTTTCTCTGCTGACCCTCTTTGGAAATCTTCTTGGATTGGAAGAAAACGTTGTGTTACTATGATTAAAAAGCTCTAGTTTCCTTTCTTAACCCTTCTTTTAAAATTTGACACATATACACGTGACTTCAACTACTTGTTCACATCGACATCCACTTGTAAAGTAAACAGAAAAAACACATGTCCATATTAGATTACCGTTATATATATATATTAGAATAATGATAAAGACTAAAATGATATTTATGTAGTCTAAACTCTAAAGCATAATGTTTGAAAGCTCCTTAATAAATATGGAATTAGTGCGAAATTTCATAAATAATATAAGATAGTGAAGTCCTCTTGATGTAGTTCTTTCTTTGTTAACGTGAATGGAAAAATGGAGAGAGAATAATGTGACAAAGATTTTCTCTAGGTTTCTATAAATAGGACCCGATGGGCGAACATGCGCGAGCGCAAGTATATGCTATCACAAGTAGTATAAAATGGAAGAATTCCAAGTATCGAACCCAAGGGAACGGAGAAATAACATAAAATCAATGAATAAGAAGTAATGCAAGTTGAACTCTATGTAACCACAAATAATGAGTGTATAAGTGTAACGCCCGTAATTTAGGAAAATTTCAAATTTATTTGGGCAACGTCGTCTCTTCTGGCAGTACAATAACCAACGGCGGCAGCGTTTGCAGCAGGTTCGGGCAGCTCGTTATCGAGATTTGGGCGTATGTGTCAGCAGGCAACGATTTCTTCCGGCAATTTTGAGCACTTTCAGGAGTGGGTAAGCGAGATGTACAACCCTCTTAGATTGATTTTTAGTTTTTGGGTGGAATACCCATTGATTTTTTGAATTGTGGTCTCCACCAATCTTTCCGATGTGGGATCCTCAACATGCCCCCTCAAGATGGTGCCTCTTTGGGGCAATGAGTGGAGTGACCCTTGAAGCTTATATGTTGTGAGGTCTCCACCAATCTTTCCGATGTGGGATCCTCAACAGTAGCGTTGGTGGTTTATCTTGTGATTTGGAGCGGAATTGAAGGCCCCGAACAGCAAGCGGAACTCTTTTAGGTAAGCCTTTGTGAAATTTATTATTTCCAATATTTTATGGCTTAAGGTTAATACAAAGGCTCATGATTGATTATTGGGTGTTTTGGTAAAATCCCAATTGATTGGAAGGATTTCTCTCCTTGTTGTGTAGCGTGATTGAAGGCTTGGAAGCTAAGGGCATGTTTGATAACCATTTCGGTTTTTGGTTTTTGGTTTTTCTGTTTTTAGTTTTTGGTTTTTGGTTTCCTGTTTTTTAAAAACAAAAACCATATATGTTTGATAACTGTTTTTTGTTTTCTGTTTTTAAAAAACAGAAAACCAACCTTGTTTGATAACTGTTTTTTATTTTCAGTTTTTTAAAAATTAGAAAGATGAAAAAATGTTTTAGAGAGAGAAAGATGTGTAAAGACGTTGAAACAAAAATTTAGATACACAAATATAAATGTTTTCAAGAGTTTTTTTTTTTTTTTTTTTTTTTTTTTTTGAAAAGACGAGAGAAAAGTTAAACATAGAAAATTTAGAGAAATGAAAGAAAATGTTTCGAGAAAAAATATTAGTTAGACTCAAGAAAAGATATTAGATAGAGAAAAAATAGAAAACAAGTCAGAGTAAAAGTGATAAATGATTAAAAAAATTAAATAAAAAAACGAAAATTTAGAGAGATAGTGAGATTAAGAGTAAAAAGATATGCTAACGAAATAACGATAAATTAGAAAAATAAAAAAAAGTTGTAGCAAAAGAAAATTTTGATGATTTTTTTTTTTCAAAAGAAAAATTAGAACATGTTTATTAAGGAGAGAAAAGTTATTGATAAGTTTTTAGAAATAGACAAGTTATAGAGAAAAAAAAAGTTTTGAGAGAGAAAAATAAATTTTATAGAGAGAAAAAAAAATAGAGAAATGAATTTGTTGGAGAGAGATAGGTAAAAGAAGAGAAAAGTAAGCATTAGAAGAAACTTGAGTTTTTGAAAAACAGAAATCTGTTTTTAAAAACTATTTTTTTTGGTTTTTGAAATTTACTTATAATTTCAAAAATGTTTTTGAAAAACAGAAAACAGAAAACAAAAATAGTTATCAAACACTTCTGTTTTTTAAAAATGAAAAACAAAAACAGAAAACAAAAAATGAAATGGTTATCAAACGACCCCTAAGGGATTGAGTCAGTTTTGCTAAAAGTTATTTAGGGTCCGTTTGGATTACATTTTAATTTAAATATTTTTCAAGAACGCATTCTTTAAAAAACATTTTGTATAAAAAATTGTTTAGAATTTAAACACTCATGTGTTTGGTTACATTTCCTCATAAATGTTTTTATACATAAGTTATTGTATACTTACAAACTCTTTTTAAAAAAGTTAGTTTCAAATGTTTCTCTCAAAATGATTTATTTCTCAATCTCATTTTCTAATTAAGTCATTTTTAGTGGTTGCCAAACACTACAAATTTTTTCAAAATGTATTTTTTTTTCAAAATTAAACATTTGAAAAGTTAAACCAAACATACCCTTAGTCGAGGTAAGAACTTACTATTGAACCCTTTTAATTGGGTGCGTGTGTTTGATTTTCTGAAATTCTCGTGCTTTATGATTCGTTTGATTATAGTTTCATTTATGAAAATTATTGAAAGCATGAAATTTATTATTATTGCTTTTAATTGTTAATATTGAAATAATTGAGTTGATAATCTCTTGAAATTCCATTAAAGGAATTAGTTTAAAATTCCATTAAAAGAATTAGTTTAAGTTATTTATGAGTTTTATAAGTGTACATGAAATTGATGTACATTCAGAGATAGGACTTAGAAACATGAAATTGATGTACCTAAGTCGAGGTTCATGAAATTGACGACCTTCGAGGTTTCGAGAAATTGACGGCCTCCATAGAAGACACATGAAATTGATGTGTCTAGGATATGCATGAAATTGACGTATATCCTTAGTAAGTTTAAAAATAAAGTTTAGAGCCACCAAAATTATATTTGTTGTTGATTTTTAAAATGTTTTTGAAGCGTGACCCAACCTCGATAGTAGGGTCACTTACTGAGTACTCATTCTTTTTTAAAATATTTTTTTTTCAGGTAAAGGCAAGGGCAGATGAAAGGCGATTGATGAGAATCCGATAGACAGCTATGAGAGGACTTGAGTTTCATATTTTATTTTTCTTCCGCTTTCAGAACTCTATTTTACTTTATTCAATTGTAAATTTGTTTTGAGATATTTTCCAGAGGCTATGTACATTTATATTTTAAAAATTATTTTAGCATATTTAAATCCTTTAAAATTAGGGATCTCGAATAAAAGTTTTGTTTTAAAGTTTTTACTTAAATTAGGTATTATGTTTTAAAATATTTTTATTTAAAAAGACCTCCAAAGCATGCATTGTCGTAACGGTCCCTTAATGGCTTATTAAGAAGTCGGGTCGTTACAATAAGGATGTAAAGAAAAGTTAAATAATTTAATGGTGAAGTTTAACAACAGAGAAAAAGAGGGATCCAAACACTAATCCTGCTCCAGAGTTATGGTACTGCCCATCTATGCGCCCGCAAGGCCTACACATACATTAGTACTGTGAACCGAATTCAACTCTTAATTGGCCTTCTTTGATGCACCGTTCAGAGGCTAAGCCATTAAACTTATATCTTCATGGTTAATGATAACTTAGATAATTAAGTACACAATTTCAATGGTTCTATAGTCGTTACCCTATCTCTAGGCGCAATGGTGAATTATACTATCTCTAGCCTCTTCTTGCTATATTGCTCTTATGACAACCGTTTATTGTTTAACTCTCTCGAGTTTAAACTCAACATTGTATATTAATTTAGGTGATCAAGCTAAACCAATAATAAACATATTATTCAATAAAAGCAAACAATGTTAAGGCAGCAAGACTGCGTTTATTTAGCCAGCAGTACACATTCTTAGAGCATTCATAGGTTTGAATCCCAAAGGAAACTTAGTTCATTCTGATAAAAGAAAGGACAACAATAATAACGAAATGACTCGTTGCATTAATAGGAAAAGGTTCGAACATATAACAAAATTACAACAGAAAATGAAAATGACAGAAACACAACTTGACTCGATTACAAACTGAACATAAATGTGCAGCAACCCAATGAACTAGTAGCTTTCCCAATCTAATCCAATTAATTACCTCTCTCGAGGATGTTGGATCTTTACACCTCCTCTCTCAAGGTCGGTGTCTGATTGGGTTCAACCTCCAGCAAATACTCTTTCTCTTTGCTAGTTCCAGTTCGCTGCATTGCGCCACTACTGATAGTGAGCATAGCTAGCTAGTTTTCCCTAATCAATTTAGCTAGTCTTTGATGATGTTGGGTTTTATGCCCTAAAACTCGTAGATAGTGAATGTAACCGTTGACCGGATATTAATGAAATAATATTGATATATTTTTCCATTAATTGTTATTAGTTATTTTATATTTGTCTTTGCCTAATAATAACCCAAATCCAATAAACTAGACATCCAAGGTTGTAATATGAGTCTTGAACAATATGTAGCGACATATGGGATCATTGTTCAAGAAATAGCCTAAAGGGTCTATAGTATAGGGATAAGACTGGGTGCCTTATCCTGGTGACACTATGGATACGACCCACTTTGTATTTGATACAAACGCTGTGATCCAAAGCGTTCGTGTAGGAGACATGCGAGTGGGGGTATCCTATGAAATGAGTTTGCATAAGACCGGACCGCGAAATAGTAACCACTGGTTATAACACCGTTAACTAGTTGGTTTTCTATTTCACTAGGACGACCTAGACAACTTAGTCTTAATCCTGAGTTGATTATGGACTCCTGCTCATGAGAGATTGTCCTTTGATTTGTATGGGTGAGAGTGGCCAATACGCCGACTCAATAAGCCTACCACTTTGGGGACAAGACCGAATGGGGAGCTGGGAACATAATCGTACAAGATGGAATTCACTCCTTCCCGACTTTAGGGAAGCAGATGAGTGTTCCCTTAAGTGGTTACTCCGAGTCTTGAACAAAGGGCCCTACCCTCTCAATGGCACGAGAGGGTTTTCTGTTTGATGGTTGGACCACAAACAGGTTGTTCATTAGAGGAGAATTGGTACTTAAGGAAATAGAGGTAACCCAGGGGTAAAACGGTAATTTGACCCAACTGGTGTTACGGACACTCGTGAAGGACTAACTAGTCGATATTGGTCTAGATTCGTGGACACAGAAAACATGTCTGCAGTGAGAAGAATGCAACTGTGAGTCTATAGTGGAATGTACACACAGTTAACGAATATTGATTAATGTGGTTAATGAGTTTGACCAATTAATCTCACATCGTTGGAGCTTCTGATCTGCAGGTCCATTAAGTCCCACTGGTAGCTCGTAAAGTAATTTGAGGCAACTAAGTAATAAAAGTAAATTGAAAATGTCCAATTTATTAAGGGAAACAAATATAATATATATTGATATATTATTATGAGAGAAATTAATATTTGAAAAGTTCAAATATAAATTTATGGAAGTTTGAAAGAGTTCAAAATAAATGAATTAATTAATTTAAGGCCTAAAATGTGTTTGGGCAAATTAATTAATTCTAGGTCGGAAATTAAATATGTGATATTTAATTAGTGGTTAATTAATTAAAGAATTCATTAACCGGGAATTAATCAATTATGGAAATAATGAATCACTTAAGGAAGTGATTAATCATTTATGGAAATGATCTAATCACTTATGGAAGTAATTAGTCATTTGTGGAAAAGATTAATCAATTATGGAATTGATTGATCATGATTGATTAATTAAGGAATAAGATTGAATCAATTTTGGAAAAGATTGATTTAATTGAATATTTTATTCATGACCTCTCTTCAATAAATAGAACACTAGACCTAATTGGTCAATATACTTGACACTCTTGAAAGACAAGACCTAGAATTCTCTCTAGCCTCCCTCTTAGAGAAAGACTCCCACAAGTCTTTTGCTTCCTAGACTTAGAGACATACCGGTGTAACCTCTGTGGTTATTGTGTCGATCAAGAAGAAAATTCCAGCGATCAAGAGCCGAGGAGGCTGCTGCGTTTTCGTTCGTTGGAGCGTCATTGGCGAAGAACGGTCAAGTCTACAACGAAGGTATGTGACGGTTCTTCCCCTTTTCTTTAGAAAAGCATGAAAATAAATTTAGATTTATTTTTCAACATGTTTAAACCAATTTTACAGCAGTTTTAAAGTTTGTTTGAGTTTTCGTAACGGTATTTTAATGTTAATTAATATACGGCGTAAGGTCCAATCGATGCGCTTCCGCTGCGTGGGGACTTTTATTCCCTTCAATCGGCATCAGAGCCATCGCTGTCCCTATTAATTAATTTTAAAAGTTGCGATAGGCTCTAATAGGTGGGATTTTTACATAATGTATGTTCGGTTTGCGTTGAACTGTTTTGGTTAATTTTATGGCCATAGATTTTAATTTTATGTGATTTTGATCATGTAAGGCCCGGTGTTTCAGGTATTTTATGTAAAATCGAGTCCTATGTAAGTCCGGGTCTAGAATAGGTTTTGATGAGATGAAAAACGAAGCAATCGCCACTGAAATCGGGGCCAAAATCGGAGAATCGATGCTGCGCTGTCGCCCATTGAAATGCTTGATTCCTACCAAACAAAACCAAATAGACATAAAATTGGCCAAATAGTACCCAAGACTAACGCTAAAATAATATAAAATATAGCTCAATAAATTGCGCTATCAATATATCAAATTGTTGAAATGCAATGCAGGAAATTAAGATAATAGGGAAGAACTATTATAATTGGAAAAAAAAAAGTTACAAACAAACATGACATGTAAAATGTGTCAACAACTTTTTAAATTGAGATTTTTGAAATGTCAAGATAAAGTATCATTTGACATGTTAAAGCTGTCAAGTTTTAACAAAAATGATATTTAATAACTATAAAAAAAAATCTACGGAAAAATACACTTTTTGTCCCTGAGGTTTGGGTTAAGTTACACTTTGGTCCCTGAGTTTTCAAACTCAACAAAATTACCCCTGAGGTTTGAGATAAGGAGCAATTTGGTCTCTGCCGTCCATTTTGTCGTTAAATACTAACGGGTTGATGACGCAACACTATTCTTTTAATTAAAAAATTAATTTTAATTTTTTTTAAATAAAAATATATTAAAATAATAAAATATATTATTATTTTTTATTATTTTTTATTATTTCTCCTTCGCCCTTATTCTTCTTCTTCTTTTTCTTATTCTTCCTCAACTTCTTTAGGTCTCCTTCTTCAAGAAGTCGTCGACGGTCGGCGACCGGCGATCACCGCTCGCTGGCGGCCCGCTGCCGGCGACGATTTTTTTTCTTTTCTGATCCCCAGTTCAAAAAAAACCCATGGTAGCTTGAAACACCTTCGTTCCCCTTCGTTTCAGACCCACGGTGGCTGGTTCAAGTTTGCATTCACGAGTAGTTCTCAGATCTGGGCTCGTTTGGCACCTTCGAGTTCATGAGTAGTTCAATGCGGCGATTGAGCGTGGGTTTCTCAGATCTGGAATCACGGGAATCTGAGAGGGAGAGTGAGACGAACGAGAATCTGAGAGAGAGAAAGCTGAGAGAAACGGGAATATGAGAGAGAGAGAATCCGAAAGGAAGAGAGAGAAAGGGACGAAGACCAGAAGAGACGTCGTGGCTGGAGCTGCTCACTAGAGGGGAAGAAGACAGGAAATGGATCTGGGCAGCCGGAGGGTCGTGGGTCTTGCGTAGCTGTGGTCGGAGCTGCTCGCTGGAAGGGAAGAAGACCAGAAAAAGGAATGGCCTGGCTCGCCTGATGAAGAAGAACAACCACGATCTGACCTCGCCGGAAGAGACGTCGGGACGCGGGCACGATCTGGGCTTGCCGGAAGAGACGCTGGCATGGTCTAGGGCTCGCCGGAAGAGACTGGGGAGAAGATGGACACACATCATGCTGAAAAATCGTGAAGATAGAGAAAAGGAAAAATAAAATAATAAGAAAAAAAAGAATTAAAAAAGAAAAAGAAAATTAAAAGAAAAGTATTTAATATATTATTTTATTTTAAAAAATCAGAAAATAATTTTTTTTAATAAAAAATAGTGCCACGTCAACCTTCCGTGAGAGTTTAATAGAGAATTTGACGGAGGGACCAAAAGTGTAACGAAATCCAAACCTCAGGGGTAAAATTGTTGAGTTTAAAAACTCAGGGACCAAAGTGTAATCTAACCCAAACCTCAGGGACCAAAAGTGTATTTTTCCCAAAATCTATATGCATGACGCTTTATAAATGTCAATGCTTTAATATTCTTGAGGAGAAAATACACTTTTGGTCCCTGAGGTTTGGGTTAGGTTTCATTTTGGTCCCTGGGTTTTCAAATTCGACATTTTAGTCCCTGAGGTTTGGATTTCGTTACATTTTTTTGTCTCTCAGTCAATTATTCCGTTAAACACTAACAGACTGCTGACATGTCATTAATTGTTTTAGTTAAAAATATATTTTTTAATTTTTAAAAATAAAACAATACATTAAACTCTTTTTTATTATTTTTTCTTTTTCTTTTATCTTTTCTGTTTTTTCTCCCATCTTCTTCATCTTCTTCTCCACCCCTCTCAAACCCTAATCCCAACTTACCTCCAGCAGCCACCACCGTCGTCGGCCGTCGTCCTCTTTTTTTTTCCTCTTTTCTTCTTCTTCCCTCTCCTATTCTCCCATTTTTCTTCTTCTTCTTCCCTTTCATCATTTAATGTTAAAAAAACAAATCGAAGCTTGAAGCTAGCAGATCTGAAGCTCGAAGACCCGCCAAGACTGTCCCACCGCAGATCTGAAGCTCGACGGCGAAGACTGCAGATCTAAAGCTCAACGGCGATGTCTTCTCTAACCACCAAGATCTGTAGCTCGAAAGGGAAAGTTCGCGACTGGAACGAAACTCATATGGCGAAGGGACGAACGGATGGACAAACGTGCGAGCAAGGAAGCTCGCGACTAGACGAACGACGAAGGGACGAATGACATGAGGAAGCTTGCGACTGGACGAACGGCAACACGAAACTCAGACGACGTGTGCGAGGACGAACAGATGAACAGTGGTCGAATCAGATCCGGAACGGAACCCTTGCAGGAATTGAATCCTTAAAGCGGAAGCGTATATCAGATCGTTCGTTCTTAATTTGGTTTCACAGAAAACACCGGTACATTGGCCAACAAATTTCAGAACAATTCTAAAACATAAATAGATTAAGCATTCTGATTTCTAAAATTAAACTAATTAGGATTAGAAACCTACTTGTTGAAGAACAAATTTCTTCTCAGCACTATGCTCCTCATTCGTCAACGATCTCTCCAACGAACGCAACCATTCGGATCACCCACTAATCTCTGAGTTCTTGAGGTTTGAGTTTGTGGGAACTCCTCCGTCTTAGATTGAAAAAAAAAAATCACAGCAACCTTGTGTTTTCTATATGAGAGAAAATTGAGAGAGAATCGATTCTGTTTTTCCAAGAGAGAGAGAGTTATCTTCACACTCTGCAGAATCCCTCTACATAACACATTTGGGGAGGGGAGTTACAATCGTGTAACTCCCCATGAGGTGTCGGCTTCCCATTGCTTGGGTTTTTAATTATTATCCAATAATAATTAAAATAAAACTATATTATACAATTAATTAATTTATCTAAACAAACTTTAATTAAATTAATTATATCATATAGTTTTAATTCAACCAAATCATATTTAATCGAATAAATTAATCCAGTTAATTAATTCATAATTAATTGTTCCCCATATTAATTAAATATCATATACTTAATTAATTTTACATTTGAATCATATTCAAATGTATCACTCTCTTTTAACCTATAGTTTTAATGTGCATCTAATGTACATTAAATATGAACTATAATATTAATTTAATTAAATCATATTTAATCAAATTAAATTAAACCAATTAATTAATTCTCCAATTAATTAATTCTTTAATTAAATATCAAATATTTAATTAATTATATATTTGAATCAAATTCAAATAATTCTCTCATATACTATAGCTTTAATATGAATCTCGTTCACATTAAATATAACCTATAGTATTAATACGAATCTAATTCATATTTTAATATTTGAACTCCTTCAAATTTTTTATTTTTCTCATTAATTAATTTTTGAATCACATTCAAAATTAATTTTATATTATAAAGTTTAATTGACCAATTAAACTTATATTATAATGTATCTTCATACATTATTTTAATTGTAACAAATACACAATTTAATTCCCTTAACGAATTTGAACACACTTCAAATTCTATTCAAGACTATTTAACCTCAGAACCCTTTACGAGCTAGTAGGTGGACCTAATGGACCTACAGATCAGAAGCTCCAACGATACGAGACTAATTGGCTAAACTCATTAACCAAATTAGTTAACATTCGTTAACTATGGGTCACTCCACTAAAGACTCACAGCTGCACTCTTCTCACTGTAGAATATTTCTGTGTCCACGGATATCGACCAATAACAGTAATTCAATCCTTCACGAGTGTTCGTAACGCCAGCTGGGTCAAATTACCGTTATACCCCTAGGTTACCTCTGGATCCTTAAGTACCACTAATTCCTCTAATGAACAATATGTTTATGATCCAATCAATAAACAACAGTTCCTCTTGGGCCAGGAGAGGATGGACGCCCTTGTTCAAGACCTGGAATCAGCCCTTAAGGGAACACACATCTGCTTACCCCAATAGGGGAAGGAGTGAATTCCATCTTGTATTGTCATGTCCCCAGCCCCCCACTCGGTCTTGTCCCCAAGAAGGTAGGCTTATTGAGTCGGCGTGCTGGCCACTCTCACCTGTGTTAATCAAAGGACAATCCCTCGTGAGAAGGAGTTCATGACACACTCAGGATTAAGATTGAGTTACCTAGGTCATCCTATTGAAACAGTAACCTAACTAGTTAACGGTGTTACATCTAGTGGTTTACTATTTCATGGTCCGGTCTTATGCAAACTCATTGCATAGGATACCCCCGCTCGCATGTCTCCTACATGGACGCCTTGGATCAATACGTCTGTATCGAATACAAAGCGGGCCGTATCACATAGTGTTACCAGGATAAGGTACCCAACCTTATCCCTGTACTATAGACCTTTTAGGTTGTTACTTGAACACTGATCCCCGTATGTCCCCACATACTAGTTCAAGTCTCATGTAAACAACCTTGGATCTTAGTTTATTGGATTTGAGTCATATTGTGCAATTCTAGACTTAATATGACAATAACACTTTATTGCATAAACCTCAATAACACTTTATTGATACAAGTGTATAATTCGTTAATCATTCACTATCTACGAGTTTTAGGACATAAAACCCAACAACCCTCTTATTTCATTTTTTTTTAAAGAAAAGAATAATTGGAGAAGAATAAAAGAAGGAAAAAAAAAAGTAAGGTTATGCTGAAGAAAAACAAAAGATGAACTTGAAGAAGAATGAGAGGGGAGAGAAGAGAGAATAAATAAAAAAATAATAAAATAATAATATTTTTATTATTTTTAATATATTTATATTTAAAATTTTCAAAAATAATCTTTTTAATAAAAAAAATAATAATGCCACATCAACAAACTGTTAGTTTTTAACGGAAAAATGGAAGGAGGGACTGAAATGAAATTAACCCAAACCTCAGGGACGACTAAAAATGTATTTTTCTTTTTTTTTTTCAATAACATATGAGGGTGGTAGATTTGAACCAGTTGAGCACATTTTGTTAAGTAAATTCAATGTCAGTTTTAATTTCTACCATAAAACATGCCAAAGACATTAAAATAATTTGAACATATGTATATACTAAAACATGCTTATAGGAGGGAAATGTGATCTAATTACAAATATTATATATGAATTCTAGAAGTCATTTCAAATATGTTCGTCTCATCTCGTCCAAGTGAGCATAATTAGTAGTTGACATGTACCACTAAACAGTAGGTTAGAAGTTCAAATCCTTTCGCCCATAGTTGCCATTGAACTAAAAAATGTACATGTATATACTCGTACATCTGATAATAGTGGTTTACAAATGAAACATTTTTTTGTGTTATTTTTGCGTGACTATTGTCCGACGTTGTTATTATGTAAAAAATATATATGTTTGCACAGTACATGCATTTTAATATTATTCTTAAAATCAATCTCCCAGAAACAAAAAAAGAAAAAAAAAACATAGAAGCAATTTAATATGCTTCCAAAGCAGACTTTATTCATTAAGTTGAAGGAGGCTCCCTCATTGATTGTGCACAATCAAGGACAAAATGTGATTGCATAATTGGCTCCGCCAGTGCACGTAAATGTACTAGTTTTATCATCATAAGCATAGCTGTAAGCTTGAGGGCACTGATTCTTGAATATCTTCGAATAATTCGTCGGCTGGCAAGTTTCCGGCAGATTGTGGTTGCCACTGCAACAATATTCCGTCTTATTCAAAGCCATGCAAGCACTTTTACATGCGATCACTGCACCACCTTGCCCTTTAACGCCTAATTCCGGTGGACATACGGCGTTTACATTTCCGGCACAGAGCACCGCCTTGCACTCACTCGATCCGCCGATCGGCGTCACTGAAACTGGCAAATTGAAGCCGTCGACGAGGCTGATGTCGAAGAAATCTCTACCGCCGCTTGGCGCGATGGTGAATTCGACGAGACTCGCCGGTGGAGTTCCGCCAGCGCCGTTGCATATGACTTGGCCGGAGCCGCAGTCGCCGGTTTCGCAAGAGAACTTCCCGCTGGCATCTGTGGAGCAGAGCGTTCGAGCCCAGAACCTGCCGGACCATGGGGGAGAAACGGCTACCGTCTCTGTCGATCCAGGGAGTAATTTGAAGCCAGTGGTGGACGGTTGGCTGCCGGATCCGGTCAAGGCTCCCGGCCATATTGGGAACGAACAATTGTTTTTAATGCCGAAATTGACCGAGTAAACCCCTGCAAATATAATGTAATTAATTACTCAACAAAACCAAATAAAACTTTTGTATCTCACTTTTTGTTTAAATTACAAAATTAGTCTATGAATTCTCTTCTTAAAATTTCTATTTTGTGACATAATAAGCTTTTAATCTTGTGTTTAGAAAATTTAAATAAATATCGTTATTAACATATTAAGTACACAATAAAAATTTTAAGAAAACACATAATTAAAAATTTAAGATGCTATTGGACATCTTTCAAGAACCTTTGTCGGCACACATGATATTGATTGAAACTTCATGACTTTGTTAGATATTCTTTAATTAAACATTCATAGACCCAACACAGGTACAAACTTTGGGATTAAACTTGTAATTTACTCTAGTTTTTTAAATGTCACAAACTTGTAATTCAAACATAGATTAATTAGGGGATGTCAAAACATATAGCTAGACGGGTATGTTTACGACCAAGAGGTCATGAGTTTAGATCTCTCTCAAATACTTTAAAAGATATTGATTTGCACTTTTGATTAATAGACTACAACATCTACAATTCACCAAGAACTTTGAAACTGATAATACAATCCAAATACTAAATTGGAGGGAAATGAAAGCCTCATCAGTTATCAACATCTGGTCTATTATTCTAACAAATTTGATTATACTATTTGAAAGAATATACCTGAAAATGAGAAGATGAAGAAGAAAAGCCTTAAGAACTGTACTTGAAATGCCATTGATTCTGTGCGAAAATGTAAATGAGAATACGAAAATGAATATATGGGTCAAGTGAAGGCTGCTATTATATAGCCTAGCCAGTGTCAGTGCCAGTGCCTCGAATTGGAAAAGCCAAAGGTATGAAAATTAAGGACAGTGATGGATTTGGCAAGCATTTACTCATAATTATTTCGTAATAAATAGGCAAGTCCAACCTAGACACTCTTTTTTACTTTTCACCAACAAAAACGTCTCTCTGTCTTTTGGTTTTTCCAATTCCTCTCCCCTTTTCACTCTATTTCATGCATTTTTATTTTTTTTTTCCTGAAGAGGTGAATCTTAGAAGAAATTTTATTACTTATTATGTACTTTTTTTCTTCAGTTATTTATTATTTAATTTTTAAACTTTCAATTTTATTGAAATAGAGTGAAAAATTTGTTGTCGTACAACTAAAACAATCTTGAATTGCTTAAAATAACGTCTATTGCGGCTTTGTAAAGCATGTAGATTTGATTGTTTAGGTAATTTTCTAACGCATCTACTTTTACGAATTTTTTGTGAATATTATTAAAATTGTTAGATGAAAATATTATTTCATTGAAAATGGCGTTATTTCAAACCTTTTAATGGGAAACAAAAAAGAAAAGTTATATATATATATATATTTTTTTTTGAAATAAAGACTTCATTAAAAAGAAAAGTTCTATTATGGTACGAAAAACTAATTAAGTTATATTAAAGAAAACTTTATTTCAATTGTATCGGTTTTGATTTGGTCCTTATTTAATAAAGTTAGAATTATTAATCTATAATTAAAACTTGTGCATGCTCGCGATAATAAAACTAGGAAAAATACACTTTTAGTCCCTCAGATTTGGGTTAGGTTTCATTTTGGTCCCTGAGTTTTCAAACTCAACAATCTAACTCATGAGGTTTGGTTTTAGTTTCATTTTAGTTCGTTCATCAATTTTTTCGTTAAAAATTAACAGCTTGCTGACATGGATCTATTATATATATATATATATATATATATATATATATATATATATATATTAATTTTAAAAAATATAAATAATAAAATATTCATCCAACTCTGTTGTAATTTCTGAAAGAAGGTAGGGTAAAATACCTTTTTGGTCCCTCATGTTTCAGGTCAGTTTCCAATAGGTCCATAGGTTTCAAAATTGAACAATCAAGTCCCTACTGTTCCGAAAATAGTTCAATATAGTTCCTCCACCGTTAATTTTTTTAACGGTGCTGATGTGGCAACGTTTAATAATAATATATTTTTTTTTTCAAAATTTAATTTTTAATTAAAATAATAAATTAATAAAAAAAGAAAAAATATATTTCCCTCTCTCCTTCCCCCAACCCTCGATTTCCCTCCCCTTCCCCTCGCCATCCTCACCGCCATTTATCGCCATCGCCGTCGCCGTCACTGCCTTCTTCATCTTCTCACCGACGACCTCCTACTCCTTTTTCTTCTTCCAAATCGAGCCCACCCTCATTCTCTTTCTCTCTCTTCTCTCTCCCCACCCCCCCAAATCGCTCCCTCCCTATCTCTTTCTTCCACAACCCCTTACCACCGCCGCAGAAAGAAAAAAAAATCCAACAATCGATTCTCCTCTATTTTCAGATCTGAGATTTGAGAAAAAACACCCACACGGATCTGAGATTTGAGATTTGAAAAAAAAAAACCCACACGGATCTTAGATTTGAGGTTTGAAAAAAAAAAACCAACAATCAGTTCCCCTTACAGCTGTAGATCTGAGATTTGAGAAAAATAAACCCACAAGGAGCAACCTCCATTTTTAGATATGAGAAAGAAAAAGAAAACACAATAATCGGTTCTCCATCGTCGACGTCCGAGCTGCGGGAGGAGGAGGAGCTGGGGGTGGCGTGGCGGCAGGAAGAGGAGCAACAACAGTGCCAAAAAAGATAAAACAAGAAAAATGAAGAAGAAGGGGAAAGGGGAGAGGGGGGCACGCGTGGAGGGGAAGGAGAATAAGGGTTTTCTTTTTCATTTTTATTATTTTTATTAAAAAAAGTAATATTAATATTATTATTTATTATTATATTAATTTAATTTAAAAAATTTATATTTTATTATTAAATGTTGCCACGTCAGCACAATTAAAAAAAATAACGGTGGAGGGACTAAATTGAACTATTTTCAGAACAGTAGGAACTTGATTGTTCAATTTTGAAATCTAGGGACCTATTGGAAACTGACTCGAAACACGAGGGACCAAAAAAGTATTTTACCCAAGAAAGTAATTGGTTGAATGTCCAGAGGTTCAAGTTGGTTGATTAATTCATGAGTATAATGACAAAAGATTAAATTCGTAACTTGTATAAACTTGAATAGTTGGTGTCTTTTCGTGTTCTATAACTGCAATAATTGCTCATAATTACAGAGTGATCGAATGACCTTCTGTATTCTGCAGTTGTTGTAAATACACATAAATACACTGTAATTAACGTAATTACAGAGTATTTATTGTTGCCTTTTCGTTTTTTTAGAAAGTTACTATTTGTACCACTATAATAGTATCTGATTTCTTCA
The DNA here is from genome assembly GCA_036850905.1 of Luffa acutangula. Classification (NCBI taxonomy): domain Eukaryota; kingdom Viridiplantae; phylum Streptophyta; class Magnoliopsida; order Cucurbitales; family Cucurbitaceae; genus Luffa; species Luffa acutangula. The sequence goes on along the minus strand of CM072088.1, from coordinate 20,431,948 downwards.
TTTCAGATTCATTCTATTTTCGTGTTTCTCTTATCTTTTCTTCTTTTGAGTTTGGTTTTGTTGAGAGTGAGTATCCAAGAGTTCTGCCAGATTCGTGTAGTTTGAGGTTACTGTTCTACCGGAATTAGTCGTTGTATCCTGCTGATCAGAAAATCGTTGTAGTCTGCTAGCAACCCGTGCAGAGCGAATAATTGTCTTCAGGACAGTGCTTTGAAAGCGTGCCTCGACTACCAATCATCACATTCTTTTGTTTTACAGGTTCTGTTCGTTTGATGTGGTCGTTGTTGTCAATCAGATCATCTACGACCTTTGGCGCGCTATTGATATTCTGATATGCTTTAATTATGATTTATGTAATTTTTTTTATATATAGTGTCTGTAGATATATTTACACCGTATTTGTTTGTAGCCAATTTGCCTTGTAATCTGTTTGTTAGTGTGAAACAATTTCTATATACAACGTATTTCCAACAACTCCTTTTTTTTCTCAACCATAACCCTAAGCCAAGCCTTCTATCGTCGGCAACCATCGACCGCCGCTCGCCGGCAGTGGGTTTTTTTTCATCGATGGCTTTACCCCTTTATTTATGTTTTTATTCTTAAAAAAAGGGACTGAAATGAAGGGGGTTTCCCCTTCGTTTCGGACTGAAACAAAGAGGAAAGCGAAGAGAGAGCTTGAGGTTAGAGAGTGAGTCGCGAAAGAGAGAAACACTTTATCGGAGTGACGACTACAACAACTGAGCTCAGGCAACGGCGGCGATGCGATTAGAATCTTCGGTGGAAGCGCTGCGAACTTCAGTGGACATCGACGATCTGGGCGACGAGTGTCGACGATCCAAACCTTAGGGAGGAGGCGGCAGCGAGTGTTGTGCAAACGAGGGAGAGAGAGTTGCGAGAGAGAATAGTGGGTTAGTGAGATGTTGGGTTTTATGCCCTAAAACTCGTAGATAGTGAATGTAACCGTTGACCGGATATTAATGAAATAATATTGATATATTTTTCCATTAATTGTTATTAGTTATTTTATATATGTCTTTGCCTAATAATAACCCTAATCCAATAAACTAGACATCCAAGGCTGTAATATGAGTCTTGAACTATATGTAGCGACATATGAGATCATTGTTCAAGAAACAGCCTAAAGGGTCTATAGTATAGGGATAAGACTGGGTGCCTTATCCTGGTGACACTATGGATACGACCCACTTTGTATTTGATACAAACGCTGCGATCCAACACGTTCGTGTAGGAGACATGCGAGTGGGGGTATCCTATGCAATGAGTTTGCATAAGACCGGACCGCGAAATAGTAACCACTGGTTATAACACCGTTAACTAGTTGGTTTTCTATTTCACTAGGACGACCTAGAACCCTTAGTCTTAATCCTGAGTTGATTATGGACTCCTGCTCATGAGAGATTGTCCTTTGATTTGTATGGGTGAGAGTGGCCAATACGCCGACTCAATAAGCCTACCACTTTGGGGACAAGACCGAATGGGGAGCTGAGAACATAATCGTACAAGATGGAATTCACTCCTTCCCGACTTTAGGGAAGCAGATGAGTGTTCCCTTAAGTGGTTACTCCGAGTCTTGAACAAAGGGCCCTACCCTCTCAATGGCACAAGAGGGTTTTCTGTTTGATGGTTGGACCACAAATAGGTTGTTCATTAGAGGAGAATTGGTACTTAAGGAAATAGAGGTAACCCAGGGATAAAACGGTAATTTGACCCAACTGGTGTTACGGACACTCGTGAAGGACTAACTAGTCGATATTGGTCTAGATCCGTGGACACAGAAAATATGTCTGCAGTGAGAAGAGTGCAACTGTGAGTCTATAGTGGAATGTACACACAGTTAACGAATATTGATTAATGTGGTTAATGAGTTTGGCCAATTAATCTCACATCGTTGGAGCTTCTGATCTGCAGGTCCATTAGGTCCCACTGGTAGCTCGTAAAGTAATTTGAGGCAACTAAGAAATAAAAGTAAATTGAAAATGTTCAATTTATTAAGGGAAATAAATATAATATATATTGATATATTATTTTGAGAGAAATTAATATTTGAAAAGTTCAAATATAAATTTATGGAAGTTTGAAAGAGTTCAAAATAATGAATTAATTAATTTAAGGCCTAAAATGTGTTTGGGCAAATTAATTAATTCTAGGCCGGGAGATATTTAATTCGTGGTTAATTAATTAAAGAATTCATTAACCGGGAATTAATCAATTATGGAAATATTTAATCACTTAAGGAAATGATTAATCATTTATGGAAATGATCTAATCACTTATGGAAGTAATTAGTCATTTGTGGAAAAGATTAATCAATTATGGAATTGATTGATCATGATTGATTAATTAAGGAATAAGATTGAATCAATTATGGAAAAGATTGATTTAATTGAATATTTTATTCATGGCCTCTCTTCTATAAATAGAACACTAGACCTAATTGGTCATGACACTTGACACTCTTGAAAGACAAGACCTAGAATTCTCTCTAGCCTCCCTCTTAGAGAAAGACTCCCACAAGTCTTTTGCCTCCTAGACTCAGAGACATACCGGTGTAACCTCTGTGGTGATTGTGTCAATCAAAGAAGAATTTCCAGCGAAGAAAACCTTAAAGCGGCTGCTGCGTTTTCGTTCGTGGAGCGTCGTTGGCGAAGAACGGTCAAGTCTACAACGGAGGTTTGTAACGGTTCTTCCTCTTTTCTTTAGAAAAGTTTCAAAAATAAATTTAGATTTATTTTAGCATGTTTAAACCGATTTTACAGCGGCTTTAAAGTTTGTTTAAAGTTTTGTTTGAGTTATCGTAACGGTATTTTAATGTTAATTAATATACGGCGTAAGGTCCAATCGATGCGCTTCCGCTGCGTGGGGACTTTTATTCCCTTCAATCGGCATCAGAGCCATCGCTGTCCCTATTAATTAATTTTAAAAGTTGCGATAGACTCTAATAGGTGGGATTTATGCATAATGTATGTTCGGTTTGCATTGAACTGTTTGGGTTAATTTTATGGCCATAGATTTTATTTTTATGTGATTTTGATCATGTAAGGCCCGGTGTTTCGGGTATTTTATGTAAAATCGAGTCCTATGTAAGTCCGGGTCTAGAATAGGTTTTTATGAGATGAAAATCGAAGCAATCGCCGCTGAAATCGGGGTCAAAATCGGAGAATCGATGCTGCTGCCGCCCAGAATCTGCCTCCAGACGCAACAGCGTCGGGACGCTCCTTCAACAGCGTCTCGACGCTGTCTCGATACCGAAGGCGCTCGGTAAGGAAAGCACATAGCCTCGGGACGCTACCTCAACACAGCGTCTCGACGCTGTCACGATGGAGGCGCGACCTAGGGTTTCAAAAGGCGCGGTTCAAGGCATGGTCGGACCGGTTTGGCTGGGCTGGGACCTATTTGGTCCGGTTCAGCCAATTTTTGGCATGAGTCGTGATTTTGGAGGCCGGTTTGAGGTGGTTCGGGGCGGTTCGTGCTGTCTAGACCAATTCCGGAGCTGTACATGGATTTTTTAGGATAGAATTTAGCTAAATTAATGTAATTTAATGCTTTATTTTATCCTAGGGGCCAAAATTAACCGGTTCAATTGCTATTTATATGCTTTATGGATGTCATATAGAATATTTAATCCCATCTTAGGTTATAAACATGCTCATGCATTTTTTATATATTATAAATTGTTATAATGTATGTTTAAATGCATGGATTTGTTTTCATATTTTTTAATATAAGTGTATATTAATTATATGAAAAATTGGAAAGCATGAAGCATGTCATTACTTAAATTAAATATAAATAGTTATGTTTAATGTGATGAATGAAGCATGCTTGTTTGATTTTCTTGATTGGTTTATAATTGTTATAATAAAAGAAAATAAAAAATTGCATGAAGCATGAAACATCCATAATTAATAATACAATTGTTATATTATTCATGCAATTAGTGTGGTTTAATTATTTAATTTGAATGATATTGTTGAATGAATTAAACCCTAGATTCTTGATTATAGGATTAATCATTAAAATTTGAAATAGTTCTTTAATATTAATGATTAGAAACCGTCAATCTATAATCAAGATTTGCATGCAAACATAAGATCATAGGAGGAATTGGATTAATTTTAAATTGTTTAAAATTAATTAGACCTAGATCAGTTTCTAATAGGATTAGAATCTTTTCTTACTTAGTTTTTAAAAATAGTTTTAATTGACTAAGTAGGAAAAACATTGCTATGATTATAAGGGAACTCCACCGGTAATGTTCTGTCTAAGGCTGAGGGTATTTAAGTTGACGGTTTACGGAACACCTCCTACCTGGGAACTGACCTGGAATACCGGAGTTGAATTAATCATAGTTAAATGTTAGCATGCAATGTCACTAGGTTTATTAAAAGTGTTTAATGCACCTAAATCTTTAGAGTAAAGACCTTACATTACTGAGGTTATAAGGGAACTCTCTCGGTAAAGTTCTGTCTAAGGTTGGGGGTATTTAAGTTGACGGTTTACGGAACACCTCCTACATGGGAACTGACCCGAACATTGAGTTGAATTAACCATAGTAATGTTGACTAGCAATGTTGGGTTTATTAAAAGAAGTTTAATTCACCCAAAAGATTGCAGTTGAATCCTTTCCATAATTGTTATAATAGGATCAGACTTAGATAGATTAACTTAGCCGAATACTATCTAAGTTAAATAACCCTATATTAACCTTAGGACATTTTCAGTGGGAGGAAAATTACAAAACAAGATTTAAATCAAGTTTTGCTCCTATGTCCCTATATTCACAACGTGAGATTCATGCTCGGCTTCGAGTCGCCTTAGGAGCGGCCTCCCTTCGGAAAGTGTTTGCATGGATCAATATCAAGGTGAATGGGAAAAATGTCTAGAGTAAGTGGGAGCGGGACACGTGTCAACGTATCCCTCGGTCTCCGCCCATAGTTCACACCGTGAGAGTCCTATGATCCGCCTGCAGGTTGTCCTGGCGCAACCATCCCTTCGGAGGGCCTGGTCATAGGATTCGGAACATCGTGAACTCCTGAAAAGGATAGGAGCTCTTAGGCTAATCACCAACAGTTGTCTTTCCCTTCGGTAGCCTGTTGGTGCGTGCCTCTGAGATCTGAAAGTGGGAGGGTTACACTTACGAGGATGAGTTAAAAGTGTTAACAAATCCTTGACCGAACAACGGTGGCTAATGTCTATAGGAATATGAGTTATTCTGGAATTAGAATTAGCTGAGAGGTGTCTCATTTCAAAGGAGGAGTGCCTGATCACCCTTCGGTGGCTGACATTCTAAACCTCTGAAGCGTCGTTGCAAAACTAAATCGATAGTTTTAGGGTTCTGTGATTATCTGTTTTGCTAAATTGATTGGATTGTGTGCAATTGTTTGCTTGTATGATGGGTTAAGACAAAGATAACTAATACGGTCATTGTTTGTTTAAATTTCAGCAATGTCTTCCTCAATTGTCTCTCTGCTTAAAAATGAGAAATTAACCGGCGAAAATTATGCTACGTGGAAGTCGAACCTGAATACGATTCTTGTTGTCGATGATCTGCGGTTCGTCTTAACGGAGGATTGTCCTCCAGCCCCTACTCGTAATGCATCCCAAGCAGTTAAGGATGCTTATGACCGCTGGACAAAGGCCAATGATAAGACTCGCGTCTATATCTTAGCCCGCTTATCTGAAGTTTTGGCTAAAAGGCATGAGAGCATGGTAACAGCGAGGAAGATTATGAACTCTCTCCAGGAGATGTTTGGACAACCGTCCTACCAACTCCACCATGACGCTCTCAAATACGTTTATAGCTGTCGCATGAAAGAGGGCACGTCTATTCGGGAGCATGTCCTGGATATGATGGTCCAATTCAACGTGGCAGAGGCAAACGGGGCGGTCATAGATGAGCGTAGTCAGGTTGCATTCATCTTAGAATCTCTTCCGAAGAGTTTTCTACAGTTTCGAAGCAATGCAATGATGAATAAAATAACATTCAACCTGACTAGCCTCCTGAATGAGCTACAACTCTATCAGTCTCTTCTTAAGAACAAGGGACAGATAGAAGGAGAGACAAACGTTGTCCACTCTAAAAGAAAGTTCGAGAAGGGTTCATCCTCTAGAACTAAATCTGTAGCCACTTCTTCAAAGAAAACTCAGAAGAAGAAAGGAAACAAAGGGAAAGCTCCCAGCACTGCTGCTAAAAGCAAGGGAAAAGCCAAAGCTGTGGCAGACAAGGGCAAGTGTTTCCACTGCAATGTAGATGGACATTGGAAGAGAAACTGCCCAAAGTACCTTGCTGAGAAAAAGAAGGAAAAGGAAGGTAAATTTGATTTACTTGTTTTAGAAACATGCCTGGTAGAACATGATGAGTTTACCTGGATACTTGATTCAGGAGCAACTAATCATGTTTGCTCTTCTTTTCAGGAAAATAGTTCCTTTCGGCAGTTGAACGATGGGGAAATGACACTCAGGGTCGGAACAGGAGAATTCATTTCAGCTAAAGCAGTGGGAGCTGCGAAGTTATTTTTTAGAAATAGATTCTTACTTTTAGAAAGTTTGTTAATCGTTCCCAAGATTAAGAGGAACTTAATTTCTATTTCATGTTTGATTGAACAATCGTATACAGTTACTTTTGATATGAATGAAGCGTTCATTTATAAAAATGGTGTACTTATTTGTTCAGCCAAATTGGAAAATAACTTGTACGTTTTAAGACCAACCGAAAACAAAACACTTTTAAATCACGAATTATTTAAAACTGCAGAAACTCAAAGAAAAAGACAAAAGATTTCTCCATCAAGTAACAATACTCATCTTTGGCATCTTAGACTTGGTCATATAAACATCGATAGGATCGGTCGTTTGGTAAAGAATGGACTTCTAAGCAAGTTAGAAGATGATTCACTACCACCTTGTGAATCTTGTCTCGAGGGAAAAATGACCAAGAGACCCTTTACTGGAAAAGGTTACAGAGCCAAAGAACCCTTAGAGTTAATACATTCGGATCTGTGTGGTCCAATGAATGTAAAAGCTCGAGGAGGGTATGAATATTTCATCTCATTTATTGATGATTATTCAAGATATGGTTACTTGTACCTAATGGGACATAAGTCTGAAGCCCTTGAAAAGTTTAAGAAGTTTAAGGCTGAAGTTGAAAACCTATTAGGTAAATCTATTAAAGTACTTCGATCTGATCGAGGAGGGGAGTATATGGATCAAAAATTCCAGGATTATATGATAGAACATGGAATCCAATCTCAACTCTCAGCCCCTGGTACACCTCAGCAGAATGGTGTGTCAGAAAGGAGAAATAGAACCTTGTTAGACATGGTTCGATCAATGATGAGCTATGCTCAATTGCCTAGCTCGTTTTGGGGGTATGCAGTAGAGACTGCAGTATACATCTTGAACAATGTTCCCTCGAAAAGTGTTTCTGAAACACCTTTCGAATTATGGAAGGGGCGTAAACCTAGTTTGCATCACTTTCGCATCTGGGGTTGTCCAGCACACGTGCTTGTGACAAATCCTAAGAAACTGGAACCTCGTTCAAAACTGTGCCAATTTGTTGGTTACCCTAAAGAAACGAGAGGTGGTTATTTCTACGACCAACAAGAAAATAAGGTGATTGTATCGACAAACGCCACTTTCTTAGAAGAAGACCACATGAGAGATCATAAACCACGCAGCAAAATAATATTAGGAGAAGCTACTGAAGAATCATCAAGAGTTGTTGATGAAGTTGGACCTTCAACAAGGGTTGATGAAGGAACTAGTTCTTCAGATCCATCCCGTCCATCTCAAACGTTGGGAATGCCTCGACGCAGTGGGAGGATTGTATTACAACCTGACCGCTACTTGGGTTTAACTGAAACTCAGGTTGTCATACCTAATAATGACATTGAGGATCCATTGTCCTATCGACAGACAATGAATGACGAAGATAAGGATGAATGGGTCAAAGCCATGAACCTGGAAATGGAGTCAATGTACTCCAATTCTGTATGGGAACTTACAGATCTACCAAATGGGGTAAAACCCATAGGGTGCAAATGGATCTATAAGAGAAAAAGAGATGCAGTTGGAAAGGTACAGACCTTCAAAGCTAGACTAGTGGCAAATGGTTATACCCAAAAGGAAGGGGTTGACTATGAGGAAACCTTTTCTCCTGTAGCCATGTTAAAGTCCATAAGAATTCTCTTATCCATAGCCACATATTATGACTATGAAATATGACAAATGGACGTCAAGACTGCCTTTCTGAATGGTAATCTTGAAGAGAATATCTTCATGTCTCAACCCGAAGGGTTCATAGGCCAAGGTCAGGAACAAAAGGTTTGTAAGCTCAATCGATCCATTTATGGATTGAAACAAGCATCCAGATCATGGAACATTAGATTTGATACTGCAATCAAATCTTTTGGCTTTGACCAAAACGTTGATGAGCCTTGTGTGTACAAGAAAATCAACAAAAGGAAAGTAGCTTTTCTAATACTTTATGTAGACGATATCCTACTCATTGGGAATGATGTAGGATACCTCACTGACATTAAGAAATGGCTAGCAGCCCAATTCCAAATGAAAGATCTGGGAGAGGCTCAATATGTTATGGGAATCCAAATCATTAGGGATCGTAAGAAGAAAACGCTAGCTCTGTCTCAAGCAACGTATATTGACAAGATGTTGTCTCGATATTCGATGCAAAACTCCAAGAAGGGACTACTACCCTTCAGACATGGGGTACACCTGTCTAAGGAACAGTCTCCTAAGACACCTCAAGAAATTGAGAACATGAGACACATTCCCTACGCCTAAGCTGTGGGCAGCTTAATGTATGCTATGCTCTGCACTAGGCCTGACATATGTTATGCAGTGGGAGTAGTCAGTAGGTATCAGTCTAATCCAGGGTTGGACCACTGGGGAGCGGTTAAGAATATCCTCAAGTATCTTCGGAGAACGAGGGACTACATGCTTGTGTATGGAGCTAAGGATTTGATTCTTACTGGATACACTGACTCTGACTTTCAAGCTGATAAGGATTCAAGGAAATCCACATCAGGGTCAGTATTCACCCTCAATGGAGGAGCAGTAGTATGGAGAAGCATCAAACAAGGATGCATAGCAGACTCAACCATGGAGGCTGAGTATGTAGCAGCTTGCGAAGCAGCTAAGGAGGCAATATGGCTCAGAAAGTTCTTGACTGATTTGGAAGTGGTTCCGAATATGAACGTGCCCATAACACTATACTGTGACAACAGTGGGGCTGTAGCCAACTCAAAAGAACCTTGAAGCCACAAACGAGGTAAACACATCGAGAGGAAGTATCACCTGATACGGGAGATTGTGCAACGAGGAGATGTGATCGTCACTAAGATCGCCTCGGAGCACAACATCGCTGATCCATTTACGAAGGCTCTCACGGCTAAAGTGTTTGAGGGTCATCTAGAAGGTCTAGGTCTACGAGATATGTATGCAATCTAATCTAGGGCAAGTGGGAGAAATGTATAATGGGTATAAGGATGCCCTAGTTCATTGTATTAATATACATGACATTTCCAGCTTTAGATTATTGCATTTACATCCCACTAACTAGTGTTTTAGTTCAAGTGGGAGTTTGTTGGGTTTTATGCCCTAAAACTCGTAGATAGTGAATGTAACCGTTGACCGGATATTAATGAAATAATATTGATATATTTTTCCATTAATTGTTATTAGTTATTTTATATATGTCTTTGCCTAATAATAACCCTAATCCAATAAACTAGACATCCAAGGCTGTAATATGAGTCTTAAACTATATGTAGCGACATATGGGATCATTGTTCAAGAAACAGCCTAAAGGGTCTATAGTATAGGGATAAGACTGGGTGCCTTATCCTGGTGACACTATGGATACGGCCCACTTTGTATTTGATACAAACGCTGCGATCCAACGCGTTCGAGTAGGAGACATGCGAGTGAGGGTATCCTATGCAATGAGTTTGCATAAGACCGGACCGCGAAATAGTAACCACTGGTTATAACACCGTTAACTAGTTGGTTTTCTATTTCACTAGGACGACCTAGACAACTTAGTCTTAATCCTGAGTTGATTATGGACTCCTGCTCATGAGAGATTGTCCTTTGATTTGTATGGGTGAGAGTGGCCAATACGCCGACTCAATAAGCCTACCACTTTGGGGACAAGACCGAATGGGGAGCTGGAAACATAATCGTACAAGATGGAATTCACTCCTTCCCGACTTTAGGGAAGCAGATGAGTGTTCCCTTAAGTGGTTACTCCGAGTCTTGAACAAAGGGCCCTACCCTCTCAATGGCACGAGAGGGTTTTCTGTTTGATGGTTGGACCACAAACAGGTTGTTCATTAGAGGAGAATTGGTACTTAAGGAAATAGAGGTAACCCAGGGGTAAAACGGTAATTTGACCCAGCTGGTGTTACGGATACTCGTGAAGGACTAACTAGTCGATATTGGTCTAGATTCGTGGACACAGAAAATATGTCTGCAGTGAGAAGAGTGCAACTGTGAGTCTATAGTGGAATGTACACACAGTTAACGAATATTGATTAATGTGGTTAATGAGTTTGGCCAATTAATCTCACATCGTTGGAGCTTCTGATCTGCAGGTCCATTAGGTCCCACTGGTAGCTCGTAAAGTAATTTGAGGCAACTAAGAAATAAAAGTAAATTGAAAATGTTCAATTTATTAAGGGAAATAAATATAATATATATTGATATATTATTTTGAGAGAAATTAATATTTGAAAAGTTCAAATATAAATTTATGGAAGTTTGAAAGAGTTCAAAATAATGAATTAATTAATTTAAGGCCTAAAAAGTGTTTGGGCAAATTAATTAATTCTAGGCCGGGAATTAAATATGTGATATTTAATTGGTGGTTAATTAATTAAAGAATTCATTAACCGGGAATTAATCAATTATGGAAATATTTAATCACTTAAGGAAGTGATTAATCATTTATGGAAATGATCTAATCACTTATGGAAGTAATTAGTCATTTGTGGAAAAGATTAATCAATTATGGAATTGATTGATCATGATTGATTAATTAAGGAATAAGATTGAATCAATTATGGAAAAGATTGATTTAATTGAATATTTTATTCATGGCCTCTCTTCTATAAATAGAACACTAGACCTAATTGGTCATGACACTTGACACTCTTGAAAGACAAGACCTAGAATTCTCTCTAGCCTCCCTCTTAGAGAAAGACTCCCACAAGTCTTTTGCCTCCTAGACTCAGAGACATACCGGTGTAACCTCTGTGGTGATTGTGTCAATCAAAGAAGAATTTCTAGCGAAGAAAACCTTAAAGCGGCTGCTGCATTTTCGTTCGTGGAGCGTCGTTGGCGAAGAACGGTCAAGTCTACAACGGAGGTTTGTAACGGTTCTTCCTCTTTTCTTTAGAAAAGTTTTAAATATAAATTTAGATTTATTTTAGCATGTTTAAACCGATTTTACAGCGGCTTTAAAGTTTGTTTAAAGTTTTGTTTGAGTTATCGTAACGGTATTTTAATGTTAATTAATATACGGCGTAAGGTCCAATCGATGCGCTTCCGCTGCGTGGGGACTTTTATTCCCTTCATGAGAGAGGAGCGACAACGTTGGGTTGCCGGCTATGGGTCTCGCCAGATCTGGGTGCACGGTGGGTTTTTTTTTAGTTCTATATATTTTTTTTAACAAGTGAAAGAAAAGGAATGGATGAAGAAGGAAGAAGAAGAAAAATGGAGGGAAAAAAAACCGTCACCCCCGCCGGTGACGAGCGACGGTCGACGGCGGCCGGTGGTATGTTATGGAAGAAGAAGGTTTATAGAGATGAAGAAAGAGAAGGTTTATGGAGAGGAAGATGGAAGAAGAAGAGAAAAATAATAGTATTTTAATTAATTTATTGATATTTTATTTTTAAAAATTTTAAAAAAATTACTAAAAAACAGGCCGCTTCAGTAATCAATTAGTATTTAACGGAAAAATAGATGAAGAGACCAAAATGAAACAAAACTTAAACCTCAGGGACTAAATTGTCGAGTTTGAAAACTCATGGACCAAAATGAAACTGTTCACACGTAACTTCGGAGATGGAGACACGTGGAATAAACAATATATTTGTATTTATGTAATATGCATGTGGGTGTACAATCTCTAACTTTAATCATCTGATTCTCTCCCTCATGTGTGTGAATGTGTTTCACTCGAGGGCTGAAACGCTTGATCTCGAGTCTGAGGCTTCAATGAATTCTTGGAACTTGAAGTTTTCCAGTCTTGAAGGAGCCTTCAATCTTCAAGAAGTGTTGATGTCCTGAAGAGTCTTTGATCTTCAAGGAGTGTTGAAGTCTTGAAGAGTGTTGGATCTTCAAGAAGTGTTGATGTCCTGAAGAGTCTTTGATCTTTGAGGAGTGTTGAAGTTTTGATGAGTGTTTGGTCTTCAAGAAGTGTTCAACACTTGAACTTATGAATTGTAGAGAGTCTTCGGTCTTCAGACTTGGTGGAGTCTCTCTGAATTCTCTAGTTCTGCTTGAGAGCTTTGAAACTCTAAACTCTTGTCTTTGTGAGAGTGTAGAATTTCTGAACCCTTGAAATGGAGGAGAACCCCTCTATTTATAGAGTTCTCACTGGATGAGCCCTGATGACTTTTGGGCCTAATAACTTGGACTTGGGCTTTATTGGTCTTGGATTCGACTATTTGGTCTTGGGTCTGGTTTATATTTGACCCAAAACCATATGACCCAATATTTAAAAGACCAAAATTTTATCCAATTAATTATTTTCTTTAATTAATTGGTCAAATTAATTAATTTGATCAAAATAATTTATTTTTAATTAATTGATCAAATGGACATTTGGCCCTAAAAATTTATAATTGGCCAACTTTGTCTTCAAATTAAATTTGGACACATGTCAATTTATAATTGGTCCCAAATTTAATTATTCGTAATTTTTTCATTAATTTTAGATAATGACGTGGCAATTTGTGATTGGAAAAAATTTCTCGTTCAACAGAAACCTAACCCAAACCTCGGAACTAAACCTGTATTTTTCTCTAAAACTAACCTAGCTAAAACATGGAAAAGAATTAGAGTAATAGTAGTACAATGACCATTTTTTTTAGTTTAAGTAGGACTACGACGAATTTGATCATATAGCTAGCGAATAAAATAATGGATAATTGTAATGGGTGGCAACATGAAGGTAAATAATTACAAATATAGCAATTTTTAAAAATATTTGCAAATATAGCAAAATTTTTTAATTAATTTTTTATATTCCTAAATTGCCCTTGTGTGCCCATCTTCTTCTTCCTCGTCAGTTTTTTTTTTTTTTTTTTTTTTTTTTTTTTTTTTTTTTTTTTACTGATAGAAAGTCTTTTTATTACTGATAGATTCTATCAGTGGTAGAAAAATTTTCTATCAGTGATAGAAAGTTTCTATCACTGATAGAATAAAGTTTCTATCAGTGATATTTCTATCACTGATAGATTCTATCAGTGATAGAAAAATTTTCTATCGGCGATAGAAAGTTTCTATCACTAATATTTCTATGACTGATAGATTCTATCAGTGGTAGAAAAATTTTCTATCAGTGATAGAAACTTTCTATCACGGATAGAATAGAAAATTTCTATCACGGATAGAATAGAAGATTTCTATCACTAATAGAAACTTTTTCTATCGGTGATAAAAGATTTCTATCACTGATAGGTTCTGATAAAAAAACTTTTTATAGAAAATCATAGAAAAACTTTTGATAAAAAATCTTTCAATCCCTGATCACCCATAAAAATCTTTCTATCTCCGATAAAAATCTTTCTATCACCGATATAATCTATAAGTGATAGAAAAACTTTCTATCACCGATAGAAAAGCTTTCTATCAGTGATAAAAGATTTCTATTCCTGATAGAAATTTTTACTATTCTATCAGTGATAGAAAGATATTCTATCAATGATAGAAAACTCTTGATAGAAAATCTTTCAATCCCTGATAGAACCTATCAGTGATAGAAATCTTCTATCACTTATAGAAATTTTTTCTATGAGTGATAGAAAAAATTTCTATCATTCATAGAAAATCTTTCTATGAGTGATAGAAAAACTTTCTATCTCTATCACTGAGACTGATAGAAAAACTTTTCGTGAGTTATAGAAAATCTTTCTATCACTGATACTTTTCTATCAGTGATAGAAGAACTTTTGTTTCTATCAGCGATGGTGATACATGGTGAAATCGAGCATTGAAAAATAAAGCAAAAACGAACGATTATAGAAATCAAACACTGAAAAGCAAAAAACAAACACTGATAGAAAACCAAATAACAACAACCAAACACTGATAGAACACCGAACAAGTGATAGAAAAATATCTATCGCCGATAGAATCTATCAGTAGTAGAAAAATTTTCTATCATATGATAGAATCTATCAGTGAAAGAAATTTTCTATCACTGATAGAAAATCTTTCTATCACTGATAGAATCTATCAGTGATAGAAAACTTTCTATCAGTGAAAGAAAATCTGGAGGGGTATTTTAGTAAATGCAACACACAAACTATTAGATTTTGCTATTTTTGCAATTTTTTTTGTGGGTTGCTAGATTTGCAATTATTTTGGTCCATATTGCTATCCTTGCAACCGGCCCTAAAATAATTATAATTATCTTTCCACGGGTGTGGGTTCAATTTTTCATGGTAAATTTGTTGACTGCAAAAATATAGTATACAATGTTATTAATATTACTACAAATTAATCATCCAACATTTCAACCCTTTTTTTTCTTTCGGATAAACTTTCAACATTATTTAATAATGATGTATGGTTTAATAAGGATATTTTGCAATGTGAATAGATAGAGTAGGTATTATGGGAGTGTTGTGTATGCGTTTCTTTCTACTGGAAAAATTGCAATGAGAGACCTTCAAACTTTCATTTTTCGGTGTAAGACCCCTACACACTTTTATATATTGTTTTTAAAATTGCACTCTATTGATTATAATATAAAAATCATTATATTATATTCTAAAATAAAAATTAGGTTAGATTACATGTTTAGTCCCTAAACTTTCTGAGGTGTGTCAAATCAGTCTCTAACTTTAAAAGTTTCAAATACGTCGTCGAACTTTTAATATTTTTGTTTCTAATAGATCCCTAAACTTTAAAAAATATCAAATAGGGTCCTAACTTTCACATTTGTGTCCAATAGGTCCCACAAGACTACTAAATACAAAATTGGAAGTTTAGAGTCTCGATAGACATAAAATTCAATTTTATATATAGTAGATTGATTGGTTTTTAAAAATCTCGATTATGTAAAAGACTTATTAGACACAAAATTGAAAGTTTAAGAACCTATTAGACATTTTTAAAATTTAGGGACATTAGAAACAAAATTGAAAGTTCAAAGACCTATTAGACATGTTTTAAAGTTCAGAGACCTAATTTATAAAGTCGTAAAAATTTGAAGACTAAATTGTAATAAAACCTAACAATTAACAGTCAAAGTAGAAAATATATTTTAAAGTTTACGTGAAATAGGTATATGTTAAACGGTGGAGGGTAAGAAATAAAATGTAAATATTTTTCCTTGCGTACTAAAAAAAAATTGTTTCGTCATAGATAATCTATACTATATATAAATGGGGCTAAGAGGGGAGAATCTTTTGTTTCCTCTTTTGCCCCTACTTTTTTAGTAAATTCCTATTTTGACCTTCCTTAATGTGATGTGGCTCTTCAAGGGTATGTCTACTCATCCCAATGGATGCAATTAATATTGACGAGACATGACTATTGATGAAGGTAGTTATACATCAAAATGCATCCATTCGTGTATGGATATGATCCATGTATAAAAGATATTGAACTATGTAATATACTTCTTTTATAATTAATTCTTCCTTTATTGTTGTTCATAGATAATTGATTTTGTGCAAAAACATGTAGATTCATGAATTTCGTAGTTATATTATTTTTATCTTTAGATTTTAGAGTTGTTATTTCATTAATTTCCTTTATTTAGTAGTTATAGTATCCTTTATTTATGTTTTCTTTTCACTCAGACAATTGGTTACCCGTCGGGCTTCAATCACCAATTTCAAAATGGATGAGAAAGGTTAGCCAATTATCGTATTCATCATTCATCCGCAATAAAATTACACTTCTTTCAATGGGTAAAAATTGTAAGTACTTTACCATAAAATTGTAGATTGCAATTAATTTTTTTCTTTTACTATTGTGTTTGTTACCCAAAACACACTACATTTTATCTGTATAGAATTTACTTCATCATGGAATTTTGATGAAATATTCTTTCTTTTTGTTGTAAAAAAAAACATTTCTTCAATTGCATGAAATTTCATGTCGAGATTTTGTTTTTTATTATTGAATTTACTGGTTGTGATTGTGGTTTGATGGATTTTATATTATTTCATATTGTGGTTGATGTATTTTTATGATTAATTATTATTAACGTAAATAATTATACAAAGAAGTAGAATAACCTTAATAAATTTATTCACTTGTTAGTTGGGATTTAGGACTGATATTGAATAATTATTCTTGACTTTTTAAATCAACTTTTAAAATGAAAAAAAAAAATGATGGTTGTTTGGATTGTCATCAATTTAACCAAAATCTATTGTTCACAATTGTGAAATATTAAAATTAGTATATATCACAATTTTCTTAGATTTTATTAATTCCAAATTTTTTTATATATTAATTGCTTGATTATGTCTCCTATATGTTTTTTACCACCCACCCATGTAGGACTTAGTTGATAGCCTTAGTTCAAACATGATTAATTTATATCGGGAGTGATGGGTTGTCATAGTTAATAAAGATAGATATGTATGGTTTTGGAAACAGAAGGAAAATTTAACAATTTAAGACAATATCTTTGAAGCCTATGTGAGTATTCATGGAGGTGGGTAATGAACACAATATTTGTTTTATATTTGTGAATTAGTAGAGAATATAGAAAGAAATGATAAAATAGATGGAAGTATAAAAAAGATAGATAAAGAATAAAACATGTTTCTAAAATATAACAAATTATTTTAAATAATTATTCAAAACAGAGATTCTACAAAATTTTTGAAAAAAACAAATTACATTCTTCAAATTTCTTTACTTTTAATAATATTCCATAGACGAAGTTTTAAAAAAATTTAAATGAACCTTAAAGAAAACGTTTTGATGGAATTTTTTTAAGCAGTAAGTATATTACAAACTCATTTAAAAAAATAAGAAGAAATTTTATTAAAAAAATACTATTATGTTTTATTAAAAATTCACATAAATGTTTAAATTAGAATTTCATAGTTTGTGGTGAAAAAAAGTTCAATGTTTTCATTTTTTGACTGAAAATATTATAAATGAAATATTTACTATTTAAACTGAATGAAAAATATATTCATTCAACATTTAAATTTCTTTGTGTTTTAAAGATTTTTAACCACGTGCATTGCACGGATCTTTTAACTAGTACAAATAAATGTTGCTTATCTTTTCAATTAAGTATTTACCATCTCATCAAATATCAAATAAATGTAAATTAAAAAAATGCAATTCATACCAAAAACAAGTCTAACGCAATAATAATTAGATGTCGACTCCGAGGTTAGAGTTTCGAATCCCTCCACACATGTTGAACCCAAATAATAATAATAATAATTCATGTCTAATTCAGAGGACTGTAATGATAAAGATTGGATTGAAAAAAGAACACAAATAAAAATGAGTTAGAAAAAACTACTAATTAAGGTTTCGTATGATAACCATTTCGTTTTTTGTTTTTTGTTTTTGAAAATTGTGTTTGTTTTCTCTCAATCTTCCTACCATGGTTTTCATTTTTGTTAGGGAGACATTTGAGTTCCTAGCCAAATTCCAAAACCAAAAACAAGTTTTTGAAAACTTTTTTTTTTTGTTTTCAAAATTTGACTTGATTTTTGAAAATATGAAAAATGATGTAGATAAAAAATAAAGAAGCTTGTGGGTAAAACTAGTATTTATAGGCTTAATTTTCAAAAACCAAAAACAAAAAACAAAATGGTTATCAAACAGAGTCTAAATTATATATTTAGTATTCCATTTATTCGTGGAGTTAAGGTTCCCCTGGATATATACATATCAAGGACAAAATGTGATGGCATAATTGGCTCCACCCGTGCACGTAAAGGTACTAGTCGCATCATCGTAAGCGTAACTATAAGCTTGCGGACACTGATTCTTGAATATCTTCGAATAATTCGTGGGTGGACAAGTCTGTGGCTGATTGTGGTCGCCGCTGCAGCAATATTCCGGTCGATTGAAAGCCATACAAGCACTTTTACATGAAATCACTGCGCCATCTTGGCCTCTAATGGCTAATTCCGGTGGACAAACCGCATTTACATTTCCTGCGCAAACTACTGCACTGCACCCACCCGATCCGCCTATTGGTGTCAACGAAACGGGCAAATTGAAGCCATCCACGAGGCTGATGTCAAAGAAATCTTGGCCGCCGTTTGGCGCTATGGTGAATTCCACGAGGCTTGCCGGCGGAATTGCACCGGCGCCGTTGCACGTGACTTGTCCGCTGCCACAGTCGCCGGTTCCGCAAGAGAACTTCCCACTCGCGTCTGTGGAGCAGAGAGTTCGAGCCCAAAACCTGCCGGACCACGGCGGAGAAGTGGTCACCGTCGTTGTCGACCCAGGCAGTAATTCGAAGCCGGTGGTCGACAGTTGGCTGCCGGCGCCAGTCAAGCCTCCCGGCCAAATTGGGAAATTACAGTTGTTTTTAATGGCGAAATCGACCGAGTAAACCCCTGCACATATATTATAATTATTGATTTCAAATAAAAAAAAAAAAAAAGGGAAAAATACACTTTTAGTCCAATTTAGTCTCTCAGGTTTGAGATAAGGCAGAATTTGGTCCCTAAAAACTAACCGGCTGCTGACGTGGCACTATTATTTTAATTAAAAATAATAATTTTTTAATTTTTTAAAATAAAAATATATTAAAATAATAAAAATATTATTATTTTTAATTTATTTTATTTCTTTTTATTCTTCTCTCCCACCTTCTTCCTCCTCCTCCTTCTCCTTCTACTCTCTCTCCCACATTTTCCTTATAATTTTTGCTATTCCATTTTGAAAAATTGATATTATTTTATCGTATCTCTAAAAGTTCTAGACAGAATAACCAAATAATTTTCTTTTTATAAGACATTACAATCAATATACTCGTTGGAATTTCTTCCGAAGATATTTAAGATTTTCATAATATCATTTTTTTTTCGTTTTAAAATTTCAAGAATAATTTTATTTTAAAAATGCATGGATATCATTACATGTTAATACGAACATAACTTAACAGCTTAACTGACATAAAACATATATCATTGATCCAGAGATGAAATATATTCGAATCTCCCACTCCATATTGTAAAAACACACAGAGAAAAAAAAAAAAAAAAACTCCTTAATATAAAATAATTTTAAGCGAATATCTAAAAAGCATGGATTAAACCATAAATAATTAAAAGTAAATAAACCTGCTTTAGAAAAAACGTAGTGATTGTCATATTTTTCTTTTTAAAAATCACTTACCAAATAAATTACGCAATTTCAAGCCATCAACTATCACATGGACAATTCATCAAGAATAACTTCAACGACAAAAAATACAAATACAAATACTAAATTAAAGGGAAAAACCCGTTACGTTCAAATATTTGTAAATCATATAACTAACAATATAGAGATTTAACTTAAATCAAATGATAGAATATACCTGATCATGAATGAAAGTCTAAACAATTGCATTTGAATTGCCATGAATGCGAAAGTGACTCTCTCTTTTCAAAAACTATTACTTTCTAAAAATCGATTCTCTGTGTGAATATGAATATTTGGATCAAGTGAATACTATTATATAGTCCATGCCTCGATTTAAAAAACGACATGAGAATTATGAGTAATGAAGGATTTGACATGTGTAATTTACTGATAATTTCCTAATAAATATAGCAATACCATCCCAGAGGACATTTTTTATTAATATTATTATTTTTAAAACTTATTATTAAAATATAATTAGTTTGAAACTTATTATTAAAATATTGTAGTTTTAAATTTTCGGTCAAAGGTCGTCTCTTGAAGAGACGACCTTGATACACGTGTCGAATGCCATCTGACAATAAATTAAAAAAAAAAAAAAAAAAGAAATTTGCAGAGGTCGTCTCTTCAACAGACGACCTCCACACAAATATAAATTAATTGTAGTGTTGGTTCTTTGGTGTAGACGTTACTCTACTTCCTCCCCCTCCCATGTTCGAATCCCAACAACAGCGAGCCTTTTTTTTTTTTTTTTTCATTTCTAGTTTTTTGTTTTTAGATATCTCAGCAGTTTTTTTTTCTTATTTTCTTTTTCGTTTCTAGTTTTTTATTTTTAAAAATATAAGCAGTTTTTTTTTTTTTTTTTTTTTTTTCCTTATTTCACTTTTCTTTGAAATTTGGAGTTGAAACATACTTAAAAATCAACAATTTAATTTAAGGTATAAAGTGTACATTTTCTTTATATTTTTATTTTGAATTATAAAATTATTATAACCAACATTTTAATTTAGCTAATTGAGATAAAAGAAAAATAAACATCAGAAATATGACAAATAAATCAAACTGTTTTTATTTTTAAAGTGTACATTTGAAGTTGAAACATACTTAAAAATCAACAATTTAATTTAAGGTATAAAGTGTACATTTTCTTTATATTTTTATTTTGAATTATAAAATTATTATAACCAACATTTTAACAAAAACTTAAAGACTATGTGGGTGGATTCGAAGGGGGAAACCTGCAGCTCCACGGCGAACGAACCTGCAGCTTCGACGGAAGAGGCGGTGGATTCGAAGGGGGAAACCCCCTTCGTTTTTTTTTTTTTAACAAAAACTTTCCAATAGTGGGCGTGACCGGCTGGAAGAACGAAAGGGGATGTGGGTTTCATGACTGGAGGGAAGAACGAAGAATGAGAGGGAGGGAGGTGTTGCGACGTGGGTATGCTCACTGGAAAATACACAGACGAGGGGGAGAAGTGGGTTTGCTGGCGGTCAGAAAACACACAGACGAGGGGGGAGAAAAGAAGGATAAAAGGAAAAAAAAAAGAAAAAAACAATGGCTCGCCGACGGTCGGCGGCGACTCTGGTGGCTAGAAGAAGAAGAGGTGGCTGGTGGAAAAAGAAGAATGAGGGGGGAGAGAGAAAGAAATAAAAAAGGAAAAAATACACTTTTGGTCCCTGAGGTTTGGGTTAAGTTACACTTTGGTCCCTGAGTTTTAAAACTCAACAAAAATACCCCTAAGGTTTGAGATAAGCAGCATTTTGGTCCTTGTCGTCCAATTTGCGGTTAAAAGCTAACAGATTGCTGACGTGGCCACATTTTTTTAATTAAAAAATCATTTTTTTAATTTTTAAAATAAAAATAAATAAAAATAATAAAATATTATTATTTTAATTATTTTTTATTCTCTTTCTTCTTCCCCTGTTCTTCATCCTCTTCCCTCAACCCTTTATTCTCCTTCAAATCTCCAGATGCCGGCAACCGGCGGCCGACCACCGTTCGCCGACGTCGGCCAACCACCGTTCACCGCCGGTCGGCCGCCGGCGACTGTATTTTTTTTCTCTTTTTTTCTCCTTTCTTCTTCTCTCTTACCTCATTTTTCTTCTTTTCTTTTTTTTTTAAAAAAAAATTTAGAAGAGGGAGGATCCTCCCTGTCCAGATCTGAACGGGGAGATGATGAGGCTTCTCAGTTTGGTTTGCAGCATCGACACCATTCTTTCTGAAGCTCCAAAGTTGGACGACCTCTTCAATTTCCAAACAATTTTGCTACCCGAACGAGTTCCAATGAGTCACCAAACAGTACACATCACCGCTTCCGATCTTCCATTTTTTCAAGCAAATCACGCTTTCTCGAAGAGTCTCTATGGAAAGATTTCCGATCTTCCAACTTTGTTGCACGAACGAGTTCCAATGTGTCACCAAACAGTACACATCTCCGCGATTCGCTCTCTCATCGCCGCCAGCATCTCGGGAGCGGTCGTTAGCTTCTTCTTCCTCGACGGCTTTCGCTCACGAGGAACGTTCTTCGCCTCTGTTTTTTCTGTCTCCGATTCTGCGCGTTTTCTCTTTGGCCGCGATTATTTGAGTTCATCGTCGGATTTGGAATTCACCATCTGTATCAGAATGCTCGCAGCCTCCAATGCAGACGCATCAGTTTCTTCGCGACCGTTAACCAATTTTTCGAATTTATCGTCGATTTTGAAATTGGCCATCTGAAACAGAATGGATGCGGCCTCGAGCATAGATGTCTCAGTTTCTTCATGATGATTAATCGATTTCATACTTGCACAGTGAAATTACAAGTGTTTAAGAAATTAAAATCTAGGTTCGATTAAATAGAGGGTCAAAAGAAGTTGTTGGTTGTTCTTTCAAATTCCTCATGGAATTGGGATTTCCATTCTTATTAGTAAGCACTTTAAAAAATGTTATCCGTTTGAAATTCGGCTTCTGAATCGGAGGATGAACCAATAGTATTGTTCCAAAATGGGGTAAGAGAGAAGAAGAAATGAGAAGAAAAAAGAAAAAATAATAAAATACAGTCGCCGGCGGTGGCGAACAGTGGTCGGCCGACGTCGACGAACGGTGGCCGGCAACCGGAGATTTGAAGGAGAAAAAAAGGGTTGAGGGAAGAGGATGAAGAAGAGGGGATGAAGAAAGAGAATAAAAAAATAATTAAAATAATAATATTTTATTGTTTTTATTTATTTTTATTTTAAGAATAAAAAAATGATTTTTTTAATTAAAAAAATGTGGTCATGTCAGCAATCTGCTAGCCTTTAACGGCAAATTGGACGGTAGGGACCAAAGTGGTGCTTATCTCAAACCTCAGGGGTATTTTTGTTGAGTTTTAAAACTTAGGGACCAAAGTGTAACTTAACCCAAACCTCAGGGACCAAAAGTGTATTTTTCCCAATAAAAAAATAAAAAATAAAAGAAATATAAATAAAAAAGTATTGATATTTTATTATTTTAATATATTTATATTTTAAAATTTTCAAAAATAATTTTTTTAATAAAAAAATTAGTGCCACGTTAGCAAACCGTTAGTTTTAAACGGAAAAATGGATGGAGGGACTAAAATGAAATTAAAACCAAACCTCAGAGACTAAATTATTGAGTTTGAAAACTCAGGGACCAAAATGAAACCTAACTCAAACCTCAGGGACTAAAAGTGTATTTTCCCCTATTCTTGATGTTTAAAATATATAAAGGAAATGATATCTTGGCGCTTCTCGGTTGTCACATTTTCGATATCTTATTCTTGACAGTGGTTCTCTCGATACTTTTGAAAGCGTCAAGAGTAATATTTGACATTCCAAAAGCATCAAGTAATGCAATTTTTCTTGTAGTGACGACTTGTGAAATAATCACGAACTACTGCGAACACTACTACTATGGCTACACCGGTATGACTATGAGACTTCTAGAGGTAAGAGACTGGTGGGAACCTTTAGGGAAATTCTCAGAGTAGGAGAATGAATGAGATTCCTTTCACCCTACCCCAGGGGTCCTATTTATATGAAAATGCCATAAGATCTAATCCTTATAGGAAAAGGTTATGAATAAGATCTAATCAAATTTATTATCTTATTCATATCTAATTTTAATAAATAAATAATTAATTAATTACCCAATTAAATATCATATATTTAATGTTAGGAATTTTATTAAATTATTTATTTTATTAATTTGAATCCAATTCATATTAATTATTTGAACTCTTTCAAATAATTTCTTTCAAAAATTAATTTTGAAATTAATTCAAAATTATATTATAAAGTTTCATAAACTTTATATTATAATGTATCAATATACATTATATGATTCCCCTAAATAGATTGCACACTTTAAATTTACAATTAATACTTAATTGCCTCAAGTCTCTTTACGAGCTACTAGTGGGACCTAATGGACCTGCAGATCAGAAGCTTCAACGATATGAGATTAATCGGCTAAACTCATTAACCAATTAATCAATTTTTGTTAACTGTGGGTTCACACCACTAAAGACCCATAATTGCATTCTTCTCACTACAGACATAATTTTGTGTCCACGGATATAGACCAATAACAGCAAGTTAGTCCTTCACGAGTGTTCGTAACTCCAGCTGAGTCAAATTACCATTTTATCCCTGAGTTACCTCTACTTACTTAAGTACCAGTGCTCCTCTAACGAACAACCTGTTTGTGGTCCAACCACCAAATAGAAACTCATCTCAAGCTAGTGAGAAGGTAGGGTTTTTTGTTCAAGACCCGGAGACAACAGTTAAGGGAACACTCATCTACTTCCTCAAAGTTGGAAAAGAGTGAATTCTATCTTGTGTGATTATGTTCCCAGCTCCTCACTCGGTCCTGTCCCCAAAATGATAGGCTTATTGAGTCGACATTTTGACAACTCTCACCCATACAAATCAAAGGACAATCCCTCGTGAACAGGAGTCCATAATCCACTCACGATTCAGACTAAGTTGTCTAGGTCATCCTAGTGAAATAGAAACCTAACTAGGTTAACGATGTTACAGCTAGCGGTTACTAATTTGCAGTCCAATCTTATGCAAACTCATTGCATAGGGTACCTCCACTCGCATGTCCCCTACACGAGCGCGTTGGATCATTGCGTTTGTATCAAATACAAAGTGGGTCATATCCATAGTGTTACCAGAATAATAGCCTTATCCCTATACTATAGACCCTTCAGACTGTCTCTTGAACATTGATCCCCATATGTCTCCACATAGTGTTCAAGACTCATCCCACAACCTAGGATGTTTAGTTCATTGGATTAGAGTTATTTAAGCAAGATGTACATAATATAGACAATAACTCTTTATTGAAAAAATATCAAACAATACTTTATTTATGTTCGGTCAATTGTTACATTTACTATCTACCGGTTTTAGGACAGAAAATCCAACAATTACATAGCTTAAATATAAAGAATTATATTTAATTTAATGTCTTGTGGATGCTTGGGTGGTTTTCATGATTTGTATGAGATAAGGATTTATATTAATAAAATATGAAAATCAATTTGCATTAAGCATGACAGATCCATAGTTTAATATAATTGTTATATTAAGTCGTGAAATACAAATGTTATGGTTTATTGATTAATTTGAATTTGATTGTTAATTAATTAAATCATAGAAACTTTATTGTAGGGAGAATCATTAAAATTTATAAGAGTTATAAAATTAATGATTAGAAACTATCAACCTATAATAAAGATTGCATGCAATTCACTACAACAAATTTTGCTTTTAATGTCGGGCAATGTCTGACATTAAAAGTTTTAATGTCGGTCGCTTTTAATGCCGGTCATTGCCCGACATTAATAGTACCCTTTTAATGTCAGTCATTGCCTGACATTAAAAGGGCCCTTTTAATGTCATTCAACAAGCTTTGACCGAACTTTTAATGTCGGTCATTGCCTGACATTAAAAGTTGAGATGTGCGATATTAAAAGTGTCTGACATTAAAAGCGTCTGACATTAAATGTGCGATATTAAATTAAAAAAAAAATTGTTGGTTGCACACGTTGCTAACCAACCATCAATACTATTTCTTCCTTTTGTAAAAACCTGTAAACAAAATAAAATTTCAACGTATAAACAAAATAAAATCTCGAAAGTATTTTTACACAACAACTAATTCAACGAATATGAATTTAATTAATAAAATATAATAGTGTATATAATACAGGAAACTTTCCGTCTATCCACAAATCACATCCATGAACTAATTTACAAAGAAAAAGTAAAATTATTAAACAAAATAAGTACACAACTCCTTCTACGCTCTTCCGGCCAAGTTTCTCTCCGAGCTCATTTTCGAGAATATTCATTTCATCATCTACAACAGTTCTCGCTTAACAAGATGAATTCCAAACCTTATACAAAGAAAAAACGTAAGTACTCTAAAGGAAAATCAACATAACAAATGGTTGCAAACTATTTAACAGTACCATCCATGAAATCGAGACATTGGCAGACATCCAAAAGCCAAATATACATAAATCAATTTGACAAAGAGTAAGCATAATAGTAATATGTCCATATATAATGATCATGGCTATATATATCTTCCAACTTGGTTAGGAACTCAAAAGACAAAATATATATACATATCAAAGTCAATGCAAATGTTCAATGGAAAAAATGGTCTAATTTAGTATTTGAATCCTAAATCCATTCTAAATCTCTCATCACAATATAATACAACATAATGAAACAACAATTACTAAACAAAGAAGAAGAAGGCAAACACACCAAGTTACTATTCATTGAACTAATGAGAGTAATACATAGCGAAAGAAGGCAGACACACCATGTTACTATTCCTTCTAACTTAACCCTTGAACTCCAACATTAAGTTAGGGCAAAATGCAAACGCAACAGTAAGTATGAACCCAGAATCCAAAATCCAAAACATAATGAAACAACAATTACTAAACAAATATGCATGCTCAAGCTATAGATGTTTCCAATAGAAGAACAATCGAAAATTCAACTAAAAAACAGCTAGAGATTTTAAAGCGAACTAAACCAAACCTGACGAGTAGCATCTTTATAACGTTGTGCCTTAAAGCGAGCCAATCCAAGAGCACAGTGCAGGCTCACATATCTGGTACAATAAAGCAAATAGTATTGATACCTACAAGTAAAATGAAATTTTGAAATCAAAAGGTGTTTGTCAAGGTTTATCCAACATCTTTTCAAAAAATAATAATAATAATCCCAAGTACAATAATTGCAATATAGAAAGAACAACAAACAAACTCACCCCATAGGTGAAATGGGCATTGAAGTGAAGTAAGCCAACCATTAGAATGAACAAGAAAAGAAAAGAGGATCGACTAGTCTCACACCCTTAATCTTTGCTCAAGTTTTCAAACAACATCACTACTACCATTTCATTTTTCTCTAAATCATCTTTAATTCAAGACTAAACAAGAAATCGAACTATTGATGTTTACATATGTTCAACTACCAAACGAACTATTTATTTTTTCCTTAATTATTTTGGTAATTAACCAACAAAAACTACATATTTATCTAACTGCTTGTGACCTTTCTTTTTGTTTGTTGCTCCTCCACTTCGTTTAAGTTCAAGAGCCCATAATCTATTTGTGTAAGCATGAGTTTTCTTGACCATCTCAATAGCCTATAGCATAAAGTGAATGATTCGGTAGAATGAATTCTACATCTTAGAGGTACCAGTACCTGATGATATCTTGCCCACTGATTCAGATATTGAAATGCAAACACAATCAGTACAAGGCCAACAAGCACAACACAGGCATCCTAAAATGAGAGGAGAAAACCAATAAAATAACAACTAAAACCAATGAAAAGTAATAAATCAACTTAACCTAGTTATAAACCACATAGTCTTTAAGCACGAGACAAATATACAAGTTCTTAAACAACCAAAATACAGCAGCAGAATCAACCTACATTAAGTACAAATAGTAGCAAAATCAAACAGATCAACCTAAGCAACATGTTAAGATTAAAAAAAAAAAAGAAAGAAAAAAAGAAAAAAAGAAAAAAAAGAGCATTTCATTTTTGTCTTCTCTCTTCTCTTATTCATTACAACCCTGGATAAAAGCATCATGAACCATATGAAGGATTTGGAATTCCCCAATTCCATTAAAGCGGAAGCGTAATTGGGACCGATTCGTAGTTAATTTTGTTTATCCAAAAATACTATTGCATTGGTTAAATCATAGAACAAATTCTATACAAACTTAAGGCTAAGCATACAAAAATTATTAGATCTAAATCTAAAGGGGATAAGCAAACATACCGTCGTTGACGACTCTGAATACTTCAACGGACACCTTTCTTGATTTTGGACCAAGCATCAACAATTGGGACACCACCAATTGATCTTCCTCGCTATGACTCTAAGATTAGGAACGTAGCTGTGGGACTACCTAATCTTGAGTGGGAAAAACTCTAGAGAGAAAATTCTCCCTAAAGTTCTTGGGTTGAGAGAATATGAGAGGGAGGCTAGAGAGAATGCAAGAGTGCATTCTTGTGGCCTTATGTTGTTGTACCTAAACCCTAGGTTTAGTGTTCTATTTATAGGAGAAAGGACATAAATAAAATATTTGTTTAAAATCAATTATTTTCATAACTGATTTAATTTTTTCCATAATTAATCAATTCCATGACCAACCAATTTCATGATCAATCAATTCCATAATTGATTAATCTTTTCCATAAATGATTGATCACTTCCATAAGTGATTAAATCATTTCCATAAATGATTAATTACTTCCATAAGTGATTAATCATTTCCATAATTGATTAATTTCCAATTAATTAATTCTTTAAATAATTAATCACCAATTAAATATCATATATTTAATTTTAGACCTTCTATTAGTTAATTAATTAATTACCCAATTAAATATCATATATTTAATTTCAGGCATTCAATTAAATAATTCTATAATATGAATCAAATTAATATTAAAATTTGAACTCCTTCAAATTCTCTTATATCCTATAAATTTAATTGGAATCAAATTCATATTAATATTTGAACTTCTTCAAATATTTATTTCTCTCATAGACTATAGTTTAATTAAATCTCATTTAATTTAAACTAAATTGAATAATTAATTAATTCATCTTCTAATTAAATACCATATATTTAATTAGACATATATTTGAACTCTTTCAAATATATCAATCTCTCAATATAATAAAGTTTAATCTAAAATTAGACTTTATATTTTAATGCATCACTATACATTATATTAATTCGTATCTCATACAATTAACTTAATTCCCAATATGAATTTGAACTATTAAAATTCTCTCAAGATATATTTGTTCCTAATTACTCTTTACGAGCTAGCAGGGGGACCTAATGGACCTACAGATCAAAAGCTCCAATGATATGAGGTTAACCGATTAAACTCATTAATCAGGTTAACCAATATTCATTAACTGTGGGTCATTCCACTAAGGACCCACAACTGAACTCTTCTCACTGTAGAACATTTCTGTGTCCACGGATATAGACCTATACCGGTAAGTCAATCCTTCACGAGTGTTCGTAACTACAGTTGGGTCAAATTACCGTTTTACCCCTGTGTTACCTCTGGCTCCTTAAGTACCAGTGCTCCTCTAATGAACAACCTGTTTATGGTCCAACCAGTAAACAGAAAGTCCATCTCGGGCCAGTGAGAGGGCGGGATCCCTTTGTTCAAGACCCGGAGTCACCACTTAAGGGAACACTCATCTACTTCTCCTAGAAACGAGAAGGAGTGAATTCCATCTTATGTTGCCATGTTCCCAGCCCCCCACTCGGTCTTGTCCCCAAGAAGGTAGGCTTATTGAGTCGGCGTGCAGACCACTCTCACCCATACTAATCAAAGGACAATCTCTCGTGAGAAGGAGTTCATGACACACTCAGGATTAAGACTGAGTTACATTGTCATCCTATTGAAATAGTAACCTAACTAGTTAACGGTGTTACATCTAGTGGTTTACTATTTCGTGGTCCGGTCTTATGCAAACTCATTGCATAGGATACCCTCCGCTTGCATGTCTCCTACATGGACGTCTTGGATCAATACGTCTGTATCGAATACAAAGTGGGTCGTATCACATAGTGTTACCAGGATAAGGTAACCAACCTTATCCCTGTACTATAGACCTTTTAGGTTGTTACTTGAACATCGATCCCCGTATGTCCCCACATACTAGTTCAAGTCACATGTAAACAACCTTGGATCTTAGTTTATTGGATTTGGATCAAATTGTGCAATATTTAACAATAACACTTTATTGTAGAAACTCAATAACACTTTATTGAAACAAATATACAATTTTTTTACATTCACTATCTACGAGTTTTAGGGCATAAAACCCAACACCATAAACCATCATAATAGGTTTCAAGCAAGCTGTCGATAATTGAACATCAATTTTAAGTGGCTATAGTGTAACTTCCATTGTATATGAGATACTAAGTTAGAGTATTTGCACCGAACTATATGCTAAACTCATAAGCAAACCAAAAATCTTCATCAGAAAATCATATTATTGTTACAATTGAGGCGCAAATCACAACCATAGTACAAAAATGAAAAAAACTAAATTCACCATGTGCAAAAACTTTTAACAAGGTAATTGGTAATCACTTGGAAGCTGCAGTATACTACTTAGCAACAACCCTACCAATTGGAGCAATTAGAAATACATTGTAATAGAAGCAAGCATGAGAATGATGAATACTTTCTTTTGGACCGTTGAATTCAACATTAAATTCACCAAG
Source organism: Luffa acutangula (assembly GCA_036850905.1). NCBI lineage: Eukaryota > Viridiplantae > Streptophyta > Magnoliopsida > Cucurbitales > Cucurbitaceae > Luffa > Luffa acutangula. The sequence continues at coordinate 20,401,535 of CM072088.1, read as the reverse complement.
CCCATCGTCTACCATCTCCACTTTGTAATCACTCATCATCCTAGAATTGCAACAAAAAAATAATAATCAATAACTTCAACATAAGAACGTATAATGGAAATATTTTAGGAGAATTACAAACCTTCGGTGCATAATAGAGTCATTTATTATTGCACTATACAGTTCATCACCATAGGGTTTCTTCCCTTTAATCAAATTAACTCACAAACTTTGTAAATGATTCAATTATGGCCATCCAAAGTTCAATTACATGCAATATTTATTTTCCCATGTGGATTTCAAAATAAGATTCATTACTATTACTGTTAATTTGCAAACATATGTAACTATTCTTTTCCCTCCAACTGATCATGCATGTGATATAAGATGAAAATTTAATAGATTGCTCCAAAATTATGTCTAAACTACGTTCCCTAGGATCCTCTTACTTCATAGTGTCAAGCCAGAGACCCATAAGCAAGTAAATAATCCTTAATTTCTCTTACAATTCATCAAGGTCAAATGGTTTCAACATTTTTATATAACTCTTAAAATAACAACATTGTCTAGAAAAAGTAAAACTTTGGCATTAGCAACATTCAACAACACCACATACTTTCAAGTTTCAAACTTTAACAGTACTATGATGTATAGTTATTAGTTTCTTTAGTGGTTTGTGATGAAAAATGCAAACATGAGTGACTTGCAATTTTGTCACTAAACAACATCCATGTTCAATGACAAGAAATTGACAGGGTACCTTGGAAACCTTTCGATAAGGAACATTAACTCGAGAATTCATGTTCAAATGCTTTCAACTCATGCAAGGAACATTAAGGCAATTGTCCAAATTGCTTGGAGCCAAGCTGCTAAAACAATGCACAATTTCTTCTTGTTAAAGGCATCATGACGTCAATAAAGGCAAATTATAAATCTTACTTGCATAAAAATGATAGCGAGGAAGCACGTTCTAAAGAAACCTAAACTCAAACACAAGTATAGTTCAAAATAAGAAAAAAATATATTCCTCCATACAAAGAAAAAATATATTCCACCTAAAAGAGTCACACTGGATTCTAAATATTTGACCAAACCAAACCAATTTTTAATTAGAGTGTTTAAAATAATAAGAATCATGAGTACGCATCCATTCATTAACTTTACCAAATTGATCAATTCAGTTGTGTTACCTGAAGGCAATTGCAATATCATTGAAAAATTTCTCAAGTCCATAATTTCAAGGGGGAAGCATTTTCAAGGTGTTTAGCTAATGCCTCGTAGTCCTCAACTGCCCCCGCAACAAATGTATAAAGATATCAATTTCATCACCAAAACCATATTCCTTCTCAAAAGCCCTCGTAAAACCATCAAGAATGCATAATGTGAATGCAGAGAATGAAGACCCATCGGGGACAAGGGAGGTTGCAGCCAAAGGAGCAACAGAACCATTCCATTTTGGTTCGGCATGTAGAGGTCACTCTACATAGCATCGTCTCTGGGAATAATTCAAGATGAAGCTGGGACGTTAGGCCGACTCGACAACCTAAAAGAACCAATTTGCAGAGCTGCAAAGTCAAACAAACACATCAGTCTTGAGTAAAGAACAAATTAATTGACAATCGTTAAGAGTAACATTCAGAGGAGTACAAAAATTCAAAGCAAAAATTATAACATGGCGACGTAAATCTAGCCTTCATAACAGAAAGAGCAACCAGTTGAATGGACTCATTACAGAAATTAGCTGAGCTTCGACCGAATCACCCAAGCAAATAACAGGAGATAAGAAAGAGTTAGTCAAAGATGAATTCGAATGACCTCTTTCGCCAATATCCTCACTGATCCAATGCTTGTTATTCTATAACAACCTCCCTTTAGCTACTCCATACTCTGACCGAGTTTCCAAAACAAGATCAAAACGAATACAAAAAAACAAGTAAGAAAACAAAATGGTTAGTTAGATTATTGCTTTTATCTGATACACAAACACACAAACTTAACATAACCACAAGTTTTAGCTCTTTCTTAAATGAGTCAAATTTTAATTTGTAATAATGGTTAGTTAGAAGATTCTTACTTATCAGTGAGGAGAGAGAAGTACAATCTGCCAAAAATGCATATTGGAGGCAATTTCTAGAAACAAACAAGCTACTCAACATGCATTTAACTCACACACACAAGGCCCACATCTTCTGTTGTGTTAATAAAAGAGATACTTGCATTTCAACACTCAAAAGTAGGTGTTGCATCAAATAAAATTAACCAACCCATTAAAGTTCAAAAGAACAAAGAATCAGGTCAATGCATCAGTATTTATGTTACAGTATTCCATAAAAATTTTCACTTTGCAACCACAACTTAATATATCAGTTTCCACAGCCTAATATAGAATTGATATTGTACTTAATAGTTCTCCAATATTTTGGTGAGAACTTAAAAGGTAAAACCAAGTAGATTTTAGTCCAACTAAAGTGAATAAGACTAGAGTGAAACCAATTGTTAGACAATTCAATAACAAAGCTAAATAAAAAAATTAACTAGAAACCATAAACTTTCCATTTTTCAGGCAAGATGCAAAAGAAGCCTAGAGCATCAAATAGATTATGTTCCAAAAAAGCAAGAAAGGTCCAGAAACTTGCCAAAATCTTAGGTAAAATCACATAAGCATAACATCAAACACGTTGTGTGCAGTAACAAGAAAGAGAACCCATATCTGAAAAATCAAAGTAGATCTGACTCATATCTGCTCGGATCTGCTACTCGCCCTAGATCTACTACCTTGACCTCAACTTCCACCACCCATGGCTGAAACACCAACCACCACGACAAAGAACAACCAACCACAACAAAAACAACTACCAACCCATGGTGAATCGGTGGGGTTTTCTTATCAGTGGGTTTTTTTTATGAATACAAGAAATGAAATGAGAGAAAACTAAGAGAGAGTGAGAAAAAACTAACCGAGAGGGCGACGACCCTGGTGTGGTGTGACAGATCTGGAAGAAGACGACAGAGAAATTGAAGGGGAGGGAGTTGCTGCGTCAGAGTGATGCGACTTCGTGACCGGCGGCCGCGAAGAGCGAAGTCGGAGAGGAGGGGAGGCTGGCGGTTGTGGTCGATTGAGAGAGAGGAATCGAGAGAGAGGGGATTGAGAGGGAGAGAGGAAATCGAGGGTTTTGTTTCTTTTTCCCCCAGTTTTTCTTTCTTTTTTTTTTTAAAAAAAACCCACACCATATCTTTAATGTCGGGCAAGAAGGTCTTCTTAAAATTTTCTAGCGCCTTTTTTCACTGTCTGACATTAAATGTCCAACATATATTTTTTTTTCCGACATTAAAAGTATAATTTGTTGTAGCAAACATAGGATCATAGGTAAATGAATTAATTTTAAGATGTTTAAAATTAATTAGACCGAAGATCACGTTAATTCTAATAGGATTAGAATTAACTCTTGTTTAGTTTTTAAAATAGTCTTAATATGACTAAGTAGGACAAACATAACTATTGGTTATAAGGGAACTCTACCAGCAAGGTTCTGTCTAAGGCTGGAGGTATTTAAGCTGACGGTTTACAGAACACCTACCTAGGAACTAACTCGGAACTTGGGTTGAATTAACCATAGCTATGTTAGCATGCAATGTCGCTAAGTTAATTAAAAGAGTTTAATTCACCTAGATCTTTATAGTAAAGACTTTACATTACTATGGTTATAAGGAAACTCTCCCGGTGAAGTTCTGTCTAAGGATTGAGGTATTTAAGCTGACGGTTTACGAAACACCTACTACCTCGGAACTAACCCAGAACCTGAGTTGAATTAACCATTGTTATGTTAGCATGCAATGTCGCTAGGTTAAATAAAAAAGTTTGATTCACCTAAGACATTAGATTAAAGACCTTGATATTATATAAGGCATAAACTTAGATAAATTCATTTAGCCGAAATTTACCTAAGTAATAAACCCTAATCTTTAAAATACTTAGTGAGAGAATAATGATATATATGGCATATCAAATTTTTAACTCTCACGTCTCCAAGAGTTCACACCGTGAGATCCATGCTTGGCCTTGGGGCGCCCTGGGAGCATCCCCCTACGGATGGTGTTTGCATGGGTCAATAACAAGGTGAATGGAGAAAGTATTTATAGTAAGTGGGAGAGGGACACGTGTCAACCTATCCTACGGTCTCTTCCATTAGGTTGTACCGTGAGATTCTCATGCTCCGCCTTCGAGTCGCCCAGGGAGCAATCACCCTACGAAGGGCTTGAGCATGGGAGTCGGAACAATGCAAACTCCAGAAATGGATAGGGTTTCTTAGGTTTTGCACCAACGTTTTCTTACCCTACGAAAGCTTGTTGGGCCAGACCTCTGGGATCTGAAAATGGTGGGTCACATTTACGATAAATTATTAAGTTGTTAATGATTTCTTGACCGAATATCAGTAGCTAAAAACTATTGGAATATGAGTTATTCTGGTAATAGTGATTGGCTGAAATTGTCTCAATTCAGGGGAGGAGTAGTTGACTGCCCTACAGTAGTTGTTGCTCTAAACCTCTAAAGTATCATTGCAAAAACTAAATCAATAGTTTCATTAGGGTTCTTTGATTGCTTATTTTTGCTAAAATTGATTGGATGCTTGTTTTGCTTGTGTAATGGGTTAATGCAAGATAATTAATTCAAATTAATTTGTTTGATATCAACATGTTTATTACTATGAAAGCCTTGTCCAACGCCAAATATAATAATGGTATACCAAATACAACCAAAGAAATGCACTTAGATATTAAACTCATGGTAGATAACTTAAGATTGGTCTTAATTGAGGAATGTCCTCAGGCCCATATGTCTAACTCATCTCAAATTGTTCATGATGAATATGACATTAACTGTCTAGCCAATACCAATGACAACAAATGTGATTTACTTGTCATTGAAATGTGCTTAGTGAAAAATGAGGATACAACCTGGACCTTAGATTCAGATGCCACTCATCGCGTTTGCTTTTCCTTTCAAGGAATGAGTTCCTGACAATAGTTGGATGCTGGTGAGATGACTCTCAGATTTGCAACAGGAGAGTTCATCTCGGCTAAGGCAATGCGAAACATTAAGTTGTTATTCTCCAAGGAACATTATATGTTATTATTGTAGGATTGGAATTCCATAATTCTGTAAAGCGGAAGCGTAATTGGGACCAATTCGTAGTTAATTTTTTTTCTATCAAAAAACCAATACATTGGAAAAAGATTACAAAATATGATTGCTCTGCAGCAATGAAGAACACCACAATTTGATCTTCCCTGCTACAACTCTGAGATTAGGAATGTAGTTGTGGGACTACCTAATCTTGAATGGGAAAAACTCTTAGAGAGAAAAAATTCTCTCTAGAGTTCTTGAGTTAGAGAGAATATGAGAGGGAGACTAGAATGAGACCTTAGGGTTAGGGTTCTCATAACCTTTCCTTTTATAAGAGAGGAAACCTTAATGTGAGGTTAGGAAACAATCTTGACCGTTAGATCAAAATCAATCAATTAATTAATTCAATTAATTAATTAAAGGTTACTTAATTAATCTTATTTAAATGTAATTCCCTCAAATAATTTATACTTTAATTAAACTTAATTAAATCACATTTAATTAATTCAATTAAACTAATCAATTAATTAATTCCAATAATTAAGTAATTTTATAATTAAATATCACCCATATTTAATTAATTACACATTAGAATCGTATTCTAATAATTCCATCATAGACTATAGTTTAATTAAATCTCATTTAATTCAAACTAAATTGAATAATTAATTAATTCAACTTGTAATATATTTAATTAGCCATATATTTGAACTCTTTCAAATATATCATTCTCTCAATATAATAAAGTTTAATCTCAAATTAGACTTTATATTTTAATTATCATTATACATTATATTAATTTGTATCTCATACAATTAACTTAATTCCCAATATGCCAACAAGAGCTTAGCTCAACTGGCATAATCTTGTACTGATAATCAAAATGTTACTAATTACTCTTTACGAGCTAGCAGGGGACCTAATGGACCTACAGATCAGAAGCTCCAATGATATGAGGTTAACCGATTAAACTCATTAATCAGGTTAACCAATATTCATTAAATGTGGGTCATTCCACTAAAGACCCATAGCTGAACTCTTCTCACTGTAAAACATTTCTGTGTCCACAAATATAGACCTATACAGGTAAGTCAATCCTTCACGAGTGTCCGTAACCACAACTGGGTCAAATTACCGTTTTACCCATGTGTTACATCTGTCTCCTTAAGTACCAGTGGTTCTCCAATAAACAACCTGTTTATGGTCCAACCAATAAACAGAAAGTCCCTTTCGGGCCAATGAGAGGGCGGGATCCCTTTGTTCAAGCCCAGAGTCACCACTTAAGGGAACACTCATCTACTTCTCCTAAAAGTGGGAAGGAGTGAATTTCTTCTTGTGTTGTCATGTCCCCGAAGGATTGGAATTCCGTAATTCCGTAAAGCAGAAGCGTGATTGAGACCGATTCGTAATTAATTTTGTTTAATCTAAAATACCAATACATTGGCAATAAAGTTAGAACTATTCTAAATTTATATTAAGGCTAAACATACAAAAATATTAGATCTTAATCTAATTTATATAGTAACAAATTACTTACTCTCGTTGATCACTCATATTAAATTCACCAACTACTTTTGAATTAATCACGAACTAGTGCGAACACCACCAGTATGGCTACACCGGTATGACTCTGACACTTCTAGGGGCAGGAGATTGGTGGGGGTCTAGATGAAGCCTTGAGGGGAATTCTCTGAGAGTAGGAGAATGACGCCTTTCACCCCACCCTAGGGGTCCTATATATAGTAAAGGCCAAGACCATTTTCCTAATAGGAAAAGGAATACTTTTTCCTAATAGGAAAAGGTCTCTAATTTTAATAAATAATTAATTAATTCCATAATTAATTAATTTCCCATTTAAATATCATATATTTAATCTTAGGGATTTGATTAAAATTAAAATTAATATGAATCCAATCCATATTAAATTTATTTGAACTCTTTCAAATATTTTCTTTCCTTGTAGGAAAAAGTCTCTAATTTTAAAAAATAATTAATTAATTGCATAATAAATTAATTACCCAATTAAATATCATATATTTTGTTGGGTTTAATGTCCTATAAACTCGTAGTTTGTAAATCATTAAACATATTCTATTTCCAATAAAGACGCTATTGAGGTTATTCAGTAAAAGATGTTATTGAATATGTAAATTGCGAATGATTAACCTAAATCCAATAAACTAAGATCCTTGACTATAAAATGAATATTCGAACTATATGTAGGGACATATCTTAGGATCAAGTTCAAGCTTATAGTCAAAATAGTCTATAGTATAAGGATACGGTTGGGTGCCTTATCCTGGGGACACTATGGACATGGCCCACTTTGTATTAAGTACAAACGATGAGATCCTAAATCGTTCATGTGGAGACATGCGAGTGGGGGCGTCCTGTGCAATGAGTTTGCATAAGACTGGACCACGAAATAAGTCACTTTCTCTTTATAACGCCGTTTACTAAAGAAACTGACTATTTCTCATAGATGACCTAGGTAACTCGTTCTTAATCCTGAGCTAACTATGAACTCCTGTTTATACGAGATTATCCTTTGATCTGCATGGGTGAGAGTGGCCAGCATCGCCAACTCAACAAGCCTACCATTTTGGGGATAAGATCGAATAGATAGCTGGGGACATAGTTTCGCAAGACGGAATTCACTCCTATCCTTTTCAGGGATAGCAGAGAGGTTGTTCTCTTAAGTACTAACTCCGGGACTTTAACAAGGGGTCCCACCCTCTCGTTGGATCGAGAGGAACTTAGGTTTGATGGTTGGACCGCAAACCGATTGTTCATTAGAGGATTAGTGGAACTTAAGGAACAAGAAGTACTATAGGGGTGAAACGGTTATTTGACCTAGCTATAGCTACGAACAACTTGTGAAGGAATGACTTACTAAACATGGTTAAATCAATTGGACGGAAATATATCTATAGTGAGGGGAGTGCAACTATCGGACTATAGTGGAGTGTCCCGGTAGTTAACGAATGTTGGATAACTTTGATAATGAGATTAGTCGGTTAGCCTCAAATCGTTGGAGCCCATGATCTATAGGTCCATTAGGTCCCCCTACTAGCTCATATCGGATTAAAGCCTAGAATATTTTGATAGGAATCTTTGAATCGTTCAAAAACGGGAAATAGGGTTTTATCGTAAAACGTGTTCGACACAATGATTTAATTACGAATTAAATTAGGAATTGAGAGATAAGGTATTTAAAAGTGTTTTAAATACCATATATATGTATTAGGAATCACATATAATTCATGGCATTAGGTGATAAAGATTGATTGGATTAATCATATCAAAATTACTTGGACATGTCCCAATTAATTGCCTAGAAATCAATTTCAATTTTGAATTGAAATTGAAATGAATTGCAAGCTGAAAATTCACAATTAGGATTCAATTCATAGTGGATTTAGTGGCATTTCCACTCTTGCATCATGATGCATAGTGGAAAACAACACAACCATGCACTAGATGCATATGTTGTGAATAAAACACCTAGAATCCACTTTGAGTTGCATTTTCACCATGTGTCTAGTGTCATGAAGCTTGTCTTTGCATGGGAGAGGTCTATAAAAGGAGCTTGAATCAGATTCAAGAAGGTTTAAGCTTTCATCTTAGTGTTATGCTGCAAAATTTCTCCCTCAAGCATTTCTCTCATCTCATTTCTTCCTAAAGCTTGTACCTTCAAGCATTCCCTTCCTATTTCTTACTTCTATAGACTCCCACAAGTCTTTCTAGGCCCAAGAGAATAGTAGGGAAGACTCTAGAGGTTGTCCAATGAGCATAGGAGAGGCAAACACCACAAGGAGTTCTACATAAGTGAGCTACAAAGGTTGGTGTTTTCTAAACTCTCTATTCTGTCTTTTATAGAACATGCATGCTTTAGGAGCAAAATTGAATGTCTTAAGTGCTTTCGATCTTCAATTGCTTCCGCATGTGTTATATGAACACCTTCATATTTAATCTTAGGGATTTTATTAAAATTAATATGAATCCAATTCATATTAAATTTATTTGAACTCTTTCAAATATTTTCTCGCAAGAATTAATTTTTGAAATTAATTCAAAAATTATATTATATAGTTTCATAAACTTTATATTATAATGCATCAATATACATTATACGATTCCGTAAATAAATTGAACACTTTCAATTTACAATTTATACTTAATTGCCTCAAGTCTCTTTTACGAGCTACCGGTGGGACCTAATGGACCTACAGATCAGAAGCTCCAACGATACGAGACTAATTGGCCAAACTCATTAACCAAGTTTAGTCAACATTCGTTAACTGTGGGTCACTCCACTAAAGACCCACAGCTGCACTCTTCTCACTGTAGAATATTTTTGTGTTCACGGATATCGACCAAGCAGTAAGTCAATCCTTCACATGTGTTCGTAACACCAGCTGGGTCAAATTACCGTTTTACCCTTGGGTTACCTCTAGTTCCTTAAGTACCACTGATTCCTCTAATGAACAAGTTGTTTAGGGTCCAACCACTAAACAGGAGTTCCTCTCGAGCAAGGAGAGGACGACGCGCCGTTGTTCAAGCCCCGGAATCAGCCCTTAAGGGAACACACATCTACTTACCCCAATAGGAGAATGAGTGAATTCCATCCTGTACCGTTATGTTCCCAGCCCCCATTCGGTCTTGCCCCTGAAATGGTAGGAATATTGAGTCGGCGAGCTGGCCACTCTCACCCATACAAATCTAAGGACAATCCCTCCTGAAAAGGAGTTCATAACAGACTCAGGATTGAGATTGAGTTACCTAGGTCATCCTATTGAAATAGAAACCTAAACTAGTTAACGGCGTTACATCTAGTGGTTACTATTTCGCGGTCCGGTCTTATGCAAACTCATTGCATAGGATACCCCCACCTGCATGTCTCCTACATGGATGCTTTGGATCATTGCATCTGTATCGAATACAAGGTGGGTCGTATCACATAGTGTCACCAGGATAAGGTTCCTAGCCTTATCCCTATACTATAGACCTTTTAGGTTGTTACTTGGACACCGATCCCCGTATGTCCCCACATACTAGTCCAAGTTTCATTTAAACAACCTTAGATCTTAGTTTATTGGATTTAGGGTTTATTAATGAAAACTCGATTATTCAATAACCAAATTACTAAATTACTCAAATAATGCTTTATTGAGATCGATTAATTTGTTTCATTTACTATCTACGAGTTTTAGGGCATAAAACCCAACAGTCCCCAGTCTCCCACTTGGTCTTGTCCCCAAAAAGGAAGACATATTGATTCGGCGTATTGGCCACTCTCACCCATGCTAATGAAAGGATAATCCCTCATGAGAAGGAGTTCATGACACACTCAGGATTAAGACTGAGTTACCTAGGTCATCCTATTGAAACAGTAACTTAACTAGTTAATGGTGTTATATCTAGTAGTTTACTATTTCATGGTCCGATCTTATGCAAACTCATTGCATAGGATACCCTCGCTCACATGTCTACTACATGGACGCTTTGGATCAATACGTCTGTATCAAATACAAAGTGGATCGTATATGATAGTGTTACCAGGATAATGTACCCAACCTTATCCTTGTACTATAGACCTTTGAGGTTGTTGTAGACACCGTATTTGGTTCGGCTTACTTTTTAGTATTAAAGTTTGATGTTGAATTTTATTTCATTTTATGTTATTTTTCTTTTTGGTTTTTATTATTTATTTTATTTTCATTTTCTTATTTCAATTAATTTTGAATTTAATTATTCTTTGTTTCATTTTTTTTTCTCATTTTCAAAGTCTTCCTATTCCTATTCCTTCTCCACTTCCCTCTCCCCCTCTTTCTCAACACACTTCTCCACTTCTCTCTCCCTTTCTTCCTCAACTCCCCATCATTTTTCTCTCCAACCACCATCCAAGCTTCCTTATAAAAGGATAACACAAGAAAGAACAAGGGGAATTAGAATGAAATTAGAAAAAAGAGAAGCAAAGAGAGAATTATAATGGGGAGAAGAGTTTTTGTTCAAAACTCCATTTCAACGAAGATTAGAAGCCATTTTTCCTTTTACCCATAAAATCCTCTTTCTCTCTCCAAACACCATTGTGACCTCCACCCAAACTCATTTTCTTCTTCCTCCAAAAACCCACACCTCAACTCCATCGCCGCCACTCGAAGACCATCGCCGCCGCCAGTTCCGTTCGATGCCTTTAGTTTTGCCGCCCACACCGCCATCACTATGAGGGAGGAGAGAGAAAGAATGTGAGGATGAAGAAAGTTTGGTGGGCTCATCCCTATCCTTTATCATTTTTTTAAAATCATTCTCTTTAAGTTGTTTTCAAGTTTTTTCCCTCTCTTTATCTTCCAATTTGATTTTAACTTAAAATTTCTTACATGAATTTTCCAATCAATTTTAAGTCAGACTTTAAGTTGAAAATCTCAAGCAAATTCCAATTTAGTTTTAATTTGAAATTTTGGTTTCAATTTCATTTTGATTTTAAATTTGGATTTCCAATTCAATTTCATTTTGTTTTTTTAAATTGATTCAATTTCAATTTGATTTTAAATTTGATTTCCTAAATTCATTTCGAATTACCTTTACTATGTCATTTCCCAAATAAATTTGGTTTCAAATTGGATTTTACATTGAAATCTCCAAATCAGCCTTAAATTTGTTTTAATTAGAAATTTTCAATAGGTTCTAATTGGAATTTCAAAATCAATGTCTATTTGGTTTTATATTAAAAATTAAATTGGAAATCAATCAATGGCGATGAATTTTTAATTAATTTGGAAATCTATTTCAATTGTTAAATGGTTAAATCAAATTTCAAAAACCCAAAATTCAAATGTGTGTTTTTCAATGGGGTTTAGCCCATTTTCTCTTTTTTTTTTTTTATTTTGTTTTTAATATTATTATTTTAGTTATTTAATATTTTGGAAAGTTAAAATAAATTGATTATGGAAACTTTAAAGCTAATTTTGTCTAAGAATGGGTACTTAAGCTGACCGAAAGGGAACACCCTGCCTGGAAATTAGCCTAATGTTTAACTAGTCAATTATTTTGACAATCAGAATTTCAATTTGATTCTAAATTGGTTTTTTCAAAAGAATTTCAAAAGTAGTTTTACTTTAGTAATTCCAAATGAATTTTATTTAAAAATGAAAAATATTTTTTTCATTGAAGGGTGTCATACCACTCATGATTATTAGTTCACATTTTATCTTTGAAATGTGAAGTAATAGATGTGAGACAAAATAGCTCATGTGCAACCTATGGCGGAGTTGAGATAATTTCTCAAATTCTTGAGGTGACAAATTTTCTTTTAATTAAAAGAAGATTTCAACATGACAAACAATTATTGGGTATAACCTCACTCACTACATCAAAACCTTACTTCAATTTTAAAAGCTAAGGTAAGATCAAGTGGGACATTTGTTATTTGATTTTTTTTTCTTCAAAGTAAAGGACCGTTTCATGTTATAAAAGGATTTTAAAAATAAAATGTGGTAACCGTTTTAAACGGGTGTTGTAGGGGTGCCAACACCTTCCCTACACTCAATCGACTCCCGAACCTAATTTTTGGTTTTCAAAGACCGGTTTTTCTTTAAAGAGGGTGACCAATCACACCCCAAGATGATTGGTGGCGACTCCAAACCTTTAACCTCGAAAGAGACCCTTAGGGAAGGACGTCGGCCGCTCCGCGTCGCGATGACGTTGCGAGAGTTGTTACTTGAACATCGATCCCCATATGTCCCCACATACTAGTTCAAGTTACATACAAACAACCTTGGATCTTAGTTTATTGGATTTGGGTCAAATTGTGCAATATTTAACAATAACACTTTATTGTAGAAACTCAATAACACTTTATTGAAACAAGTATAAAATTTGTTTGCAATATTTAACAATAACACTTTATTGTAGAAACTCAATAACACTTTATTGAAACAAGTATAAAATTTGTTTACATTCACTATCTACGAGTTTTAAGGCATAAAACCCAACAAACTCCCACTTGAACTAAAACTCTAGTTTAGTGGGATGTACAATAATCTATACAGCAACAGGTGTATAAATACATGTATAAAACATATATAATGTACAAATACAATAAACTAGCGCATCACTATACCCATTGCATAATGGTATCACTATACCCATTACATTTGATGTGAACCAAGCTACATCTATTGTCATGCCTCAAGGTCCAATTACAAGGTCGAGAGCCAAGAAGCTACAACAAGCATTAATCACCTATATTCAAGCTATGGTGAGCTCGACAAAGGACGTTCAAGGAGATGTTGGACTATTTTCCTACACTATTTCCAAAGTTGAGATTCAAGATGGAGACACGTTAAATGCATTTTGACTTGCATTTAATGAACTATAGTTGGCTTTATGGAACTTAAGCTTAAACTACTCCAAGTGAAGCTTCAATTAATATGGGAGGTTACAAACAACTCAAAGCTAACCATTGGAGTTCAATTCTCGGATTTATGACCCTCCATTATGTAATTTTCAGTTTTTAAGTATTTTTCATAACTTATAGGTTACATTTGAGTAGTGGCTGATTATGGGCTTTAATATTGTGGAGGTTACACTCTTAAATATGTCATTTAAGCTGAATTTAGGTTATATTTTGAAGGCTATAAAAAGTCATCTTGGATGTAACACAAACAAGAATTTTTGGAGTAAAATGTATTGAGTTTTCTCTTAGCTTTGTGTTGAGCTGAGTTTTTTTTTTTCAAATTTGTGCAATTTCTTGTGTTTAGATCTTGCATGCTAGAGTCATTCAAGTGGTGTTGATCATACCTCTTGTGGAGTGATTCGAATCACGAGTTTAGAAACGAGTTTTCTTTACTCTTGATCTTGATCGTCAAGGTAATCCGTTCAAAAACTTTTCCTTGGGTTGGTTCCATATTGTTCTTTGGGGTTTTTCAGATTTGAGATCTAAAGGTCTTGTTTATTAGCAAGGTTGTTAGATCCATTTCTTGGGGGTTTCATAACAACATTTCTCCCACTTGCCCTAGATTTCATTTTTGTACATTACTCGTAGACCTAGACCTTCTAGATGACCCTCATATAAAGGTGTACATATTACACATGCGGAAGCAATTGAAGATCGAAAGCACTTAAGACATTCAATTTTACTCCTAAAGCATGCATGTTCTAGAAAAGACAGAATAGAGAGTTTAGAAAACACCAACCTTTGTAGCTCACTTATGTTGAACTCCTTGTGGTGTTTGCCTCTCCTATGCTCCTTGGACAACCTCTAGAGTCTTCCCCACTATACTCCGGGCCAAGAACGACTTGTGGGAGTCTATATAAGATAGGGAATGGGAAGGGAATGCTTGAAGCATCAAACAATGGAGAAGAATGAGAGATGAGAGAACTTTGAGTCCAAATTCCAGCAGCATAACATTAAGGAAATGGCTCTCTTGTGTTTGAATATGATTCAAACTCTTTTTAAAGACATTCTCCATGCAAAGCCAAACCTCAAGACACAAGACACATGGTGTATTTGCAAGCTCAAGTGGATTCTAGGTGTACATTACACAAGACATGCAACAATGCATGAGTGAGTTGTCTTTCCACTTTGAATGATCATGCATTAAGTGGATTTCCAACTAAATCCACTAAATTCAAATTGAAATCAAATTTCAAGCTTGCAAATTACCCCCAATTTCAATTCTAAGTTGAAATCGATTGTTTGGTAATTAATTTGAAAATTTTCAAATTAATTTTGATATGATTAATCTAATTAATCTTTGTTATCTTGTGCAATTCCATATATATGATTCCTAATACATATATATAGTATTCAAAACACTTTTAAATACTTCATCTCTCATTTTCTAATTTAATTCATAATTAAATTATTGTGTCAAACACAATTTACGATAATACCCTTTTTCCCGATTTTGAACGATTCAAAGCTTCCTATCTTTTGTTCTAGGCTTAATTCTGATATGAGCTAGTAGGGGGACCTAATGGACCTATAGCTCATGGGCTCCAACGATTCGAGGCTAACCGACTAATCTCATTGTCCAAGCTAGCCAACATTCATTAACTATCGGGACACTCCACTATAGCCCGATAGTTGCACTCCCCTCACTATAGATATATTTCCGTCCACTTGATTTAACCATGATTAGTAAGTCGATCCTTCACAGGTTGTTCGTAGCTATAGCTAGGTCAATAAGCCGTTTTACCCTTATAGTACTTCTAGTTCCTTAAGTCCCACTGATCCTCTAATGAACAATTGGTTTATGGTCCAACCAATAAACCGAGTCCCTCTCGGGCCAATGAGAGGGCGGGATCCCTTTGTTCAAGCCCCGGAGTCAGCACTTAAGGGAACAACCTCTCTACTATCCCTTATTCGGGTAGGAGTGAATTACTTCTTGCACGACTATGTCCCCAGCTATCTACCCGTTCTTATCCCTGAAATGGGAGGCTTATTGAGTCGGCGATACTGAGCCACTCTCACCTATGCAGATCTAAGGATAAGCCCGAATAAACAGGAGTTCATAGTTAGCTCAGGATTAAGATCGAGTTACCTAGGTCATCACATGAAATAGTCAGTCTCGTCAGTAAACAGTGTTATAAAGCGAGCGCGACTTATTTCTCGGTCCTGGTCTTATGCAAACTCATTGCATAGGACACCCCCACTCGCATGTCTCTACATGGACGATTTAGGATCACATCGTCTATACCATCTATAAAGTGGGTCGCGTCTCATAGTGTCTCCAAAATAAGGTACCCAACCCTATTCCTATACTATAGACCGTTTTGGCTATTACTCAAGCTTGATCCACTTTTATGTCTCTACATAAAGCTCAAGTGTTCATCCTATAGCCATGGATCTTAGTTTATTGGATTTGGGTTATATATGTGCAATTTAATTTATTCAGTAATGACTTTTACTGAATCAATCTCGATAACACCTTTATCGAATAAGTATATAATTTGTTTAACATTCATTATCTACGAGTTTTAGGGCACCAATCCCAACATCATACACTTTAGCCGAGAGAGTCTTCGTGAATGAATCAACAATATTCTATTCAATGTAATGTGTCTGCTTGTCTTGGGCTGCGAGGTTCTTTTGAATTTGCCATAGCACCACTGTATCACTATAAAGTATGATGGGCAAGTTCACATTTGGAACACATTCCAAATCAGTAAATAACTTCCTAAACCATACAGTCTTTATTACTGCTTCATAAGCAGCTATATTTTTTACCTATATCGTCAAGACTGTAACTATGTCATACTATAACTCCTTCTAAAAGATTGACCATAGATACTGATGCAGATTTCCTCAAATCTTTATCAGTCTTAAAATATGTGTCAGTGTATCCTGTAAGGATCAAATCCTTAGTCCCATACACGAGCATATAGTTCCTCATTTTCCTAAGATACTTGAGGATATTCTTAACGGTTTTCTAGTGATCAAATCTTGGATTAGATTGATATTTACTGACAATCCCTACTTGATAGGGCATTCGTCTCATGTCCTTAACTTCTTGAGGTGTCTCATGAAAAAGTTCCTTAGACAAAAGAATTCCATGCCTGAAAGGTAGTGAACCTTCTTGGAATTCTCCATCTCATATCTAACTAACATTTTGTAAATATAAGACACAACTAAAAAGGTACATACCTTTAAAGCTCGACTTGTGGCAAAGGGTTATACCCAAAGGGAGGGGGTAGACTATGGGGAAACCTTTTCTCTTGTTGCCATGTTAAAATCGATAAGGATACTCTTGTTCATTGCCACTTTTTATGACAATGAAATTTGGCAAATGGATGTCAATATCGCCTTTCTGAATGACAATCTTCAGGAGAGCATCTTTATGTCTCAACCAGAGGGGTTCATTGCTCAAAGTTAAGAGAAAAAGGTTTGCTAGCTTAATCAATCCATTTATGGAATGAAACAAGCATCTCGATCTTGGAACATATGGTTTGATACTGCGATCAAATCTTATGGCTTTGACCAGAATGTTGATGAGCCTGGTGTCTACAAGAAAATCATCAACAATTCAGTAGATTTTTTGGTGTTGTATGTGGATGATATCCAATATAAAGTTAGACAATTGGATTGATGTGAAAAACATCCTCAAGTATCTTTGGAGAATGAGGGACTATATGCTTGTGTATGGCACTAAGGATTTTATCCTTACAGTATACACAAATTTTGACTTTCAGACTGATAAGGGATTCTAGGAAATCCACATCAGGGTTAGTGTTCACCCTTAACGGAGAGCTATAGTCTGGCGTAGCATCAAGAAATGATGCATTATAGACTCCACCATGGAGACTGAATATGTCGCTGCTTGTGAAACAACTAAGGAGGCTGTATGGCTTAAGACGTTCTTAATAGATTTGGAAGTTGTTCTAAATATGAACTTGTCAGTCACCCTTTATTGTGATAATAGTGGTGCAGTGGCAAATTCTAAAGAACCTCGTAGCCACAAAACAGGAAAACACAATATTGTTGATCCATTTACAAAGGCTCTCACGGTTAAAGTGTTCGAGGGTCATCTAGAGAGTCTAGGTCTGCGAGATATAAACATAGGATAATCTAGGGCAAGTGGGAGAATGTGTAATGGGCATATTGGATGCCCTAGTTTATTGTATTTTACATGTATTTGTACATTTTATGTATTATACTGTAATAACACAACACACTGGTTTTGGATTATTATGTTGATGTACACCTCACTAGAGTTTTAGTTCAAGTGGGAGTTTGTTGGGTTTTATGCCATAAAACTCATGGATAGTAAATATAACAAATTAATTAATATCAATAAAGAGTTATTGAAATTATTCAATAATGAGTTATTGAATTTGTTATTCTTAGTCTTGTAATAATTAACTTTAAATCCAATAACCTAAACATCCAAGATTGTTTTATGAAACTTGAACTGTATGTGGAGACATACGAGGATCAATGTTCAAGTAACTACCTAAATGATCTATAGTATAGGGATAAGGGTACCTTATCCTGGCGACACTATGTGATACGACCCACTTTGTATTCGATACATACGCATTGATCTAACGCATTCATGTAGTGGACATGCGAGTGGGGTATCCTATGCAATGAGTTTGCATAAGACTGGAACGCGAAATAGTAACCACTAGATGTAACACCTTTGACTAGTTAAGGTTCTATTTCAATAGGATGACCTAGGTAACTCAATCTTAATCCTGAGTGTGTTATAGACTCCTTTTCATGAGGTATTATCCTTAGATTTGTATGGGTGAGAGTGGCCAGATTCGCCGACTCAATTAGCCTACCATTTTAGGGATAAGATCAAGTACGGGCTGGAAACATAACAACACAAGATGACTCATTCCCGTCTTTTGGTTAAGTAGATGAGTGTTCCCTTAAGGGCTGATTCCGGGTCTTGAACGAGGGTGCCCATCCTCTTCTGGACCGAGAGAAACTTCTGTTTACTGGTTGGACCATAAACGGGTTGTTCATTAGAGGAATCAATGGTACTTAAGGAGACAGGGGTAACCTAGGGGTAAAATGGTAATTTGACCCAGCTGGCGTTACGAACACTCGTGAAGGATTGACTTACCGTTATTGGTCTATATCCATGGACACAGAAATATTTTGCAGTGAGAAAAGTGCAGCTATGGGTCTTTAGTGCAATGACCCGCAGTTAATGAACATTGGTTAAATTGATTAATGAGTTTAGTCATTTAACCTCATATCATTGGAGCTTTTGATCTGCAGGTCCATAGGTCCCCTGCTAGCTCATAAAGGGTAATTAGGAACAATTAGTCTTGAAATGAATTTGAATAGTTCAAAATCCATTATGAGAAATCAAGTTAATTGTATGAGATACAATTAATATAATGTATGTGATACGTTATAATATAAAGTTTAATTTAAGATTAAACTTTATGAGTTGAGAGAAATACAATTAAGTACGATTTAATTGTAGTCTTAAATTAAATATGAGATATTTAATTATTATTATTATCTTTTTTTTACAATATATGAGATATTTAATTTGGTATCAATTAGTTGAAGAATTAATTAATTATTTAATTTAATTTAATTGCATTTGATTTAATTAAAAACTATAGGTTATGTGAAAGATATTCATTTAAATATGATTTAGATGAAATTAATTTAATTTGATTTAATTAATTAATATTAATTAATTAAATGAATCCTCATCCTATTAGAATTGGGAAGAGTAATTAATTATTAATTAATTAAATATATCCCTAACCTATTATGAATAAGAAAGGGATATGACACTCTATATAAAGGACATAATGTCTTCCCAATTGATATAACTCATAACACAAGACTTTGCTCTCAAGCAAAATTTCTCTCTAGGAATTTTACAACATTCTAGTGAAATTCTAGTGAAACCCTAGGGTTTGAGATCACTACTTGCCGAGACACAAAAGAAAAGAGAGAGAGAAGCTTACGGTGCGAAAGCAAAAGGAGAAACGAGGTTGTGGGTCTCATGAACTGCTGCATAAGCGAAAAGAGAGGAAAAAATCGCGTGGGGAAGAGAACGTCTGACTTGCTGCTTAAGTCGAACAACAGTGCGAGGTGAGCGAGTGAGACAATGATTTGGGTCTGCTACGCACACAGGAGAGGGAGAGACAATCCTTTAAACTGCCGCTGGCAGCAGGTTACTCGCCGAAGAAGATGAACGATTTCAGATGGCTGGCGGCACTCTACAAGCAAAGCAGAAAAACAGGGGGAGAGAGATTGCGACTGGTTTGGAGAGGAAGGAGAGAAAGAGATGAGGGGTTAGGTTTTTCCTTCTTTTATTTTATTATTTATTTCTTTTTCTTTTCTTTCAAATAACACTCATTTTTCCCTCTAAATTCCAATTTTTAAAACCTTAATTTCCCTCTAAGATGAGAAAATTTGTGGGTAACTTTAATTTCCATAATCATGAAATTTGATTTCTTAAACCAAAAATCTTAACACTGAAATACTCATTTTGGAATTTTACATAATCTTCAAATGCACACTAAAAAGATCGAATTATAAGTGATAAGATAACACATTTTGGATGCTAACAGATACCTCCACTTGCATGTCCACTACATGAATACTTTTGATCACTGAGTTTGTATCAAATACAAAGCAAGTCGTATCCATAGTGTCACTTGGATACAGAACCTAGTCTAATCCCTATTTTATAGACCCTTGACAGGGTAGAGTCGTTGAGGCTCCGGGTCAAATAAAATTATTTATAGTTCCACGATCATTAAACTACTTGCAGTAATAGTGGTCGGGGTCGATTACAGGGAACAACTAGTTTACCTCTAATCTCTTTTGTGTTTGGTAACAGAAGAGGGGTTGAAGAAAGAGGGAACAATTGCAGGAAAACTAAATTGCGAGAAACCAAATTGCAGAAAAGTAAATAACAGAAAAGTAAAACGGCGGTTGGTTAATCTCACCTTGGCGTTCACTGTAGTTGGAAACACTCGAATTTAGTACATTTGTTTTTACTCATTGATTATCAAAGAATGATTTAAATGCATGTGTCTAATTGGTACTCTAAATCAATTGACTCGATTCCATCATACCTCGACTCAATTACTAATTACCAATTAATTAACCCCTACTAATTTGTCGAGATTAATCAACTAACTAATTGCATTAAGACCAAGATACCCCTAGAGCGCTAGCCCGACTAGCCCATCGAATTAACATGCAATTCATTAATTAATTAACCTGGCCACAATTAACAAATTAACTAATTGTTGCTCTAGGCTAAAATACCCACAATTAATTAGGGAAAGCCTAATTTAATTACGAATATTGATTTAGACCCTAGGCCTATCATGTAGAGCTACGATGTTAGAGAACTGCTCTTGGGACCCATGCCCATGAATCGGTCTACATGCTAACTATGAATTAACTATCGATTAGCTATGTGGAAATTAATGCTTTAGCAGATTATTTGTTGGGTTTTATGCCCTAAAACTCGTAGATAGTGAATGTAACCGTTGCCGGATATTAATGAAATAATATTGATATATTTTTCCATTAATTGTTATTAGTTATTTTATATTTGTCTCTGCCTAATAATAACCCTAATCCAATAAACTAGACATCCAAGACTGTAATATGAGTCTTGAACTATATGTGACGACATATAGGATCATTGTTCAAGAAACAGCCTAAAGGGTCTATAGTATAGGGATAAGACTGGGTGCCTTATCCTGGTAACACTATGGATACGGCCCACTTTGTATTTGATACAAACGCTGCGATCCAACGCGTTCGTGTAGGAGACATGCGAGTGGGGGTATCCTATGCAATAAGTTTGCATAAGACCGGACCGCGAAATAGTAACCACTGGTTATAACACCGTTAACTAGTTGGTTTTCTATTTCACTAGAACGACCTAGACAACTTAGTCTTAATCCTGAGTTGATTATGGACTTCTGCTCATGAGAGATTGTCTTTTGATTTGTATGGGTGAGAGTGGTCAATACGTCGACTCAATAAGCCTACCACTTTGGGGACAAGACCGAAAGGGGAGCTGGGAACATAATCGTACAAGATGGAATTCACTCCTTCCCAACTTTAGGGAAGCAGATGAGTGTTCCCTTAAGTGGTTACTCCGAGTCTTGAACAAATGGCCCTACCCTCTCAATGGCACGAGAGAGTTTTCTGTTTGATGGTTGGACCACAAACAGGTTGTTCATTAGAGGAGAATTGGTACTTAAGGAAATAGAGGTAACCTAGGGGTAAAACGGTAATTTGACCCAGCTGGTGTTACGGACACTCGTGAAGGACTAACTAGTCGATATTGGTCTAGATCCGTGGACACAGAAAATATGTCTGCAGTGAGAAGAGTGCCACTGTGAGTCTATAGTGGAATGTACACACAGTTAACGAATATTGATTAATGTGGTTAATGAGTTTGACCAATTAATCTCACATCGTTGGAGCTTCTGATCTGCAGGTCCATTAGGTCCCACTGGTAGCTCGTAAAGTAATTTGAGGCAACTAAGTAATAAAAGTAAATTGAAAATGTTCAATTTATTAAGGGAAACAAATATAATATATATTGATATATTATTATGAGAGAAATTAATATTTGAAAAGTTAAAATATAAATTTATGGAAGTTTGAAAGAGTTCAAAATGATGAATTAATTAATTTAAGGCCTAAAATGTGTTTGGGCAAATTAATTAATTCTAGGCCGGGAATTAAATATGTGATATTTAATTGGTGGTTAATTAATTAAAGAATTCATTAACCGGGAATCAATCAATTATGAAAATAATTAAGTGATTAATCATTTATGGAAATGATCTAATCACTTATGGAAGTAATTAGTCATTTGTGGAAAAGATTAATCAATTATGGAATTGATTGATCATGATTGATTAATTAAGGAATAAGATTGAATCAATTTTGGAAAAGATTGATTTAATTGAATATTTTATTCATGGCCTCTCTTCTATAAATAGAACACTAGACCTAATTGGTCCTGACACTTGAAATTTTGCTCTTGCTCTTAGACTCTCAAAGACAAGACCTAAAATTCTCTCTAGCCTCCCTCTTAGAGAAAGACTCCCACAAGTCTTTTGCCTCCTAGACCTAGAGTCATACCGGTGTAACCTCTGTGGTTATTGTGTCATTCAAAGAAGGAATTTTCAGCGAAGAAAATCAAAGGCGGCTGCTGCGTTTTCGTTCGTGGAGCGTCGTTGGCGAAGAACGGTCAAGTCTTCAACGAAGGTATGTGACGGTTCTTTCTCTTTTCTTTAGAAAAGCATAAAAATAAATTTATATTTATTTTTAAGCATGTTTAAACTGAATTTCCAGCAACTTTAAAAGGAGTTTAAAGTTTAATTGAGTTTTCGTAACGATATTTTAATGTTAATTAATATACGGCGTAAGGTCCAATCGATGCGCTTCCGCTGCGTGGGGACTTTTATTCCCTTCAATCGGCATCAGAGCCATCATTGTCCCTATTAATTAATTTTAAAAGTTGCGATAGGCTCTAATAGGTGGGATTTATGCATAATGTATGTTCGGTTTGCGTTTAACTGTTTGGGTTAATTTTATGGCCATAGATTTTATTTTTATGTGATTTTGATCATGTAAGGCCCGGTGTTTCGGGTATATTATGTAAAATCGAGTCCTATGTAAGTCCGGGTCTAGAATAGGTTTTTATGAGATAAAAACCGAAGCAATGGCCGCTGAAATCGAGGCCAAAATCGAAGAAATCGCTGCTGTTTTGCCCAAATTCTCCCTCCAGACGCAACAGCGTCGGGACGTTACTTCAACAGTGTCTCGACGCTGTCTCGATATCGAAGGCGCTCGGTAAGGAAAGCACACAGCGTCGGGACGCTACCTCAACAGCGTCTCGACGCTGCCTCGATTCCGCAGGCGCCAGATAAGGAATGCGCACAGCGTCGAGACGCTATCAACATAGCGTCGAGACGCTGTCATGATGGAGGCGCGCATTAGGGTTTCAAAAGGCGTGGTTCAAGTGCAGGCCGGTTCGGTTCGGACCGGTTCAGCTGGGCTGGGACCTATTTGGTCCGGTTCAGCCAATTTTTGGCATGGTTTGTGATTTTCGAAGCCGGTTCGAGGTGGTTCGGGGCGGTTCGTGCTGTCTAGACCAATTTCGGAGCTGTACAAGGATTTTTTAGGATAGAATTTAGCTAAATTAATGTAATTTAATGCTTTATTTTATCCTAGGGG
Source organism: Luffa acutangula (assembly GCA_036850905.1). Classification (NCBI taxonomy): domain Eukaryota; kingdom Viridiplantae; phylum Streptophyta; class Magnoliopsida; order Cucurbitales; family Cucurbitaceae; genus Luffa; species Luffa acutangula. The sequence continues at coordinate 20,377,728 of CM072088.1, read as the reverse complement.
CCAAAATTAACCGGTTCAATAGCTATTTATATGCTTTATGGATGTCATATAGAATATTTAATCCCACCTTAGGTTATAAACATGCTCATGCATTTTTATATATTATAAAATGTTATAATGTATGTTTAAATGCATGGATTTGTTTTCATATTTTTTAATATAAGTGTATATTAATTATATGAAAAATTGGAAAGCATAAAGCATGTCATTACTTAAATTAAATATAAATAGTTATGTTTAATGTGATGAATGAAGCATGCTTGATTGATTTTATTGATTGGCTTATAATTGTTATAATAAAAGAAAATCAAAATTGCATGAAGCATGAAACATCCATAGTTAATAATATAATTGTTATATTATTCGTGCAATTAATGTGGTTTAATTATTTAATTTGAATGAGATTGTTGAATGAATTAAACCCTAGATTCTTGATTATAGGATTAATCATTAAAATTTGAAATAGTTCTTTAATGTTAATGATTAGAAACCGTCAATCTATAATCAAGATTTGCATGCAAACATAAGATTATAGGATAAATTGGATTAATTTTAAATTGTTTAAAATTAATTAGACCTAGATCGTTTTCTAATAGGATTAGAATCTTTTCTTACTTAGAATTAAAAATAGTTTTAATTGACTAAGTAGGAAAAACATTGCTATGATTATAAGGGAACTCCACCAGTAATGTTCTGTCTAAGGCTGGGGGTATTTAAGTTGATGGTTTACGGAACACCTCCTACCTGGGAATTGACCTGGAATACCGGAGTTGAATTAATCATAGTTAAATGTTAGCATGCAATGTCACTAGGTTTATTAAAAGTGTTTAATACACCTAGATCTTTAGAGTAAAGACCCTACATTACTGAGGTTATAAGGGAACTCTCTCGGTAAAGTTCTGTCTAAGGCTGGGGGTATTTAAGTCGACGGTTTACAGAACACCTCCTACCTGGGAACTGACCCGAACATTGAGTTGAATTAACCATAGTAATGTTGACTTGCAATGTTGGGTTTATTAAAAGAAGTTTAATTCACCCAAGAGATTGCAGTTGAATCATTTCCATAATTGTTATAATAGGATCAGACTTAGATAGATTGACTTAACCGAATACTATCTAAGTTAAACAACCTTAAATTAACCGTATGACATTTTCAGTGGGAGGAAAATTACAAAACGAGATTTAAATCAAAGTTTTGCTCCTACGTCCCTATATTCACAACGTGAGATTCATGCTCGGCTTCGAGTCGCCTTAGGAGTGGCCTCCCTTCGGAAAGTGTTTGCATGAATCAATATCAAGGTGAATGGGAAAAATGTCTAGAGTAAGTGGGAGCGGGACACGTGTCAACGTATCCCTCGGTCTCCGCCCATAGTTCACACCGTGAGAGTCCTATGATCCGCCTGCAGGTTGTCCTGGCGCAACCATCCCTTCGGAGGGCCTGGTCATAGGATTCGGAACATCGTGAAATCCTGAAAAGGATAGGAGCTCTTAGGCTAATCACCAACAGTTGTCTTTCCCTTCGGTAGCCTGTTGGTGCGTGCCTCTAAGATCTGAAAGTGGGAGTGTTACAATTACAAGGATGAGTTAAAAGTGTTAACAAATCCTTGACCGAACAACGGTGGCTAATGTCTATAGGAATATGAGTTATTCTGGAATTAGAATTAGCTGAGAGGTGTCTCATTTCAAATGAGGAGTACATGATCACCCTTCGGTGGCTGATATTCTAAACTTCTGAAACATCGTTGCAAAACTAAATCGATAGTTTTAGGATTCTGTGATTGTCTATTTTGCTAAATTGATTGGATTGTGTGCAATTGTTTGCTTGTATGATGGGTTAAGGCAAAGATAACTAATACGGTCATTGTTTGTTTAAATTTCAGCAATGTCTTCCTCAATTATCTCTCTGCTTAAAAATGAGAAATTAACCGGTGAAAATTATGCTACGTAGAAGTCGAACTTGAATACGATTCTTGTTGTCGATGATCTGCGATTCGTCTTAACGGAGGATTGTCCTCCAGCCCCTGCTCGTAATGCATCCCAAGCAGTTAAGGATGCTTATGACCGCTGGACAAAGGCCAATGATAAGACTCGCGTCTATATCCTAGCCAGCTTATATGAAGTTTTGGCTAAAAGGCATGAGGGCATGGTAACAGCGAGGGAGATTATGAACTCTCTCCGGGAGATGTTTGGACAACCGTCCTACCAACTCCACCATGACACTCTCAAATACGTTTATAGCTGTCGCATGAAAGATGACACGTCTGTTCGGGAGCATGTCCTGGATATGATGGTCCAATTCAACGTGGCAGAAGCAAACGGGGCGGTCATAGATGAGCGTAGTCAGGTTGCATTCATCTTAGAATCTCTTCCGAAGAGTTTTCTACAGTTTCGAAGCAATGCAATGATGAATAAAATAACATTCAACCTGACTAGCCTCCTGAATGAGCTATAACTTTATCAGTCTCTTCTTAAGAACAAGGGACAGATAGAAGGAGAGGCAAACGTTGTTCACTCTAAAAGAAAGTTCGAGAAGGGTTCATCCTCTGGAACTAAATCTGTAGCCACTTCTTCAAAGAAAACTCAGAAGAAGAAAGGAAACAAGGGGAAAGCTCCCAGTACTGGTGCTAAAAGCAAGGGAAAAGCCAAAGCTATGGAAGATAAGGGCAAGTGTTTCCACTGCAATGTAGATGGACATTGGAAGAGAAACTGTCCAAAGTACCTTGCTGAGAAAAAGAAGGAAAAGGAAGGTAAATTTGATTTACTTGTTTTAGAAACATGCCTGGTAGAACATGATGAGTATACCTGGATACTTGATTCAGGAGCAACTAATCATGTTTGCTCTTTTTTTCAGGAAAATAGTTCCTTTCGGCAGTTGAACGATGGGGAGATGACACTCAGGGTCGGAACTGGAGAAGTCATTTCAGCTAAAGCAGTGGGAGCTGCGAAGTTATTTTTTAGAAATAGATTCTTACTTTTAGAAAGTTTGTTAATCGTTCCCAAGATTAAGAGGAACTTAATTTCTATTTCATGTTTGATTGAACAATCGTATACAGTTACTTTTGATATGAATGAAGCGTTCATTTATAAAAATGGTGTACTTATTTGTTCAGCCAAATTGGAAAATAACTTGTATGTTTTAAGACCAACCGAAAACAAAGCACTTTTAAATCACGAATTATTTAAAACTGCTGAAACTCAAAGTAAAAGGCAAAAGATTTCTCCATCAAGTAACAATACTCATCTTTAGCATCTCAGACTTGGTCATATAAACATCGATAGGATCGGTCATTTGGTAAAGAATGGACTTCTAAGCAAGTTAGAAGATGATTCACTACCACCTTGTGAATCTTGTCTCGAGGGAAAAATGACCAAGAGACCCTTTACTGGAAAAGGTTACAGAGCCAAAGAACCCTTAGAGTTAATACATTCGGATCTATGTGGTCCAATGAATGTAAAAGCTCGAGGAGGGTACGAATATTTCATCTCATTTATAGATGATTATTCAAGATATGGTTACTTGTACCTAATGGGACATAAGTCTGAAGCCCTTGAAAAGTTTAAGGAGTTTAAGGTTGAAGTTGAAAACCTATTAGGTAAATCTATTAAAGTACTTCAATCTGATCGAGGAGGGGAGTATATGGATCAAAGATTCCAAGATTATATGATAGAACATGGAATCCAATCTCAACTCTCAGCCCCTGGTACACCTCAACAGAATGGTGTGTCAGAAAGGAGAAATAGAACCTTGTTAGACATGGTTCGATCAATGATGAGCTATGCTCAATTGCCTAGCTCGTTTTGGGGGTATGCAGTAGAGACTGCAGTATACATCTTGAACAATGTTCCCTCGAAAAGTGTTTCTAAAACACCTTTCGAATTATGGAAGGGGCGTAAACCTAGTTTGCATCACTTTCGCATCTGGGGTTGTCCAGCACACGTGCTTGTGACAAATCCTAAGAAACTGGAACCTCGTTCAAAACTATGCCAATTTGTTGGTTACCCTAAAGAAACGAGAGGTGGTTATTTCTACGACCCACAAGAAAATAAGGTGATTGTATCGACAAACGCCACTTTCTTAGAGGAAGACCACATGAGAGATCATAAACCACACAACAAAATAATATTAGGAGAAGCTACTGAAGAATCATCAAGAGTTGTTGATGAAGTTGGACCTTCAACAAGGGTTGATGAAGGAACTAGTTCTTCAGATCCATCCTGTCCATCTCAAACGTTGGGAATGCCTCGACGCAGTGGGAGGATTGTATTACAACCTGACTGCTACTTGGGTTTAACTGAAACTCAGGTTGTCATACCTAATGATGGCATTGAGGATCCATTGTCCTATCGACAGGCAATGAATGACGAAGATAAGGATGAATGGGTCAAAGCCATGAACCTGGAAATGGAGTCAATGTACTCCAATTCTGTATGGGAACGTACAGATCTACCAAATGGGGTAAAACCCATAGGGTGCAAATGAATCTATAAGAGAAAAAGAGATGCAGCTGGAAAGGTACAGACCTTCAAAGCTAGACTAGTGGCAAAGGGTTATACCCAAAATGAAGGGGTTGACTATGAGGAAACATTTTCTCTTGTAGCCATGTTAAAGTCCATAAGAACTCTCTTATCCATAGCCACATATTATGACTATGAAATATGGCAAATGGACGTCAAGACTGCCTTTCTGAATGGTAATCTTGAAGAGAATATCTTCATGTCTCAACCCGAAGGGTTCATAGCCCAAGGTCAGGAACAAAAGGTTTGTAAGCTCAATCGATCCATTTATGGATTGAAACAAGCATCCAGATCATGGAACATTAGATTTGATACTGCAATCAAATTTTTGGCTTTCACCAAAACATTGATGAGTCTTGTGTGTACAAGAAAGTCAACAAAAGGAAAGTAGCTTTTCTAATACTTTATGTAGACGATATCCTACTCATTGGGAATGATGTAGGATACCTCACTGACATTAAGAAATGGCTAGCAGCCAAATTCCAAATGAAAGATCTGGGAGAGGCTCAATATGTTCTGGGAATCCAAATCATTAGGGATCGTAAGAACAAAACGCTAGCTCTGTCTCAAGCAACGTATATTGACAAGATGTTGTCTCGATATTCGATGCAAAACTCCAAGAAGGGACTACTACCCTTCAGACATGGGGTATACCTGTCTAAGAAACAGTCTCCTAAGACACCTCAAGAAATTGAGAACATGAGACACATTCCCTACGCCTCAGTTGTGGGCAGCTTAATGTATGCTATGCTGTGCACAAGGCCTTACATATGTTATGCAGTGGGAGTAGTCAGTAGGTATCAGTCTAATCCAGGGTTGGACCACTGAGGAGCGGTTAAAACATCCTCAAGTTTCTTTGGAGAACGAGGGACTACGTGCTTGTGTATGGAGCTAAGGATTTGATTCTTACTGGATACACTGACTCTGACTTTCAAGCTGATAAGGATTCAAGGAAATCCACACTAGGGTCAGTATTCACCCTCAATGGAGGAGTAGTAGTGTGAAGAAACATCAAACAAGGATGCATAGCAGACTCAACCATGGAGGCTGAGTATGTAGCAGCTTGTGAAGCAGCTAAGGAGGCAGTATGGCTCAGAAAGTTCTTGACTGATTTGGAAGTGCTTGCGAATATGAACGTGCCCATAACACTATACTGTGACAACAGTGGGGCTGTAGTCAACTCAAAAGAACCTCGAAGCCACAAACGAGGTAAACACATCGAGAGGAAGTATCACCTGATACGGGAGATTGTGCAACGAGGAGATGTGATTGTCACTAAGATCGCCTCAGAGCACAACATCGCTAATCCATTTACGAAGGCTCTCACGGCTAAAGTGTTTGAGGGTCATCTAGAGGGTCTAGGTCTACGAGATATGTATGCCATCTAATCTAGGGCAACTGGGAGAAATGTATAATGGGTATAAGGATGCCCTAGTTCATTGTATTATATACATGACATTTCCAGCTTTAGATTATTGCATTTACATCCCACTAACTAGTGTTTTAGTTCAAGTGGGAGTTTGTTGGGTTTTATGCCCTAAAACTCGTAGATAGTGAATGTAACCGTTGACCGGATATTAATGAAATGATATTGATATATTTTTCCATTAATTTTTATTAGTTATTTTATATTTGTCTTTGCCTAATAATAATCCTAATCCAATAAACTAGACATCCAAGGCTGTAATATGAGTCTTGAACTATATGTGCCGACATATAGGATCATTGTTCAAGAAATAACCTAAAAGGTCTATAGTATAGGGATAAGACATAGTGTCTTATCCTGGTAACACTATGGATACAGCCCACTTTGTATTTGATACAAACGCTGCGATCCAACGCGTTCGTGTAGGAGACATGCGAGTGGGGGTATCCTATGCAATGAGTTTGCATAAGACCAGACCGCGAAATAGTAACCACTGGTTATAACACCGTTAACTAGTTGGTTTTCTATTTAGCTAGGACGACCTAGACAACTTAGTCTTAATCCTGAGTTGATTATGGACTCCTGCTCATGAGAGATTGTCCTTTGATTTGTATGGGTGAGAGTGGCCAATACGCCGACTCAATAAGCCTACCACTTTGGGGACAAGACCGAATGGGGAGCTGGGAACAAAATCGTACAAGATGGAATTCACTCCTTCCCGACTTTAGGGAAGCAGATGAGTGTTCCCTTAAGTGGTTACTCCGAGTCTTGAATAAAGGGCCCTACCCTCTCAATGGCACGAGAGAGTTTTCTGTTTGATGGTTGGACCACAAACAGGTTGTTCATTAGAGGAGAATTGGTACTTAAGGAAATAGAGGTAACCTAGGGGTAAAACGGTAATTTGACCCAGCTGGTGTTACGGACACTCGTGAAGGACTAACTAGTCGATATTGGTTTAGATCCGTGGACACAGAAAATATGTCTACAGTGAGAAGAGTGCAACTGTGAGTCTATAGTGGAATGTACACACAGTTAACGAATATTAATTAATGTGGTTAATGAGTTTGACCAATTAATCTCACATCGTTGGAGCTTCTGATCTGCAGGTCCATTAGGTCCCGCTGGTAGCTCGTAAAGTAATTTGAGGCAACTAAGTAATAAAAGTAAATTGAAAATGTTCAATTTATTAAGGGAAACAAATATAATATATATTGATATATTATTATGAGAGAAATTAATATTTGAAAAGTTCAAATATAAATTTATGGAAATTTGAAAGAGTTCAAAATGATGAATTAATTAATTTAAGGCCTAAAATGTGTTTGGGCAAATTAATTAATTCTAGGCCGGGAATTAAATATGTGATATTTAATTGGTGGTTAATTAATTAAAGAATTCATTAACCGGGAATCAATCAATTATGGAAATAATTAAGTGATTAATTATTTATGGAAATGATCTAATCACTTATGGAAGTAATTAGTCATTTGTGGAAAAGATTAATCAATTATGGAATTGATTGATCATGATTGATTAATTAAGGAATAAGATTGAATCAATTTTGGAAAAGATTGATTTAATTGAATATTTTATTCATGGCCTCTCTTCTATAAATAGAACACTAGACCTAATTGGTCATGACACTTGAAATTTTGCTCTTGCTCTTAGACTCTCAAAGACAAGACCTAAAATTCTCTCTAGCCTCCCTCTTAGAGAAAGACTCCCACAAGTCTTTTGCCTCCTAGACCTAGAGTCATATCAGTGTAACCTCTGTGGTTATTGTGTCATTCAAAGAAGGAATTTTCAGCGAAGAAAATCAAAGGCGGCTGCTGCGTTTTCGTTCGTGGAGCGTCGTTGGCGAAGAACGGTCAAGTCTTCAACGAAGGTATGTGACGGTTCTTTCCCTTTTCTTTAGAAAAACATAAAAATAAATTTAGATTTATTTTTAAGCATGTTTAAACTGAATTTCCAGCAACTTTAAAAGGAGTTTAAAGTTTAATTGAGTTTTCGTAACGGTATTTTAATGTTAATTAATATACGGCGTAAGGTCCAATCGATGCGTTTCTGCTGCGTGGGGACTTTTATTCCCTTCAATCGTCATCAGAGCCATCGCTGTCCCTATTAATTAATTTTAAAAGTTGCGATAGGCTCTAATAGGTGAGATTTATGCATAATGTATGTTCGGTTTGCATTGAGAAACCAACCTAAACTAACCTAAAACTAAGGAATACAAGGGAGAATGGAGATAACGAAGAAGAAATCGAGAAAATGGCTGCTGGAATCGACTCTCCTCGCTAATCTAACCTAAATCGTGAAAGCTTCTGTTTAAATAGCAAAGCGGTGTCGAGATGCTGATGGTGATTTGGGTAGTCAATCAAGTTCGTAGCGTCGAGACGTCGTGAGGTAGTGTCGAGACGCTACCTCTCGGAGCTAACTTGTTTGGCTGCTTCATTTTTGCTCCTTTTCACGTTGTGTTCGAGTCTTGAGTGTTTCGCTTTGGTCTTTTCACCTCCTCGACATCCCGTGGACTTCAAGTTGGATAAAAACCACATTAATTTCCTCGAATTAACATCAATTTGGAATATTGGCTCTAGAGAAGCTCTAACACCAAACACCTACAAAATAATACAATTAAGCACAATATTTAAAATAAGACTAGCAAGATTAAGACTAAATATATAGGGCCAAACTGGTCCTATCAAATACCCCCAACCTAAACCTTGCTAGACCTCGAGCAAACATATAAAATAAACGAATAGGATTCAATAGTTGCAACTTTATTACTACAATCCCAATGCCTAAAATGCCAAAAATATTGCAATCAAGAGACCTGCACATAAAGCCCAATAAAGAGACAAATCAAAAGTTTTCATGAAAGTTTTTGCTCAAGCTCACACTTAGCCTGCCTAAAACCAATTTTACTAATTCGGGATTGGACATATAACCCTCAACCTATCTTCCCTCTACACTGGCCCTAGAAACAAGCATTCAAGCAATTTGAACAATCAAGCAGGTAATACGTTACTAGGCACCTGAAAATAGAAAAAAAAATTATATTTTGCATTTAAAGGATGACACTAGCTTTCACACACTTATCGCAGGGACTCATAACCCGAGTTTAACCCTTGGTTGGCCTAAATGACCTCAACAGGGGTAGTCTTTTTTTTTTACAATAATGATTTTTCTTTGGAAAAAATACACTTTTGGTCCCTGAGGTTTGGGTTAAGTGACACTTAGGTCCCTGAGGTTTGGGTTAAGTGACACTTAGGTCCCTGAGTTTTCAAACTCAACAAAAATACCCCTGAGTTTTGAGATAAGTAACACTTTGGTCCATGCCGTCAATTTTTCTGTTAAATCTTAACGGTTGCTGACGTGGCACTATTATTTAAATAAATTTTTTTTAATTTTTTAAATACAAAAATATTAAAATAATAAAATATTATTATTTTATATTTTTTTTTAATACTTTTCCCCTCTTTCTCTTTCTTCCTCTTCCCCATTTCCTTCTCCTAACTTCTTCTTCCCAACTTCATATTCTTCAACTCCGGCGGCCGACCGCCGCCGTCGACCGCCGTCGAGTTTTTTTGTTTTTAATTTCTTTATTTCCTTCTCTTTTCTTCTCTCTTCTTCTCTCTTCTTTTCTCTTCCCTTTCTTCACCTTTTCTTTCCGTTTTTTTTTAAATAGAGAAGAGGGAGAGGGAGGAGGCTCCTCCCTCCCTTTCCGGCGTTGGCGACGGGAGGAGGGAGGAGCCCTCCTCCCGTTTCAGGCGCAAAATGGGAGGAGAAAGGGCCCTCCTCCCGTTTCGCGCCGGCGGCGGGAGGAGGGAGGGCCCTCCTCCCTCTCGGCTTCAGTCCCGTCGCCGACGCCGGAAAGGGAGGGAGGAGCCTCCTCCCTCTCCCTCTTCCTCTTCTCAATTAAAAAAAAAAGAAAAAGAAAAGAAAAGGTGAAGAAAGGAAACAGAAGAGAGACGAAAAGAGAGGGAAAGAAAGAAATTAAAAAAAAAAAAAACAAACTCGCCGGCGGCCGGTGGCGGCGGTCGGCCGCCAGAGTTGAAGAAGATGAAGTTTGGGAAGAAGAAGTTAGGAGAAGGAAGTGGGGAAGAGGAAGAAAGAGAAAGAGGGGAAAAGTATTAAAAAAAAAGATAAAATAATAATATTTTTTTATTTTAATATTTTTGTATTTAAAAAAATTAAAAAATAATTTTTTTTATTAAAATTATAATGTCACGTCAGCAGCCGTTAAGATTTAACAGAAAAATTGACAGTAGGGACCAAAGTGCTACTTATCTCAAAACTCAGAGGTATTTTTGTTGAGTTTGAAAACTCAGGGACCTAAGTGTCACTTAACCCAAACTTCAGGGACCAAAAGTGTATTTTTTCCTTTTTCTTGTAAGAATAGTTTTATCATTCCTAAGCAAAGCATTACAAGCCATTAAGTTTTAGATTACTAGAAAGCGAATCCCTACACCTGTCAAGGTGATAACAAGCATACGAGTTCTATAATTCGCTCCTAAGCTATCCAATCTAATCCTAAGCACACTCAGGTTCACTCTTTGCAAGAAAAATCTTAGAAAAAATTTAAAAAGGCTCAATTTTGGGGCAATTGTTGGCTTTTTGGCCTTTAATCTCAAATTAATTAATTTTAATTAATTAACTAATCAATATTTTGATGATAACAAATCCAATATTTAATTATTGAAAAATTTATTGTTTTAATGTGCCCATAGCGTATAGCTCGGCAAAACGATTCCAACGCCTCTTGAATCACTCAAATCAGAGTTAAAACAAAGAAGTTATAGTCGAAACAAGTTTTAACGAAAAATACCTGTGTCGATGACGTCGCGGCTGAGTCAGCATCATGGACCAATCCGGCGACGACACGTGGAGCAATGGGAGAGTGACATGTGGGGCTTTTGGTTATTTAAAATATTCTATATATTATTTTATTAAAATAAAATAAAAAAAAGGTTGTGTCAAAACAATTTTTTTTAAAAAAAAATTGAATGCAATAAATGCTTTCAGTAACCGTTGGGATTTCAGATTTGAAAAAAAAAATCTTTTTACCGTTTTCACACATATATATTTTGATTATTTTGATTATTATTATCATTATCATTATTTATATATTTTATATTTATTTTACTTTTAATTTCTTTTAATCTCCACCATTGATTTCTCTTTTATACAAATCCAATGGTCCAAATTAAAATTTAACTTTTTACCCCATTTCCCTCTCTTTTTAAACTCATCTTCCTCCCCATATTTTCACCAACACATTTTACATTTTACAATCCTCCAAATAAAAAAGTTTTCATTGTTGCTCTCTCCAAGCTCTCAAATTTTTTCTTTTCACCTTATTCTTGAGAGAGTGTTATTGTATTGTGAGGATAAATTTGTTGAGTGCTCAAATTTTGTAAATCCCTCTATTGAGAGTTGTCTTGTGTTCTTAAAAAATTCCAAAAATTGTAATGGTTTGATCCTAACCCGTGGAAAGGATTGGGTTTGCTCTTGAACCCATAAAATGAGCGGTGGTGTAACGGTTGGGCTCTAATCCGTGGAAAGAGTCAGAAAGTTTTTATTCAAATTCCCAAGAGGCGCTTGGGGAGTGGAGTAGGTCGAGTTTGACCGAACAACTATAAAAATTACGGTGTCTTCTTCTCTAACTCTTTCCTTTTTATTTTTGCAATTAATTTAAGTAATTTATTGCACGTTTTAGTTTGTTTTTATTTGTTTGTGAAATTTGATAGAATTAAATTATCACACTTTTTATCATCTTGTTTGTTGCATAAATTAAAATTTTCTTATTGTTTATAAAAAGTGTATTAATTTGTTTAATTGGGTTAATTTAGGAAAAAGTTTAATTAAACCCTATTCATCCCCCTCTAGGGTTGCCATACCGATCCAACAACAATATGCTTACAACTCATCAAAAGCAATAGAATTGGCAGAATGACACATCGTTTATTTTCATAATCATGGAAGAAGCAACTAGATCATCCATTCATCAACACTCAAATTTTTAAAATTTGCTTAAAATAGGTCCAATGCTCAGATGGCCAACCAATAAACATCAACCAATAAACATAGAGTAGTAAAACAATGCATGCCGAATAAATTAGTCTGATGCTCAGGTGCATCTAGACTCAACAAAAATCAGGCATGCAAAGCCAACTCCATCCCCAACCTAAGTTCTACATTGTCCTCAACATATCTAAACATGAAAATCCAAAGGACAAAGTAAAAGGGAACAGAAAACCTTCATTGATTTTAAGCGCGATAGTTGGAAGGTGACGGTCCACCATGCCTCAAAAGATTGCTCTTTACCACAGGAATAGGTCATAGACTCCTATAAACAAAGAAAAAAAACAAACATAAATAAAAACTGAAAAGACAAATAACTAAAAACAAAAGGAAGAGATATAAATTATTTTTAAAGTTGGGCTACCTCCCAGAAACACAAATTTTTAATGTCGATTGCTCGACGGGATTTGCAGTCTTTAACCGAAATCCACTTCTTTGATCCTCAGAGGATCTTTCTTCTTTTTCTTTATCAGCTCCTACACAGAAAAACTCAACTTGCACACAGAGTGCACAGTGTAAGAAATTTTGAGCCATTTATCCCCAACCTTCCCAAACATACTAATCCCAAGCCTCCTAAGCTTAACTTGGTCAGCCACTTGAATCACTGAGCCTAAATCATGCTTTTCAGAACTAAGAATCTTAGGAGAAAAAGGAATAGGCATGGAATAAATAGAATCAAGCTCAACATCCCTAATTTCCAACTCTTCTAACATACATGAAGTACTACATGAATCAGGCTCATAATGAATAGAAGAATTAAGCTCACTGACCTCAATGGGATTTTCTTCTAACTTACCTTCCTGTTGATGCTCTGAGATTTGGCATTCTAGCTCATAAAGGGAGATGACACAGAATCGAGTGATTTCTACCAGTTTTGCAATGATCTCCCACGCTTCACCGGGTGTCGTAGCAAGCACATCATCACCACTAGCTGAGTCAAGCATTCTTCTATCGTCAGGCGTTAACCCATCGTAGAAGCTTTCTATAAGGGACTCCTCGGAAAGTGGGGTGTGAGGAACCATGCAGAATCCATTGAAGCGATCCACGAACTCATGGAACAACTCCTCAAACGCTTGTGTGGCATTGACAATTCTTCCGGTGGCTTCAATCAACAACGCAGTTGGGTGGTACTTCTTCAGGAAAATACTTCTCATCTCGCTCCAAGAAGATACCGAACCTAAAGGCAACGAGAAAATCCACTTCCTAGCTCCTTCTTGCAGTAAATATGGAAACACCCTCAACTTAAACCATCTTCAAACATCTCTGGGGTTTCTTCTCGGAACAACTCGAGAAGAACTCAAATACATGATAGTAAGCTCTTGCTCCTAGTTCACCAAAAAAGGGAGGAACTAAGAATATAAACTCAGATAGAATCACAAAATTGCCTTCTTCGTTATGAACAATGCATGGAGGTAGTGGATATTTTGGAGCTGAAAAGAAGACTTGCACTGCACGCTCCACCCTTTCTATCTCAGCGGATAGTGGGTCAAGAGTCTGCCAGATATCCATGAAGCTCAACTACTTTTCTCCTTGCTTCTTGGTAGGAATGGTGTTTGCCCTTGTAAAGATTTGTCACTGGGTCCTGCAAGAAACAAACTAATACACAAGAGACAAGAAAAATGTGAAAAATACAAAATCAATTAGAAATAAAACATCGTGTTCCCCGACAACAACGCCAATTTGACAGAGCGGAGTTGTCAAGTCTCTAGGTCAAATAAAATTTATAGTTCCACGATCACTAAACTACTTGCAGTAGTAGTGGTCGGGGTCGATCACAGGGAACAACTAGTTTACCTCTAATCTCTTTTGTGTTTGGTAACAGAAGGGGGTTGAAGAAAGATGGAATAATTGTAGGAAAACTAAATTGCAGAAAAGTAAATAACATAAAAGTAAAAGGGCGGTTGGTTAATCTCACCTTGGCGATCACCGTAGTTGGAAACACTCGAATTTAGTACATTTGTTTTTACTCATTGATTATCAAAGAATGATTTAAATGCATGTGTCTAATTGGTACTCTAAATCAATTGACTCGATTCCATCGTACATCGACTCAATTGCTAATTAACAATTAATTAACCCCTACTAATCCGTTGAGATTAATCAACTAACTAATTGCATTAAGACCAAGATACCCCTAGAGCGCTAGCCCGACTAGCCCATCGAATTAACATGCAATTCATTAATTAATTAACCTCACCACGATTAACAAATTAACTAATTGTTGCTCTAGGCTAGAATACCCACAATTAATTAGGGAAAGTTTAATTTTAATTACGAATATCGATTTAGACCTTAGACCTATCATGTAGAGCTACGATGTCAGAGAACTGCTCTTGGGACCCGTGCCCATGAATCGGTCTACATGCTAACTATGAATAAGCTATCGATTAGATATGTGGAAATTAATGCTCTACCAGATTATTAACATGCAAGCTGCGAGTTAGGGCGTCAACCTAACCTACTGTGCATGCTAATTATAAAAGCGGGAATCTAAAATCACAAAAAACAAACAAATCATGCATTGAGCTCAAAAAACTGAAGATAATAACACATTCAGCACAAAAAAAACTCAAGGAATCTCATAAAAACTTAAATGTACTTACAATACCAAGGTTCCAACTACAGCGAATGATGTGCAAATTGCTAACCGCAAGTGTACGGGTCAAGTAATAATATAGTGATTATGCAATTGAATGTCGTCCTCTAGCCAAGTTTTAATTATCGAAAATACTCTTGGCCAATTTTATTTAGGGAATCAAATAGAATGAGAATATGAATTAATCAACACAAAACTAAAGTAAAAAGTGACAATCAAATGGGAATAATTGGTCTTAGGGAATTGATTTCACCAATTGGAGTTATGGATTAATAAACGGATTAACACATGCTATGATTCATAAATCTTGACAACTAAAATCACACATATCTCTCCCGAGCATACATGATTCTCCCATATGCAATTGAACTCGATATCCCTATCTAAATCCAATAAACATACAAGGCAATAAGGCTAACCTTTATGACAATTTCTAGAATTAACCTTAATCTCCCGATTTTTAGCTAAATTCTAGTTATGCATATTGATTACTAATTTAAATCCTCTCTCCCGAGTTAGATTCAAATATAAACATCAATCAATTTATGGCCAGTAAATCGAAAGCATTAAACATACAACATATGCATAAATGACATCAATAGCATAAATACCGTAAATCAATCCAAAACTTGCCCAACGGCTACATCAATCCATAAGAATTAAACTTAGCTACACATAATCCTCGTTACAGTATAAACTAAGTCTAAATAAGCCATAAAAAGTGTCTAAAGTAAGGGACAAGAGAAATAGACTCGTTGTAGGCCGAGACCGAACGTCCCCGTCACGATCCCCACGAACAATGGGTTGATTTCCAACTAATCCCCTTTGCTTTAGCTCAATTCTGTCCTCTTTTTGCTCTAAAGTCGGCTCCAAAAGTCCCCCATTCGAAGTCCCCAAAAACCTAGCCGAAAAGATGCTTAAATAGCAAAATTTCGTTGTAGCGTCGAGACGCTGTCAAGACAGCATCGCGAAGCTGTCGCGATCCGCAAATTTGGAAAATTTTCTATAGCGTCGCGACGCTATTTTTTTTTTTTTTTTTTTATTATTATTATTATTTTTAAGATTGGAAGCTTCATTTGACTCCAATTGCTGAATTAAGCTTCAAGCACATACTTCCTACAAATAAAACATAAAAATGCATAAATTTGAGCAAATAGTTGAAAAAGACTAGCTTAATTAATCAGAGAAAAATAGCTAGCTATGCTCGCTATCAAATACCCCCAAACTTCAGCTTTTGCTAGTCCTCGAGCAAACTAAAAATCAAGCATACGGTAGAAGAATGGATGCAATAATCATAACTCAATCCTCAAGGCTCAAAGGTCAATAGTCAAGCAAGCAAGAGACATGAACATAAGGACCAATGAGGGAGACAAATTAAAATTTTTCAAAAATTAACTTGCACAAGCGAGATCTAACTCAACAAGATCAGACTCTACTAGCCCAGGATTGGATTATTAAACTCTCAACTCATCTTCCCTCTACACTGGCACTAAGGTTTCACTAATGAGTTAATGGAACAAATTAGTTTGTTTATCTCCATACTTAGGTACTTATAATTAACAATTAAATTAAGCATGTATATGTGGCACTAGCTTTCACACACCCATTGCAGGGACCCTTAACCTGAGTTTTCTCTGGTTGGCCTAACTGATCACAACAGGGGTAGCTCTTTTTGCCTTAATCTTTATTAACCATTGCATATTGTGCACAAGCCATGGCATTATTATCTTATTTCAACAGTAACAATAAGAATGATTTTTCTTTATGAGCATAAATAGCAGATATTCTTTTCTTTTCTCCTAAGCAAGATCAAACATGCTAATTTGCAAAAAAATTAACTCTTTAGCTCTGCCCTACACCTATCGAGGTGACAACAAGCATATGAACCCAATAATTCGCTCCTAAGCATTAAAATCCAAATCTAGCTAAGACAAATACTCTACTCATGCAAGCCATCTCCTAGAAAAATTTTAAAAAGTCTCCCTTTTTGGGCACTTATGCTTACAACTCATCACAAGCTTGAAAATTGACAAGAAAGCCTATCCTAGGACATCATAATCATGCAAAAGTAGCATCCAGAAAATAACCATATGCATAATTCAAAGAAAGCTCAAAACTATAGCCCGAACTCAGATGCTCAAGGGCTCCACAAACATGCTAATCCACCCCAAACTTAAAATATGCATTGTCCTCAATGTATAACGAAAATAAAGCATAAACAAGCATGAGAACAATAAACGAATGAAAGGAGTGAACAATACTGCCCTGGAATGATGGTGACTTCTTGACTGAATGCTTGGAATCTTGATAGCTTGAAAGCAAAGGAGAGAAAGAAAACAAGACCTACAAAACAGACACAAAAAATAAATATAAATCAAAATAAAGAAATAACTAACTCACTTGGGTTGCCTCCCATAAGCGCTTGTTTAACGTCATTAGCTCGACGTGTTTGTCCAGTCTGTCAAGGCACATAAAAATTCTCGTATTTCTTTGGGCCCTTCTTCCTTGAATCAATATAACCAACGATCGCTAGTAAACTTACTAGATTCTCATGGGCCCCTGAAACAGAATTATTTTTGGTATTTTTGAATAAAAGAAGCATAAAAGGAGAAATATCAAAATAAAGAGACTCCGACTCTAAAACTGACTCGTGAGAATAGAAAAAAGAACAATCAAAATCTACAAAGGATGGAGAAGATAAAACAGACGAAGGTTTTTCAACCTCAAACTCTACCTCCTGAACTTCCTCTAACACTACAAGCTCATTTTTTTTTTTTTTCCTCACGGAATGTTCTTGAAAGGTGCTCCAACTCTCCAATTCGTCCCAATTATTCATGCAACTCACCCCCAACTGCTCATCCTCATCAAGATCGAAAGAACTACGCTCATGAATGAGTGCCAATGAGTCATCGACTACTTGACTCACTAGACAACTTATGGAAGTGGATCCCACCTCACTAACTTCCTGTGGAGCTTGAAGTCCTCTTATGATTTCATCAATTTTTAGACTCCTCGCTCTAGATTCCTCAATATAATTTTGAACTATGCTTTCCAAGGAAGAATTTTCATTTAAAGGGGTATAACTTGAAGATGAAAAATTGGAATATGGTGTTGAATAAAAAAACCATTCAAATCAATTAAAGCAACAATGATAATTAGGCTTTCAATCAAACAATAACCTAACAAGAACACATGACAAAGACTCAATTTAAATATGGAAAATATAATCTAGAAAATGAAAGAAAATAAACTAATATGGAATGCAAAAATAGATAAGACAAAAAACCAATAAGGAAACTAACAAATAAGGAAAAACTAATCTAAAAAGGAAAAACTAAAAATCTGTCAATGGAAAATTCAAACAAATATGGAAAAATCTAAATATGGAAAAATTTAAGAATGGAAAAGAAAAACAATAAAGGAAAAATGCAATCTACCTAAAAACAAAAATAACAAAAATAACAAAAAAAAAAATACACCCTAAACTAAGACCGGACAATTTTTCTTCGATATTAAAATTGACTAAATATGCCAATCCCCGGCAACGGCGCCAAAAACTTGATGTGCAAATTGCTAACCGCAAGTGTACGGGTCAAGTAATAATATAGTGATTATGCAATCGAATGTCGTCCTCTAGATTGGTGTCTAGCCAAGTTTTAATTATCGAAAATACTCTTGGCCAATTTTATTTAGGGAATCAAATAGAATGAGAATATGAATTAATCAACACAAAACTAAAGTAAAAAGTGACAATCAAATGGGAATAATTGGTCTTAGGGAATTGATTTCACCAATTGGAGTTATGGATTAATAAACGGATTAACACATGCTATGATTCATAAATCTTGGCAACTAAAATCACACATATCTCTCCCGAGCATACATGATTCTCCCATATGCAATTGAACCCGATATCCCTATCTAAATCCAATAAACATACAAGGCAATGAGGCTAACCTTTATGACAATTTCTAGAATTAACCTTAATCTCCCGATTTTTAGCTAAATTCTAGTTATGCATATTGATTACTAATTTAAATCCTCTCTCCCGAGTTAGATTCAAATATAAACATCAATCAATTTATGGCCAGTAAATCGAAAGCATTAAACATAAAACATATGCATAAATGACATCAATAGCATAAATACCGTAAATCAATCCAAAACTTGCCCAACGGCTACATCAATCCCTAAGAATTAAACTTAGCTACACATAATCCTCGTTACAGTATAAACTAAGTCTAAATAAGCCATAAAAAGTGTCTAAAGTAAGGGAAAAGAGAAATAGACTCGTTGTAGGCCGAGACCGAACGTCCCCGTCACGATCCCCACGAACAATGGGTTGATTTTCAACTAATCCCCTTTGCTTCAGCTCAATTCTGTCCTCTTTTTGCTCTAAAGTCGGCTCCAAAAGTCCCCCATTCGAAGTCCCCAAAAACCTAGGCAAAAATATGCTTAAATAGCAAAATTTCGTTGTAGCGTCGAGAAGCTGTCAAGACAGCGTCGCGACGCTGTCGCGATCCGCAAATTTGGAAAATTTTCTATAGCGTCGCGACGCTATGATTTTTTTTTTTTTTTTTTTTTTTAAGATTGGAAGCTTCATTTGACTCCAATTGCTGAATTAAGCTTCAAGCACATACTTCCTACAAATAAAACATAAAAATGCATAAATTTGGGCAAATAATTGAAAAAAACTAGCTTAATTAATCAGAGAAAAATAGCTAGCTATGCTCGCTATCAGCGAACGGCGCTTAGACAGCCATAGACAAGTCTAATCTAAGCCCAAGGCTTGAGAAACCAACCTAAACTAACCTAAAACTAAGGAAAACAAAGGGAGAATGGAGAAAACGAAGAAAAAATCGAGAAAATGGCTGCTGGAATCGACTCTCCTTGCTAATCTGACTTAAATCGCGAAAGCTGCTGTTTAAATAGTGAAGCGACGTCGAGACGCTGATGGTGATTTGGGTGGTCCATCAAGTTCGTAGCGTCGAGACGTCGTGAGGTAGAGTCTCTCGGGTCTAGCTTGTTTGGCTGCTTCTTTGCTCATTTTCACATTGTTTTCGAGTCTTGAGTGCTTCGCTTTGATCTTTTCACCTCATCGACATCCCGTGGACTTCAAGTTTGATCAAAACCACATTAATTTCCTTGAATTAACGTCAATTTGGAATATTGGCTCTCGAGAAGCTCTAACACCAAACACCTACAAAATAATACAATTAAGCACAATATTTAACATAAAACTAGCAAGATTAAGACTAAATATATAGGGCCAAACTGGTCCTATCAACCCTTTAGGTTGTTACTTGAACATTGATCCCCTATATGTCCCTACATATTGTTCAAGCTACATAATACAACCTTGGATGTTAGCTTATTGGATTTAGGGTTATTTAATGGAAATCTAAAAACAAAATTCAACAACAACTTTATTGAATAACTTCACTAACAACTTTATTGATAAAATCAATTTGTTACATTTACTATCTACAAGTTTTAGGACATAAAACCCAACACAAGGTCCATTTAGCCCCTAAGCAAAAGAGGTTTTATATTGTAGGTCCTATTGCTCTCACCTTGGCCTAGGTCGAGCCTGCGGTGAGCCAAGCCCTCATTTTGTGCATGGCAAGGTAAGGCTCCCCAACCCAATAAGGTCCTAGGAGGTCCAATTCAATCCCTTCTCGATCCAATTTCTAAAGGGATTTGGAAAACCCTAGGTCATGTCATCGTCTAAATACCTTGTCATAATTCTATCAAAGGTACCTTTGCTCAAACCCCAATGCCACGCTTCACCACTTTGCTCAGTCCCCTCCTTTTCTCTGAACTGAACGGAAAAGATTTTGAGAGAAGGTAGGGTGGGTTGCAAGCAATGAAGTTAGATTTGGAGAGAAATGAGGGTTGAGTTTTGAGTGTACGTAGAGATAAGGAAATGAGAGAAGAGAAACAGTGAAAAAGAAAAAAAAAAAAAAAGGGTTTTGCGTGTTGATGGAGGAGTGACGCTAATGGGGCTTCACGTGGATTCATCCAAAATTTTGAACGGGTATCCCAATTTTTGTTTTTAACATTTCAGCGCCTTTTTTCCTTTAAAGATTTCATAGCCTATTTTCTAAAAGGCTATATTGGAAACCTGTAACAATTCATATTTCTTGTACTGGGTAACTTGACTCTCATTCTCTAACCTCTTGCTACACTTCAAAAACTCTTATCTAACTGAAGTATCAGAGTTTGTGTGACAAGTACCAAACGGGTGTGCAGTTCTTCCAGTTTTGGAGAACACCTCTTTTCCCTATTAAACAAATACATTGTTGAGGTACATGCAAATCATATGAGTTTCCTTTGATATGATTTCCACATCAACACCATCTTAATTATTGAGGAGGTGACTAAAAAAACTGTGCAAATAGAGATTCTTCTTTAATATCACATAAAAGTTTTTAAGGTAGATTATTTGAGACTTGAGGTATGACAAGTAAATTATCACAATCATACCAAACTTTTCAAACATGTCATGTTCTTAATTAGCATAAAAAAAATTAAAAATTCTGTCAAATTCCATATTTTTCATTTTTTTCATGTTAAAGTCCATTTTTTTTTCACTTTGTTACAAAAACGTCCATAAAACAAGCAAAAAGTTTAAAAACAAAATAAAAAAATACGAATGTATACATTAACATTACACACAAAACTATGCATTCAACATTTTTTACCCGAAAATTGAAATAGATGATTATCAGAGAAGAAAGGACAAAGCATGAAAACAGATTTTAATATTTTAATAACAAGAAAGAGCCAAAATTGGAGCAAACTTTAATGCATAGATGTGTATTATCATGATTACAACTGTGTGAAACGCCATCTTATATGCATTATTTTGTTACTTTATTAATTCAAAATTTCAAATATTCCCATTTTCATTTTCTTTTTTAATCTTAAACTGAGATGAATTCTCTTAGCCAAAACAAGAAATAAGAAAGAACATAGAGTTTCAGAAATGGAAAAGAAGATGAAAAAGAAGATTAAGAAGGGCAATATTCCATGGGAGGAAAAGAAAGAACTGATTGATAAAGAAGAAATTCAACTCAACAAAGACTTGGATCAGATTAGAAATTGGGTAATGAATATTTTGTTTTATTTTGTTTTCTTTTATTTTTCATCAAACAGAAAGCATTCTGAGTTGCAGATAAAAATGGTGGATTCCATGAATGATGAGAAGCTGAAAGAGTATTTGCAGAACAGACCACAGGAATTGAAGACTCTCAAAATCCCTAAGTGCAACCCTAGGCGCCATGTAAGACTTTGTTTGTTGTATTATTTTAGCCAAATGTTTTGCACAATCTTTTTTTTTTTTTAATGAGAAAGACACTACTAGCCATTTTGAGTTAGGTCGAACGAGTTAAGTTTGAACCGGATAGGTTTTCAATTTTAGCGGTGTACATGTCTATTGAAACAACATAGACTCAAGATTTAGACTAGGGTTTTAGAATTCAGATTCGATGCCTTATGTCGTCGCATGATATCATAAGTTTCGATTGACCCTTACAAACTAATACAAGTTCTTTCAATATATTTTGTCCTTAATCACATGTTTTCCTATGAAAAGTTTCTGGAGGTATTAACTTTCAGATGAAATGCACAGAAATACAGGAGAAACCCTTTCCATTTTATTCAGTATAAACTCAACTCCATGAATGAATGATACACACTTGGGTGTTTATATGGAGAATGGAAGGGAGAAAAACTCCTGTAACTAATTAACAGAAAAAATACTTCAAGACTGCATCAGTTATACACTTTCAACAGAAAAACTAATAACAAATAATAAACAAGAAATGTCACATGAGAGGCACGAGATAATACTATTCAATGTGCTATCTTTACACCCCCCCTCAAGCCAATGGTCTGAGGATCCCGAACATTGAGCTTGGATGAAAAAATACGAAACATCGTGGCAGAGAGTGGCTTAGTGAGAACATCAGCAACTTGGTCAGTGGCAGGGAGATGATGAACTAATAGGCGCTTCTGTAGAACCAAGTCCCGAACAAAATAAATGTCAATCTCCACATGCTTGGTCTTGGAATGAAGAATCGGATTTGCACTGAGATGCACAGCACTCAGGTTGTCGCACCACAAGATTGGTTTCTGAGGGAGAGAGATGCGTAAATCACAGAAGAGTGAATGAAGCCATATTAACTCACTTGCAGCTGAGGCCAAACATCTGTACTCGGCTTCTGTACTAGATCTCGAGATGATTGTTTGCTTCTTCGATCCCCAAGATATGAGGTTGCCACCAAGAAATATGCAAAAACCCGAGGTAGATTTTCTGTCATCCGGATCCGAGGCCCAATCGGCATCAGCATATCCCTGAAGATTCAGGGTAGATGGAGCAGAAAGCAATAGACCGTGAGTTATCGTACCCTTCAAATAACGCAGGATGCGTTTTACAAGCTGCCAGTGAGTTGTTGTGGGGGAGTGCATGAATTGACATGCCTTATTCACACTGAAGGATATCTCCGGGCGAGTCAGGGTGGCGTACTGAAGAGCCCCTACAACACTGCGATATTGACGCACATCGACCAATCTGTCACCATGGCGAGCTGAAGGAAGAGCGCCACTCATCATAGGAGTAGATATGGACTTAGCACCACTCATGTTGGTTCTGTCGAGGAGATCTTGGATATACTTGGATTGGGACAAAAACATCCCTCCAGTCAGTGGGTAAGAAACTTCAATGCCAAGGAAGAAGCTAAGAGGCCCAAGATCTTTTAGTGCAAATTTCTTGTTCAGGGTAGCAATCAGCTGATTGACCACTGTGGAGGAACTTCCAGTTATCACTATATCATCCACGTAGACAAGAATATAGGAGCAGTGTTCAGGAGTCTGTCGAATGAGTAACGAGGGATCAGCTTTTGAAGTGACAAAACCAAGAGAGTGAAGAAAATGACTCAGTCGCTCGAACCAGGCGCGGGGAGCCTGTTTTAAGCCATAGAGGGCCTTTTTTAATTTGCAGACAAGAGGTTGCTGTGTTAGAGAGTGCTCAAAACCATACGGTTGTTCCATATAGACTGTTTCACCAAGGATGCCATGAAGAAAGGCATTGTTTATATCAACTTGTCGAATAGACCATCCACGAGCCAAGGCTAGAGTTAAGAGGACTCGGATGGTAACTGGTTTGACAACAGGGCTGTAAGTCTCTGTGTAGTCAATATCTGGGGACTGATGAAACCCCTTGGCTACTAGCCGAGCTTTGTACCGTGAGATAGTCCCATCGGAATTGCGCTTGATTTTGAACACCCATTTACTACCCACAATCTTTTGATGAGAAGTGAAAGGGACAAGATCCCAGGTGTGATTAGCCATCAAAGCATTATACTCAGCTTGCATGGCTTGGCGCCAATGAGGATGCTTGAGAGCTTCTTGAGCAGTGGGTGGTTCTGTCTCCTTGTATGATACAGTGTAGGATTTTGGTTTAAAAATCCCATTCTTACCCCTTGTAACCATAGGATGATTGTTGACCAGTGGAGGAGTTTGCTCAGGAGTAGCTGTGTTATCTTCCTCATTAAACGTAGCAGTTGTATCGCATTCTTCATTTACAGAGGCAGGTGTAGTCAAGTGATCAGATGCAGGTGAAACGGATGCAGGAGGGGAGGAAAAGGAAGGTTGAATGGGTTCAGGGTTTGGAGATATCGAAGGTATTTCTGATATGGACATATCTGGAAGAACAAGAAGATTTTGAGTAACAGAGGTAAACTCAGAAGAAGTAACTGAGGGAGTAGACTTGATTGTAAAAGGAAAATAATTTTCATCAAAGAGGACATGTCTGGATATATACAATCTCCCATCAGATGCAAGACATTTGTAACCTTTGTGCTGATTACTGTACCCTAGAAATAGACAGGGTGTGGAGCGCAAGTTCAGTTTATTTGTATTGTAAGGTCTGAGACAAGGATAACATCGGCAACCAAATACTTTGAGGAAAGTATAGGTAGGAGTGGTACCAAAAAGCTTGGTCACAGGGCAAACTCTATTAAGGGCTGTAGAGGGCAAACGATTTATAAGGTACACTGCTGTAGAGAAAGCATCATCCCAGAAAGATAACGGAAGAGAGGCTTGGGATAGAAGAGTGAGTCCAACATCTACAATGTGCCGGTGTTTTCTCTCGACAATGTCATTCTGCTGGGAGGTATATGGACAGGAAATTCTATGTTCAATCCCATGTTGTTTAAGAAATGGAGCGAAAGATTTAAACTCCCCTCCCCCATCAGACTGTAACCGAATAATAGAACGATTAAGTAGCTTCTCAACAGAGGTTTTAAAAGAAAGGAATGCAGTAAAAGCCTCAGACTTGGTATTTAGAAAGTAAACCCAAGTATACCTAGAGAATACATCAATGAAGCTGATGTAATAGCGGAACCCATTGCGAGACAGTTTATAAGACGGACCCCAAATGTCAGCTACAACTAATTGCAATGGAGCAGTATAGTTTGTAACAGATGAAGGAAAGGGTAAAGCATGCATTTTGCCAACAGCACAGGCATTACAAAATTGAAAAGTGTTATTCGCTGGTAAAGTAGAGTTACATGATTTAGCAATTGCTCTAACAACTGGTAAAGAGGGATGGCCAAGCCTCCTATGCCAAACATCTAAACTGGAATTTTTTTGCATGGTATTCAAACTAGAAACAGTAGTAAACGCAGATGGTTTATCTAACAGATGAGAATGTGAATCCACAGCAGTCGATGAAGAAGGGGGATGAGTCAAGGAAAGATTGAACCTGTACAGCCCATCATGGAGTTGCCCTTGGAGTAGGATTTGGCCAGTGTGGTAGTCCTTCACACAGCAAAAATTTGAATGAAATTCAAAATATACTGAATTATCTTTGGCAAACTGGCTGACACTAATAAGGTTTTTGGTTATTTGAGGTACATGAAGCAAGTTTTTAAGATGAAACATGCGTTTGGAAGGGGATAGGAAGGATGAATAACCAAGGTGAGATATGGACAAACCTGATCCATTTCCAACCTGCATCTGATTGCCCCCTGTGTATTCAGAACCTACTGCCAAATTGTTGAAGTTGTTGGTGAGATGGTTTGTCGCACCAGAATCGGGATACCACCCATTGTCCTGATTGAGATCAGGAGCTGCAATCATGGCTTGCATTGGTGTTGTTCCTGCACCAAATTGAGGATGAAAGTAATTAGAGTTCGATGCCTGTTGTTGTTGGGGAGGAATCCTTGACTGGTCAACTCTGCCATTTAAGGAATAACACTTGATTGCTGTGTGCCCAAATTTGAAACAAATTTGGCACTGTGGTTTATTCCTATTATTCCACGGTGGCCTTCCTCCACGGTTTGATCTCCCTCTTCCCCGGGAGTTAAAATTCTGGTTGCCTTGAAATTGATTCCCTTGTCTTGAATTCTGATTTCCTGAATCACCTTCAGAATGAAATGTATGGGTCATTAAATTTGCAGTAGGAGTAGTACCATCAGTATTGACGTTTTTCATTTTGCTTTCAAGTCTGTTCTCATGGGTCAGCAACAGAGCCATGACATCTTGAACACTTTGGTCTTCAGTGGTTGCAGTTAGTGCAGATACCATGGACTCATAGTCTGGGCCTAAGCCACCTAGAATATACATCACATGATCTTCTTCATCAATTACCTTTCCGATCGCAGCCAGAGCATCAATGCACTTCTTGATTTGGGAAAAATATTCATTTAGCGTCATTCCTCCTTTCTGTATGGTTTGAAGTCTGGTTTTCATCCTCATAATCTGAGCCTTGTTTCTTGAATTAAAAACCTGTAGCAGACATTTCCAGATCTCCCTAGAGGATTTACAATGGATGACTTGTTCCAGAATATTCTCAGTCATCGATCCGAGTAACCAAGAGGAGATCAGTCTAACTTGTTTCTTCCACTTGGTATATTCTGGATTGGTTTTCATTACAGTTGAATTTTCTGCTGTAAGGATTTTCTTGGGCGGTGGATCGACATCATCGAAGATAAAACTCTCTAAGTCATGTCCTTCTAGGGCAAATTCTATTTGCACTTTCCACATAAGAAAATTATCCTTGCTAAGCTTAACAGTGGAAATTTTGTTACCAGGATTGACGGCTTGGCTTGATTGTCCGCTGCTATCTTCATTAGGATTTGATTCAGTATTCATTGAAAGATCCATGTTCTTTCCTCAAGAATTACTAACAGTTGAACAGCGTTATTTCTCTGCTTCGGGTTGCTCTTTGATGATTGTACTCCAGGATCGTAAGAGCTTTAGTCGCAAGACATTGGCTCTGATACCATATTAACTTTCAGATGAAATGCACAGAAATACAGGAGAAACCCTTTCCATTTTATTCAGTATAAACTCAACTCCATGAATGAATGATACACACTTGGGTGTTTATATGGAGAATGGAAGGGAGAAAAACTCCTGTAACTAATTAACAGAAAAAATACTTCAAGACTGCATCAGTTATACACTTTCAACAGAAAAACTAATAACAAATAATAAACAAGAAATGTCACATGAGAGGCACGAGATAATACTATTCAATGTGCTATCTTTACAGGAGGTCATTGGCATAGAATGACCCGTGTTGAAAAGACTCAAAACAAGTACGTTGAAAGAATTCGTGTTGGTTGCTAAGAACAATCTCTAATTTAAAAAAAAAACCAAGATATCTTGTATGTGACACATCCTTCTCAAAAGGAAGATGGAAGAGACTTTTAAGACCACCAATTTTTTTATGATCCTAATTTCATATTTTGATCTAGATCTTGGACGACTTTGGACCGTTTCATCTATTTTATCGAATTAAAACGTCAACACTATTTCTGTCCATTATTTTAAGGAATTCAGTCATTTTAATAATTTGTAATTCAGTATGTTATAACTTATCAAAGTTGATTTCTAGGAGAGTCCTTAGATTTTCATCAGCTTGTCTTTACAATCAGTCCTTTGAATAATTAAAATTTAGGGTTTGTTGATGGCAGGAACAAAAAGTTGAGGCTCCAAAATTTTGGGCCTCTTATGGGATAATGGCCTCAGTTTGGAAGTTTCATAAGCAAGACAATGACCAGCAGCTGTCTTAATTTTGGTGTCTGAAAGTTTGTTGAAATTCTCTGTTAAATGTTATTGTATTATTTAGATAACATAAATATATTAAGGTACTTTATATTGTGGTTTGTTGAAGAAATGAAAAAAAAATAGTGCTTTATTACATGAAAGATATATTTGAAATGGCCAAAGTGAATCTAGTTCAGTAATAATTGATATGTACCCTCGATCATGAGATAGAGATTCGAATCCCTCACACTTAAATATTGACATACTAAAAAAGAGATATATTTAAAATGGAAATCATAGAATATATCGTTCTCCTACTGTCAATTGCAATTTGATTTGAATGTAGATAAACCCTATTTTTCCATTCAAAATAAAATCATTTAAGATTTTTTTTTTTTATCTCTAATAAATTTAAATTATAAATCATTTTTTTATAAATTTATATTTGTCGAAGGCTCTCCAAATTAAATTTATGTCATCGTTCCTTAACTACCTTGAAATAGGTAGTGGTCGGAGTCGATCTCAAGGAGTAAATTGGTAGATTTCTTGTTTATTTTGAGAATTTAAATCGGAACGGGAGGGGGGTTAACGAGAATTTTAAAATATCAAAAATAATAAATTCACAAAAATTAAGAAATAGCGAAAAACTAATCAAACTGGCAATTCGTTGGTCGAGGTTCATTAGGCCAATTTTTCATTGACATCATAGACTTAATCTAAAAATTCAATTTTAATTCCTGAGATTAATGCCCATTAAACTAAACCAAAAAGGCCAGTAAAGCGATAAATCTATAGCAACCAATCAGATACAACATCCAACTTGGTTATCTAATTACCTAATCTAAGTTGGGCACAATTGCATTCCATGCAAATATTGAGGCAATTGCATTAAGCACAAACAATCGGACCAATTAATTAAACTAGGGATCTAATTCAATTGATTAGAAATTAAGGCCTTTAATCCTATCATGCTAGCTATGATTATCAAAAAAGTTGAAAAATCACACACAAGACCGATTATGCCCTATAATTAGCAAATCGAACATGACAGATAATCAAGGCATCAATTCAATCAAACTAACATGCTGACAATACGATTCAAAGCCAAAATTCAATAACTCCAAGAATCAAAATATATATTAAGCTCAAATCTCCCGCAATACAAAATTAGTCTAATTACACTCGAAACCAAACGATTAAGAATCTAGCCTAACATAATTCAAATTACAAGCTTAAATAACTCTAAAACTACTCCTAAGCTAATTAAAAAGGTAAAAAGAGAGCTAGAACTAAAATTATAGAAAAGGAAAAGAATAAAAATGGAAAATTTAACCTAATTTGGCTAACGGACAAAGAAGTATATATAGTGTTAGGAGGTAGCGTTGAGGCGCTGATGCTACAGACGGAACAGGACAGTGACACACGTGCATGCTTACAACGTCGAGACACTAAACATAATGTCTCTACGCTACGAGCGGAAATTCGAAGGGTCACGTGTTTTGGACGCTAAAACGCTTGACCCTACTGGGTATCATCTCAACACCCCAGCTCAGCAAATTGCTTGATTTTGGCACTATTTTAATGCTCTAAATAGTGTCTTGATGCTTCTTCCTCGAATAAGTTGCCTTTTCTATTCCTCTTTTACTCCTCAAAATAGCTTAGTGTTGGATTCTTTAAGCTCTCCTTAAGCCCTTTTTAGCCAACTTCTCTCCAATTGCCTTTATTGTTCATATTTTCTTACAAATAATCGAATTAAACATTAAAATCAATGGAACTAGCTTTAATTAATGAGAATTAAATAGCACATTCAGAGTGCTATCATATCTTTTGATCCTTCTTCAAAAAAAAAAAAATATATCTTTTGATCCACTCCCGTTGTTGAAGTTAATAATGAAATTTGTGAGGAATAGCTAGAAAAAAATAGCCACAATGAAAAACAGTTA
Source organism: Luffa acutangula (assembly GCA_036850905.1). NCBI lineage: Eukaryota > Viridiplantae > Streptophyta > Magnoliopsida > Cucurbitales > Cucurbitaceae > Luffa > Luffa acutangula. The sequence continues at coordinate 20,348,108 of CM072088.1, read as the reverse complement.
AAAGATGTTGATATGTGAAATTTTGGCTACCATGCATGATTTTAGGAGAAATCGAATAGTTCTCATTCCACTTGTACTCTCGGTGTATACATGTATTCATGATCAATCTTTACCAACCGTAATTAGTTTTTTTTTTTTTTTTTTTTTTAATATCCTCAGTATTCTCTCACTGTCTCTCACCATATTTGACTCACTATTTAGATTTATGCATTTTTAAATTATCCCTTATTTTTCAAATTTCTCCATTTTCAAATGTGTCATCTAAATTTTAGATATCAATCTATTTTATTTATTGTCTTTTTTTTTTTATATAACAAAATCATCTCCTAGAAAGTTTTGTTGAACTATGAATATACCATTTTTTGTCGTTTCTCCAATTGTTCAAGATGCAGCGTTCAAGAAGGAAACATAATGAAAATTGTGCTCGGGTAAATGGAAGGAAAAGAATGGTAGAGAGCAAGCCACAATGAGAAAGAAATCGAGCGCATTCGATATTTGGATGTAGAAATATATACTTCAAAAATGCAATTGGTCAACAACCCATGATCTCCCAACATTTCTATCGTTGGAGGTTGAAGGAAATCAAATGGATAGGAGGGGTTTCAAATGAAACAGATTATTTGGGAAGATAAAAGAGTTTAAGATGGTGTAGGTTGCTTGGAACGATGGAGGGTTTTTCGATTGATTCACTAAATGGTGACATGTGATTAATTATGTAACGCCCCAAGTTTATTTATAACTAACCTACTGATATTACTAAGCTCCTATTTCAAAATGCACTAAATGCTCCGAAAATTTCAACAACATAACGACATACATAGGACTAAACCAAAAAAATTTATCGTCTGTTAAACATAAAACAACACTTCTATATCATTCTAGTTTACTCCACCTCCAACAGATCAGAAAATGTCACCTGTTATATATTCCTATATAAAACTTCACTTTTGTATTCAAATTTAAGTGTTTGCTTTGTGCAAGCGTCCTTAGCCCCCCTCACATCGTGCGTGCGGTCCCTGGATCAAGCCTCTGTGTATACGATTCCAAAGGTCATTCTTTATTAATTTAAAAATATATACCAAACATATCTTTAAAATTGACTTTTATAATTAATTTTTTTTTATTTTTATAAATTTAAATTGCAGGCTTTATTTTTCGATTGGTTAAATTACAAATTTAGCCCGTAAACTTAGATATTGTTAAATAAGTTTATGAATTTGCAATTTTATGTCTAATAGGTCAACTAATTTTAAAAAATATAGGTCTCTACGCTTTCGATATATTTCTAATAAATTTCTGAATTTCTAATTTTGTGTCTAATAGGTCCTTCATTTATATGAATTTTTTTTTTTAATTTATAAACTTATTGATAATGAAATATGGAAAGTTCAATGTTACACCTAATTCAATTTTATGTCTAATATGTCTGTTAATTTTAAAAATTGTTGAATATGTCAGAGACTTATCTGACAAAAAATTGAAAGTAAACCTACTTGATATTTTTAAAGTCCAATGACCTATTGATACAAAATTTAAAGTTCAAGGATCCTTAGACACAAACGTAAAAGTTCTAAGATTAAACTTGTAATATAACCTAACAAATAAATAGTATCACAATTTTTGTTTTAATTTCTTCTTTAAATATTATTTTTCTATATCAAACAAACGAAAATGGATAGAAATATTTTTTTAATTTTTGTTTCTTTTTTCTTAAAATTAATCTCATGATATGAAAATTTATAGAGAAGAATTGCGATGAATTAAATTAATAGTTTAGTTTCATTTATGAATTTTTTTTAATTATCTACTTGTAAATTACTTTTACGAAATTTTAACGAAGCCCTCCTGAAAAAAATTTCTAGATCCGCCACTGCATACACCATACGAGTCAGGTCTTGTATTCACAACCAACAACAGAATCACAAACTTACTAGATAAAAACATACAACTCGACTATTTAGAAACATCTCAACTTTATTAAGAAAATGAAGAATTATAACGTCAAATGAAACTAACAATTTTTAAGCCTAACCTCCCTACAAAAAAAAAAAAAAAAAACAGCTAGCCAAACCTCCCAACACATCAATCACAAAACGACTACCCTATCCAACTAGAAAAGTAAAGTAACAACTAAATCACCAAATAACTAAACCAGTAGAATCACTCCTCGTTCGCATCACCGAGCTCATAGAACTCAAGCTCACCTGCATAATCTAAAAATGTTGGGGGGGAAAAGGGGAGGGATCAGTACAACCATAGTACTGGTAAGTAGCTCACACCCGGTGAACCACCAGACAACAAACAACACAACATGATACTTAGTGTCACAGTCATGCTTGTCTAGGGTGTGTTGTCCATGGTCGCATGTAAGGATTTGGAATTCCCCATTTCCGTTAAAGCGGAAGCGTAATTCGAACCGATTCGTAGTTAATTTTGTTTATCCAAAAATACTATTGCATTGGTTAAAGCATAGAACAAATTCTATACAAACTTAAGGTTAAGCATACAAAATTTATTAGATCTAAATCTAAAGGGGAGAAGCAAACATACCGTCGTTGACGACTCTGAATACTTCAACGGACACCTTTCTTGATTTTGGACCAAGCGTCAACAATTGGGACACCACTAATTGATCTTCTCCGCTATGACTCTGAGATTAAGAATGTAGTTGTGGGACTACCTAATCTTGAATGGAAAAAACTCTAGAGAGAAAATTCTCCCTAGAGTTCTTGGGTTGAGAGAATATGAGAGGGAGGCTAGAGAGAATGCAAGAGTGCATTCTTGTGGCCTTATGTTGTAGTCCCTCAACCCTATGTTTAGTGTTCTATTTATAGGAGAAAGGTCATGAATAAAATATTCATTTAAAATCAATTATTTCCATAACTGATTTAATCTTTTCCATAATTAATCAATTCCATGACCAACCAATTCCATGACCAATCAATTCCATAATTGATTAATCTTTTCCATAAATGATTGATCACTTCCATAAGTGATCAAATCATTTCCATAAATGATTAATTACTTCCATAAGTGATTAATCATTTTCATAATTGATTAATTTCCAATTAATTAATTCTTTAATTAATTAATCACCAATTAAATATCATATATTTAATTTCAGACCTTCTATTAGTTAATTAATTAATTACCCAATTAAATATCATATATTTAATTTGAAACCTTCAATTAATTAATTCTATCATATGAATCAAATTCATATTAAAATTTGAACTCCTTCAAATTCTCTTATATCCTATAAATTTAATATGAATCAAATTCATATTAATATTTGAACTTCTTCAAATATTTATTTCTCTCATAGACTATAGTTTAATTAAATCTCATTTAATTTAAACTAAATTGAATAATTAATTAATTTATCTTCTAATTAAATACCATATATTTAATTAGACATATATTTGAACTCTTTCAAAATATATCAACCTCTCAATATAATAAAGTTTAATCTAAAATTAGACTTTATATTTTAATGCATCACTATACATTATATTAATTTGTATCTCGTACAATTAACTTAATTCCCAATATGAATTTGAACTATTCAAATTCTCTCAAGATATTTGTTCCTAATTACTCTTTACGAGCTAGCAGGGGGACCTAATGGACCTACAGATCAGAAGCTCCAATGATATGAGGTTAATAGATTAAACTCATTAATCAGGTTAACCAATATTCATTAATTGTGGGTCATTCCACTAAAGACCCACATCTGAACTCTTCTCACTGTAGAACATTTTTGTGTCCATGGATGTAGACTTATGCCGGTAAGTCAATCCTTCACGAGTGTTCGTAATCACAGCTGGGTCAAATTACTGTTTTACCCCTGTGTTACATCTGTCTCCTTAAGTACCAGCACTCCTCTAATGAACAACCTGTTTATGGTCCAACCATTAAACAGAAAGTCCCTCTCGGGCCAGTGAGAGGGCGGGATCCCTTTGTTCAAGACCCGGAGTCACCACTTAAGGGAACACTCATCTACTTCACCTAGATGCGGGAAAGAGTGAATTCCTTCTTGTGTTGTCATGTCCCCAACCTCCCACTCGATCTTGTCCCCAAAAAGGAAGGCATATTGAGTCGGCGTATTGGCCACTCTCACCCATGCTAATCAAAGGACAATCTCTCATGAGAAGGAGTTCATGACACACTCAGGATTAAGACTGAGTTACCTAGGTCATCCTATTGAAACAGTAACCTAATTAGTTAACGGTGTTATAACTAATTGTTGACTATTTCGTGGTCCGGTCTTATGCAAACTCATTGCATAGGATACCCCCACTTGCATGTCTACTACATGGACGTTTTGGATCAATACGTCTGTATCAAATACAAAACGGGTCATATCTCATAGTGTTACCAGGATAAGGTACCCAACCTTATCCTTGTACTATAGACCTTTTAGGTTGTTACTTGAACATCGATCCTCGTATGTCCCTACATACTAGTTCAAGTTACATACAAACAACCTTGGATCTTAGTTTATTGGATTTGGGTCAAATTGTGCAATATTTAACAATAACACTTTATTGTAGAAACTCAATAACACTTTATTGAAACAAGTATACAATTTGTTTACATTAACTATCTACGAGTTTTAGGGCATAAAACCCAACAGTCCTTCTCATGCTTTCATTTATATGTATTTACTTTCATTTATATGTTGGGGGGAAAAAGGGGAGGGATCAGTACAACCATGACAACCCATCCTTCTCATGCTTTCATTAATATGTATTTACTTTTATCGCTTATTTATTTTTCCTGCATTTTTCAAGTGTATGACTCCTCGTGTATTTTGATGTTCAAGCCTACCAAAGGCAAAATGCTTTATAATATACTATAAGGGTATGATTAGTTGTCAATCCTTCCTACTCGGAGTTGTTTGCTATCAAGCTTGTGGTTGTCCCTTTGTTTACTTGATTGTTTACAACAAATATTCTTGCAAAATATTTTCAACCGTTTTCCAAAACTTTTTCTCTAACCTCGTTTTCTAAGACTGTTTTCTAAGAACGGGGGTGGAAGTTGTGAAATAGGCACGTTGTGCCACCAGCAATTTGAATTCAAGTTGGCTGACTTACTCATGGACGAGATTAAGTGTTACACAATCACTTGCGAGTCCCAACAGAACACAATTTTGACAGTTGTTATCAGATCCTAATTGGCTCTTAAAGTTGGAAATCTAAAATCATGTCTTCGACAAAGCAGATGGGGAAGACACATGTTGAACAACTGGTGGAGATAGAAGAGCAGTTGCTCTATTTGAGGAAAGTCCCTAATTCGATTCGGTTCTTGGAATCTTGCCTAGAAGAGATTGTGACCAAGAAGAAAGACAGAAGCCTTCGATTATGTATTGATTCTCAGGCCTTGAATAAACTCACGGTTTGCAATAAGTATTTGTTACATTGGCCATTATCACCAACTTGTTTGATCGACTTCACGAAGAAAAGTATTTCTCGAAATTAGACCTCAGGTCGGGGAATTACCAAGTGCGTATCGTCAAAGGAGATGAACCAAAGACAACGTGTGTCACAATGTATGGGGTCTTCAAGTTCGTAGTTATGTCATCCAATCTAACGAACACCCCAACCACCTTTTGCACACTAATGAACCAAGTGTTTCACGAATATCTAGATAAATTTGTGGTGGTTTGTCTCAATGACTTAATTAATGGTCTACAATCGAACCATGGAAGAGCATCAACTTCATTTGTAGTTGGTTTTTGAGAAGTTGAATAAAAAAACCAACTGTATGTGAAAAAAGAGAAGTGCTCCTTTGTGCAAGAGCGTATCAATTTCCTTGGGCACGTGATTGAATGTGGTCGTATTGGCATAGAAGATAGGAAATTGGCAGCCATTCGAAATCGAAAAGTTCTGACATCAGTAACAGAGTTACATTCCTCCCTCGAACTAGCCAACTACTATCGACGGTTCATGGAAGGATTCTCGAATCGTGCAAGTCCCCTGACAAAGTTGTTAAAGAAAGATAAGACATGGAGTTTGACTTTAGAGTGTCAAGTTGCATTTGACGGTTTGAAGCGCGCCATGATGGAAGGATTGGTACTCATAATTGTCGATGTTACCAAACCCTTCGAAGTAGAGACCAATGCGTCAGACTATGCGTTGGGCAGTGTCTTACTCCATGATGGACACCCCATCGCATATGAAAGTAGAAAGTTGAATGATGCAGAAAAGAGGTATGCAGCCTTAGAGAAAAAGATGTTGGCAATAGTTCACTGTCTGAGAGCTTGGAGGCAGTACTTTCTCGGGGCCAAGTTTGTGGTCAAGACTGATTACAGCTCTCTCAAGGAGTTTGATTTCCAATTCAAACATAAGCCCGAACGGGCTAACCAAGCAACAAATGCCCTTAGTCGGAAGAGCACACATGTGGCTCTGTGCATGCTAGCTCATTTGCAAGCCAGCAAGTTGAGTGGAACAATACAAGATGTCGTTAGAGAACACTTACAGAAAGACACAACAACTCAAGCGATAGTCAAGTTGGTCGAAGAATGATAGACTTGTTAGTTTTGGGTCAAAAATGGTTTACTCCTCACCAAGGGTAACCACTTATATGTTCCTCATTTAGGAAACCTCATGAAACTCCTAATGGAAGAATGTCATGATACCCCTGGGTTGGCCACTCTGGGTGGCAACGAACTTATGCGCACGTCAAACAGGGTTACTACTGGTCGAATCTTCGAGATGATGCAATGTTCTTTACCAAGACTTGCCTCATGTGTCAGCAAGACAAGGTGGAATGAGCCAAAATGGCAAGGTTGCTGGAACCTCTACCTGTTCCCTCAAGACAGTGGGAGAGTGTATCCCTCGATTTCATCACTCATCTCCCCAATATTGGAGAGTTTGAATCGATTCTCAAAGTACGCCACATTCGTTCCAACCCTAAAGATGTGCTCAACTGAAATGACAGCACGGTTATTCTTCAAGAATGTTGTCAAGCTATGGGGTGTGCTCAAGAGTATAATTAGTGATCGAAATGTTTGGTTCACTGGAACCTTCTGAATGAAACTATTCAGGTTATTGGGTTCTGATCTGAATATTTCCTCCAACTACCACCCTTAGAAAAATGGCCAAATTCAACAACATGGTCGAAGAGTACTTGCGTTATTTTATTGACGCCTGACAGAAGAAGGCTTAGATACTCGACATTAATTGCCACCCACTGCAATTTTCCTTTTTTTTAGTACATCAACATTTGGGAGTGGGGGGATTCGAACCCCCGACCTCTTGGTCGGGAGGACATGCCAATTACCGTTGAGCTATGCTCACTTTGGCTTATAATATTATTAAATTTATAATATTTTTTTTTAAGAAATCAAATAAGTAATATTTTTTAAAATATTTTAAACAAATTGAATTTTTAGATTAATTTTTAATTCTTTTCTTGTTCTTCAAGCAACTGGAAATAATTAAATATTAAAATCAAAATTACGTTTAATAGAGCTCGAACACGTAACCTTCTGGATACTAAGCAACCAAGTTTTCAATATGGCAAGCTGACAAAATGTTAAAAATCATGTGTGATGACCTACGTTAACAGGCGTTCTTTTTTTTAAACGTTTGTCGTTTAGTGCGTTTTTCAAATTTCAAAATTTTTTGTCATGTCAGCAGGTCGTCTCTTGATGAGACGTGGATTTTAAACCACAATATTATAATAAAGAGTTTCAAAACAACAATATTTCTCTAATAAGTTTCAAAAATACCAATATTAATAAAAAAAAATGTCTGGTGATTCATACCGAAAGTTACCAAAATGTATACTATGCAAGTTTGGGGTTAAAATCGATACAATCCAATAAGTTTGGGGTTCAATTTGATGAAATTAAAAGTTTAGAGTTCAATTTGATGAAATTGAAAGTTCAAAGTTAAAATTGATAAAACCTGCGAAGTTTAGGGTTAAAAATGATTTATTTTTTCGTTTTTCTTTATCTCATTTTTTAAAATTAGATTTAGTTTTTTATAGTATTTTTCTTCTTTAACTCTCTCTCTTTAACATTCTAATTCTCCTCTCTTTAATGTAATTTCCTTTTTTTTTTCAAAAACAAAAACGACTAACTCAACAAACTTTCCCCAATTCTTTTTAATCCTCGGGTAAAAATATCATTTTGGTCATGTATTTTGGGTCTGATACACTAGTCCTCAAACTTTTAAATGTCTAAATTTAATCTTCATACTTTCAATAAATGTTAAAAGTAGTCTCTCGTATGAGTATATTGTTACCCTTTTCCAAGAAAAAAAAAGAAGAGACTAAAATGGAATGAAACCTAAGAATATGATATTTTAACCTAATTGATTTTAGTGGGAGAGAGCATGAAGTGAAATGTATATATCCATTTAGTTAGATATATAATTTGAATTTGTTTAATGCAAACTACAAGAGCTGAAATTAGAGAGATTCTTGTGTGTGGTGTTGCATTGAAGTGGAGATTAGGAATCTTATTTTTGGAAGATATTCCAAATGGGAAAGGATATGTCATAGATGGAGCCACAAAATGTCTGGTTGTCCCAATGGATCTCTTTCCTCAAGATTCCCTCTGTTCCCAATTTCCATCCCACTTGACATATTCATTTATTTCATTGTCATCTTTTTTCTTTTTTTAAATTATTTCATTGTCATCATTATATTTTAGTTATTTTCAATACATAATAATCAAATTTGGATCATATGATTTCAAGTTTTTTCTCAAGGAAAAAAGTTGAGGTCCTCATTTTATTTTATTTCTTAATTATGTTTCTTTTCCTCCTTTCTTATAATGGTTTTCATCTGTGTTAATGATACATTTAGATTCTTAGTCAAAATTCAAAAACAAAAATAAATTTTAAAAACTAATTTTTTTTGTTTTCAAAACTTTACTTGGTTTTTGAAAATATGGAAAGAAGGTAGATGACAAAACAAGGAAACTTATAGGTGGAAGTAGTGTTTATAAGCTTAATTTTAAAAAACCAAATGGTTACCAAACAAAACATAAATTATAAATTTAGTGGTTTTCAATAAATAAATTACAAGTTTAGTCTTTGAACTTTTATGTTTGTGTTAATAGGTCTTGAATTTTTAGAAGTATTTAATAAGTCCCAAAATTTTCAATTTTGTATCTAAGAGGTACCGGAAATGTTCAATATTTTTTTAAAAAATTAATGAATCAATTAGACATAAAAGATTTTTTCATCTAATAAAACATTAACTTTCAATTATGTGCCGAATAGGTTTGTGAATCTTAAAAAGTTACCAATAAATCGCCAACAAGAGCATAGCTCAACTAGCATAAAGTTGTATTGATAACCACGAGGTCTGTGGTTCGAATCCCCCACCCCACATATTATCAAAAAAAAAAAAAAAGTTACCAATAAATCAATGACCTACTAGACAACAAATTGAATGCTTAGGGACTTATTTGAAAGTAGTGTCTATAAACGAATAAATCAATGATTTGTTAGACACAAAATCAAAAGATTAGAAACTTATGTGACACTATTTAAAGTTCAATGACCTATTAGACATAAATCTAAAAATTTAGAAAGTAAATTTATAATTCAACCTGAGTAAGATTTAGGAATTATAACTTTTACATCTAAACTTAATAGAGCTCATCAATTTTTACCTTGATGGCTTAAACTTTCAATTTTATCACCAAATTCAACCCTAAATTTAGATTTCAAAACTCACATATTTCAGCAAAATCCAATTCAAGAATCATTTTTTTTTTTTTAACTATTGCCAATTTTCATCAGGAATTTGTGTTCTGATATATTTAATCATATAAGAATATATTTTTCCATGATTCTTCAAACAAAAGACTATTAGAGAGTGAAGAGTAAAACACTTAGATTGCAACACTTATCTCAATTTAATGTACAATCAGAAGAGATATTTAAAATTTAAAGTAAGACTTGATGTATTTTGCTAAATTTAGGATAAAAAAGAAATTGTTTTTTCCTTAAAATTTAAGATCCATTTGGTAGTTAGTTAATTAAATGGATTAGAAATAAATACATGGAGATTGAATGGGTAAATAATTGGAGTCCAACAAATTAAAATCAAAGCCAGAATGTAATAACTCGTTTGTGTATGAAAGAGAATCATTCACGTACCTAACAAATTGGTAAGAAATTATGATTGACAGCGAGTCGAATATTTTGCCAACAATTGTTAACAAAAAAAGAATCATGAACCATTCATCTTACCTAACAAATTGGTAAGAAATTATGATGGATAGAAATCGAGTCGAATATTTTGCCAACAATGTTAACAAAAAGAATCGTGATAAAAAAAGTATAATTCATAGTCAAAAGTAAACATTTTGGAGTCCTAAGAGAACAACACTCATTGTGCCTCAGAATGTAAGCTTGGTTTTGCAAATCCAAATTTAAAGTGGAATTTTGAAGGAAATTAATTTCCTCTCATCTGTATATCATCCTCTGCATAGAAAGAAAGAAGTTCATTATTTTCTTTGTTTTTCTCTAAGTGCCCTACAGTAGTACTACACCAAAATTCAAATGGGGAATTATGGAAAAAAAAATTTCTAAAAGTTTCTTTTTTAAAAGTAAGATTTGCTTTTGTCTTTTAATGGAAAGATTTCAATATAGCCAAAATCAATAAATCCAATCTTTTATTTTTTTTTCCAAAGAGAATTTAAATTTTTCCAAGGGCAGGTGAAGGGGCCACCCATCAGATTTGGAAATCTAATTTAAAAGGTGAGAAAAGAAAAGGCATGGATATTCCAATGGAAGTTTCACAAGTTAGTTTTGGACTTTTGGTGAACCCCAAATAAGTGGGTTATTTGGCTTATTTGGGTTATTAACAAATAAGTTAAAATAAATTATAGAGAAATTTTGGTAGATAGACCGTTTTGGAGACATATTTTCACATATGTCCAAAATTTTCGATATTTACAAGATTAGATTTTCGGATATATTTTATTACCTTTATACCCTTGTTCTTATCCTTTATTCTCAAATCATATTAAAAATGATAATAATATATTTCATAGATAGCCAACCGAATATGCTTCATTTTAGGAAGGTTAGTTTTCACCAAATCCCCTAAATTAAGGAATGTTCCCATAATCGTGTTTACTCTCCTCCATTCTCCGTTTATCCTTCGTTTTGGTTTTATTTCGGTCTCTTCCCTTTTATTTTCTTCTTTTTTCCAGCAGCATTTTCTCTCACTTTCTGTTGTCCATTGTCAGCGGTTTTCATATTTGTTTTCCCTCCTCTGTGGTTTCGGACTACATACAACAGTTCATAGGAACTTTGCTTGTTCGTGGTATTTTTTCCAGTGGTTTCCCTGCTGTATTTAGGCTTTTTCGGTAGGTTTCCGACAATCTGTGTTCAGTTTTTACGTTTCGTTTTCCCATCGTTTGAACATGGGTACGTATTCAGTTTTTATATTTTATATATTCCAGGAGACATATCGTTTTAGTCAATGTAAGTTTTGTATACAGTACACATTATAAACACGTTTTTATATGGCTACGTAAGTTTTGTATACAGTACACATTATAAACACGTTTTTATATGGCTACGTTTTAAGTTTTTATATTTTATATATTAAGAGGGATATATCGTTTTAGTCTAAGTTTCGTATATATTTCGTACACATTATAAACATTTTTTTATGGCTACATTTTAAATTTTAATATTTAATATATTCCAAGGGATATCTCATTTCAGTCAATATAATAATTATAAAAAAAAAGTAAATAAGGAAACGTTTCCTTCCAAATATGATTTTCAAGGATGGATTTTTTTTTTTTAAAAAAAAAAAATCTCTCTCTCCTCATAACCGCACCTCAAAAAAGGAAACTCTCTAACTTTTACCCAAAAAGAAATCGTGCGTGATGTTTTTTTTTAAAAAAAAAACACTTCCTCACTTCTCATAACCGCACCTCAAAAAAAGGAAAAAATATCTCCTTCTAATCGTGCAAATCACAACGCATACATGAACGAGATTATTTTCTATATAAAATATAGAATAATTATATAGTACAGGGTTTATATATATATATATATATATATATATATATATATATATATATATATATATATATATATAGGAACTGGTATATATATGTACCGACCGTTATACAGTATATATGTACCGACCGTTAATGAATAGAAATATACTGTATAACGGTCGGTACATATATATACCAGTTTCTATATATATATATATATATATATAATATAATATAATATATATATATATTTAGAAATGATATAAATATACAGTAGAACTATCACTCAATTGATTGTAGAATGTAATAATTTTCCAAATAATAAATATATATCATGCATTATAATATATAATCAATATACATAATCTATTATATATTATATATTCATCATTGTGTATTCAATTCATAAGTAAAACGCCAAAATGATAAATATATACTAGATTGTATATTGTATCATAAATATATACTTATAATTATATTATATAAACCTTATTATTTTTTATAGGTAATAAATCGTGGGTTTTTTTTCGTCCACTCTCTCTCACGCCAAAAATCATGGGTTTTTTTCTCCCGATTGCAAGCCCTTTCCTTTTCCGTTCACTCTCCCTCACCTACGGAAAAATGTAATTTGAAAGGAAACAGTTTGTTTCCTTTTTTGGTTTTATTTTATTTATTTATTCTTTAAATAGTCAGTAGTGTATATGAGGGCTGAATCGTAAAACGACCATGATTTTTATGAACAAAATTGAGTCATTAGGCCTTTTATGTAAAATATGGGAAACTTGGACATTTATGAATTATGGGGTCCATATTTGGGCTATCTATGTACTTTTCCCTAAATTATAATTTCGGTTAACGGCAAGAATAGCCATAATTAAATGCGCGTTTTGAAAAATGGCAACTTAGCTCATTATTTAGATAAATGGCCAAATCAAATTTATCTTTTAATTAATTTGTATTATCGATTTACCAAAACACCCCCAAACACTAAAATAACTAATACACTAGAAATACTCGGGATATTTAACCGATTACATGATTTAAATTAAATAAAAATCAATTTCAAATACAATAAGCTAAAATTCAGGAATTCGAATTTAATGATATCAAAGAGATTTGAAATTCAAATTTAACTTAAATCTAAGATTAAAAAAATTAACAAATTACATCATAAACTTTTCACATACCTTATCAATATGAATACATCAATGCTGGAATAAATTTGACTTTGACTACAAACGGATATTGAATTATTATTCATTATTTTAAAGCCTACAATAAATGAAATATCAAATCTCATTTAATTGAAATTAGAATTACAATTACCCATTTTTCTCACAAAAAATAAAAAATAAATTACACATACCTGAAAGCACTACATGCCCACTGCCAAGAGATAGAAAAGAGGAAAAATCTTTTAATTTACAACAATCTAGAAACCTTAGAGAGACCCCTTCTACGGCAACAAGAAGATTGATTTGTGGCAGGATAAAAAATTGAGGCAGAACCAAAATACTCCTCTTCGTGTACCTTCAATTTCACAAACCAAAATACCCTTTAATTACCTAGGATTTTACGACAACAAGAAGGTTTTACGGCAACAAGAGAAAATCATCGTCATCCACTTCTTGTGTTGTATATGTGTCTGAAAACATACTGAATGTATAAATACATTCTATATGTTTGAAATTACTATGTAAATGTTGAGCTGAAAAACGCACCTGGATTTTTTTTTTAATTAATGAACACTAAATACATGGTAGATGTAAGTGTATGTATGGAAGGTGAAAGATTCCACTGCTTTCCTTGTTACCTCTCTCCATTATGGAAAGGTTCCACACATAAAATGAAATTGTCAAATTTCAGATTTTCTTGACACAAAAAGTATTGGAGTTGATGATTAAAAAGAAAGCTCTCATTCTATTTCTTATTGGAAAAACATTAAACCTCTTGAAGCAAAACTGTTCATCCACGAACGAAAACAAGATATATTAAAGTAGCTAAAAGCGCGCTTCCTTCTAACCTCCAACAACATAACCAAGCCACCAATCCCTTGGAAATTCCTGGATAAACACCACAACAAATCTTAAACTTGAGAAATCCTTACATTTTTTTTGAGTAATTTGATCATTCAAGCATTAAATTTGGAATCTGAAAGCAGTTGAAATCCTTACATTTTTTGAGTAATTTGATCATTCAAGCATTGGATTTGGAATCTAAAAGCAGTTAAGTTGGCATGAACCTTGAATTAGGCTTCTTTAATGGAGGAAAACAAGACAAGATTTGATTGCAACTCGACTGAAACTGCGTAAAGAAGACTGGAAAATAGAATCTTTAGCAAAGAGATTAAATTCAAATAAATAAAAGATAATATCATATTTTTAAACCAAATGATAAACAGATTGAGAATAAAATATTATTATTAAAGATGAAATCTAGGGAAACAAAATCTATCTCATACATTTAAAAATAAATTAATTAAAAGATAGAGAATCGATTATTAAGATACAAATATTCCTTAATTTTAGGAATCTGCAGAAAACAGTTAATAAATGAGAGAAAAGAATATTACAAATACAGTTTCCTTCCTTTTAGGAAGCGGGAGAAATACAGTTATGGAAAGGGCAAAAAGGGATGACCAGGATACAACTACAGTCACGTGGGTCCCACGTTTTGGCCATTTTTCCTCATTTTTTTCTTTTGTCTATCTATCTAAACCGTTATTTTCTATTGGTCATTTCCAAGGATTTCCCTCCTATTTTTTCAAAAAGACCCAAGAAAAATGGGAGTGGAATTTGTGCTACATGTAGAAATAAATGATAGAAAAAGTATACCAGAAAAAAGTTGGACAAAATGACCCTAACTGAAATTAAAAGATAAAAGGAATTTGGAAAAGTGAAATTATCATTACTAGGAGAATTAAGGGGTTAAAGTTTTGACAAAAACATAAGAATCTTTAAGATTGATGTATCAAAAATTCAAACTCCCAACAATGGTCATAGTTGCTACGCAGTGTGGCTATACTACAAAATGAGTGTTTTTATCTAGAATGTGAGTATTCCAAAATCTTGTACTGCAAGTTTAACGGAATGCACAATATCATAACATCCATGATTCTTGTGTGTTCTCGAAAAGAAAATAATATATGTCTTGTCAAACAAGGCTTCTTAAATGAGTTTGTTGTCATACTAACAATGGAGGCAATAGAATGTTAAAGATGACTTGGTTAAAGTGTCGTCAACTTCATCAACATTCCAAGAAAGTTAAATTTGAACTGTAAATCACGATTGACGTGAAACAAATAATCAATATGTTTCTTCCTTCTCGATTCGAGTTGAGCTCATCGTTTACCTCTACCAAGCATACATAAGAGATATTCATCTTTCTCTCATTGATGCTCTAGTGATTTTAGTGAAATTCACAACTTGTCTAGAACATAGAAAACTTGACTTGGACAACCTAGTAAATTATGCTCCAATGGTCTATAAAAGTTCCTAACGTGTCTAGAAAGAAGAACACTTCACCAAAACAACCTAAATTAGAGATCAATAAAAATATATAGCTCGAACTAAGTTAAGTAGAGCTTTAAGATTCAATATGAAAACTAGGTATTCATAAGAGATATACAATTTTTCTTCCAATTAAAATCGACAATACCAATTGTTTAGTATAGTCTCACTAAGTTGTCACTCATAGACACTTCTTCAATTCTTCTTTTAACATAGGATTGGTTTCATTGTTAACTAGTTATATCTGCATGAGATAATGATGATATCTTCCTCGATACAAAAATAGGTGAAATACTACCAAAAACGCTAAGATCCTAATAAACTACTAATTTTATCTACTTAAATGTTTAGTGATGGTAAGAATTATAATTTCCAGCAACGAAAATATTGTTTCTAAAGGAAATATAAAATATTGTTGTAAATTATCAGTAAAAAATACAAATATCGTAAAAGTCCATCATTATAGCTCAATGACAACAAAGTGGAGAAAGTTTTGCTAACACAATGGTTTTTATACCATTTTGTTGCTAGATGTGGCAACAAAAAATAGATTCCATGTCTACTAACAACTTCTCATCTCTAATTAGCAATGAAAAATAATTTGTCACTAAAGGACTATAGAGATACTATAGGT
This sequence comes from Luffa acutangula, assembly GCA_036850905.1. Taxonomy (NCBI): domain Eukaryota; kingdom Viridiplantae; phylum Streptophyta; class Magnoliopsida; order Cucurbitales; family Cucurbitaceae; genus Luffa; species Luffa acutangula. Next base: position 20,331,979 of record CM072088.1, on the reverse strand, counting down.
CATTACGACTTTTCATATTTGGTCCACATTAATTTTTGTCACCAAAAGTGAGTATTTAAAAAAAAACAAGAAGAAAAGAAAAAGAAATGCTACTAAATTAGAAATTAAAGTCTTTGCTTAATTAAATTTATATACTTATTTTCTTTTGTTGTTATACAATAACAAAAGTTGAGATCCTAATTGAAATTTTATGTCAAGAGAAAATGAGCACAGTTAACACTAAAAGACAGTTCTATATATACATCAAAGATCTATAAATTTAAAAGTTATGTCTACAACTGTCAACAATGCTTAACATTAAAACTATAAGATGTACCAAAAGTATATGCCCTCTCCTAAATGGATTGCAAAAACAAGATTAAGCTACAAATCATAATTACATCATATAATAAAGTTAGAATAGAAATATAGTCACAGAACAAGAGTACAAATAACATATAATCAATTATTATTAGAATCCCAAAACCAAAACCAATAATTATAGTCATGTCTACCGATCAAATAACTATTGAAACATATAGCTAAGCCAAAATCACAAATAACAAGTACAAAACTTAACAAATTAGACACAATCAAAATTATCACAAAAAACTATTGTTTAAAATCACAAACCACGATTGCAATTAAGTTAAAGATTGCTTGATTGATACTAAGAATTTTATTAAATGTGTTGTATGCTAGCATAAAAGTAGAGATCAATAGAGATAGCTCCAACCAATCTAATTGGAGCTTTAAGATTTAACACAAGTATACCAACCCATCTTAAGAGATATATACAAATTTTCTTCCTTTTGAAGTCAACAAAATCAATTATATAGTAACATATCACCAAGTTATCACCTATAACAAAAATCAGCATCAACATAAATTTAGGGACGAAAATTGAAATCCTAGCTACATTTGATAATAAAATTAATTGATCATCAACACTTCCACTATTGAAATTCTTTATCAACGACACATCTTTGGTCGTTATATGTTTCGTCTCTGAATATGTCTTTTCTTACCATCGGGTTACACATAAATTTTGTTATTTTCTCACCTCATTTGTCATTAGCCACCTAATTTGAGCATTTGGAATTTTGATGGACAAAAACACACCATTGTTGAATGTTTCAAATGATTCAAACTATTTTTGTTCGGTCAGTCGTCAAAAGGTTAATTACAAGATTGGTGTTTAGCATGGGTAGGTTGTGACCTATCTGGGTCCCAAATTGAAAAAATTGTTTAACCCAACCCAACCCAAAAAAAAAAAATCTTTAGTAGCTAGCGTGCTTACTTAGGGAACGAACACAAGTTGACTACACTTTTCTTTCTTTATTTGTTTCAAAAGAAAAACTTTTCTCTCTTTATCAATTCATCACCCCTTCATTTCTCTCTCCTCCTCGACGAAGAAAAACTCTTCCAATTCCTATTTTGTCGATTCTCATGACTAAATTAAACAACAAATCTTTAAATTTTCTCCCTCATCATCTTAGAAATTCAATTTTAATCATTGATAGCGATTTAGAATGATATTTTGGAGAGAATTGACTATAAAGAGTTGATTGACGATTATGCTCCAAAGAAAGTTTAGAGGATGACGCTTTTAAATAAAATATCACTGTTGTATATTGTTTGGTGACATTTTTTTTTTTTGGTTTTATATATTTTGTTTTTATTTTTTTCTTTTTTTGTGGTAACAAACAAATAAATTTTCATATTTTACAATTTTTTCATTGTTATAAAATATTGGGTAAAATACCCTTTTGGTCCCTCATGTTTTGGGTTCGTTTGCAATAGGTTCCTAGGTTTCAAAATTGAACAATCAAGTCCCTACTGTTTAAGAAATAGTTCTATTGAGTCCCTGGGCCGTTAATTTTTTTAACGGTGCTGACGTGGCAGTTGACGGTGCTGACGTGGCAACTTTTAAAAAATAAAATAATATTTTTAAATTAAAATAAATAATAAAATTAAAAATTAAAAAAGAAAAATAGAAAAATTCTCTCACTCGTCTCCTCGAATCCCTCCCTCCCCCATCCCCTTGAATCCCTCTCTGCACGACTCGGAGGACATCGGCACATGACGGCCCAGGAACAGCGGTCGTCACGGCAAAGCTATAGGGACCGTCCTTCTGAAACACTCGGACGACGGTGGCGCCTCCGAAGAGGTTATGAACTCCGTCGAGTGCCTCCTCGTAAGCTCCGCCTAAGAACATCCCTAGATAGTACCCGCAGCCGTCCACCGCCGACTCGTGTAGTGGCAAACTTGAATCACCGCCGATGAACCGGTCAATTTTTCCGTCGCTGTCGCAGGTGAGATCGGAGAGAATCGCTTTAACAGTCGGCCTCTCATGAAGACGATGAATTGGAATGATAGGAAAAAGCTGCTCAATGCCCCAAAAATCTGGAATCGAAGTGAAAACAGAGAGATTAATATGGTATGTACGGATAGGATCCGAAACTCCACAAGCTTCGAAACTGAAGCGCATAATTCATCAATGGCGGCCAATTGCTGTTTGGATTTCCTTTCCATTCTTGTTCTGTTTATTTCTTGCCCCATCTTCCTTATTGCAGGGAGAAGTGAGAATTTAATGTTATGGCAAATGTATTTGGTTTGCCTTTTCTCCCATTATTTACCTGCTTTTTTCATGGTGTATGGTGATTGGAAGAAGGTTGAGGAGGACTGTCGGAGAGCTATTCAGCTCGATTGCAATTTTGTGGGTCCGGAAATTGACCGACGAATCCCTTTCACAAATTGAACGGCGAGAGGTGGAAGGAAGGTGAAAGGGAGGGAAGGGGAAAGGGATTCGAGGGTTGACAGAGAAGAGAAGATGAAGATGAAGGAGAGGGAGAGAAGATGCAGTGGCGGTGGTTGGCGTATACGCCGGCGATAAGATGAAGGAGAGGGAGAGAGGAGGAAGGGGAGAGAGAAGAAGAAGGAAAAGGGGGAAAGGGAATCGGGAGAGAGAGAGGTTTTTTTTTTAATTAATTGATTAATCTATTTATTATTATTTTAATTTAAAATTTATTATTTTAATGTTTTTAACCTGCCACGTCAGCACCGTTAAAAAAGTTAACGGTCCAGGGACTCAATAGAACTATTTCTTAAACAGTAGGGGCTTGATTGTTCAATTTTGAAACCTAGGGACCTATTGGAAACGAACCCGAAACATGAGGGACCAAAAAGGTATTTTACCCTAAAATATTTTATGGTATCATTTTGAAATGCATGGAAGGGTCTCATGTCATCTAAGACAAGCGTGCAACTTTTTTTTTTTTTTTTTGACTCATAGTTTGGTATTATTTGTGATGTCCGTTCTTTATTTTGTCACATCAATTTTTGTCTTCAACATTTCGAATAATTCACAATTGACACCAAGAATTACGTAAGCTTCCAACAAACACGTAATGGGATTGGTCACATTTTCATATGCTCTTTTATTCCAGTCTTTTTTTTTTTTTTTTTTTTTTTTTTTTTTTTTTTTTTTGAGAAAATCTTTTATTCCAGTCATTCTTTATTATATATTACGCAACTTTCATTAATATAATTGTTAAATATATATAATTTTTTTCTCTAGTGATTGCCTATGGGATTTTGTAATTCCATTTTTCCTTTTGGAAGAAAGTAATGCCAATAATAAAATAACTAGATTTGTCCTCTAATTATAACTCCATAGATAGTCAAATTATAATTTGCTTCTTATCATTTTAGAAGCCTTAATTTACTCTCCAAATCAGTTAAGAGAGCACAGTGTGTTTGGTTTAACTTTTCAAGTGTTTAATTTTGAAAAAGTTTATAGTATTTGACAACCACTAAAAATGACTTATAGAAAATGAGATTGATAAATAAACCATTTTGAGATAAATACTTGAAACCAACTTTTTTAAAAAGACTTTCTTAAGTATACAATAACTTAGGTATAAAAACACTTGTGAAGAAATACAACCAAACATATGGATGTTTATATTCTAAACATTTTATATACAAAATGTTTTTGAAAAAATGCATTCTTGAAAAAAATTTAAATTAAAATGTATTCCAAACGGACCCTAAGTCATATATTTACTTTTATTCTTGTACAACTGATTTAGTTTGATTCAGATTATTTTCAATTGTAATAGTTTGTTTATTATTTTCACAGTTAGTCTAACTTTGGTGAGAATATTACTTCTGTGATCATTTTCTCTTATACTTTCTATACTTTGACAAAAACTTTAGAAGATCTCTTTATTTTTATATTAATGAGCTTATGTTTTCTATTTAGCTGATTATGCTATTAGGGTTGAGTAAAAAAGTTTGAAAAAATTAGTGAATTTTCAAGTGGTAAAAAAATATTCCAAAGTGTTTTGTAAGATTTAACCAAATCATCTACAATATATATAATTTTAACATGTTTTCTAACCATTGTTTAAATTATTTTAGGATAAATTCAAACTTCAACTGTCGGCATATATCCGACTATTTTTGCAATAGTTATAAATTATGGTGTAAATTATTATATCATACCTATTAAAATTATATTTCATTTTTTTAACCTAAATTATATTTTAAAAGTTTATGAAACTCGTGCATCACACGTAGTCTCAAACTAGTAAAACTAAATTGAAGATTTTAAAATTATAAAACGGACCAAATTAAAAATAAACTCAAACTATATGGATACTATATTGAAATCGTTAGAATCATAGGGACCAAATTAAAATTACATGAGGAGGACCAGGAGCTCTAGGACAAGATTATTGACTACCAAATTCGTGCCAAAAAGGAGAAGAACAAAATCAATTTTAAGAACAACCAAGTGGGGCCTGCAATACCCTTCCAAATAGATTTTTAAATATATAAAAAGCATATTTTGAATTTTTTTTATTTTGAGAAATTATCCAAATCATTGACTTTCGAAATAATAATTGAGCGTTATATAATCATTTTTTTTTTTTTTTTTTTTTGCTATTGATATGATAAAAGTATTAACCATTTTTTCCACAAGTGTTTTTGTTTGTACATTATTAATTATTTTCTTTTATGGGGATTGATAAGGTTGGTGTCTTCTCGTGTTTTTTTTTTTTTTTACGATATGTGTTGATGGTCAAATTTGGTCAGAGGAACTCACCTGACCTTCACGTGCCACCAACGGTAAAATTTGTAGAAGAGGGGGAAGACGTGGCCTGCAAGATAGTAAACCTGCACACCGGTGTGGTGCTCGCCACACCGGCTCCGATGTTTAAGTCAGCAAGCAGAACGGTGGGGAGTGGAAAAGTAAGAGCAAGAGGAGAGAGTGTAGAGAATATAGAATGAGTTTCGGGATTAGAGTTTGAGTCCCCGACTTTGGTGGCGAAGAGGGATATAAATACCTGCTCATCCTCCTAGGGTTTTTAGGGATTCGGAGGCGTTTCGGGACAAACCAGGTTGAACCGAGGCGGCCGAGGCGGTAGGGACCAAGCGAAGCCGGACAAGCCCGGCCCGCGCAAGGGGGTCAGGCCAAAAGCCCGACCCCTTCGGTCTTGGCACGTCCCACTTGCCGGTTTTGCCCCTTGGATCCATTCCTCAGCTCTTCTTCTGCCCGATTGTCCTCGTCAGCTTCTTGTACGCCATGGTGGTCTAAAATTATCTATAACATTAAGCCCCCACTCTTGAATTGAGATTCAGGTGCGGCTCAGTGCTACCGGTTGAGCTCCTTAAGTCCGATTTAAGAGTATAACTCTCGTTCCACGTCGACTTATGTTTGGGTTCCTTGTTATCCTGCAAGATAGGACAAACTGGACAAAATAGAAACTCCCTAAATAGGGGTTAGGTGAAATGGAGATGAGAAAAGTTGAAAGATTACAACAATGCACTACTACAAAAATCACTTTTAATGACGGGCAATGCTCGTCATTAAAGACTTTTCATCACGGGCGGCGTCCGTCGACTATACGAGCGTCGTCGTAACTTATAATGATGGGCGACTTTTAATGGCGGGCATAAAAGCTGTCCGTCATAACAAGGTACAATGACGGACGTTTTTCATGACGGGCATTGCCCCTCATTAAAAGTCGTCCGTCAACAAAAGTCCGTCATTAAAGGATATTTTCCAACCAACCATATATTTAATGACGGGCAATGCCCGTCATTAAAAGTCGTCCGTCATGAAAAGTCCATCATTGAAGGGTATTTTGCAACCGACCAGATCTTTAATGACGGGCGATGCCCGTCATTAAAAGTCGCCCGTCATGAAAAGTCCGTCATTAAAGGTGTTTTTGCAAACCAAATGTCCGTCATTAAATATCCTTTTTAATGACAGGCATTTCCCGTCATCATTTTATTCATAAATTAATAAAAAAAATTGTTGGTTGCTCGGTGGCATACCAATAATATTTTCTTCATTTGTCAACCTGTAAAGAAAGTAATCTTAATTGATTCCAATAAGCCATTGAACCAAAATTGTTCATACAATTTTTATTCATACAAGTTTGATGTAAAAATAAAATTACAAACACTTACACTTAAAAGTCTCAAAATTATTAAACACCTATGATTAAAAAGCCTACACCTACACTTAAGAAAAACAAAAATTCTCGTACATGCAGCTTCCTTTCTGGTCAGCGTAATCTTGCTCGTACATCGAACTTTAAGAACCTAAGAAAAACAAATTGTAATTCCGTTTGATACAACCGAAACAAGAACTCACATAACAAACATAACAACAAAAACTTATGAAATTATCTCAAATCATCCATACTTTTAAATGAAACAACTAATAAAAAATAATGAACTTGAGAACGACACTAATGAAGAACACAAACAATGTCATGGCAAATTAAAATGCATAAACATACCAAAACTTAGCAACATAAATAACCAAACTTATTAAAGGAACTAAACGAAACAACATAATGAACCTCGTAAACATAAAAACTCAATGAAGAACAAGGGAAACTAAACTTATAACAACTCGATGAAACTAAACTTGTAACAACTTAATCATTTGCACTTATCTCAAACTATTGAAACTTTTTTAATGAAACAACTCAACTTATCAATAAAAACAATTAAGTACAACAATGTAGCAAAACTCATAAACATAAAAACTCAATGGAAAACAAGTGAAACTAAACTTATAGCAACTCAAATTTTTGCACTTATCTCAAATCATCGAAACTTTTTGAATGAAAAAACTAAGTGCAACAATGTACCGAACCTCATAAACACAACAATTCAATGGAAAGCAAGTGAAACTAAACTTATAAGAATTCAATGAAACTAAACACAAGAACATAACAACTTATTAAAAGAACTAAATACAAAGAACATAACAACTCAATGTAAAACAAACTTATCAATACAACCAACTAATTAATTTATGACTACCATAACTGCAGGATAGTCATAATACTCAAGTCATACGAAGTCAACATAACAAATGAATGAACTTCCATTAGTTTCACCACATACTCAAGCTGACATAAACCAAACCAAATGGTAAAGTATAGTTTGACAAATTAAAGTTCTTATAAGAATGATATGGTACAAACTCCCTTTTATACAATTAACCAACAACACGTAGATTGGTACTGAAATAAACCCACAAAAGATTTGACAAAGTTGATAGGAAATCGATCTTGACATCGGAAATAAGATTAAAAGTGATAGATTAAGTGACACTTTGATCAAAGAAAAAAAAATATGTGATTGACAAATATACATTCTCAAAGAAAGTTTGAAAAAAAAAACATTAACATACTTCGCAAACCATTTGCATCTGATTCTTTAACTTTTCCAATAATTATCTCCCCCACGAACGGACGAAACACAATCAATGTGAACACAACCTGCCAAAATATCCAAATACTGACACTCAAAGCCTCATATTTTTAATGAACAAGTAACCCTGATGTGGTTTTAACAAAAACATCGGATTTCAAATGACAAGAATAATGACAAGACAAATAGTTCCTAAGATATATGGAGAAAGTTCAAGTAAAATTTAAATATTCTTTAAAACAAAGAAAATAGAACTTGTAACAACCTTTCACGCCTTGAAAGTTCAGTTGTACCTTGAGTGCCTTTCCTCTGGCAGAATTTGACAACAAAATACAGGTAATTTAGTCTCGCTCAGCAAAAATAAAAAGCAACAAAAGATATGGAAATTTCTTTTAGCTTAAAAAATAGGTGATTGAATACAAACTCTAGGCTTATCTCCCTGTAATTTCCAGAATTGAGCTAAAGCTTCCAATCCTGTAAATTTCAACAATGAAATAAGATACCAAGCAAGCCAAAATAATAGAAATCTATCTTTTGTGTCATTACTTCATTTACAAAAAAAAAAGCTTATGATTGATATATCATTTCATCCATTTGTTCAGAAATGAGGCTAGGTTGCTCATTAATGAAACGACAAGTACATTTCTTTTCACAATCATCACTCTCAATATGTACAAAAACATTGTTTGAAACCCGAAAAATGTGAGTTGCAAAAACCTTAACAAACATAGTCGAAGCTTTAAATATGGCAGACAAGCACAACAAAATTAATAAAGACCGAAACTAAAAGTTGTTTTCCTTTTAAGACAATTTAGTAAATAAAACAGAGTGTTGTGGGCTAAGATACACAAACAACAACATATCAAAATGAGCTCAAACACAGAAATACACCACAGTTAACTTCAAACACATAGTGGAACAACCAAGTAAGTCATTTCCTAAACAAGGAACCAAAATAACCATGAACAATGTAAAAAAGTAACTACTTACTGAAATATAGAAACACTTTCTGAATTCAAATGGTGAAAATGCACATTAAATCATCTGAGATCCTTGAAATAACTGAAAATCAAATGACTGCATGGAGGATTGAGTGCATGAGATGGTTACCTTCAGACACTGAGTTGCATTGCTTGAGTGCATCGAGAGCTAACTCGAACTGGTGGAAAGCGGCAAGCTTCACGACCTTGCCAAAGCGGTTGAGGTCGGAGACCGAGCTCCGAATGGCTTCAGTGTTCTGCCCAATTTCGTCAAGGCCATGGGCATGAAACAGAGCATAACCAGAAGCAGATTCATATAGAAGATACGTCGACGTTATGGGACCAAAACCAGAGAGACAAAAGATGCTTTTGCAACTACATCATCATTAATCATACAAAACATTAATAGTCATATCATCATTCATCAAACATAATAGTCTCATTCAACATTTCAACCTAGCATTAAGCATCCAAGCCACTTACCTGCCTAGCAAATGTCTAAAATCAACCTAAAGGTCCTAAACTATTATTCCAAAAATTAAAACTTCTTTTTTTTTATAAAGAACCAAACTTTCATTGAGAAAAAAATAAAAGAATACAAAGGCATACAAAAAAAGCCAAACCCCCAAAAATAAACCTCACGCTGGAATGCGATTCAAGGTCCGATTTCGAGTGAACGTTGTTGATGGAACAAGGGAAGTCGCACGCTGGAGCAGAGGGAAGTTCAAGTTCACGCGGGGGCTGCTATCGATTCGTTGCGCCTAGTTTCACAAAGCCGTCGCAGGTAATAGATGTGGGTCTTCGCACGTCGTCTCTGGAAAGGAAGGGAGAAGCCGCTGAGTTTGTGGGTCAGAACCTCCGAAGGAAGAAGCTGCACAGCACCGTCCAATAATGTATGTCGACGTTGTTGAAGCTGCTGCGGTAAGTTCACGCTCGTGGGTCGTTTGAATGAACTTCACGTTGAAAAAGGGAGGATAGGAGGTTGCGGCGGCCAAAGGTTGAAGAAGGGAGGCTAGGGTTTTTCGAATACTTTCGGGGAGAGAGAAAAATGATATTTGGGCTTTTATCGTTTTTTTATAAATATTAGGGAAAAATACACTTTTGGTCCCTGAGGTTTGGGTTAAGTGACACTTAGGTCCCTGAGTTTTCAAACTCAACAAAAATACCCCTGAGCTTTGAGATAAGGAGCATTTTAGTCCCTGCCGTTAATTTTTCTGTTAAATCTCAACAGTTGCTGACGTGGCACTATTATTTTAATAAAAAAAATTATTTTCCCTATTTTTTAAAATAAAAATAATAAAATAATAAAATATTAATATTTTTTATTTTTTTATTCTTTTTTCTCCTTTTCTCTTTCTTCTTCTTCTCTTTCTCCATATCCTTCATCTTCCTTCTTCTTCTTCCTAACTCCGACGACCGGTCGCCGCCGGCGACCGGTCGTCGGAGTTAGGAAGAAGAAGAAGGAAGATGAAGGATATGGAGAAAGAGAAGAAGAAGAAAGAGAAAAGGAGAAAAAAGAATAAAAAAATAAAAAATATTAATATTTTATTATTTTATTATTTTTATTTTAAAAAATAGGGAAAAATCTTTTTTTTATTAAAATAATAGTGCCACGTCAGCAACTGTTGAGATTTAACAGAAAAATTAACGGCAGGGACTAAAATGCTCCTTATCTCAAACCTCAGGGGTATTTTTGTTGAGTTTGAAAACTCAGGGACCTAAGTGTCACTTAACCCAAACCTCAGGGACCAAAAGTGTATTTTTCCCTAAATATTATAATTTTAAAAAAAAATTGGCGTTTTGCCCGCCGTTAAAACCTGTTTTTAATGACGGGTGTTGAAGGAGAAATTTTGGCCAGTCACAAATTTCCACGTCATTAATATAAATTAATGATAAAATAAATTTGGGACCAGTTACACATTTACACGTGTGCCTAAATTAAATTAATAGACATTAAAATTCGGCAAATCAAAGAATGTCACTTGTCTATTAGTGATCCATCAGATAACATCAGCCAAGTTCAATCAGATTATGCCACGTGGCAATTGGACCCAAGCTCAAGCCCATATGAGGTCCATCAAACTCTATAAATAGAGGAGGTCACCATTCATTCCGAGGGGATAGAGATTTGGAGGCAGAGTCAGAGAACTCAGAGTCCAGAGCATTCTGCCAAGAGTCCAGAGTTGGCAGGCCGATCATCCAAGAGGATCAACAAGCTAACAAGCCGATCCAACAGATCATCAAGCCAACAGGCCGATCCAAGAGATCAACAAGCCAACCGACCGATCAAGAAGATCAACAAGTCAGCAGGCCGATCATCCAAGAGATCAACAAGCCAACCGACCGATCAAGAAGATCAACAAGTCAGCAGGCCGATCATCCAAGAGGATCAACAAGCTAACAAGCCGATCCAACAGATCATCAAGCCAACAGGCCGATCCAAGAGATCAACAAGCCAACCGACCGATCAAGAAGATCAACAAGTCAGCAGGCCGATCATCCAAGAGATCAACAAGCCAACCGACCGATCAAGAAGATCAACAAGTCAGAAGGCCGATCATCCAAGAGGATCAACAAGCTAACAAGCCGATCCAACAGATCATCAAGCCAACAGGTTGATCCAAGAGATCAACAAGCCAACCGACCGATCAAGAAGATCAACAAGTCAGCAGGCCGATCATCCAAGAGATCAACAAGCCAACCGACCGATCAAGAAGATCAACAAGTCAGCAGGCCGATCATCCAAGAGATCAACAAGCCAACCGACCGATCAAGAAGATCAACAAGTCAGAAGGCCGATCATCCAAGAGGATCAACAAGCTAACAAGCCGATCCAACAGATCATCAAGCCAACAGGTTGATCCAAGAGATCAACAAGCCAACCGACCGATCAAGAAGATCAACAAGTCAGCAGGCCGATCATCCAAGAGATCAACAAGCCAACCGACCGATCAAGAAGATCAACAAGTCAGCAGGCCGATCATCCAGGAAGATCAACAAGCTAACAAGCCGATTCAATAGATCATCAAGCCAACAGGCCGATCCAAGAGATCATCAAGTCAGCAGGCCGATCATCCAAGAGGATCAACAAGCTAACAAGCCGATCCAAGAGATCATCAACCTAGCAGACCGATCATCCAAGAAGCTCGACAAATCAGCCCAAAAAGATCAACAAGCTAGAGACCAAAGTTTATATATTTAAGAGAGAGAATCAGAGGATTAAAGTTAGAGATTGTACACCCACACGCATATTACATAAATACAAATATATTGTTCATTCCACGTGTCTCCATCCCCGAAGTTACGTGTGAACAAATTGGCACGCCCAGTGGGACCATCTCTACCTCTCATCTCTCTCTCTTATCTCAAAACACAAGTGTAAACATGTCGTTCAAGACTTCTTCAATGGTCGCTGTCATGAACAAGTCTTACATGGGTTCTACTACCCATTGTTGCCTCAGTGAACTGACGTTGCAAGAAGATAAAGCTTCTATCGCTGGAGGCCAAGAAACAACCTTGCAGGGGGCATATACTAATGACAAGTTTATTGTTAAGTATAACCCTTTGTTTGAACCTGATTCTGACGTAGTGACTGTCATGATGACTGAGACTAGAACTATGGCTAAGATGCAGGAGCATATCGACACCTTGATGAAGGCGATTGAAGAAAAAGATTCTCAAATTGAGCAACTAAAGAGCCAAATTGAGAACCAACATATCGCCGAATCAAGTCAAACCCAAGTCGTAAAAAATCACGACAAAGGAAAGACTATAGTGCAAGATGATCAACCACAGTGTTCTGCTTCGATCGCTTCACTATCCATCCAACAACTCCAAGATATGATCACAAACTGTATCAGAGCTCAGTACGGTGGACTTACTCAAGATTCCCTCTTGTATTCCAAACCTTATACTAAGAGGATTGATAACTTGAGAATGCCAATCGGGTATCAGCCACCAAAATTTCAACAGTTTGATGGAAAGGGCAATCCTAAACAACATATTGCCCACTTCGTTGAGACATGTGAGAACGCTGGTACTCGAGGGGACCTACTAGTCAAACAGTTCGTTCGAACACTTAAAGGAAATGCGTTTGACTGGTACACTGATCTAGAACCTGAGTCAATAGACAGTTGGGAGGAACTCGAAAGAGAGTTTTTGAATCGCTTCTACAGCACTAGACGAACCGTTATCATGTTCGAGCTCACCAACACTAAATAGCGAAAAGGTGAACTCGTTGTTAACTATATAAATCGTTGGAGAGCTATGAGTCTAGATTGCAAAGATCGCCTCACTGAACTCTCTTCCGTTGAGATGTGTATTCAAGGCATGCACTGGGAACTCCTCTACATCCTTAAAGGTATAAAGCCTCGCACCTTTGAGGAACTAGCAACTCGTGCCCACGATATGGAGCTAAGTATTGCTAGTCGAGAAAACCAAGACCTTCTCCTCCCTAACATGAGAAAAGAAGGAAGGAACGATGAAGAGACTATAGAAGAATCCATGGTTGTAAACACAACCCTTCCCAAGTCGTCTTCGAAAGAAAAGCGACAAACTAATAGAGCGCATCACTCAACTTTAAAGGAAAGACAGAAGAAAATCTATCCTTTCCTTGATGCCGACATCCCTGATATGTTGGAACAACTATTGGAAGCGCAACTGATAAAACTTCCTAAGTGTAAACGACCAGAAGAGATGGAGAAAGTCGATGATCCCAAGTATTGCAAGTATCATCGAGTTATTGGTCATCCAGTAGAAAGATGTTTCGTCCTAAAGGACTTAATTCTAAAGCTGGCTATGGAAAGAAAAATTGAGCTCGACCTTGATGAAGTAGCTCAATCAAATCTTGCTACAATCAAAGAAAAGAGCAAACATCAAAGAAAGAAGGATCCTAAGAAACTTCAACCCAAGAGGAAGAGAAGTAAAAAGTTTTCTCAACCTCAACAACTGGTGATGTTGAATAAATCCTTCTCCAAAAATTTCCACATAAAGGAAAAAGAGAACTTTGCGACTTCCTACTGCATCGACGTAGAAGAAGTTGACAATTCTGAGAAGGGTGAACAAAGGACCTCCGTCTTCGATCGCATCAAGCCTCCAACTACTCGTCCTTCAGTATTCCAAAGAATGAGTATGGTCGCGACAGAAGAAGAAAATCAATGTTCGGTGTCCACCTTCACTCGACCTTCAGCTTTCCAAAGGCTAAGTGTCTCCACATCGAAGAAAAGTCGATCTTCAACATTTGTCTTTGATCGCCTCAAAGTAACAAACGATCAACCTAAAAGAAAGATGAACAACTTGGAGTTGAAACTTTTCGATGAAGTAAACAGTGACAAGAAGCTTCATAGTAGAATCCCGTCACGTATGAAGAGGAAGTTTTCTGTTCTCATAAATACGGAAGGTTCCTTGAAGGTGAAGCCAAATCTCATTATCTTGACCAATCCTGCAAATGAAGGATCTGATCAAGACCATGACAAAGATAAGAGCTTTTAAATGTAAAAGCTCCTTATCGCAAGAGCCTAAACTGCATGATGCTCCTAGCCCACACGAGCTTAAAAGGTGAGTGCAAAAAAAAATCTTGAACTACGTTATGACTTGATCCCTATTCCATAAGGGTACGTAGGCAGCTTAAAGAAAACTTTAAGTTCAGTCTCTATAAACATAAAAAAAAGGTTCTTCGCTGTACGCCATTGCGTTGTTCCTTCTCCAAGTTCGAACGTTCACACGCGCTTCGCTGCAGTTCCTTCCTCCAAGTTCGAAGGTTCTCACACGTTTCACTGCAGTTCTTTCCTCACAGTTCGAAGGTTCTCACGCGCTTCACTGCAGTTCCTTCCCCCCCAAGTTCGAAGGTTCTCACGTCGCTTCGCTGAGTTCCTTCCTCCAAGTTTGAAGGTTCTCACATCGCTTCGCTTCGCTCACGCGCTTCGCTGCGTTCCTTCCTCCAAGTTCGAAGGTTCTCACACGCTTCGCTCTGCAATTCCTTCCCCCAAGTTCGAAGGTTCTCACGCGCTTCGTGGAGTTCCTTCCTCCAAATTCGAAGGTTCTCACGCGTTTCGCTGCATTTCCTTCCCCCCGAAGTTCGAAGGTTCTCACGCGCATCGCTGCAGTTCCTTCCTCCAAGTTCAAAGGTTCTCACATCGCTTCGCTGCGATCCTTCCTCCAAGTTCGAAGGTTCTCATGCGCTTCGCTGCAGTTCCTTCCTCCAAGTTTGAAGGTTCTCACATCGCTTCGCTTCGCGCTGCGCTTCGTTGCAGTTCCTTCCTCCAAGTTCGAAGGTTCTCACACGCTTTGCTGCAGTTCCTTCTCTCCAAGTTCGAAGGTTCTCACGCGCATCGCCACAGTTCCTTCCTCCAAGTTCGAAGGTTCTCACGCGCATTGCCACAGTTCCTTCCTCCAAGTTCGAAGGTTCTCACGCGCATTGCCACAGTTCCTTCCTCCAAGTTCGAAGGTTCTCACGCGCATCGCCACAGTTCCTTCCTCCAAGTTCGAAGGTTCACACGCGCATCGCCACAGCCACAGTTTCCTTCCTCCAAGTTCTAAGGTTCACACGCGCATCGCCACAGCCACAGTTTCCTTCCTCCAAGTTCGAAGGTTCGTTCTCACGCGCATTGCCACAGTTCCTTCCTCCAAGTTCGAAGGTTCTCACGCGCATTGCCACAGTTCCTTCCTCCAAGTTCGAAGGTTCTCACGCGCATCGCCACAGTTCCTTCCTCCAAGTTCGAAGGTTCACACGCGCATCGCCACAGCCACAGTTTCCTTCCTCCAAGTTCTAAGGTTCACACGCGCATCGCCACAGCCACAGTTTCCTTCCTCCAAGTTCGAAGGTTCACACACGCGCATCGCCACAGTTCCTTCCTCCAAGTTCGAAGGTTCTCGCGCGCATCGCCACGCCACAGTTCCTTCCTCCAAGTTCGAAGGTTCTCGCGCGCATCGCCACGCCACAGTTTCCTTCCTCCAAGTTCGAAGGTTCACACACGCGCATCGCCACAGTTCCTTCCTCCAAGTTCGAAGGTTCACACACGCGCATCGCCACAGTTCCTACGCCACAGTTCCTTTTCCTTCCTCCAAGTTCGAAGGTTCTCGCGCGCATCGCCACAGTTCCTACGCCACAGTTCCTTTTCCTTCCTCCAAGTTCGAAGGTTCTCGCGCGCATCGCCACAGTTCCTTTTCCTTCCTCCAAGTTCGAAGGTTCTCGCGCGCATCGCCACAGTTCCTTTTCCTTCCTCCAAGTTCGAAGGTTCTCGCGCGCATCGCCACAGTTCCTACGCCACAGTTCCTTTTCCTTCCTCCAAGTTCGAAGGTTCTCGCGCGCATCGCCACAGTTCCTTTTCCTTCCTCCAAGTTCGAAGGTTCTCGCGCGCATCGCCACAGTTCCTTTTCCTTCCTCCAAGTTCGAAGGTTCTCGCGCGCATCGCCACAGTTCCTTTTCCTTCCTCCAAGTTCGAAGGTTCTCGCGCGCATCGCCACAGTTCGAAGGTTCTCGCGCGCATCGCCACAGTTCGAAGGTTCTCGCGCGCATCGCCACAGTTCTCTTCGAAGGTCCGCGAAGGTTTCTCCTAGGCTTCAAAGGCTCTCATGAGAAATATGAATCTTAAAATTTAAGATTAACAATTTTGGGACTCGAACCCATGACCTTTAAATATGCAGCTTGGATATTAAACCAATAGACCATTCAAGTCTTTTGATTAACATTTGCTTGTTGGTATATACATATATGCTATTCGGTCAACTCATATTATTCTCAATCCAAATTTTGTCAAACCCAAAATCAACCAAAGTCCCAAACTCAAATTCTATTCCAAATGCAAGTTAAAATTGGATAGAATTTTACCTCAAGCCAAAAGTTTGGCATAATCCAAATTTTATCCCAAATGAACCAAAGTCAAAACCTCAAATTCTATTCCAAATGTGAGTTAAAATTGGGTAGGATTTTACCTCAAATCAAAATTTGGGTATAAACCAAATTTTGCCCAAACTTGAAATCAAAGTTTCCTGCCAAACAAGGAAAATCAAAATTTTGACCAAACCCCAAATTTTGATTAATTGGCAATAAAAGTGTGTCAAATAAAAAAATCAAAATTTTGACCAAAATTCATATTTTGATTAAATTGACGCACCAAATGGAGTCAAAGTCAAGAACAAATACCTTGCATTTTTCAAAAATATATTTTTCGAGATTCACTCACACATAACTTGTGCCTAAATCTCGAAAAGGGGGCATTTGTTGAAGGAGAAATTTTGGCCAGTCACAAATTTCCACGTCATTAATATAAATTAATGATAAAATAAATTTGGGACCAGTTACACATTTACACGTGTGCCTAAATTAAATTAATAGACATTAAAATTCGGCAAATCAAAGAATGTCACTTGTCTATTAGTGATCCATCAGATAACATCAGCCAAGTTCAATCAGATTATGCCACGTGGCAATTGGACCCAAGCTCAAGCCCATATGAGGTCCATCAAACTCTATAAATAGAGGAGGTCACCATTCATTCCGAGGGGATAGAGATTTGGAGACAGAGTCAGAGAACTCAGAGTCCAGAGCATTCTGCCAAGAGTCCAGAGTTGGCAGGCCGATCATCCAAGAGGATCAACAAGCTAACAAGCCGATCCAACAGATCATCAAGCCAACAGGCCGATCCAAGAGATCAACAAGCCAACCGACCGATCAAGAAGATCAACAAGTCAGCAGGCCGATCATCCAAGAGATCAACAAGCCAACCGACCGATCAAGAAGATCAACAAGTCAGCAGGCCGATCATCCAAGAGGATCAACAAGCTAACAAGCCGATCCAACAGATCATCAAGCCAACAGGCCGATCCAAGAGATCAACAAGCCAACCGACCGATCAAGAAGATCAACAAGTCAGCAGGCCGATCATCCAAGAGATCAACAAGCCAACCGACCGATCAAGAAGATCAACAAGTCAGAAGGCCGATCATCCAAGAGGATCAACAAGCTAACAAGCCGATCCAACAGATCATCAAGCCAACAGGTTGATCCAAGAGATCAACAAGCCAACCGACCGATCAAGAAGATCAACAAGTCAGCAGGCCGATCATCCAAGAGATCAACAAGCCAACCGACCGATCAAGAAGATCAACAAGTCAGCAGGCCGATCATCCAGGAAGATCAACAAGCTAACAAGCCGATTCAATAGATCATCAAGCCAACAGGCCGATCCAAGAGATCATCAAGTCAGCAGGCCGATCATCCAAGAGGATCAACAAGCTAACAAGCCGATCCAAGAGATCATCAACCTAGCAGACCGATCATCCAAGAAGCTCGACAAATCAGCCCAAAAAGATCAACAAGCTAGAGACCAAAGTTTATATATTTAAGAGAGAGAATCAGAGGATTAAAGTTAGAGATTGTACACCCACACGCATATTACATAAATACAAATATATTGTTTATTCCACGTGTCTCCATCCCCGAAGTTACGTGTGAACAACGGGCAATGCCCGTCATTAAAAGCCAATTTTTCCGGAAAAACACGCGTCCGACATTAAATCTAGGACAAGATTATTGACTACCAAATTCATGCCAAAAAGGAGAAGAACAAAATCAATTTTAAGAACAACCAAGTGGAGTCCGCAATACCCTTCCAAATAGATTTTTAAATATATAAAAAGCATATTTTGAATTTTTTTTATTTTGAGAAATTATCCAAATCATTGATTTTCGAAATAATAATTGAGCGTTATATAATCAGTTTTTTTTTTTTTTTTTGCTATTGATATGATAAAAGTATTAACCATTTTTTCCACAAGTGTTTTTGTTTGTACATTATTAATTATTTTCTTTTATGGGGATTGATAAGGTTGGTGTCTTTTCGTGTTTTTTTTTTTTTTTACGATATGTGTTGATGGTCAAATTTGGTCAGAGGAACTCACCTGACCTTCACGTGCCACCAACGGTAAAATTTGTAGAAGAGGGGGAAGACGTGGCCTACAAGACAGTAAACCTGCACACCGGTGTGGTGCTCGTCACACCGGCTCCGATGTTTAAGTCAACAAGCAGAACGGTGGGGAGTGGAAAAGTAAGAGCAAGAGGAGAGAGTGTAGAGAATATAGAATGAGTTTCGGGAGTAGAGTTTGAGTCCCCGACTTCGGTGGCGAAGAGGGATATAAATACCTGCTCATCCTCCTAGGGTTTTTAGGGATTCGAAGGCGTTTCAGGACAAACCAGGCTGAACCGAGACGGCCAGAGGCGGTGGGGACCAAGCGAAGCCGGAAAAGCCCGACCCCTTCGGTCTTAGCACGTCCCACTTGTCGGTTTTGCCCCTTGGATCCATTCCTCAGCTCTTCTTCTGCCCGGTTGTCCTCGTCAGCTTCTTGTACGCCATGGTGATCTAAAATTATCTATAACATTAAGCCCCCACTCTTGAATTGGGATTCAGGTGCGGCTCAGTGCTACCGGTTGAGCTCCTTAAGTCCGATTTAAGAGTATAACTCTCGTTCCACGTCGACTTATGTTTGGGTTCCTTGTTATCCTACAAGATAGGACAAACTGGACAAAATAGAAACTCCCTGAATAGGGGTTAGGTGAAATGGAGATGAGAAAAGTTGAAAGATTACAACAATGTCTCTGGTCGGCCTCAGCCTAGGAAAGAGGTCGAGCATTGCAATTTTCTGCAACAATGTCTTTGGTCGGCCGAGCACAACAGTTTCCCATTTTAGCTTGTCTGGTCAGACTCGGCCTCGGGAAGAGGCCGAGCACAGCAATTTTTCATTTTAGCTTGTCTGGTCAGCCAGAGGCCGAGCACAGCAATTCCAGATCCAAGGCTTAGGGCTTATCCACAAGTAAAAATAGAAAAAGCAGAGGATTTCACGATCCTGCATTGAAAAAGTTAATCTCTGCAAAAGAAAAATGAGGGAAGAGGTTAGGGTCGGCCTCGGCCTCGGACCCCTGTTAGCTCAAAATCTAGCTCCCTGCATTTATTAGTCAGTCCTTATAGGAAAACAATGAGAGAATAAGCTCGAACATGTAATTTTTAGTAGAACATGCTAAACCGGTGTGCTCTTTGTTTAATAGGGAGTGCATATCCCCTGTGTAGCCCCCAATCTCAAATAAAACTTCACTGAAAAATAAAGTACAGTTGAGTAAATAGGAGAATACCTTTAAAGTCTACGCTCGGCCTCGGCAAGAGGTGCTTGATTTCTGCCTCAGCCAGGTGAGCTTGACTCAGATGAAGTGCATTGGCTCGAGCCAGATGGGGGAGGTAGACTTGGCAGTCCCGGCTCATGCAATCCCATATTTGGGTGAGGCGAGGTAGACTTGGTAGTCCAGGCTCGCCCGATGCGAAGATGCTTAGGCTAGATGAGGTGGGGTAGACTCGTCGGTCCAGACTCACGTAATCTCAATCTGGATGAGGCGAGGTAGACTCGGTAGTCCAGGCTCGCCTGATGTGGAGATGCTTAAGCCAGATGAGGTGAGGTAGACTCGTTGATCCAGGCTCACATGGTCTCAATCTGGATGAGGCGAGGTAGACTCGTTAGTCCAGGCTCGCCTGATGTGAAGTTGCTCAAGCCAGATGAGGTGAGGTAGACTTGTCGGTCCACGCTCACATAATCTCAAGTCTAGATGAGGCGAGGTAGACTCGGTAGTCCAGACTCGCATGTAGACGTGGGCACTAAGCTGAAGAGCTTAGGCTCGCAAGGTAGGCGTGGGCATCATAGGCTCGCTGAAGCGTGGGCTCTATAAGCTAGCGTGTGGGCGTGGGCACTATAGGATCGCTGAAGCGTGGGCACTATAGGCTCGCGTGTAGGCGTGGGCACTATAGGCTCGCTGAAGTGTGGGCACTATAGGCTCACTGAAGCGTGGGCACTATAGGCTCGCATGTAGGCGTGGGCACTATAGGCTCGCTGAAGCGTGGGCTCTATAGGCTCGCATGTAGGAGTGTGGGCACTAAGCTGAAAAGCCTAGGCTCGCAAGTAAGCGTGGATTTAACTAGATGAGGCGAGGTAGACCCGGGGGCCCAGGCTCGCGTGATCTCAAATCTAGATGAGGCGAGGTAGACCCGTTGGTCCAGGCTTACATAATCTCAAGTCTGGATGAGGCGAGGTAGACTCGGTAGTCCAAGCTCGCATGCAGGCGTGGGCACTAAGCTGAAGAGCTTAGGCTCGCAAGGTAGGCGTGGGCATCATAGGCTCGCTGAAGCGTGGGCTCTATAGGCTAGAGTGTGGGCGTGGGCACTATAGGCTAGCTGAAGCGTGGGCGCTATAGGCTCGAGTGTAGGCGTGAGCACTATAGGCTCGCTGAAGCGTGGGCACTATAGGCTCGCATGTAGGCGTGGGCACTATAGGCTCGCTGAAGCGTGGGCATTATAGGCTCGCATGTAGGCGTGGGCACTATAGGCTCGCATGTAGGTGTGGGCACTATAGGCTCGCATGTAGGCGTGGGCACTATAGGCTCGCTGAAGCGTGGGCTCTATAGGCTCACATGTAGGAGCGTGGGAGCTAAGCTGAAAAGCCTAGGCTCGCAAGTAAGCGTGGATTCAACTAGATGAGGCGAGGTAGACCCGGGGGCCCAGGCTCGCGTGATCTCAAATCTAGATGAGGCGAGGTAGACCCGTTGGTTCAGGCTCGCATGGTGTCAATCTTCGTTTGAGTCAATAGGGTTGGCCTTGGTCACAATCATGTCCATGGTCGGCCTCGGCCTCAGCTTCAATCATATCTGGGGTCGGCCTTGGCCTCAGCCTCAGCCATATCTGGGGTTGGTTTAGGCCTTAGCCTCTAACAATCTGTCGTCTTTCGTATCTGGTTCCTTCGCTTTGATCTGGATCTTGTCTTCTGTTCAACTGCATTGACAATCTGATTTGTCTTGATTATGTGATCTTCGGGTCACTTTTGAGGTATTGGATATTCGGCTTCGACTTTGGCCTAGGGTCGGCCTCGACCTCGGGATGACCATAGCTGTGGGTCGGCCTCGGGCTCGGCCAAAGGATGACCGTAGCTTAGAGTTGGCTTTGGCCTAGGGTCGGCCTCGGCCTCGGGATGACCATAGCTGTGGGTCGGCCTCGGCCTCGGCCAAAGGATGACTGTAGCTTAGAGTTGGCTTTGGCCTAGGGTCGGTCTCGACCTCGGGATGACCATAGTTGTGGGTCGGCCTCGGCCTCGGCCAAAGGATGACCGTAGTTCAGGATGACGACATTCTTTTCCTAGTGTCTTCAATCTTGTCAAAGTCTCTATTTGTTGTTGATTTGTCCTCCAAAGGTGGCTCTGATCTCTTGTGGGTTTTCCTCCTAATCGGTCTGGATGAACACCTTCGGTCGGCCTCGGCATGGTCGGCCTCGGCATGGTCGGCCTCGGCCTCGGTCCCAGCCTTCGCACTGTTCGTCTGGTAGTCGCTGTTTGGCTTGGAGTCACTTAGCTTCTGCAGGTCTCCTTCGACAGTTTTGGCACTTCTGTGCTTATCCTCGATCAGATTCCTCTAGTTTATCTTGGTATGACCGTAGCTTGGTGTTGAAACTGTGTGGTCATGACTCTTTAGCGTGCTTGGTTCTGGGCTCCTCGGAATTATGTGATCTGTAGGTTTGAGCCCCCTGATCTTATTGGTCATGTTGTCAGTCTTCTCGTGACCTCCGCTGGTGGCGGTCACCATCCGAATTATCTGCGTTTGTGTCCTGGTCTTTCTTCTCCATCCCCTTACTCGTGGAATGATCGGTGTGCAGATTTGGCAAGCTTTCTTCCCCACAGACGGCGCCAACAGTTGATGGTCAAATTTGGTTAGAGGAACTCACCTGACCTTCGCGTGCCACCAACGGTAAAATTTGTAGAAGAGGGGGAAGACGTGGCCTGCAAGACAATAAACCTGCACACCGGTGTGGTGCTCGCCACACCGGCTCCGATGCTTAAGTAAGCAAGTAGAACGGTGGGGAGTGGAAAAGTAAGAGCAAGAGGAGAGAGTGTAAAGAATATATAATGAGTTTCGGGATTAGAGTTTGAGTCCTCGTCTTCGGTGGCGAAGAGGGATATAAATACCTGCTCATCCTCCTAGGGTTTTTAGGGATTCGGAGGCGTTTCGGGACAAACCAGACTGAACCGAGGCGGCCAGAGGCGGTGGGAACCAAGCGGAGCCGGACAAGCCCGGCCCGCGCAAGCGGGCCAAAGGCCCGACCCCTTCGGACGGGCCGACCCCTTCGGTCTTGGCCCGTCCCACTTGCCGATTTTGCCCCTTGGATCCATTCCTCAGCTCTTCTTCTTGCCGGTATTCCTCGTCAGCTTCTTGTACGCCATGGTGGTCTAAAATTATCTATAACAATATGTAAAGGTGAAAGAATTCAAACCACAAATCTTTTGATCATTAGTACAAGTTTTATGTCAATTAAGCTATGTTGATGTTGACATGTGTCTTTTCATATTTTTGTTTCTGTTTTTTTTAAAATAATTTTTTACTTTTCAAACAAGAAAATCAAAATGTGTTTCGTAATTATTTCATTTTTTTTATTAAAAGAAATATTGATGCTTTGAATATTTTTTTTTCTTACTTGTACTTTCAAAAAAAAAATTAAAACTTACTTGTAAATAAAGTATTCAAATTTATTATGTTATAATTATTTATTTAACATTTATTATGATTTTTGTTTATGTTTTCTGAAAAAGAAGTATATCTATAATCTATTGTTACTAAAATTTTTACATAATCATTATTAAAAAAAATAGAAAACAACAAAAAAATGCTTATATTTTTTTAAAAAAGTAAGAAATAGAAACCTCATCAATCCTAAGATACTTAAATCACACCAAAGTCATTTTAAATGATATAACAACCAAAAACCAGCTTGTGTTTTCAATAAGAAATGGTGCATTGTCTTGTCCCATTAACAACTTTTACCTTGTTTTCTCCATTAGGTTATTGCTATTTGCCAATATTAATTATTATAATATGCATTTTTAAATTAAAAAGTCTAAAATATTCTATGTTACATATTTAAATTATAATAGATTGAGAAGGCATGATACTTATGCATCACCAAATAATCTATTATAGTAAATAATCTCTCCTATGACTTGACGATGACGTGGAATGAATTATTTAATTACATAAAATGGTTAATTTATGTCCTCAAAATCTATGGATTTAGATTTACTTTTGATTTACTTTTGAAAAATATTATAAATAATTATTAATATTTTTTTCCAGAAAAAAATCTTGCGCGTTGACTAGAACAACATATGAAATTACAAAAATACCCTCTAGTGGGAACTTTTTATTGTTTTTTTTTCTTTATCAAATCTCGATTAAATCTATTATTAAGCTAACACATAGGTTAGTGAGACATTATGTATAATTTAGTCCGTGCTTCAATTTTGTCTCTAAGCTAAGTAGTTGGTCTCAACTCCATATCTCTAACAATGTAACATTTTATAAGTTTCAATTCAATCTCCATTTAAAAAAAATAAATAAATAAATAATTGAGTTACAAAAGCAAAGAAACACCAGAAAGAGAGAAATTCTCAGAAGATTATATTTCCTCAACCTGATTATTACATCAATACAGGGATGAATAAATAGAGAAAGAAACCTAACAATAAAGATTCTCTACCTCTGATAAATGGACACGTATATACACCAAAGAATAAACAAATAACAAACTCTGGTAGACAAATATATCAAACGACAACGTTTCATCCTTTGGGTAATTCTTCCAAAATGACATTGTGAACCTGAGTTCTAACATCCCCCCTCAAACGAAAGGGTGAGATAATCACACCGAGTTTAGAGCGCATTGCAGAGAACTGAGACTCGGATAAAGGCTTCGTGAGAGCATCTGTTAATTGCTCAGTCGAAGGGACATAACGCACATCAATAGCTTTGGCAAGGACCTTATCCCGAACAAAATGGACATCGAGTTCTACGTGCTTGCTCCTTGAGTGAAATACTGGATTTTGTGCCAGAGAAATGGCACTCATATTGTCACACCAGACAATGGGAACAGAGGCAGAACACAAATTGATTTCTTGCAGGAAAGCTTGGATCCAAGTAATCTCAGCTGTTGTTTGAGCAAGCGATCGATACTCAGACTCAGCGCTGGAACGAGCCACTACGTTCTGTTTCTTCGAGGACCATGAGATAAGGGAATGACCCAGAAAGATGCAGTGGGCTGCAATGGAGCGGCGATCATCAAGGCAACATGCCCAGTCAGCGTCAGTGTAAGCTACCAAGGACAGAGAGGAAGAGGAAGAGGACCGTGGAAAGAACAAACCAAACTCCATTGTTCCCTTTAGGTATCGAAGAATCCGTTTTACCCCATGCCAATGGACCTCTGTCGGACTTTGAACAAACTGACTAAGCCGATTAACAATGTAGGCAATGTCCGGACGAGTGTGCGTGAGGTATTGAAGAGCCCCGAGCACACTGCGGTAGAGAGTGGGATTGGCCATAGGTGCACCATCATAATTAGAAAATTTCTTGGAGGTAACAGCTGGAGTCGAACAGGGCTTTAGATGAGACATACCAATTCTATTTAGCAGATCAGATATGTACTGAGTTTGAAGTAAAAATAGACCATCAGTCGTGCGAAACACCTCCACTCCTAAGTAGTAACTCAGCAGTCCAATGTCTTTTAATGCAAACACATCATTAAGACGAGCCACAAAACGATTAATGAAATCAGAACAGTTCCCTGTGACTAGTATATCGTCAACATATATCAGCACGATCACAGTCATGTTGGAAGATGAGAAGAAGAATACCGAATTATCAGCACGAGAGTTGGAAAAACCCCATTCGAGTAAGGTTGACCGTAGTCTGTCATACCAAGCCCGTGGTGCTTGCTTCAAGCCATAGAGATCTTTGTTAAGTTTACAAACATGATGAGGAAACGAAGAATCCACATAACCTTCCGGTTGTTTCATAAAGACATCCTCTTGTAAATGGCCATTGAGGAAGGCATTGTTAACGTCCAACTGACGAACCAGCCAATCAAAAGCAACAGCCAAGGCAAGGATGATACGAATTGTAGGGGCCTTTACAACAGGACTAAACGTCTCATGGAAATCAACTCCCGGAATTTGATGAAAACCCTTAGCAACTAAGCGAGCTTTGCAACGATCAAAGGAGCCATCAGAATGACGTTTAACTTTAAAAACCCACTTATTACCAATGAGATTGACATGAGGCGGAGGAGGAACCAGCTGCCAGGTATTGTTACATTTAAGAGCATCCATTGCCATATCCATAACAGTTTTCTAGCAAGGAGTTTGTAAAGCAACCTTAGTAGAAGAAGGTTCAACTGGTTGGAGATCAGTAGCTAAAAAAGTACCCCAGTCCTTGGGCTTAAATATCCCACTCTTTGCACGGGTCTGCATATGATGACCACCCTGAGGTTCAGAAACCGACTCAATGACAGTAGCAGGAACATGCTCAGTAGAGGCACCATGAGGAGGAGAAGTAGAACACTCAGTAGTATTGTCAGTGGAAACAGGAGACACGGTCGGAGATGCAGCACGAAACTCAAGTGACTGGTCAGTAGAGGGAGGTGGATCAGTAGCAGGGATAGGTGACTCAGGCAGAGGATCAAGTGAGGAGGAAGACACAGACTGCGGATCATAAGGGGAAACTGATAAATTGGAAGAAGAAGGTGAGGGAAAAGGGAGCCAATTCACTACACATTGACTAGACAGACTGGTAGGTTTAGAACTAAGGAAACCAGATTTGAAAGGAAACTCAGTTTCATTGAAGGTAACATGGCGAGAAATATAGAGACGTCCACTTGAACTCACACATTTGTAACCTTTGTGATCAAAGCTATAGCCAAGAAAAATGCATTTGGTACTATGGAATTGAAACTTATTGTTATGATAAGGGCGAAGAAAAGGAAAGCACGCACACCCAAATGTTTTGAGAAACAAAAAGTCAGGCTTGTGATGAAAAGCTTTTTCCCATGGAGATAGGTTATTGAGAACAGGAGTTGGGAGGCGATTGATAAGAAAAACAGCAGATGAGAAGGCATCCCACCAAAACCGAAGAGGCATGGAGGATTGAGCAAGCAATGTGAGACCCATCTCAACAATGTGCCTGTGTTTACGCTCAACAATCCCATTTTGTTGACTTGTATGAGGACACGAATGACGGAATTCGATCCCAAACTCTCTAAGGATAGGAGGAAAGGAACGAAACTCCCCTCCCCAATCGGATTGAAGGATCTTAATAGAATTATCAAAACGGTTTTCAACTAAACGTTTAAAGTGACAAAATGATGATAAAGCTTCACTTTTGTGTTTTAAAGGGTAGATATAGGTCAAACGGGTGTAGTTGTCAACAAAACTAATATAGTATCGATACCCTAAGGTGGAAACAACAGGAGAGGGACCCCAAAGATCACAATATATGAGTTCAAGTGGATGTTGTGCCATATAATCTGAAGAATGAAAGGGTAAACGGTGAGATTTCCCCAATTGACAAGCATCACAAAATAAAGGTTTTTCATTAAGAGAAACTTTGAGATTACAAACTTTGATTATATTGGTAACTATTCTATCAGAGGCATGGCCAAGGCGTCTATGTCATAATAACTTTGGCATCACAAGGGACTCAGAACATTCAACATTGTAAATAACAAGACTCTTAGAAGGACTCTTTGATGCAGACACAGGGCAGACAACAGATTTATTTGAAAGGGAAACATCAACAAAGGAAGAGGTGGGACTGACACTCGGTTGATTTTGAATTGAAGGTAGCTCCAGTTGGTAAAGGCCATCTTTAAGAGTTCCGTGCAGCATCACCTTCCTTGTAACCTTGTCCTTCACAAGACAAAAACTAGAGTGAGATTCAACACAAACATTGTTATCAGCAGTTAATCGGGCTATGCTTACAAGATTACGCTTAATATGAGGTACAAGAAGCATATTATTCAACTTAAGAGGCCTACAACCAGGTGAGCATGTGACTGAAGTACTTCCAGTGTGGGTGATACCTAGCGTAGTGCCATTACCAACAGTTAAGGATTTAGTACCAGTGTAAACAGATTTCTCGTTAAGATTACCCATATCAGTCGTGACATGATTTGTGGCTCCACTATCCGCCAGCCACTTCGGATCATTCAGGATTTCTGGAGTTGCTACATAGGCTGCTGTGTTTGCTGAATTTCCTCCTTGATTATTGCTACTGCTGGCGGCATGGGGATTGTTGAACGTTTCTTCAAAACGAAGATAGCAATATGGAGCTGAATGTCCATATTTTCCACAAAGTTGGCAAGTCGGGCGAGAATTGTTGCGTTGATACCCGTTTCGACCGCGTCCTCTGCCACGGCTAGAACCTCTGTTGTTATTCGAGAAGTTCGATTGATAGCCCTGTGACTGTGAGTTGCCCTGATTTGAATTACCACGACCAGAACTGAAGTGCTTTTGGCCAGGCTGCTGATTCTATCGATTAAAGGCCAAATGGGCCGCAAGGTCAAGAAGCTCACTTGGATTAGAGTTAACATTGTATCGTGCCAAGGTTCCCTCAAATGTAATCAAGACAGAGGACAATTCTTGCCAGGTAGAGATTTCTTTGTCCCCGATCGTACACACAATAGGGATGTATTCTGAATCAAGACCTGCTAAAACATAAGACATTAGATCACTAAGAGATATTGGATTACCAGCCAGCTGTAAATTCTCTGAAGCTTGCTTCATTGTAGCCAGGTATTCAACCATTTTTGACGATCCTTTCTTGGTATTTTGAAGTATTCCACGAAGTTGGTTAACCCTAGCCTTGCTGGTCGCACCATAAACTTTCTCTAATGCTTTCCAGACTTCCCTCGAAGTCTTGAAACTTACAACTTCTGCTGCTATTGCCGGGGTCATAGACCCAAAGAGCCAGCCAGACAACGCTTGATCCACTGTCGTCCATTCTTCATAGAGTGGATTTGGCTCTAACATTTTCCCAGCTTCAGTTGAAACCTCGATAAACTCTGATGGCTGGGCTTTAGTCCCAAGAATATAGCCATCGACCTTCTGACCTCGAAGAATGGCTAGAACCATTCCTCTCCAAAGCAAATAATTATTCTCGTCGAGCTTCATAGTGAGAACAGTGCTCAACGGATGGCCAAAGGAAGAACTCACCACAGTTGCAGCAATAGAGACAGAAGCTGAAATTGTTGCAGAAGAAGACGCAGATGCGGAAGAGGAGGAAGAAGACCCACCACTGGCCATGGTGATCGCTGGTTGCTCTGATACCAAGTTACAAAAGCAAAGAAACACCAGAAAGAGAGAAATTCTCAGAAGATTATATTTCCTCAACCTGATTATTACATCAATACAGGGATGAATAAATAGAGAAAGAAACCTAACAATAAAGATTCTCTACCTCTGATAAATGGACACGTATATACACCAAAGAATAAACAAATAACAAACTCTGGTAGACAAATATACCAAACGACAACGTTTCATCCTTTGGGTAATTCTTCCAAAATGACATTGTGAACCTGAGTTCTAACAAATTGTGAGACATTTTAGCAAAAATTGTTAATAAAAATCTTTTGAAAATTGGAAACAAAATATGATAATTGCACAAACCCTAACTAATATGGGTTACAATACTCTTGAACTTTCAATATGATCATTCAAAATTATTGCAATAAAGCTTTTATATGTTGTAACAAAATGCATACAACACCCATATATGTGTTATTTCGATCAAACTGTCAAATTATAAAATTGTTACACCCAAACTCAAATTATTTACCACAATTATTTGTTTTCATAATTTAGAAGATGGCAACTTAACACACCAATTCAAAATTCAAATTCTTTTTACTGGCCTAATATCATTATAAAGGAAAAATTAGAAATAAGTGTGTTTGGCCTTGAGATTTCAAAATGTATCTTCTAGTCCCAAAGTTTTGAGAAATAGGTTTAAAATGTCTCTGACATTAATTTCATGATTTTTTTTAAAAAATTATTTTTAATGTTTGACGTGGAAAATTAAAAAATTAAAATAACTAAAATAATAAACAAAACAAAAATCTTCTGAAAACTAAGGGACAGAGTAGAGGAGTGGCAACCGAATAGCCGGAGTAGAGGTGGAGGTGAGGGAGAGGAGAGAGTGTGAGGTTTTCATTATTTATTTTTAAATTTTAATTTTAATTTTCCATGTTAGCATTAAAAATATTTAAAAAATTACTAAATTAGTGTTAAGGACCTCTTAAACCTATTTTTTCAAAATCTAGGAACTAAAAAGATACCTTTTGAAAGTTCAAGAACCAAACACACCTATTCCTGAAAACTAAGGGACCTAGAGGATAATTTTCCCTATTGTAAATTTTATTTCAATCAAAGTCTCGAGTTATGGAATCGTTATACTCAAATCTAAAAAATTCTTTCTTTTTTTCCTTTAAATTGAGTTGGAGTTACACGAATTCAAAATCAAATTTCTTTTAATGGGTTAAATTATAGTTTTCAAATTTTATAGAGTTAGGCAAAATTAGGTTAAATTAAAGCCCTTTTATAGTTCGAATATTTAATTGTAACCATTTTTTTTATATATATAATATGTGAGGTGGAGGGATTTGAACCACAGATCTCGTGGATATTTATGGTTTGTTGCAATATTTAATAGCTTAATGGTAAGCTTTCTAAGTTTTAGGAGGACAGTTAATCAAATTTAAAACTAGTTTTAGTAATTTTTCAAATAATAATAATAATATTGCAACGCGAAACATGCTGTCGACCTTTTAGGTTTGTCGTTATTTCAGCCACTTATCATCAATATTTTTTTATTAAAAAAAAATACTTTTAATTAAGAAAAACAAAAATCCCTCAGCACAACCTTATTGATTATTGATTTTTTTTTTTTCTTGGGATGTTTTCTTCTGTATGACTTTTTATAATCATTGGTTTATTCCATGATTGCTCCCACCAAATAAATTCCAGATTGCTTAAAGATCAAGATGGTTTCAAAATTATTCTTTTCTATTCCTATTTTGTGGGCAAGATTTGTATCGAATAAAATTTAGGGTTTGGAAGGTAATTCGAATTTTGTTTTATGTTGTTGGATTCACTGAATTGAGTGAATATGTGTTTGACAATTGTGTTTTTTAAAACTGTTTTCTGATTTTATGGTCTAAGTAGCGAAAATTCTTAAAACTTTTTTTTTTTAAATGTTTTCATTATATCCAAATTTTGAATTTAAAATTTTAGGGAAAAATACGCTTTTAGTTCTTGAGGGTTGAGTTTCATTTTGGTCCCTGAGTTTTTCAACTCGACAATTTAACCCCTGAGGTTTGGATTTTGTTTCATTTTAGTCATTCCATCCAATTTTCCGTTAATAACAAACGAATTGCTGACGTGACACTAATTTTTTATTAAAAAACATTTTTTTTAAAATAAAATTATATTAAGTTAATAAAAATATTATTATTTTTTATTTTTTATTTCTCTCTCCTCTCATCTTCTTCTTCTGTTTTCTTTTTCGTCTTCTTTATGTCCAGCCACGTCGGTGACCACCTTCGCCAGTTGTCGCAACGTCATCGCGACGCGGAGCGGCCGACATCCTTTCTTGGGTTTTTAAGAAGAAAGTTGGAGTCGCCACCAATCATTGAAGGTGTGATTGGTCACCTTTAAAATAAAAAACCAGTCTTAGAAAACCAGAAATTAGGTTCGGGAGTCGTTTGAGTGTAGAGAAGGTATTAGCACCCTACAACACCCGTTTAAGAAAACGATTACCACAATATTTTAAATTGTCCAATTAAAAAAAACAGTCCTTTATTTTTATTTTTCTTAAAAAGAATGATAAATATGAAAATATAAACCCAAAATGCAATAATAAACACAAGATGTCTCATTTGTTTTTACCTTAACTTTAGAAATAAAGTAAGGATTGAACATTATGAGTTGGATATCCAATTTAATATAAATCATGCCTAATTTCTCTTTTAATTAAAGGAAATATGGGCGACAAAAATAAAAAAAAAAACAAAAAAACAAATAGATGTAAAAGAAGAAAATCATTCAAAGAGTGAATTCTTTTTAGGGAAAATGAGAATTTTCATACGCCTACACGAGAGTTGAACTCCACGAAGACACATTACTCAATTCCCATAATCCCTTTCAAAAGAAAATCAAAACAATAACAATAATTGAAATTGACCAAGCAGAATTAAAGATTAGATTAAAGCAATTTGGAGAATGAAAGGAAAAAACAAATGAATTAGAAAGTTTTAAAAAATGAAGTTAGCAAAGTGCAAAAGTGAACTAAAATGAGAGAGAAATTAAAAATGATAATGATAATGATGATAATAATAATCATAAAAATAATAATAATAACAATAAAAAAAAAAAAAAAAAAAAAAAAACCCACCTTTTTTACTTCTCTCTTTCTTCTTTTTTCCTTCTTTCTTACCCAATGTTTTCTCTCCCCGTATACTCCTTCCTCCCCCTCTTTTTTCCTCTTTTCCTCTTCCACTTTCTTTTCTCTTTTTTTCTATCACTCTCTAAGCTAAACTCTTGCTCAAATGCCTAAACTCTCTCAAGCTCACTTTTACTCTAAACTTCTTCTCTTTTTTTCTCTCCTTTTCTATCACTCTCTAAGCTAAACTCTTGTTCAAATGCCTAAACTCTCTCAAATGCCTAAACTGTCTCAAGCTCACTTTTACTCTAAACTTCCTCTCATTCTTCTTGTGTTTTCATCCTCCATCTCCCCCCTTTTTATACTTGAAGGGTTACTAATTTAGGGGGGAGATGGATGAGAAAATGGTGGGAAAAATAAAAAATAAAAAAATAAAAAAATACTAACCATGGAAAAAGCTTTAGAATAGGTAATGGAGGAGTTTTTCATGAAAACTTCCTATTGAATAGGAATGGGGAAGACAAAAAAAAAAAAAAAAAAAACATGTGGGGAAGGGGATTTGAAACACAAACCTCGTGATTATCAATACGACTTCATACCAATTGAGCTATGCTCTTGTTGGCATATTATAAAAACAAATTGACCACCAAATATTGGAAAACTTCAAACATTATTACTTAAAATCAAGTCGGACCAAATACGGTGTCTACAGACCACCGCTATCAGACTTTTTTTCTTCTTCTTTTTCTTTCTTTTCTTTCTTCTCCTTTCCCTTCTTTTTCTTTTTTTTTTTTATTTTCTAAAAAAACAAGCTCGAAACTGTCGTTGACGAACCTCGATCCTCTCTTCGTCGTCGTTCTCCATGAGATTCTCCCCGTCGTGACGTTTTCCGAGCTTCTCAACCCCGCCAGAGAGCTGCATCGTGTGCCTCTATGAGTTTGAGGCCGACGACGAGATCCCCCTTCAAATCGGGCTCAGATCTGGGATCGTTTTTGTCATCGGCCTCCTGATCCACAGAAACGACTCCCCGATGTTCGCAAGTTGAACGGTTCGGAGTTGTCGAGGCTCTGAGTTGTCAAATAAAATTTATATTCCCACGAACACTAAACTACTTACAGTAGTAGTGGTCCGGGTCGATCACAGGGAGTGGCGGTTGGTTAGTTATTTCCTATTTACTTTGAGTTGGAAAGCAGTAAAAATGGGGATTTGGCATATGAAGAGAGATCAACATACAGGAATTTAAATAACAAGAAATTAAAAGACAGGAAAATTAATTTGCAGATAACATAAAATAACAGGAAAATTAATTAAACTAGCGACGTCGATTAGGGAGATTCTTGAGGTTGAATGGTTTGCTTTTATCATTGTATTTCTTCCTATTTAAGGCTAAATTTAAATTGCTTAATTGCCCAATCGATCTAATCTGGACCCAGAAAAGGCCCTAAGCTCATCTAAGCCATCTAACACGATCATACATCGTCCATCGAATTAGACCCTAATTGATTAACTAATTAATTCGATTAAGCCATCAAACCAAACAATTAATCAATTGCCTTAAGTCTAGTGGATTGATTAGGACATTAGAAATAATTAGGCCTAGTGTAACAATCCGACTTCTTAAATAGTCTTTAAGGGACCGTTACGACAATGCATGCTTTGGAGGGCCTTTTTAAATAAAAACATTTAAAAATATAAAACACTAATTTAAGTAAAAACCTCAAAAACAAAACTTTTATTCGGGATCCATAATTTAAAAGTTTTAAATATTCTTAAATAATTTCTAAAAATGTAAATATACATGACCTCTAGAAAATTTCTCAAACAAATTTACAAATAAAGTAAAACAGAGTTCTTAAAGCGGAAGAAAAATAAATTATGAAATTCTTGGTCCCCTCATGGCTGCCTAATAACAGATTCTCATCAGTCACCTTGCATCTGCCCTTGCCTTTACCTGAAAAAAATATTTTTGAAAAGAATAAATATTTAAAATACTCAGTAAGTGACCCTACTGTTGAGGTTGGGTCACGCTTAAACACGTTTTAAAAATCAACAACAAATATCTTTTTGGTGGCTTTAAACTTTATTCTTAAACTTTAATTGGAGAGGATATACACCAATTTCATGCATATCCTAGACACATCAATTTCATGTGTCTCCTACGGAGGTCGTCAATTTCACGAAACCTCGAGGTTGTCAATTTCACAAACCTTGACTTAGGTACATTAATTTCATGTCCCTAAGTCATGTGTAGGCATCTCTGAATGTACATCAATTTCATGTACATTTATAATAGTTTAACAAAACTCATAAATATTTAAAACTCATACATATAATGAAATTCTAAGAGACCATCAACTCAAATATTTCAAACTATCAACAATTGCAAGCATTCATAATGAATTTCATGCTTCCAATTTATATATATTTTTAACACATAAACATAATCAAACAATTCAAGAGATAACACATGAACTTTGAAAAATCAAACATGCGCACCCAAATAAAAAGTTCAACAGTAAGTTCACTTACCTCGGCCTAATAGTCTTTATTTTAAGCCGCCCAAACAACTCAACAAAGAGTCAAACCCAACCTTAATTAAATGATAGATCCAAAACAGAATTTAAGCTTGCTAATTGAGTTCTAATTTCGCTCAATTTGACGATTCGACTCCAAATCGCTTGAAACACCAAAAATCCAAAGACCAAAGTCAATGGGCATTATAGATTAGATAACAAATTCGCCAAAAACACTCTAAATCTCGCTTACCCACTCTTCTTTTTCTGAAATCCAAAGACCACTAAAGAAACTCGCTGAAAAACAAAAATCAAGTTTCTGCTACCGGAAAACACCCAACAACCGACCGAACTTGCTGCTGCTGGTCAGAAGACACCACGATCGATCGCCTGTATGTCGCGCCGCTAAGAGCTTGACGGAGGAGACACGAAGAGAGAGAAAACCACCGCGAACCCTGCTGCCAGCACGCCATGCCGCCGTGAATCGTTGCACCTGTAGGATTGGAATTCCGTAATTCCGTAAAGTGGAAGCGTGATTGGGACCGATTCGTAAATAATTTTGTTTAATCTAAAATACCAATACATTGGAAATAATATTAGAACTATTCTAAATATATATTAAGGCTAAGCATACAAAAATATTAGATCTAAATCTAATTTATAAAGTAACAAATTACTTACTCTCGTTGACAACTCAGATTAAATTCACCAATTGCTTGTGAATTAATCACGAACTAGTGCGAACACCACCACTATGTGGCTACACCGGTATGACTCTGAGACTTCTAAAGGCAGGAGATTGGTGGGAGTCTAGAGGAAGCCTTGAGGAGAATTCTCTGAGTGTAGGAGAATGAATGGGATGTCTTTCATCCCACCTCAGGGGTCCTATTTATAGGTAAAGGCCAAGACTTTTTTCCTAATAGGAAAAGGTCTCTAATTTTAAAAAATAAATAATTAATTCCATAATTAATTAATTTCCCTAATTTAATATCAGATATTTAATCTTAGGGATTTTATTAAAATTAAAATTAATATGAATCCAATTCATATTAAATTTTGAACTCTTTCAAATATTTTCTTTCCTATTAGGAAAATGTCTCTAATTTTAATAAATAATTAATTAATTCCATAATTAATTAATTTACCCAATTAAATATCATATATTTAATCTTAGGGATTTTATTAAAATTAAAATTAATATGAATCCAATTCATATTAAATTTATTTGAACTCTTTCAAATATTTTCTCTCAAGAATTAATTTTTGAAATTAATTCAAAAATTATATTATAAAGTTTCATAAACTTTATATTATAATGCATCAATATACATTATACGATTCCCCAAATAAATTGAACACTTTCAATTTACAATTTATACTTAATTGCCTCAAGTCTCTTTACGAGCTACCAGTGGGACCTAATGGACCTACAGATCAGAAGCTCCAACAATACGAGACTAATTGGCCAAACTCATTGACCAAGTTTAGTCAACATTCGTTAACTGTGGGTCACTCCACTAAAGACCTCACAGCTACATTCTTCTCACTGTAGAATATTTTTGTGTCCACGGATATCGACCAAGCAGTAAGTCAATCCTTCACGTGTGTTCGTAACACCAGTTGGGTCAAATTACCGTTTTACCCCTGGGTTACCTCTGGTTCCTTAAGTACCATTGATTCCTCTAATGAACAAGTTGTTTAGGGTCCAACCACTAAATAGGAGTTCCTCTCGGGCTAGGAGAGGACGGCGCGCCTTTGTTCAAGCCCCGGAATCAGCCCTTAAGGGAACACACATCTACTTACCCCAATAGGGGAAGGAGTGAATTTCATCTTATACTGTTATGTTCTCAGCCCCTATTCGGTCTTGTCCTTGAAATGGTAGGCTTATTGAGTCGGCGACCACTCTCACCTATAGAAATCTAAGGACAATCCCTCCTGAAAGGGATTCATAACAGACTCAGGATTGAGATTGAGTTACCTAGGTCATCCTATTGAAATAGAAACCTAGACTAGTTAACGACGTTACATCTAGTGGTTACTATTTCGCTGTCCGATCTTATACAAACTCATTGCATAGGATACCCCTACCCGCATGTCTCCTACATGGATGCTTTGGATCATTGCATCTGTATCGAATACAAGGTGGGTCGTATCACATAGTGTCACCAAGATAAGGTACCCAGCCTTATCTCTATACTATAGACCTTATAGGTTGTTACTTGGACAACGATCCCTGTATGTCCCCACATACTAGTCCAAGTTTCATTTAAACAACCTTGGATCTTAGTTTATTGGATTTAGGGTTTATTAATTCAAACTTGATTATTCAATAACCAAATTACTGAATTACTCAAGTAACGCTTTATTGAGATTGATTAATTTGTTTCATTTACTATCTACGAGTTTTAGGGCATAAAACCCAATGGCACCGCCGTCGTCGGAGAAGACGTGATGTCGCCAGAAAGGGAGGACTTGGAGGCTGTTGGTCGGTAGGTAAAGAAGGAGAAGAAAAAAAAAGGAGAGTGTAACGCCCCAGGCTCAGGATTCGGAATCCGGATTTGGCACTTAAGGCCCCGTATTCCCCTGCGACCCCGGCCACGTTACCATACTTGTCTTAAATTGCTTCCAAGAGTGAAGACTATCCCCACAAACCAACATGGAGTCCTTTTAGCATGTTTTGTCCTCACTCACATGCTTCCTAGGAAAATTCCCAAGAGGTCACCCAACATAGAACTTCTCCAAGCCAAGCACGCTTAACTTCAAAGTTCCTATGATTGAGCCACCGAAAAGGAAGGTGCACCTTGTTGGTATAGGTAGTATCTATCAATTCTTTTAAGCTTATCTTGAACATACTTTCATGTCCTCAGGATTCCTCTCATTCGGATGTGATCTCGGTTCATTCATGTACCCCTCCTGACGTCGGGCGTCACAGAGAGGGTGGTTGAAGCTACGTGGAGAATAAGGGGGAAAAAGAATGGTGAAGAAGATACTCCTAGGGCTGCGTGCGTGGCTTTTAAAAAGGCTTGGGTTTGGCTTAAACTTCAAAATATTTACAAAAACGCCCCCTCCTCATCCTTTTACTTTAAGGAAACACAAAGATCAAGATAAATCCTATTTTCCCAAATCTTTATTTTATTGTTTTTTTTTTTTTTTTTGAAAATTTCTCTCTAAATTCAAAATTAACTCCAACTTAGGAAATTTTAAATTTATCTCAAATTACAGGCGTTACAATCTTCCCCCCTAAGAAATTTCGTCCTCGAAAGTTGTTGGTCCTGGAAGAGCTCTAGACACTTGATTCTCGTCTCTTTTAAACACAGTCATGCCCATTTATTTGCAAAGTAAGCATGCATAATTAAAAGTAATGTGCTGACTTGGCAAGCATAATGCCCTAAGTTCCAAACCCAACTTAGCGACATTACTTAAACTTCTATCTTAATATTAACCGAATGCTTCGAAAGTTTCGGTAGCATAACGACATAAATCACAAGCTATTGTTAGAAGCAGAAAAGGAACATTAAACCAAACATACTTTATTCATCTCATTTCTATTAATTCAAATGCAATGAAGAGTAGGGAAAATGATCCGCTATCTCAGGGTTCAAATATAACACTTAAAGAAAAACAAAGACCAAACAAACTAAAAATAAAACAAATAACTAAAGTCATATCTTGACAAACAAAGCAAGTAAAACAAAAGTAACTACTGAGGTCTTTCTTCACGAGTCTCATGCATTCTTCTGAGGGCAGTTATTTGCCATATGCCATTCCTGGTGACATTTGAAACACACATCTTTTGATAAGCGCCAAATATGCTAGGTTTACAAAGCTAGAGGTCCTTCTAGAATCCCTGTAAACGGACACAAATAAGACTAACTTACCGAATGATTCCAACCAAGAGTTTAGTTAGAAGATGAATCACTCTTACATCAAACTTAGAATCTATGATGGTCACTCTTAGATCCTAAGACGACTCACTCCAGAATTAGATTGATCAAAACTAATCCAATGAATCGATTGAACATCAAACCTAAAACAAGATTTGAAAGAAAAGACAACACATGTTGGGTTTTATATTATAAAACTCGTAGATAGTGAATGTTAACAAATTATACACTTGTATCGATAAAGTGTTATTGAGGTTTATGCAATAAAGTGTTATTGTCATTTTAAGTCTAAAATTGCACAATATGACTCAAATCCAATAAACTAAGATCCAAGGTTGTTTACATGTAACTTGAACTAGTATGTGGGGACATACGGGGATCGGTGTTCAAGTAACAACCTAAAAGGTCTATAGTACAGGGATAAGGCTGGGTACCTTATCTTGGTAACACTATGTGATACGGCCTGCGTTGTATTTGATACAGACGTATTGATCCAGACATCCATGTAGGAGACATGTGAGCGAGGGTATCCTATGCAATGAGTTTGCATAAGACCAAACCACGAAATAGTAAACCACTAGATGTAACACCGTTAACTAGTTAGGTTACTATTTCAATAAGATGACCAAGGTAACTCAGTCTTAATCCTAAGTGTGTCATGAACTCCTTCTCACGTGGAATTGTCCTTTGATTAGTATGGGTGAGAGTGGCCTGCACACCGACTCAATAAGCCTACCTTCTTGGGGACAAGACCGAGTGGGGGGACTGGGGACATGACAACACAAGATGGAATTCATTCATTCCCACTTCTAGGAGAAGTAGATGAGTGTTCCCTTAAGTGGTGACTCCGGGTCTTGAACAAAGGGATCCCGCCCTCTCATTGGCCCGAGAGGGACTTTCTGTTTAATGGTTGGACCATAAATAAGTTGTTCATTAGAGGAGCACTGATACTTAAGGAGCCAGAGGTAAAACGGTAATTTGACCCAACTGAAATTATGAACACTCGTGAAAGATTGACTTACCGTTATTGGTCAATATCCGTGGACACAGAAATATTCTACAACGAGAAGAGTGCAGCTGTGGGTTTTTAGTGGAGTGACCCACAGTTAATGAATATTGGTTAACTCGATTAATGAGTTTAGTCAGTTAACCTCATATCATTGGAGCTTCTGATCTGTAGGTCCATTAGGTCCCCCTGCTAGCTCGTAAAGAGTAATTGAGAACAAATTATCTTGAAAAGAATTTGGATTATTCAAATTCAATTTGGGAATCAGGTTAATTGTATGAAGTACAATTAATATAATGTATGTTGATACATTATAATATAAAGTTTAATGCATGATTAAACTTTATTAAATTGAGAGAATAATATATTTGAAGGAGTTCAAATATATAATTAGTTAAATATATGATAATTAATTAATTAATTAATTATTCAATTTAGTTTAAATTAAATGTGATTTAATTAAACTATATAATATATGAGAGACGATATATTAGAATATGATTCTAATATGTAATTAATTAATATGGTTGATATTTAATTAATTATAAAATTAATTAATTTTGAATTAATTAATTGTTCAATTTAATTTAGTTAAATATGATTTAATTAAATTAATATCTATAGAATAGTTTTAATGTGAATATGATTCATATTAAAACTATAGGTTATAAGAGAAATGCATATTTGGATAGGATTCAAATGTTAGATTAATTTAATATGTGATATTTAATTAAGGATAATTGTAATGGGTGGCAACATGAAGGTAAATAATTACAAATATAGCAATTTTTAAAAATATTTGCAAATATGGCAAAAAATTTTAATTAATTTTTTATATTCCTAAATTGCCCCTGTGTGCCCATCTTCTTCTTCCTCGTCAGTTTTTTTTTTTTTTTTTTTTTTTTTTTTACTGATAGAAAGTCTTTTTATTACTGATAGATTCTATCAGTGGTAGAAAAATTTTCTATCAGTGATAGAAAGTTTCTATCACTGATAGAATAAAGTTTCTATCAGTGATATTTCTATCACTGATAGATTCTATCAGTGGTAGAAAAATTTTCTATCGGCGATAGAAAGTTTCTATCACTAATATTTCTATGACTGATAGATTCTATCAGTGGTAGAAAAATTTTCTATCAGTGATAGAATAGAAGATTTCTATCACTAATAGAAACTTTTTCTATCAGTGATAAAAGATTTCTATCACTGATAGGTTCTATCAGTGATAAAAAAAAACTTTTTATAGAAAATCATAGAAAAACTTTTGATAAAAAATCTTTCAATCCCTGATCACTCATAAAAATCTTTCTATCTCCGATATAAATCTTTCTATCACCGATATAATCTATAAGTGATAGAAAAACTTTCTATCACCGATAGAAAAGCTTTCTATCAGTGATAAAAGATTTCTATCACTGATAGAAATTTTTACTATTCTATCAGTGATAGAAAGATATTCTATCAATGATAGAAAACTCTTGATAGAAAATCTTTCAATCCCTGATAGAACCTATCAGTGATAGAAATCTTCTATCACTTATAGAAATTTTTTCTATCAGAAATTTTTTCTATGAGTGATAGGAAAAATTTCTATCATTCATAGAAAATCTTTCTATGAGTGATAGAAAAACTTTCTATCTCTATCACTGAGACTGATAGAAAAAATTTTCGTGAGTTATAGAAAATCTTTCTATCACTGATACTTTTCTATTAGTGATAGAAGATCTTTTGTTTCTATCAGCGATGGTGATACATGGTGAAATCGAGCATTGAAAAATAAAGCAAAAACAAACGATTATAGAAATCAAACACTGAAAAGTAAAAACCAAACACTGATAGAAAACCAAATAACAACAACCAAACACTGATAGAACACCGAACAAGTGATAGAAAAATATCTATCGCCGATAGAATCTATCAGTAGTAGAAAAAATTTCTATCATATGATAGAATCTATCAGTGATAGAAATTTTCTATCACTGATAGAAAATATTTCTATCACTGATAGAATCTATCAGTGATAGAAAAACTTTCTATCAGTGAAAGAAAATCTGGAGGGGTATTTTAGTAAATGCAACACACAAACTATTAGATTTTGCCATTTTTGCAATTTTTTTTTTGTGGGTTGCTAGATTTGCAATTATTTTGGCCCATATTGCTATCCTTGCAACCTGCCCTTTAATTAATCTAAGAATGTATTAATTGTGTAGTTTAATTAATCTAATTAAATGTGATTTAATTGTGTTTAATTAAAATTATAGCTTAAGAGAGGAATATGCATTTAGATGTGATTTAAAGGCATAAGTTATTAAATATAAGATATTTAATAAGCCTAATTAATTAATATGATTAAATAAATTATAATTTTAATTACGTTTATTTAATTAATTAAGATTCATAACCAATGGTTGATTAAAATCTTTTATCCCTCTCACTTAAACTTACGTTGTAGGGGTCATGAGAGAGATCTCTCATTCTGCAAAAAAAAAAAAAAAAAAAAAAAAAAAAAAGATTCTCTCTAACTCTCATTCTCTTTCAACTGAAGAGAGACAGAGAACACTTTTTCTCTCTTTTTCCTTTCCAAAATCTCAAGGTCGTAGTCCCACCACTACGTTCCCAAAACTCAGAGGATAGCGGGGAAACCAAGTGGTGGTGTCCGTTGTTGATTTCAGAGTCGCCAACGGAGGTATGCTTCTCGTGCTTAATATTTTTCCAGTGTATTCGGTATTTTGTAGAACAAAATTAGATTGCAAACGGTCCAATTGCTTCCGCTGTAACGGAATTGGAAATTCCAATCCTTCAACACCAAAGGGTTGAATAAGCACAAACTTCTTAATATTGATATTCTGTCTTTTCAAGAGTATTACAAGCCATTTTAAAGGCCAAATGGTCGTTCACAATACCAAAGACACAAAAGTCTTCAAAAGTCATTAAATGCAAAATTAAGAAAATAAGACCTAGGAACTTAAAACTTGATTGCACGTCAAACGAGCTGTCATATCTCAAAACTAAAAAGATAGAATTGCTTTAGATTGTCTTAAATGTCTACTACAGGAGGAGCTCCACATAATGACAACGTTTGACAAGGTTTGACATCACGAAATTCCAAGAGACGCAAGTTGGACAGCCACCTCTTCACAAATTCTGCACACTTTTTTCGTCCCCCGTGCCATCTTCCAAAATACACGACTTTTCCGTGTCATCTTGACTCCATTCTCTTCTTGACTTGTTGAACTAACATTATACAAAAAATTGGGTTCAAAATTCTTTGTCTCTTGTTGTGCAATTGCTAGCTTTTGAACATGCAATGTGAATGTAACGCCCCAGGCCCAGGATTTGGAATTCGGCTTTGGCACCTAAGGCCCCGACATTTCCCTGCGACCTGGCCACGCCACCATACTCGTCTTAAATTGCTTCCAAGAGTGAAGACTATCCCCACAAACCAACACGGGGTCCTTTTAGCATGTTTTGTCCTCACTCATATGCTCCCTAGGAAAATTCCCAAGAGGTCACCCAACATAGAACTTCTCCATTCAAAGTTCCTATGATTGAGCCACCGAAAAGGAAGGTGCACCTTGTTGGTATAGGTAGTATCTATCAATTCTTTTAAGCTTATCTTGACTATACTTTCATGTCCTCAGGATCCCTCTCATTCGGATGTGGCCTCGGTTCATTCATGTACCCCTCCTAACTCGGGTGTTAAATGCCCACCAGCTTCCGCCTTGGTTCGTCCCCGAACCACATCCGATTGGGAGAGGTTCCGCCTGGGTTCTTAATAAGCCTTAAAGGGACCGTTACGACAATGCATGCTTTGGAGGCCCTTTTTAAATAAAAATAATTTAAAATAGAAACACTAATTTAAACAAAACTTTAAAACAAATCTTTTATTCGGGATCCCTTATTTCAAAGATTTTAAACAAGCTTAAATAATTCCTAAAACATACATGAACAAGGCCTCTAAAAAATCTTCTTAAAACAATTTACAAAAGTAAAACATGGTTCTTAACACGGAATAAAATAAATCATGAACTCAAGTCCTCCCATGGCCATCTATCGATTTCTCATCAATCGCCTTTCATCTGCCCTTGCCCTTACCTGAAAAAAAAAATATGTTTGAAAAGAATGAGTATTTTAAATATACTCAGTAAGTGACCCTACTATTGAGGTTGGGTCACGCTTTAAAAACATTTTAAAATTCAACAACAAATATAGTTTTTTGTGGCTTTAAACTTTATTTTTTTTTTTAAGCTTAGGATATACATCAATTTCATGCATATCCTAAACACATCAATTTCACGTGTATTTCTAATGAGAGAGAATATGCATCACTTTCATACATATTCTAGACACATCAATTTCATATGTCTCCTACAGAGGCTGTCAATTTCACGAAACCTCGAGGTCGTCAATTTCACAAACCTCGACTTAGGTACATCAATTTCATGTCTCTAAGCTCTGCGTAGGCATCTCTAAATGTACATTAATTTCATGTACGCTAAATTACACTTATAAATAATTTAAACTAATTCGTTTAATGGAATTTCAAGAGACCACCAACTCAACTATTTTAAACGTTAACAAATACGAACAATAATAATAATTTCAAGAGCAACTCATAAACACGAATATTTTAGAAAATCAATTATTCTAAACATGAGAATTTTAGGAATTCAAATATTCGCACCCAAGTAAAAATTCAACAGTAAGTTCACTTACCTTACAACTCCAATAGACTCGATAAGAAAGCCAAATGCGACCACGATCAAGGGTTTAATTCCCAAGG
Organism: Luffa acutangula; assembly: GCA_036850905.1. Taxonomy (NCBI): domain Eukaryota; kingdom Viridiplantae; phylum Streptophyta; class Magnoliopsida; order Cucurbitales; family Cucurbitaceae; genus Luffa; species Luffa acutangula. Next base: position 20,287,807 of record CM072088.1, on the reverse strand, counting down.
AGGACTTAAGGCTTGCGGAACCGGTCCTAAATTTTCAACAATTCCGATATTCCGTCCTCGAAAAGCTAAGACATCACATAATTACAAAACCAAGGTTAATGGGTAATTAATTAAACCTTTGAATCCTTCAAAATCAACCAATCTCGTTGAATGCCACTTACCCAATAGCCAAAACTGATGGAAAACAAAGGGACTAAAAGACCCACTGCTCGATCTAGCCGAAAACGACGAAAAACGACCCAAAACGCTACTATTCACGTCGCCTGAAAGTCGTTGCCGTCAACGCCCAACACCCACGAAAACTCACCTACTGCTCTGTCGCCACGAACCCGTCACACACGCTGAAACTGCTGCTGTCGCACGTCGGGACTGGTACAGCTCGCTAGAGACGTCGCGCGCCATCGGATTGGGACGCGTGAAGGAGCTTCTATCGCCGGTGACTGCTCGTGAGGAAGAACCAGCCGCTGCAGCCGGTGTCTGCTCGGAAAACGTCGTGGTCGCGTCTGCCGTCGTTGCTTACTCGCTGACGCTGGAGAAGAAGCTCACCGATGGAGGACGTCGCCGGACTGGTTAGGCTATTTTCGGGTGAGAGGAAAGAAGAAAATGGGGGCTGCTTGCGGCTATCTTGGAGAAGGAGAGAGAAGAGATGAAGAGAAGAAAAAAAAATGCTGACCTAGGGCTGCGTGAGTGGCTAAAAATAACCCTAATGGGCTTGGGTTTGGCCCTTATGTTAGCTTAATTACAAAAATGACACTACACCCCAAAATTTAAATATTTCTCCAAATTTTCAAAATTCCCTCTTAAGCCAAGATAACCTCCAAACTAAATAAAATTGAATTTCCTAAAATTACGGGCGTTACAATCTTCCCTCCTTATGAACTTTCGTCCTCGAAAGTTGTTGGTCCTGGAAAAACTCTAAACACTTGATTCTTATCTCTTTCAAGTCAAACTGAGCCCACTTAATAGAAAAGTAAGCATGAATACTTTGAAGGAATGTACTAAACCGTGTAAATGTAATGCTCTAAGTTCTATACTCAACTTAGCGCCATTACTTAAACTTTTATCTTAATACTAGTCGAATGCTCCGAAATTTTTGGGAACATAATGCTATAAATCACAAGCTACTGCTAAAAGAAGAAAGGAATATCATTTCAAACATACTTTAATCATCTCATAACTAATAATCAAATGCAATGGAGAGTAGGGAAAAGATCCACTATCTCAAGGTTCAAACTGAATACTTAAAAACAACAAAAACCAACAAACTAAAACAATGAAAGCAAATGACCAGAGTCTCATCTTTGACAAATAAAGCAAATAAAATAAAAGTAACTACTAAGGTCTTTCTTCAAAGGTCTTTCTTCACGAGCCTCTTGTTTTCTTCTGAGGGCAATTATTAGCCATATGCCCTTCCTGGTGACATTTGAAACACACACCTTTCCTTGCCATGCATTGACCCCAATGATGTCTTCCACAAGAGTTGCACTTTGGTTTCTCACCTCTATTGCCCTCTTGTTTGTCATGTTGAGTTTTCTATCTAGAACTTTCGGATGAGGGTTGAGATCGCTGGAGATTGGTAGTTGTCTGCTCGTGTTTCCTCTTCTGTCCAGCGTTGGGCTCCGACTCCTTGGCTTCTGGAGTTGCATTAACAGTCGGCATGCCCATAAAGGTAGCCGCTCGAAGGGTAGCTGCATAGTCCGCTGGCCCAAGGGCTCCAACAACTCTCTCGACGTCATCTCTGAGGCCAGCGATGAACCTCTTTGTCTTCTTCGCTTCCGTATCCACCGCTTCAGGGGCGAATCAGGACAGTCGGGTGAACTCCAGCTCGTACTCATCTACTGACTTTTCCCATTGCGACAAGGTTAGGAATTCCCTCTCCTTTTTGTAACTGATGATGGCCGAGTAATATTTCTGGAAAAACGCCTCCTTGAACTGCAACCAAGTGACCGGACTAGAACTCGCATCGATGGATCTCTCAGCCGATCTCCACCACAACAGGGCGTCATCCCTTAGCATAAAAATCGCGCACGGCACCTGTTGCGCCTCAGGGCATCCCATATAGCGAAAAATCTCTTCAATTTTGGTAGTCCAAGCTTCGGCCTCTGTGGGGTCCACTAAACATCGGCGGATCATACTTCTTAAAATCCTTAAGACACCGAGCTCCCGCAGTTGAGCCTACCTAACCCTAGTTCTCATTTTGGTGCACCTGGGGTGCCTGATTGGCAACAACATTATTTAGAAGCGCCTGGAGAGCCTCCAGAGTCAAAGTGACAGTCTACGCCGGTGCTGGAGGTGTAGGAGCTTGCTCATCAAGAAGATCTTCATCATACTGATCCATAGGAGGATCTACTTGCTCCGGGAGTGCCAGACCTCTGCCACCCCTACCACGACCACGTCTGCGTCCACGTCCTCGACCTTGTCCACGTGGAGGCATACTTCAAGTTTCTACACCCATACTAAGCCTAATCAATCTCTTAACCGAAAACTAAATGGCAAGAGAAATTCATACATGGAATAATAATCACATAAACTAAAAAAAAAAATTAAACTCAGTCTATTACAAGGGCATACCTGACGATGATGAGAGTCTTGTTATTTAGCCATGGGGACTCATAAGCTTACGATGTAAGCAGTCTACAGAACCATTAACTAGGCTCTGATACCATCTGTAACGCCCCATGCCCAGGATTTGGAATTCGGCTTCGGCACCTAAGGCCCCAACATTCCCCTGCGACCTGGCCACGCCACCATACTCGTCTTAAATTGCTTCCAAGAGTGAAGACTGTCCCCACAAACCAACACGGGGTCCTTTTAGCATGCTTTGTCCTCACTCACATGCTCCCTAGGAAAATTCCCAGGAGGTCTCCCAACATAGAACTTCTCCATTCAAAGTTCCTATGATTGAGTCACTGAAAAGGAAGGTGCACCTTGTTGGTATAGGTAGTATCTATCAATTCTTTTAAGCTTATCTTGACTATACTTTCATGTCCTCAGGGTCCCTCTCATTCGGATGTGGCCTCCGTTCATTCATGTACCCCTCCTAACTCGGGTGTTATAGTGAAAGTCTCTTGTATCTTCTTTGTCTTGCTCCTTGTGATTGGTCTTTCAGGTACATGCAATAGATTATTGATTGAATCCAGATCACCTTTCCCCGTCATGCACTGACCCCAATGATGTCTTCCACAAGAGTTGCACTTTGGTTTATCGCTTCCATTACCCTCTTGTTTGCCATGCTGAGTTTTCTGTCTAGAACTTTCGGAAAAGTGTTGAGATCGTTGGGAGATAGCAGTGGGCTGCTCATGTTTCCTCTTTTGTCCTGCGTTGGACTTCGACTCCTTTTCCACTGAGTTGCATTGATAGTTGGCATGCCTATAAAGGTGGCCGCTCAATTTTGTATCTAGCAAGTTCGTGAATTTTAAAAAATGTCGAATAGGTCAAAAACCTATTAGTCACAAAATTGAAAATACAGAGAACTATATTGGATACAAAATCAAAAGACATTTGGAGACTTTATTAGATATTTTATAAAGCTCAAGAGTCTACTGGACACAAAATTGAAAGACGTTTAATGACTTTATTAGATACTTTATAAGTTCAAGAGTCTACTGGACACAAAATTGAAAGACGTTTAATGACTTTATTAGATACTTTATAAGTTCAAGAGTCTACTGGACACAAAATTGAAAATTCAAGAACGTGTTAGAAGTCAGAGGTCAGATAGTCACAAATATGAACATTTAGAGACTAAGCTTGTAATTTAACCTTTAAAAATACTTTGTTAAATTATGAACTAGGTGAATCTAGTACAAATTCCTCGACCAAATTCTAAGCCCTAAGAATAAATGAAACAAAATGTCTTTGTTCTATGGAAAAATACACTTTTAGTCCCTGAGGTTTGAATTAGGTTTCATTTTTGGTACTTGAGTTTTCAAATTCGACAATTTAGCCCTTGAGGTTTGGATTTTGTTTCATTATAGTCCCTCCATATATTTTTCCATTAAAAACTAATGGCTTGCTGACGTGGTATAATTATTTTTTTATTAAAAAATTTTATTTTTTAATTTTTTAAAATAAAAATATATTAAAATAATAAAAATATTATTATTTTTTAATTTAATAAAATATTATTATTTTTTATTTCCTTCTCCTCCTCCTTCTTCTTCTTCAAGAACACCAGTTGGCGACAACAACTTTTCTTTTTCTTCCTCTTTCTTTCTTCTTCTTTCTTTCTCTCTCCCTCACCATCTCCTTCTCTCTCACTATTCCTCTCTTTCTCTCCCTCATTGTCCCTCTCTCTCTCACCGTCTTTTTGAAACCTTTTTCCAGCTAGATCTGGAACAATCCCGACGAGATCTAAGCGTCAATTTGAACTCAACGGACATGGACTGAATTGCCGCTAGGGCTTCCAGAAATTGGTCAACACCAGGGCGTTTGAGCACATAGAAGTTGAGTGTTTCCCCGTCAATCCTCGGCCTGACAACGAAATCGAATTTCTCAGGCGGAAGGTCGAGTTTGGAATGGACAAAGTCTCGTCGAGGTCGAGGAGAACGCTTCGCTTGGCTGGGGAGATGAGAGGTGGATGGAGGCATTTGTCGAAGACTAGGGTTGGTGAGGGAGAGAAAGAAAGGGACAAAAACATGTGGGTCAAGGCTATTGGAGCACCTGCCAAACCGTCACGTCGCTGCTGAAGGAGATGTCATCGTTGTCCGTGGGTCACCACCGAAGTTTCTTGGAGTCTATTGATGTTTGTGGGTCACCACTGATTTGGGGTTGGAACGAAGGGACGGTGAAAGAGAAGGAGATGGTGAGGGAGAGAGAACGAAAAAAGAAGAAAGAAAGAGGAAGAAAAAAAAAAGTCGCCAACAAGCGGCGGTTGTCAGCCAATGTGCTGAAAGAAGAAGAAGAAGTAAAAATTTAAAAATAATAATATTTTTATTATTTTTTATATTTTTTTATTTTAAAAATTTTTGAAAATATTTTTTAATAAAAAAAATAGTGTCACGTAAGCAAATCGTTAGTTTTTAACAGAAAAATGTATGGAGGAACTAAAATATTAATAAAATGAAATCCAAATCTCAGGGACTAAATTGTCAAATTTGAAAACTCAGGAATCAAAATGAAACCTAACCCAAACCTTAAGGACTAAATAGTGTATTTTCCCCTTTTTTTTATTCTCTCTGTATGTACACATTCAACCCTGCACAAACAAAACAACCAACAAATTTGTGCATGATAAAATTTGAAGTAGGATAAATATAATTAAATTTATCTTTTTTCTGTTTCCATTTTGAAAGGTTTCACAATAAATCAAGAATTTTAGATGATGAATATCTCATTTGAACTTTGAACCAAAGTAAAATGATAAACTCCTAGGAAAACCCACTACATATAAGTCAAAACATAATATTGATCAATGTTGAAATTATTTTCTTAAGATATGTATGATTACGATTTTATTTTTAAAAAAATAAGCTTAATTTAATAAAATCTATATTTTTGTTATTTATTTATTTTTTAAAAAAATTATCAAACCAATCCATAATTTTTCTTGATCAATAATATAGTTTGACTTGATCTTTCATCAATCTCGTTGGCTTTTCCTTAGATATCGAGATAGCTTATCCTTGATTTGTTCATCCTTGGGTCGTTAATTTCAAATAGATAACTATATTTATTAATATAATGATACAATTACATTGTTTCTATTTAATTTGATAGTTGGAATCTTCTATTTTCTTTTCTTGGATCATCTTGTAGGGTTTTTTTTTTTTTTTTTTTTTGTCCACCTTAAAATAAAACCTATATAAAATATAGTTTAGTTGAATTATGCTTGATATTGAAATATATAGAACTTGAATTGATTAAAAGAAACCATTAAAAGAAAAAACACCAAATGAGACTAATTAATTAGTTTACTTAAATAGTCCACCCTAGACCAAAATTAAATATTGTGTTGACTTATAAGGTTCCCACCTTCTAGAAGTATTGCATGACATTTTAAGCTTGTGAATATTCTTTATAAGTTCCTAAAAAAATTCCGCCGAAGATTTTCACTTTAAAAGAAAATATATATTGGTTAAATTACAAATTTCATCCTAAGATTTATGGAGTAACTATAGGGTTTAGATGGAAATTTTTGACCTCATTGAAATCAAATTAAAATCAATCTTAAATTATTGAAATCGAACTGAAACTTTTAAAACTATATATAAAGGTTAGAATGAAACTATGTTTCATACCCTATTTCAAATTAGAGGGACTAAATTTATAATTTAATTAATCTCAAAATGAATTCACTTTTGTAAATTTTCTCCATTAATAAAAATTATAGGTAGGGATGATCAAAATAATCTTACAAGTAGTGTTAACTGACTGAAAATGGTCAAACCAACTTTGATCAATCAATTTGTGTTCATTTTCAGTCAAGATTAGTTTTGCATGAAACCGACATGTAGATCGGTTAGTGAATCTAAAAATAATTTTGACCGACTAGACCAAATTGAATGTTAAAAAGAAAAAGATAGTCATTATTATGTCGTTGCCATAGTGTATATTATTTTTAAAAAAAGTAATTAATTAATTGTTTTCCCTCTTCTTTCTTCCTTGTTCTCCATTCCCCTCTATTTCTCCCTTTCTCTCCTTCGTCCATTTCTCTTCTCTTCTCTTCTCTTCCTTTTTTTTTTTAATGTATGTGGCGTTTTTCTTCTCTCTTCTTCACTTTTTCTCCTTTGTTTGTGGTTATATACAATAATGCGACAGTTATCTATTTGTTTTTCTCTTTCATTTTTCTTCTCTTCTTCTTCTCTCTTTTCTTTTAGATTTTAATTTTCTTTGTTCTCTTGGTAGTTCATTGGACTTCTCGTCGGTTTCGGCCAAAACTAACCGAGAACCAATGTAGTCGATTGGTCGCATGCATAATGAAATCTTCAAAATCAACTATCTTCGATAAATGGAAATCGACATGTCGACTTTCAGCATCGGTTTGAGCCCAAGACCAACACCGCGACCAACTGATGATCGCCCCTTTAATTATAAAAAATATATATATATATTTTGGCCTTATCTTAAATACCTCTTTGATTTTTTTTTTTTTTAGTTAAACAATTATAGGATGGAGATCAAATCATAAACCTTTAAGATGAGAATTGGTGTCTTATCTATTGATTTGTACTCAGAGTAGCTTCAATACCTCTTTAGCGTTAGATTTCACATTTTTCTAGAATACAATGTAAACTTACAAGAGTTTGAGAGAAACTTAACTAGGAGTTTAAGAGGATGATCATTTTCAAGATCGAATCCTTCTATGATCCCTAAACTTTTATGTTTATTCTAGGAAAAAATACATTTTTGGTCCCCTGAGGTTTAGTTTAGGTTTCATTTTGGTCCCTAAGTTTTAAAACTCGACATTTTAGCCCCTGATGTTTGGATTTCGTTTCATTTTGGTCCATCCATCCAATTTTCCGTTAATTTTTTATTTAAATCATTATTTTTTTAATTTTTTAAAAATAAAATAATAATATTTAATAATAAATTAATTAAAAATATTATTATCTTTTTATTATTTCATTTCTCCCTCCCTCCTCCTACTTCTTTTTCAAGTCCAACAACCAAGCCGCCGCCGTCGTCGGTTTTTTTAATATTTTTCTTCCCTATTTTCTTTTCTTTCTTCTTTCCCCACTTCCATCACCAATGCCATTGTCGTTGTCGTTGTTGTCGTTGTTGTCGTTGAGGAGACCATTCGATGTCGTCTTCTTCTTTCTTCTTTCTTCTTTCTTCTTTTTTTTCCCTCATTTCTTTTCTTTTCTTTTTTTCCATTATTGTAGCGTGTCTCACCGGTGAGCTTTAGATCTGAAGCGAAGGAGACATCTCCTTCGTTTCAGATTTGAGACTGAGGAGTTTCCTTCGCTTCAGATCTAAAACCAAGGAATTTCCTCCGTTTCAGATTTGAATTGAAGGAGGTTCCTTCGATTCAGATATGAAACAAAGGATGGTTCTCCTTCGTTTTTGTTGGATATTTATACAAATAAATGTGAAAGAAAGTGAGATGTTTAAATTCAATTTTTCAAGAGTTTCAAGATAGATTGAAACTTCAAATTCAATTTGATGTTTCAACTACAAATTTAACATATGAAAGTTAAATTTGATGTTATAACTCAATTGAGTTATATTTTCATATGTTTCAATTTTATTTAAGTTTGTTCTTTGGAGTTACTAAGTTGCTAGCCTATAAATAGCAACTTGTTTCTTCATTTGAATCATCCCATTCCATTTGGAGCATTCTTCCTTCTTTCTTTGTTTCCTTTGATCTTGAGTCGAGTTGAGAGCAAGTATCCAAGAGTTCTGTCAGATCCGAGTAGTTCGAGGTTGCTGTTCTACCGGAGTTAGTCGTTGTATCCTGCTGAGACGATCGCTGTAGTCTGCTAGCAACCCGTGCAGAGCGAATAATTGTCTTCAGGACAACGCTTTGTAAGCGTGCCTCGACTATTTATTGTCAATATATTCGCAACATTTGTCATATATACAGTGTTTATATTGTTATTTCCACTGTAATTGTTAGTATCCAGTTAAAGTGTAATCAGTTTGCTAGTGTAACTCAGTTCTTATTTGAGCATATCTCCAACAATCTGAAGACAATTATTATTTAACTAATGGGTGCAAACTCCTCCACTAATGTTGCTGGTGCTACCATGATGGGATCAATCATCCTCAAAACTCATGCTGAAAAATCAGAGAAATTTAAGGGAGAAAATTTCAAGAGGTGGCAACATAAAAGATGATCTTCTACCTCACCACACTGAACCTTGCTCACATCTTGAAGGAAGATTGCCCAGTTACCCCACCAGAAGGTGTTACTCCTGAAACTGAAGCTGCCAAGCAGGCATGGATGCATTCAGATTTTTTATGCCGCAATTATATATTGAGTGGTCTTGAAGACACATTGTATAATGTCTACTGCAATGCCTATACTACTTCAAGGCTATTGTGGGAGGCGTTAGACAAGAAGTATAAGCTGGAAGATGTTGGTACTAAGAAGTTTCTTGTCGGAAAATTCTTAGATTATAAGATGATTGATACCAAGTTGGTAGTCAATCAGATGGAAGAATTGCAAATTATCATTAGTGATTTGCAAAGTGAAGGAATGAGCATCAGCGAACCATTCCAAGTTGCTGCTGTGATTGAGAAGCTACCTCCTTCTTGGAAGGATTTCAAATGCTATCTTAAGCACAAACGAAAGGAGCTTTCCATGGAGAATCTTGCAATCAAACTCCGCATTGAAGAAGATAATAGAAAAGGAGACAAAGCTTCGTTGGGGGTTGAAGCTAATGCACATATTGCTGAATCTTCAAAACATGGTCCCAAGAAGCAACAACTCAAGAAGAGGAATGTGAATCCTCGACCGAGGAATGACGCCAACAAGTGCATTCGTGGAGTTTGTTGGGTTTGTGGTAAGAGTGGCCATGTTGCTGCTGATTGTAGACACAAAAAGGGACAAAACTCCAACAATCAGACCAATATTGTGGAGAGTGATGATCTCGTTGCTGTCATCTCTGAGGTAAATATGGCCTCTGACACCAAAGGCTGGTGGATTGATACTGGTGCTACTAGGCACATTTGTAAGGATAAGTCCTTATTCACAACATATGAGAAGCTAGAGGATGGTGAGAAGTTGTACATGGGAAATGCTTCAACTGCCTCTGTGGCATGTAAAGGGAAGGTCCTGCCGAAATGGACTTCTGGAAAGATACTTACCCTCAATGATGTGTGGCACGTGCCAGAGATTCGAAAGAATCTAGTGTCAGGAACTCTACTTAATAAAAATGGGTTCAAGCTTGTGTTTGAGTCAGATAAATTTATTCTGACAAAAGGGGGTATGTATGTTGGAAAAGGCTATCTAAATGATGGCATGTTTAAATTGAATGTACTGGCACAAATGCCCAAGAATAATAATAATAACAACTCTTCTGCTTATATTGTTGAGTTGTGTGATGTATGGCATTCTAGGCTGGGGCATGTCAATTATCGTTCTTTACAAAGAATGGTAAGCTTAGGACTTCTGCCTAAGTTCAACATTGATGATAGACACAAATGCGAGATTTGTGTTGAATCAAAGTTTGCTAGAAAGTCATTTTCATCTGTGGAAAGAAGTAATGAGGTACTTGATTTAATCCACAGTGATGTATGTGACATGAAAAGTACCCCCACAAGAGGCGGTAAGAAGTATTTTGTCACATTTATTGATGATTGTAGTAAATATTGTTATGTATATTTATTACATAGTAAAGATGAAACCTTAGATGTTTTTAAAGCATATAAAGCAGAAGTTGAAAATCAACTTGAGAAGAAAGTAAAGGTGCTTAGATCAGATAGAGGTGGTGAATATGAATCATCATCATTTTATGAATTCTGTGAAGTTAATGGTATAGTCCATCAAACTACAGCACCTTATACACCACAACAAAATGGTGTAGCTGAAAGAAAGAACCGAACTTTAAAAGACATGGTTAATTGCATGTTAAATAGTTCAGGTTTACCCCATAATTTGTGGGGGGAGGCTTTGCGTACAGCAAATTTTATACTAAACAGAATTCCACATAAGAAGACTGATAAGTCGCCTTATGAAGTGTGGAATAGAAAGTTACCCTCATATAAAATGTTGAAAGTGTGGGGGTGTTTGGCAAAGGTACAAGTTCCTTTACCAAAAAGGACCAAACTAGAACCTAAGACAATTGATTGTGTCTTTATAGATTATGCTTTGCATAGTGCTGCGTATAGATTCCTGGTGATTAAATCAGAAATACCTGATATTAATAATAATACCATTATGGAATCTATTGAAGCTGAATTTTTCGAGGATGTATTTCCTTTGAAAGAGGAAAGACACATGAGTAGTGGTGTCAAAAGGAATTATGAGGCTAGCTCTCCGAAAGGTCAAAACGATCAGAATACTGAGTCTGAACCAAGGAGAAGCAAAAGAGCTAAGAAAGCTACTTCCTTTGGACCTGATTTCATAACATATATGATAGATGGTGAGCCTCGAACTTTTCAAGAAGCTGTGACATCTTCGGATGCACCTTATTGGAAGGAAGCTATCAATAGTGATATAGAATCCATTTTGCAGAACAAAACTTGGGTATTGGTTGATCTACCTCCTGGTAGTAAACCAATTAGTAGTAAATGTATTTTTAGAAGAAAGCTAAAGGCTGACGGCACTATTGATAAGTACAAAGCCCGCCTTGTTGCTAAAGGCTTTCGTCAAAAAGAGGGGATAGATTTCTTTGATACCTATTCTCCAGTAACGAGGATTACATCTATAAGGATGTTAATTGCAATAGCAGCTTTACAAAATTTGGAAATACACCAAATGGATGTGAAAACTGCATTTTTAAATGGAGAATTAGATGAAGAAATTTATATGGAACAACCTGAAGGGTTTGTTGTAAAAGGACTTGAAGATAAACTTTGTAAACTTGTCAAGTCTCTTTATGGGTTGAAACAAGCACCCAAACAATGGCATGAAAAGTTTGATCACACTATGTTATCTAATGGATTCAAGATAAATGAGTGTGATAAATGTGTCTATGTTAAAACCATAGATCAAGATTGTGTTATCATTTGTTTGTATGTGGATGATATGTTGATAATGGGCACAAATAGAAGTGTCATTGATTCCACTAAGAAGATGTTGAAATCCAACTTTGATATGAAAGACCTTGGTCTTGCTGATGTTATACTTGGAATTTGAATAACAAGAAATCCAAGTGGATACATACTTTCTCAATCTCACTACATAGAGAAAGTGTTGAGAAAATTTGATCAATTTGAGAGTAAACCTGCAGTTACTCCATTTGATCCAAGTTGTAAGTTAAAGAAGAACAGTGGTGAAGGTGTGTCTCCTCTAGAATACTCTAGAGTAATTGGTAGCTTAATGTACATAATAAATTGTACAAGACCTGATATAGCCTATTCAGTAGGAAGGTTAGCAAGATACACCAGCAATCCTGGGCATGATCATTGGAATGCTTTAGTTAGAGTTCTAAGGTACTTGAAGTACACTCTGAACTATGGATTGCATTATATGAGGGATCCACATGTACTGGAAGGATTTAGTGATGCTAATTGGATTTCTGATAGCATGGAGACTAAATCTACCAGTGGGTATATTTTTACCTTAGGTGGAGCAGCTGTATCATGGAAATCTTCAAAACAGACGTGTATAGCACGTTCTACTATGGAGTCAGAGTTTATAGCTCTTGATAAAGCTGGAGAAGAAGCTGAATGACTTCAAAATTTTCTTGAAGATATTCCATTATGGTTGAAGCCTGTAAGCACAATATGTATTTATTGTGACAATGTAGCGGCCTCTATGAGAGCCAAGAATAATGTCTATAATGGAAAGTTGTGACATATTAGACGAAGACATAATTCGATAAGACAATTGCTCTCTAATGGAATAATTTCCATTGATTATGTGAAATCCAAAGAGAATATAGCAGATCCTTTAACGAAAGGATTGTCAAGAGAGCAAGTGATGTATACATCGAGGGAAATGGGGCTAAAGCCTATGAAATAAATTATCTGGTGGTAACCTAACCTAGTTTACTGGAGATCCCAAGATCTAGGTTCAATAGGCAAACTGGCTGGATAATTTATAGTTGACACACTATGAAACTTATAGTTTCTCCCCATTTCTATGATGTTGTAGAGTGTGTGATCTGTTGATGTTAAGGTCATGTTGATATCTTATTTACAAGAGGAGTAATGGCAGAATACTCTTAATCAATATCACCTATGTGAGAGTAGAAGTGGGTCGCTTCTATGAGAACTTTTTGAATGGCTTATGTTCTCTAAAACTCCCATGAAATCAGGATCTTGTCCAGGACCAAAATGGACACAAATGTATAGAACTCGAAGATACAGGATGAGTTAGGTGTGATATCTGTTGTCTTAATTCACCAACAAGAAGGATAGTTCCAGAGCTTGGTCTCACTATTTCTTCGGTAAATTCGATAGATATTCACTAAGGAATGTTCAAGTCTAGAAGACAGGGTTTTTTGGAAAAGTAGGAAGAAAACTAAAAAAAATTAGACAAAAGGGGCTGATTTGAAAGTTTTTAGAAATATAAGGTGTCGCGTCTCTTGGACAGACGCGACACCATCGATTTCCGTGCACTTTTTAATTTTTTTTAACTTTTTTAAACGCTGGTGGGTCGCGTCTCTTGAAGAGACGCGACCATTAAATAAATAATAATTTTACGAATATGTTGTACATCAAGCTTGTGTCATAGTGGTGTAAGCCCATCCTGTTAACCATTAGATCTTGTGTTCGAGCCTCAAAGTTGTGCAAATGTTTTATTTCTGGAGCTTTTTTTTTTCCTTTTCCGTTTCTTTGTTTTTTCGTTTTCCGTTTCAGTTCTTTTTCGTTTTCTTTTATTTTATTTCGTTTTTTCATTTTCTTTGTTTTTCCTTTTTCACCTTTGTTTTTTTAAACGGTAAAATTCTGTTTTTCGTCCAAAAAAAAAATTATTTTAATTTTTTTATTATTCGAAGAAATATATAAATTGCATTCAACTCCCTAAAGTGGTAGTTCTTCTTTTCCATTTTTCATTTAAATTTGATTATTCTTTTATGTCAAATTATAAATGAAAATAATGAAAATAATTTTTTTATTTCTAAAACATTACTTTTTGAAATATTAATCATTTAAAAGAGATTATAATTCTTATTAAAGTAAAAAATATATATTTTTTTTGTTTCAAGTTTCACTCCTCTCTCTCTAAATAATATAGAAGGTTTATCTCTACTCCTTATTCAAACTTAATTGATCTATGAACTTTGTTCTAATAAGCTTTCAAATTTTAAAAAAATGTTTATTTCGTCTTTAAAATTTCATTTCAATTTTTTTTCTCTAATATGTTCTAATTTTTCAATTTAATATCTAATATATCCCTAACGTAGAGTTTTTTGGAAAAGTGGGAAGAAAACTAAAAAATTTTAGAGAAAAAAGACATATTTGAAACTATTTCGAAATATAAGGTGTCGCGTCTCTTGAACATACGCGACACCTTAGATTTTCTAAAAAGTAATGTTTTAGAAATAAAAAAAGTATTTTCATTATTTTCATTTATAATTTGACATAAAAGAATAATCAAATTTAAATGAAAAATGGAAAAGAAGAACTACCACTTTAGGGAGTTGAATGCAATTTATATATTTCTTTGAATAATAAAAAAATTAAAATAATTTTTTTTTGGACGAAAAACAGAATTTTACCGTTTAAAAAAACAAAGGTGAAAAAGGAAAAACAAAGAAAATGAAAAAACGAAATAAAACAAAAAGAAAATGAAAAAGAACTGAAACAGAAAATGAAAAAACAAAGAAACGGAAAAGGAAAAAAAAAAAGCTCCAGAAATAAAAAATTTGCACAACTTTGAGGCTCGAACACAAGAACTAATAGTTAACAGAATGGGCTTACACCACTATGACACAAGCTTGATGTACAACATATTCGTAAAATTATTATTTATTTAATGGTCGCGTCTCTTCAAGAGACGCGACCCACCAGCGTTTAAAAAAGTTAAAAGAAATTAAAAAGTGCACGGAAATCGATGGTGTCGCGTCTGTCCAAGAGACGCGACACCTTATATTTCTAAAAACTTTCAAATCAGCCCCTTTTGTCTAATTTTTTTTAGTTTTCTTCCTACTTTTCCAAAAAACCCCTAGAAGACACCTCTCCTGATGCATAGCTTGTCTGTTTGCTCTCAACATTTTGTTTTGATTTTCTCACTTTCTTTCATGTGGGGGATTGTTGGATATTTATACAAATAAATGTGAAAGAAAGTGAGATGTTTAAATTCAATTTTTCAAGAGTTTCAAGATAGATTGAAACTTCAAATTCAATTTGATGTTTCAACTACAAATTTAACATATGAAAGTTAAATTTGATGTTATAACTCAATTGAGTTATATTTTCATATGTTTCAATTTTATTTAAGTTTGTTCTTTGGAGTTACTAAGTTGCTAGCCTATAAATAGCAACTTGTTTCTTCATTTGAATCATCTCATTCCATTTGGAGCATTCTTCCTTCTTTCTTTGTTTCCTTTGATCTTGAGTCGAGTTGAGAGCAAGTATCCAAGAGTTCTGCCAGATCCGAGTAGTTTGAGGTTGCTGTTCTACCGGAGTTAGTCGTTGTATCCTGCTGAGACGATCGCTGTAGTTTGCTAGCAACCCGTGCAGAGCGAATAATTGTCTTCAGGACAACGCTTTGTAAGCGTGCCTCGACTATATATTGTCAATATATTCGCAACATTTGTCATATATACAGTGTTTGTATTGTTATTTTCACTGTAATTGTTAGTATCCAGTTAAGGTGTAATCAGTTTGCTAGTGTAACTCAGTTCTTATTTGAGCATATCTCCAACAAGATTTGAATTGAAAGAGAACCTCCTTGGTCTGTCGACGGGGATTTGATTGGTTTGTAAGCATGTCGGTAAGAGTATATCAGTATCGGCGACTGGCGGGTTAGCAGTGATGGTGGCACCACCGTTGACAGCGGCGGTTAGTGTCGGCAGCAACAATAGACGAGGAAACAAAGAGAAAGATGGGGAGGGAAGAAGAGGAGATGAAAGGAAAATAAAAATAAAAAATATATTTTTTAATAAAGAAAATGTCATGTAGCTTAAAAATAATAATAATAAATTTTACAATAAGCTTTCAGTTATATATTTAACAGAAATTTGACGGAATGACCAAAATGCTACTAAATGCAAACCTCTCAATGACTAAAATGTGTGAGTTTTAGAATTAGGGACCAAAATGAAACCTAACTCAAACCCCATGAACCAAAAGTGTATTTTTTTTCCTTTATTCTATTTTAGATGCTAAATTTTCAAATATTTTGTTTTAAACCTTGAAATTTGCATAAAAATAATTTTAGTTTTACAATTTTTTCTATAAATTATATATGCAACAGAACTTGATAGAAATACGTATTTTGTTCATTTATTTGACGAATAGAATTATGTTTCTTAAGTGAAAAGAGTAAGATGATGAGTTTCAAAACATGCTAAGAGTTTTTTTTAACTAATCTAGAAAATATAGTATTATAATAATCTTTTATGTAGAGTTTTGTAAAATCCACGTCGAATAAGATTTTGTAACTTGTTTTCAACAAATATATGGTGGGAGTTAAACCTTTTTTTAGTACAAGAATATTTGGAGATGGGAGATTCAAACCTCTAATCTTTTGGTCGGAGGTACATGTCAATTATTGTTAATGCTCGATTTGACTTGAACATTTAGACTTTAAAACAATAATAAGTGTCCTATCTATGGAAACTAATATTTGATATGAAAAAATATATGAGATCATTAGAATGATCAAGGTAAGAGAATGAAAATTTTGGAAATAAAAAGTTCGAAAAAATAGAATAGCAAGTCACAAATAAGATGTCCTTATGTTACTGGGTAGGAATGAGATTTATAGGACGTGATTTGAAGTCTTATTTACTTTTATCTAAAATCTAAATCATATTTCTAATAGTTAATTTTACTTTTTTTTTTTAAGTCCATTATCTCCCTATTTATTTTTACTATGTTCGGAGGCTTTATCTGCTTCGATCACAGGGGATATGTTACGAAAACGTATTACAGGAATTAAATCAAGTAAGCATTGTTAAGATATATCTCTTTTTTTTTTTTTTTTTTTTTTTTTTTTTGCTAATTGTTGATGGTCAAATTTGGTCAGAGGAACTCACCTGACCTTCATGTGTCACCAACGGGGTAAATTTGTTTATGAGAGGGGAAGACGTGGCCTGCAAGACAGTAAACTGCACACCGGTGTTGTGCTAGCCACACCGTCTCCAATGCTTAAGTCAGCAAGCAGAACGATGGGAAGCAAGGAAATAAGAGCAAGAGGAGAAAATAGAGAATAGAGTTCATGTTTAGAGCTCGGATCCCTTCTTCGGTGGCGAAGAGGAGTATAAATACCTACCCATGCTCCTAGGGTTTTTAGGAATTCGGAGGCGTTTCGAGACGAATCAGACTGAACCAGGGCGGCTAGAGGCAATAGGGACCGAGAGAAGGCAAACAAACTTGGCCCGAGCAAGCGGACCGAGTGGTCGGCCTCGGCCTTGGGCCGAGGCCGACCATATGGGTCGGGCCCAGTTGGCCCGGCCCGTTGGTCTGGTCTTCCTCTAGGTCGATTCCTGGTCCTACCTCCGTCCGGTTGTCCTCGTCAGCTCCTTACACGTCATGGTGGTCCAAAATTACCTATAACACTAATGATAGTCTTTTTTTTTTGTAAAGCATGTATTGAAGAAATTTGAGCGTTTTGTAACCTGTTGAAAGCCTATGAAAAGGATTCGGGCCAAATGGTGAATTTTGCTAAGTCAGCTTTATTTTTTTCACCTAATATATTTGATATTCTGTCTATTCTTGTGGTTAATAATTCGGGTAAATATTTGGAAATTTCATCCTCTTACAACTTTAGGAAAAGGAGAGAATATTTGAATGTTGTCAAGCAAAGAATCTGTCAGACCCTCTAGGGATGGAAAGAAAGTTTGTTCTCCATTGGGGGAAAAGAAGTTCTCATTAAGAGTGTGACACAAGCCATACCCACATATATAATGAGTTGCTTTCGACTCCTACAAGCATTATATGTTGATATTCACAAAATTATGGCAAGGTTTTGGTGAGGATCTACGGAGTTCAAGCGAAAGATTCATTGGAAGAAATGGGAATCCCTATGTCTTCCAAAGGAAATGGGTCATTTAAACTTCTGAGATCTAGTGAGTTTTAATCAAGCTTTATTAGCTAAATAGGTTTGGAGATTGTTCACCAATCCAAGGCCCCTAGTCTCTAGACTCATTCAAGGAAGATATGTTCATCAAGAATCATTGTAATCAGCTCCGGTTAAGGTCAATTGTTCAGTGATTTGGAGGGGATTTGTATGGATGCAAGATCTTCTAAATTACGGTATGCTGAAAAGTGTTGGTAATGGTGATAGCGCGGATAGCGAGCTATCTTTCCCATTACAATTTGGTTAGTCTTTGAGTAATTCGTAACCATTTTATTGCTCTTTAATGTTTATTTTGTAGGAAATTGTTATGTTGAGCTTAATTGAGAAATTGGAGTCAAATGGAATTCAATCCTAAAAAATAATAATAATAATAAATAAATAAATAAATAAATAATAATAAAAATAGCGTCGAGACGCTATGTGACTAGCGTCGCGACATTAGGTGAACTTCCAGAATCCGTAATTTCACGGTAGCGTCGCGACGCTACGACCAATTTTTGCCTTATTTAAAGATTGCGATTAGGGCTTTTTGGGGGACTTCTTTTGGACACTTTGGAGCCGTAAAACAGAGGAAAAATAGAGGATTTGAAGCTGAACAAAGAGGAGCAAAGTGGAAATCAACTCATTGTTCGTGGGGATCGTGACGGGGACGTTCGGTCTCTGCCTACATAGATTGATTGATGTTTGTGCTTGAATCCAACTCGGGAGAGAGGATTTAGCTTAGAAATCATTATGCATAATTAGGATTTAGCTAGAAATCGGGAGATTATGGTTAATTCTAGAAATCGTTAAAAATGTTATCCTTATTGCCTTGTATGTTTATTGAATTTAGATAGGGATATCGGGTTCAATTGCATGTGGGAGAATCATGTATGCTCGGGAGAGGTATGTGTGATTTTAGTTTACCAAAATTTATGAATCTTAGCATGTATTAATCCATTAATTAATCCATAATCTCAATTGGTGAAATCAAATCCCTAAGACCATTATTTCCATTGGATTGTTATTATTTGCATTATTTTGTGTTTGATTTAACTTCATTCTCACTCAATTCGGTTCTCTAAATAAAATTGGTCAAGAGTATTTCCGGTAATTAAAATTGACTAGACACCAATCCAGAGGACGACATTCGAATTTCACATTCACTATATTATAACTTGACCCGTACACTTGCGGTTAGCAATTTGCACACCAAATGGTAAGTCCATTGATTTCTTTAAGGATCCTTGGATTCCTAAAGAAGTTACTTTCAAACCAACGAGATTACAAATTTACAAGGGGTAGAACTCCAGGGTGATATGTTAGTATCTGACTTTATCACTCTGTCGTATAGATGGAATATGGATAAAATTTAGAGATTTGTGACTGTTGAAGATGCACAATTGATTACTACTATCTCTATTAGTGCATCTAATGAGGATGATAAATGTCTATGTCATTATTATACAAGGAATGGGGCATACTCCGTTAAAAGTGGGTATAAAATTGCAATGATGTTATCTGTGGGTCAGACATCCACAAGCACTAATAATCAACGTCATTGGTGGGGTACACTATGAAAATAAAAAATTCCTTCTAAAATTAAACTGTTCAAATGGAGGGCTTATCATGAATGTTTACCTACAAATTACTGTCTTTGAAAACGTGGTATTGATATCTCTCCTATTTGAAAATTTTGTTTGAATAAATACGAAACCATTGATCATTCACTCTTGGTTGTAAGTGCTCTATGAAGATATGTGATAATATTTTTCCCCGTGTAGACAAAGATATTGTTGTTCAAAATAACTTTGCAGACCACCTTACAATGATTGCAAATCAGTTATCTCGAGAGGATTTCAAAAAAGCGTGCATTGCGTTTTGGACTATTTGGAACGACAAGAACATTTTTTGTAAGGAAAAACCTATTGCAGAGTGGGCAAATCGATGTGACTAGGTCAACAGTTATTGGAAGGAGACTAGAGCTAAAACGTGGAGAGATAATACAACATTGGATCCTGGAGGGGTGTTACACCACTTTAATGACCATGGTACAAAAGTATACACGGACGCAACAGTTCATCCTCAAAATGACGGAGTGGGATATGGTGTTGTAATTATTGATTCTGATTGGGCTAATTATAGGTGCAATGGAAATGATAAACTAGATAACATTCACACCCCTGGTGACAGAGGTTTAAGCAATTCTTCAAGGTATTCGATTTTTACAACGACTTCAAATCAACAATGCCTGTGTTTATTAGATTCTCTAAATGCTGTAAACATGATTAAGGGGGGACATCAAATTTTTTCTAAAGTATACCATTGGATTGTTCAAATTCAAGAAATGTGTAAGAACTTTAGTTCCTTATCTTTCTCTCATATTTATAGGAATAGAAATAGAAGGACGGATTATCTAGCCAAAGAGGCGCTAGCTCGTAGAAGATACATGTTGTGGTTGTCAAATTTCCCACAATGGCTTATCTCAATGGGAGATAATACCCTTTTAAATTTATTTTGTATTGTAATTGCTCTGCTTAATGAAAGGATATATTCTCAAAAAACAAAAAACAAAAAAAAAAACTTTTTTAGTTAATTAATACTGATTTTAATATAAAATTACTTTTTTAGTACAATTTTAATATAATTTACTGAGTAGTTAAAAAAAAGAACAGAAATTACATAAATTAATTTAGAATGACGTGTTTGGTATGCTATGCCAAATAGTAATTAAAATTATTTTAATGTAAAAGAAAAAAAAAAAAAAAGCATTCATTTTTGTGTTTTTTTATTTTAACAAATGCGGGTAAGTGAACAAACTTTTAACTTTTGGAAAATATAGATGCGGCCGTAACTACCAACAAAGCTCAATAGTTGCTAAAAGTTATGTACAACTTCATGTACTTAATTGACGATATAAGCAATTACCATTCTCACATTTATCGAATTTAAAAATAAATAAATAAATATAAACTTCATGTACCTAATTGTCTAACAAACATAAGATAAGATACTTTAATATTATCCCAAAAGTCGATGGTTCGATCCCTCATCTTTGAAATTGTTGAATTAAAAAAAATCACAGAATTAATGGTCAATTTAAACATTGTTCAACCGTTAACTTGGGTCCCGTTTGATAACTATTTGGTTTTTTAAAATTAAGCTTACAAACACTACTTGCACCTTAAATTTCTTTGTTTCTTTATCTACCATCTTCCCATGTTTTAAAAAACCAAGCCAATTTTTTAAAACTAAAAAAAATAGTTTTCAAAAACTTGTTTTTGTTTTTAGATTTTGGCTAGGAATTCATATGTGTCCTTAACAAATATGAAAATCATGGTAAGGAAGTTTGGAGAAAACAAACATAATTTTCAAAAACCAAAAACCAAATGGTTATCAAACGGGACCTTGATAATTAACTACTATTACGACTTTTTTTTTGTTAGTTTAACAACATTTGGGGTGGATGATTCAAACCTCTAAACCTCTTGGTCGAAGGTACATACCAATTATCGTTAAGTTATACTCGCTTTGGCAATTACTATTACGACTTAGATAACTATAGTTCGAGTCTCCCACCCATATTTGTAATGCTACATTATTAACACTACAATAATTTTTTTTATCACCTCTATCATTCCTTTGTATTTTCACATTAGAAAATAATTTTAAAAAATTCAAGTTAAAAAGTTTACTGGTACATCTAGTAAATTATAATTGGCCAGCAGTAAATAGATCAAGAAAATAGGTAAAAGAGTGTTGAATGAAGATTATGTAGATGAATGCCAAGTTTTGATAGGGAGATCAGTTCTATTTTTTTTTTTTTTAAAAAAAAAAAAAGAGAATAGGGAGAGTTCCAATTTTTAACTTGAAGAATCTCTACCTATTTAATCTTCCAACTTTAAAATATTCAGTTAATTTGCTAAATTTTAGTTTTTTTTTTTTTTAATTACAACAAATATGAGGTAGGGAAATTTAAACTTTTGACCTCAATGGTAAAAAGTATAGGTCAATTACAATCACTTAAATGAGATTCATAAACTTATAAATCATATGAAATTTTACTACACTTTTGAATTGATAAGATCTTGAAAGAATCCGATGATTATATTAAATATGCACCAACCTAATACTAGTACATCTAATAAATTATTATTGACTAGTTGGAAATAGGCCATGTGCGGATGGAAGATCATTCAAACCACCGTTGAGATTTTAAATGTGATTCTCGAACTTTGACAACTGTGTTTATTTAACCTCTCTAAATTTAAAAAGAATTCAATTGTTTTTTTTTTTAATTTTAATAAGTCTTTCTCATTCACAATGTTATTTAAAATGTTGATATTTTTTTTACTATTAACTATTAAGTGATAAGTTGGCATGACATGACATGACACAAGAATAATTTAGGTCAGCCAAATAGGACTCTTAGTGAACCAGGTCTCGTATGTCTTTGTCAGATCAAAACTTATTGGTCCAATATACATATCGGTCAATATTTTATAACGATGCTAATAACATAAATTTATTAGATCAAAATTAAAAGTATAATGACATTGAAGGCTTTTATAAATTTAGTGACTAAATAGATACAATTCATCAAAGTTAAAAACTAAATTTGTAATTTAACCTATATATTTTAGAATTGTATGACCTACTAAAACTGATCTCATATATTTACATTCTCACCAATCTTAGCATGATGTAATGGTCAAACATCTTTACCTCTCCAAAACAACAACATAGGTTCAAATCTCCAAACTCACAGTTGCATTATTGTAGTATTCTAAAAAGAAATCACGTATTATCATACTCAAAATTTATGGCTATTCTATTTATACCATTAGCAAATTCTACCATTTCTTGAACTTACATTCTTTATCAATCATAAACAATGCAATCTCTTTTACAACGAATACTATTTGGTTGATCTCATCCATTTGAAAGTTTGTTTCAACTTTAGTATCTCAATTTTTTGATATTCGTCTAAATCTTCATAAATTTATGAGGACTTGACTCTCGAGTATGCATACGATAAAATTGATCTTTTTTGGAGGACCCCATGATGATAGATCAAACTTATCTCATTTTTACAATACGATAATAGCCTTTTCTTTTTTGGAGTCAATATCAACAATGTAGTTCATCCACGATAAAATTTATATTGAGGTGTGTATTTGTAGTGTGGATTGGGATAGGTTTGTGGAAATATAGGTGTTGTTTGGTGTTTGGGCACTCAAAGTTCTCTTGCCCCTAAAGCTCCCAATAAAGATTGCTATGGTAAAAGATGCCCTAGCATTTGGTAAAATCCATCCTCCCACTTATCCCAAGGGTAAATCTACACTTATCCCAAAGGGGTAGATCTAGATGTGGAGTTTTCTATTGAGATGGACCAGAGGTAAAAAAAAGAGGTTGAATTTTTGTCCATCTCCAAAGATAAGTCAAGTCCTATAACAAGGAAAAAACTTCCCTGCATACCGGTATATAGGGATTTCCCTGCATACCACCATTAAAATGTTGACAACTAGGAGAGATAAAATTTTTTGCTCATTTTTTCTCATTTTCTCCCTTCCTCTTTCTTAGTTGTCAAGATTTTAATGGGGTATGTAGGGGATCCCTACATACCGGTATGCAGGGAAGTTTTGTTCCTACCACAATTAGTAATAGGGATTCTTAGACAAAAATTTCTAATATATTGTGGGTTGGATTTTTTTTTTTTTTTTAGTAATGATTTTTAAATTGTTGTTGGTTTTTATTCCAAGGTAGCTCTTGTGCCTATTCTTATTGATTTTATTTTTCTTTGCTAGGCTATGAGCTTTGGTTTTTCCTTATTTTGTTTCTCGTTATGACACTTGTTGGTTATTTTCCAATATTTATGGGTTGTTATTGGTTGTTTTCTAGCATATATCTAAACTTCTAGTGATGCTTTGCTGTCAAGTTATGACACCCTTCTTTCAACCATTTACATAAAGATGTAGTTGCAAATGTAGCAAAATTAATCAAAATAGTAGCAAAAATAGTAGACCTTAAAACTATTTGCAAATATGACAAAAATTAAATCCAGTCCATGTAAAAAGATAAATAATAATAATAATAATAATAATAATAAAACCTCTCCTATAATTAATATGAATTTATAGCTTATAGACCACAATTGTAAGTAAAGTCTATCATTGATAGACTTCAATGAATAATTACAGTTATTGTTGATCAGATGTTGTTTTACTAGTCTATCAGTGATAGCGTCTATCACTAATAGGCTCCCATCACAATTGCAACTATTGTTGATAAACTATCAATGATAGTAGTTTATCACTGGTAGACTACATGCATTGTGATTAAAGTCTATAAGTGATAGGAGTCTATCGTTGATAGATTTCAATAAGCGAAAATATCTTTTTAAAATGTTATATTATTTTCATGTTTAGTATGTTATCAAATTGTGAGTGAAATCTATCAATGATAGAAAGAGAAATATTGGTCTATCAATGATAGACTTCAATATATGTTACCTTAACAACATCTTTCAGAGTCTCACTTACCCCCTACACTTTCAGCATCCTTCAATATGTAACTGAAGTTAGCATTAATTGATAGTAGACCTTAATAACCATAATTTCAAACTACTTTTGAGTATATCAACATTTGGAGGTGGGAGGATTCGAACCTCCGACCTCTTGGTCATAGGTACATGTCAATTACTACTAAGCTATATGTTCACTTTGACATGTTTGGCCAATAGTTATAATCAAGTTAGCTCTTATCATTATTACTATTTGTTTTTAGATATATCATTATTACAATTTTTTAGAGTAAAATCATTATTACAATTCAGTAGTTAGGTTTATTAGTCTTTTGATTTTACCTTTAAATAAGGCATTTTTTCAAGTATATAATTTTAGTATTAATATTAACGAAATATTAAGCCTTATGATATATTTATTAATTTTTTTAAATATTCTCAAGATCAAGGTTTAAAATGTCGAAGTCGATGGAAATGTCGAGAGACATTTAGGGAAAATTTACAGAAATCGTGGAAATTGATGAAAATTGTTTGAATTAGTTAATGAACTTTAATTGTGGCTTAATTAGACTATAATTGACCATTTTTTTTATCATCATATCTAAAAAGTAAGATAATATTTAGATAGAATTTTCGATTCAAATGTGATATGTGCAGGAATTTTGAAAATAATATGAAAATTGATTAAAATTGTTTGAATTATTAAATACAAATTTAATTGTGACTTAATTATATTAAATGTAATATGGAAGTTGATGAAAATTATTTATGATATTTATATTAACATGTCGATAGGATGTTCCTATTAATTAAAATTATGCTAATTGATATAAATGATTTGAATTATAAAATGAGACTTTAGTTACAAATAAGAAGTATATAGGAACTATATAATTAACTAATGATAATTTTTTTTGAGAAAAATTAACTAATCATAATTGATAACTATATAATTAATAAAACAAAAATTAACTAATACTGTACAGAAACATGGTAAACTTTAAACTTAACTTAACACGTGAAGATAGATAATTAGAGCTAGAAGCCTAGAACTTCTAATTTAATAAAGAAATTGAAGAATATTTTGGAAGAATTTGAGAATTGTGGTGTGAAAAAATTGAAATGGAATGAGAGTATTTATAGATGATAAAAATAATAAAATAATAGAAATGTAAAATTATAATTGAGAATTTGAAAATTTGAAAATTATAAAATTATAATCGAACCCAGCTAGCAATATTTACCAAGCGCGCGTATATCCACTAAGACAAAGGAGACGTACAAAAACTGAAGCTTAAAAATAATTATTAAACTAAAAACAAAATTATAAAATTATAAAAAAAAAACTCCGACATTTCTCAACATTTTGGTCGACATCTCGACATTTCTCGACATTTCTCGACATCGGGGGAAGAACGATACTTCCCCCCTCGAAATGTCGACACGGTCGACATACCGAAATGAAATTTTATACCGACTACCATATAACATATTAAAAAGTAATAGGAGATTGCTGTTTTAATAATTTATCCAGTCAGCTTTATACAATGCTGACGTGGACGAAACTTCCTCTTAAAGGTAACGTGGACCCCTTATGCACCCCCGGCATTTTCCACGTGATTTGGTGGTCGGTAGTTGTATAAAAAATCTTCCGATTCCCATTATTTTAGGAAAATTAATTAATTGCTTTTTTTTTTTTTTTTTTTTGAGAACATAAAAGTATATTAAGAAAGAGAACTACTTTTATATTCTCAAAAAAAAAAAATAATAATAATAATAATTTTCTCAAAAAATTTAATTAGTTAATTAAAAGTTGTTATGAATATTTAAAGACAATTCCAAAATGGGAACTCCAAAAAAATATTTAGTGGGTAGGCCATTGTCCCCCCAAAAAAAATAAAATAAAAGTGCCAAACATTTACTTCACACTTTCAAGTCCAAGCCTTTCCTATTTCTTAATAATAATAATGTTAATAATTAAGAAAAAAATTAATTATTGTTTCTGTAACGTGTGATGTAAGTCACTTTTTACTTTAAAATTTTAATTTATACTATTGAATTTTAAACTTAAAAAAAATGTTGTAATTTTTAACCCTTTCATTGAATTTTTACTAAACAAAAAGTTTTTTTTTTTTTTTTTTTTTTTTTTTTTTGATGATTACTAAACAAAAAGTTATGTCAACTCATCTAAAATGTAATATTTAACTGGTTTATAATTTTAGATAATTGGTTCACTTAGATGTTAAAATATTATAAATAAATTCAATTTATATTATGCATGTTAATTAATGAATATTTATTCCATTTTGAATGCTCATAAACTTGGCCCAAAAACAAGGAAATGAATTATATTATTTAAGGGGGGAAATTGCTTAATGTGTCTTAATGGTTGTTTTAAATTTTTATTTCCTTACAAAATTGGATTAGGTTCAAATCTCTTAATACGATTTTTATATAGAAAAAAAAAAATCTCTCGATATTATTACTTACTTTAAATGATTTTATACACAAATAAAGATTATAATGATTAAATAAATGTAGATTGGGAATATATTAATTAGTTTCTAATTCTGATCCCAAGTGGAATGTCCATTCAACAAATATTTGTGTTTTTCTTTTTCTTGATTTCTATTTTTATCCTAAATATTTGTCTCATTTTCGTTTTTTTTTTTTTCTCATTTTCGTTTTGAAATAAATATTTAAAAAGATACATCTTTATTCTTTTTTTTTAATCATTATTGCTAAATTTTTCATCAATCCTTTAATAAGATTCTAAATTTATGGTGTGTTTGGTTTACCTTTTCAAGTGTTTAATTTTGAAAATAATTCATTTTGAAAAAAATTATAGTGTTTGGCAACCACTAAAAATGACTTATTAGAAAATGAGATTGATAAATAAACCATTTTGAAAGAAACACTTGAAACCAACTTTTAAAAAAAAAATCTTCTACAACAACTTGTGTATAAAAACATTTGTGAGTAAATGTAACCAAACATATGAGTGTTTAAATTTTAAACCAATTTTATACCAAATGTTTTTTAAAAAATGCATTCTTGAAAAACATTTAAATTAAAATGTATTCCAAACGGATCCTAAGGGTATTTTTACCTGTGGCTCCATACCTCTCAATATAGAGGTCTAATAATAAATTAGTGAACAAAATATGTACTTACATTATTTATTTATTTTTTTGAAAGAATATGTACTTACATTATAGGTTATATAATGATTATGTTTAATAAATATTAACGATAATAACTAAATGCCAAAGCGAGTTTAGCTCAACGTTAATTGGCATGTACTCTCGAGTCCTTGACCATGAGGTTAAAGGTTCGAATCTCCCACCTCCAAATGTTGTTGTACTAAAGAAAAAAAAAATAACTAAACAGGGTTTTAAATGAAGTTAGGAACTAAAACACAATGTTGGAAGGTTTAGAGACGTTCAAGAACTATATTAAAAATTAAATTAAAATCATTTTAGGTACACAAGTTATTGTATATTTAAAAACTCTTATAAGTTATTTTTAGTGTTTGTCAAACACTAGAAATTTTTTCAAAATGATTTTTTTTTTCAAAATTAACCATTTGAAAAGTTTTTTTTTTCTTTTAGAATAAAAAACCAAACACACCCTTAGTATTTATAGTTGATTTTATCTTAATAACTTGACAATTTTTTTTTAGTTCAACAATATTATTTGGAGATGAGGATTTGAACCTTTTATCTTTGGATCAAGTATATATGATACAAGTATAAATGCTCAAGGCTATATATTTTGGAATTTGATTGGTATGGAAGTTAACAAAAAAAAAAAAAAAAACCAAGGTTAAAGTTAAATAATTAATAGAAAAATGATTGAGGAGTTAAAAAAATTTCTATACAAAAGGTTTAAAACTAGCCTCTAAAAACCTAATTAGTATAAATATGGAAATTCAGAACAAAAGAAAATAGGAACAATTATGAGACTTCTAATCAAGATTAATTTCTCATGCCCCACAAAAAGTATTGAAATGAAATATTGGATAAGATTTGTCAGATTTATGCCCTTAATTAAACAGTCTCCATTCCAAAAAAAAAAAAAAAAAAAAAAAAAAAAAAAAAAAAACATTTTCGATTGCAAGTGGCTAAAAAATTATAATTAAAGACATCCCAAATTAAAGCTTGAAAAGACATCAAAATTTTTTATTCCTTTTCTTTGAAAACCAATATTTTCATTTCAAGACTGTAAGGGGCTGTTTGGCCCATGGTTTTGGAATCAGAACCCTGGGAATCAGAACCCTGGGGGGTTTGTTCTGGCGTGTTTGAAAGCCTGGGAATCAGAAAACAGTGTTTGGGGTGCTGTGTTCTGAACCCTGGGAATCAGAAAACAGTGTTTGGAGGGTTGGGTTCTGAACCCTGGGAATCAGAAAACAGTGTTTGGAGGGCTGGGTTCTGAACCCTGGGTTTGGATAGTTTTTTTTTTTTTTTTTTTTTTTTTTTTTTTTTTTTTTTTTCTTTTTTGGTGAATGTTTTATTAATTGTAAAACCCCTTGTGTAACATAGATTAATTTTTAAGAGAATTTTGAATTAAGCATTTAATTTATGATATATACGAAGAATAAGAAAATTGTTTCTAATAATCAAAATATTGATTTGTTTCTAATAATCAAAATATTGGATAAGATTTGTCAGATTTATGCCCTTAATTAAACAGTCTCCATTCCAAAAAAAAAAAAAAAAAAAAAAACATTTTCGATTGCAAGTGGCTAAAAAATTATAATTAAAGACATCCCAAATTAAAGCTTGAAAAGACATCAAAATTTTTTATTCCTTTTCTTTGAAAACCAATATTTTCATTTCAAGACTGTAAGGGGTTGTTTGGCCCATGGTTTTGGAATCAGAACCCTGGGGGGTTTGTTCTGGCGTGTTTGAAAGCCTGGGAATCAGAAAACAGTGTTTGGGGTGCTGTGTTCTGAACCCTGGGAATCAGAAAACAGTGTTTGGAGGGTTGGGTTCTGAACCCTGGGAATCAGAAAACAGTGTTTGGAGGGCTGGGTTCTGAACCCTGGGTTTGGATAGTTTTTTTTTTTTTTTTTTTTTTTTTTTTCTTTTTTCTTTTTTGGTGAATGTTTTATTAATTGTAAAACCCCTTGTGTAACATAGATTAATTTTTAAGAGAATTTTGAATTAAGCATTTAATTTATGATATATACGAAGAATAAGAAAATTGTTTCTAATAATCAAAATATTGATTATCATTGACAAATTGAAAAACATAACATGAAATTCTTAGGCCCCATTTGAAAATTTAAAAGTTTGAAAACAAAAAAAAAAATAGTTTTTGTTTTTTGGAATTTGTTTAGGAATTCAAATGTGTCTTTAACAAAGATGAAAATCATCCTAAGAAAATTGAGAGAAAACAAACATGATTTTCAAAAATCAAAAACCAAAAGCCAAATTATTAAACGGGGTTTAAGTTTGGTCATTTTTTCCATGGATCCACATGCAAAATTTAAATTCAAAACAATAGTTCATTAATGTTAAATTAAAGTAGTTATTGAGACAAAAAAAAAAACATGGTTCATGAGAAAATAAAAATTTGGAACATATAATCACATAATAAATAAAATATAATCTATAGGCTACTTTAAAATGACTAAATTAAATATTAAATTATGTATATTTATATTATTTAAATATAAATAAGTTCAAAATAAATATCATATGTCAAAATAAACTTAGCTTAGCAATAATTGATATATGCCCTCGATCAAAAAGTTAGAGATTCGAATATTCCCACATCGAAATGTTGTTGAACTAAAAAAAATTGTACATATAATTTTTTTTTTTTTAGATTACATATAAATTTGTTTTTTGTTTTTGTGTATGTAATTTAAAATTAAATACTTTATTTACTATAGCGGATTTAAAATTAAATATTATTCATTTTATTTTAATAAATTCAAAATAACATACTATTTATTTTTGTCATTCGGAATATTGTTAATTTGAAAATAAATACATATTTTTTTAATACGTTAACTCAAAATTATATTTTATTTTAAAAATATTTATATGGGTAAGTTGGCTAAAATACCTTTTCTTATGTTAAAATTATAAAATTATATATATATATATATATATTAAAATATTGTTAATTTAATATAGAGAAATGAAAAGAATTATGAGAAAAATGGAAAGAGAAATGATGGGACCCACCAAATTTATGACAAAAATGGATAAAGTAATAGTGGGTCCCACCAACTTTATGGAAGAAAGAGAAATCATAGGTTTGGAGTGGTTTTGAGGTGGGTTTGGAGAAAAAAACCATGGGGTTGGGTTTGGAACACATGGTGTTGTGATTACAATGGGGCAAACATGGTTTTGGGTTTGGAACACAAAACCACCCAAACCCAAAACCATGGGCCAAACACCCCCTAAATTATAGCCATGGAGATTAATCCATATCTTTCACGAGTATAATTAATTTGTTATTTCTTTAATTCTCTTTTAAAAAATTATAATATATATCTCACTCATTAAATTAAAAAAATGGGACTATAATTCTTTTCAGAATTATAAAGCATGCTCTTACTCCATTTTTTTTTTTTGAAAAGTTGGGTTGTTTTTTCCTTATTTTCTTATCATAGTTTTCATCTTTCATAATGATACATTTAAATTTCTAACAAAATATTCCAAAAAGAAAAAAGAAAAAAAAGGTTTTTGAAAATGTTTTTTTTTTTTTTTTTTTTTTTTTTTAAGTTTTCAAAACTTGACTTGATTTTTAAAATTTGGGAGGAAAGTAGATAACAAAACAAATAAAATTAAAGGCAAGTGTTGTGTTTATAAGCTTAATTTTCAAAAACACAAAAACCCAAAACCAAATGAATATTAAATGAGTCTTGATAATTAGTTAGAGAATTTTCGGTGGGTGACAATTAGGATTTTTCTAATTATAAATATAGTGCAGTGTAAAAATAATGACAAATATGAAAATTTATTAGAATAAAAATTCATAATTCTTGTTTTACCCGATTGTGAAATTTCAGAGGAGAGACTTGTAACATTTGGATTATTTCTTTTTAATATTAGAGTTTATGAGTTTATATATATATATATTTTTTGGAGTTTATCAATGTCTATTACTAATAGATTATGATAATCGGAGTTTGTGAGGTTTTTTTATTTCTTCTGGCTTCTTCTTCTTCTTTTTTATTTCTACTTCTACGAGGTTGAGATTTTTTTATTTATTTTTTTATTTCTTCTAATTATCAGAGTTTATCGGTGACAGACACCAGACTCCAATAGAGTCCGATTTATATCGAAGTCTATCAGTTACTATCTTTTGCTATCAGATAGAAGGATTAATGATACTATTTTTGTAAATAGTTTTTTTTTTTTGTTGCTATTTTTTCAATTTTTTTACCACCTTTTTTTTAGAAGATATTTTTACCACCTTTTGCTATCTATTCAAATCCCCCCATTAGTTATTAATTTATTAAAGTTAGTGTATTACATTTAGAATATGTTTTTTAATTAAATAAACTCTCACGTGATATTTGTTTTTGGGCATTCAATATTTGGTATGATAAAGTCAAAATTAATTTTTATCAAATAAAATGTTTTAAATAGATTTCCAGCATACTGCAATCTTCAATACTAATAATTAATAATATACTAAAGTTGCAAATAAAAAAAAAATATATAAGACACTCACTATATCTTTTATTTTATTATTTTTTTAATTATAAATTTAAATCCCATGCCAATTTTTAAAGTAATTTCAATCATTGTCATTGACATTTTTATCAATTAAATAAGAGTTATCATAAAAATTCAAAAAAAAAAAAAAAAAATTATATGTGGATTTCTTTATAGTATGTGGATTTTGATACAATTTCATGTTGTTAAAACTGTATTTTGGCAAAATCTAGTTGTTTAAATGTTATATATATATATATATATATATATATATATATTGACAACAAATGTTATTATAACAATGTTATCGTATCCTTCTCAAAAAAAAAAAAAAAACAATGTTATCGTATCTAATTGGCTATGATCCAAAATCCTCCTAACTTATTTATATATTCTTTATTTTTTTTTATAAAAAATATAAAACTATATTAAAAAAAAAAATCTTAACTTGAACCTATGTCAACTAGTTTAAACATATGTCATCAATCAATATATGATGAGAATGTTCGAATCTCCTACTCACATATAGTTGAATAAAAAAACTATATATATTTTTAATTAAAAAATGTAGCTTACTTGCAGTGCTTATAATTTCTTATTTTATTGTACATTTCTAAATAATATTTAGGAACTCTAAGCCAAATTTAAATAATAACAACAAAATTTTGAAAACCAGTCTAGCTTCCTTTTCACAATTTGGCTATAAATTTAAAAATGCATTTGGAAATATATTACAAAAAAAAAAATTAAGATAAGTATGGTTCTTTATAAGATAAACCACCAAAAAAAAAAAAAAAAATCATTTTCACATAGCGAACGTATAAAAAATTTCACTCCATTTTCATTAAAAAAAAAAAAAAAAAAGCTCACAATCAATATTCAATTTGAATATACTTATGCTTGTTAAAACGTATATTTTAACTTAAAGGTCAAATGTTTGAATTCTCATTGAACATATTATTGAATTTAAAAAGATCGACAAGTAATAAGTTTGGATGGAGTATAACTAGAATACCTAGCCTCATATAATGATCAATTGACACGTAAATAGAAAAACACAATTACCATATGGATAATATAACCACATTACTATAAATATATCAATAAATAATAAATTTTTTTAAGAATAACTAAAAGAGAGTCTAAAAAAACAAGAGACAATTGCATAAATGACAAATTGGACCAAATTAATAGAAAATATAGCACAGTTGCAAACTAATTGTAAATATAGCAAAATTAATTGTACAAGACCAAAAAACTGTTATCAAATTCTATCAATGTCTATCACTGATATACTCTGATTATTCAAAGTATAACAGTGTCTATCACTGATAGACTTCGATTAATCAAAATCTATCAATGACTAAATCAAAGTCTATCAATGATAATTACCGATAGATTTTGATTAACTAGAGTTTATTAGCGATAGACACTGATAGACTCTGAATAATCGGAGTCTATCAGTAGACTGATAGATTCTAATTAATCAAAGTCTATCGTTGATAAACTTTGATAATCGAAGTCTATAAAATATATTCTAATTAACCAGAGTCTATCAGTAATAATAGATTTTGCAAGTTTTTTACATTGGACTATATTTGCTATTAATTTGGTCCAATTTGTCACCCGGTGCAATTATCAAAAAAAAAAAAAAAAAAACAATCACCAACACGAAAAAAAAAACCTCCAATCCAAATGATTTTTTTTTTTTTTTTTTTTTTAAAGAATCGAAATATACTTTAGTAGTCAAGATATTCCACTACAGATTTGATTCAGTATTTAATTTTAGAAAATAAATACGAATAATAAAGAGAGCTTGACTAGTGTACTGAGGTAAGAAGTATTATCACATTTTAATCCTGGTAAAAATATATAATTAAGAAAATATTAAGATAAGAGGCATTTTTATGGACGTGACGTGTAGGAGGGAAAATGACAAAAATAACCCTAGAAGGATTAGATAGAATAAAGAGGATAAATAAATGTATGTCGAAATTTTAATTTGCAAAACGGGAAAAAATGCCCTCACCTACCCGCAACTTTTGATTTGGTCAAAAATCACGCTCTTGATTTCCCCTATAAATAAGCTCTCCTTCTTTCCCCCCATCCTCATTTCTTTACACACTCACAAATCTCTATCCACACCCACCCCCTATTTTCTTTTTCTTTTTTTTTTTCGGAATTAATTATTTATTATTCTGCAACGACAGAATTGTCAGAGGGAGCCAGAAAACTGCGTCGTTTTGTCCACGTAGGACAAAGGTCACCGGCAGTTCCCGGTGGCGGTAAACTCTCTCTCCTTACATTTGGAACTCCGATGTGTTAGTTTGGAATTGGATTAGAGAGAGAAATACGGACTGGGACGGTCCCCTTCTTCCCCTTCCCGCTTCCTCCGCTATAAATACCAGCTGTTGACAGTCAGTTCTCTTTTTCCCCCTTTTCCTCCTTTTTTTCTCTCCCCTTCTCCGGCGACCATTTTCCGGCCAATCCGCCGCCCTTCACTCTCCTTCCTCCGCGTTTCTCATTTCTGCTCTCTCCGGTATACTCTCTCTCTCTCTCTCTCTCTCTCAATCTCTGTAGTGTAATCTCTTTTCTTCTTGTTGTTTTGTTGTGTCTGATCCTTTCTGGAGCTTCAGATCTGGTGATTTTGGCGATGTTGAGTGGATGCCTACCTCTGTTGCTTCCACCTCGTGAAATTTGACTCTCTTGTTGTGGCGTTTTTTTTTTGTTTTTATTCTTTGTGGAAATTGTTTCTCTTGCTCTCTTTCTCTCTTGTTCTAAGTCCGTGTTTTGCCTGATCGTGTTCTTGATCTGCTATCCGGTTTTTGTGTTTTCGGTCTGCTCACTCCAGGATCTTTTCTTCGATGTTTTTCGTTTTTTGTTGGTTTAAGCTTGTTTTGCTATGTGATTTACTTGTGATTTCTTATTTTGCTAGTTGATTAGTTAATAATTTCTGTGGCGATGGAGTGTATGTGTGTATTTACATATTAAAATGCTTTTTTTTTGGTTTAATTTTACTCTTTGGGCTTGCTGAAAGGGTTAGAAAGGATTTGATATGTTGAATATCTTGTAATATGATAGAGAATTCAAGTTTTAGCAAATCAACTTGCTAGTAATTAATGAGCATTTCTATATCTATCTACTTTCCTTCCATGCTTGCGGACATAATATATTTGACTTTTGGTTTCCTTCTTTGAGTCGTGGGTTTTTATTTAAAACCTTTTTGTGTATTTTTGCCCCCTGCAGCATAGAACGTCGGTTTTCCTTTTTCTGACAACCGACTTTACGTTTCTGTTTTCAATTAAAAAAATTCAGGGATTGTCCTTTGGTTCTTTTAAATACTGTTGTGCAGTGCAAACGCTTGTGGTTAATGAATGACTAACCGTTTCTCTCTGATGTAACTCTCTGTTCATAACACAGATATTTCTTCATCGAATCATTTAGAGGAAAAAGGAAATGGATGGGCTGGGACTTCGAAATGTGAGCTCACATTGCTCGATCTCTGAGATGGATGATTATGATCTTTCTCGACTTCTTGACAAGCCTAAGCTCAATATTGAGAGGCAAAGATCATTTGATGAGAGGTCCCTCAGTGAGCTGTCCATCAGCCTTGCTAGGGGAGGCCTGGACAACTTTGAGAGCTCGTATTCACCTGGTGGAAGGTCAGGATTTGATACCCCAGCTTCATCTACCAGAAACTCATTTGAGCCCCACCCAATGATCGCCGAAGCATGGGAAGCTTTGCGGAGATCCTTGGTGCATTTTCGGGGTCAACCAGTTGGAACTATTGCAGCATATGACCATGCCTCAGAGGAAGTTTTGAATTATGATCAGGTTGATAATTTTGCAACAACTAAAAAAATTTTGAAAATGATTTTAATATACCATTTGATATATGCTAGAGGCCTCAATCATGTTAAGCTGGAGCCATTTATCTGGTGACTAATATCTAAGATGGAGAGCGTTTTTATCTTCTGTTGATAAAATTCAGATTAAAAGTAAGAGAACTTAACAGGTTAATAGTGGGCAGCAAAAAATGCATTGAAAACTTGAACTCAAAAATTTGATTTTCTTGGATACAAACAATTTATGAAAGGAACTGTTAAAGACAACCTGATGTAAGTTGGTTAAGTCATAAAATCAGAGCCCCTAACACAATTTTTTACCACGATTTGTGATGTATTTGATAACAAATAATTGTATACTAGTAACAACCTTAACAAAAGTCTGAAGTATGCATTGGTTATATTGCTTTTCTCTCAGGTTTTTGTTCGGGATTTTGTACCCAGTGCTTTGGCATTTCTGATGAATGGGGAACCTGAAATAGTTAAGAACTTCCTGTTAAAGACTCTCCAGCTTCAGGGATGGGAAAAAAGAATAGACAGATTCAAGCTTGGGGAAGGTGCAATGCCAGCTAGCTTTAAGGTTCTTCATGACCCTGTTAGAAAAACAGATACCATTGTTGCTGATTTTGGAGAAAGTGCAATTGGAAGAGTTGCTCCTGTCGACTCTGGATTCTGGTGGATCATTCTGCTCCGTGCATATACAAAGTCAACTGGCGATCTATCTCTGGCTGAAACACCAGAGTGTCAGAAGGGAATGAGACTTATTTTAACTTTATGTCTGTCAGAGGGGTTCGATACATTCCCAACTCTACTTTGTGCTGATGGATGCTCCATGATTGATCGAAGAATGGTAAAATTTCTTTATATCTTTTGCTTGTTATGAAGTTACTTTTACCTGTTTTTCATTTCATATTATGTGATTATCTTTTGATAATGCTTTCTATAAAATGTATTATGTGATTTCTCTGTATATAACAACTTCACTTTTTTTCCAAAAAAAAAACTTAACTTTTCTAAAAGGAATGAAGTTTTTTTATAATTTAATGGTATGGGTTGATCTTTAATGGTTGTGAGGAGGCAGTCACAACCATCTTCTTAAAGTTTCTTACTACTTTTCCCTTAGGATGTCTTTTAATGATCTAACTGTTGACTTCTTGGACTTGGCTTTGATTTATATTAAATTATTTGTGTGCGTGATGCAGACCTTTGATTTAATTCTGTTGTGTTAGTGTGGTAGGGTCTACTTTGGTGGCTTTTATTGCATGGCTTCTAACATCGTCAAAAAATAACATTTTTAATGACTAATGAACATAATGTTTCTCATTAGAAAAAAAAAGACTAATGAACATAAGTGGTCCTGGAAAATAATTTATCAGAACACCCTGTCTTCCTCCTGAACCATATCTTTTTTGAAGAGCTAACTCCTTCCACTGTTGTCTTCAGTAGACTGTAATGTGATGAAGCCTATCAGTGACATTGTTTAACAGACTCGAGTGTTTAAACTGTGTTTAAAATTGTGTTGTTTGTTTCAGTATTTAAAATTGGGGGATAAATAGAATAAGCTTTACTGAGTTTAGCTATTTCTCTACCTTTTTGGTTTTTTTTTTTTTTTGTTTAGGTCAGCATAAGCTATAGTTTACATCTCTATTAATTCAGTCATTTAGACGTAAAATTTTCTGCCAAGAAGTGCTACTTTTTGCAGCCTTCATATAATTTTTGGGGAGCAGATTTTCCTCTTGATTATCGTAGTTGGCATTGTCTCTGTTTTTTTGTGGAATGGTTTTTCGTATATCCATTGTATATCCTTTCATTTGCTCTATGAAAGTATGTTTTTTCATTTAAAAAAAGCTCAAAGAAAGATTTAAACAAGATTAACTATAAAAAGAATTATTGTTGAGGATAAGCCAACCTCTCTACACCTGCCCCTAGGCTGTTTCTTTTTGGCTATTTATAATAAATAGCCTTCGGGTTCCTTATCCAAAAAAAAAAAAAAACTATAAAATGAATTAGATACTATCTTTATCTAGAAAGAATTTAATAGCCAACAATATAAACTTTTTTGCTTAATTCTCTAAATTTGGTTTAATCCTCTCAAGCCATAACTCCCAGAAATACAGTAACCACAATGAACCATAAACTACTGGCTTTCTTTTTGGGACTGTGACCAGGCATCATCGGAACTAAAATTCCTAGGGCAGTTTGGTTGTCCCAGATGAGGTCAATGATACTATAAAGAATATTCCAAACCTTCCTGGAGAAGTAGTTATAAGAAAATGTGGGCCTAGGACATTTTTTTTATTGCAAAAGGAACACCGGTGAGTATAAAACATTTCAAATCCTAAACCATACTCAATCAGGCGTGCATATAAACATTCTAGTTTACCCGTACTATTTTGGACAGACAATTTTATGTTTGTTTGTTTCTCCTCATAATCTGCTCAGAATTGCATGTGCATTGTCTTACAAATTTCAGTCCCATTTGCTTTTCTAGCAATCTTGTAAATGTGTAAAAATTTGTTACAAACTCGGATGTTCATTATTTTGGAATGAGAGTTGCTTGCCGTACGTACCCCATTTAGTAGGGAATGTAGCCTCTCTATATAACTGAGAAGTGTCCAAAAGTTGCTGTGAGACCTCCCATCACTCTTTTCCAACTGTTTATTTTCATCATGTAGCTAGAATATCACTTTTAGAAACCTTCTGTAATTTTCTGTGATTTTCTTTTCAGATGAGATAACCTTTTCATTAACTGCCTATTTGGATGCAGCTATGATGTTCAAGTTTAAAGAACTTGCAAGTTTTTCCTGATATTTCTGAGAAATATTTACCTTGTCAATGTATTATAACTTGATAGTTTTCTCCAGGGTATATATGGTTATCCTATTGAAATTCAAGCCCTTTTCTTTATGGCCTTGAGATGTGCTCTGGCTTTGCTGAAACATGATGCTGAAGGAAAAGAGTGCATAGAGCGCATTGTGAAGCGTTTGCATGCCTTAAGTTATCACATGAGGAGTTATTTCTGGCTTGACTTCCAGCAACTAAATGACATCTACCGTTATAAAACTGAAGAATATTCACATACAGCTGTAAATAAGTTTAATGTCATCCCTGATTCAATCCCAGAATGGGTGTTTGATTTTATGCCCACCCGTGGCGGGTACTTTGTTGGTAACGTCAGTCCTGCAAGAATGGACTTTAGATGGTTTGCTTTAGGTAATTGTGTTGCAATTCTATCATCTCTTGCCACCCCTGAGCAATCAATGGCAATTATGGATCTTATTGAATCACGTTGGGAGGAGCTGGTTGGAGAAATGCCTTTGAAAATAACATATCCTGCCATAGAAAGCCATGAGTGGCGAATTATTACTGGTTGTGATCCCAAGAATACCAGGTGGAGCTACCATAATGGTGGATCGTGGCCAGGTTTGTTCGTTCACTCATATTTCTCTTCACGTTACATAAACTCTTATTATATTAGTAGTTATAATTAATGCCATGAGAGAGTCTTCTAATAATAGCTTTAGGTGTTCTATATTATGAGAAACCAAGCTTTTATTGATAGAAAAGGAAAGAATACACAAAGGCAAACAAAAAGAATGGCCAAAACTAACTATAATAATAGCTGTAGGTGTAGAAGCAAACTGTTGCAGATATTATTAACTTAGAGTCAAGCACTTTGATCTGATGTGCCAATCATCAATTTTATTGATGATATCGCTGTTCTAAACCTCAAGAGGCATTATTAGGAACCGTCCTTTTTTTTCCTCAATGATTTCTAGCCTCAAGCTTTATCCACTACTAGATTTTAGTCTTTAGCTAGTATCTACCGGCTAGTGGTAGAGGTCTGAGGTGGAGTCTAGGTTGATAAAACAGAATAAGCTATCAGGCAAATGTACATCTTTAAAATTTCCAAGGACAATTTCTAAGTGGTTAACTCTTCCCCTTCAATCTCTTTTCTATGAAGTTTTTCCCTGTAGCAATTTTGAAGACGACTGTACATCCCAAGCATAAAAAACAGAGGCGTCTTTCTTTTTCAGCCCAAATAACCGCATTAACCTTGGGAATCTTTGAGTATCTAATGCATTTTTCATGGTGGCCATTGGTTCTAATTCAGCACGAGTGGTGTAGGTGCCTCACCCTTAGAAACTGGAAGTTTGACTATCATAGGAGTTTGCTGTTGTTTTCTTCCATCACTGAGTCTCGAAACTAACTAAAATTTTAAGTTACCTTCCAAAGAAAGTCTGAGGTAATTGTGTGTAATCTCATTTTGATACTTTTTTTTTTCTTAGTTTTTTTTTTAATAGAAAAACCTGCTCAATGAAAAAATACAAGAGCATTCAAAAAACCAAGCCCATAAAAGGGAACCCAATTAAAGAAAGGGACTCCAATCCAATAAGATAAGACCTAAAGGATAATTACAAAGTTGTCCATTATGTCAACTTTCTTCGCTCTAGCCAACATTTTAGTGTCAGTCTGGAATGACTTTTTAAGTGTTTTAAAACATTTTTTTTTTCACTTAAAAATGCTTTTTTAAACACTTAGTCATTTCAAACAGGTCCTTAGTTTCGTAAAAAATGACCAAGTTCTCAATGGGTTGGCCTACTGACAATGCTTACGTAAAAATGTAAAAGGGACTTTGCAGGAATGGGTTGAAATCCTAGTCACCTACCCAAGATATTAAAATCCTAGAGTTTCTTGACCACCAAATATTGCAAGATGAAGGATCATACAATTTTCCCAGGGTTTAAAAAGAAAAGAAAAAGAAAATGACCAGATTGGAGCTATGTTTCATGTTTGTCTGATCCCATCTCCTCTTTTTAACCACGAATCCCCTGAAAATTTAATTAATGATCTTCAAAACCACCACCCATCCCTCCTAGGCCGCTGTGCCTGATTCTAATCTTACTGTCTCTGCCCCCTTTATTGTAAAAGTGCATGCTACTTCTCCAGATCTAGATCTTTCATTCTTGGTGTATAAGTTGGAGTCAAGATATAGATATTGTTGGAGATGGATGGCATTTTTCTAACACCAGAACCTTGCTTAGATTTCTGTTGGAAAAGATCCTTGATATTTGGTGAGTCTTCAAACTGTAAGATTAAAGGGGCAGTTAGGTAGGTATGCTCAACTTTTTTGTTGAGCACTTGATTTAAGTGAAAATCAGAAAACAATTCTAGGATATGGATTTGAATCACTCAACTTGGATTCGAAAAGGAAAACATCTTAGATTACTGATTAGAATTTTTGTAGCATCAGAAGTTGGCTACGTATATCTCATTCTAGCATCAATATCTGATACAGATGGATATTGAGTCATAGAAGTTAGAATCGTCATTTACCATTTCTGCATCGTGTAATGCAGTAAAAGATCAGAGTCGTTCGTTAATCTTATCTTTTGCCTCATGTTTTATGTTGATATCTTTGTCCTTGCTCTGGGTGCAGTGCTACTATGGCTGCTAACAGCCGCTTGCATTAAAACCGGACGACCACAGATTGCAAGAAAAGCCATTGAGCTCGCCGAGAGTCGTCTGCTGAAGGATAGTTGGCCCGAATACTATGATGGAAAGTTAGGAAGATATATCGGAAAACAAGCAAGGAAATACCAGACGTGGTCGATAGCAGGATACTTAGTTGCAAAGATGATGTTGGAAGATCCATCACACTTGGGAATGATTTCACTCGAAGAGGACAAGCAAATGAAACCACTGATCAAGAGATCATCATCTTGGACCTGCTGAAAGTAGAGAGGCAAAAACAGAAAAAGGATGAAGAAGAAAGAGGTACCGAAGTCGAGCCGGGTTTTTCGTTTTCCATTGTAACACTATTCTTTTACAGTTTGGCTGTGTACAATAGCATCTCCATCATGAAATCTGCAGAGACTTGGCTGTTTTTGGGTCTTGAAAAAAAAAGGTAGTGTGTCTCGAGTTTTTGGCACAAAATTCTGCAAAATATTCCTTTGTTGAGATTTCCTCAGCCTCTGAATGAATGAATGGCTGCGTGGCTAAGGGCGAGACACTTTTCAATTTTTAATATATGGACTTTTTGGGATTTACTGCCCCATTGTGAACTTCATTAATAAATGGCCATTCCTGTCCATATTTTTTTTACCTTATATATATATATATATATTTTACCCATAAGCTTACAATTTGATATAAGAATTGGAACGTGCAACCTTCAAAGAGAGGTTACTTATAATCGGTTGAATTATGTTCATATTGGCTTGTTAGAGTTTTTGTATGCAGAAGCATGGTATAGGTTCAAAATTAAGTTGGTATTGATGATCTTTGTCCATATTGATTCATGATCAAAATTAAGTTTATGTTCATGATCTTAGATTGAGGCATTGGTATAGGTTCAAAATTAAG
Organism: Luffa acutangula; assembly: GCA_036850905.1. Classification (NCBI taxonomy): domain Eukaryota; kingdom Viridiplantae; phylum Streptophyta; class Magnoliopsida; order Cucurbitales; family Cucurbitaceae; genus Luffa; species Luffa acutangula. The sequence continues at coordinate 20,245,618 of CM072088.1, read as the reverse complement.
TTGGTATTGATGATCTTTGTCCATATTGATTCATGATCAAAATTAAGTTTATGTTCATGATCTTAGATTGAGGCATTTCATATTGGTTTTTTTAATATATTTTTTTCCTCTGTTTAGAAATTGTGTTTACCATTTTTTAATATTGTAAACTTATTTGAATTCATACCTAAATTTAAATATGGAAAGGAAAGGTAGTGTTAAAATCCAGTTTCAGTCTGCCTGTACCACAGAAATATGGGTGCTAATAGGTAACATTCACCAATTGAACTCCTCTTACTGAGCAAATTATGAGTGCAAAGGTGGATGCATATTTTACTTAGGTTGAAGCAACACTTGGATTTCCCTTCTTATCTATTCATTTTTGTTTGTCTTTACTTGAATAAAAAACCCCAAATATTTCATCAATTTTTCTGGCTACATTTCTTTGGTTGCCAAGTTAGAGGAGATACATGTTTTAGGATTGAAAAAGTATATTTTCTACGATTCTCTTGGGATTCGATATCCAGAATACTCTCCACTTATTACTTGGTAGTGTATACTTGCACTCAGACATTAGTCCAACAGAGACACATCAATATTCATAATTTTAGGAAGGTTCGTTTTAGCAACAAGAACGTTGAAAGATGTTTAAAAAGGGGAGTTAACCATGACACTATATGATCTTGGTGAAATTTAGTGTATTTGATGGTATAAAATATCTGGCTGATATAGAAGAATGCTCTGTCATTCAAATTCTAGAAGGATTAATAGTGCGTGCAAAGTGTCATGGTTAACTCCCCTTTTAAAGAAAAGTATCCTTCTAGAATGTGATTACTACTTATATGCACTTGCATCACACTCTTTTTGAGTTATGTACGGTTCAGATAGAATGCGCCTGACTTGCGCCCACAACCAACCCTTTTTGACGCTCTGTGAGTGAGTTCAATTTATATTCAGCTCTGCTTTTGGTGCCTTAAGAAGACTAAACACTTAAACTCCCATGCCAAGGGCTAATTTTAACTTAGATAAAAATAAAGGAACACAACTCAAACACTCTATTGGTCCTTGTCCTATGTCTAGGTACAAGAAGCAAATCCCTATTTCTAGGTTCTTCTCCAATATTGCCTTTGTGAAAGCACGTATGCAACCCAAACTTTTCAATATTGAACTTCACACAAGCTATGTTAACCCAAGTGATCAGTTTAAGCTAACAATGAAACTTAAACTCAATAAAAGCAAAGGATGCTAAGCATGAACAAAGTTATTTTTGCATTAGGTGGGACCCTTACTTCTACTTAAAGTACACATATTTTGAATCCCCAACTAGAAGTTTAGCTCATGATGGAGATGAAAGAAATAAATGTAAAGGAAAGAACACACATGAATAAAACAAAAACTGAATTCATATTAATGAATAATATAAATACAATAATAATGTTTAGAATAGAAAAATACACGGTTGGAAAGTAAAGGATAAAAACATAAACTTAACACTATGCAAATGAACAATGAATACTTCCAGTAGGATTAAAATTCCTGCGGAAGCCTAATTGAACCGTCTCGTATTTAATTTCGTTCTAAAATACCGATACATTGGCAATCAAATACGGAGAACAATTCTAAGCATTTATTAGATTAAGTATGTTGTTTAATTCAAGTCTAATGTAATGTAATCAATGACTTTGTGATGCCCCGCGTTCCAGATAACCCAAAGTTTTTATTAATCGATACTTTAGCCCATTGAGATTTTTGCCCTTTCTCGTGTGTTAGTGGTTGAATGATTTAGTTGGTTGAGTTTTTGCAGGTTAGTGGACAATTAAGTAGCGTCTTTTTCTCCTGGTTAGTGGGTGGTTTTGGAGCCAGTTAGGTTTTTTTAAAACAAGAGTAAAGAAAAGAGGAAAAAAAAAATCAAACTCTCTCTCTCGCGTGAACCTCTCCCCCACACCTTCTCTGCGTTTTTTTCTCCCGTCTTCTAGCCTCACCTCCCTCCATTCTCGTTAGCTTTTTCTCCACGCCGTCGCTTGCTCCCTCATCGCCGCTCAGCCGCCTCGCGTCGCTGTCCCTTCCTCGTCGGCGTCGGTCCATCTTTCTCGCCCAGCCGCCGTCGCCGTCGCCTTCCCTTCTCCATCTCTCCCCTCGTTTTCCTGTGTTTGTTGCCGCCGCACCCTCCCCTATTTTCCTTCTCGCGCCGCCGTCATTTGCTAGCTGCCGGTCTCCCCTCGCACTGCCGCCGCCTCCTTCTCCAGTTGTTCTTCATCAGAAATCAGTACCTACGCCACAAGATCCGCACGTAAGTTCCTCTCTCCCTCGTCTTTGGCCGCTTTAAGCTCAATTTAATCTCCTTTTCTCTTGTTTCGCTCAGATCCTGTGCATTCAGCATCTCGAATCTCGTTCTTCTCACAATTTTGCCTCTGTCCAGTGTGTTTAGGCGTGGTTCCAACCCTCATTCGACGTTATTTGGCGATTTCAGTAAGTTCTATCTTGACCCATTCGTTATTGGTTGCAAATATGAGTTACCCATGGTCCAAGAAATGTTATTCTAAGTTACCCACTCTTTATCGCCTCCTAAATTGCAGGTTTTGGCGATTTTTGGACACTGTTCAGCACGTATCCAACTTTGTTTTGGTGTTGAACGGTAAGTTCCAACGCCCTTAGGACTTTAGAATTCATCTAAGCTAGCTTTAGAATAACCTTTAATCATTGGGCATTCTTGAGTTTCAATTTTAAACTCAATTTGGACTTAGGACAACACTTGGTTGGTTTAGGAGTGCTTTTAAACTTGTGTAAGTAGTTTCTATCTGGTTGGGCTTGTTTGTTTGTTTGAGCATGCCGTTTTCTTTAATTGCTTTGTTATTATATGTTGTGTTTAATATGTATGTAGCTCGCTAAGAGAATAAGCACGATGCTTTATTTGGTTCCTAAGCATGTTGCTTTGTTGATTCATAAGTATGCTGCTTTGTTTAATTCATGAGCATGAGATACTGTTGTTGTTGCCTATGCTGCATATGAGTCTGATTTGCATAGTGTGTGTTCACTGGGAAGAGGCGGAGCATGACACGTAAATCGTGTGTCGGGTGTGTGTGCGGACGTGACGCGGAAATCATGTGTGGGTGTGAGTGCGGAGTGTGACTCGGAAATCACGTGTGGGATGTGAGTTCGGAACGTGACGCGAAAATCACGTGTGAGTGTGTGGGCATGGTGCGAACATGTGGGGGTGCATTGCACAATGCGTGGATTCATGTTGTCATCTCATTTTGCATGAAGCATGTGTTGGCATTGTTGTTTTCGTGTTTAAGAGCATGTTGGTTTGTTTATCGCTTTACAAGTATGATGTGTGTGGATATCATGTCGATGTGGTTGTTTGTTGTTTGGTGGCTCACCGGGTGGGAGCTACTTACCAGTACTGTGGTTGTACTGATACCCCTCCCCTTTCTTCCCCTCAACATTTTTAGATTATGTAGGTGTTGACGAGTTTTATGTGCCCGGTGATGTAGACGAGGAGGTTCACGAGGGATGACCACATGGGTCCATTTACTTGTTTATTTTATTTTTGATAGATAAGGTAGTCCTTTATTCAATTGATGATAGGCTGAATCTTTAATTTGTAGGTTGGATTAACTTTTAGTTGTTGAGCTTGTGTAGATTTTCATGCTTTCGTTAGGTTGTAAATATGTTAATTATTAATAAAGTTGAACTGTTTCTAGAAAGTTAAGAGCATGCTTACACTAGAAGGGTTGTAGTTCTATTGTTGGTTGAAGATACGAGATCTGACTCGTATTTTATTGTGGAGATGTTTCAGTGGAGTCGTGGGGTAGACTAGATTAATATAGAAGTGTTGTTTTGTGTTAACATGTGATTAAAAAATTTTGGGTTCGTCCTATTATGCCGTTATGCTGCCAAAATTTTCGGAGCTCTCGGTTAGTTTGAATAGGAGTTTAGTAATGTCACTAGACTAGATAATAATAAAACCTGGGACGTTACAGTTGGTATCAGAGTGGAGTTGTTCCTGTAGACTGACCTAGAAACCAGGTTGTTAATAGTGTAGGATCTGTGGTCTTCATCGTTCTCCTCTTCATCACCAGGTATGTAGATTAATTGTCTTATTTGTATATTGCTTGATTTACTTGGTTGCTTATTCTTATGCTTGCCTTGAATGATTATTGTTAGACTTGCAATGCATGTTTATTCATTGACTTGGTTGCCTTGTTTGAGCATGAAGTTTTCCATGTTGCTTTATTATATAGTAGCTAGGCTTAGGATGCTCCCTTTAGGTGGTTAGAAAGCTTGCTTCAATTGCATGTTTATTGCATGATACTAGGATTAGGATGCTGCCTAGACTTATGTTAGAGCTTGTACCCTTGGTTGCTATCTGTTCGTTGACCTTAGTGCACCACCTTCTTAGTCGATGGCTCGTGGTCGGGGTAGACCTAGAATCCCAGCTGTTAGGCAAGAGAACTAGGTGGAGGGTGATGATGTTTATGAGATCCTCCAGCCCCTCCCGATCAACAAGAGGTTAACCCTCCAGTTCCTCATCATCGACGAGGAGTTGTACCCCCAACACCTCCTGCAGCTTCTATGCTGATCACATCGGAAGCGCTTCAGACCATGTTCGATAACATGGCTCAAAGAAATGTTAGGCAGCTGAGGAACCCCAACCGGGCAGCTGAAGACCCAATGAAGTCTCAATTCCTTCGAGATTTTAAACTTTACAACCCTCCTACTTTTGATGGTCGGTCAGAGAATCCTGTGGCGGCCGACCGTTAGATCACCGATTTGGAAGAGCGATGTATGACCACATGAACTGTGATGACTGTCTGAAGGTCAGAAGGGCGATTTTCATGCTTAGGGATGATGCCCGCATGTGGTGGAAATCCATAGCAACGGCGGAAGACCATGCTAACAATCCAGTCTCGTGGGAGAGGTTTAAGGACCTTCTATATGATTATTGTTGGGATTGGTGCCCTAGAACTCGCAGATAGTGAATGTTAAACGAATTATATACTTATTCGATAAAGGTGTTATCGAGATTGATTCAGTAAAAGTCATTACTGAATAAATTAAATTGCACAAATAATAACCCAAATCCAATAAACTAAGATCCATGGCTATAGGATGAACACTTGAGCTTTATGTAGAGACATAAAAGTGGATCAAGCTTGAGTAATAGCCAAAACGGTCTATAGTATAGGAATAGGGTTGGGTACCTTATTCTGGAGACACTATGAGACGCGACCCACTTTATAGATGGTATAGACGATGTGATCCTAAATCGTCCATGTAGAGACATGCGAGTGGGGGCGTCCTATACAATGAGTTTGCATAAGACCAGGACCGAGAAATAAGTCGCTCTCGCTTTATAACACCGTTTACTGACGAGACTGGCTATTTCATGTGATGACCTAGGTAACTCGATCTTAATCCTGAGCTAACTATGAACTCCTGTTTATTCGGGCTTATCCTTAGATCTGCATAGGTGAGAGTGGCTCAGTATCGCCGACTCAATAAGCCTCCCATTTCAGGGATAGGAACGGGTAGATAGCTGGGGACATAGTCGTGCAAGAAGGAATTCACTCCTACCCGAATAAGGGATAGTAGAGAGGTTGTTTCCTTAAGTGCTGACTCCGGGGCTTGAACAAAGGGATCCCGCCCTCTCATTGGCCCGAGAGGGACTCGGTTTATTGGTTGGACCATAAACCAATTGTTCATTAGAGGATCAGTGGGACTTAAGGAACTAGAAGTACTATAGGGGTAAAACGGCTTATTGACCTAGCTATAGCTACAAACAACCTGTGAAGGATCGACTTACTAATCATGGTTAAATCAAGTGGACGGAAATATATCTATAGTGAGGGGAGTGCAACTATCGGGCTATAGTGGAGTGTCCCGGTAGTTAACGAATGTTGGCTAATTTGGATAATGAGATTAGTCGGTTAGCCTCGAATCGTTGGAGCCCATGATCTATAGGTCCATTAGGTCCCCCTACTAGCTCATATCGGAATTAAGCCTAGAACAAAAGATAGGAAGCTTTGAATCGTTCAAAATCGGGAAAAAGGGTATTATCGTAAATTGTGTTTGACACAATAAATTTAATTATGAATTAAATTAGAAAATGAGAGATGAAGTATTTAAAAGTGTTTTGAATACTATATATATGTATTAGGAATCATATATATGGAATTGCACAAGATATCAAAGATTAATTAGATTAATCATATCAAAATTAATTTGAAAATTTTCAAATTAATTACCAAGCAATCAATTTCAATTTAAAATTGAAATTGGGGATAATTTTCAAACTTGAAATTTGATTTCAATTTGAATTTAGTGGATTTAGTTGGAAATCCACTTAATGCATGATCATTCAAAGTGGAAAGAAAACTCACTCATGCATTGTTGCCTGTCTTGTGTAATGTACACCTAGAATCCACTTGAGCTTGCAAATACACCATGTGTCTTGTGTCTTGAGGCTTGGCTTTGCATGGAGAATGTCTTTAAAAGGAGTTTGAATCATATTCAAACATAAGAGAGCCATTTCCTTAATGTTATGCTGCTGGAATTTGGACTCAAAGTTCTCTCATCTCTCATTCTTCTCCATTGCTTGATGCTTCAAGCATTCCCTTCCATTCCCTATCTTATATAGACTCCCACAAGTCGTTCTTGGCCCGGAGTATAGTAGGGAAGACTCTAGAGGTTGTCCAAGGAGCATAGGAGAGGCAAACACCACAAGGAGTTCAACATAAGTGAGCTACAAAGGTTGGTGTTTTCTAAACTCTCTATTCTGTCTTTTCTAGAACATGCATGCTTTAGGAGTAAAATTGAATGTCTTAAGTGCTTTCGATCTTCAATTGCTTCCGCATGTGTAATATGTACACCTTCAATTTTCTCGAGACTGTCAAGGATGATAAGGAGACATAATTTTTGCACCTAACTCAGGGAAATATGTCAGTGGTGCAATATGAGAGGAAATTCACTGAGCTCTCTTGCTTTGCTCCGGATTTGGTCAGCACGCCAGATCGAAAAATCAAGAGGTTCGTTAAGGGCCTCCGAGAGGAAATTAGAGGTACCGTTGCCTTGAGCGCACCCACAACTTTTGCTGAGGCAGTCAGAGGTGCTTTGATTATGGACAAGAACGTGGCAAAGAAATTGCAACCTCAGTGGGGAGAAGCTTTGGCATCGGGAGTCAAAAGGAAGCCTCCACCTTTTGTCGGACAACCTCAGAAGGCCCCATGACAGCAGATTCAGGGGAAAGCTCTTGCTCTTCCCTTTTGCAATTCTTGTGACAAATACCACTTTGGACCATGCTAGGTGGGTGGAAGGGTATGCTTCAAGTGTGGGAAGGAAGGGCATTATGCAAGGCAGTGTCCAACCAAGAATGAAGCCAACGCAGAAAGACCAGTTCCAAAAGCCCAGGTTACGCCAGCTCAGGGTGGTAATCAAAAGGCGCATGTCTTTGCCCTCACAAAAGAAGAAGCTAATGAGGTGGATACCGTGGTCACAGGTACGCTCTCTCTAAACTGACTTTTGTTTAAATTGCTTGATTGTTTGTTTCATTCTTGTTTTTTTTTTTTTTTGCTACTTTAGGAACCATTCTTGTTCTGAATGTCCCTGCCTTTGTATTGTTTGACTTGGGGTCGAGTCATTCTTTTATCTCTTCGATGTTTGTTAGCCAAGCAAAACTCGAGCTAGAGCCTCTAGGGTATATTCTTTCGGTGTCCACACCCTCGAGTTCAATATTATTTGCTCAACAAGTGATAAAGTTGGGTGAAGTTTCTGTTGCAGGCCAGGCCTTTGGGGCAAAGTTGATCAAGTTAGATATGCATGACTTTGATGTAATCCTAGGTATGAATTGGTTGGCTAGTAATGGAGCTACCATTGATTGTGCTAAGAAGAAAATGATCTCAAGTTGCCTTTAGGTCAACGATTTAAGTTTAAAGGTTCAAGGAATCAGAGTCCTAAGGTAGTTTCTGCGTTGAAAGCCAAACATCTATTGCAACATGGCGTATGGGCTTACCTAGCCAATGTGGTTGATGTTAGCAAGGAATCTCTCAGCCTGGACTCCGTCCCCGTGGTAAGGGATTTTGCAGATGTCTTTCCGGATGACCTTCCTGAAGGGGATAAAAGCCCCTACGCAGCAAAAGCGCATCGATTGGACCTTACGCTGTATATTAATTAACATTAAAATATAGTTACGAAAAGGCAAAATATAAACTTTAACATGCTTTAAAGTTGCTGTAAATAGCTATAAACATGCTTGAAAGTTAAATGTAATTTATTTTAATGCTTTTCTAAAGAAATGGGAAAGAACCGTTACAAACCTTCGTCTTAGACTTGACCGTTCTTCGCCAACGACGCTTCAACGAACGAAAACGCAACAACCCTCTTGTCTTTATTCGTTGGGAATTTCTTCTTGAAGGACACAATAACCACAGAGGTTACACCGGTATGTCTCTAAGTCTAGGAGACAAAAGACTTGTGGGAGTCTTTCTCTAAGAGGGAGGCTAGAGAGAATTCTAGGGTTTTGTCTTGTGAGTGTAAGAGCAAGAGGAGAGTACTGAACCAATTAGGTCTAGTGTTCTATTTATAGAAGAGATGCCATGAATAAAATATTCAATTAAATCAATCTTTTCCAAAATTGATTCAATCTTATTCCTTATTTAATCAATCTAAGATCAATCAATTCCATAATTGATTAATCCTTTCCACAAATGACTAATTACTTCCATAAGTGATTAGATCATTTCCATAAATGATTAATCACTTCCTTAAGTGATTAATTATTTCCATAATTGATTAATTCCCGGTTAATGAATTCTTTAATTAATTAACCACCAATTAAATATCACATATTTAATTTCCGGCATTGAATTAATTAATTTGCCCAAATAGATTTTAGGCCTTAAAATTAATTAATTCATTATTTGAACACTTTCAAATTTCCATAAATTTAATAAGACTTAAATTTATATTAATATTTGAATTTCTTCAAATATTAATTTCTCTCATAATAATATATCAATATATATATTATATTGTTTCCCTTAGTAAATTGAACACTTTCAATTTACATTTATTACTTAGTTGCCTCAAATTACTTTATGAGCTACCAGTGGGACCTAATGGACCTGCAGATTAGAAGCTCCAACGATGTGAGATTAATTGGTCAAGCTCATTAACCAAATCAATCAATATTCGTTAACTGTGTGTACATTCCACTATAGACTCACAGTTGCACTCTTCTCACTGCATACATATTTTCTGTGTCCACGGATATAGACTAATATCGACTAGTTAGTCCTTCACGAGTGTCCGTAACACCAGCTAGGTCAAATTACCGCTTTACCCCTAGGTTACTTCTATTTCCTTAAGTACCAGTTCTCCTCTAATGAACAACCTGTTTGTGGTCCAACCATCAAACAGAAAACCCTCTCGTGCCATTGAGAGGGTAGAGCCCTTTGTTCAAGACTCGGAGTCACCACTTAAGGGAACACTCATCTGCTTTCCTAAAGTCGGGAAGGAGTGAATTCCATCTTGTACGATTATGTTCCCAGCTCCCCATTCGGTCTTATCCCCAAAATGGTAGGCTTATTGAGTCGGTGTATTGGCCATTTTCACCCATACAAATCAAAGGACAATCCCTCATGAGTAGGAGTCCATAATCAACTATGGATTAAGACTAAGTTGTCTAGGTCATCCTAGTGAAATAGAAAACCAACTAGTTAACGGTGTTATAACCAGTGGCCACTATTTCGCGGTCCGGTCTTATGCAAACTCATTGCATAGGATACCCCCACTCGCATGTCTCCTACACGAACGCGTTGGATCGTAGCTTTTGTATCAAATACAAAGTGGGCCGTATCCATAGTGTTGCCAGGATAAGGCACCCAGTCTTATCCCTATACTATAGACCTTTTAGGCTGTTTCTTGAACAGTGATCCCCATATGTCACCACATATAGTTCAAGACTCATATTACAACCTAGGATGTCTAGTTTATTGGATTATGGTTATTTTTGGCAAAGACAAATATAAAATAACTAATAACATTTAATGGAAAAATATATCAATATTATTTCATTAATATCCAATCAATGGTTACATTCACTATCTATGAGTTTTAGGGAATAAAACCAACATTTCCTGGGCTACCTTTGACTTGGGAAATAGACTTTTTCATAGACCTCCTACCTGGGACAACCTCGTTATCGAAAGCACCGAATCGTATGGCTCCAACGAAGTTGAAGGAACTGAAAGTGCAGTTGGAAGAACTCCTGGAGAAGGATTTAACCGTCCTAGTGTTTCTCCATGGGGTGCTCCAGTCTTGTTTGTAAAAAAGAAAGATGGTTCCATGAGGCTTTGCATTGACTATTGGGAGCTGAACAGGGTGACCGTGAAAAATAAATACCCTCTCCCTCGCATTGATGATCTATTTGATCAGCTGCAAGGAGCCAAGGTATTCTCGAAGATCAACATGTGTTCTGGTTACCATCAGTTGAGAATGAAGGAAGCTGACATTCCAAAGACTGCCTTCAAGACCAGGTATGGACATTGCGAATTCACGGTGATGTCCTTTGGACTTATCAATGCTCCTGCGGCCTTTATGGATCTTTTGAATCGAGTGTTTAAAAGCTTCCTTGACTCATTTGTGATAGTTTATTGATGACATCCTGGTCTTTTCCAAGAGCAAGGAGCAACATGAGCAACACCTGATTCAGGTTTTTGAAGCCTTAAGGAGTAATGAGTTGTATGCTAAATTTTCAAAGTGCGAGTTTTGGTTGGATGAAGTGGCGTCCCTTGATCATGTAGTCACCCAAGATGGTATCACAGTGGATTCTGCTAAGGTGGCAAATCATATTTAATTGTATTTCTCTCAATTAATAAATTTTAATCTCAAATTAAACTTTATATTATAATGTATCACATACATTATATTAATTATATCTCATACAATTAACTTGATTTCCCATAATGGATTTTGAACTATTCAAATTTCTTTCAAGACTAATTGTTCCTAATTACCCTTTATGAGCTAGCAGAGGGACCTAATGCACTTACATATCAGAAGCTCCATGATATGAGACTCATTAATCAATTTAACCAATATTCATTAACTGTGGGTCACTCCACTAAAGATCCATAACTGCACTCTTCTCACTATAGAATGTTTCTGTGTCCACGGATATAGAGCAATATTGGTAATTCAATCCTTCACGAGTGTTCGTAATGCCAACTGAGTCAAATTACCGTTTTACCCCTAGGTTACCTCTGTCTCCTTAAGTATCATTGATTCCTCTAATGAACAACCCGTTTATGGTCCAACCAGTAAACGAAAGTTCCTCTCAGGCTAGGAGAGGATGGGTGCCCTTGTTTAAGACCCGAAATTAACCCTTAAGGGAACACTCATTTACTTGCCCTAAAGACGAGAAGGAGTGAATTCCATCTTGTGTTCTTATGTTCCCAGCCCTACTCAGTCTTATCCTGAAATGGTAGGCTTATTGAGTCGGTGAATCCGATCACTTTCACCCATACAAATCTAAGGATAATCCCTCATGAAAAGGAGTCCATAACACACCCAGGATTAAAATTGAGATACCTAAGTCATCCTATTGAAATAGAAACCTAACTAGTCAACGATGTTACATCTAGTGGTTACCATTTTGCGGTCCGATCTTTTGCAAACTCATTGCATAGGATACCCCCACTCGCATGTCCACTACATGAACGCGTTGGATCAGTGCATTTGTATCGAATACAAAGTGGACCGTATCACATAGTGTTACCAGGATAAGGTACCCAAACCTTATCCCTATACTATAGACTTTTTAGGTTGTTACTTGAACATTGATCCCCATGTCTCCACATACAGTTCAAGTTTCATAAAACAACCTTGGATGTTTAATTTATTGTATTTAAGGTTAATTGTGGCAAGACTAAGAATAATAGATTCAATTACTCCTTATTGAATAATTTCAATAACTTTTTATTGATATTAATTAATTTGTTACATTTACTATCCACGAGTTTTAGGGCATAAAACCTAACAAAACCCCTCTTTAGTTACCTAACAAGCACAAAAGAATTTAAAAATAAACCGATTGTTCCTTGTGATCGATCGTGACCATTATTGCTACAAGTTAGCTTTAGGAATCATGGATTATAAATTTATTTGACCCGAAGCCTCGACAACTTTGGTCCGTTAGGGTCTTACCTCTTCAGGTTGATTTACAAGATCCCAAATAGAATTGAAGTACATAGACTCAATTTCAAGGTCCATGTCTTTGACCCATTGGTCCTTGTCTACATCATTCATTGCCTTTTTATAAGACAATGAATCTTCTAAGCCATCATCAAATTTGAGGACACGAGTTTCAGTTAAACCCAAGTAACAGTCAGGTTGTGATATAATCCTCTCACTATGGCAAGACACTCTGAACGATTGAGAAAGATGAGACTAGCCTGAAGAACTGGATTATTCATTAACTCTGGAAGAAGGACCAACTTCATCAACTGAATGATTGGAATTCCGTAATTTCGTAAAGTTGAAGCGTGATTGGGACCGATTCGTAATTAATTATGTTTAATCTAAAATACCAATACATTGGCAATAATCTTAGAACTATTCTAAATTTGTATTAAGGCTAAGCATACAAAAATATTAGATCTAAATCTAATTTATATAGTAACAAATTACTTACTCTCGTTGACGACTCACATTAAATTCACCAACTGCTTGTGAAATAATCACGAACTACTGCGAGCACTACCACTATGGCTACACCGGTATGACTCTGAGACTTCTAGAGGCAGGAGACTGGTGGGAGTCTAGAGGGAGCCTTCAAGGGAATTCTCTGAGAGTAGGAGAATGAATGAGATGTCTTTCACCCCACCCCAGGAATCCTATTTATAGGAAAATACCAAGACCTTTTCCTAATAGGAAAAAGTCATGAATATGATCAAATCTATTATCTTATTCATATCTAATTTTAATAAATAAATAAATAATTCCATAATTAATTAATTACCCAATTAAATATCACATTTTTAATCTTAGGGATTTTATTAAATTGTTAATATGAATCCAATTCATATTAATTATTTGAACTATTTCAAATCTTTTCTCTCAATAATTAATTTTGAATTTAATTCAAAATTATATTATAAAGTTTCATAAACTTTATATTATAATTCATCAATATACATTATATGATTCCCCTAAATACATTGAACACTTTCAATTTACAATTTATACTTAATTGCGTCAAGTTCTTTATGAGCTACCAGTGGGACCTAATGGATCTACATATCAGAAGCTCCAACGATACGAGACTAATTGGCTAAACTCATCAACCAAGTCAGTCAACATTCGTTAACTGTGGTTCACTCCACTAAAGACCCACAACTGCACTCTTCTCACACTAGAATATTTCTGTGTCCACGGATATCGACCAATGCAGTAAGTCAATCCTTCACGTGTGTTCGTAACACCAGCTGGGTCATTATCGTTTTACCCCTGGGTTACCTTTGGTTCCTTAAGTACCACTAATCCCTCTAATGAACAAGTTGTTTAGGGTCCAACCACTAAATAAGAGTTCCTCTCGGGTCAGGAGAGGACGATTCGCCCCGAAATCAGCCCTTAAGGGAACACACATCTACTTACCCTAATAGGGGAAGGAGTGAATTCCATCTTGTTGTTGTGGGACTACCTAATCTTGAATGGGAAAAACTCTTAGGGCTCGTTTGGCCCTCCGAATAGGATAAAAAAATTGGGGACATTTTATTCAAACCCTCGTTTGGCCCGTTGAATAATCTGAACGGTGGGAAAAGAAAATCAGGCTCCCTAATTTCGTTATTCATTGCCTCTGATCTCCATCTTCAATGCTCATGATTTCCCTCTTCAATGCCCCTGATTTTGATATTCAACTCTCTCTCTCTCATCATTCACCTTTCTCACCCTTTGGATCTAGGGTTTCTGCCCTTTCTTCTTCCCATGCCTCGTCTTCTTGTCGTTTCTTCTTCCAGTCCCTCGTCTTCTCTTCGCCGGTTGTTCTTCCCATGCATCATCTTCTCTCTTGCCATTTTTTCTTCCCATGACTCGTCTTCACTCTTGCCGTTTGTTCTTCCCATGCCTCGTCTTCTCTCTTGCCGTTTGTTTTTCTCAGCATCTCTTTTATCTTGGTTTCTAGATCTGCAATTTCCACCAGATCTGAAACCCTTTTACTAGATCCCCTCACCGCTCTGAATAGGGTTCCCCCTCTTGCCCATTTTCCTTCGTCTCTTCGATTTTGCATGAGCGATTTCATGGGGAGGCGACTTCGGATTTGCGTAGTAGGGGGTTGTCGAAGTCGTTTCTTCGCGATTCCCTCGCCGCTCTAAGTACTGTTCCCCCTCTTACCCGTTTTCCTTTGTCTATTCGATCCTGCTCCTCTGAAGTTGGAGTATTGTGAATACCTCTTGGACAAACACAATTGAGCCACCGTTCCTCGACCGATGTGCTGCTTCACATTTATCTGTTCTTCGAAGACATTTCTATCTATATTTTGTGCTCATATATGTATATGGAAAGGTATTTTTGTGCCACCACGGGCATGGCCACTAGACATCAACCTTACCTCCCACATGTATTTTTTTTTTGTGCAACTGTAGGGAGTTAAATATTAGGTTGTCTTTCTACATATATAAATATGGACTTCTATTACATAATTTCTTCGTACGTAAGCATTTATCATTTTTACGTTCAAAATACAGAATTGAAACAAATATGGTTTTCCAATATGAAATCATGTAATAACTTCAATTGTGGAAAAATCATGACCCTAAGCCAAAGAAAGTGAACCCTTACCTTGGGTTCTTTTTGTTTCATTTGAAGTTAAACACATCATTCAACCCGTCTACCCAATACTTTCTTTTTGTAACAATTGAATCCATGTTCATTTTTTATTCATATTTGCAAACTACAATATTAGACATACGAAGTTGTTTAAGTGAATAAAAAAAATGGTCAGGAAAAAAAATCAACTTGAATATTTGATTCAGATTCTCATGTGAAACATATCAGCAATCCAAACATAGGATATTTTAACCCATACTAAAATAATCTGCATACCAAACACATATTATTTTATCCCAGACTAAAATAATCTGCATCCCAAACACAAATTATTTTATCCTAGACTATGATAATCTGCACCCCAAAAACACAGATTATTTTATCCCAGACTATAATAATCTGCACTCCAAACACATATTATTATAACCCCTAGACTATTATAATTCTCAGATTATTATAAACACCAGATATAATAACCAATTCAGCGCCCCAAACAGCCCCTTAGAGAGAAAAATTCTCTCTAGAGTTCTTGGTTTGAGAGAATATGAGAGTGAGGCTAGAATGAGACCTCAGGGTTAGGGTTCTCATAACCTTTCCTTTTATAAGAGAGGAAACCCTAATGTGAGGTTAGGAAACAATCTTGACCGTTAGATCAAGATCAAATAATTAATTGATTAAATCAATGAATTAAATGTTAATTAATTAATTAATCTCTTACACATTTAAATCTTATTTAAATGTAATTTCCTCACACAATATATAGTTTAATTAACTTAATTAAATCACATTTAATTAATTCAATTAAACTAATCAATTAATTAATTCCAATAATTAATTAATTTCATAATTAAATATCACCCATATTTAATTAATTATTCATTAGAATCATATTCTAATAATTCCCTCATAGACTATAGTTTAATTAAATCTCATTTAATTTAAACTAAATTGAATAATTAATTTATTCATGATTAATTAATTGATCTTCTAATTAAATACCATATATTTAATTAGACATATATTTGAACTCTTTCAAATATATTAATCTCTCAATTTAATAAAGTTTAACTTAAATTAGACTTTATCTTTTAATGCATCACTATACATTGTATTAATTTGTATCACATACAATTAACTTAATTCCCAATATGAATTTGAACTATTCAAATTCTCTCGAGATACAATTGTTCCTAATTACTCTTTACGAGCTAGCAAGGGGACCTAATGGACCTACAGATCAAAAGCTCCAATGATATGAGGTTAACTGATTAAACTCATTAATCAGGTTAACCAATATTCATTAACGGTGGGTCATTCCACTAAAAACCCACAACTGAGCTCTTCTCACTGTAAAACATTTCTGTGTCCACGGTTATAAACCTATGTCGGTAAGTCAATCCTTCACGAGTGTTCGTAATTACATCTGGGTCAAATTACTGTTTTACCCTTGTGTCACCTGTGGCTCCTTAAGTACCAGTGCTCCTCTAGTGAACAACATGTTTATGGTCCAACCAGTAAACAGAAAGTCCCTCTCGGGCAACCCTTTGTTCAAGACCCAGAGTCACCACTTAAGGGAACACTCATCAACTTTTCCTAGAAGCAGGAAGGTGTGAATTCCATCTTGTGTTGTCATGTCCCCAGTCCCCCACTCGGTCTTGTACCCAAGAAGGTAGGTTTATTGAGTCGGCATGCAGGCCACTCTCACCCATACTAATCAAAGGACAATCCCTCGAGAGAAGGAGTTCATGACACACTTAGGATTAAGACTGAGTTACCTAGGTCATCCTATTGAAACAATAACCTAACTAATTAATGGTGTTACATCTAGTGGTTTACTATTTCGTGGTTCGGTCTTATGCAAACTCATTGCATAGGATACCCCCGCTCGCATGTCTGCTGCATGGACGTTTTTGATCAATACGTCTGTATCAAATACAAAGAAGGGTGTATCTCATAGTGTTACCAGGATAAGGTACCCAGCCTTATCCTTGTACTATAGACCTTTTATGTTGTTACTTGAACATCGATCCTTGTATGTCTCCACATACTTGTTCAAGTTACATGCAAACAACCTTGGATCTTAGTTTATTGGATTTGGGTCAAATTGTGCAATATTTAACAATAACACTTTATTGTAGAAACTCAATAACACTTTATTGAAACAAGTATACAATTTGTTTACATTCACTATCTACGAGTTTTAGGGCATAAAACCCAATACATCCTCGGTTGCAAATTTTGAGGAGGTTATTGTTTTGCAGAATATTGTGTTTTTCAACTAGTCACCATCTCCCTTGGGTTCGATATACGAAATACTTTCCACTTTATTACTTGATAGTGTATACTTGCACTCGAGCAAGGTGTTGTGCTTGCACCACGCGCACGTCATTGGACCAAAAACTAATTGTTCATTAGAGGATCAGTGAGACTTAAGGAACAAGAGGTAACTACAAGGGTAAAACGGAACTTTTTGGCCCAGTTGTAGTTACGAACAACCTGTGAAGGATCGACTTACTAATCATGATAATATCTAGTGGACTGAAATATATCTACAGTGAGGAGAGTGTAGCTACTGGGCTATAGTAGAGTGTCCCAGTAGTTAACGAATGTTGGTTAACTAGGTTAAAGAGTTTAGCGAGTTAATCTTGGATCGTTGGTGCTCATGATCTGTAGGTTCATTAGGTCCCCCTGCTAGCTCATATCAGACTAAACCTTAGGACAATGTGATGAGAGAATTTGAATCGTCCAAATTCGGTTTAGGGAGTAAGCATTAATTATATACGATATATTTAACGTATTATAGTTTAATTATGAATTATACTATATGTAGAGTTGAATATATTTAAATATGATTTAAGTATTGCAAATGTGTATGTGATACACATTTCAATTTGAATTTTAACTATGAATAGGGATTCATATTCAAACAGTGGTTTTGAGAGAGATCGAGATTAGTGCAATTATTTATTTAATATTAGATGCAATAAATATATTTAATTAATTAATTAGAATTAATTTTATTTAAAATTAATTTGATTAATTTTGTTTAAAATTGAATTATATAATTCAAGAAATCTTGAATTTTGGGAGGTGGTGGGATTTCATGGGATTATCATGCAAGCCTTGGTTTAGACACCTAAATCACCACCTTATCCATCTCCAAATTGCTGTCAAGTCGAGCTTGAATTCAGCTGCATGGATTCCTCTTTAAATAGGTGTTAAAGATGTGCAAAATTCAAGCTTAATGTTGATGAAATTCTACCAAAATCTCAGCTCTCAAAACCATATACTCCAACTCTCTCCAGCTCTATTCTTCGCTAAAATTACTATCACAATTGGTTCCCATAAGCCGCTCTAAGGTCGAAGAATAGAGGGAAGACTCTAGCTGTGGTCCACGACGAGTTCGTGATCAGAAACAACCAACAGTGTGAAGGAATTTTGAGCTTCATTAAGGTTGGTACTCGAAACTCTGTTTTTCCTCTTTAGACAAGCATGTTTAATCCTTAAAATTGATGTAATTAGAGTGCCTAAGATCCTAATGGCACAAAATCAAGGAATTAAGTGAGATTTTACAAAATAATAAGCCCTTTTTGTACCTAATAATGTATATTTCACAAATTGTAGCTAGAAACATGCACTTGACTTGATTTTACATAATTTTACTTAATTTATTCAATAATACATCATTAATTACAAGATTTCAAAAAATAAATTTAAGTTTAAAGGCTAAATAAAATTCATAAATAAGTCTTAACATCAGCAAAAGAAAAGAAAGAATGAGATGAAAAAGAAAATATAACATTGTAATCTGTTTTAAAGTTCAAGGGTAAAAAGAGCTACCACTGTTATGATAAGTTAGGGCACCCTCCAAGCGAGTGCTCTGGATAAGGATCCTTGCAATAGTTTTTATGAAAGCTAGGCCCCGTTTGATAACCATTTGGTTTTTGGTTTTTGGTTTTTGAAAATTAGGCTTGTTTCGTTTAAATTTCCTCACCATGGTTTTCATTTTTGTTAAAGAAACACTTGAATTCCTAACCAAATTCTAAAAACAAAAACAAGTTTTTGAAAACTACTTTTTTTAGTTTACAAAAATTGGCTTAGTTTTTGAAAACTACTTTTTTTAGTTTACAAAAATTGGCTTAGTTTTTGAAAACATGAGAAGGTAGGTGAAAAGCCAAAAAAATTTAGAGTTGGAAGTGGTGTTTATAAGCTTAAAACCAAAAACCAAAAACAAAAAACCAAATGGTTATCAAACGAGGCCTTAGTTTTTGATTTCAAGCACCTAGTAATGCATTACATGTTTGCATGTTTTATTGTTCAATTGCTTGATAACTTATTCCTATTGCTAGTGCCAAAGGAAAGATAAATTGAGGGTCTTATAAACCTATTTCGAGCTTATAAAGGCTACTTTAGAAAGGCTTTGTACACACACAAGGGATGATAGGAAGAGTTTTAAAATATGTCTCATTTGTGGATTGAATGTGTTAGCTTGTCTTTTGCAAATGTTTTGATATTTTTAGCATTGAGATTTGAGTGATGTGATTTCAACCAATGATTCTATTTTTTATTTATTTTGCCTTATTTGAAGATTAGGCAAGACTTAGGTTGGGGGTAATTTGATAGCACCATAAAAGTGTTAATTTATCCTCGCAATTCTAACTAGTTTGCACTACTACAAAATCACTTTTAATGACGGCCATTGCCCGTCATTAAAGACTTTTCATGACGGGCGCGCGTCCGTCGTCTATACGAGTGTCGTCGTAACTTGTTATGACGGGCGACTTTTAATGACGGGCATTGCCCGTCATTAAAAGCTGTCCGTCATAATAAGTTACAATGACGGATGGTTTTCATGACGGTCAATGCCCGTCATGAAAAGCCGTCCGTCATCAAAAGTTCGTCATTAAAGGGTATTTTCCAACCAACCAGATTTTCAATGACGGGCATTGTCCGTCATTAAAAGTCGTCCGTCATGAAAAGTCCGTCATTAAAAGAGTTTTTGCGAACCAAATGTCCGTCATTAAATGTCATGTTTTATGACAGGCATTGTCCGTCATTATTTTGTTCATAATTTAATAAAAAAATTTGTTGGTTGCCCGGTGGCAAACCAACAATATTTTCTTCATTTGTCAACCTATAAAGAAAGTAATCTTAATTTTAAATGTGCAAAATTGTATAGAAATCAAATATTTGTCAAATTTCATTCCAATAGGCCAATGAACCAAATTTGTTCATACAATTTTTATATCAAACTTATGAATAAATTACAAACACTTACACTGCACAATGCATGAACAATAATTTTAAGTCTTTCCATTTTTGTTCTCTTCTCATTCAATAATATTGATTCAACCAAATTGAATTAAACTATTTAGGGCTCATCTACTTTACTTAAAATAATAACCAACTTGATCTTTGTCTTATACTCTCCCAAACCAAAAGCATCTTATCACATTTTGCCTTTGCCTAACACATTTTATTCCCTTCAATATTTTATTAAAGAATTACTAAAAGTAAAAACGATAAAACTTAAAAGCATTCAATCGATGTTGTTTATTTAAAATTCGTTATAGGATCATATCAAGTATAATTTTTAATTTAATAATTATTGTGATGAATTTTAATTTAGTTTATTTAGCAGTTATAATTTTTTCCCTTTTGTGCGGGATCTTTGAGTAGCAGTTTTATTTTGGAGGATAATTTTCCTTTGAATGATGTACACCACTATTTAGAAATGGACCGATACTAACAAGTCAGAAGTTGGATGGAAAATGAGTGAATGTCTATTGTTGTTTACTTTTTTTTTTTTTTGTAATCCTTCTTAACCTATCTCTTTTTAATATATGCTTGTCCTCTTCCATTTACAAGACTTTTGATCGTGAAAGACTAGCTTGACAAGATTGGTTGAATGAGGTAATATATACTATATATGCATATATCAATATGTTAACAAAAAAAAAAGTATAGATCTTAATTCAAAATGAAAGAAAATGGGTAAATGGAAACAAATTACAAACACTTACACTTACACTTAAAAGCCTCAAAATTACTAAACACCTATGATTTAAAGTCTACACCTACACTAAAAAACAAAAATTATCGTACATGCCGCTTTCATTCCTGTCACCATAATCTTGCTCGTACATCAAACTTGAAGAACCTAAGAAAAACAAATTGTAATTAAGTTCGATACAACGCCAAAACAAGAACTCACATAACAAACATATGGCCAACAACTCGAAGAACCTAATAAAATCAAATTTAGTTAACAATAAAATACACAAAAAAAAAAAAAACCAATCTCGATGAGTATCGGAAAAAATTGTGAGAAAACCAAATAAACTCCAAAAGCTTACAAAACTTTTAAAGCATCTATCCTAATTCAAACCGGTTGTTCTAGAAATTTCGACGGCATAACGACATACATATGACTAACCCAAAAATTTTTAAACCTGTTAAACAAGAGAAACACACTTCTATATGAAAAAAAATCACCTGACTACAGTCCCACAACACTTCAGGTTCACAACAAGACCCCAAATATCTTAAAACTAACCAGTTAGTTTTAACATGAAAAACTAATAAGTGACAGACTTTTAATGATGGAAAAACTATAAATATCCATCGCCTTACAACCAAAACACAAGGAATCCTACACTTAAAAGAAATGAGCTTAACATTGAAACTAATAAGTGTACAACCAGAACAAGCACATCCTACACTTAAAAGAAATGAGCTTAACATCGGAACTAATCAGTGGAGTTACAAAACTCTCCAAAGTAGCACAAGTAAATGAAAGATCATAGTTACAAAAGCTCTATGCAAGAACTTCTTAAATTAACACGATATCAGATAGAGAGATGTCATAAACAGAAAATAATGAAATACTTTGCATTCTAACCTTGATAGGGTGTTGAGCTACATGCTTACAACTTTAGTGCTCCATTATCACTTCAGAACATTTTTCTACAACCTGAAAAAAGAAATAGAACAATGTACAGTGAAGAAAAATGGGGATTATGAACCATGTACAAAGCCATGGTAAATATTTCAGCTGACTATGACTGGTCACTTTATATTTCATGACTTTTCCCATTTGAGTTTGCATTTTTTTTACACTCACGCTCCAATTCCATCACCCTCCACTGGATTCCTTGTATATGTGTTTTAAATAGAAGGTAAACTTCAAACAAACAAAGAAAAAAGTAAACTTCAAATACCTCGAGTAGTAGTCCTTTTCTCGTTGACAACAACTTGACGATCACCAATTGTGACTGGCGAAGCCTAGTGTTATTGACTTAAGAAAATTCAAAACACCAATAGAAAAGGTAAAGTGAATCCCATGTATGAAAATGAAAAGATTAAAAAAGATAAATAACTACTTAAGCTTTAAAACAGTAGGAAAAGAAATATAAACTAGGAAAATAATACACATTCAGTGTGCCTATTAAGGAACTCTGAGAAGTAAAGACCTCAAACTGTTGGAAAGTTGAGAAGCAACCATCATCAGATTATTTAGTTTGAGCATCTAATAAAGATAAAAAGCATATGTTCTTTTACGGTCTATTTTGCATAAAAACTTCCCTATAAATTCTTTTGAGAATTGTGATTGGGCAACTTTAGAAAGTTAGAACCAATATAAAATTATTCACAAACTCACGATTTTCAATAACCAAAACTCAACTAACAAGGCTATAGGAAACTAACTTATTTTGTAAGTTGGAGATTTGGAAAACAATTTCTATTGTATTAAAAAATTGCACATGTGAAAACAAAATAAGAGAAATTTTTCAAAAAGTAACAGTTGAGCATGTTTTTCCTAAATTTTTGTTCTTGAGAAACATAAGACAATTCTTAAAATTAAAACTACGCCTGTGAAACCTTTAAGCAGCTATGAATGAAGAAAAGGGTGGAAACCATAACTTTCAATAGAAAAGAAGAAAATTAAGCACCACCCAAAAGGAAAATGGGTATGAAAATGGAACAGTTCCTTTTGATTTCAGGATTCTAAGCCACTATCAGAGATCCACTGAGTACTAATGTGTTCCATTTCAATAATAATACAACTGAAAAAGCTTCAAAAATATCCATAGACTTTAAAAAACACGTTAAAAGCTCTGTTGAAAATGAATGAGAAACTTTGGTTATGATTCTCTTTTCTTCAAAGTCTTCAACTTCATCCCTCCTCATTATTATTCCCTTTTTACAATAGTTAGCACACCATTTTTGTACCCTCCACTTCATATAAAGCAAAAGAAAAAAAAAAAGTTTAAACCAAGATGTCATGATTAAAATAACAAAATACGATTGATAAGTTTCATCATAACATAATATGATGCAAAAGCACACAACAAAGGTAGACTCCAGAACACAACAACAGGCTTTTCCACCAGGGAATTATTCGCAAACACACTCTAAGAACAAGAAAAAAAAATAAGAAGACACTAATGGACTTCTAGTATGATGCAGCAACACACCAAAGACAGCTTAGTGTTTTTTAATCATCTCATATTCATTATCAAATTTATTAACAGTGATTTGTGTCGACCTTTGTGGTGGTCAATAGCTAGTCCTTAGTGGTTGGTCATGGTTGACCTGCTTTGTTTTGTGGAGTTCAAAGCATAGATGATGTGTCTCCTCCAATAATCTAAAGTTCAAAATCAAGATTTTTCTTCCAGCACAAACATGAATAATTGTGTAATTACAATAGAAAATTTAACTACAATGATCAAAGTTTGAAGACCAAAGAACAAAACAAAACATTTGAAGGCCCAACATGTTTAGAGAGAGAGAATGTCAAGGATCAAAATAGAATCTAAAGCTAACAGTTCTCATAGGTTAGAGCCAACCAACTACTATCAGTGAACTACGCAAGCTTGCATGAAGTATATATATTTGCATCTCTGCTAGATAAGCATTTGAGCTAACAAATTGCAACTCACAAATAAGATAACCAATAACCTACTTTATCTCAAATATAACAACAAACTCGAATAACAAAGGCAAAAAGTTTGTCCAGATCACGGTGTAAGGCATACCTGATCATTTTCTTTTCTAGTGCATTCATGAGAAACAACATCTGCTCCAACTTAGTTAGCCTAGAAGATTCACCCAAAAACAACTAGAGATTTTAAAGCAAACTAAATCAAACCTGATGAGTAGCATCTTTATAACGTTGTGCCTTAAAGCAAGTCAATCTCAAAGCACAGTGCAGACTCACATATCTAGTATCATTCAGCAAATAGTATTGATACCTACAAGTAAAATGAAATTTTGAAATCAAAAGGCAGACGTCTTTCTCATCTAAAAAGATCTCTCTTTTATTAAAACAAACAAAAACAGTACACATAGTTTAGAACTTAAAACATCCTCAATTACTACTTCATTACTTTCATCCCACTGCAAACTCGGACATAGGAAGCTGGCCACCGACGGAATCTTCATTTTTAACAACCAATACAAGTTTATGGATTACAAAAAATAATAAAAGAAAATTTAGCCGAGGAAAAAACCCATTTACTATGGTGTCAAATGAAGTTAAAAAACATGAGATAATGAATCGTTGACTATTGGTCCTTCGTGCTAATAAGAACACCCTTCTCATTATATCACTCTCTTCTATTCACAAGAATGTTTTCCATCCTTCTCATAATTCTAACACTTCAAAACAAAATGTCAAGGTTTATCCAACACCTTTTCAAAATAATAATATTAATTTGGAACGGTCCTTAACAAATAATTCATTGATCAATAAATTATTTGTAAAGTGTGATTGCATAATGCATACCAAGAGACCAAATGTCAGGTTTGAAGCTATTATGAATATCAACGAGAAGTTCAGGACACATTTCTAAAAGAAAAAAAATAAGTTCAGGACACATGTAATAATTAGGAGTTCTGACCACCTAAGCACAAATGCACAGAACACAACCATTATCTTTCGTCAAAAACAGGAACCTCTCTTTCACTCTTTAATTTAATTGACAAATAGGAGCAAATGGTCCCTTCACCTTTCTCCCAAAATAATTTAAAGGAAAGACAAATGTGAGATAAATAAATAGTTCAAAACAAGAGCTTCCAAGATTTATGTAACAGACTATAAACTTGTAGATAAAAAAGAAAGTCTTCTTAAATGGAAGGAAGCAAAGTGCATGAAGAATCAATCAACATACCATACCATTTTTTGCAAGTGAGTTGTCTACATTTAATTTCAAAAACAATTAATCAAAGTCGAAAAGCATCGGGTGTTGTAGATTCCAAATTATCTCCACTAGAAGAATTCTTTTCTCCTAGATCTGCAACATAAAAAATGCAAGTTTATGTCCAAAAAAAAAAAAAAAAAGAACAGACCATATTGCATCATGAAAACACAGACCATATGCGGCAAAGTATTATTCAATGAGCATAGTGGGGCAACATCTTGATTATTAATTAAAAATAAACTTTAATAAGAAAATTTTAAAGATATTATAGGCTTATAGCTCGTAGACTATCAACTAATAATTTTAGAAGTGATTGAAATTTCTCTAATGAAATTTACATTTGAATTCTCAGGCTAAACTAAAGAAGGGCAAAAATCTTCATTCAATCATGTTTTATAGCACTCGAGTACATCTAAGAAACTTGAGTCAAGATCCTCAATCCTAATCAACGCCTTAGACAACAAAACCTAAACCCTAGCCGTAAATACAACTACACTGGCTCAAGTTTGGAGCAAAATATAACTGAACTTCTTGAAAAAGGAGGACTCGACATTCAGAACGATTGAAATATTGATACCGAGCTCTACAAAAACTAGTTTCGTTTGGTCGCGCATAATGAAAAAGTAATTCGATCCTAGAAGCAAATGCAGAAAGAGAGTAAAGAATTTACCCTATTGTGAGCCATTGAAGAGGAATGCAGTTGCAGAGAAGCTTGGTGAAGAAGCTTGAAATGGAGCAGAGGCGTTGACTAATTTAAATGATTTGATTGTTCGGTTCCCCCTCCTCTATTTCCTTTCCAACTTTTTGCTCCAATAAAGTATGCAAGAATTTCATAGTTAATTTTTATTAGCTTTTTCAAAAGAAGCGAGAAAGAGAAGCTAGCGTGAGATCCATGAATTTGACCTCAAAGCTGGAATCAAATCTGAAGGCTGCAAAGACCCACGATCTGTGAAGATTGATCTGCGAACAAGAAGAAAAACATGGAGGTCAAGCTACAAAAGATAGTAGATCTGGACAACAAAAAATAGAGGAAGAAAACGCCAACGAGCGGAGGAGAAAAACACAAACGAAACAGCGGCAATTAGGCAGAGAAAAATCAACAAAAGTTTTGGAGAAAAACCCACGAAATCTTGGAGAAAAACCCACAACCAGCAAGGAGAATGACGATGACAACGCGCTGCGAGTGAACGGCGGTGATGAGAGTGAGAGAAAAGAGGCTTGGGAGCTTGAGCGGAGAAAATTGAACAGAGGGAGAGAGAAGAGGCGGGGAGAGGGAAAAGTGAGCTGAAAAAAAAGGGTAAAGTAAGTGAATTTCATTTTTTTAAAAAATTTCCGCCCTTTTTTTTCCGTCCGTCATTAAATACCTCCGCATTTTTCCGTCCGTCATTAAATACCTCCGCATTTTTTTCATTTTTGCGTCCGTCGTTAAATACCTCCGCATTTTTTTCATGACCGTCATTAAAGGGTTATTTTGTAGTAGTGTTGTGATAATATATGAGCTCTAATGTCTATATTGTAGGTAATTGAGTATTCAAAGACTTTAGAAGTGTTTCAGGCAAAAAGAAGCTAAAACGGAGTTAACTAGACACTTAAATGTAACCTATCCCAAACTTGAGGAACAAAAAAAAAAAAAAAATGTAATGTTTCCTTTGTTATAGGGAAAATTGTCCAACCGAAGAATAAGGCCCAAACTGGCCTGGCCCGTAATTAGAAGAGGTTGAACCGGCAAGGCGGAGAGAGAACTCCCCCCGACCCACAAGAAGTCCCTCGGCCTCGGCCCAAGGGAGAGGCCGAGGAGGAGGTCGGCCTCGGCCCACAGCCGAGGCCGACCAGGGCCAAAGGCCCGGGATAGCCAGGAAGCTGGCAGCTACGAAAACCCTAACGGGAGCTTATAAAAGAGGAGATGATACACCCACCCAGGTAAGCCTAAAAACTGCACCTAAAGAGTACATTCTGCCTGTTTCCTGACAATAGCTAACTTAAGCATCGGAGCTTCTGTGGTCAACACCACACCGGTGTATAGCGTTTATCTGTTTTGCAGGTCACGTTTCTCCCACTCAACTACAAATTCACTGTTGTCTGTCACGTGGAGCGAGGGATCAAGTCCTGAGCAAAATCTGACCATCAACAGTTGGCGCCGTCTGTGGGGAGAGGCTAACCAGAAAACGCTATTCTGTTGGATAAAGTACCGCCGCGATGGAACACGAGAATGAACCGACGATTGGCGAGGCGAATCCGTTAGCTCAGATCCAAGCCCAAGAGAACGAGATCGCAGCGATTAAGGGAAAGATGAATGAGATGGGGCAAAATCTGAGTGAGATCCTAACCTTGCTGAAAAGACCCGAGTCTGCTAGGCGCGAGGAAGAGCATTCGCACAGAGACCCTAAAAGGGGTAAGAGAATAGCCGACGAAGAAGTAGGAGATTCAGAGAGTGTAACCAGCCGAATGCCTCCTCTTGGAGATGACCCGACCCAGAAGGAAGCAGGATTAAGTCGCAAAAAGGCCCACGAGAATTCTCCGCACAAAAGAACATCAGGTACGTACACGGGAAATAATGGCAGGGCAAAATTTGAGGCTGCGCAAGGGCGAAGGGGACGGGAGATCTCTGGATGGTCAAAAGGAGAAGACAGCCACCAGATCTCCCAAAAGAAGGTAGAAAACGAGGACATCGAAGGGTTGATCGGACAGGAGGGGCCAGTCTTCACCGACGAGATAATGAAAGGGGAGGTACCCCACAAATTCAGGATACCGAACTTTCCGCAGTATGACGGGAAGAAGGATCCAAAACAACACCTAGATGCATACCAGACTTGGATGGATTTTCACGGGGCAAACGAAGCAACGAGGTGTCGAGCCTTTGCACTCACGCTCACAGGTCTGGCGAGGCAGTGGTTTGGTAAGATCCCACGACGATCGATCGGCTCATTTAGGGAGCTGGCACGGGTATTTGTTACGCAGTTCCTGGGAGCTCGCAGCCGACAGAAACCTCAGATCAACCTGCTGACAGTAAAGCAGGGATCCCGGGAAAGCTTGAAAGATTACATTAGCAGATTCAGTAACGAGGTTTTGCAGGTGGAAGGATACGATGACGGAGTTGCCCTGACCGCTGTGATCTCAGGTTTGCAGGATGAAAGGTTACTCAATTCAATCGGAGAGAGCCAGCCACGAACGTACGTGGAATTCATGACCCGAGCACAAAGGTATATAAGTGCAGAAGAGCTGTTGAAATCTAAGCAGGAAGAAAGAGAAAGTCGGGGAACACCGGTATCAAACCGACACCGGGAAGACAAGGGAAAGAGACATCAACTCGAAGGAAGAGACCGAAGTCGTTCTGAACCCTCCTCAGCCAATGGCCGAGGCCGACCTTCCAAGGAGCTGCAAGGCCGGGCAGAGCCAAAAGCCAGATTTGAAAGGTATACACCATTAACAGCTCCGCTTGAACAGGTCTTGGCTGCCATACAGGATACAAATATGCTAAAGCGCCCAGAAAGGATGAGATCAGATCCAGACAGAAGGAACAAAAATAAATACTGCATGTTCCACGGAGATCACGGCCACACGACTCGGGAGTGCATCCAGTTACGAGATGAGATAGAAACCCTAATCCGAGAAGGATACTTGAAGGAGTTCGTAGGACATGACAGGGGGAAAAGACCAGTGCAGACAGAGCCAGGCAAAGGAGGCAATAACCCAACACTCGAAATAAGGACAATCCTAGGAGGACCATCCGGAGGAGAATCGAGCAGAAAACGAAAGGCTGCAATCCGAGAAACATGGCAGGAGCACGGAGAGCAAGGTATGTACTCGCTCCTACTCGTTGAAAACTCACCAAAACTGGAGTTTACAGAGAAGGAGGCCGGAGGAATACACCACCCGCACAACGATGCGCTGGTAGTCACCCTAACAATTGCGAACGCGAAAGTTCACCGAATCCTCATTGATGGAGGAAGTTCCGCTGATGTTCTCTCAACAACCGCGTTCGACGCCATTGGTCCTTGTCTACATCATTCATTGCCTTTTTATAAGACAATGAATCTTCTAAGCCATCATCAAATTTGAGGACACGAGTTTCAGTTAAACCCAAGTAACAGTCAGGTTGTGATATAATCCTCTCACTATGGCAAGACACTCTGAACGATTGAGAAAGATGAGACTAGCCTGAAGAACTGGATTATTCATTAACTCTGGAAGAAGGACCAACTTCATCAACTGAATGATTGGAATTCCGTAATTTCGTAAAGTTGAAGCGTGATTGGGACCGATTCGTAATTAATTATGTTTAATCTAAAATACCAATACATTGGCAATAATCTTAGAACTATTCTAAATTTGTATTAAGGCTAAGCATACAAAAATATTAGATCTAAATCTAATTTATATAGTAACAAATTACTTACTCTCGTTGACGACTCACATTAAATTCACCAACTGCTTGTGAAATAATCACGAACTACTGCGAGCACTACCACTATGGCTACACCGGTATGACTCTGAGACTTCTAGAGGCAGGAGACTGGTGGGAGTCTAGAGGGAGCCTTCAAGGGAATTCTCTGAGAGTAGGAGAATGAATGAGATGTCTTTCACCCCACCCCAGGAATCCTATTTATAGGAAAATACCAAGACCTTTTCCTAATAGGAAAAAGTCATGAATATGATCAAATCTATTATCTTATTCATATCTAATTTTAATAAATAAATAAATAATTCCATAATTAATTAATTACCCAATTAAATATCACATTTTTAATCTTAGGGATTTTATTAAATTGTTAATATGAATCCAATTCATATTAATTATTTGAACTATTTCAAATCTTTTCTCTCAATAATTAATTTTGAATTTAATTCAAAATTATATTATAAAGTTTCATAAACTTTATATTATAATTCATCAATATACATTATATGATTCCCCTAAATACATTGAACACTTTCAATTTACAATTTATACTTAATTGCGTCAAGTTCTTTATGAGCTACCAGTGGGACCTAATGGATCTACATATCAGAAGCTCCAACGATACGAGACTAATTGGCTAAACTCATCAACCAAGTCAGTCAACATTCGTTAACTGTGGTTCACTCCACTAAAGACCCACAACTGCACTCTTCTCACACTAGAATATTTCTGTGTCCACGGATATCGACCAATGCAGTAAGTCAATCCTTCACGTGTGTTCGTAACACCAGCTGGGTCATTATCGTTTTACCCCTGGGTTACCTTTGGTTCCTTAAGTACCACTAATCCCTCTAATGAACAAGTTGTTTAGGGTCCAACCACTAAATAAGAGTTCCTCTCGGGTCAGGAGAGGACGATTTGCCCCGAAATCAGCCCTTAAGGGAACACACATCTACTTACCCTAATAGGGGAAGGAGTGAATTCCATCTTGTTGTTGTGGGACTACCTAATCTTGAATGGGAAAAACTCTTAGGGCTCGTTTGGCCCTCCGAATAGGATAAAAAAATTGGGGACATTTTATTCAAACCCTCGTTTGGCCCGTTGAATAATCTGAACGGTGGGAAAAGAAAATCAGGCTCCCTAATTTCGTTATTCATTGCCTCTGATCTCCATCTTCAATGCTCATGATTTCCCTCTTCAATGCCCCTGATTTTGATATTCAACTCTCTCTCTCTCATCATTCACCTTTCTCACCCTTTGGATCTAGGGTTTCTGCCCTTTCTTCTTCCCATGCCTCGTCTTCTTGTCGTTTCTTCTTCCAGTCCCTCGTCTTCTCTTCGCCGGTTGTTCTTCCCATGCATCATCTTCTCTCTTGCCATTTTTTCTTCCCATGACTCGTCTTCACTCTTGCCGTTTGTTCTTCCCATGCCTCGTCTTCTCTCTTGCCGTTTGTTTTTCTCAGCATCTCTTTTATCTTGGTTTCTAGATCTGCAATTTCCACCAGATCTGAAACCCTTTTACTAGATCCCCTCACCGCTCTGAATAGGGTTCCCCCTCTTGCCCATTTTCCTTCGTCTCTTCGATTTTGCATGAGCGATTTCATGGGGAGGCGACTTCGGATTTGCGTAGTAGGGGGTTGTCGAAGTCGTTTCTTCGCGATTCCCTCGCCGCTCTAAGTACTGTTCCCCCTCTTACCCGTTTTCCTTTGTCTATTCGATCCTGCTCCTCTGAAGTTGGAGTATTGTGAATACCTCTTGGACAAACACAATTGAGCCACCGTTCCTCGACCGATGTGCTGCTTCACATTTATCTGTTCTTCGAAGACATTTCTATCTATATTTTGTGCTCATATATGTATATGGAAAGGTATTTTTGTGCCACCACGGGCATGGCCACTAGACATCAACCTTACCTCCCACATGTATTTTTTTTTTGTGCAACTGTAGGGAGTTAAATATTAGGTTGTCTTTCTACATATATAAATATGGACTTCTATTACATAATTTCTTCGTACGTAAGCATTTATCATTTTTACGTTCAAAATACAGAATTGAAACAAATATGGTTTTCCAATATGAAATCATGTAATAACTTCAATTGTGGAAAAATCATGACCCTAAGCCAAAGAAAGTGAACCCTTACCTTGGGTTCTTTTTGTTTCATTTGAAGTTAAACACATCATTCAACCCGTCTACCCAATACTTTCTTTTTGTAACAATTGAATCCATGTTCATTTTTTATTCATATTTGCAAACTACAATATTAGACATACGAAGTTGTTTAAGTGAATAAAAAAAATGGTCAGGAAAAAAAATCAACTTGAATATTTGATTCAGATTCTCATGTGAAACATATCAGCAATCCAAACATAGGATATTTTAACCCATACTAAAATAATCTGCATACCAAACACATATTATTTTATCCCAGACTAAAATAATCTGCATCCCAAACACAAATTATTTTATCCTAGACTATGATAATCTGCACCCCAAAAACACAGATTATTTTATCCCAGACTATAATAATCTGCACTCCAAACACATATTATTATAACCCCTAGACTATTATAATTCTCAGATTATTATAAACACCAGATATAATAACCAATTCAGCGCCCCAAACAGCCCCTTAGAGAGAAAAATTCTCTCTAGAGTTCTTGGTTTGAGAGAATATGAGAGTGAGGCTAGAATGAGACCTCAGGGTTAGGGTTCTCATAACCTTTCCTTTTATAAGAGAGGAAACCCTAATGTGAGGTTAGGAAACAATCTTGACCGTTAGATCAAGATCAAATAATTAATTGATTAAATCAATGAATTAAATGTTAATTAATTAATTAATCTCTTACACATTTAAATCTTATTTAAATGTAATTTCCTCACACAATATATAGTTTAATTAACTTAATTAAATCACATTTAATTAATTCAATTAAACTAATCAATTAATTAATTCCAATAATTAATTAATTTCATAATTAAATATCACCCATATTTAATTAATTATTCATTAGAATCATATTCTAATAATTCCCTCATAGACTATAGTTTAATTAAATCTCATTTAATTTAAACTAAATTGAATAATTAATTTATTCATGATTAATTAATTGATCTTCTAATTAAATACCATATATTTAATTAGACATATATTTGAACTCTTTCAAATATATTAATCTCTCAATTTAATAAAGTTTAACTTAAATTAGACTTTATCTTTTAATGCATCACTATACATTGTATTAATTTGTATCACATACAATTAACTTAATTCCCAATATGAATTTGAACTATTCAAATTCTCTCGAGATACAATTGTTCCTAATTACTCTTTACGAGCTAGCAAGGGGACCTAATGGACCTACAGATCAAAAGCTCCAATGATATGAGGTTAACTGATTAAACTCATTAATCAGGTTAACCAATATTCATTAACGGTGGGTCATTCCACTAAAAACCCACAACTGAGCTCTTCTCACTGTAAAACATTTCTGTGTCCACGGTTATAAACCTATGTCGGTAAGTCAATCCTTCACGAGTGTTCGTAATTACATCTGGGTCAAATTACTGTTTTACCCTTGTGTCACCTGTGGCTCCTTAAGTACCAGTGCTCCTCTAGTGAACAACATGTTTATGGTCCAACCAGTAAACAGAAAGTCCCTCTCGGGCAACCCTTTGTTCAAGACCCAGAGTCACCACTTAAGGGAACACTCATCAACTTTTCCTAGAAGCAGGAAGGTGTGAATTCCATCTTGTGTTGTCATGTCCCCAGTCCCCCACTCGGTCTTGTACCCAAGAAGGTAGGTTTATTGAGTCGGCATGCAGGCCACTCTCACCCATACTAATCAAAGGACAATCCCTCGAGAGAAGGAGTTCATGACACACTTAGGATTAAGACTGAGTTACCTAGGTCATCCTATTGAAACAATAACCTAACTAATTAATGGTGTTACATCTAGTGGTTTACTATTTCGTGGTTCGGTCTTATGCAAACTCATTGCATAGGATACCCCCGCTCGCATGTCTGCTGCATGGACGTTTTTGATCAATACGTCTGTATCAAATACAAAGAAGGGTGTATCTCATAGTGTTACCAGGATAAGGTACCCAGCCTTATCCTTGTACTATAGACCTTTTATGTTGTTACTTGAACATCGATCCTTGTATGTCTCCACATACTTGTTCAAGTTACATGCAAACAACCTTGGATCTTAGTTTATTGGATTTGGGTCAAATTGTGCAATATTTAACAATAACACTTTATTGTAGAAACTCAATAACACTTTATTGAAACAAGTATACAATTTGTTTACATTCACTATCTACGAGTTTTAGGGCATAAAACCCAATACATCCTCGGTTGCAAATTTTGAGGAGGTTATTGTTTTGCAGAATATTGTGTTTTTCAACTAGTCACCATCTCCCTTGGGTTCGATATACGAAATACTTTCCACTTTATTACTTGATAGTGTATACTTGCACTCGAGCAAGGTGTTGTGCTTGCACCACGCGCACGTCATTGGACCAAAAACTAATTGTTCATTAGAGGATCAGTGAGACTTAAGGAACAAGAGGTAACTACAAGGGTAAAACGGAACTTTTTGGCCCAGTTGTAGTTACGAACAACCTGTGAAGGATCGACTTACTAATCATGATAATATCTAGTGGACTGAAATATATCTACAGTGAGGAGAGTGTAGCTACTGGGCTATAGTAGAGTGTCCCAGTAGTTAACGAATGTTGGTTAACTAGGTTAAAGAGTTTAGCGAGTTAATCTTGGATCGTTGGTGCTCATGATCTGTAGGTTCATTAGGTCCCCCTGCTAGCTCATATCAGACTAAACCTTAGGACAATGTGATGAGAGAATTTGAATCGTCCAAATTCGGTTTAGGGAGTAAGCATTAATTATATACGATATATTTAACGTATTATAGTTTAATTATGAATTATACTATATGTAGAGTTGAATATATTTAAATATGATTTAAGTATTGCAAATGTGTATGTGATACACATTTCAATTTGAATTTTAACTATGAATAGGGATTCATATTCAAACAGTGGTTTTGAGAGAGATCGAGATTAGTGCAATTATTTATTTAATATTAGATGCAATAAATATATTTAATTAATTAATTAGAATTAATTTTATTTAAAATTAATTTGATTAATTTTGTTTAAAATTGAATTATATAATTCAAGAAATCTTGAATTTTGGGAGGTGGTGGGATTTCATGGGATTATCATGCAAGCCTTGGTTTAGACACCTAAATCACCACCTTATCCATCTCCAAATTGCTGTCAAGTCGAGCTTGAATTCAGCTGCATGGATTCCTCTTTAAATAGGTGTTAAAGATGTGCAAAATTCAAGCTTAATGTTGATGAAATTCTACCAAAATCTCAGCTCTCAAAACCATATACTCCAACTCTCTCCAGCTCTATTCTTCGCTAAAATTACTATCACAATTGGTTCCCATAAGCCGCTCTAAGGTCGAAGAATAGAGGGAAGACTCTAGCTGTGGTCCACGACGAGTTCGTGATCAGAAACAACCAACAGTGTGAAGGAATTTTGAGCTTCATTAAGGTTGGTACTCGAAACTCTGTTTTTCCTCTTTAGACAAGCATGTTTAATCCTTAAAATTGATGTAATTAGAGTGCCTAAGATCCTAATGGCACAAAATCAAGGAATTAAGTGAGATTTTACAAAATAATAAGCCCTTTTTGTACCTAATAATGTATATTTCACAAATTGTAGCTAGAAACATGCACTTGACTTGATTTTACATAATTTTACTTAATTTATTCAATAATACATCATTAATTACAAGATTTCAAAAAATAAATTTAAGTTTAAAGGCTAAATAAAATTCATAAATAAGTCTTAACATCAGCAAAAGAAAAGAAAGAATGAGATGAAAAAGAAAATATAACATTGTAATCTGTTTTAAAGTTCAAGGGTAAAAAGAGCTACCACTGTTATGATAAGTTAGGGCACCCTCCAAGCGAGTGCTCTGGATAAGGATCCTTGCAATAGTTTTTATGAAAGCTAGGCCCCGTTTGATAACCATTTGGTTTTTGGTTTTTGGTTTTTGAAAATTAGGCTTGTTTCGTTTAAATTTCCTCACCATGGTTTTCATTTTTGTTAAAGAAACACTTGAATTCCTAACCAAATTCTAAAAACAAAAACAAGTTTTTGAAAACTACTTTTTTTAGTTTACAAAAATTGGCTTAGTTTTTGAAAACTACTTTTTTTAGTTTACAAAAATTGGCTTAGTTTTTGAAAACATGAGAAGGTAGGTGAAAAGCCAAAAAAATTTAGAGTTGGAAGTGGTGTTTATAAGCTTAAAACCAAAAACCAAAAACAAAAAACCAAATGGTTATCAAACGAGGCCTTAGTTTTTGATTTCAAGCACCTAGTAATGCATTACATGTTTGCATGTTTTATTGTTCAATTGCTTGATAACTTATTCCTATTGCTAGTGCCAAAGGAAAGATAAATTGAGGGTCTTATAAACCTATTTCGAGCTTATAAAGGCTACTTTAGAAAGGCTTTGTACACACACAAGGGATGATAGGAAGAGTTTTAAAATATGTCTCATTTGTGGATTGAATGTGTTAGCTTGTCTTTTGCAAATGTTTTGATATTTTTAGCATTGAGATTTGAGTGATGTGATTTCAACCAATGATTCTATTTTTTATTTATTTTGCCTTATTTGAAGATTAGGCAAGACTTAGGTTGGGGGTAATTTGATAGCACCATAAAAGTGTTAATTTATCCTCGCAATTCTAACTAGTTTGCACTACTACAAAATCACTTTTAATGACGGCCATTGCCCGTCATTAAAGACTTTTCATGACGGGCGCGCGTCCGTCGTCTATACGAGTGTCGTCGTAACTTGTTATGACGGGCGACTTTTAATGACGGGCATTGCCCGTCATTAAAAGCTGTCCGTCATAATAAGTTACAATGACGGATGGTTTTCATGACGGTCAATGCCCGTCATGAAAAGCCGTCCGTCATCAAAAGTTCGTCATTAAAGGGTATTTTCCAACCAACCAGATTTTCAATGACGGGCATTGTCCGTCATTAAAAGTCGTCCGTCATGAAAAGTCCGTCATTAAAAGAGTTTTTGCGAACCAAATGTCCGTCATTAAATGTCATGTTTTATGACAGGCATTGTCCGTCATTATTTTGTTCATAATTTAATAAAAAAATTTGTTGGTTGCCCGGTGGCAAACCAACAATATTTTCTTCATTTGTCAACCTATAAAGAAAGTAATCTTAATTTTAAATGTGCAAAATTGTATAGAAATCAAATATTTGTCAAATTTCATTCCAATAGGCCAATGAACCAAATTTGTTCATACAATTTTTATATCAAACTTATGAATAAATTACAAACACTTACACTGCACAATGCATGAACAATAATTTTAAGTCTTTCCATTTTTGTTCTCTTCTCATTCAATAATATTGATTCAACCAAATTGAATTAAACTATTTAGGGCTCATCTACTTTACTTAAAATAATAACCAACTTGATCTTTGTCTTATACTCTCCCAAACCAAAAGCATCTTATCACATTTTGCCTTTGCCTAACACATTTTATTCCCTTCAATATTTTATTAAAGAATTACTAAAAGTAAAAACGATAAAACTTAAAAGCATTCAATCGATGTTGTTTATT
This sequence comes from Luffa acutangula, assembly GCA_036850905.1. Classification (NCBI taxonomy): domain Eukaryota; kingdom Viridiplantae; phylum Streptophyta; class Magnoliopsida; order Cucurbitales; family Cucurbitaceae; genus Luffa; species Luffa acutangula. Next base: position 20,208,527 of record CM072088.1, on the reverse strand, counting down.
TAAAATTCGTTATAGGATCATATCAAGTATAATTTTTAATTTAATAATTATTGTGATGAATTTTAATTTAGTTTATTTAGCAGTTATAATTTTTTCCCTTTTGTGCGGGATCTTTGAGTAGCAGTTTTATTTTGGAGGATAATTTTCCTTTGAATGATGTACACCACTATTTAGAAATGGACCGATACTAACAAGTCAGAAGTTGGATGGAAAATGAGTGAATGTCTATTGTTGTTTACTTTTTTTTTTTTTTGTAATCCTTCTTAACCTATCTCTTTTTAATATATGCTTGTCCTCTTCCATTTACAAGACTTTTGATCGTGAAAGACTAGCTTGACAAGATTGGTTGAATGAGGTAATATATACTATATATGCATATATCAATATGTTAACAAAAAAAAAAGTATAGATCTTAATTCAAAATGAAAGAAAATGGGTAAATGGAAACAAATTACAAACACTTACACTTACACTTAAAAGCCTCAAAATTACTAAACACCTATGATTTAAAGTCTACACCTACACTAAAAAACAAAAATTATCGTACATGCCGCTTTCATTCCTGTCACCATAATCTTGCTCGTACATCAAACTTGAAGAACCTAAGAAAAACAAATTGTAATTAAGTTCGATACAACGCCAAAACAAGAACTCACATAACAAACATATGGCCAACAACTCGAAGAACCTAATAAAATCAAATTTAGTTAACAATAAAATACACAAAAAAAAAAAAACCAATCTCGATGAGTATCGGAAAAAATTGTGAGAAAACCAAATAAACTCCAAAAGCTTACAAAACTTTTAAAGCATCTATCCTAATTCAAACCGGTTGTTCTAGAAATTTCGACGGCATAACGACATACATATGACTAACCCAAAAATTTTTAAACCTGTTAAACAAGAGAAACACACTTCTATATGAAAAAAAATCACCTGACTACAGTCCCACAACACTTCAGGTTCACAACAAGACCCCAAATATCTTAAAACTAACCAGTTAGTTTTAACATGAAAAACTAATAAGTGACAGACTTTTAATGATGGAAAAACTATAAATATCCATCGCCTTACAACCAAAACACAAGGAATCCTACACTTAAAAGAAATGAGCTTAACATTGAAACTAATAAGTGTACAACCAGAACAAGCACATCCTACACTTAAAAGAAATGAGCTTAACATCGGAACTAATCAGTGGAGTTACAAAACTCTCCAAAGTAGCACAAGTAAATGAAAGATCATAGTTACAAAAGCTCTATGCAAGAACTTCTTAAATTAACACGATATCAGATAGAGAGATGTCATAAACAGAAAATAATGAAATACTTTGCATTCTAACCTTGATAGGGTGTTGAGCTACATGCTTACAACTTTAGTGCTCCATTATCACTTCAGAACATTTTTCTACAACCTGAAAAAAGAAATAGAACAATGTACAGTGAAGAAAAATGGGGATTATGAACCATGTACAAAGCCATGGTAAATATTTCAGCTGACTATGACTGGTCACTTTATATTTCATGACTTTTCCCATTTGAGTTTGCATTTTTTTACACTCACGCTCCAATTCCATCACCCTCCACTGGATTCCTTGTATATGTGTTTTAAATAGAAGGTAAACTTCAAACAAACAAAGAAAAAAGTAAACTTCAAATACCTCGAGTAGTAGTCCTTTTCTCGTTGACAACAACTTGACGATCACCAATTGTGACTGGCGAAGCCTAGTGTTATTGACTTAAGAAAATTCAAAACACCAATAGAAAAGGTAAAGTGAATCCCATGTATGAAAATGAAAAGATTAAAAAAGATAAATAACTACTTAAGCTTTAAAACAGTAGGAAAAGAAATATAAACTAGGAAAATAATACACATTCAGTGTGCCTATTAAGGAACTCTGAGAAGTAAAGACCTCAAACTGTTGGAAAGTTGAGAAGCAACCATCATCAGATTATTTAGTTTGAGCATCTAATAAAGATAAAAAGCATATGTTCTTTTACGGTCTATTTTGCATAAAAACTTCCCTATAAATTCTTTTGAGAATTGTGATTGGGCAACTTTAGAAAGTTAGAACCAATATAAAATTATTCACAAACTCACGATTTTCAATAACCAAAACTCAACTAACAAGGCTATAGGAAACTAACTTATTTTGTAAGTTGGAGATTTGGAAAACAATTTCTATTGTATTAAAAAATTGCACATGTGAAAACAAAATAAGAGAAATTTTTCAAAAAGTAACAGTTGAGCATGTTTTTCCTAAATTTTTGTTCTTGAGAAACATAAGACAATTCTTAAAATTAAAACTACGCCTGTGAAACCTTTAAGCAGCTATGAATGAAGAAAAGGGTGGAAACCATAACTTTCAATAGAAAAGAAGAAAATTAAGCACCACCCAAAAGGAAAATGGGTATGAAAATGGAACAGTTCCTTTTGATTTCAGGATTCTAAGCCACTATCAGAGATCCACTGAGTACTAATGTGTTCCATTTCAATAATAATACAACTGAAAAAGCTTCAAAAATATCCATAGACTTTAAAAAACACGTTAAAAGCTCTGTTGAAAATGAATGAGAAACTTTGGTTATGATTCTCTTTTCTTCAAAGTCTTCAACTTCATCCCTCCTCATTATTATTCCCTTTTTACAATAGTTAGCACACCATTTTTGTACCCTCCACTTCATATAAAGCAAAAGAAAAAAAAAAGTTTAAACCAAGATGTCATGATTAAAATAACAAAATACGATTGATAAGTTTCATCATAACATAATATGATGCAAAAGCACACAACAAAGGTAGACTCCAGAACACAACAACAGGCTTTTCCACCAGGGAATTATTCGCAAACACACTCTAAGAACAAGAAAAAAAAATAAGAAGACACTAATGGACTTCTAGTATGATGCAGCAACACACCAAAGACAGCTTAGTGTTTTTTAATCATCTCATATTCATTATCAAATTTATTAACAGTGATTTGTGTCGACCTTTGTGGTGGTCAATAGCTAGTCCTTAGTGGTTGGTCATGGTTGACCTGCTTTGTTTTGTGGAGTTCAAAGCATAGATGATGTGTCTCCTCCAATAATCTAAAGTTCAAAATCAAGATTTTTCTTCCAGCACAAACATGAATAATTGTGTAATTACAATAGAAAATTTAACTACAATGATCAAAGTTTGAAGACCAAAGAACAAAACAAAACATTTGAAGGCCCAACATGTTTAGAGAGAGAGAATGTCAAGGATCAAAATAGAATCTAAAGCTAACAGTTCTCATAGGTTAGAGCCAACCAACTACTATCAGTGAACTACGCAAGCTTGCATGAAGTATATATATTTGCATCTCTGCTAGATAAGCATTTGAGCTAACAAATTGCAACTCACAAATAAGATAACCAATAACCTACTTTATCTCAAATATAACAACAAACTCGAATAACAAAGGCAAAAAGTTTGTCCAGATCACGGTGTAAGGCATACCTGATCATTTTCTTTTCTAGTGCATTCATGAGAAACAACATCTGCTCCAACTTAGTTAGCCTAGAAGATTCACCCAAAAACAACTAGAGATTTTAAAGCAAACTAAATCAAACCTGATGAGTAGCATCTTTATAACGTTGTGCCTTAAAGCAAGTCAATCTCAAAGCACAGTGCAGACTCACATATCTAGTATCATTCAGCAAATAGTATTGATACCTACAAGTAAAATGAAATTTTGAAATCAAAAGGCAGACGTCTTTCTCATCTAAAAAGATCTCTCTTTTATTAAAACAAACAAAAACAGTACACATAGTTTAGAACTTAAAACATCCTCAATTACTACTTCATTACTTTCATCCCACTGCAAACTCGGACATAGGAAGCTGGCCACCGACGGAATCTTCATTTTTAACAACCAATACAAGTTTATGGATTACAAAAAATAATAAAAGAAAATTTAGCCGAGGAAAAAACCCATTTACTATGGTGTCAAATGAAGTTAAAAAACATGAGATAATGAATCGTTGACTATTGGTCCTTCGTGCTAATAAGAACACCCTTCTCATTATATCACTCTCTTCTATTCACAAGAATGTTTTCCATCCTTCTCATAATTCTAACACTTCAAAACAAAATGTCAAGGTTTATCCAACACCTTTTCAAAATAATAATATTAATTTGGAACGGTCCTTAACAAATAATTCATTGATCAATAAATTATTTGTAAAGTGTGATTGCATAATGCATACCAAGAGACCAAATGTCAGGTTTGAAGCTATTATGAATATCAACGAGAAGTTCAGGACACATTTCTAAAAGAAAAAAAATAAGTTCAGGACACATGTAATAATTAGGAGTTCTGACCACCTAAGCACAAATGCACAGAACACAACCATTATCTTTCGTCAAAAACAGGAACCTCTCTTTCACTCTTTAATTTAATTGACAAATAGGAGCAAATGGTCCCTTCACCTTTCTCCCAAAATAATTTAAAGGAAAGACAAATGTGAGATAAATAAATAGTTCAAAACAAGAGCTTCCAAGATTTATGTAACAGACTATAAACTTGTAGATAAAAAAGAAAGTCTTCTTAAATGGAAGGAAGCAAAGTGCATGAAGAATCAATCAACATACCATACCATTTTTTGCAAGTGAGTTGTCTACATTTAATTTCAAAAACAATTAATCAAAGTCGAAAAGCATCGGGTGTTGTAGATTCCAAATTATCTCCACTAGAAGAATTCTTTTTTTCTCCTAGATCTGCAACATAAAAAATGCAAGTTTATGTCCAAAAAAAAAAAAAAAAGAACAGACCATATTGCATCATGAAAACACAGACCATATGCGGCAAAGTATTATTCAATGAGCATAGTGGGGCAACATCTTGATTATTAATTAAAAATAAACTTTAATAAGAAAATTTTAAAGATATTATAGGCTTATAGCTCGTAGACTATCAACTAATAATTTTAGAAGTGATTGAAATTTCTCTAATGAAATTTACATTTGAATTCTCAGGCTAAACTAAAGAAGGGCAAAAATCTTCATTCAATCATGTTTTATAGCACTCGAGTACATCTAAGAAACTTGAGTCAAGATCCTCAATCCTAATCAACGCCTTAGACAACAAAACCTAAACCCTAGCCGTAAATACAACTACACTGGCTCAAGTTTGGAGCAAAATATAACTGAACTTCTTGAAAAAGGAGGACTCGACATTCAGAACGATTGAAATATTGATACCGAGCTCTACAAAAACTAGTTTCGTTTGGTCGCGCATAATGAAAAAGTAATTCGATCCTAGAAGCAAATGCAGAAAGAGAGTAAAGAATTTACCCTATTGTGAGCCATTGAAGAGGAATGCAGTTGCAGAGAAGCTTGGTGAGGAAGCTTGAAATGGAGCAGAGGCGTTGACTAATTTAAATGATTTGATTGTTCGGTTCCCCCTCCTCTATTTCCTTTCCAACTTTTTGCTCCAATAAAGTATGCAAGAATTTCATAGTTAATTTTTATTAGCTTTTTCAAAAGAAGCGAGAAAGAGAAGCTAGCGTGAGATCCATGAATTTGACCTCAAAGCTGGAATCAAATCTGAAGGCTGCAAAGACCCACGATCTGTGAAGATTGATCTGCGAACAAGAAGAAAAACATGGAGGTCAAGCTACAAAAGATAGTAGATCTGGACAACAAAAAATAGAGGAAGAAAACGCCAACGAGCGGAGGAGAAAAACACAAACGAAACAGCGGCAATTAGGCAGAGAAAAATCAACAAAAGTTTTGGAGAAAAACCCACGAAATCTTGGAGAAAAACCCACAACCAGCAAGGAGAATGACGATGACAACGCGCTGCGAGTGAACGGCGGTGATGAGAGTGAGAGAAAAGAGGCTTGGGAGCTTGAGCGGAGAAAATTGAACAGAGGGAGAGAGAAGAGGCGGGGAGAGGGAAAAGTGAGCTGAAAAAAAAGGGTAAAGTAAGTGAATTTCATTTTTTTAAAAAATTTCCGCCCTTTTTTTTCCGTCCGTCATTAAATACCTCCGCATTTTTCCGTCCGTCATTAAATACCTCCGCATTTTTTTCATTTTTGCGTCCGTCGTTAAATACCTCCGCATTTTTTTCATGACCGTCATTAAAGGGTTATTTTGTAGTAGTGTTGTGATAATATATGAGCTCTAATGTCTATATTGTAGGTAATTGAGTATTCAAAGACTTTAGAAGTGTTTCAGGCAAAAAGAAGCTAAAACGGAGTTAACTAGACACTTAAATGTAACCTATCCCAAACTTGAGGAACAAAAAAAAAAAAAAAAATGTAATGTTTCCTTTGTTATAGGGAAAATTGTCCAACCGAAGAATAAGGCCCAAACTGGCCTGGCCCGTAATTAGAAGAGGTTGAACCGGCAAGGCGGAGAGAGAACTCCCCCCGACCCACAAGAAGTCCCTCGGCCTCGGCCCAAGGGAGAGGCCGAGGAGGAGGTCGGCCTCGGCCCACAGCCGAGGCCGACCAGGGCCAAAGGCCCGGGATAGCCAGGAAGCTGGCAGCTACGAAAACCCTAACGGGAGCTTATAAAAGAGGAGATGATACACCCACCCAGGTAAGCCTAAAAACTGCACCTAAAGAGTACATTCTGCCTGTTTCCTGACAATAGCTAACTTAAGCATCGGAGCTTCTGTGGTCAACACCACACCGGTGTATAGCGTTTATCTGTTTTGCAGGTCACGTTTCTCCCACTCAACTACAAATTCACTGTTGTCTGTCACGTGGAGCGAGGGATCAAGTCCTGAGCAAAATCTGACCATCAACAGTTGGCGCCGTCTGTGGGGAGAGGCTAACCAGAAAACGCTATTCTGTTGGATAAAGTACCGCCGCGATGGAACACGAGAATGAACCGACGATTGGCGAGGCGAATCCGTTAGCTCAGATCCAAGCCCAAGAGAACGAGATCGCAGCGATTAAGGGAAAGATGAATGAGATGGGGCAAAATCTGAGTGAGATCCTAACCTTGCTGAAAAGACCCGAGTCTGCTAGGCGCGAGGAAGAGCATTCGCACAGAGACCCTAAAAGGGGTAAGAGAATAGCCGACGAAGAAGTAGGAGATTCAGAGAGTGTAACCAGCCGAATGCCTCCTCTTGGAGATGACCCGACCCAGAAGGAAGCAGGATTAAGTCGCAAAAAGGCCCACGAGAATTCTCCGCACAAAAGAACATCAGGTACGTACACGGGAAATAATGGCAGGGCAAAATTTGAGGCTGCGCAAGGGCGAAGGGGACGGGAGATCTCTGGATGGTCAAAAGGAGAAGACAGCCACCAGATCTCCCAAAAGAAGGTAGAAAACGAGGACATCGAAGGGTTGATCGGACAGGAGGGGCCAGTCTTCACCGACGAGATAATGAAAGGGGAGGTACCCCACAAATTCAGGATACCGAACTTTCCGCAGTATGACGAGAAGAAGGATCCAAAACAACACCTAGATGCATACCAGACTTGGATGGATTTTCACGGGGCAAACGAAGCAACGAGGTGTCGAGCCTTTGCACTCACGCTCACAGGTCTGGCGAGGCAGTGGTTTGGTAAGATCCCACGACGATCGATCGGCTCATTTAGGGAGCTGGCACGGGTATTTGTTACGCAGTTCCTGGGAGCTCGCAGCCGACAGAAACCTCAGATCAACCTGCTGACAGTAAAGCAGGGATCCCGGGAAAGCTTGAAAGATTACATTAGCAGATTCAGTAACGAGGTTTTGCAGGTGGAAGGATACGATGACGGAGTTGCCCTGACCGCTGTGATCTCAGGTTTGCAGGATGAAAGGTTACTCAATTCAATCGGAGAGAGCCAGCCACGAACGTACGTGGAATTCATGACCCGAGCACAAAGGTATATAAGTGCAGAAGAGCTGTTGAAATCTAAGCAGGAAGAAAGAGAAAGTCGGGGAACACCGGTATCAAACCGACACCGGGAAGACAAGGGAAAGAGACATCAACTCGAAGGAAGAGACCGAAGTCGTTATGAACCCTCCTCAGCCAATGGCCGAGGCCGACCTTCCAAGGAGCTGCAAGGCCGGGCAGAGCCAAAAGCCAGATTTGAAAGGTATACACCATTAACAGCTCCGCTTGAACAGGTCTTGGCTGCCATACAGGATACAAATATGCTAAAGCGCCCAGAAAGGATGAGATCAGATCCAGACAGAAGGAACAAAAATAAATACTGCATGTTCCACGGAGATCACGGCCACACGACTCGGGAGTGCATCCAGTTACGAGATGAGATAGAAACCCTAATCCGAGAAGGATACTTGAAGGAGTTCGTAGGACATGACAGGGGGAAAAGACCAGTGCAGACAGAGCCAGGCAAAGGAGGCAATAACCCAACACTCGAAATAAGGACAATCCTAGGAGGACCATCCGGAGGAGAATCGAGCAGAAAACGAAAGGCTGCAATCCGAGAAACATGGCAGGAGCACGGAGAGCAAGGTATGTACTCGCTCCTACTCGTTGAAAACTCACCAAAACTGGAGTTTACAGAGAAGGAGGCCGGAGGAATACACCACCCGCACAACGATGCGCTGGTAGTCACCCTAACAATTGCGAACGCGAAAGTTCACCGAATCCTCATTGATGGAGGAAGTTCCGCTGATGTTCTCTCAACAACCGCGTTCGACGCCATGAAGCTGGGAAATGATCGCCTAAAGCCGAGCCTTACCCCGTTAGTAGGTTTCGGTGGAGAAAGAATCAGCCCAAGAGGAAGCGTAGAACTGCCGGTAACATTTGGAGAAGGGTTGCAGACGGTAACGCGAATGATCAACTTCCTGGTGGTCGATTGCATCCCAGCATATAATGCCATCTTGGGATGACCCACCCTACACGGACTCAGAGCTGTGCCTTCAACATACCACCAGGTCCTGAAATTCCCAACTGAAAAAGGGATAGGAGCAGTGTATGGTGAACAGAAGATGTCAAGGGAATGCTATTTTATGGCACTTAAGAACGTAGACAAAAGAATTCAAACCAAGTCAGCCCAGGGGGACAGCCAAGGCCGAGCATTTGAGGGAGCAAGCTATCCCAACTCAATGGATCATTGATTCCTTTTCATGATGTTTGTTCAGTCCATCAAACCAAAACCAGTTTTTTTTATGTTAATTAAGAATGTACTCAGTTGATTCATTTGAAATAAAAGCAATTTGAGTTTCGTTTTAAAAGTTTAAAGCCGCTTGAAGAGAGGCCCGGGGACACCCTAGGCCTCCCCAAGCCTTTGCCCCAGAAGAGTGTACGCACCCCTGGGATGAATAGAGCCGCTTGAAGAGAGGCCCGGGGACACCCTAGGCCTCCCCAAGCCTTTCCCCCAGAAGAGTGTACGCACCCCTGGGATGAATAGAGCCGCTTGAAGAGAGGCCCGGGGACACCCTAGGCCTCCCCAAGCCTTTTCCCCAGAAGAGTGCACGCACCCCTGGGATGAACAGAGCCGCTTGAAGAGAGGCCCGGGGACGCCCGAGGCCTCCCCAAGCTCGCTTCCTCAACAGAGTGAACGCACTCCTGGGATGAATGGATTGACTTGAAGAGAGGCCTGGAGACTCCCTAGACCTCCCCATGTATCTCCCTCGAAGATAAAGCATAGTAGCTGGGAAATACGGTAGCTGGAGGGACATGGAAGAAATGCTCGGCCTCATGCCCCAACCGAGGCCGAGCATCCTAGTGCCGAGGCCGAGCATCCTAGTGCCGAGGCCGAGCATCCTAGTGCAGAGACCAAGACACGTCAATCATGGACTTCTTCCTCAAAATGCCAGGTATGCCACCATTCTATTTACTCAAAAAATGCAATTTTAGGGATAATAAGTGCACATTTTGAGTGGGGGCTGAGAATAGGAAGACTTATCAATTGTCATCAATGTCATTCTTGCTGATGCTTGCTTTTCATTCCATAATGTAAGGCTTATGAATTGTCATCATCCTGCTAATTTTGGCTTTTCATGACATAAGTATGTGAGAATAGGAAGGCCTATCGATCGTTGTCATCTTGCTGCCATGATTTTAGTTGTAAATTTATGGTGAATTTTCTTATGTATATGAGGCCTATCGATCGTTGTCATCTTGCTGCCATGATTTTAGTTTCTTGTTGTAAATTTATGGTGAATTTTCTTATGTATATGGCCTTTTTCTATTCCAATGAATGGCTTGTTTAATAATTCTTGAGGCCAGCTGAGATGGTAACTGATATGGCGAATAAGTTGCTAAAAAGCGGGGAAATCCGATTTGCCATTAATAGAAAAACATAAAAAATACAAACTCATAACGGGAAAGCAGTACGTAAGTAGAAACCGAAAGCCAGAAATACAAAGAGTCAGATTTGAAGAAAGTCAGAGGCGCCACTAGGGGTCCGTTCACCGGGCGTCGTCCTCGGAGGGAATATCCATATCCTCCCTTCCGCTCGAGGAGCTATCAGATACCGGGTAGGCATCAGGGTTGGCACACATGCCAGATATCTCACCACGGACGGTAGAAGGATCGAAAGAGGTGTCGTGCTTCTTGGCGCGCTTTAATGCCCACTTGGCTCCATAGGCCCAGATCTCATTCTGCATGAGGATAAACTCATCAGTCTTTCTGTATGCCTCGGCCAAGTACTCCGCGTCGGCGAGGTGGGCCTTGGCTTCGGCAAGCTGGACCTTGGTCCTGCTGAGTTCTGCCCTGTTGAGCTCCAAGTCCACCTTCACGTCCGCCAGGAGCCTATTCGCACGGTCTAGGCTCTCCTGGGCTTGAGCAAGCTCGGAGCGGGGCACACAATGCCTCTGCAGGTCATTAATCCTGTTGGCCATGCTAATAGATGAAGCAGTAACCAAGGAGAAAACCTGTAGAGAAAAAAGAACCTCGAAAGTTAGTAACCACCCCAGAGGAAGGCAAGACAGCACGTTAGTAAGCCAACCTCACGAAGCTGGCGCTGAGCTACACGGAATCCGCGGGCGGGGTCGTTGAAGCCAGATTCACCATCCGGCTGATGAGAGTGTAATCCTTGCCAGCAGACGAAGTCTTGAGCCAAAGCGTCAGCCTCACTCCCTGCCGTAGAATACCCTCCCGGTAGGTCGAACACTGGAACTCCCAACTCCCTACTGCCAGAAGCAGGGGGAACCGGGGGACGACGATTGCGGTTGGATCTGCGTAGGCCTGCGGCAGAAGACCGTGGAGGGACGTCCGACTCATCCTCAGTAACTATGGTGACATCAGGACGGGATGAACCAACTTCATTAACAGCCTTCTTCCCCTTCTTACGTTCCCCAAAAACGGAGCGGGGCGCCATGGCTGCTACGACGAAAAAGAGGGTCGGTATATTAAAACGGTCAAGAAAGTGAGTAAAAGCAAGAGTCGCTAAGGATTGAGAGGTTTACCTGATCGAGGACGAGCAAGGCCGACTGACAGTAAATTTTCCTGTTTGACAAGGTCGGGACCAAAACGATGGACGAGATCGATCTCCTGGATGATTTCGCCAAACTCTCGTGCTTCACTCGAGCGCCGCACCCTTCTCTGAACTGTATAAGGGACAACAAGAACAGTGAGTTAGAAGAATCGGCAAAAAACCCAAAGACAAACAATTCAACGTACCATACTCTCCAAAAACTGTCGGAACATCAAAAGGATTATAATTCGGCCCGCTCTCCCGCCAATTTCCACTCACAAAAAACCAATTTTTTAACCAATCTTTAACAGAAGTCGGGTTATGTACTATGACCCCTTTTCTAGCGCTTATGTAGTAAAACAAGTGTCCTATGTTAGGATTACGATTAATAGAATGAAGAGAAAAGAAAATATCGGTGGACATGGAAGCCCCTTGTTTGCACCAAGCCCATAAAACAATACAACCGATTAGGTGGCTCCACCCGTTGGGTACAATTTGGGCAGGAGCCAGACCCGTAACAACAAGAAAGTGTTGAAGAAGAAGAGGAAGCGGGAGGCGAACGCCAAATTTGAACATAGCAGGATAAAAAGCAACTTCACCCTCAGGAGGATGAGCGAAACTCTCTTGAGGACCGGGAACCCTTAGGTGCACATCTTCGGGGATGTCATACTCACACCGCATACGCTCAAGTTGAGCAGCGGTTACTGAGGATGACAAAGCCGAAGGATGAGCGGAGGGCCCAAAGTCACTATCCTCTGAGAAGGAAGAATCATCGTCGTAACCAGAACTGTAAGACGCCTCCTCGGGGTAAAATTCACCGGGGGAGGAAGTAGTACCATCGCTGTCCATAATGTAAGAATGAGGGAGAAAGGAAGAACTACCTTGAAAATGAGAGCTATAAAAGAAAGGATGGAGGCAAGGGATAGTGATCTAAACAAGATGAGAAAGGGGGCTATTTATAGGACAAAAGGGAAGGAAGTCTCGGCAAATAAATAATAATAAAAAAAAAAAATGAAAGAAGTGATTGGACAGATCAAAGCTAGGCCTGCCACGGCAGGCCTAGTCTGCTCGGCCTCGGCCAATCGCCGAGGCCGAGCGCGCCTGCTGCGACTGCAGCAGGCGCACAGTCACGCCAGGTAGACGTCTGGCGTGACATGACCGAGGCTGGAACGCCTCGGTCACGCGCCGAGCTAGGCCTGCTACGGCAGGCCTAGCCTGCTCGGCCTCGGCCAATTGCCGAGGCCGAGCGCGCCTGCTGCAACTGCAGCAGGCGCACAGTCACGCCAGGCAGACGCCTGGCGTGACGTGACCGAGGCTGGAACGCCTCGGTCACGAGCCGAGCTAGGCCTGCCACGGCAGGCCTAGCCTGCTCGGCCTCGGCCAATGGCCGAGGCCGAGCACGCCTGCTGCGACTGCAGCAGGCGCACAGTCGCGCCAGGCGGACGCCTGACGCGACATGACCGAGGCTGGAATGCCTCGGTCCAGCTTCCATATCTTGTCTTCTTCCCCTTGGCTCCACATGCCAAATATACTCTAACAGGATTCCAATGCCCTTGGTCCGGAACTTAGTTATCAGCTAACTATAAAGTTCCTTCTTTGGAATTAATGGCAATAGTTCAAACATGATAGTTGTGCCTACAACTCCCAAATGGTTGGGCCTTGTTGATAACGGAAGGCAGGAAAAATGTTTTCTCATTCTATTTATGTATCTTTTATTTCCCAATGTATTTATGCATCTTTTGCTGCAGACGAAATTTCCAAAACGTTACTACTCTCCATTGAAAATTGGAAAAAGCCCAATAGCTCCAATGGAGAGTGGGGGCTTAATGTTATAGGGAAAATTGTCCAACCGAAGAATAAGGCCCAAACTGGCCTGGCCCGTAATTAGAAGAGGTTGAACCGGCAAGGCGGAGAGAGAACTCCCCCCGACCCACAAGAAGTCCCTCGGCCTCGGCCCAAGGGAGAGGCCGAGGAGGAGGTCGGCCTCGGCCCACAGCCGAGGCCGACCAGGGCCAAAGGCCCGGGATAGCCAGGAAGCTGGCAGCTACGAAAACCCTAACGGGAGCTTATAAAAGAGGAGATGATACACCCACCCAGGTAAGCCTAAAAACTGCACCTAAAGAGTACATTCTGCCTGTTTCCTGACAATAGCTAACTTAAGCATCGGAGCTTCTGTGGTCAACACCACACCGGTGTATAGCGTTTATCTGTTTTGCAGGTCACGTTTCTCCCACTCAACTACAAATTCACTGTTGTCTGTCACGTGGAGCGAGGGATCAAGTCCTGAGCAAAATCTGACCATCAACATCCTTATTTTTTGCTATGCATGTAATTTTCGAGAATGCATACTTAATTTGAGTAGCGAATCCGAGACTTTTCTACCTTTGCAATCAAAACATTTCTTTTTAAAGTCCACGACATTTCCTTTTCTCACATTTTCATTTTCAAAGAATTCACATATATTAATAACTATGTGATTATTTTTCATGTATGGCTTACCTTTTGATATATATGTTGGTGTATAAATCGATGTATCCATAGTAACATAAAAAAAAAAAAACAAATATGTGAAGAAGTATATGCATATGCATATAATGCCAAATATATATAAATATTCAACCACAAAGTTATACAATTTGCAATTTATATATAGGGATGGCAATGAAACAAGTGGAGGTTGGACGTACGTTCCCATCCTTTTTTCAGCGGGATTTTTCATCCTCGTCCCTGCCCCATCTCCTGTTCTAGAAAATCCAGGCTAGGTTTGAGGAAAACCCATTTGGAGATCGAGTCTCTTAGAAGAAAAATCCCAACTTTTCTTAATTATTTTTAGTTAAAAAGTAATTAAAATACAATAAGTATATTAAAAATATATAAACTTTAACATCAACTACTATTATTGTTTTTTTTTATTTAAATAATTAGTTTTTAAAAATATTTAATATTTTGATTATAAAATTAATACAAACAATTATTATAAGAAATTAAATATAATAAACACATACAAACTAATGAAATTAAATAAAAAAAAATGTAAACTAAAAAAATACAAATAGTTTAAAGATTAATATATATATATATATAAATCAATAAAAAAATTATTTGAAGGGGTTTAGGGTCGGAGACGGGATGGTAATACCCTCTCTCTCCTTGACTTGGGGTCATAAAAGGATCCCTAATTTGACCCTATACTTGGTCAAACCAAGGATTCCTCGACTTGATTAGGTCGGAAACCAATGAGGACCTGACTTCGTAGATACTTTTGCCATCTCTATTTATATCATTATGTTAAATAAAATAATAATATAATTAATAAGTCATATGTAGTTTTAAAATTATATTATTAGATTTATTTTTTTTAATATGAAAAAGCTACTTGCAAAGCAAGTGATAAAATCTAGTACATACTAAAAACATAATAATTTATAATTTTTGAAGCATTGTTTAAAAAAAAAGTCGTAATTGTTTAATTTAAAATTTGAAAGAAGAAAAAACCAAAAGATTTCCAAAACTTTATTTTTCCGATTAAAGGAAAGAAAAAAAAAAAAAAAAAAACCTCAAGGATTTCCCTAACTTAAAACTAAAAAAAAAAAAAAAGAAAAAGAAAAAGAAAAAAGATCACGATCCATTGAAAAGTCACAAATATAAACAATTGTTAAAATGGGCACTAAACAATGGAAAGAAAGATTTGCATATATGTCCATTATTAAGGTGTCAAAACATGGTCACCATCAAAAATCGTCATCAACTCATGATGGATTTTAGTGGAGTTTTTATTATTTTATTATTTTTATTTTTTAAAAGAAACTCTTAAAACACTCTTTGAATTTGTAGTGGTTTTATTGAGTGAGTGCAACTATATATCATATGGGTACAATGGAATAAAAGGATGTTCTCACTTTACTTCTTCCTTTTTTGGTGGTCCTCTTACAAAATCTAACCTAACATTATTAGGTTTTTGCTTCATTGTTTAAGGTTTCTTCCTAATACTAAGCTTTAATATATTGTATTAGTTTTTTTTGTTATATTTTAAATTTGATCCCCATAGTCTTAAAGGCATGTCACTTGTGAACACTATATTTAGCAGTCAGGAGTGGAACGTGCTACAACGGTGAATCAAGTGGTAACAAAATATTGTGTTTATTGTGGTGAAAACCATAACTATGAGTTTTGCCCCAACAATCCAGTTTCAATGTTTTTCGTAAGTAATATAGGTAATCAAAGAAACAAACCATATTCGAATTTCTATAATCTAGGTTGGCGTAACCATCCCAACTTTGCATGAGGAGGGCAAGGAAGTAATTTGCAAGCACTTCAAGCACAACAAAATGTGGCAAATTAGCCAGGATTTGGAATGCAGAATCAGTAGGATTGCTCCACCAAAATAAGCAGGCTATCCAGCAGGATTCGAAAAATTCCCTGAAGTCGTTGATTAAGTATTACATGGCACGAAAGGATGCCGCAATCCAAAGTCAGCAGGCTTCATCGAGAGCCTTAGAGTTGCAAGGGGGTTAGCTAGCTAATGAGTTGAAAGCACGTCTTCAAGGGAAACTTCTTACAGATATAATGAACACCCTAAGAAGGAAGGTAAGGAGCTGGTGCAAGTAGTGACTTTAAGTAGTGGGAAGCCACTAGATGAGAGGAAAAAGCCAAGTATACATCATGAGGTAGAGAAAGATAATGAGAATGAGAAAGAATTGGAGTATGGTAAAAATGATGGAGACAACATTAAGGATGCGGGAGCAATTAGTGCAGTATCTAAGGTAGATCCACCATTTAGACCATCCCCGCCTTTTCCACAGAGACTTAAGCCTAAGAACCAAGATGTTCAGTTTAAGAAATTTTTAGAAATTCTAAAGCAGATGCATATCAACATACCCCTAGTGCATGCTTTAGAACAAATGCCAAATTATGTAAAATTTCTTAAGGACATCCTAACCAAGAAGAAGAGATTAGGATAGTTTGAGACTGTGGCTCTTATTGAGGAATGTAGTGCTATTCTTAAGAATTGGCTACCTCCTAATGTTAAGGATCCGAGATCATTCACTATTCCTATCTCCAAAGGTGGAAAGGAGTTGGGGAGGGCACTTTATGATTTAGGTGCAAGCATAAACCTTAAGTCTCTTTTGGTTTATTGAAAGCTAGGTATAAGTGAAGTTAGGCCTACCACATTTACACTCCAATTGACGGATAGGTCTATCACATATCCTAAGGGTAAGATTGAGGATATTTTGGTTCAGGTAGATAAATTTATTTTTCTTGATGATTTTATTATTTTGGATTGCGAGGCAGATAAGAATGTCCCAATTATTCTTGGTTGTCCATTTTTAGCAACTAGTAGAGCATTGATAGATGTTAAAAAAGGGGAGTTAAAAATGAGAGTCCATAATGAGAGAGTGAAGTTTAATTTTTTAAAGCGATGAAGTATCCGGATGAGCTGGAAGATTGTTCTTTCATTCGGCTTCTAGAGGACACAATTGCTGAGACGACATTAGAGGATTTGACAGATCAACATGTTAGGGATTTTGGAGAGATTAGTGTAGAGGATTTAGAAGTTTGTACATTAGAGAAAAAAGATGGAAAAGAAATGTCTAGGTTAGAGTGTGTCTTCGAGCCTTTAGAGTTGAATGAGAGGAAGTCTCCTCCCATTAAACCATCCCTTGCAAAGGCACCTATTTTAGATTTGAAGCGTTTGCCAGATCATTTAAAGTATGCTTATCTTGGAGAGGGAGAGACGTTGTCCATTATTGTTGCATTTGATTTAGTGCCAGAGGATGAAGAGGCCTTAATTAAGCTGCTACATTAATATCACAATGCAATAAGTTGGATATTGGTTGATATTCAGGAAATTAGCCCGTCTTTCTGTATGCACAAAATTACTCTAGAGGAGGGATCCTTTAGGATTATTGAGCAGAAGACAAGGCTCAACCTTGCGATGAAAAAGGTTGTGAAAAAGAAGGTGGTTAAATGGTATGATGTTGGGATCATTTATCCGATTGCAGATAGCAATTGGGCAAGTCTTGTCCAGTGTGTGCCTAAGAAAGGAGGAGTTACAATGGTGACTAATAAGGATAATGAGTTGATTCCAAATAGGACAATAACTGGTTGGAGGGTTTGTATGGATTATAGGAGGCTGAAAAAGCCACCCGTAAGGACCACTTTCCTCTGCCATTTATTGACAAGATGCTGGATAAATTAGTTGGTCAAACTTACTACTTATTCTTGGATGAGTATTTTTGGTATAACCAGATAATCATAGCTCTTGAGAACTAGGACAAAACCACATTCACTTGCCCTTATAGGATGTTTGCTTTCAGGCGAATGGTTTTCGGTCTTTGCAATGCTCCAACAACATTCCAGCGGTGTATGATAGCCATTTTTCTAATATGATTGAGTCCATAGCGGAGGTGTTTATGGATAATTTCTTGGTATTTTGAGGGTCTTTTCAGGAATGTTTGAATAATTTAGGGAAGGTACTAAAGAGATGTGAGGATACTTATCTAGTTCTTAACTGTGAGAAATGCCACTTAATGGTGAAGGAAGGCATTGTGTTAGACCATAAGATTTCAAAGAGAGGCTTAGAAGAGAATTCGTAGCTTTTTGGGTCATGTTGGGTTCTACAGGAGGTTCATAAAATATTTTTCCCAAATTAGTAAACATTTATGTAAATTGTTGGAAGTTAATAGTCTTTTTGATTTTGATGCAGGTTGTAGAAAAGCTTTTGTGACATTGAAGGTTGCTTTGACTTCAACACCCATTCTTTGTGCACCAAACTGGAGTCTGCCTTTTGAGGTGATGTGTGATGCCAGTGATGTGGCTATAGGTGTGATGCTGAGGCAAAAGAAGGGCAAACTTATCCTTTCTATTTATTATGCGAGCAGAATGTTGAATGAGGCGCAAACCAACTACACAACAACTGAGAAGGAATTGCTAGCTAGTCTTTGCCTTTGAAAAGTTTCATCCATATTTAGTGGGATCAAAAGTCACTATTTTTACAGATCATGCATCATGTATTTAATGTCTAAGAAAGATGTGAAGCCTAGACTGATTCGTTGGGTGTTATTATTACAGGAATTCGACTTAGAGATCAAGGACAAGAAGAGATTAGAGAATGTTGTAGCAGATCATCTGTCTCGTCTTGACCCAACATCTTCATTGCTCAAGTAATCTGTTATTGCATATGCATTCCCAGATGAGCAACTATTTGCTGTTAATGTCAAGGGTGTGTAGAAAAACCCATGGTTTGTGGATATCGCCAATTTTTGGGTCAATGGAGTCACTCCAGCAGAGATGGATAACAGACAAGTGTAGAAGTTCTGCCATGATGCAAAATTTTACTACTGGGATGAGCCATTCATGTACAAGCAATGTGCAGATGGTATAATTCGAAGATATGTTCTAGAGGAGAAAGCAAAAGAAATCCTGGAGCAATGTCACTCTTTGTCGTATGAAGGTCTCTCCTGGAGGTCATTTCAGTATACCTCAGGAGGTCATTTCTGTCACTAGTGGCCCTTGTCTTGTCTCTACAATATTCATTAACTGTGGGTACACTCCATTATAGATCCATTGCTACACTCTTCTCACTGCAGATTTATTTCTGTGTTCATGGATACAGACTAATAACAACAAGTTAGTCGTTTTACCCATGTGTTACCTCCACATCTTTAGATACTAGTGCTCCTCTAATGAACAACCTGTTCATGGTCCAACCATTAAACAGAAATCCCTTTCGGGTAAATGAGAGGGTAAGACCCTTTGTTCAAGACCCGGAGACATTACTTAAGGGAACACTCAACTACTTACCCTAAAGTCGAGGAGTGAATTCCATCTTGTGAGATTATGTTCCCAGCTCCCCACTCAGTCTTGTTCCCAAAATCGTAGGCTTTTGAGTCAACGTACTGGCCACTCTCACCCATACAAATCAAAGGACAATCCCTCGTAAACAGGAGTCCATAAGCCACTCACGATTGAGACTAAGTTGCCTAGGTCATTGATAACTCTCCAAAAAGGAGTTATTTATACCTTATTCTATGATGATTTATATCTTAATTGTGCCATTTGGGTGTGATATTAGATGAATATAGTGTGTTTTAACCAAATTGAACGAATTGATGCTTTGGAGTTTCTTTTGCAGAAAAATGAATGCTGACAAGATTGAGAGAGCAAAATCCATGATCCAGCAACGCTGTTAGCAAAATTGGCCACGTGAGCTGCACGCGATTATTAAATGAGGTGGCATTTTAAGCATAGATCTCGGACTAATTCGGCTGGTAAGTCACTCCACATGTCTAAATTAACCTAATTAGGTTAAACCTCATCTTATAAAAGGAGGAGCCGTCAAAGATAAATTCATTCACGATTGGGAGACCAAATCAATCGGCTGGAGGCTGAATTGACAGCAGAATGAAGATCTAAGAAGACCAAGTGCGATTCCTCTCAAGAAGATGAAGCTCTTCCATGTTCTTGGTGGTTTGGAGCAACCGTTTTATCTCCCCAATTACTAAAAGGATTAGTATTTCTTGTGTATTTCGCATTATGGATGTGCTTATCGAGATTGTAACGTATTTTATGTTTTCAATCATGAACTAATTGCTTTGTAGGCATGAGTTAAGAATTATGTGATTGTTATCTTTATAAAATCTAGAAATTCTATTTGATTATGTCATCTTGAGTTATTATTGTTCTTCAATTTCATTATGTGCATGCCTAGCTAGCCGGTATGTATAGCTTCTTCTAGTTTCAGGGATGATTCAGGAGTTGTATGACGATAATTCACGTTAGACCATTATGAGTTGGTGGACGCCGCAGTTGAACTAGGGATAGTCAATTACCTAACGCTTGATCGGTAGAGCTTCATTAGAGCTGAAACGTATTCCAAAAAATCCAGAGTTTCGGGAGGATCTCGTTGATAATATTACATGAGATTGACTGATCAAAAGAATTGTTGGATCATCTTTATAAACCATTACATAAGTCTTAACCTGTGTCTGTTTCCATTATGTTTTCTCTAGTCGTAATCATTTATTGCTTTCTTATTTCTTTTGTTTCAACATTTTAAAAACCCAATCAATTTAACCAACCTTTTGAAATCACTAAAAAGACAAATGAAATCAATAGAGGTAGGCAATTCAAGACCCTGTGGATACGATAAATACTTATCACTTGCTGCTAGATTGTGTATACTTGCACAGTATTTTGAAGTGAATTCTATCTATATTTTTAACCACTTCAGAATTGCAACAGTCATCCTATTGAAATAGAAACCTAACTAGTCAACGGAGTTACACTTCGTGGTTACTATTTTCTGATCCGAGCTTATGCAAACTCATTGCATAGGATACCCCAACTCACATGTCACCTACACGAATGCGTTGGATCGTTGTGTTTGTATCAAATACAAAGCATGTCGTATCCATAGTATCACCAGGATAAGGTACCTAGCCTTATCCCTATACTATATACCATTTAGGCTGTATCTTGAACACTGATCCTCGACCGTATATCTCCACATACAGTTCAAGACTTATACAACAACCTAAGATGTTAGTTTATTAGATTAGGGTTATTTAGGCAAGACTAATACAAAATTAAAATAACATCAATAACTCTTTATTAATAATGAATAGTCAAATGTTACATTTACGATCTACGAGTTTTAGGACATAAAACCCAACAGTCATTGCATGAAGCCATGTGTTTCATTGATCAATTTCTCATTAAATCATGTTTTATTTATTGCTCAAACAACATGTTGGGTGCGTGTGCTAAGCATGATGTTGTGTTGTTTGTTGTTTGGTGGCTCACTGGGTTTGAGCTACTTACCAGTACTGTGGTTGTACTGACCTCCTCCCCCTTTTTCTCCCAATATTTTCAGATTATGCAAGTGAGTTTGAGTACTATGAGCCCAATGATGAGGATGATGAGGCTCACGACGAATGATTCCACTAGTTTTATTATTCGGTTATTTAGTTGTTGCTTTATTTTTCTGGTTGGATAGGGTAGTATTATTGGTTAGTTCTTGTTTAGGTTGCTCTTGGGATGTTGTCGTTAGGCATAGAGCGATTCGTTAGTTGTTGGTCTTGTTGGACACTTTTTATATTATTGCTTAGGATGTAAATGTTTTAGTTCAATAAATTTGACGAGTTAGATTGTGCATAATGTATTATTGATTCTGGCTACTTGATTATACGAGATCTAAGTCGCTTGTGTTGTGGAAGTTTGGAGCCTATTGTGTTAGTTTTGGGTGTTGTGGAGATGTGTAGTTGAGTTTGGTGATCATAGAAGTGTGGTTTTTATGTTTAATAGGTTTTTAAAAAAATTGGTTTAGTTCTATGTATGTTGTTATGTTGTCAAATTTTTTGGAGCATTCGGTCAGTTTTGTGTAGGAGTGTCCGACACTCATGCGGAAGAAATTAGGACCTTAGGCACTTAAATTAAATCAATTTAGAGAACTAAGCATACTTGTCAAAACTGAAAAACAGAGGAATGTGGTACCAACCTCTTGGAGACCGAATTGAAGCATCTTGTTGAATGAATTGGAACACAAATCGATCACGGACCACCGCTAGAGTCTTCCTCGCTATTCTTCGACCTTAGAACGGTGATAGTGAGCATAGCTAGCTACTTTTACTTATTTAATTAAGCTAGTCTTTTATGATTTTTGGGCCATTTTATTGTGCTTTATTGTTTATTTTGTAGGAAAGCGATGATTAGAGCTAAAACGTGGAATTGGAGTTAATCGGGTGTTCGGGACGTGAAAATATGCCAAAGAACCAGAAAGTTCAAGCAATAAGGAGCCAAGAGAGGGCATTCTGCCCATCAGCGTCGAGACGCCACTCTTGGAGGGTCTCGACGCTGGTTTTCCTTAATTAGAAGAGGCGGTAGCGTTACAACGTCGAGACGCTGTGACAATAGTTGATTTCCATTCCAGACGCGCGTGTTTTAGAAGCAGCGTCGAGACGCTGTCTTGATAGCGTCTCGACGCTACGACGAAAAATCAGAATATAAGCTTCCTTTCGGCTAGGTTTTTGGGGATTCAATTTTGGGACTTTTTGTAGCCGTAAAACAGAGGAGAAAACAGAGGATTGGGGCTGAACAAGAGGGAGAAAAGCGGAAATCAACCCATCGTTCGTGGGGATCGTGACGGGGACGTTCGGTCTCGGCCTACGTTGAGTTTTCTTTTCCCTTTCCTTTTCTCTAGTTAGATTTATGGCTTTATTATGTTTAGTTGAGCTTGTAATTACATTCATGAGTAGCTAAACTCATAGCTTAGGGATTGATGTAGTTGATTTTGTTTATGGATTGATTTATGGTTTAAGTTGTGCAATGTTTATTGTGTTTGTGATCTTGATTTAATGCTTTCAATTAATTGGCCATTAGTTGATTGATTTAAGTTTTGAATCTAGCTCGGGAGAGGGGATTTAATATAGGCTTACTCAAGATTGCATGACTAAAGTTTAATTTCTAATTCATGACAGTTTTAGATTAACTTTAGAATTGGTCAAAAGATCTCATTGCCTTGCATATTAATAGACTTAGATAGGGATATCAAGTTGGTTAATTTGCATGAGAATCAATTATACTCGGGAGAGGTAGTTGTGATAAAAGGGTCTTAGGCTCATAATTTCATTGTGCATAATAACTTATTCCTTAAAATCAATCCTAGACTAAATCGGCGAAATCAATTCCCTAAGTATTTTTCCCAATTGAATTTCCACACTTTTTACTTGCTTGGATTTAGTTTTCATATCATTCAATCATCACATTGTGTCCCCTAAATAAAATTGAGCTAGATAATTCACAATACTTGATTTGCTTAAAAATCCAATCCAGAGGACGACATTCGAATTACATTCACTATATTATTACTTGACCCGTGCGCTTGCGGTAGGAAAAGTCCACATCAAACGGCTTGTGGGAACCGATTGAGATGAGATTAAGGGAGAAAATGGAGGTTTGAGAAAGTTTGGGAGCTATGGACTTTTTGGTGTGAATTTGTAGCAACATTAGTTCTTAAACTTCGGTTTTTCTTCTCCATTTAAAGGAGAAGAATCATGCAACTCAATTCACCACAAGATGATAACAATTAGAGATGGATTAGGTGTTTAATTAATGTGGGAAGCTTAGAATTAAGCATGGTTGGAGTTAGGGGTGTAAAAAACTGAACCGACCCACCGAACCGAACCGAGGTTCGGTTCGGTCCTCACATTTTCTTTGGCCGAACCGAACAGCTTCCTTACGCGTGCCCTACGTGCTTAGGGTTTCATTCGGTCTTCACAATCTCACCTCGAGTTTACGCGTACACCATTTCTCTCTTCTTCCTCTCGTCGTTTCTCTCTTCTCTCCTTGTCGTTTCCTTTTCCTTACGCATTTAGGGTTTCGTCCTCGCATCTTCTTCGATTCCGTCGCCGCTCTACAACAATATCTCGATCGCTCCTCGTCAGTTCCATCTCCGACATCAAATCCTCCCTTGGTACTCGAAAACCTCTCTTCTCTCCTCGCCGTTATGGATCTGGAAAATGGGATGATAGTGAAAAGAATGCCAAGGTAAGTCGAGTACATTCAGTAACATGCATTTAACTTCTATCCCTTAATTTCCACTTCCTTTTTGAGCGATTTCGCTTGAAAGCCATGTCGATTTCACTGTTTTTTGTTTTGTAGAAAGACTCATGGAAGACGGTTTTGATGATGGCTAATCAGAGCCTTGGCGTTGTCTATGGAGAGTTGGGGACTTCGCCTCTTTATGGAAGTTTCTTCTTCTTTATTTTGGATTGTTTTGGCTTAACGAGGTGGTGGGATTCGCAAGATTATTTTTGTTTTTCTAGATCTGTATATTAACCATTTTGTGTCGACTGTTACCGGAGGTGTAGATTTTTAGGTGTCATTGGTATTCTTTTCTGTAAAAATAGGAGGTTGGTCGATTTGCTTTAGGTTTATTGGGGTTTTGGTTTCATGGAGGATTGAGAACGATTCCGTTTCTGCTTGTTCTTTAGTGAGTGTTTTCTTTTAAAATCTTGAAGTTGTTCTTGCTTGGGAATTTGGACTTCCTCCATTTCCCCAGAATGCAGCAAGATCAAGCCAAAAAGGTGATTCTCTCTCCCTCTGTTTTGGTGTTTGCCTTGAGAATTTGAATTGATGTTTGCCTTGTTTTTTCTCCCCCTCCCTCTGTTTTGGTTCTTCCCCCCTCGATGGAAGACGAAGGGTTATGGTTTGGGCCGAGAGAGAGAGAGAAAATTGCGAATGACCCGACCCGACCCAGTTCGGGTCAATCTTGAGCCGGGTCGGTCGGGTCGGTTTGTCCATACAACTGATCCAGGTCGGGTCGGGTCGGTTTGTCTGTACACCCGACTCGACCTGAAAATTTTACAGCCCTAGTTGGAGTCACACTCCACCACCTCCAAAAACTCTCCAATATTAAATTAATTTCAAATAGTTAATCAAACCTTTTAATTAATTATAAATTATTTAATTTAATATCAAGGGAAAAATACACTTTTGGTCCCTGAGGTTTGGGTTAAGTGACACTTTGGTCCCCGAGTTTTCAAACTCAACAAAAATACCCCCGAGGTTTGAGATAAGGAGCAATTTGGTCCCTACCGTCAATTTTTCTGTTAAACCCTAACGGTAAGCTGACGTGGCACTATTATTTTAATTAAAAAAATTAATTTTTAATTTTTTTAAATAAAAAAATAAAAAAATATTAAATATATTATTATTTTATTGTTTTTTAAAAATTCTTTCTCTCTCATTCTTTCTTCTCCATGGCACCTTCTTCTTCCCCTCATCAATTCTTCAACCCTAACCCTACCGCCGGCAGCCACCGACGAACTTATTATTTTTTTATTTTTTTTCGCCTTTCTTTTCTTGTCCTTCTTTTCTTCTTTCTTCTTTCTTCTTCCTCCCTTCTTCTCTTTCTTATGTTTTTTTTAAACAAAGGGAGATTTGGCCACTGGTCGAAGATTCACGCCGGTGATGAGACCGACTCTAAAACAGAGACCCAACCCAACGCGAACTAACCCAAGATAAGTCTAAATCGAGACCCACCACATGCTTAATCGGTAAAACCCACCCCGACGACACTTCAGAACTCACACCAGCAAACAAACGAGACCCAAAAAACGGCGATAAACTTAGATCTGAAATGTATTTTTTTATTTTTTTCTCACCCTCTCTGTTTCAGTGTATTTTTGTCTCCGTTTCAGCGTTTTAAAAAAAACCCACGGCTACTTGTCGCGCGTTCAGCTGTTGTCCAACCCAGATCTGGAACGAGTTTAGCCCCAATCGTCGCTCAAGTCGCGCGTTCAGTGGAACTGAAGTATAGAGATCTGAGTGGATCTTTCGAGCAAGCTGGCGGGTCTGAGCACGATACTTCCGAGCAGATCTGAGCAAGATCTTCGCGAGCGACGGCGAGCGGGCGGGTTTTCGCGAACGACGACGAACGGGTCTTCGTGAGCACGATACTTTCGAGTGGGTCTTCGTGAACGACGGCGAACAGGTCTTTGCGATCGATGACGAGCTGGCGGGTCTGGGCAAGCGACGACATCCTTCTTTTTTTTTTTTGAACGGTGAAAGAAGAAAAGGAAGAGAAGAAAGAAAAAAAAAGAGAGGAGGGGGATGAAGAAGAAAAGAGAGAGAGAAAAAAAATAGATTGAAAAGATAAAGTTGTCGCTGGCGGCTGCCGGCCGCCGGCGAGCGGCGGTTTCCGGCGATCAGTCGCCGGTGGCTGGTTGATGGGGATGAGGATGGTTGAAGAAGAAGGGAGGTGGTGGTGAAGGGGTTGAAGAAGAAGGAAAAAGAAAAAAGAATTAAAAATTAATATTTTTATGTTAAAAAATAAAAAATTAAAATTTTTAATTAAAATAATAGTGCCACGTCAGCGACCGTTAGTATTTAACAGAAAAATAGACGGCAGGGACCAAAGTGCTCCTTATTTCAAAACTCAGTGGTATTTTTGTTGAGTTTGAAAACTCAGGGACCAAACTGTCACTTAACCCAAACCTTAGGGACCAAAAGTGTATTTTTCCCTAATATCAAATACCAAATCAAACAATTGCACGAATCCTGATCTCTCTCAAAACCGATGTTTAAATCATATTAAAATTTTTTCCAACTCTCTCTATTGTTTAATTCACGATTAAACTACAATATGTTAAGTATATGGTATATAATTTACGCTTACTCCCTAAACGAATTTGAGCGATTCAAATTCTATCGTCACATTGTTCTAAGGTTTAGTTCGATACGAGCTAGCAGGGGGACCTAATGGACCTACAGATCATGAGCTCCAACGATTGGAGATTAACTGGCTAAACTCTTTAACCTAGTTAACCAACATTCGTTTGCCGGGACACTCCCACTATAGCCCAGTAGCTACACTCTCTTCATTGTAGATATATTTTTGTACACTCGATATACCCATGATTAGTGAGTCGACCCTTCACAGGTTGTTTGTAATTATAGTTGGGTCAAAGTACTGTTTTATCCCTGTAAATACCTTTTATTCCTTAAGTCCCACTGATCCTCTAATGAACAATTGGTTTGTGGTCCAACCATCAATCCGAGTCCGTCTCAAGCCAATGAGAGGGTGAGGCCCCTTGTTTAAGGCTTGGAGTCGGTACTTAAGGGAACAACCTATCTACTATCCCTAAAACGGGTACAAGTGAATTTCATCTTGCACGACTATGTCTCCATCTATCTACCCAATCTTATCCTCAAAATGATAGGCTTATTGAGTCAGCGAACTCGAGCCACTCTCACCCATCAAAATTAAAGGATAATCTCGAATAAACAGGAGTTCATAGTTAGCTTAGGATTAAGATCGAATTACCTAGGTCATCGCATGAAATAGTCAGACGCAATAGTAAACGGTGTTATAAAGTAAAAGTGACTATTTCGCAGTCTGATCTTATGCAAACTCATTGCATACGACGCCCATACTCGTATGTCTTCACATGAACAATTCAAGTCACATCGTTTGTACTATATACAAAGTGGGCCGCATCCATAGTGTCCCAAGGATAAAGTACCCAACCCTATCCGTATACTATAGACCATTTTGGCTATTACTCGAACTTAATCCACTTTTATGTCTCCACATAAAGTTCAAGTATACATCCTTTAGCCAGAGGTTCTTATTTTATTGGAATTGGGTTAAATAACGTGCAATTCGTTTATTCAATAACAACTTTACTGAATAAACCTCAATAACAACGTTATTTCAAAATAGAATATGTTCATGTTTACAAACTACGATTTTTAGGACATAGAAACCAACATTTTGAAATAGAGACATTTTCTTTTTTTTTTTGAAGAAAATTGAAATAGAGATAGTAATAATGTCACTAGGTTCGTAATAATGCTCATTTATGTGCGTTATTTAGCCTTAAAAACCTACGTTATTGATTGGAAAGCAAGGACTTTGTGCTTAAAATCCTATATTCTTTATTTAATTTAGCAAAAGTCTTAGAATCATGTTAGATATCTTCGAAATATAAAATGTATATGCTTTAGATGACCAAAAAGAGATAGCTTTTGCAAGAATTTATCCAAAGTTAATGTTTTTGTGCATAGTGTTTTGCAAGGGCAATATGCCTGCAAATGGAGATTGAAAGTAGCAGAGTAAAAGAGTTGAAGTTGAAGATTTGCGCCCACATATTGTCATGAAGATGTGGAAGATGCGTTCCGAAGGAATTGAATCCTTTAGCGGAAGCGGTTTTCACCGATCATGATTTAATTTCAATTAAATAGAAAACCGATAGGGCAATAATAGAAACCTATTTTCTACACTAGATTAAGCATGCAATTACATATCTAAAACAATTTTAGATAAATGAAAACTTACGTGATTGGAGAAATAAACTTCACTATGCTCCAAAATTGTTCTTTGATCTCTGATCAAGACACCACCATCACGGATCAGCCGCTATCTTCTAGGATCGCTGAGATTTGGTTTGTGGAAACCAAAAACATCTTGGAAGGGAATCACAACAAGGAAAAAATTGTTGTGTTTTTGGTTGAGAGAGCGAGGGAGTTGAGAGAGAATTTTCTCTCTCTATTTTTAGTGAGCGACAGACTGAGAGAGATCCCTCCAACCCCATCAGCCACCACGTATGATTAGGTTGGAAAGTTACAATTAACTTCCCTAATCAATCCTCGCCTTTGATCTAAATCAATTAGATCTGGACCGTTAATTAATTAAATAACAATTAATTAATTAATTAATTAATTATAATTAATTTAATTAAATCAACATTAATTAAATCAATTATAATATAAAGTTTTTAATTCAATTTAAATCATATTTAATCGAATTAAATTGACCATTCAATTAATTCTCAATTAATTGAATCCCACACTAATTAAATATCAAATATTTAATTAAATTTTATAATTGAATCAAATTCAATTTTATCTCTCATTTAACCTATAATATTAATGCGCATCGAATGTACATTAATTATTAACTATAGTTTTAATTTGATTAAATCACATTTAACCAAACTAAATTAAATTAATTAATTCTCCAATTAATTAATTCGTGAATTAATCAAATAACACATATTTGATTAAATTCATAATTCTCTCATTAATTAATTTTGAATCATATCCAAAATTTATTTTATTATAAAGTTTAATTCATTAATTAAACTTATACTATAATGTATCTCCATACATTATATTAATTGTATCAAATACAATTAACTATAAATCCCTTATTATTCAAGACTAAATAATCTCAAAACTCGTTACGAGCTAGCAGGTGGACCTAATGAACCTACAGATCAGAAGCTCCAACGATACGAGACTAATTGGCTAAACTCATTAACCAAGTTAATCAACATTCATTAACTGTGGGTCACTCCACTAAAGACCCACAACTGCACTCTTCTCACTTTAGAATATTTCTGTCCACGGATATTGACCAATAGCAATAAGTCAATCCTGTTGGGTTTTATGCCCTAAAACTCGTAGATAGTGAATGTTAACAAATTGTTTACTTATTTTATAAAATGTTATTGAGTTTCTGCAACAAAATGTTATTGTTAAATATTGCACAATTTGACCCAAATCCAATAAACTAAGATCCAACGTTGTTTGTATGTAACTTGAACTAGTATGTGGGGACATATGAGGATCGATGTTCAAGTAACAACCTAAAAGGTCTATAGTACAAGGATAAGACTGGTTACCTTATCTTGGTAACACTATGTGATACGACCCGCTTTGTATTTGATACAGACGCATTGATCCAAAGCGTCCATGTAGTAGACATGCGAGTGGGGGTATCCTATTGATAACTCTCCAAAAGGGAGTTATTTAGGCCTTAATTCTATAAGGATTTCTGTGTCTTTTGTGCTTAATAGGGTTGCTTTTAGATATATATTATATGTTTTAACCCATTTGGAAGAATGAAAGCTTTGGAAATTATTTTGTGCAGAATATGTTGCTGGACGACTTACGGAGAATAATCTGTGCTGGAGCAAAGCTGGGAGCAAAACTGCCACGTCACAACTCGTTAGCCAATTTAACAAACCGAATTCTGTTGAGTTATTCTCGGGATAAAGGAGCAAGGAGAGCCATCCACGTGTCTAGGTCAACCTAATTCAAGCCTTCCTCAACTCTATAAAAGGAGATAGCCGCCTAAGTAAAAAACATTCCATCCTTGGGAGAAAACATTCCATTTTTGGAAAGTTACTTCCACCTTTGGGAGCCGAATAGAGGAAGATTGAAGACCACCAAGAAGACCATCAATTACAAGGTATTCAAGGGAATTAATCTTTTCTTGTATTACCTTGTAGTTATGGACATGCTTACTCAGATTGTAACGTGTGTTTCCATGTATTTTATGAACTAAGTAGCTTAGGCGTTGGTTAGGGAACATGTGATTGTCGTGTTTAATTTCTAGTAATAAATATTGATTCTATGCAACTTGATTAATTGTTGTGCTCATTTATATTTGGTGCCCGCCTGGCCAGCCGGTATGAATACCTCTCTCTAGTTTCAGGGATGATTTAGGGAGAGTGTGGCATTTAATCACACTAGATCATTGTGTATTGGTGAACGTCAGTGACTGAGCTAGGGATAGCCAGTTGCCTAGTGACTGATCGGTAGTACTTCATTGGGGTTGAAACACATTCCAAAAGATCCGGAGTTTCGGGAGGAATCTGCTAATAAGACTACGAGAGTTTTGCATGATCAATAATATTGCTAGAGGATCTTTTAAAACAATTACTAAATCCTAACCAGCGCCTATTTCTAATCTGTCTGCTTATTTGTTTACTTTCTATTATGTCATTTTTTCTTACTTCAGCATTCTATCAAAAACCAATCATTTTTACCATTTTTGAAACCATTGAAAAACTAAGCAAAATAGATAAAGTGAAAGCTAATTCAGACCTTGAATTCGATAAATACTTATTACTTGTTGCGGAATGTGTATACTTGCATAGAGTTCTAGAGTCCATTTATATCTTATTTCTTGTTACATTTTTACTCACTCTAGGAACCCAACAAGTTTTTGGCGCCGTTGCCGGGGATTTGAATAAGTTTTTATCTGATCTATTTTGTGTATGTGTTTTAGTGGTTTGGTGCTGAAACTTTTTGATTGTTTCTTTTGTTTTTATTAGGTGTGAGTTTGGTGCATGAGCGATCCGCCTGGGATAAGGTTCGAGCTTGATCCATAAATCGAGAGGACATTTAAGAGAAGAAGGAGAGAACAGTGCAGAAACCAAAATCAAATGGATAACGTGTCGCGTCTTCCGCAGGGTCCTGAAGATCCAGCGAACCCCCAACAGAATCGTTTGCTACAGCAAAACTAGCCGCTGGAGCAAAATGAGCAGAAAAATAATCAGGTTGAGAATCCTATCTTGGTAGCAAATGATAGGGCCAGAGCCATTCGAGCTTATGCTTTTCCAATGTTTGATGAGTTAAATCTAGGGATTGCACGTCCTCAAATTCAAGCAGCGAATTTTGAAATGAAACCGGTAATGTTCCAGATGTTGCAAACTGTGGGTCAATTCCATGGTTTGTCATTTGAAGATCCTCATTTGCATCCTAAGTCTTTTCTAGGAGTTAGTGATTTTTTTTGTAATTCAAGGAGTGCCTAGAGATGCTCTTAGATTAACTTTGTTCCCATATTCCCTTAGAGATGGAGCAAAGGCATGATTAAATTCTTTTGCTCCAGGATCAATTAGGACATGGAATGAGTTAGCTGAAAATTTGTTGAGTAAATATTTCCCACCAAATAGAAATGCTAAATTGAGGAGTGAAATAGTAGGGTTTAGGCAACTTGAAGATGAGACTTTTAGTGAGGCTTGGGAGAGGTTTAAGGAGCTTTTGCGAAAGTGTCCCCATCATGGTTTACCACATTGTATCCAAATGGAAACATTTTACAATGGGTTAAACGGAGCAATCTAGGGTATGGTTGATGCTTCGGCTGGAGGGGCCCTTTTGGCAAAAACTTTTAATGAAGCCCATGAAATTTTAGAAAGAATATCTACTAATAGTTGTCAGTGGTCGGCTGTGAGAGGCACAAATAAAAAGGTTAAGAGTGTGTTAGAGGTTGATGGTGTATCCACCATTAGGGCTGATCTTGCAATGATAGTTAACGCTCTTAAGAATTTGACAGTGATTAGTCATCAGCAGCCACCAGCTGTGGAGCCTACTGCATTGGTGAATCAAGTTGCAGAGGAATCATGTGTCTATTGTGGTGAAGATCACAACTATTAGTTTTGCCCCAACAATCCAGCTTTTGTGTTTTTTGTAGGTAAGCAGAGAATAACCCTTATTCTAACTTTTATAATCCAGGTTGGCGCAACCACCCAAACTTTGCATGGGGAGGACAAGGAAATAATGTGCAAACACAACAAAAGGTGAACCAATCGAGATTTGCTAAAGCGCCGGTATTGCCCCAGCAAAATAAGCAGGCTTTGCCCCAACAAAATTTGGAGAGTTCTCTTGAGGCAATGATGAAAGAATATATGGCTCGTACAAATGCCGCAATTCAAAGTAATCAAGCTTCAATGAGAGCCCTAGAATTGCAAGTGGGTCAGCTAGCTAATGAGCGGAAGGCAGGGCCTCAAGGGAAACTTCCATCAGATACTGAACACCCTAGAAGGGAAGGTTGGGAGTAGGTAAAAGCAGTGACTCTTAGGAGTGGTAAGCCACTAGAAGAAAGAGAGGAGCCTAGTAAACCCAGGATGTAGAAAGAAATTGTGATAAAAATGTTGTTGTTGAGAAAGAGTTGGAGACTGGTCAGGGTGCTGGAGGCAGCAATAAAGATGCTGGAGCATCTGGTTCTGTTCCAGATGTGGAACCACCTTACGTGCCACCCCCACCTTATGTACCACCTCTACCTTTTCCACAAAGGCAAAGGCCTAAGAATCAGGATGGCCAATTTAAGAAGTTTTAAGAGATTCTTAAGCAATTGCATATAAATATCCCTCTAGTAGAGGCTATTGAGCAAATGCCTAATTATGCTAAATTTCTTAAGGATATTTTAACTAAAAAGAAGAGGTTAGGTGAGTTTGAAATTGTATCTCTTACTGAGGAATGTAGTGCTATTCTTAAGAATGGGCTACCACCCAAGGCTAAGGATCCAGGATCATTTACTATACCTGTGTCTATAGGTGGAAAAGAGTTAGGGAGAGCACTATGTGATTTAGGTGCAAGCATTAACCTTATGCCTCTTTCGGTCTATCGAGAGCTCTGTATTGGTGAAGCTAGACCTACCACAGTCACACTCCAACTAGCTGATAGGTCTATTACATATCCAGAGGGTAAAATTGAGGATGTCTTAGTGAAAGTGGATAAATTTATATTTCCTGTTGACTTCATTATTTTAGATTATGAGGCTGATAAAGATGTCCCAATTATTTTAGGTCGTCCATTTTGGCTACTGGTAGGGCATTGATAGATGTTCAGAAAGGGGAATTAACAATGAGAGTCTGTAATGAGGAAGTAAAATTTAATGTGTTTAAGGCCATGAAGTATCCAGACGAAATGGAAGATTGCTCTTTCATTAGGATTGTGGAGAACACAATTATTGAGACAACAATTCAGGATTCGACTAGCAAGCATTGGGAAGATCATGGAGAGGTTAGTGTAGAGGATTTCGAAGTTTGTTCTTTAGAGAGAAAAAATGAAAAAGAAGTGTTTAGGTGTGAGGATGTTTTTGAATCTTTAGATTTAGATCAAAGGAAGGCTCCTCCTATTAAGCCATCCCTGATTAAGGCACCCACTTTAGATTTGAAGCCCTTGCCGGATCATCTAAAGTATGTGTATCTTGGGGAAGGCGAGACGTTGCCCATTATTTTTTGCATCAGATTTAATGTTGGGGGATGAAGAGGCCTTAATAAAATTTCTGCAGCAATACTGCAAAGCTATTGGTTGGACATTGGTTGACATTTAGGGGATTAGCCCATCTTTTTGTATGCACAAAATCACTCTAGATGATGGATCCTTTAGGAGTATTGAGTAACAAAGAAGGTTTAACCCTGCAATGAAAGAGGTTGTTAAAAAGGAGGTGATTAAATGGTTGGATGCTGACATTATTTATCCAATTGCAGATAACAATTGGGTAAGCCTTGTCCAATGTGTTCCTAAGAAAGGAGGTGTCACTGTGGTGAGCAATAAAGACAATGAGTTGATCCCAACCAGGACAGTAACTGGCTGGAGGGTTTGCATGGATTACAGGAGGCTCAACAAAGCTACCCGTAAGGACCATTTCCCTCTACCATTTATTGACAAGATGTTGGACAGATTGGCTGGTCAGGCCTACTACTGTTTCTTAGATGGTTATTTTGGGTATAACCAGATTACTATTGCTCCTGAGGATCAGGAGAAGACCACTTTCACCTGCTCTTATGGGACGTTTGCTTTTAGGCGAATGCCTTTTGGTCTTTACGATGCTCCAGCAACGTTTCAACAGTGTATGTTAGCAATTTTTTCTGATATGATTGAGTCCACTGTTGAGGTATTTATGGATGATTTTTTAGTTTTTGGAGGGTATTTTCAGAGTTGTTTGGATAATTTAGGTAAAGTGTTAAAAAGATGTGAGGATACCCATCTAGTTCTCAATTGGGAGAAATGCCACTTCATGGTGAAGGAGGGCATAGTGCTAGGTCATAGGATTTCTAAGAATGGTCTAGAAGTTGATAGAGCAAAAATTGAGGTTATTGAATGATTAGAACCACCGAATTCAGTGAGAGGGATTCAAAGTTTTTTAGGTCATGCTGGATTTTATAGAAGGTTCATAAAGGATTTTTCAAAAATTAGCAAACCTCTTTGTAACTTATTGTGTATTGATCATGTTTTTGACTTTAATGTAGATTGTAGGAAGGCTTTTGAGACATTAAAAGCTGCTTTAATCTCAGCACCCATTCTTTGTGCACCTAATTGGAATTTACCATTTGAGGTAATGTGTGATACGGGTGATGTTGCAGTAGGTGCTATGCTGGGGCAAAAGCAGGGCAAATTTATCCATCCTATATATTATGCAAGCAGGGTTTTAAATGAGGCACAAGTCAACTATACAACTACTGAAAAGGAGTTGTTAGCTGTTGTGTTTGATTTTGAGAAATTTCGGCCGTAGTTGGTTGGATCCAAAGTCACAGTGTTCACGGATCATGCAGCAATAAGGTATTTAATGACTAAGAAATCTGCAAAGCCTAGACTAATTTGTTGGGTTTTATTATTGCAGGAATTCGACTTGGAGATAAAGGATAAGAAGGGATCAGAGAATGTCATTGCAGATCATTTGTCTCATCTTGATCCATTATCATCTTTGCTAAAGCAATCTGCCATCTCAGATTCTTTTCCAGATGAACAGCTTTTTGCTGTTGAGGTAAAGGTAGTCAGGGATGTCCCTTGGTATGCTGATATTGCCAACTTTTTGGTCAAGGGAGTCACTCCTATTGATATGGATTGGAGGCAGAAGAAAAAGTTTAAGCATGATGCAAAGTTTTTCTATTGGGATGAGCCATTTATGTATAAGCAATGCTCTGACGATATTATTCGTAGGTGTGTTTCAGGTGATGAAGCAAAGGAAATCCTAGAGCAATGTCACTCTTCGCCGTATGGAGGCCATTTCAGCGGTCAGAGGACAACTATGAGGATTTTGCATTGTGGATTCTTCTAGCCTACCTTATTTAAGGATGCCCATTGGTTCTACAAGCAATGTGATGCTTGCCAAAGGAGAGGAAACTTAGGGCCTAGAGATGAAATGTCTCTTACTTACATTTTAGAAGTTGAATTATTCGATGTATGGGGTATTGAATTTATGGGGCCATTTCCCCCTTCTAATGGCAATGTGTTTATCTTATTGGCCGTTCATTACGTGTCCAAGTGGGTGGAGGCCATTGCATGCCATCAGAATGATGCCAAGACAATAGCAACGTTTCTTCAATCGCACATCTTTGCGCGGTTTGGGACACCTAGAGCTCTAGTAAGTGATGAGGGTACACATTTATTTAATAATATCTTAACTAAGCTTTTAGCTAAGTATGGAATCAAGCATAGGATAGCTACCCCTTATCACCCGCAAGCAAATGGTCAAGCTGAAATCAGTAATAGGGAAATAAAATCTATTATAGAGAAAGTAGTCCATCCATCTAGAAAGGATTGGTCTTTTAGGTTGGATGAGGCTCTTTGGGCTTATAGGACAGCTTATAAGACTCCTTTAGGTATGTCTCCCTATAGGTTAGTGTATGAGAAAGCTTGCCATTTACCATTAGAACTAGAGCATAAAACGTTTTGGGCTTTGAAAAAAATTGAATTTTGATCTAATTCGTGCAGAAGCAATAAGAATGCTGCAGCTTAATGAGTTAGAGGAATTTCGCCAATTTTCTTATGAAAATTTGAAAATGTATAAAGAAAAGACTAAGTTGTGGCATGACAAGAGAATTAAGCCGAAAGGGTTTGTCAAAAGTCAGAAAGTTTTGCTTTATAATTCTAGATTGAAATTGTTTCCTGGGAAACTAAAATCTAAATGGTCAGGTCCGTTTGTGGTAATTGAGGTTTTCCCCCATGGAGCAATTACTTTGCAGGATGAAAAAGATGGGAGAATGTTCAAAGTTAATGGACAGCGTGTGAAACATTATTGGGGAGAGGAGTTCCAGATGAAATATCCTTCCTTAAAGCTAGTTGATGATTGAGAGAGCAAGATTTTTGCGGAAGCATTTCGTAGAGCAATATTTTGAGCTCCCAATATTTGTTGTGATTTTATTTCTCGCTGATTTTATTTGATTTTAATTTGAATTATTCTAGATTTAGGTTGTTTAAATTTTGCATAATTTATTTTAAGTTCGTTGATATTTTTAATTCAGTAGATTTTATTTTCGAGTATTTTTATTATTTTTGCCAGTTTAGTTTTTATTTATTTCGATTAGATTTAGTTAGATTATATTTTAGTTTTTATTTTCGGTTATTTGAATTTCTGTTTAGATTTTCTTGATTTATTCGACTTTAAATAAAGATAAAAGATAAGATTTAATTTAAGCGGTTAGTTTTAATTTAAATTTCCTGATTTGAATTTTCTATTTTAAATTTGAATTCCGTATCCAAGATTCTTCAGGTAATCTTTTGTTCAGAAGATTGTTGCGGCAATTTTATGGCTGTAGCAATTCGCTCATCTAAATAAAGAGAGTTCTATGGTGAATTAATTATTTTTACCGTTGATTTTGAATTTCTGTAGGCAGGTAAATGGCAGGGATGCTGCCACGTGTTCGCAGAAGTAATCCAACGGTTTAGCCGTTCGGCTGCAATAATCATTTACCTTAGGCGATTGAAAATTCAAGATTTTACCGTTAATTCGATTTTCAAATTAGAAGATTTAATTTGAACGGTAATTCCATTTAATGAGGAGGGCAAAATATTTCGGTTATGATTTGATTTGTTGAAGCTCTATTTATTCCAACCCCTCCGGTAAGTGCTTCTCACTCAATTTTCTTGTTTCAACCTTTGTCGTGTGCATTCTTCTTTCTTTACTTCGATTTTCTGTAAGTCCCCTTTGTCTCCAATAGCGAAAATGAGAGCAAGAAAAGAGAGGGAGAATGAGGAGGAAGAGGTGTCTGTTACCCCTGAGGTACAAAAAGTAAAAGCAAAGAAGAAGAAGACACCGGAGGAAAAAGAAGCCAAAAGAAGGAGAAGGCAACAACGGGCTAAGGAGCAAGAAGTTGTCCAGAAGGCGATAGAAGATGTTACTACTGCAGTGGAAGAAGAAAATAAAAAAGAACCTGAAGTGCAGAACCAAGAGCAGAATGAGTCTAGAGTTATGGATATAAAGGAAGTTCAAGAGGAGAATACTGAGGAGATTCAAGAAAGGCAGGTTGAAGAACAGCATGCAGAGGTTGCACCTGAAGGAGGTAATGAGCCAGTGCAGGAGGCTCGGGTGGAGGTAATCATGCCGGAAGTGCCCAAACGTCGCCGCATTAAGAGAAAAACAGGCCGCGCCAAGGTTGTCCTAACTGATACCCCATCGCCTCCAACCATTGATTTTGAAAGAGAAAATACAGAGAGAGAGGAGCAGGAGAAAAAAGAGGCCGAGGAAAAAGCAAGAGAGGAGGCATAGAAAAAAGCTGAGGAAGAACGGTTGCTCAAGCGAAGGGCGGAAAAGGGCAAAAGTGTTGTTGAAGCATTGGAAAAACCTGATGAGATAGATGAGCCACAGTTGCCATATGACCGCTTCATCAACAATTCTGCCAGAGCAAAATATGTTGAGCTGCTGAAAAGAGATTTCTTGTTTGAGAGAGGATTTAGCGGTGATCTTCCGCATTTTCTAAGGACCGGCGTTGCAGACCACGGTTGGGAATTGTTTTATGCAAGGCCTGAGTTTGTAAACGCACAGGTGATGCGCGAATTTTATGCAAATATTGACAAGGAAGATGGTTTCCAAGTGATTGTTCGAGGAGTCGAAGTCGACTAGAGTCCTAGTGCTATTAACGCACTGTATAACCTTCAGAATTTCCCCCACGCAGCATATAATGAGATGGTTGTGGCGCCATCCAATGAGCAGTTGAGCGATGCTGTGCGGGAAGTGGGTATTGAAGGGGCATGGTGGCAGCTGTCAAAAACAGAGAAAAGGACGTTTCAGTCAACTTATCTGAAGAGGGAAGGGAACACATAGATGAGATTTATCAGACAGAGGATGCTTCCAACGACTCATGACTCGACGGTCTCGAGGGAACGGGTTTTTCTGGCTTTCGCGATTTTGCGGTCTCTCAGCATTGATGTAGGGAAGATTATTGTTAATGAGATATCTGGTTGTTGGAAGAAGAAGGTGGGGAAGCTGTTTTTCCCGAATACCATTACCATGCTTTGCAAGCGAGCAGGGATTCCAGAGAATGAAGGAGATGTTATTTTATTTGACAACGGGATCATCGATACGCCTAACTTGGCACGACTTCAGCGTACACAAGAGGCACGTCAGGGTGGACTTATCTATGGCATCAACACGATTTTATAACAATTGGCACTGTCGGCGAGCAGGCAGGAGTTTGCCGAGAGGCAAGCTTTAACCTTCTGGAACTATGTTAAAAATCGTGATGCCAATCTAAAGAAGGCGCTACAGGAGAATTTTTCCAAACCATGTCCAGTCCTTCCTGCATTCCCTGAGGATTTGTTGAACCCCTGGATTCCGCCCCCACCGATTGAAAGAGGAGAAGAGGATGATGAAAATGAGCAGGGCCAAGAGGACTGACGGATGAAGTGGCCCTGCGCGAGCATGATTTTTGTTCCGACTTTTTGTTTGCTCTCGCATTTTCTACCCTCATTTTCTGTTAATGTTATGTTTGCTTCTTTTTAATTTTTCTGTTTCTGAAAATAATATATCTGCTTATGTAAATTTCTTTTCTATGATTTTAATGAAATTTCCGAAGTCGTTTCCATTCTATAGCACTGAGTAACTCTAACTTAACTGATTTCTTCTGAATTTTTGAAGCTTGGACTGGTTAAGCTTAATTAGATCAAGGTATTATGATCTCCAGAAACCTTTTGCTTGAGCAATTCTTCTAGCCTGGTCACAACTGCGACAAAGAAGGTTCTGAGGTAGTGTTGATTTATTTGATCCCCTTTAAGCTTAGTCCTAGTCCCACACTTAGGTTGAAAATTCAGATAGAAAAATTTAAGTTTGGGGGTATACTTCACAAAATAATGATTCATTGGGGACAATGAATAATTTAAGTTTGGGGGACTGTTTGCTACTCTAATTGTTTTGCTCGAGTATTCCTCTCCTTCATTAAAATTTGTTGGGTTATTGAGTAACCGGGGACATTTGTGAAACCCACAGTTTGTCTTCGCGTCAAAAGATGACCTAGGAAATGTGGAAAATGGAAAATTATTTGCTGAAAAAAATTGATTGTTGAAAATTTTGCTGAGAATTCATGGAGCAAAAGTTTTGAAGGATGAATGATAATCCAACAGTTTTCTGTCTCCCAGAACTTAGGTGAGCTTCATCATAAAATGTCGCCATTCTGAGGGGCAACAGATA
Source organism: Luffa acutangula (assembly GCA_036850905.1). NCBI lineage: Eukaryota > Viridiplantae > Streptophyta > Magnoliopsida > Cucurbitales > Cucurbitaceae > Luffa > Luffa acutangula. The sequence goes on along the minus strand of CM072088.1, from coordinate 20,168,693 downwards.
GAATAACTAAGGATTTTTGAGCTTTTCAATGAGTATTTAGCCTAGTTGGTGATATGTTTGAGGCAAGGGTATACTGCACCATAAAGTGGGTCATCCCATGCTTAAGAGCTTGTAGGGCTGCTTAAAGTCTGAAAAACAAAAATATAAACCCCTTGAAAATGTGTTTTGAATGTCTGATAATAGAGTTAGGCTGTGGTAAGTTCTTAGAATTGGGTTAAAAGTGGTGATTATTTGTCCATGCCGGAAGAATTATTTTGCTACAGCAGAGCCTGGTTTCGCAGAATGCTCAGGTAAAGGTTGAAGGTAGTGTTGGATTGTCTGGTTTGATTAAGCTATTCTTTGTCTAATGTTTTGAATTCTTAAGGGAAGGTTATTTAGTATTGCTCGGGACGCGAAATAGTTCAAGTTTGGGGGTGTGATAACTCTCCAAAAGGGAGTTATGTAGGCCTTAATTCTATAAGGATTTGTGTGTCTTTTGTGCTTAATAGGGTTTCTTTTAGATGTATATTATATGTTTTAACCCATTTGGAAGAATGGAAACTTTGGAAATTATTTTGTGCAGAATATGTTTCTGGGCGACTTACGGGAGCAAAATCTGTGCTGGAGCAAAGCCGGGAGCAAAACTGCCATGTCACAGCTCGTTAGCCAATTTAACAAACCGAATTCTGTTGAGTTATTCTTGGGATAAAGGAGCAAGGAAGGCCATCCACATGTCTAGGTCAACCTAATTCAAGCGTTCCTCAACTCTATAAAAGGAGATAGCCGCCCAAGTAAAAAACATTCCATCCTTGGGAGAAAACATTCCATTCTTGGAAAGTTACTTCCACCTTCAGGAGCTGATAGCGAGCAGAAATGTCGCTATTTTAGTCTCAAATTATTAAGCTTTTTGGTGCTTTAATTGTGTTTTTAATGAATATATTTAATGAATTTTGTTATTTGGTCCATAGGAGCTAAGTTGGTGATTTTGGGAGAAAAAGAGCCAAAATTGATGTAATTATAGCCCAAATCAAAGTATGAAGCAATTGGAGGCCCTAAGAAGACATCCATGAAGAAAAGACCAAGAAAAATGAAGGAGAAGGCCCAAAAATCAGCCCAAAAGGAAGCTGATTTTTCTGGAAAATCTGGACAGCGTCGAGACGCTTAGCAAGGCAGCGTCGCGACGCTGCCCTTTCTTGTTGCCCAAGCCGCGTGCGCAGCAGCGTCGCGACGCTTGGCAAGGCAGCGTCGCGACGCTACCCCTATTCCAGGCCTATAAATAGGCGCCCTTGGTGCCTCATTTCAATCATCAATGAATCATCACTCAATCATCCTTCCAATTCCTTTCTTTCCTTTCTTAAGACTCCTTTTTTGGAGCCCCTCTCAAGGCTTTTGAGCCTTTTTGAGAGGGTTCTTCTAGTGGGAATTTTTGGGGAATTTTGGGAAGCAATTCTAAAGGCTCGAGGAGTAGTCAGCGGGGGCTCCAAGCGACAACAAGGGGTTTTTCGACGGTCAATTCCTTTCCTTATTGCTTTTAAATATGCTTTCCCTTGTAATTATTGTGGATATTATGTGTAGCTAAACCCCAACTTGGGGTCTTGAAATGAAATGATAGTTGCAATATTGTTATAATTTCTTGTCTCTTTCCCATGTCCTAATTATTTGTATGGATGTGCTTAATGCTTTACTCAATCTGGCCAATTGTGTAATGATTCGATTCTTAATGGAAACTCGACGGAGAGAAATTAGGATAGATCATAATCCATGCAACTAGTTTAATTGCCCGTTGTGACACCAGGATTAGTTGATTAAACATAGATTCCTAAAATGAATCAGGGCGTAATAATTAATGATTTTTAATAGCGCTAAGGACACTTAGGTTGTTAAAATGAATTAATTACAATTAGGGGAAACCGACAGGAGAACCTATGTGATTAACGGAGATTCTAGGTTTATAATTAGTTGGGCAATGAGATAGGATAATTATAACAATTATTTAGCTAACCATTGATTTTCAAGACCCCTCTTCCCGCTTAAAGAAAACTCTTTCTCTACATTTTATTTCTGATTGATCAAATTTGTTTTCATTAGTCGTTTTAAATTCAAATTCTTTTTATCACATGAGCGTAGTTCCTAAATATTATTTCACCTAAGTATTTTCAGTGCTCAAGAGAATTTTAATTAATTGCTTAAGTTTCGCTTCGCCTCCCTGAGGATTCGATACTCGGAATACTTTCCGTTTTATATTACTTGTGGCCCGTGCGCTTGCGGAAAATCGTACCAACAAGTTTTTGGCGCCGTTGCCGGGGAGGCTTGATTTTTAAGCAAAAAAAATTAATTTTTCTTGACATCGAAAAGAAAAGGGTAAATGGTAATTTAGGTGTAAATATTTTTTCTTTCATCGTTTTGTGAATATTATTTTATTTTCATTTTTGTTTGGTTCTTTTTGTTATCTGGGAGCATTGTATGCGAAGAAACAAGGTGGTTGATCTGTTTCCGTTAGATCTTGAGATTAACAGGACTCTAAAATTCATTAGAAGAGAAAAAAGATTAACAGAAACGATGGCCCACCAAGAAGAAGCTCCCAAGGCAATTAGAGATTTTCTGCAGCCAGTTCTTCCTACCAAGAATTCTGGAATTGTTTACGCCCCCATCCAAGCTACAAACTTTGAGCTAAAAACAGGGTTGATTCAGATGGCGCGCGATAACTCGTTCAAGGGACATCCTTTCGAGGACCCTCACTCTCATCTGCGATCATTCCTAGAAATATGTGGGACGGTAAAGATGAACGGAGTTCCGGCCGACGCAATCAGATTGAGGCTGTTTCCATTTTCCCTACAGGATAAAGCAAAAGATTGGCTCGAATCAGTCGAGACGGGCAACATCAGTACTTGGGACGAGCTTGCCCAGGCTTTTCTGACAAAATTTTTTCCACCAGCTAAGACTACCAAGCTGCGGACTGAAATTGGAACATACAGACAGCTTGACGAAGAACAGTTGTACGAAGCGTGGGAAAGATATAAGGAAATGCTTAGGCGATGCCCCCAACACGGATATCCTGATTGGCTTCAGGTATAGTTATTCTATAATGGATTAAACCCCTCCACGAAGACAGTCCTAGACACATCAGCAGGAGGGAGTTTTCTTTCAAAAACGGTAACAGAAGCCAAGGACCTGCTTGAGGAAATGGCGGCAACAAGCTATCAATGGCCGACGGAGAGAGGAACAGTTACAAAGAAGGCTGGATTGTATGAATTAGATGAGTCAAGTTCACTGAAAGCGCAACTGGCATCTCTGACCAATGCTCTAAACAAATTGACGTCATCTGAGGTGGTTAAGTCCATTTCCACCTTAGCTAAAGGACATTCGAAGAAAGAAGGTCAAGATGTGGAAGAAGTTCAATACATAGGAAATAGATCATATACTCAAGGAGTACTGAACTTCTACCACCCCAGTCTGCGCAACCACGAGAACTTCTCATATGCGAATACGAAGAATGTTTTGCAGCCACCCCCAGGTTTTGCATCAACGAGTACTCCTGAGAAGAAAAATAATCTGGAGGAGATGGTGGATTTATTCATCAAGGAACAGAGAATATTGAATGTAAATCTCCAAACATCAGTGAACAACCACGACGCAGCTCTAAAGAATATGGAAGTGCAGATAGGTCAGATTGCTTCAGCAGTAAATGCCCTTCAAAAGGGAAAATTTCCAAGCGATACTGAGCCTAACCCGAAAGAGCAGTGTAAGATGGTGGTTTTGAGAAGTGGCAGAAGACTGGAGGACAGTTTAGAGAAGAAAAAGGAAGAAGAAAAGAGAAGGGATGAAGATAAAGGGACTGAGGCACAAAAAGCCTCCTCTGAAAGGTTCCAACATCCTCCTAACTCTATTGAATTAAAATGTGATTTTTCTAACAGCTGTGCAGGTAGAAAAGAAGAAGAGAAACAGAATGACAAAGAAAAGATGACTGAGGAAGAAGTGGTTCCATGCAACCACCATGACAGAGGTTCGCATATTAGCCCACCCAAGCGGAGGGGCGAATGTCCAACCTTTGATTACAGGGAGTTACCTTTTCCTCAGAGATTTAAGAATGTCAAATTAGATGAACAATTTCAAAAATTTTTAGAAATGTTTAAAAAGTTGACTGTGAATATTCCATTGGTAGAAGCTTTGTATAATATGCCAAATTATGGAAAATTCATGAAAGAAATGCTTTCTAAAAAGAAAAGTCTGAAAAAAGAAGTTTTTAATTTATCTGAGAGTAGCAATACCATCATTTCTGGTAGGATACCCTCTAAGCAGAAAGACCCAGGGAGTTTTACTGTTCCCTGCACCATAGGAGAAGTATCCTTCGATAGGGCTTTGTGTGATTTAGGAGCAAGTATAAATTTGATGCCCTACTCTGTATACAGGAAGATTGGTTTATCAGGTATGACAGACACCGACGTCACTCTCCAGCTTGCTGACAGATTGATTACCCACCCGATGGGTGTTGTGGAGGACGTGTTGGTGAAAGTCAACAAATTCATCTTCCCTGTAGATTTCGTGGTACTGGACATGAAGGAGGACAAAGAAGTGCCAATTATCTTAGGCAGACCTTTCCTAGCCACTGGTAAGGCTGAGATTAGCGTGCATACAGGTAAGCTTACCTTGAACATTGATGATGAAAAAGTCGTGTTTAGTATTTTTGGCCAAGATGAATCTGTTTGTAGTTTGCATACATGTTTTTCTGTTGGGCCTGAATACTTGACTGATGACGATGAAGAGGTAGACTATAATCTTGGCCTAGGCTTAGGAGAAATGCTTGTTGATAATATGGATTTTGATCATGATGCATATATGGATAATCCTCTGTTTGAAAATGATTTGGATCTGCCTGACTTCGAAAATGAATTAGACTTGCCTGCTTGTGATAATGAAAGATCTGCAGTTGATGATTTACCTTCCTTTGAAAATGAATTAGAATTGCCTGAAATGAATAATTTTGATGAGGATATTGAATTGCCTGACATTGAGCATGAACGTAAAAGGCATAAAAAAATTGCTCGATAGATAATTTTGAGTCTGATCGTGATTACAGTGAATCTATTGAGTCTGATCTTGACATTCCTGAATGCATGAATCCTGACAATGTGAATACTTTCTTTTCATGTCCTGATGATGTGTATAGAATAGAATCTGACCCAGAAGAACTTGAATCTGTGCATAGTATAGAATCTGATCCTGAAATTCTTGAATTCTTTAATTCTTCTGATGATGAGTCATATGATAGCTTAGTTGAATCATTTTTTAATTCTGAGTCTGAAGGATCTAATGAGCATGTAGATATTTTTTCTGATGAATGGACTGGCATGATTGATAGGCCATCTCTAGATCCTAGACCAGTAGACATTATAACGCTTGATGACTCTGTTAACAATTGTTTTGAAAATAGAGATTTAGAAAAGAGATTTGATGCGGCTGATTATTTTCTGAAATGTTATTATGAGAATCTCTTTAGTGAAGATGGGCCAGGGGAAAGTTTTTTTTCTCCCCTGTTTGTAGTTTGCAATTCGGTGCGTGATTTCTTGCAGGGCCCGGAGGATGATGAAAATTTTTATTTTGAGCCTCCGTAAGCGTGCCGAGCCTAGTCTAGCTAAAGACGTTAAAGAAAGCGCTGCTTGGGAGGCAACCCAAGGATTAAAGTAGTTAGTTGTTTTTGCGGTAAATAATTTTCTTTGCTCCGTGATCCAATTTTGTTTTGCAGGATCACCTTAGCAAATCCCAAAATTCCACATTCCCATTTTTCATGGATCCAAAGGAAGAGGATGAAGCGCTCCTAGCTCAGGGAAGTCTCAGTATCTCTCTTTATGCTTTTCTGTTTTAAAACATTGGGGACAATGTTTAGTTTAAGTTTGGGGGGGAGGCTTCCGCTGTGTTGAGCATATTTAAATTCTGTTGGATGCATGAATAGATAGCCATGATAGCCAAGGATGTGATTTTTGAAATTTTGGGAGAAAATGGTTTATATGTTGTGGAATCTGGGAGCACGGAAGAAATTGTGAAATTTTAAAATTTTTTGATACTTAGTTTTGATGTCTAAAGCATGCAATAGTCTTATCTAATGACGTCTTTGAAAATCTAGATTCTTATTATGGTTTTCAAAGTTGTTGTCACCCCGATAGGCTTAGTTTCTAATATCAGGAAGTTCATGCTTGATTGCTCTAAAGAACTAGGTAGGAAAAATTTCTATGCCTGCTAAGAGAAAAGAAAAAGCAACAAAAGAAAATGTGAGAAAAAGAAAATCTGTTGAAAAAGAACTTTTGCTTGCTCAAAAGAAAAAAGCCTAGGGGTAAAAAGAGCTACCTGCGGTGTGATCAGTTAGGCCAACCAAGAATAAAATTCGGGTTAAGGGTCCCTGCACCGTAGTGTGAAAGCTAGTACCATTAGATATCAAAATGCAAGTTTGGGGGAGGAGCAAAAGAAAAAGAAAAGAAAAAGAAGAGAAAAAGAAAAATCATGTGAAGAATTCTGCTCCCCCATGAAAAAAAAAAAAGAAAAAAAAAAAGAAAAAGATGACAGGCATCCTAGTTACTTTTTGTTTGCATGATAGAAGGACTCCGAAGTATTAGGGGCTCTTAGCCAGTGTAGGGGGAAAACAAATGGAGAAAGCCATAAGACTAATCTAGGTTAGTAAAAGAATCAATAGATAAGTCTTGAGCATGCTATTCATTAATCTTAAGTTCAAACTAGTTTAAGATTTCTTCAAGAGTATGCGGTGCTTGCTTATTCCACTTGCATGTTTTCCATTCGATCCTAAGAATTCAAAAATCATTGAGGGTTGAACGATTCTATTTCATGCATCTTTAGAATTTATTTTGCTCTGGACTAGCAAAAGCTTAAGTTTGGGGGTGTGATAGCGAGCAGAAATGTCGCTATTTTAGTCTCAAATTATTAAGCTTTTTGGTGCTTTAATTGTGTTTTTAATGAATATATTTAATGAATTTTGTTATTTGGTCCATAGGAGCTAAGTTGGTGATTTTAGGAGCAAAAGAGCCAAAATTGATGTAATTATAGCCCAAATCAAAGTATGAAGCAATTGGAGGCCCTAAGAAGACATCCATGAAGAAAAGACCAAGAAAAATGAAGGAGAAGGCCCAAAAATCAGCCCAAAAGGAAGCTGATTTTTCTGGAAAATCTGGACAGCGTCGAGACGCTTAGCAAGGCAGCGTCGCGACGCTGCCCTTTCTTGTTGCCCAAGCCGTGTGCGCAGCAGCGTCGCGACGCTTGGCAAGGCAGCGTCGCGACGCTACCCCTATTCCAGGCCTATAAATAGGCGCCCTTGGTGCCTCATTTCAATCATCAATCAATCATCACTCAATCATCCTTCCAATTCCTTTCTTTCCTTTCTTAAGACTCCTTTTTTGGAGCCCCTCTCAAGGCTTTTGAGCCTTTTTGAGAGGGTTCTTCTAGTGGGAATTTTTGGGGAATTTTGGGAAGCAATTCTAGAGGCTCGAGGAGTAGTCAGCGGGGGCTCCAAGCGACAGCAAGGGGTTTTTCGATGGTCAATTCCTTTCCTTATTGCTTTTAAATATGCTTTCCCTTGTAATTATTGTGGATATTATGTGTAGCTAAACCCCAACTTGGGGTCTTGAAATGAAATGATAGTTGCAATATTGTTATAATTTCTTGTCTCTTGCCCATGTCCTAATTATTTGTATGGATGTGCTTAATGGAAACTCGACGGAGAGAAATTAGGATAGATCATAATCCATGCAACTAGTTTAATTGCCCGTTGTGACACCGGGATTAGTGGATTAAACATAGATTCCTAAAATGAATCAGGGCGTAATAATTAATGATTTTTAATAGCGCTAAGGACACTTAGGTTGTTAAAATGAATTAATTACAATTAGGGGAAACCGACAGGAGAACCTATGTGATTAACGGAGATTCTAGGTTTATAATTAGTTGGGCAATGAGATAGGATAATTATAACAATTATTTAGCTAACCATTGATTTTCAAGACCCCTCTTCCCGCTTAAAGAAAACTCTTTCTCCATATTTTATTTCTGATTGATCAAATTTGTTTTCATTAGTCGTTTTAAATTCAAATTCTTTTTATCACATGAGCGTAGTTCCTAAATATTATTTCACCTAAGTATTTTCAGTGCTCAAGAGAATTTTAATTAATTGCTTAAGTTTCGCTTCGCCTCCCTGAGGATTCGATACTCGGAATACTTTCCGTTTTATATTACTTGTGGCCCGTGCGCTTGCGGAAAATCGTACCAACAGGAGCCGAATAGAGGAAGATTGGAGACCACCAAGAAGACCATCAATTACAAACTGTTCAAGGGAATTAATCTTTTCTTTTATTACCTTGTAGTTATGGACATGCTTACCCAGATTGTAACTTGTTTCCATGCATTTTATGAACTAAGTAGCTTAGGCGTTGGTTAGGGAACATGTAATTGTCGTGCTTAATTTCTAGTAATAAATATTGATTCTATGCAACTTGATTAATTGTTGTGCTCATTTATATTTTGTGCCTGCCTGGCTAGCCGGTATGAATACCTCTCTCTAGTTTCAGGGATGATTTAGGGAGAGTGTGGCATTTAATCACACTAGATCATTGTGTATTGGTGAACGCCAGTGACTGAGCTAGGGATGGCCAGTTGCCTAGTGCTTGATCGGTAGTACTTCATTAGGGTTGAAACACATTCCAAAAGATCCAAAGTTCTGGGAGGAATATGCTAATAAGACTGCGAGAGTTTTGCATGATCAATAATATTGCTCAAGCATCTTTTAAAACAATTACTAAATCCTAACCAGCGTCTGTTTCTAATTTTCTGCCTTTTTGTTTACTTTCTTTTCTGTCATTTCTCTTGCTTCAGCATTCTATAAAAAACCAATCATTTTTACCATTTTTGAAACCATTGAAAAACTAAGCAAAATAGATAAAGTGAAACCTAATTCAGACCTTGGATTTGATAAATACTTATTACTTGTTGCGGACTGTGTATACTTGCACAGAGTTCTAGAGTCCATTTATATCTTATTTCTTGTTACATTTTTACTCACTCTAAGAACCCAACACCTATGCAATGAGTTTGCAAAAGACCAAACCACGAAATAGTAACTACTAGCCGTAACACGGTTAACTAGGTAGGTTTCTATTTCACTAGGATGACCTAGGCAACTTAGTTTGAATCTTGAGTGGATTATGGATTCCTGTTCACGAGGGATTGTCCTTTGATTTGTATGGGTGAGAGTGGCCAGTACGCTGATTCAATAAGCCTACCATTTTGGGGACAAAACCGAGTGGGGAACTGGGAACATAATTACACAAGATGAAATTCACTCATTCCCGACTTTTGAGGAAGTAGATGAGTGTTCCCTTAAGTGGTGTCTTCGGGTCTTAAACAAAGGGCCCTACCCTCTTACTGGCCCGATAGGGGTTTCTGTTTGATGGTTGTGTTTGGTTTTATGCCCTAAAACTCTTAGATAATGAATGTAAACAAAATTTATACTTGTATTTAATAAAGTGTTATTTAGTTTCTGCAATAAAATGTTATTGTTAAATATTGCACTATTTGACCCAAATCCAATAAACTAAGATCCAAGGTTGTTTGTATGTAACTTGAACTATTATGTGGGGACATACAGGGATCGATGTTCAAGTAACAACCTAAAAGGTCTATAGTATAGGGATAAGTCTGGGTACCTTATCCTGGTGACACTATGGATACGACCCGCTTTGTATTATGATACAAACCTATGATCCAACGCGTTCATGTAGTTGACATGCGAGTGGGGGTATTCTATGGAATGAGTTTGCATAAGATCGAACTGCGAAGTAGTTAACCACTGACTGTAACACCGTTAGTTGGCTTGGTTTCTATTTCACTAGAATGACCTAGACAACTCAGTCTCAATCCTGAGTGGATTATGGACTCCTGTTCACGAGGGGTTGTCCTTTGATTTGTATGGGTGAGAGTGGCCAACACGCCGACTCAATAGGCCTACCATTTGATAGCGAGCATAGCTAGCTATCGTTACTTATCAAATATAGCTAGTCTTTTATGATGTTTGGGCCATTTTATTGTGCTTTATTGTTTATTTTGTAGGAAATGGTTGATTGGAGCTATAATGCAATATTAGAGTTAATCGGGTGCTCGGGACGTGAAAAGATGCAAAGGAATGAAAAGAGTAAAAGATGAAAAAAGTCAAATTTCAGTCAACAGCAGGCTAGCGTCGAGACGCTAGCTCTTGAGCGTCTCGACGCTCACATTCCATATCTGATTAGGCGCGTAAAGGTCACAGTGTCGAGATGCTGCGACCTTAGCGTCGAGACGCTGTGTTATTTCGCTTACTCAAACGCGCGTTTTGAAGGCAGCGTCTCGACGCTATGACGAAAAAAAACAGAATAAAGGCTTATTTTCGGCTAGGTTTTGGGGGACTTCGATTTGGGACCTTTGGGAGCCGTAAACAGAGCAGAACAGAGCACTTGGAGGCTGAAAACAAAGGGATGAAGTTGGAAATCAACCCATTGTTCGTGGGGATCGTGACGGGGACGTCGGACTCGGCCTACATTGAGTTTTCTTTTCCCTTTCCTTTCTTTAGCTAGATTTATGGCTTTCACATGTTTAGTTGAGCTTGTATTTACATTCATGAGTAGCTAAACTCAAAGCTTAGGGATTGATGTAGTTGGTTGTGTTTATGGATTGATTTATGGTTTAAGTTATGCAATGTTTATTATGTTTGTAATCTTGATTTAATGCTTTCAATTAATTGGCTATTAGTTGAATGATTTAAGTTTTGAATCTAGCTTGGGAGAGGGGATTTAATATCGACTTACTCAAGATTGCATGACTAAAGTTTACTTTCTAATTCATGACGGTTTTAGATTAACTTTAGAATTGGTTAAAAGATCTCATTGCCTTGCATGATTAATAAACTTAGATAGGGATATCAAATTGGTTAATTTGCATGAGAATCAATTATACTCGGGAGAGGTAGTTGTGATTAAAGGGTCTTTGGCTCATAATTTCATTGTGCATAATAACTTATTCCTTAAAATCAATCCTAAACTAAATCGACGAAATCAATTCCCTAAGTAGTTTTCCCAATTGAATTTCCATTCTTTTTACTTGCTTTGATTTGGTTTTCTTATCATTCAATCATCACCTTTTGATCCCTAAATAAAATTGGGCAAGATAATTCACAATACTTGATTTGCTTAAAAATCCAATCCAGAGGACGACACTCATTTATACGAACTCTTTATTATTACTTGACCCGTGCGCTTGCGGTTAGGAAAAGTCCACATCAAGTTTTTGACGCCGTTGTTGGAGATTGGTATATTTAGTTAAATTAATATCGTGAAAAAATTGTTTGATTTTAATTTAGGGTGTATTTTTATTTTTTAGGTTGATTGCATTTTTTTCCTTATTTGTTTTTCTTTCCATATTTGATTTTCTAGGTTAGTTTTTCTTTTAGTTGTGTAATCTTTGCCTTATTTGTTTCTTGTTATTCCTTTTTAGATTTGTTTTCCTTATTTGTTAGTTTCCATATTTGTGTTTTGCATTTTTTTGAAAGGATTGGAATTCCCAATTCCGTTACAGCGGAAGAAATTGGACCGATTCACAATTTAATTTCGTTCTACAAAATACCGGTACATTGGCAATTACGAATTCATAATTCTACAAAACTAAGGTTAAGCAAACTCACCGACGTCTGACGACTCCGAATTCTTCAAGAACGCCTTCTTGGGACCAAAAATGAAATCTTGGGACACCACCACAAGATTACCCTGCTATCCTCTGAGTTTGGAAACGAGATTGTGGGATCTCATCTTTCTAGAATTTGGGAAGTAACAGAGAAAAAAAAAACTTCTTCTCTGTGTTTCTTATTGAGAGAGAATGAGTGAGTTATTCGAGACTGAGAGATTTTTTTTTTCCAGAGAGTCAAAATGACAGCTTATCTTCAATCCTGCCAAGACCACTCCAAATCTCTCTTACGTGAGTTAGGAATTGGTTATCAAATAACCAATTTAATTAATCAAAACTATTAATTAAAATAAATTAATAAAAATAGATTTAATTAATTAATTATATGCTAATAAATTAATCATATTAATTAATTAAGCATACTCGCATTCAAATCATATTTAAATACATTGCCCTCACATAATATATAGTTTTAATTAAAATTAATTAAATCACATTTAATTAAATTAATTAAACTACACAATTAATTAATTCACAATTAATTAATTCTTTGACCAATTAAATATCACATATTTAATTAATCAAACATTTGAACCATATTCAAATGTGCATCTCTCTTATAACCTATAGTTTTATTAAATCAAATTTAATTCAAACTAAAATGAATAATTAATTAATTCACAATTAATTAATTAATTAATTTATTAAATATCATATATTTAATTAAATATATATATATATTTGAACTCTTTCAAATATATATTATTCTCTCATTTAATAAAGTTTAATCACATATATTAAACTTTATATTATAATGTATCACCATACATTATATTAATTGTATCTTATACAATTAACTTGATTTCCAAAATTGAATTTAAACTCTGCAAATTCTTTCAAGATAAATTGTTCCCAATTACTCTTTACGAGCTAGCAGGGGGACCTAATGGACCTACCGATCAGAAGCTCCAATGATATGAGGTTAACTGACTAAACTCATTAATCGAGTTAACGAATAGTCATTAACTGTGGGTCACTCCACTAAAGACCCACAGTTGCACTCTTCTCACTGTAGAATATTTCTGTGTCCACGGATATTGACCAATAACAGTAAGTCAGTCCTTCACGAGTGTTCGTAAATTCAGTTGGGTCAAATTACCGTTTTACCCCTGAGTTACCTCTGGCTCCTTAAGTACCAGTGCTCCTCTAATGAACAACCTGTTTATGGTCCAACCAGTAAACAAAAAGTCCCTCTCGGGCCAATGAGAGGGCGGGATCCCTTTGTTCAAGACCCCGGAGTCACCACTTAAGGAAACACTCATCTACTTCTCCTAGAAGCGGGAAAGAGTGAATTCCATATTGTGTTGTCATGTCCCCAGCCCCCACTCGGTCTTGTCCCCAAGAAGGTAGGCTTGTTGAGTCGGCGTACAGGCCACTCTCACCCGTACTAATCAAAGGACAATCCCTCATGAGAATGAGTTCATGACACACTCAGGATTAAGACTGAGTTACCTAGGTCATCCTATTGAAACAGTAACCTAACTAGTTAACGGTGTTACATCAAGTGGTTTACTATTTCGTGGTCCGGTCTTATGCAAACTCATTGCATAGGATACCCCCGCTCGCATGTCTCCTACATGGACGCCTTGGATCAATACGTCTGTATTGAATACAAAGCGGGCTGTATCACATAGTGTTACCAGGATAAGGTACCCAGCCTTATCCCTGTACTATAGACCTTTTAGGTTGTTACTTGAACACTGATCCCCGTATGTCCCCACATACTAGTTCAAGTTACTAATCAAAGGACAATCCCTCATGAGAATGAGTTCATGACACACTCAGGATTAAGACTGAGTTACCTAGGTCATCCTATTGAAACAGTAACCTAACTAGTTAACGGTGTTACATCAAGTGGTTTACTATTTCGTGGTCCGGTCTTATGCAAACTCATTGCATAGGATACCCCCGCTCGCATGTCTCCTACATGGACGCCTTGGATCAATACGTCTGTATTGAATACAAAGCGGGCTGTATCACATAGTGTTACCAGGATAAGGTACCCAGCCTTATCCCTGTACTATAGACCTTTTAGGTTGTTACTTGAACACTGATCCCCGTATGTCCCCACATACTAGTTCAAGTTACATATCAACAACCTTGGATCTTAGTTTATTGGATTTGGGTCATATTGTGCAATTCTAGACTTAATATGACAATAACACTTTATTGCATAAACCTCAATAACACTTTACTGATACAAGTGTATAATCCGTTAATCATTCACTATCTACGAGTTTTAGGACATAAAACCCAACATTTTTATTTTTGCATTTCATATTAGGTTATTTTGTTTCCTTTTCTAGATTATATTTTCCATATTTAGATTAGTTGTTTTCTTTTCTTTGTTGCTTTCCATAATTGTTTTCTTTCCTTTTTAGGGTAGTTTTGTCTGTTTATGCGTAGGAATTAAGATTTAATTTTAGCACCATTGGATCCCGAGATAGAAAGAACCATCCTTAGGCTTCGAAGGGAGAATAGAGAAAATTTTCAAATGGCCGACCCAAATCAACCTGAGGAGCCTAGGCCTATTAGAGATTATTTTCAGCCTGTGTTTCAGGGGCAACAGTCGGGGATTGTCTATGCCCCGATCAATGCCAACAACTTTGAGCTGAAGACCGGTCTCATTCAGATGGCTCGAGATTGTGTATATAGAGGATCACCCACCGAGGATCCAAATTCTCATCTTAAATCATTTTTGGATATTTGTGGGACGGTAAAGATTAATGGAGTGCCTGAGGATGCTATTCGCTTACGTTTATTTCCCTTTTCTTTGCAGGATAAAACACGAGATTGGTTGCAGTCTATTACTCCTGGGAGCATCACCACCTGGGATGCTTTGGTCCAGGCCTTTCTGAAGAAATTTTCCCTCCTGCAAAGACGGTCAAGCTGAGGACCGAGATTGGGACATTCCAACAACAATATGATGAGCAGCTGTTCGAAGCGTGGGAGCGATTCAAAGAGCTACTGAGGAAGTGTCCTCAGCATGGTTACCCCGATTGGCTTCAGGTACAGTTGTTTTATAATGGTTTAACTCCTAGTACAAAAACGATTGTTGATGCAGCTGCAGGTGGGACTCTGTTGTCCAAGACCGTAGAAAACGCTCGCACACTTTTAGAGGATATGGCCACCAACAGCTATCAGTGGCCATCTGAGCGGTCTACACCTAAAAAGATTGCTGCTGGAGTGTTTGAGGTTGATAAAGTAAGTGCACTCCAAGCCCAGATGACTTCCCTCACTAATGCTTTTATGAAATTTTCAGGTACAGGGAGTGCACAGTCAATTGAATCAGCTGCTGCGTTGGCATCTAGACCTCAGGAGGAGACCATTGAACAGGTTCAGTATGTATCAAATTCAAATTTTAGGGGATATAATAATAATGTTACACCTACACATTATCACCCTAACAATAGGAACCATGAAAATTTCTCTTATGCAAACACTAAGAATGTTCTTAACCCCCCTGGTTTTGCCCCTCAAACTCAAGAAAATAAAAAGTTAGAAGATCTTGTTGGAGCTTTCATTGCAGAGTCAAGTAACAGGACAACCAAGTTAGAGGAGGCAGTCATTGCCATCAACACCACAGTGAATGGCCACAGTGCTGCCATCAAGAACATTGAGACTCAGCTGGGACAGTTGGTGAATGTTGTAAGCACCATGAATAAAGGTAAGGCCCCAGCTGAACAAGAGAAACCCCAGATGGAGTATTGTAAGGCAATCACTATGCACCAGGAGGAATCTGAAGAGGAACCTGAATCTGAGGACTATGAAACGCCTACAGGGGAAGCTGAGGAGGACACATCATCTGATGAGGCTGAAAAGCCTAAACCTGAGCCTCCTATTCTTTCTCCCACACTGATGGTTCCCAAGGAAAAGAAAAAGAAAAAGAAGAAAAAGAATAATCAGGTTCAGTTTGATAAACTTATGAATGCTTTTATGAATCTGAATATTAATATTCCTTTTGTAGAGGCATTAGAGATGCCCCAATACAACAGGTTCATGAAGGAGTGGTTAGCAAAGAAGTGAAAGGAAAAGAAGGTTGACACTGTTTATCTTGCTTCCACATGCAGCACCAGAGTACAACAGAAGGTACCTGAAAAAGTAGAAGACCCAGGGAGTTTCTCTGTTCCTTGTAGTTTCAGTACTTATTCTTTCAGAGCATTATGTGATTTAGGTGCTAGCATTAATATCATTCCTCTATCGTTGTGTAAAAAGTTAGATATAGGTGAGATTAAGTCTACTCCTGTAAAGCTCCAATTGGCTGATCAATCTGTGGTGAGACTAGTTGGTATTGTAGAAAATGTGTTAATCAGAGTAGGTAGATTTTTCCTCCCTATTGACTTGTATGTTATGGACATGATAGAAAATCCTTCGATGCCTGTCATATTAGGAAGACCATTCCTCGCTACTGGGCGAGTGATTATAGATATTGAGCGCATGGAGCTCACTATTAAAGTCAAGAACGAAAAAGAAATCTTTAAAGCAGTTGAAGACTCTAAAGATGAAGTGCTTTTCATGGGATATAGGAAAGGTGCAAGAAAGAGCACCTCTGTTGGATTCACAGAACAAAAGCCTCCTTGAAGCACGATCAACACGTCGAGCTAATGACGTTAAACAAACGCTTATGGAAGGCAACCCAAGTAAGTTTAGTGTGCTTTCTTTTTATTTTTGATCTATTGTTTGTTTTTGTTTTGTAGGTCTTGTTTTCTTTCTCTCCTTTGCTTTCAAGCTTTCAAGATTCCAAGATCTCAAGCAAGAAGTCATCATCATTCCAGGCCAGTATTGTTCACTCCTGTCATTCTTTTATTGTTCTCATGTTTGTTTATGCCTTATTCTCTGTATACATTGAGGACAATGCATGTTTCAAGTTTGGGGGTGGATTAACATGTTTGTGGAGCCCTTGAGCATCTGAGTTCGGGCTATAGTTTTGAGCTTTCTTTGAATTATGCATATGGTTGTTTTCTGGAGGCTACTTTTGCATGATTATGATGTTCTAGGATAGGCTTTCTTGTCAATTTTCAAGCTTGTGA
Source organism: Luffa acutangula (assembly GCA_036850905.1). Lineage (NCBI taxonomy): Eukaryota > Viridiplantae > Streptophyta > Magnoliopsida > Cucurbitales > Cucurbitaceae > Luffa > Luffa acutangula. The sequence continues at coordinate 20,151,918 of CM072088.1, read as the reverse complement.
TGAGTTGTAAGCATAAGTGCCCAAAAAGGGGAGACTTTTTAAAATTTTTCTAGGAGATGGCTTGCATGAGTAGAGTATTTATCTTGGCTAGATTTGGATTTGAATGCTTAGGAGCGAATTATTGGGTTCATATGCTTGTTGTCACCTCGATAGGTGTAAGGTAGAGCTAAAGAGTTAATTTTTTGCAAATTAGCATGTTGATCTTGCTTAGGAGGAAAGAAAAGAATATATGCTATTTATGCTCATAAAGAAAAATCATTCTTGTTGTTACTGTTGAAAAGAAAATTATTATGCCATGGCCTGTGCACAGTTTGCAATGTTTAATAAAGATTAAGGCAAAAAGAGCTACCCCTGTTGTGATCAGTTAGGCCAACCAGAGAAAACTCAGGTTAAGGGTCCCTGCAATGGGTGTGTGAAAGCTAGTGCCACATATAATTGCTAAAGTTAATTGTTAATTATAAGCACCTAAGTTTGGAGGAAAACAAACTAATTTGTTCCATTAACTCATTAGTGAAACCTTAGTGCCAGTGTAGAGGGAAAATGAGCTGAGAGTTTAATAATTCAATCCCGGGCTAGTAGAGTCTGATCTTGTTGAGTTAGATCTCGCTTGTGCAAGTTAATTTTGGAAAAATTTTAATTTGTCTCCCTCATTGGTCCTTGTGTGCATGTCTCTTGCTTGCTTGGTTATTGACTTTTGAGCCTTGAGGATTGAGTTATGATTGTTGCATCCATTCTTCTATTGTATGTTTGATTTGTAGTTTGCTCGAGGACTAGCAAAAGCTTAAGTTTGGGGGTATTTGATAGCGAGCATAGCTAGCTATCGTTACTTATTAAATATAGCTAGTCTTTTATGATGTTTGGGCCATTTTATTGTGCTTTATTGTTTATTTTGTAGGAAATGGTTGATTGGAGCTATAATGCAATATTAGAGTTAATCGGGTGCTCGGGACGTGAAAAGATGCAAAGGAATGAAAAGAGTAAAAGAGGAAAAAATTCAAATTTCAATCAACAGCAGGCTAGCGTCGAGACGCTAGCTCTTGAGCGTCTCGACGCTCACATTCCATATCTGATTAGGCGCGTAAAGGTCACAGCGTCGAGACGCTGCGACCTTAGCGTCGAGACGCTGTGTTATTTCGCTTACTGAAACGCGCATTTTGAAGGCAGCGTCTCGACGCTGTCTTGACAGCGTCTCGACGCTACGACGAAAAAAACAGAATAAAGGCTTATTTTCAGCTAGGTTTTGGGGGACTTCGATTTGGGACCTTTGGGAGCCGTAAACAGAGCAGAACAGAGCACTTGGAGGCTGAAAACAAAGGGAGGAAGTTGGAAATCAACCCATTGTTCGTGGGGATCGTGATGGGGACGTCGGACTCGGCCTACATTGAGTTTTCTTTTCCCTTTCCTTTCTTTAGCTAGATTTATGGCTTTCACATGTTTAGTTGAGCTTGTATTTACATTCATGAGTAGCTAAACTCAAAGCTTAGGGATTGATGTAGTTGGTTGTGTTTATGGATTGATTTATGGTTTAAGTTATGCAATGTTTATTATGTTTGTAATCTTGATTTAATGCTTTCAATTAATTGGCCATTAGTTGAATGATTTAAGTTTTGAATCTAGCTCGGGAGAGGGGATTTAATATCGACTTACTCAAGATTGCATGACTAAAGTTTACTTTCTAATTCATGACGGTTTTAGATTAACTTTAGAATTGGTTAAAAGATCTCATTGCCTTGCATTATTAATAAACTTAGATAGGGATATCAAGTTGGTTAATTTGCATGAGAATCAATTATACTCGGGAGAGGTAGTTGTGATTAAAGGGTCTTTGGCTCATAATTTCGTTGTGCATAATAACTTATTCCTTAAAATCAATCCTAAACTAAATTGGCGAAATCAATTCCCTAAGTAGTTTTCCCAATTGAATTTCCATTCTTTTTACTTGCTTTGATTTGGTTTTCTTATCATTCAATCATCACCTTTTGATCCCTAAATAAAATTGGGCAAGATAATTCACAATACTTGATTTGCTTAAAAATCCAATCTAGAGGACGACACTCGTTTATACGAACTCTTTATTATTACTTGACCCGTGTGCTTGCGGTTAGGAAAAGTCCACATCACCATTTTGGGGACAATACCGAGTGGAGAGCTGGGAACATAATCACAGAAGATGAAATTCACTCCTTCCCGACTCTAGGGTAAGTAGAGGTGTGTTCCTTTAACTGGTGTCTCCAGGACTTGAACAATGGGCCCAACCCTCTCTATGGCACGAAAGGGACTTCTGTTTGTTGGTTGGACCTCAAACAGGTTGTTCATTAGAGGAGCACTGGGGACTTAAGGACAAAGATGTAAACCAGGGGTAAAATGGTAATTTGACCCAGTTGGGATACGAACACATGTGAAGGATTGACTTGTAGTATTGGTCGATATCCGTGGACACAAAAATATTCTGCAGTGAGAAGAGTGCAGCTGTGGGTCTTTAGTGGAGTGACCCACAGTTAACGAATGAAGACTAACTTGGTTAATGAGTTTAAGCCAATTAGTCTCGTATCGTTGGAGCTTCTGATCTGTAGGTCCATTAGGTCCCACTGGTAGCTCGTAAAAAGACTTGAAGCAAACAAATATAAATTGTAAATTGAAAGTGTTCAATTTATCTGGGGAATCGTATAATGTATATTTATGCATTATAATATAAAGTTTATGAAACTTTATAATATAATTTTTGAAATTAATTTAAAAAATTAATTCTTGAGAGAAAATATTTGAAAGAGATCAAATAAATTTAATATGAATTGGATTCATATTAATAAAATCCCTAAGATTAAATATATGATATTTAATTGGGAAATTAATTAATTATGGAATTACTTATTTATTTATTAATTAGAGACCTTTTCCTATTAGGAAAGAAAATATTTGAAAGAGTTCATATAAATTTAATATGAATTGGATTCATATTAATTTTAATAAAATCCCTAAGATTAAATATGTGATATATAATTGGGTAATTAATTAATTATGAAATTAATTAATTATTTATTAAAATTAGATATTGTTCAGATAATAGATTTGAACTTATTCCTAAGACCTTTTCCTATGGCCTTTACCTATATATAGGACCCTTGGGGTGGGGTGAAAGGCATCTCATTGTCTCTCCTTCTCTTAGAGATTTCTCCCAAAAGACTCCCACAAATCTCCTGCTTCAAGAAGTCTTAGACATATACCGGTGTAGCCGATTGGTGGTGTTCGCACAAGAGGGTTGCTGCGTTTTCAATCTTATTGGCAAGAAAAGGTGAATTGATCGAGGCTTTCTACAAAAGTAAGTTTTCTATGAAATCCTTGATCACTAGGATTAATCTAGTTGTCTTTTAGCATGTTTATAGCCTATGTACAACCCATTAAATATAGATTTATTGCTGTAATATTTTGCAAATTGTATTGGTATTTCAATTAGGATCTAAGACTCTGAGTAGGTTCGGTAATACTTTCCGCTACGTGGGGCTTTTATCCCTTCAGGTTGGACCACAAACAGGTTGTTCATTAGAGGAGCACTGGTACTTAAGGAGGGAAAGGTAACTTATGGGTAAAACAGTAATTTGACCCAACTGGAGTTACGAACACTCGTGAAGGACTAACTTGCCGTTATTGGTCGATATCCATGGACATAGAAATTTTCTACAGTGAGACGAGTGCAGCTATGGGTCTTTAGTGGAGTGACCCACAGTTAACGAATGTTCACTAACTTGGTTAATGAGTTTAGCCAATTAGTCTCGTATCGTTGGAGCTTCTGATCTGTAGGTCCATTAGGTCCCACTGGTAGCTCGTAAAGAGACTTCAGGCTATTAAGTATAAATTGTAAATTGAAAGTGTTCAATTTATTTAGGAGATTCGTATAATGTATGTTGATACATTATAATATAAAGTTTATAAAACTTTATATAATTTTTGAGTTAATTTAAAAAAGTATTTATTGAGAGAAAATATTTGAAAGAGTTCAAATAAATTTAATATGGATTGGATTCATAATAATTTAAATTTTAATAAAACCCCTAATATTAAATATGTAATATTTAATTGGGTAATTAATTAATTATTTATTAAAATTAGAAATGAATAAGATAATAGATTTGAACTTATTCATAGACCTTTTCCTATTAGGAAAAAGTCTTGGTCTTTACCTATATATAAGACCCTTGGGATGGGGTGAAAGACATCCCATTCATTCTCCTTCTCTCAGAGATCTCTCCTAAAAGACACCCACCAGTCTCCTGCTTCAAGAAGTCTTAGAGATATATTGGTGTAACCAATTGGTGGTGTTCGCACAAGAGAATGTTGCTGGAATTTTCTGCAAGATTGTGAAAAAGGCAGTTTTTCGGTCAAGGCTTCTTCTAATAGTAAGTATTCTTGAACCTTGATCATTAGGATCATCTAGATTAGATCTAGACTATTATTAAGCATGTTTATAGCCACTGTAACAACACTTTAAACATAGTTTTATTGTTGTAATCTTTTGCAAATTGTATTGGTCTTTCAAATAAAAATCAAAGACTATAAGTAGGTTCGGTGATTCTTTCTGCTATGTAGGGCTTTTATCCCTTCAAATTCTTCACGAGTGTTCGTAACGTCAACTGGGTCAAATTACCATTTTACCCCTGGGTTACCTCTGGATCTTTAAGTACCACTGATTCCTCTAATGCAAAATCTGTTTATGATCCAATCAATAAACAACAGTTCCTCGAGCCAGGAGAGGATGGGCGCCCATGTTCAAGACTCGGAATCAACCCTTAAGGGAACACACATTTGCTTACCCCAATAGGGGAAGGAGTGAATTCCATCTTGTAATGTTATGTTCCCAGCCCCCACTCGGTCTTGTCCCTAAAATGGTAGGCTTATTGAGTCGGGGAACTGGCCACTCTCACCCATAAAAATCTAAGGACAATCCCTCCTGAAAGGGGTTCATAACATACTCAGGATTGAGATTGAGTTACCTAGGTCATCCTATGGAAATAGAAACCTAAACTAGTTAACGGTGTTATTCCTAGTGGTTATTATTTCCCGGTCCGATCTTATGCAAACTCATTGCATATGATACCCCCACTCGCATGTCTCCTACATGGATGTTTTGGATCATTGCATCTGTTTCGAATACAAAGTAGGTTGTATCTCATAGTGCCACCAAGATAAGGTACCCAACCTTATCCCTATACTATAGACCATTTAGGTTGTTATTTGAACATTGATCCTCGTATGTTCCCACATACTAGTTCAAGTTTCATCTAAACAACCTAGGATCTTAGTTTATTGGATTTGGGTCAAATTGTGCAATTTTAGTAACAATAAATCTTTATTGTACAAATCTCAATAACAACGTATTGATACAACTGAACAATTTTTCACCATTCACTATCTACGAGTTTTAGGGCATAAAACCCAACACGTTAGAAATGTGCCCGCAAACCAATAAGGAAAGTAGCCCCAACTGAAGATAGAAGTGTCAAGGCAGTGCACAGAGATTTTGCGCTCGACTTTACGGCCGCAACTAGACTTTCTGAGATTCATGGGATCTTCACAGAATCATTCAGCTAGGCCTAGAAATAGGACTAGAACCTAGTGAAAAACAATAGTGAAAAAGATCCTAGAAATAGGACTTTGTTTTCTTGCATCCTAGGAAATAGGACTAGAACCACTAGAATTTAAGAGTCGTGAGCATTGCTTATCTAGGTTTCAGCTAGGCCTAGAAATAGAAGTCCAGTTGGCTTAGTTTTCTAAAGGCACCTACAGCAGAGCCGAATAGAAGTAGAACTTAACTCATAATCCAATTGTCAGGGCATTTGCGGGCGCAATTGGAGGATTCTATCTGCACCATGTCTATGTGGGCAACATAGATAGTGTTCTTCTGGCGTTTGCAATGACTGAGTAAGATGCTAGCGCAAAGGTGGGTGCAATCCAAAGTTTTTGGTTGATGCTATTTGAATTTTCCCGCTTATCTCATATATCTTTACTGTACCACTTTTATTTACTTGCTTATTTCTATTTTTGTCTTAAATCAAACCCCCATTCTAACTATTTCTTTGGTTACCATCTTCGGTTGCAAATTTAGAGGAGGTTCTTGTTTTGCAGAATCTTGTGTTTTTTGACTAGTCCTCATCTCCCTTGGGTACGATATTCGGAGTACTCTCCACTCTATTAGTTGATAGTGTATACTTGCACTCGAGCAGGTGTTGTGCTCGCAGCACGCTCCTAATTTTTTATATCATGAATTTCACTATAGTGTTGGAGAACAAAATCAGTATCATTATGTTCAGCAAGGGATGATGCAACAGATAATTCCACAAGTGTCAACTAGCATCGAAGAACTCATAAAGGAATATATGACAAAAATCGATGATGAGATTCAAAGCCAAGCAGCATGTTTATGGAATTTACAAGTCCAGATGGAACAAATTGCAAATGAATGGAGGAACAACCCACAAGGAACCATGCTCAACAACATAGAAACCTTGTAGAAAGAAGAAGAATTGCAGAAAGAAGAAAAAAAAACAAGGCAAGGAGATGGCGCTTAGAAGTGGATTGTAGTATGAAGACCTTGAGCCCTTAGTAGAAGCAAAAAAAAGTCGTCTTCTAACTGACTTAGGAGTTCACTCTTATCCAATCTCCCAATCCTATTAAGATTAATGTGGCCAAGTCTCAATTGCCAAAGATAGGTGATAACTGCCCAAAAGGTAGTTATTTAGGCCTCATTTATATAGGGATTTGTGTGTCTTTTGTGCTTAATAGGGTTGGTTTTAGATATATATTATATGTTTTAACCCATTTGGAAGAATTAAAGCCTTGGAAATTACTTTATGCAGATTATGCTGCTGGGCAACTTGAGGAAGCAAATTTTGTGCTGCAGCAAAACTGGGAGAAAGACTGCCACGTCACAGCTCGTTAGCCAACTTCATGAACCGACTTCTGTTGAGTTATTTTCGGGATAAAGGAGCAAGGAGAGCCCTACACGTGTCCAAGTTGACCTAATTCAAGCCTCCTATCCTTCTAGAAAAGGAAGTAGCCGTCGAAGTCAAAAGCATTCCAACTTTCCTTGGAAACCGAGTAGTATAGAGAGATTAGAGATTACCAAGAACACCATCATCCGCAAGATGATTAAGGAGATTAGTATTTTCTTTATTATCTTGTGATTATGGACATGCCTACTCAGATCGTAATTCGTGTTTCCATGTTTATTATGAACTAAGTAGCTTTAAGTGTTGGTTAGGAACATGTAGTTGCTATGCTTAAACTTTAGCAATATATTGATTATTGCATCTTGGTTAATTGTTGTGCCTATTTACATTTTATGCCCGCCTGGCCAGCCGGTGTGAATACCTCTCTCTAGTTTCAGGGATGATTTAGAGAGTGTGTGGCAATTATCCACATTATGATCATTGTGTATTGGTGAACGCCAGTGACTGAGCTAGGGATAGTCAATCGCCTAGTGCTTGATCGGTCGCACTTCATTGGGGTTGAAACACATTCCAAAAGATTCGGAGTTCTGGGAGGAATCCGCTAATAATACTGCGAGAGTTGCATGATCAATAATATTGCTAGAGCATCTTTTTAAACAACTACTAAGCCTAACCAGCGCCTGCCTTTAATCTATCTATCTATTTGTTTATTCTTTGTTCTGTCATTTCTTTTGTTTCAACATAATTCTTATAAAACCAAATCATTTTTACCATCTTTGAAACCATTAGAAAGTTACACAAAATAGGTAAAGTGGAAGCTAATTCTGGACTCGGATTGATAATATTACTTGCTGCAGACTGTGTATACTTGCACAGGAATTCTAGAGTCTTTTATACCATATTTTTACTCACTCTAGGAACCCAACAAGTTTTTGGCACCGTTGCCGGGGAACTGAATAAGTTTTTATATGATCTGTTTTGTGTATGTGTTTTAGTGGTTTGGTGCTAGAACTTTTTGATTTGTTCTTTTGTTTTTGCAGGTGTGAGTTTGGTGCATGAGCGATCTGCCTGGGGTAAGGTTCGAGCTAGATCCAGAAATCGAGAGGACATTCAGGATCAGAAGAAGAAGAGAGCAGCGCAGAAACCAGAACCAGATGGAGAATGTGCCGCGTCTTCCAGAGGGTCCTGAAGGTCCAGCAGACCCCCAAAATCGTTTGCTGCAGCAAAACCCGCTGTTTGAACAAAATGAGCAGCAAAATAATCAGGCTGAAAATCCTATCTTGATAGCGAACGATAGGACCAGAGCCATTCGAGCGTATGCAGTCCCAATGTTTAATGAGTTGAATCCAGGGATTGCACGTCCCCAAATCCAAGCGGCGAATTTTGAAATGAAACCGGTAATGTTTCAGATGTTGCAAACCGTGGGTCAATTCCATGGTTTGTCATCTGAAGACCCTCATTTACATCTTAAGTCTTTTCTAGGAGTTAGTGATTCTTTTGTAATTCAAGGAGTGCCTAGAGATGCCCTGAGATTAACTTTGTTCCCGTATTCTCTTAGAGATGGAGCAAAGGCATGGTTAAACTCTTTTGCTCCAGGATCAATTAGGACATGGGATGAGTTAGCTGAAAAATTTTTGAGTAAATATTTCCCACCTAATAGAAATGCTAAATTAAGGAGTGAAATAGTAGGGTTTAGGCAACTTGAGGGTGAGACTTTTAGTGAGGCTTGAGAAAGGTTTAAGGGGCTTTTGCGAAAGTGTCCCCACCATGGTTTACCTCATTGTATTCAAATGGAAACATTTCACAATGGTTTAAATGGAGTAACTCAAGGTATGGTTGATGCTTCGGCTGGAGGGGCCCTTTTGGCAAAAACTTTTGATGAAGCCTATGAAATTTTAGAAAGAATATCTATTAATAGTTGTCAGTGGTCAGATGTTAGAAGCACAAGTAAGAAGGTTAAGAGTGTGCTAGAGGTTGATGGTGTGTCCACCATTAGGGCTGATCTTGCTATGATTGCTAATGCTCTTAAGAATGTGACAGTGATTAGTCATCAGCAGCCACCAGCTATGGAACCTACTGCATTGGTGAACCAAGTGGCAGAAGAAGCATGTGTCTATTATGGTGAAAATCACGACTACGAGTTTTGCCCCAACAATCCTGCTTCTGTGTTTTTTGTAGGTAATTAGAGGAATAACCCTTATTCTAACTTTTATAATCCAGGTTGGCGCAACCACACCAACTTCACATGGGGAGGACAAGGAAGCAGTGCACAAGCACAACAAAAGGTGAACCAGCTAGGATTTGATAAAGCGCAGGTATTGCCCTAGAAAAATAAGCAGGCTTTGCCCCAGCAAAATTTGGGAAGTTCTCTCGAGGCAATGATGAAAGAATTTATGGCTCGTATAGATTCCGCAATTAAAAGTAATCAAGCTTCGATAAGGGCCCTGGAATTGGAGGTGGGTCAGCTAGCTAATGAGCTGAAGACAAGGCCTCAAGGGAAACTTCCCTCGGATACTGAACACCCTCGAAGGGAAGGTAAGGAGTAGGTAAAAGCGGTAACTCTTAGGAGTGGTAAGCCACTAGAAAAGCCTAGTAAAACCCAGGTTATAGATAAAAATGGTGATAAAAATAATGTTGTTGTTGAGAAAGAGTTGGAGTCTGGTCAGGGTGCTGGAGGCAGCAATTAAGATGCTGGAGCATCTGGTTCTGTTCCAGATGTGGAACCACCTTATGTGCCGCCCCCACCTTATGTACCACCTCTACCTTTTCCACAAAGGCAAAAGCCTAAGAATCAGGATGGTCAATTTAAAAAGTTTTTAGAGATTCTTAAGCAATTGCACATAAATATCCCTTTAGTAGAAGCTATTGAGCAAATGCCTATTTATGCTAAATTTCTTAAGGATATTTTAACTAAAAAGAAGAGGTTAGGTGAGTTTGAAACTGTATCTCTTACTGAGGAGTGTAGTGCTATTCTTAAGAATGGGCTACCACCCAAGGCTAAGGATCCAGGGTCATTTACTATACCTGTATCTATAGGTGGAAAAGAATTAGGTAGAGCACTCTGTGATTTAGGTGCAAGCATTAACCTTATGCCTCTTTCGGTCTATCGAAAGTTAGGTATTGGTGAAGCTAGGCCTACCACAGTCACACTTCAACTAGCTGACAGGTCTATCACATATCCAGAGGGTAAAATTGAGGATGTCTAAGTAAAGGTAGATAAATTCATCTTTCCTGTTGATTTTATTATTTTAGATTATGAGGCTGATAAAAATGTTCCAATTATTCTAGAACGTCCATTTTTGGCTACTGGTAGAGCGTTAATAGATGTTCAAAAAGGGGAATTAACAATGAGAGTCTGTAATGAGGAAGTGAAATTTAATGTGTTTAAACCCTGAAATATCCAGACGAAATAGAGGATTGCTCTTTCATTATGATTCTGGAGAGCACAGTTATTGAGACAGCAATACAGGATTCGGCTAGTAAGCATTCGGAAGAGCATGGAGAGGTTAGTGTAGAAGATTTAGAAGTTTGTTTGTTAGAAAGAAAAAATGAAAAAAAGTTGTTTAGGTGTGAGGATGTTTTTTAGTCTTTAGATTTAGATCAAAGGAAAACTCCTCCTATTAAGCCATCCCTGATTGAGGCACCTACTTTAGATTTGAAGCCCTTGCCGGATCATCTAAAGTATGTGTATCTCGGGGAAGGTAAGACGTTGCACATTATTGTTGCATCAGATTTAATGCCAGAGCATGAAGAGGTCTTAATAAAATTGCTGCAGCAATACCGGAGGGCTATAGGTTGGACGTTGGCTGACATTCAGGGAATTAACCCATCTTTTTGTATGCACAAAATTACTCTAGAGGAGGGATCTTTTAGGAGTGTTGAGCAACAAAGAAGGCTTAACCCTGCAATGAAAGAGGTTGTTAAAAAGGAGGTGATTAAATAGTTGGATGCTGGGATCATTTATCCAATTGCCGATAGCAATTGGGTGAGCCCTGTCCAATGTGTTCCTAAAAAAGGAGGTGTCACTGTGGTAAGTAATAAAGACAATGAGTTGATTCCAACCAGGACAGTAACTGGCTAGAGGGTTTGTATGGACTACAGGAGGCTTAATAAGGCCACCCGTAAGGACCATTTCCCTCTACCATTTATTGACCAGATGTTGGATAGATTGGCTGGTCAGGCCTATTACTGTTTCTTAGATGGTTATTCTGGGTATAACCAGATTACTATTGCTCCTGAGGATCGGGAAAAAACCACTTTCACCTGTCCTTATGGGACGTTTGCTTTTAGGCGAATGCCTTTTGACCTTTGCAATGCTCCAGCAAAATTTCAGCAGTGTATGTTAGCAATTTTTTCTGATATGATTGAGTCCACTGTTGAGGTATTTATGGACGATTTTTCAGTTTTTGGAGGGTCTTTTTAGAATTGTTTAGATAATTTAGGCAAGGTATTAAAGAGATGTGAGGATACCCATCTAGTTCTTAATTGGGAAAAATGCCACTTCATGGTAAAGGAGCGCATAGTGTTAGGTCATAGGATTTCTAAGAATGGTCTAGAAGTTGATAGAGAAAAAATTGAGGTGATTGAAAGATTAGAACCACCAAATTCAGTGAAGGGAATTCAGAGTTTTTTAGGTCATGCTGGATTTTATAGGAGGTTCATAAAAGATTTTTCCAAAATCAGTAAACCTCTTTGTAACTTATTGTGTACTGATCATATTTTTTACTTTAATGCAGATTGTAGGAAGGCTTTTGAGACATTAAAAGTTGCTTTAGTCTCAGCACCTATTCTTTGTGCACCTAATTGGAATTTACCATTTGAGGTAATGTGTGATGCGAGTGACGCTGCGGTAGGTGCTATGCTGGGGCAAAAGCAGGGAAAATTCATCCATCCTATATATTATGCAAGCAGAGTTTTAAATGAGGCACAAGTCAACTATACAACTACTGAAAAGGAGTTGTTAGCTGTGGTGTTTGCTTTTGAGAAATTTCGGCCATATTTGGTTGGATCCAAAGTCACAGTGTTCACAGATCTTGCAGCAATAAGGTATTTAATGACCAAGAAGGATGCAAAGCCTAGACTAATTCGTTGGGTTTTATTATTGCAGGAGTTCGACTTGGAGATAAAAGACAAGAAGGGATCAGAAAATGTCATTGCAGATCATTTATCTCGTCTTGATCCATCATCATCTTTGCTGGAGCAATCTGCCATTTCAGATTCTTTTCCAGATGAACAGCTTTTTGCTGTTGAGGTAAAGGTAGTCAGGGATGTCCCTTGGTATGCTGATATTGCCAACTTTTTGGTAAAGAGAGTCACTCCTATTAACATGGATTGGAGGCAGAAGAAAAAATTTAAGCATGATGCAAAATTTTTCTATTGGGATGAGCCATTTATGTATAAGCAATGCTCTGACGGTATTATTCGCAGGTGTGTTTCAGGTGCTGAAGCAAAGGAAATCATGGAGCAATGTCACTCTTCGCCGTATGGAGGTCATTTCAGCGGTCAGAGGACAACTATGAGGATTTTGCACTGTGGATTCTTCTGGCCTACCTTATTTAAGGATGCCCATTGGTTCTACAAGCAATGTGATGCTTGCCAAAGGAGAGGAAACTTAGGGCCTAGAGATGAAATGCCTTTTACTTACATTTTAGAAGTCGAATTATTCGATGTATGGGGTATTGATTTTATGGGGCCATTTCCCCCTTCTAATGGCAATGTTTTTATTTTATTGGCAGTTGATTACGTGTCCAAATGGGTGGAGGCCATTGCATGCCATCAGAGTAATGCCAAGATAGTTGCAAGGTTTCTTCAATCGCACATCTTTGTGCATCCGAGTCCACTAGGAGAAACTTTTCGCCTTTTATTTTGAGAAATCATCCAAAAGTACCTCAACAGTGGATTCAATCATATTCGAAAAAATAGCTAACATACACCGCTGAATTGTTGTTGGAGTATTGCAAAGATCGAAAGACATTCGCCTAAAAGCAAATGTCCCAGAAGGACAAGTGAAACTTGCTTTTTCCTAGTCCTCAGAAGCTATGGTAATTGTAGGAGTTTACATAACTCGTGCTGAAGCGATTGACGATCTTGGACGTTCAATTTCATTAATTTCTCTAATTAAAAGCATGTAATTAAACCCAAAAACAGAGGAATGAATAAATACCTCTTGAAGCTCGATTCCTTGCATTTCCATGGACGATTCTTCACACGAACACATTGTGGACTACCATCGAGATCATCCCCGCTATTCTCTGACCATAGATCTAGCTTGTGGGAGCCTAAATGTGATGAATTGAAGAGAAGAAAAATGGGTTTTGAGAGAGGTTGAAAGCCACAGTTTTGAGAGAGATTTTGAATTTCTGCATTTTACATGAACATCACCAAGCTTCAGTTTTTTCCATCCACTCAAAGAAAAAGAAGAAGAAAGCAATATATACATGGAGGCAAGACATAGTGGAATTGTCATTGTCATGAAAATGGGTGTCATTCTCAAGAATTTTGCTTGACAATTAAAATGAAATTAACAACTTAATTTCATAAATTAATTTCAAAATTAATTTTAAACAAACTTAATTCATATAAATAGTCTAAAATTAATTTAAAATAATTAATTACAATTATTTAATTTAATATCAAATACTAATTTAAATAATTGACCAACTCCAAACTCTCTCAAATAACCTGGAATATGAATCCCTATTCATATATACAAACCGAAATATGTATATGTACATATTTGCAATATTTAAATCATATTTAAATAATTTGAACTCTCTTTATAATTTAATTCATAATTAAATTATAATGAGTTAAGTATATCACATTTAATTAACGCATATTCCCTACATCGAATTTGAGCGTTTTCAAATTATTTCATCACTTTGTTCTAAGGTTAATTTCGTATGAGCTAGCAGGGGGACCTAATTGACCTACAGATCATGGACTCCAACGATCCAAGATTAACTTGCTAAACTCTTTAGGCTAGTTAACCAACATTATAGCCCATAGTTGCATCCCCCTGATTGTAGATATATTTTTGTCCACCCGATACAACCATAATTAGTAAGTCGACCCTTCACAGGTTGTTCGTAACAATAGCAGGTCAAAAGTCTGTTTTACCCCTGAAGTTACTCTATGATTGGAATTCTGTAATTCCGTAAAGTGGAAGCGTGATTGAGACCGATTCGTAATTAATTTTGTTTAATCTAAAATACCAATACATTGGCAATAATATTAGAACTATTCTAAATATATATTAAGGCTAAGCATACAAAAATATTAGATCTAAATCTAATTTATAAAGTAACAAATTACTTACTCTCGTTGACGACTCAAATTAAATTCACCAACTGCATGTGAATTAATCACGAACTAGTGTGAACACCACCACTATGGCTACACCGGTATGACTCTGAGACTTCTAAACGCAAGAGACTGGTGGGAGTCTAGAGGAAGCCTTGAGGGGAATTCTCTGAGAGAAGGAGAATGAATGGGATGCCTTTCACCCCACCTCAGGGGTCCTATTTATAGGTAAAGGCCAAGACCTTTTTCCTAATAGGAAAATGTCTCTAATTTTAATAAATAATTAATTAATTCCATAATTAATTAATTTTCCTAATTAAATATCATATATTTAATATTAGGGATTTTATTAAAATTAAAATTAATATGATTTCAATTCATATTAAATTTATTTGAACTCTTTCAAATATTTTCTTTCTTAATAGGAAAAGGTCTCTAATTTTAATAAATAATTAATTAATTCCATAATTAATTAATTTACCCAATTAAATATCATATATTTAATCTTAGGGATTTTATTAAAATTAAAATTAATATGAATCCAATTCATATTAAATATATTTGAACTCTTCCAAATATTTTCTCTCAAGAATTAATTTTTTTAAATTAGGTTCAAAAATTATATTATAAATTTTCATAAACTTTATATCATAATGCCTCAATATACATTATACGAATCCCCAAATAAATTGAACACTTTCAATTTACAATTTATACTTAATTGCCTCAAGTCTCTTTACGAGCTACCAGTGGGACCTAATGGACCTATAGATCAGATGCTCCAACAATACGAGACTAATTGGCCAAACTCATTGACCAAGTTTAGTCAACATTCGTTAACTGTGGGTCACTCCACTAAAGACCCACAGCTGCACTCTTCTCACTGTAGAATATTTCTGTGTCCATGGATATCGACCAAGCAGTAAGTCAATCCTTCACGTGTGTTCGTAACACCAACTGGGTCAAATTACCGATTTACCCCTGGGTTACCTCTGGTTCCTTAAGTACTACTGATTCCTCTAATGAACAAGTTATTTAGGGTCCAACCACTATACAGGAGTTCCTCTCGGGCTAGAAGAGAACGGCGCGCCTTTGTTCAAGCCTTGTTATCAGCCCTTAAGGGAACACACATCTACTTACCCCAATAGGGGAAGGAGTGAATTCCATCTTGTACTGTTATGTTCCTAGCCCCCATTCGGTTTTGCCCCTGAAATGGTACGATTATTGAGTCGGCGAACTGGCCACTCTCACCCATACAAATCTAAGGACAATCTCTCCTGAAAGGGGTCCATAACAGACTCAAGATTGAGATTGAGTTACCTAGGTCATCCTATTGAAATAGAAACCTAAACTAGTTAACGGCGTTACATCTAGTGGTTACTATTTCGCGGTCCGGTCTTATGCAAACTCATTGCATATGATACCCCCACCAGCATGTCTCCTACATGGATGCTTTGGATCATTGCATCTGTATCGAATACAAAGTCGGTCGTATCACATAGTGTCACCAGGATAAGGTACCCAGCCTTATCATATACTATAGACCTTTTAGGTTGTTACTTGGACACTGATCCCCGTATGTCCCCACATACTAGTCCAAGTTTCATTTAAACAACCTTGGATCTTAGTTTATTGGATTTAGGGTTTATTAATGCAAACTCGATTATTCAATAACCAAATTACTGAATTACTCAAATAACACTTTATTGAGATCGATTGATTTGTTTCATTTACTATCTACGAGTTTTAGGGCATGAAACCCAACAACTCCCACTTGAACTAAAACTCTAGTGGGCAATGTACATCAACAATCAAAATTGAATGAATAATCATTGAAGTAGGAATAATAATTTGTATTAATACTGTATAATACATGAAAAGTACAAATACAGATAAATACAATAAACTAGGGCATTCACAATACCCATTACACTTCTCCCACTTGCCCTAGATTATTCTATGTACATATCTCGCAGACCTAGACCCTTGATGTGGACTTTTTCTACCGCAAGCGCACGGGTCAAGTAATAATATAGTGAATAGTAAATTCGAATGTCGTCCTCTTGATTGGATTTTTAAGCAAATCAAGTATTATGAATAATCTCGCTCAATTTTATTTAGGGATTAAAAAGTGATGAATGAATGATAATAAAACGAATCAAAGCAAGTAAAAAGAATGGAAATTCTATTGGGAAAACTACTTAGGGAATTGATTTCGCCGATTTAGTTTAGGATTGATTTTAAGGAATAAGTCATTATGCACAATGGAATTATGAGCCAAAGACCCTTTAATCACAACTACCTCTCCCGAGTATAATTGATTCTCATGCAAGTTACCAACTTGATATCCCTATCTAAGTCTATTAACATGCAAGGCAATGAGATCTTTTAACCAATTCTAAAGTTAATCTAAAACCGTCATGAATTAGAAAGTAAACTTTATTCATGCAATCTTGAGTAAGTCTAAATCAAATCCCCTCTCCCGAGCTAGATTCGAAACTTAAATCATTCAACTAATGGCCAATTAATTGAAAGCATTAAATCAAGATTACAAACACAATAACATTGCACAACTTAAACCATAAATCAATCCATAAACTTAATCAACTACATCAATCCCTAAGCTACAAGTTTAGCTACTCATGAATGTAAATACAATCTCAACTAAACAAATGAAAGCCATAAATCTAACTAAAGAAAGGAAAGGGAAAAGAAAACTCAATGTAGGCCGAATCCGACGTCCCCGTCACGATCCCCACGAACAATGGGTTGATTTCCAAGCCTCTCCCTCTGTTTTCAGCCTCCAAATGCTCTATTCTGTCCTCTTTACGGCTCCAAAAGGTCCCAAATCGAACTCCCCAAAAACCTAGCCGAAAATAAGCTTTTATTCTGATTTTTCGTCTTAGCGTCGAGACGCTCTCAAGACAGCGTCGCGACGCTGCCTCTTATACGCGCGTTCTGAATAAGGAAAAACGGTAGCGTCGGGACGCTTCCTATCACAGCGTCTCGACGCTGTGAGCTTTACGCGTCTAATCTGATATGGAATGTGAGCGTCGAGACGCTCAAGAGCTAGCGTCTCGACGCTAGCCTGCTGATGACCGAGATTTGACTTTTTTCCTCTTTTACTCTTTTCATTCCTATGCATCTTTTCACGCCCCGAGCACCCGATTAACTCTAATATGGCATTATAGCTCCAATCAACCATTTCCTACAAAATAAACAATAAAGCACAATAAAATGGTCCAAACATCATAAAATACTAGCTAAATTAAATAAGTAAAAGTTGCTAGCTATGCTCGCTATGACCTAGACCCTCTAGATGACCCTCGAACACTTTAGCCGTGAGAGCCTTCGTAAATGGATCAGCAATATTGTGCTTAGAGGCTACCTTCGTGACGATCACGTCCCCTCGTTGCACGATCTCTCTGATGAGATGATATTTGTGCTCTATGTGCTTGCCTCTTTTATGACTGCGAGGTTCTTTAGAATTTGCCACTGCACCACTATTATCACAGTAAAGGGTGGTTAGCAAGTTCATATTCGGAACAACTTCCAAATCCATCAAGAACTTCCGTAGCCATACAGCCTCCTTAGCTGCTTCACAAGCAGCGACATATTCGACCTCCATGGTGGAGTCTGCAATGCATCCTAGCTTGAAGCTACGCCAGACTACAGCTCCCCCGTTGAGGGTAAATACTGACCCTGATGTGGATTTCGTAGAATCGTTATCAGTATGAAAGTCAGAGTCTGTGTATCCTGTAAGGATCAAATCCTTAGAGCCATACACAAGCTGATAGTCCCTCGTTATTCGAAGATACTTGAGGATGTTTTTAACTGCAGTCCAGTGGTCTAACCCTGGATTAGACTGGTACCTGCTGACTATCCCAACTGCATAGCAAATGTCAGGCTTAGTACACAACATGGCGTACATAAGACTGCCCACAACTGAAGCATAAGGGATGTGTCTCATATCCTAAATTTCTTGAGGTGTCTTAGGACACTGTTCCTTAGACAAATGAACTCCATGCCTGAAGGGTAGTAAACCCCTCTTAGAATTCTACATCTTATATCTAGACAACATCTTGTCTATATATGATGCTTGAGACAGGGCTAACGTTCTGTTCTTATGATTCCTGATAATTTAAATCCCTAGAACTTACTGAGCTTCACCCAAATCTTTCATTTGGAACTCAGTCGATAGCCACTTTTTAATGTCAGCTAGATATTCTACATCATTCCCAATGAGAAGAATATCATCTACATACAACACCAGAAAAGCTACTGAACTGTTGATAATCCTTTTGTAAACACAAGGCTCATCAACATTCTGGTCAAAGCCATAAGATTTGACAGCAGTGTCAAACTTTATATTCCAAGATCTGGAAGCTTGCTTCAACCCATAAATGGATCGTTTAAGCTTGCAAACTTTTTGCTCCTGACCTTGAGCAACGAACCCCTCTGGTTGAGACATAAAGATGTTCTCATCAAGATTGCCATTCAGAAAGGCAGTCTTGACATCCATTTGCCAAATCTCATAATCATAAAAGGTGGCAATGGACAAGAGAATTCTTATCGACTTTAACATGGCAACTGGGGAGAAGGTTTCCTCATAGTCCACCCCCTCCTTTTGGGTATAACCCTTTGCCACAAGTCGAGCTTTGAAAGTCTGTACTTTCCCAGCTGCGTCTCGTTTTCTCTTGTAGATCCATTTGCACACTATGGGTTTAACCCCTTCAGGTAGGTCTACAAGATCCTAGACTTGATTGAAGTGCATAGACTCCATCTCTAGGTCCATAGCTTTGACCCACTGGTCATGGTCCACACATTCATTGCCTGTCTAAAGGTCAAAGGATCCTCAACCCCATCATCAGGTATGACAGTTGGAGTTTCTGCTAAACCCAGATAGCGTTCAGGTTGAATAACAACCCTCCCACTACGTCGAGGCATTCTCAACTCTTGAGAAGGATGGGCTTGACCAGATGTACTGGGCTCATCAATAACTCTTGTTGAAGGTCCAGCCTCTAAACTGGGCTCATCAACAACTCTTATTGAAGGTCCAGCCTCATCAACATCTCTTGTTGATTCATTTGTAGCTTTACCAGAAAGTTCACTTAACACAATTTTATTGCCTGGTATGTGTTCTTTAACGTGGTCTTCTTCCAAGAAAGTAGCATTTGTCGATACAAACACTTTATTTTCTTTTGGATCAAAGAAGTATCCACCTCTTGTTTCTTTTGGGTAGTCTACGAATAGACATAATTTTGAACGTGAATCCAATTTCTTTGGGTTTGCTACTAACACATGTGTAAGGCAACCCCAAATTCTGGAATGACGTAAACTAGCTTTACGCCCTTTCCAAAGCTCAAATGGTGTTTCAAAAACACTCTTTGAAGGAACAACATTCAAAATATAAACTGCCGTCTCTACTGCATAACCCCAAAAAGAACTAGGCAACTGAGCATAGCTCATCATAGATCGAACCATGTCTAACAAGGTTCCGTTTCTCCTTTCAGATACACCATTTTGCTGAGGTGTACCTGGTGTTGAGAGTTGGGACGATATTCCATGTTCTATCAAATAGTTTTGGAATTTTAAGTCCAAATACTCTCCACCTCGATCAGATCGAAGTGTTTTAATGGTCTTACCTAACAAGTTCTCAACTTCAGTCCTATACTCCTTGAACTTTTCAAGGGTTTCAGACTTATGACTCATTAGGTATAAATAACCATACCTTGAATGATCTATAAAAGAGATGAAATATTCATGCCCTCCTCGAGCTCTTACATTCATTGGACCACAGAGATCCGTATGTACGAGTTCTAAGGGCTCCTTGGCACGATAACCTTTTACAGTAAAAGGTCGATTGATCATCTTACCTTCGAGACATGACTCACATGGAGGTAAAGTACCATCTTCTAACTGGCTTAGAAGTCCGTTCTTAACCAATCTCCCAATCCTATTGAGATTTATGTGGCCAAGTCTCAAGTGCCAAAGATAGGTACTTTGAGAAACTTTTTGCCTTTTTGGTTGAGTCTCAGCTGTTTTAAACATTTCATTGTTCAAAATAGCCCTAGACTCTATTGGTCTTAAGACATACAAATTGTTCTCCATTTTTGCAGAACATATATCAGCACCCCTTTTAGTAATGAAAGCTTCATTCACAGAAAATGACACTGAATACCCTTGTTCTAGCAAACAAGAAATAGAAATCAAATTTCTTTTTATTCTGGGAACTATATATACGTTATCTAATAACATATAGCGTTCCTTGGAGAAGAACATTTTAATATCTCCCACTGCTTTAGCTGAAATGAGCTCCCCAGTCCCAACTCTGAGAGTCATTTCCCTAGATTCTAACTCTTGCCAGGAGCTCATTCCCTCAAAGGAAGAGCATACGTGATGAGTTGCACCTGAATCAAGGATTCAGGCTGTATCATCATTTTCCACTATACACGTTTCAATGATCAATAAATAAAATTTATTTTCATTGAGATGTGCTAAGCAGTCTATGTCATATTAGTCATGAACAATTTCGGATATATTAGACATATGGGCTTGAGGACCGTCCTTAGTTAAGACCAATTCCACGCATTTAGTGTTTAAGTTCATTTTCTTAGTTGTATTAGAAATATCAGTTTTGTAATTGGCGTTATTTAAGGCATACAAAGAACGTTTTATTGTTGATAGAACAAACAAATTAACTTAATAAGTATTGTTGCATTAACCCATTACACAAAATAATATTATTATTTTAATCCAATCAATTTAGCAAAAGTAATGATCAACCCATAGAATAAACATTCATTTTGCAACGATACTTCAGAGGTTTAGAACAACAGCTACCGTAGGGTAGTCAGCTACTCCTCCTCTGAATTGAGACAATCTCAGCCAATCCCTATTCCCGGAATAACTCATATTCCAATAGTTCTTAGCTACCGTTTTTTTCGGTCAGGAAATTATTAACACCTTGACAATTTCCCGTAAGTGTGACCCTCCATTTTTCAGATTTCAGAGGTTGGCCCCAACAATGCTACTGTAGGAAAAGTCAAAGTTGGAAATGGACCTAAGAAACCCTATCCATTTCTGGAGTTTGCATTGTTTCTACTCCCATGATCAAGCCCTCCGTAGGGTGATCGCTCCCAGGGCGACTCGCATGCAGATCATGGGCATCTCACGGTGCAACCTAATGGAGGAGATCGTAGGATATGTTGACACACACGTGTCCTGCTCCCACTTACTATAAAATACTCCATCATTCACCTTGATATTAATCCATGCAAACACCATCCGTAGGGGGTCATTCCCAGGGTGACTCGAGGCCAAGCATGAACCTCACGTTGTGAACTTTTGAAGACGTGAGAGCAAAACTTGATTTATGAAAATCTTGTTTTGATATATTTCCTCCCACTAAGTATTTTTTATAATTATAGGGCCTATTACTTAGGTAAATTCCGGCTAAGTGAATCTATCGAAGTCTATGCCTGCATATAACTTTTATATATATAGGTATTTTCTCTGATGTGTCTAGGTGAATTAAACACTTTTAATTACCTAGAGACATTGCATGCTAATATAACTATGGTTAATTCAACTCAAGTTCCGACTCAGTTCCCAGGTAGCAGGTGTTCCGTAAACCGTCATCTTAAGTACCTCCAGCCTTAGACAGAACCTTATCGGGAGAGTTCCCTTATAACCATAGTAATGTAAACTCTTTACTCTAAAGATTTAGGTGAATTAAACTCTTTTAATAAACCTACTGACATTGCATACTAACATTTAGCTATGATTAATTCAACTCCGGTATTCCGGGTTAGTTCTGAAGGGAATAAAAGTCCCCACGCAGAGGAAGCGCATCGATTGGACCTTACGCCGTATATTAATTAACATTAAAATACCGTTACGAAAACTCAAACAAACTTTAAAGCTGCTGTAAAATTGGTTTAAACATGCTTAAAATAAATCTAAATTTATTTTCATGCTTTTCTAAAGAAAAGAGGAAGAACCGTTACAAACCTCCGTTGTAGACTTGACTGTTCTTCGCCAACAACGCTCCACGAACGAAAACGCAGCAGCCGCCTTAGCTTTTCTTCGCTGGAAATTCCTCCTTTGTATGACACAATAACCACAAAGGTTACACCGATATATCTCTAAGTCTAGGAGGCAAAAGACTTGTGGGAGTCTTTCTCTAAGAGGGAGGCTAGAGAGAATTTTAGGTCTTGTCTTTGAGAGTCTAAGTGCAAGAGCAAAATTTCAAATGTCATGACCAATTAGGTCTAGTGTTCTATTTATAGAAGAGAGACCATGAATAAAATATTCAATTAAATCAATCTAGTTGCCTCAAATTACTTTTAATTTCTCTCATAATAATATATCAATATATATTTGTTTCCCTTAATAAATTGAACATTTTCAATTTACTTTTATTACTTAGTCGCCTCATATTACTTTACGAGCTACCAGTGGGACCTAATGGACCTGCAGATCAGAAACTCCAACGATGTGAGATTAATTGGTCAAACTCATTAACCACACTAATCAATATTTGTTAACTGTGTGTACATTCCACTATAGACTCACAGTTGCACTCTTCTCACTGCAGACATATTTTCTGTGTCCACGAATCTAGACCAATATCGACTAGTTAGTCCTTCACGAGTGTCCGTAACACCAGCTGGGTCAAATTACCGTTTTACCCCTGGGTTACCTCTATTTCCTTAAGTACCAATTCTCCTCTAATGAACAACCTGTTTGTGGTCCAACCATCAAAACGAAAACCCTCTCATGCCATTGAGAGGGTAGGGCCCTTTGTTCAAGACTCGGAGTAACCACTTAAGGGAACACTCGTCTGCTTCCCTAAGGTCGGGAAGGAGTGAATTCCATCTTGTAAGATTATGTTCCCAGATCCCCATTCGGTCTTGTCCCCAAAGTGGTAGGCTTATTGAGTCGGCGTATTGGCCACTCTCACCCATACAAATCAAAGGACAATCTCTCATGAGCAGGAGTCCATAATCAACTCAGGATTAAGACTAAGTTGTCTAGGTCGTCCTAGTGAAATAGAAAACCAACTAGTTAACGGTGTTATAACCAGTGGTTACTATTTCGCGGTCCGGTCTTATGCAAATTCATTGCATAGGATACCCCCACTCGCATGTCTCCTACACGAACGCGTTGGATCGCAGCGTTTGTATCAAATACAAAGTTGGTCGTATCCGTAGTGTCACCAGGATAAGGCACCCAGTCTTATCCCTATACTATAGACCCTTTAGGCTGTTTCTTGAACAATGATCCCATATGTCACTACATATTGTTCAAGAATCATATTACAACCTTGGATGTCTAGTTTATTGGATTAGGGTTATTATTAGGCAAAGACAAATATAAAATAACTAATAACAATTAATGGCAAAATATATCAATATTATTTCATTAACATCCGGTCAACGGTTACATTCACTATCTACGAGTTTTAGGGCATAAAACCCAACAAACTCCCACTTGAACTAAAACACTAGTTAGTGGGATGTAAATGCAATAATCTCAAGCTGGAAATGTCATGTATATAATACAATGAACTAGGGCATCCTTATACCCATTATACATTTCTCCCACTTGCCCTAGATTAGATGGCATACATATCTCGTAGACCTAGACCCTCTAGATGACCCTCAAACACTTTACTCGTGAGAGCCTTCATAAATGGATCAGCGATGTTGTGCTTCGAGGCGATCTTAGTGACGATCACATCTCCTCGTTGCACAATCTCCCGTATCAGGTGATACTTCCTCTCGATGTGTTTACCCCGTTTGTGGCTTTGAGGTTCTTTTGAGTTGGCTACAGCCCCACTGTTGTCACAGTATAGTGTTATGGGCACGTTCATATTCGGAACCACTTCCAAATCAGTCAAGAACTTTCTAAGCCATACTGCCTCCTTAGCTGCTTCGCAAGCTGCTACATACTCAGCCTCTATGGTTGAGTCTGCTATGCATCCTTGTTTGATGCTTCTCCACACTACTGCTCCTCCATTGAGGGTGAATACTGACCCTGATGTGGATTTCCTTGAATCCTTATCAGCTTGAAAGTCAGAGTCAGTGTATCTAGTAAGAATCAAATCCTTAGCTCCATACACAAGCATGTAGTCCCTCGTTCTCCGAAGATACTTGAGGATGTTTTTAACCGCTCCCCAGTGGTCCAACCCTGGATTAGACTGATACCTACTGACTACTCCCACTGCATAACATCAGACCTTGTGCAGAGCATAGCATACATTAAGCTGCCCACAGCTGAGGCGTAGGGAATGTGTCTCATGTTCTCAATTTCTTGAGGTGTCTTAGGAGACTGTTCCTTAGACAGGTGTACCCCATGTCTGAAGGGTAGTAGTCCCTTCTTGGAGTTTTGCATCGAATATCGAGACAACATCTTGTCAATATACGTTGTTTGAGACAAAGCTAGCATTTTGTTCTTACGATCCCTAATGATTTGGATTCCTAGAACATATTGAGCCTCTCCCAGATCTTTCATTTGGAATTGGGCTGCTAGCCATTTCTTGATGTCAGTGAGGTATCCTACATCATTCCCAATGAGTAGGATATCGTCTACATAAAGTATTAGAAAAGCTACTTTCCTTTTGTTCACTTTCTTGTACACACAAGGCTCATCAACGTTTTGGTCAAAGCCAAGAGATTTGATTGCAGTATCAAATCTAATGTTCCATGATCTGGATGCTTGTTTCAATCCATAAATGTATCGATTGAGCTTACAAACCTTTTGTTCCTGACCTTGGGCTATGAACCCTTCGGGTTGAGACATGAAGATATTCTCTTCAAGATTACCATTCAGAAAGGCAGTCTTGACGTCCATTTGCCATATTTCATAGTCATAATATGTGGCTATGGATAAGAGAATTCTTATGGACTTTAACATGGCTACAGGAGAAAAGGTTTCCTCATAGTCAACCCCTTCCTTTTGGGTATAACCCTTTGCCACTAGTCTAACTTTGAAGGTATGTACCTTTCCAGTTGCATCTCTTTTTCTCTTATAGATCCATTTGAACCCTATGGGTTTTACCCCATTTGGTAGATCTGTAAGTTCCCATACAGAATTGGAGTACATTGACTCCATTTCCAGGTTCATAGCTTTGACCCATTCATCCTTATCTTCGTCATTCATTGACTGTCGATAGGACAATGGATCTTCAATGCCATCATTAGGTATGACAACCTGAGTTTCAGTTAAACCCAAGTAGCGGTCAGGTTGTAATACAATCCTCCCACTGCGTCGAGGCATTCCCAACGTTTGAGATGGACGGGATGGATCTGAAGAACTAGTTCCTTCATCAACCCTTGTTGAAGGTCCAACTTCATCAACAACTCTTGATGATTCTTCAGTAGCTTCTCCTAATATTATTTTGTTGCGTGGTTTATGATCTCTCATGTGGTCTTCCTCTAAGAAAGTGGCGTTTGTCGATACAATCACCTTATTTTCTTGTGGGTCGTAGAAATAACCACCTCTCATTTCTTTAGGGTAACCAACAAATTGGCACAGTTTTGAACGAGGTTCCAGTTTCTTAGGATTTGTCACAAGCACGTGTGCTGGACAACCCCAGATGCGAAAGTGATGCAAACTAGGTTTACGCCCCTTCCATAATTCGAAAGGTGTTTCAGAAACACTTTTCGAGGGAACATTGTTCAAGATGTATACTGCAGTCTCTACTGCATACCCCCAAAACGAGCTAGGCAATTGAGCATAGCTCATCATTGATTGAACCATGTCTAACAAGGTTCTATTTCTCCTTTCTGACACACCATTCTGCTGAGGTGTACCAGGGGCTGAGAGTTGAGATTGGATTCCATGTTCTATCATATAATCTTGGAATCTTTGATCCATATACTCCCCTCCTCGATCAGATCGAAGTACTTTAATAGATTTACCTAATAGGTTTTCAACTTCAGCGTTAAACTCCTTAAACTTTTCAAGGGCTTCAGACTTATGTCCCATTAGGTATAAGCAACCATATCTTGAATAATCATCTATAAATTAGATGAAATATTTGTACCCTCATCGAGCTTTTACACTCATTGGACCACATAGATCCAAATGTATTAACTCTAAGGGTTCTTTGGCTCTGTAACCTTTTCCAGTAAAGGGTCTCTTGGTCATTTTTCCCTCGAGACAAGATTCACAAGGTGGTAGTGAATCATCTTCTAACTTGCTTAGAAGTCCATTCTTTACCAAACGACCGATCCTATCGATGTTTATATAACCAAGTTTGAGATGCCAAAGATGAGTATTGTTACTTGATGGAGAAATCTTTTGCCTTTTACTTTGAGTTTCAGCAGTTTTAAATAATTCGTGATTTTAAAAGTGCTTTGTTTTCGGTTGGTCTTAAAACATACAAGTTATTTTCCAATTTTGCTGAACAAATAAGTACACCATTTTTATAAATGACCGCTTCATTCATATCAAAAGTAACTGTGTACGATTGTTCAATCAAACATGAAATAGAAATTAAGTTCCTCTTAATCTTGGGAACGATTAACAAACTTTCTAAAAGTAAGAATCTATTTCTAAAAAATAACTTCGCAGCTCCCACTGCTTTAGCTGAAATGACTTCTCCAGTTCCGACCCTGAGTGTCATTTCCCCATCGTTCAACTGCCGAAAGGAACTATTTTCCTGAAAAGAAGAGCAAACATGATTAGTTGCTCCTGAATCAAGTATCCCGGTTAACTCATCATGTTCTACCAGGCATGTTTCTAAAACAAGTAAATCAAATTTACCTTCCTTTTCCTTCTTTTTCTCAGCAAGGTACTTTGGGTAGTTTCTCTTCCAATGTCTATCTACATTGCAATGGAAACACTTGCCCTTATCTGCCATAGCTTTGGCTTTTCCCTTGCTTTTTGCAGTAGTACTGGGAGCTTTCCCCTTGTTTCCTTTCGTCTTCTGTGTTTTCTTTGAAGAAGTGGCTACAGATTTAGTTCCAGAGGATGAACCCTTCGGGAACTTTCCTTTAGAGTGAACAACATTTGCCTCTCCTTCTATCTGTCCCTTGTTCTTAAGAAGAGACTGATAGAGTTGTAGCTCATTCAGGAGGCTAGTCAGGTTGAATGTTATTTTATTCATCATTGCATTGCTTCGAAACTGTAGAAAACTCTTCGGAAGAGATTCTAAGATGAATGCAACCTGACTACGCTCATCTATGACCGCCCCGTTTGCCTCTGCCACGTTGAATTGGACCATCATATCCAGGACATGCTCCCGAACAGACGTGCCGTCTTTCATGCGACAGCTATAAACGTATTTGAGAGCGTCATGGTGGAGTTGGTAGGACGGTTGTCCAAACATCTCCTGGAGAGAGTTCATAATCTCCCTCGCGTTACCATGCCCTCATGCCTTTTAGCCAAAACTTCAGATAAGCTGGCTAGGATATAGACGCGAGTCTTATCATTGGCCTTTGTCCAGCGGTCATAAACATCCTTAACTGCTTGGGATGCATTACGAGCAGGGGCTGGAGGACAATCCTCCGTTAAGACGAACCGCAGATCATCGACAACAAGAATCGTATTCAGGTTCGACTTCCACGTAGCATAATTTTCGCCAGTTAATTTCTCATTTTTAAGCAGAGAGACAATTGAGGAAGACATTACTGAAATTTAAACAAACAATGACCGTATTAGTTATCTTTGCCTTAACCCATCATACAAGCAAACAATTGCACACAATCCAATCAATTTAGCAAAACAGACAATCACAGAATCCTAAAACTATCGATTTAGTTTTGCAATGATGTTTCAGAGGTTTAGAATATCAGCCACCGAAGGGTGATTAGGTACTCCTCCTTTGAAATGAGACACCTCTCAGCTAATTCTAATTCCAGAATAACTCATATTCCTATAGACATTAGCCACCGTTGTTCGGTCAAGGATTTGTTAACACTTTTAACTCATCCTTGTAAGTGTAACCCTCCCACTTTCAGATCTCAGAGGCACGCACCAACAAGCTATCGAAGGGAAAGACAACTATTGGTGATTAGCCTAAGAGCTTCTATCCTTTTCAGGAGTTCACGATGTTTCGAATCCTATGACCAGGCCCTCCGAAGGGATGGTTGCGCCAGGACAACCTGCAGGCAGATCATAGGACTCTCACGGTGCGAACTATGGGCGGAGACCGAGGGATACGTTGACACGTGTCCCGCTCCCACTTACTCTAGACATTTTTCCCATTCACCTTGATATTGATTCATGCAAACACTTTCCGAAGGGAGGCCGCTCCTAAGGCGACTCGAAGCCGAGCATGAATCTCACGTTGTGAATATAGGGACGTAGGAGCAAAATTTGATTTAAATCTCGTTTTGTAATTTTCCTCCCACTGAAAATGTCCTAAGGTTAATATAGGGTTGTTTAACTTAGATAGTATTTGGCTAAGTCAATCTATCTAAGTCTAATCCTATTATAACAATTATGGAAAGGATTCAACTGCAATCTTTTGGGTGAATTAAACTTCTTTTAATAAACCCAACATTGCAAGTCAACATTACTATGGTTAATTCAACTCAATGTTCGGGTCAGTTCCCAGGTAGGAGGTGTTCCGTAAACCGTCAACTTAAATACCCCCAGCCTTAGACAGAACTTTACCGAGAGAGTTCCCTTATAACCTCAGTAATGTAAGGTGTTTACTCTAAAGATCTAGGTGCATTAAACACTTTTAATAAACCTAGTGACATTGCATGCTAACATTTAACTATGATTAATTCAACTCTGGTATTCCAGGTCAGTTCCCAGGTAGGAGGTGTTCCGTAAACCGTCAACTTAAATACCCCAGCCTTAGACAGAACATTACCGGTGGAGTTCCCTTATAATCATAGCAATGTTTTCCCTACTTAGTCAATTAAAACTATTTTTAATTCTAAGTAAGAAAAGATTCTAATCCTATTAGAAAACGATCTA
Source organism: Luffa acutangula (assembly GCA_036850905.1). NCBI lineage: Eukaryota > Viridiplantae > Streptophyta > Magnoliopsida > Cucurbitales > Cucurbitaceae > Luffa > Luffa acutangula. The sequence goes on along the minus strand of CM072088.1, from coordinate 20,122,732 downwards.
GGTCTAATTAATTTTAAACAATTTAAAATTAATCCAATTTATCCTATGATCTTATGTTTGCATGCAAATCTTGATTATAGATTGACGGTTTCTAATCATTAATATTAAGGAACTATTTCAAATTTTAATGATTAATCCTATAATCAAGAATTTAGGGTTTAATTCATTCAACAATCTCATTCAAATTAAATAATTAAACCACACTAATTGCATGAATAATATAACAATTATATTATTAACTATGGATGTTTCATGCTTCATGCAATTTTGATTTTCTTTTATTATAACAATTATAAGCCAATCAAGAAAATCAATCAAGCATGTTTCATTCATCACATTAAACATAACTATTTATATTTAATTTAAGTAATGACATGCTTCATGCTTTCCAATTTTTCATATAATTAATATACACTTATATTAAAAAATATGAAAACAAATCCATACATTTAAACATACACTATAATAATTTATAATATATAAAAAATGCATGAGCATGTTTATAACCTAAGGTGGGATTAAATATTCTATATGACATCCATAAAGCATATAAATAGCAATTGAACCGGTTAATTTTGGCCCCTAGGATAAAATAAAGCATTAAATTACATTAATTTAGCTAAATTCTATCCTAAAAAATCCTTGTACAGATCCGGAATTGGTCTAGACAGCATGAACCGCCCCGAACCACCTCGAACCGGCTTCGAAAATCACGAACCATGCCAAATATTGGCCGAACCGGACCAAATAGGTCCCATCCCAGCCGAACCGGACCGCCCACAGCCTTGAACCGTGCCTTTTGAAACCCTAGGTCGCGCCTCCATCGTGACAGCGTCGAGACGCTGTGTGCGCTTTCCCTATCTAGCGCCTGCGTATCGAGACAGCGTCGAGACGCTGTTGAGGTAGCGTCTCGACGCTGTTGCGTCTGGAGGCAGAATCTGGGCGATTTCAGCGTCAATTCTCCGATTTTGGCCCCAATTTCAGCGGCGATTGCTCCGTTTTTCATCTCATCAAAACCTATTCTAGACCCGGACTTACATAGGACTCGATTTTACATAAAATACCTGAAACACCGGGCCTTACATGATCAAAATCACATAAAAATAAAATCTATGGCCATAAAATTAACCCAAACAGTTCAACGTAAACCGAACATACATTATGCATAAACCCCACCTATTAGAGCCTATCGCAACTTTTAAAATTAATTAATAGGGACAGCGACGGCTCTGATGCCGATTGAAGGGAATAAAAATCCCCACGCAGCGGAAGCGCATCGATTGGTCCTTACGCCGTATATTAATTAACATTAAAATACCGTTCCGAAAACTCAAACAAACTTTAAACAAACTTTAAAGCTGTTGTAAAATTGGTTTAAACATGCTTAAAATAAATCTAAATTTATTTTCATGCTTTTCTAAAGAAAAGAGGAAGAACCGTTACAAACCTCCGTTGTAGACTTGACCGTTCTTCGCCAATGACGCTCCACGAACGAAAACGCAGCAGCCGCCTTAGCTTTTCTTTGCTGGAAATTCCTCCTTTGTATGACACAATAACCACAGAGGTTACACCGGTATGTCTCTAAGTCTAGGAGGCAAAAGACTTGTGGGAGTCTTTCTCTAAGAGAGAGGCTAGAGAGAATTTTAGGTCTTGTCTTTGAGAGTCTAAGAGCAAGAGCAAAATTTCAAGTGTCATGACCAATTAGGTCTAGTGTTCTATTTATAGAAGAGATGCCATGAATAAAATATTCAATTAAATCGATCTTTTCCAAAATTGATTCAATCTTATTCCTTAATTAATCAATCATGATCAATCAATTCCATAATTGATTAATCTTTTCCACAAATGACTAATTACTTCCATAAGTGATTAGATCATTTCCATAAATGATTAATCACTACCTTAAGTGATTAATTATTTGCATAATTGATTAATTCCCGATTAATGAATTCTTTAATTAATTAATCACTAATTAAATATCACATATTTAATTTTCGGCCTAGAATTAATTAATTTTGCCCAAACACATTTTAGCCCTTAAATTAATTAATTCATTTATTTTGAACTCTTTCAAACTTCCATAAATTTATATTTGAACTTTTCAAATATTAATTTCTCTCATAATAATATATCAATATATATTATATTTGTTTCCCTTAATAAATTGAACATTTTCAATTTACTTTTATTACTTAGTTGCCTCAAATTACTTTACGAGCTACCAGTGGGACCTAATGGACTTGCGAATCAGAAGCTCCAACGATGTGAGATTAATTGGTCAAACTCATTAACCACATTAATCAATATTCGTTAACTGTGTGTACATTCCACTATAGACTCACAGTTGCACTCTTCTCACTGCAAACATATTTTCTGTGTCCACGGATATAGACCAATATCGACTAGTTAGTCCTTCACGAGTGTCTGTAACACCAGTTGGGTCAAATTATAGTTTTACCCCCGGGTTACCTCTATTTCCTTAAGTACCAATTCTCCTCTAATGAACAACCTGTTTGTGGTCCAACCATCAAACAGAAAACCCTCTCGTGCCATTGAGAGGGTAGGGTCCTTTGTTCAAGACTCGGAGTAACCACTTAAGGGAACACTCATCTGCTTCCCTAAAGTCGGGAAGGAGTGAATTCCATCTTGTACGATTATGTTCCCAGCTCCCCATTCGGTCTTGTCCCCAAAGTGGTAGGCTTATTGAGTCGGCGTATTGGCCACTCTCACCCATACAAATCAAAGGACAATCTCTCATGAGCAGGAGTCCATAATCAACTCAGGATTAAGACTAAGTTGTCTAGGTCGTCCTAGTGAAATAGAAAACCAACTAGTTAACGGTGTTATAACAAGTGGTTACTATTTCGCGGTCCGGTCTTATGGAAACTCATTGCATAGGATACCCCCACTCGCATGTCTCCTACACGAATGCGTTGGATCGCAGCGTTTGTATCAAATACAAAGTGGGTCGTATCCATAGTGTCACCAAGATAAGGCACCAAGTTTTATCCATATACTATAGACCCTTTAGGCTGTTTCTTGAACAATGATCCCATATGTCGCTACATATTGTTTAAGACTCATATTACAACCTTGGATGTCTAGTTTATTGGATTAGGGTTATTATTAGGCAAAGACAAATATAAAATAACTAATAACAATTAATGGAAAAATATATCAATATTATTTCATTAATATCCGTTCAACGGTTACATTCACTATCTACGAGTTTTAGGGCATAAAACCCAACAAGTTCCCAGGTAGGAGGTATTTCGTAAACCGTCATCTTAAGTACCCCCAGCTTTAGACAGAACTTAACCGGTGGAGTTCCCTTATAATCATAGTACTGTTTTTCCTACTTAGTCAATTAAAACTATTTTTAATTCTAAGTAAGAAAATAATTCTAACCATATTAGAATTATAATGAACTTAGGTCTAATTAATTTTAAACATTTTAAAATTAATTCATTTTAACCTAAGGTCCTATGTTTGCATGCAACTCTTTGTTATAGGTTGACGATTTCTAATCAATTTTATAACTTATTATAAAAAAAATTAATGATTAGCCCTATAACATGCTTCTATGGTGTTGGAAAAATAACAATCATATTCTAATTATTAAACACCATATTATTATGACGTTGATAACGATAATATAACGATTATATTAATCTAAGGTGGTGTCATCCTTCATGCAATTTCAATTTCATTGAATTAATATCGATTATATTAATTAAACATCCACGAAATTAAATTACATGAAATGTGGCATTAATATAATATAACTCTTATATTAATCTAATTAATGCCATGCTCAATGCTATTCCATTTTCATTTAATTAATATAACATTTTATATTAAATCATACATGAAAACAAGCATTGATATATATTGATTATTTTCATTCATAATATAACTAATTATATTAATTCTCATGAAAATAATCCTAAGCATGCATGCTACATTAATAAAATATAACAATTATATTTAGCTAAATTAATTTCATGCATCATGTTTCACCAATTTCATATATTTAATATAACGATTATATAAAATAACTCATGAAATTAAATTCATGCATAATTACCATACATTATAACAATTATAACATAAATATGCATGAAAACTTGCTTAACCTATGGTGGGAATTTAAGCTATATGACATCCATAAAGCAAATAAGTAGCAATTGAACCGTTTAATTTTGGCCCCTAGGATAAAATAAAGCATAAATTACAATAATTATAGCTAAATTCTATCCTAAAAGTCCTTCTGCAGCTCTAAATACTGGTCTAGACAGCCTGAACCGACCCAAACCACTTCGAACCAGCTACGAAAACCACAAACCGAGCTAAATTCCAGCTGAACCGGACCAAATCTGTCCCAGCCCAGCCAGACCGCATGAACTGGACCGCCCAACAGCCTTGAACCGTCCTGTTTTCGAATTTCTAACACGTGCTGTTATTGTGACAGCGTCGCAATTTCTCTGATTTTTATCTCATAAAAACCTATTCTAGACCCGAACTAACATAGGACTCGATTTTACATAAAATACCCGAAACACCAGGCCCTTACATGATCAAATCACATAAAAACAGTAAAATCTATGGCCATAAAATTAACCAAAATAGTTCAATGCAAACCATACATACATTATGCATTAATCAATCCCACCAATAGCCAATGCAAATTTTAGTGAAACAAAATTAGATCTACGATCGGCTCTGATACCAATTGTAGGATTGGAATTCTATAATTTCGTAAAGCGGAAGCGTGATTGAGACCGATTCGTAATTAATTTTGTATAATCTAAAGTACCAATACATTGGCAATAATATTAGAACTATTCTAAATATATATTAAGGCTAAGCATACAAAAATATTAGATCTAAATCTAATTTATAAAGTAACAAATTACTTACTCTCGTTGACGACTCAGATTAAATTCACCAACTGCATGTGAATTAATCACGAACTAGTGTGAACACCCCCACTATGGCTACACCGGTATGACTCTGAGACTTCTAGAGGCAGGAGACTGGTGAGAGTCTTGAGAAAACCTTGAGGGGAATTCTCTTAGAGAAGGAGAATGAATGGGATGCCAATGCCAAGACCTTTTTCCTAATAGGAAAAGGTCTCTAATTTTAATAAATAATTAATTAAATCCATAATTAATTAATTTCCCTAATTAAATATCATATATTTAATATTAGGGATTTTATTAAAATTAAAATTAATATGAATCCAATTCATATTAAATTTATTTGAACTCTTTCAAATATTTTCTTTCCTAATAGGAAAAGGTCTCTAATTTTAATAAATAATTAATTAATTTACCCAATTAAATATCATATATTTAAACTTAGGGATTTTATTAAAATTAAAATTAATATAAATCCACTTCATATTAAATTTATTTGAACTCTTTCAAATATTTTCTCTCAAGAATTAATTTTTTGAAATTAATTAAAAAATTATATTATAAAGTTTCATAAACTTTATATCATCATGCATCAATATACATTATACGATTCCCCAAATAAATTGAACACTTTCAATTTACAATTTATACTTAATTGCCTCAAGTCTCTTTACGAGCTACCAGTGGGACCTAATGGACCTACAGATTAGAAGCTCCAACGATACGAGACTAATTGGCCAAACTCATTGACCAAGTTTAGTCAACATTCGTTAACTGTGGGTCACTCCACTAAAGACCCACATCTGCACTCTTCTCACAGTAGAATATTTCTGTGTCCATGGATATCGACCAAGCAGTAAGTCAATCCTTCACGTGTGTTCGTAACACCAGCTGGGTCAAATTACCGATTTAGACTAGTATGTGGGGACATACGGGGATCAGTGTGCAAGTAACAACCTAAAAGGTCTATAGTATAGGATAAGGCTGGGTACCTAATCCTGGTGACACTATGTGATACGACCTACCTTGTACTCGATACAGATGCAATGATCCAAAGCATCCATGTAGGAGACATGCGGGTGGGGGTATCCTATGCAATGAGTTTGCATAAGACCGGACCGCGAAATAGTACCTCTGGTTCCTTAAGTACTACTGATTCCTCTAATGAACAAGTTGTTTAGGGTCCAACCACTAAATAGGAGTTCCTCTCGGGCTAGGAGAGGACGACGCGCCTTTGTTCAAGCCCTGAAATCAGCCCTTAAGGGAACACACATCTACTTACCCCAATAGGGGAATGAGTGAATTTCATCTTGTACTGTTGTGTTCCCACCCCCCATTCGGTCTTGCCCCTAAAATGGTAGGATTATTGAGTCGGCGAACTGGCCACTCTCACCCATACAAATCTAAGGACAATCCTTCCTGAAAGGGGTTCATAACAGACTCAGGATTGAGATTGAGTTACCTAGGTTATCCTATTGAAATAGAAACCTAAACTAGTTAACGACGTTACATCTAGTGGTTACTATTTCGCGGTCCGGTCTTATGCAAACTCATTGCATAGGATACCCCCACCCGCATGTCTCCTACATGGATGCTTTGGATCATTGCATCTGTATCGAATACAAGGTAGGCCGTATCACATAGTGTCACCAGGATTAGGTACCCAGCCTTATCCTATACTATAGACCTTTTAGGTTGTTACTTGGACACTGATCCCCGTATGTCCCCACATACTAGTCCAAGTTTCATTTAAACAACCTTGGATCTTAGTTTATTGGATTTAGGGTTTATTAATGAAAACTCGATTATTCAATAACCAAATTACTAAATTACTCAAATAACACTTTATTGAGATCGATTAATTTGTTTCATTTACTATCTACGAGTTTTAGGGCATAAAACCCAACAGTTACATCTTGTTCCTTAAGTACCACTGATCTTATAATGAACAATTTGTTTATGGCCCAACCATTAAACATAAAATCCTCTCATGTAAGGAGAGAATCGACGCGCCTTTGTTCAAGACCCGGAGCCAGCACTTAATGGAACAACCTCTACTATCCCTACAGGCGGGTAGGAGTGAATTCCGTCTTGCAAGACTATGTCCCCAGCTATCTACCCGGTCTTATTCCCAAAATGGTAGGCTTATTGAGTCGGCGGTGTTGGGCCACTCTCACCCATGCAAATCAAAGGATAATCCCGAATAAATAGGAGTTCATAGTTAGCTCAGGATTAAGATCGAGTTACCTAGGTCATCGCATGAAATAGTCAGTTTCACCGTTAACGGTGTTATAAAGTGAAAGTGAATTATTTCTCAATCCTAGTCTTTTGCAAACTCTTTGCATAGGACGCCCCCACTCACATGTCGTTACATGAACGATTTAGGATCACATCGTTTGTAATAAATACAAAGTGGGCCGCGTCACATAGTGTCTCCAAGATAAGACACCCAACCTCTATCCATATACTATAGACTGTTTTAGCTATCACTTGAACTTGATCGGCTTTTATGTCTACATATAAAGTTCAAGTGTTCATTATATAGCCATGGGCTCTAGTTTATTGGATTTTTGTTAATTAATGCACAATTAAACAACCATTTTATAACTACTTATAGAATAACCTCAATAACGCTTTATTGATTAATTTTGTTACATTAACTATCCATGAGTTTTAGAACATAAAACCCAACAGTAATATGGTTGTACCCAGAGTAACCATCCAAGAAACAGTAATAAGCTTGACCAGCTAACCTATCCAACATCTGGCCAATAAATGGTAGAGCGAAATGGTCCTTAAGGGTGGCTTTATTAAGCCTCATGTAATCCATACAAACCTTCCAACCAGTTATTGTCCTGGTGGGGATCAACTCATTATCCTTATTAGTTACCACTATAACACCTACTTTCTTAGGAACACACTGGTCAGGGCTTACCCAATTGCTATCTACAATTAAATAAATAATCCTAACATCCAACCATTTAATCACCTCCTTCTTAACAACTTCTTTCATTGCAAGGTTAAACCTTCTTTGTTGCTCAATACTCCTAAAGGATCCCTCATCTAAAGATATTTTATGCATACAGAAAGACGGGCTAATTCCCTGAATATAAGTTAATGTCCAACCTATTGCCTTAAATTGTTGATCCGTCAAATCCTCCATTGTTGTCTCAATAATTGTGTTGTCCAAAATCCGGATGAAAGAACAGTCATCCACCTCATCTGGATACTTCATAGCTTTAAAAACATTAAACTGTACTTCCTCATTATGAACTCTCATAGTTAATTCCCCTTCTGAAAATCTATCAAAGGCCTACCAGTAGCCAAAAATGGACGACCAAGAATAATTGGGACATCTTTATGTGCCTCATAATCTAAAATAATAAAATCGGCAAGAAATATAAATTTATCTACCTGGACCAAGACATCCTTAAACTTACCCTTAGGATATGTAATAGACCTATCAGCTAGTTGGAGTGTGACTGTGGTAGGCCTAGCTTCACCAATACCTAGCTTTCGATAGACCGAAAGAGACATAAGGTTTATGCTCGCACCTAAATCACAAAGTGCTCTTCCCAACTCCTTTCCACCTATAGAGATAGGAATAGTAAATGACCCTAGATCCTTAGCTTTGGTTGGTAGCCCATTCTTAAGAATAACACTACATTCCTCAGTAAGAGCCATGGTTTCGAGTCCTATTTCTAGGATCTTTTCCACTATTGTTTTGCAAACCCACGCCTTTAGCTCCAACCTTTCGGCCATCAACTAAATACAAACTATGCTAACCTACATGATCAGTTTAAGCTAACAATAAACTTTTATTTCAACAAAAACAAACAATGCTAGACGAAGCAAAGTTTCTTTTGCATAGGCGAGGCTTTCTTCTACTCAAGGAATCCACATATTTGAACCCCAAAGTAGAAGCTTAGCTCATAATTGAAAGTAAAGTGCAAAACATAAAAGAAAACAAACTCGACATAAAGAAAAGGCAACTTAAATTGATATTAAATAAAGAATTGAGTACAAGAATTTAACTTACAACTGAAAAGTGAAAGAAAACAATAACAACACTGCCGAAAATAAAAGAATACAAAACAGAAAGTAAAAGATAAAACTCTATTAAGGATCTCTCCCTCACTATCTAGGCTGCTCTTGCCCTTTTTATAGGAGAGACAAGTATTTCTCTTCTTCTTTCGAATGGAAGAGCCGACGGAGGCTGAAAGATAGGGAACTCATAGTGGTTACAAGATGAAAAGAGAAAAACTTAAAAATCTAACATAAGGATGAAAACTCTAAGCTCTCTTTGCTTCTTGCATCTTGGTCTCCTTTTATAGACCTTGGAAGGTAAGGTGGGATATCAAGATCAGTGTGAGAGGGCTTTGGAAGGTAAGAATCCACAATCTTCGGAGCTTTGATACCAAATTGGAGATTTTTGGACAATTCTGTGAAGTTCCTGTGAATCTCGGTATTCTGCTGGAGAGCCTAGTTGCGAGCGCCTTTCCTCATGTGTGCTACTTTGACAAATATTTCTTCAACATCGGGCTACTTTCCTTATCTGGCTTGCGGCCACATTTTGATCGCATATCCCACATCCTTAGGTCCAGATGCAGACGCAATTCTTCAGCTTCACCTCACTTGCTCCACTAATCTTTAATCTCCTCTTGCGAGCGCATCTTCCTCGCAAAGTCCTCTGCACAAAAAAAAAAAAAAAAATTAACTTGGATCAATTCTTAAAAAAATAATCTCTTTTTGTACATTTTAAGCTTAAATTCTATATTTCTAAGATTTTCTTCATGATTCTACAACTTTTGCGAAAATGACTTGAAATGATAAGAATTTAATCACAAAGTCCTTGCTTTCCAAACAATAACCTAGGTTTTAAAGCTAAATAACGCACATAAATGATCGTTACCACACCTCCAAACTTAAGCTTTTGCTTGTCCTCAAGAAATGTTAACAAAATAATAGAAACAAGAAAGAAAAGATGTGTGTTTCATAGGTAAGTTCAGTTTGTGAGTGTTATCACACATAAATAAGCGTTCTCACACCTACATATTTTATGCTTTATTTGTCTTAATTTCAAGTACTTTGAGCATAGGTAGCTGATGTGGACTTTTCCTACCGCAAGCGCACGGGTCAAGTAATAATATAGTGAAAGTAAATTCGAATGTCGTCCTCTGGATTGGATTTTTAAGCAAATCAAGTATTGTGAATTATCTTGACTAATTTTATTTAGGGATCAAAAAGTGATGAATGAATGATAGTAAAACTAAATCAAAGCTAGTAAAAAGAATGGAAATTCAATTGGGAAAACTACTTAGGGAATTGATTTCGCCGATTTCGTTTAGGATTGATTTTCAAGAATAAGTTATTATGCACAATGAAATTATGAGCCAAAGACCCTTTAATCACAACTACCTCTCCCGAGTATAATTGATTCTCATGCAAATTAACCAACTTGATATCCCTATCTAAGTTTATTAACAAGCAAGGCAATGAGATCTTTTAACCAATTCTAAAGCTATTCTAAAACCGTCAAGAATTAGAAAGTAAACTTTATTCATGCAATCTTGAGTAAGTCTAGATCAAATCCCCTCTCCCGAGCTAGATTCGAAACTTAAATCATCCAACTAATGGCCAATTAATTGAAAGCATTAAATCAAGATTACAAACACAATAACATTGCACAACTTAAACCATAAATCAATCCATAAACTTAATCAACTACATCAATCCCTAAGCTACAAGTTTAGCTACTCATGAATGTAAATACAAGCTCAACTAAACATGTGAAAGCCAAAAATCTAACTAAAGGAAGAAAAGGGAAAAGAAAACTCAATGTAGGCCGAGTCCCGACGTCCCCGTCACGATCCCCACGAACAATGGGTTGATTTCCAAATTCCTCCCTTTGTTTTCAGCCTCCAAATGCTCTATTCTGTCCTCTTTACGGCTGTCCAAGGTCCCCAATCGAACTCCCCTAAAACCTAGTCGAAGTGAAGCTTATATTGCAGATTTTTCGTCTTAGCGTCGAGACGCTGTCAAGACAGCGTCGCGACGCTGCCTTTTATACGCGTGTTCTGAATAAGGAAAAACGGTAGCGTCGGGACGCTTCCTATCACAGCGTCTCGACGCTGTGAGCTTTACGCGCCTAAACTGATATGGAATGTGAGCGTCGAGACGCACAAGAGCTAGCGTCTCGTCGCTAGCCTGCTGTTGACCGAGATTTGACTTTTTTCCACTTTTACTCTTTTCATTCCGATGCATCTTTTCACGCCCCGAGCACCCGATTAACTCTAATATGGCATTATAGCTTCAATCAACCATTTCCTACAAAATAAACATTAAAGCACAATAAAATGGCCCAAAAATCATAAAAGACTAGCTAAATTAAATAAGTAAAGATAGCTAGCTATGCTCGCTATCAAATACCCCCAAACTAAAGCTTTTGCTAGTCCTCGAGCAAACTCTAAATCAGACATACAATGGAAGAATGGATGCAACAATCATAACTCAATCCTCAAGGCTCAAAAGTCAATAACCAAGCAAGCAAGAGATATGCACACAAGGACCAATGAGGGAGACAAATTAAAATTTTTCCAAAATTAACTCTCACAAGCGAGATCTAACTCAACAAGATCAGACTCTACTAGCCCGGGGTTGGATTATTAAACTCTCAGCTCATCGTCCCTCTACACTGGCACTAAGGCTTCACTAATGAGTTAATGCAACAAATTAGTTTGTTTATCTCCATACTTAGGTGCTTTTAATTAACAATTGAATTAAGCATTTAAATGTGGCACTAGCTTTCACACACCCATTGCAGGGACCCTTAACCTGAGTTTTCTCTGGTTGGCCTAACTGATCACAACAGGGGTAGCTCTTTTTGCCTTAATCTTTATTAACCAATGCATATTGCGCGCATAAGTCATGACTTTTTTTTCTCAACAATAACAACAAGAATGATTTTTCGTTATGAACATAATAAGCAGATATTCTTTTCTTTTCTCCTAAGCAAGATTAAACATGCTAATTTGTAAAAAAATTAACTCTTTAGCTCTACCCTACACCTATCGAGGTGACAACAAGCATATGAACCCAATAATTCGCTCCTAAGCATTCAAATCCAAATCTAGCCAAGACAAATACTCTACTCATGCAAGCCATCTCCTAGAAAAATTTTAAAAAGTCTCCATTTTTGGGCACTTATGCTTACAACTCATCACAAGCTTGAACATTGACAAGAAAGCCTATCCTAGGACATCATAATCATGCAAAAGTAGCATCCAGAAAACAACCATATGCATAATTCAAAGAAAGCTCAAAACTATAGCCCGAACTCAGATGCTCAAGGGCTCCACAAACATGCTAATCCACCCCCAAACTTAAAATATGCATTGTCCTCAATGTATAAAGAAAATAAGGCATAAACAAGCATGAGAACAATAAAAGAATGACAGGAGTGAATAATACTGGCCTGGAATGATGATGACTTCTTGCTTGAGAGCTTGAAATCTTGAAAGCTTGAAAGCAAAGGAGAGAAAGAAAACAAGACCTACAAAACAAAAACAAACAATAAATCAAAGACAAAAAGAAAACACACTATACTTACTTGGGTTGCCTCCCATAAGCGCTTGTTTAACGTCATTAGCTCGACGTGTTGCACGTGCTTCAAGGAGGCTTTTGTTCTGTGAATCCAACAGAGGTGCTCTTTCTTGCACCTTTCCTGTAGCCCATGAAGAGCACTTCATCTTTAGAGTCTTCAACTGCTTTAAAGATCTCTTTTTCGTTCTTGACTCTAATAGTGAGCTCCCTGCGCTCAATATCTATAATCACTCGCCCAGTAGCGAGGAATGGTCTTCCTAATATAACAGGCACCGAAGGATTTTCTATCATGTCCATAACATATAAATCAATAGGGAGGAAAAATCTACCTACTCTGATTAACACATTTTCTACAATACCAACTGGTCTCACCACAGATTGATCAGCCAATTGGAGCTTTACAGGAGTAGACTTAATCTCACCTATATCTAACTTTTTACACAACGATAGAGGAATGATATTAATGCTAGCACCTAAATCACATAATGCTCTGAAAGAATAAGTACCAAAACTACAAGGAACAGAAAAACTCCCTGGATCTGCTACTTTTTCAGGTACTTTCTGTCGTACTCTGGTGCTGCATGTGGAAGCAAGATAAATAGTGTCAACCTTCTTTTCCTTTCGTTTCTTTGCTAGCCACTCCTTCATGAACCTGTTGTATTGGGGCATCTCTAATGCCTCTTCAAAAGGAATATTAATATTCAGATTCATAAAAGAATTCATAATTTTATCAAACTGAACCTGATTATTCTTTTTCTTCTTTTTCTTTTTCTTTTCCTTGGGAACCAACAGTGTGGGAGAAGGAATAGGAGGCTCAAGGTTAGGCTTTTCAGCCTCATCAGATGATGTGTCCTCCTCAGCTTCCCCTGTAGGCGTTTCATAGTCCTCAGATTCAGGTTCCTCTTCAGATTCCTCCTGGTGAACAGTGATTGCCTTACAGTACTCAATCTGAGGTTTCTCTTGTTCAGCTGGGGCCATACCTTTATTCATGATGCTTACAACATTTACCAACTGTCCCAGCTGAGTCTCAATGTTCTTTATGGCTGCACTGTGGCCATTCACTGTTGAGTTGATGGCAATGACTGCCTCCTCTAACTTGGTTGTCCTGTTACTAGACTCTGCAATGAAAGCTCCAACAAGATCTTCTAACTTTTTATTATCTTGAGTTTGAGGGGCAAAACCAGGAGGATTAAGAACATTCTTAGTATTAGCATAAGAGAAATTTTCATGGTTCCTATTGTTAGGGTGATAATGTGTAGGTGTAGAACTATTATTATATCCCCTAGAATTAAAATTTGATACATACTGAACCTGCTCGATGGTCTCCTCCTGAGGTCTGGATGCTAAAGCAGCAGCTGATTCAATTGATTGAGCACTCCCTGTACCTGAAAATTTCATAAAAGCATTAGCAAGGGAGGTCATCTGGGCCTGGAGTGCACTTACTTTATCAACCTCAAACACTCCAGCAGCAATCTTTTTAGGTGTAGACCGCTCAGATGGCCACTGATAGCTGTTGGTGGCCATATCCTCTAGAAGTGTGCGAGCGTTTTCCACGGTCTTGGACAACAGAGTCCCACCTGCAGCTGCATCAACAATCGTTTTTGTACTAGGAGTTAAACCATTATAAAACAACTGTACCTGAAGCCAATCGGGGTAACCATGCTGAGGACACTTCCTCAGTAGCTCTTTGAATCGCTCCCAAGCTTCGAACAGCTGCTCATCATATTGTTGTTGGAATGTCCCAATCTCGGTCCTCAGCTTGACCGTCTTTTCAGGAGGGAAAATTTTCTTTAAAAAGGCCTGGACCAAAGCATCCCAGGTGGTGATACTCCCAGGAGTAATAGACTGCAACCAATCTCGTGCTTTATCCTGCAAAGAAAAGGGAAATAAACGTAAGCGAATAGCATCCTCAGAGACACCATTAATCTTTACCGTCCCACAAATGTCCAAGAATGATTTAAGATGAGAATTGGGATCCTCAGTGGGCGATCCTCTGTATGCACAGTCTCGAGCCATCTGAATAAGACCGGTTTTCAGCTCAAAGTTGTTGGCATTAATCGGTGCATAGACAATCCCCGACTGCTGTCCCTGAAATACAGGCTGAAAATAATCTCTAATAGGCCTAGGCTCCTCAGGTGGATTTTGGTCTGCCATTTGAATAATTTCTCTATTTTCCCTTCGAAGCCTAAGAATTGTTCTTTCTATCTCGGGATCAAATGGTATCACTTCTCTACTACCACGCATGCAAAATTAAAATTACCCTAAAAAGAAAAGAAAAACAAAAATGGAGATAAATAAAGGAAAGAAAACAACTAATTGAAGAATGGAAAGTATAATCTAGAAAAGGACACAAAGTAACCTAATATGGAATGCAAAAATAAATATGGCAAAATGCAAATAAGGAAACTAACCAACAAGGAAAACTAAACTAAAAAAAAATAAATAAATAAAAAATAAAAAAAATAAAAATAACAAGACACAAATATGGAAAAGATTACACAACTAAAAGAAAAACTAACCTAGAAATCAAATATGGAAAGAAAAACAAATAACGAAAAAAATGCAATCAACTAAAAAAAATAAAAATACACCCTAAATTAAGATCAAACAATTTTTTCACAATATCAATTTAGCTAAATGTGCCAATCCCCGGCAACGGCGCCAAAAACTTGATGTGGACTTTTCCTACCACAAGCGCAAGGGTGAAGTAATAATATAGTGAAAGTAAATTCGAATGTCGTCCTCTGGATTGGATTTTTAAGCAAATCAAGTATTGTGAATTATCTTGCCTAATTTTATTTAGGGATCAAAAAGTGATGAATGAATGATAGTAAAACTAAATCAAAGCTAGTAAAAAGAATGGAAATTCAATTGGGAAAACTACTTAGGGAATTGATTTCGCCGATTTCGTTTAGGATTGATTTTAAAGAATAAGTTATTATGCACAATGAAATTATGAGCCAAAGACCCTTTAATCACAACTACCTCTCCCGAGTATAATTGATTCTCATGCAAATTAACCAACTTGATATCCCTATCTAAGTTTATTAACAAGCAAGGCAATGAGATCTTTTAACCAATTCTAAAGCTATTCTAAAACCGTCAAAAATTAGAAAGTAAACTTTATTCATGCAATCTTGAGTAAGTCTAGATCAAATCCCCTCTCCCGAGCTAGATTCGAAACTTAAATCATCCAACTAATGGCCAATTAATTGAAAGCATTAAATCAAGATTACAAACACAATAACATTTCACAACTTAAACCATAAATCAATCCATAAACTTAATCAACTACATCAATCCCTAAGCTACAAGTTTAGCTACTCATGAATGTAAATACAAGCTCAACTAAACATGGGAAAGCCAAAAATCTAACTAAAGGAAGAAAAGGGAAAAGAAAACTCAATGTAGGCCGAGTCCCGACGTCCCCGTCACGATCCCCACGAACAATGGGTTGATTTCCAAATTCCTCCCTTTGTTTTCAGTCTCCAAATGCTCTATTCTGTCCTCTTTACGGCTGTCCAAGGTCCCCAATCGAACTCCCCTAAAACCTAGTCGAAGTGAAGCTTATATTGCAGATTTTTCGTCTTAGCGTCGAGACGCTGTCAAGACAGCGTCGCGACGCTGCCTTTTATACGCGCGTTCTGAATAAGGAAAAACGGTAGCGTCGGGACGCTTCCTATCACAGCGTCTCGACGCTGTGAGCTTTACGCGCCTAAACTGATATGGAATGTGAGCGTCGAGACGCTCAAGAGCTAGCGTCTTGACGCTAGCCTGCTGTTGACCGAGATTTGACTTTTTTCCACTTTTACTCTTTTCATTCCGATGCATCTTTTCACGCCCCGAGCACCCGATTAACTCTAATATGGCATTATAGCTTCAATCAACCATTTCCTACAAAATAAACATTAAAGCACAATAAAATGGCCCAAAAATCATAAAAGACTAGCTAAATTAAATAAGTAAAGATAGCTAGCTATGCTCGCTATCAGTAGCATTGGGAGCCAACCATACAATTTGGTGCTAATTGAAGCCAATTAGGGAGTTTTTGAGTCATCTTGAAGTTCTCGGACGACGAGGAGTTGAAGAGACTCAAGCGGATCGAAGCGGGCCTGAAGATTAGTGCTAAAAGTCAAAGGTTGAAGCCAAATACCGAGAGAGAGCGAGATAAACAAAGAAAAAAGGCAGTAAGGCTGGAAAAGGAGTTAGCGTTGAGATGTTGACCCTGGCGTCTCGACGCTAACCCGAATTCGAAACAGATGAAATTTTCGTAGCGTCTTGACGCTGCCTTCTAGCGTCTCGACGCTACGACAATTATTATAAATATAGGGTTTCGGTTTAGTCTGTCGTTAGGTCAATTTTACGATTTTCTCTGTACTCAGTTCGTTTTTCTTTCATATATCTTTGTTTCTTTGATTCCTAGACTGATTAAGATGAATTTCTTAATTAGTTTTGCTTTGTATTCTTCCATTATGTTAGCTTAATTCCCTTTTCATTCGATTCTTCGGATGTAGTTGGATTGTTTTGACTTTCCATTTGGTTGAACTTGCTGGAACTTATTCAATTCTACCATATTTTTATGTTCATCAATGTTTTCCTGTTTAAACCATTGTCCTTGAATGCTTTCTTAGGCAGTCTATTAGTTATTTGAGATATCCAATAGGTTTGAATCATTCCTATGCATTTTTCTATACGAACTTGCATAACTCACTTGATATAACCTAGGATGCATGGATAAATTGTTAGATTAATCTAGAAAATTATTTTCTTCATTTTAATTTACAATTTCGGAGCCTTGATCGTAATGCAACTACTACGGTAGATAATCAAGCGGGCTAACGGGTTATTTATTCGGTTAGTTAGATTAGATTTGTGTGCTAGCGGACTAACGCATGAGGGGTAGCGGGCTCAACTTTATATTAATAAATTAATTAATCACACGGGCTAAGGGTTAATTAGTTGATTAGCCAAGTAAGGAGGATGCAAAATTCGAATTACCAAGAAGCATGTCGGGTTTATAGAAATTTTGTAGAATTAATTTTTAGAGCAAGCGAGGAAACCAATTAATCAATCAATCCAATAAACCCCTAGAATCCAATGATATTTTTCTTATTGATTGTTTTTATCTTTCTAGTATTTAGTCTATTTTTGCCTGCATTTCATTTAAATCTCTTTGTTTGTTTTGTTCTCGTTTTTTTACTATTAAAAATCTATTAAAAAAATCCCCCTGTTATTTAGAGCAAAAGCCTATAATCTATTAGATCTCCCCTTCCCTGTGTTCGACCCCAACCACTACTACTGCAAGTAGTTTAGTGCCGTGAAATTAGAAATCTCATTTGACTCAAACCTTCGACAAGTCCCGTCAAGTTAGCGTCGTGGCCGGGGAGGGGGGCATTTCTAGTATTTTTGGGTTTTTTGCATTTTCCTTTTTTGTCTAGCTTAACAATGATATCAACATAACCTCAGCGTGGTAAATCTTCCCATGGTCGAGTGCATAATGTATGATCTAGCAGCTCCTAATTCGAGTCATCTCCCATCTCTTGGAGACCTTGAAGTCACCAGAGAAATCATATACATCACCAAGCTCCTGAGGAAGAATTTCACAAGTATTGGGATCACTTCAATGGGTTGTGTTTGATTCCCCATCGCCCATTTTCTGAGGAGTCTTTGTTGTTGCACTTCATTGAAGGATTAGCTCCCGACGATAGAAGGATGTTGGATATAGAAAGTGGTGGTGATGTGCTAGACAAAACGCCCAATGAGGCTGGAGAGATAATTTTGAGCTTGGCATCATATGTTGGACTCATCATATTGCAAGCACGAGAGGTAAATTCTTCTCATTCCTCGTATAGCCAAGATTCTGAGCAACAATAGGAAGGTAAGTATGAAAAGGTCAATAAGCTTGAACTTGAACCTTCCTTGGATTATGAATCTAATTCATGTAATTCTTCATGCATGATAGGAAAAATAGAAATAGGTGATGAGGTAGCTTCGGTCTATTCTTTACCAGTTTCTATTTCCCCTGAGCTTATTAGTCCTAAACTAATAATACTTATGGATTGAATTAAATTGTCCAGAGTGCTTCTTGACTTTTTGGATAAACCACACCTACCTAGTCTGTGTTTAATTAATTAAATTACACGATAACTCCACAAAATAACTTAATTAATTAATTACTGTAAATTGTGCCCGTCGCCTCTAATACTTAGGCCGATAAATTCTTAGCCTAAATCTAATTAACCAAATTAACAACTCGATAAATCCTCTAAATTGCTAATCAGTTAATTGCATGATCGTACAAGGCCCGGAATTAGTTAATTAAATTAGGATTTAAATTTCTTTAATCAAATTAACCTAATAACTTCTCTTAGAATCTTAGGCCTATCGGAAGTCTACGCTAGGCTACCGTCAAACTAGCGATGGATCCGCTCAACCTAGTGGCTATCTAAAAATAACTGATATGACCACAATCATATTCGACTTAAGGGATGTCAAGACTCAAATTTATATACAAACGTGATGGTGTAAATGAGAAACTAAGATGCAATTCATTCAAACCACAAAACAGAAAGTAAGATTTAGCAAACTCAACTTAAACAAATCAAAGCATCTAAAGATTAAACCAATCCAACAATCCTAAGGGGTTTAGCCCCTCATGCTACAAGCAAATCCAATGAAGGAACAATAAAACATAGCAAAATAATAAAAATCTGGATAGAAAAGGGTTCTGAACTAAAAAAAAAAAACAGAAAAGTACTGAGAAGAATCGTCCAAAACAGCTGAAAATATGACCTAGCTGCTAAAAAAGATGAAGAGATCGTATTTATAATTAACGTCGGCGTCGAGACGCCCACCCTTCCATCAGTGGGCTGAGATTCGGGGTGGCGTCTCAACGCCGCGAGACTCCTACTCTCGGGTTACTCCAAAATTGCAATTTTTTGCTTGATTCTTTTGGTTCCGAAAATGATGTCCAAGCGATTCGGTCGATGCCTTTAGCCTCACATCATCTTGGTGACTCTAGAATAGCTCAAAAACACCATAAAAACTTTGAGTTAGCGCCAAAATGAATATCGGCCTATTTTGCTCTATTGTGCTTGAATCCCTTTAAAATAGACACTTAAACCATCAAATGCACACTAACAAAATAAAATTAGAAGTGATATGACTACACATTTTGGGTGCTATCAAATACCCCCAACTTGAATCTTGCTCGTCCTCGAGCAAGGCTAAAAAGACATGAATATGGATGCAAACATATGAGTTTTTCACGACTTAATCCTCAAAGCTAAAGAATCAATAAAATGCAATCAAGAGACATGCACGCGAGACCCAATTGAGAGACAAATCAAAATTTTCCAGAGAACATCTTGAACTAGAGACCTCTAACTCACCTAGAACGGACTCTACTAAGTTGGGATTGGTTTACCAAGCTCTCATTCTATCTTCTCCCTACACTGGCACTAAAGACTTGCTAAAGAGAGAAAAATGGGACAAATTAGAATGCTACTTTCTATCTAGGCGCCTGGAATTTAGGAGCTCCTCACTTTTGCATTCTTTTAAGGCGAGGCACTAGCTTTCACACTACAATGCAATGACCCATAACCCGAGTTTAACCCTTGGTTGGCCTAACTGATCACACAGTAGTTAGCTCTTTTTACCCCTTATCACTCATGAGTATTGCAAGCATGCTTTTTCTGATGAAAGTAAAATAAGTAAAATGAATTTTTTTTTTTCCAGCTCAATCTCACTCACTCATTTTCTTTTAATAGGCAAATTTTCTTTTTCTTTTTCCTAGCCAAGGTTCACATGCTAATTTGCGAAAAGTTTCTATTCTTTAAACTCATCCTTACATCTATCGGGGTGACAACAAAAATTTAAGCCTAATAAACCTCTCCTAAGCGTTCGACTCTTACTCTAAAGCAAGAAAGAAACTAAACCAATGCAAGATATTTCATAGAATTTTTTTTAAAAGGCTCCCTTTTGGGGCACTCACGATTACAACTCATCAAAAGCAAACTTATCAATACAAAAGCTAATCCTAGGAAATCATTGTCATGCTAAAAACATCTAAAAGCATACATAATTCAAGTCAAGCAATGAAAGCATACAATTGGCTCGACGCTCAGGTGCTTAAGGCCCAACAGATAGAAAGCAAAGCGTACCCCACCCCAACCTAATTCTTACATTGCCCTCTGATAACTGCCCAAAAGGTAGTTATTTAGGCTTTATTTTTATAAGGATCTGTGTGTCTTTTGTGCTTAAGAGGGTTGATTTTAGATGGATATTACATGTTTTAACCCATTTGGAAGAATGGAAGCATTGGAAATTATTTTGTGCAGATTATGCTGCTGAGCGACTGGAGGGAGTAAATTCTGTGCTGCAGCAAAATTGGGAACAGAACTGCCACATCACAACTCGTTATCCAACTTCATGAACCGACTTCTGTTGAGTTAGTTTCGGGATAAAGGAGCAAGGAGAGCCTTACACGTCTCCTAGTTGACCTAATTGAAGCCTCCCATCCTTCTATAAAAGGAAGTAGCCGTCAAAGACAAAGGCATTCCATGTTTCCCCTTGGAAGCCGAATATTATAGAGAGGTTGAAGATCATCAAGAACACCATCATCCGCAAGCTGATTAAGGAGTTTATTTTCTTTATTAACTTGTGGTCATGGACATGCCTACTCAGATTGTGATTTGTATTTCCATGCCTATTATGAACTAAGTAGCTTAGGTGTTGGTTAGGAGTAATGTGATTGTTGTGCTTCATCTTTAGTAATATATTGACTATCGCATTTTGGTTAATTGTTGTGCTTATTTCCATTTTACGCCTGCCTGGCCAGCCGGTGTGAATAGCTCTCTCTAGTTTCAGGGATGATTTAGAGAGTGTGTGGCAATTATCCACACTACGATCATTGTGTATTGGTGAACGCCAGTGACTGAGCTAGGGATAGCCAGTTGCCTAGTGCTTGATCGATCGTACTTCATTGGGGTTGAAACACATCCCAAAAGATCCGGAGTTCCGAGAGGAATTCGCTAATAATACTACGAGAAATGCATGATCAATAATATTGCTAGAGCATCTTTTAGAACAATCACTAAAGCCTAACCAGCGCCTGTCTTTAATCTGTCTATCTATTTGTTTACTTGTTGATTTTTCATTTATTTTGCCTCAGCATAATTCTTATAAAACCAAATCATTTTACCATCTTTGAAACCATAAGAAAGTTACACAAAATAGGTAGAGTGGAAACTAATTCAGGACTCGGATTGATAATATTACTTGTTGCAAACTGTGTATACTTGCACAGAAATTCTAGAGTCTTTTATACCATATTATTACTCCCTCTAGGAACCCAACAAGTTTTTGGCGCCGTTGTCGGGGACTTGGATAAGTTTTTATCTGATCTATTTTTGTGTATGTATTTTAGTGGTTTGGTGCTAGAACTTTTTTATTGTTTCTTTTGTTTCTTTCAGGTGTGAGTTTGGTGCATGAGCGATCCACCTAGGGTACGGTTTTGAGCTTGATCCATAAATTGAAAGGACATTTAGGAACAGAAGGAGGGAGCAGCGCAAAAACCAGATGGAGAACGTGTCGCGCCTTCTAGAGGGTCCTGAAGGTCCAGCAGACCCCCAGAATCGTTTGCTGCAGCAAAACCCACTGTTTGAACAAAATGAGCAGCAAAATAATCAGGCTGAGAATCCTATCTTGATAGCAAACGATAGGACCAGAGCCATTCGAGTGTATGCTGTCCCAATGTTTAATGAGTTGAATCCAGGGATTGCACGTCCCCAAATCCAAGTGGCAAATTTTGAAATGAAACTGGTAATGTTTCAGATGTTGCAAACCGTGGGACAATTCCATGGTTTGACATCTGAAGACCCTCATTTACATCTTAAGTCTTTTCTAGGAGTTAGCGATTCTTTTGTAATTCAAGGAGTGCCTAGAGATGCTCTTAGATTAACTTTGTTCCCGTATTCTCTTAGAGATGGAGCAAAGGCATGGTTAAACTCTTTTGCTCCAGGATCAATTAGGACGTGGGATGAGTTAGCTGAAAAATTTTTGAGTAAATATTTCCCACCTAATAGGAATGCTAAATTAAGGAGTGAAATAGTAGGGTTTAGGCAACTTAAGGATGAGACTTTTAGTGAGGCTTGGGAGAGATTTAAGGAGCTTTTGCGAAAGTGTCCCCACCATGGTTTACCTCATTGTATTCAAGCGGAAACATTTTACAATGATTTAAATGGAGTAACCCAAGGTATGGTCGATGCTTCGGCTGAAGGGGTCCTTTTGGCAAAAACTTTTGATGAAGCTTATGAAATTTTAGAAAGAATATCGATTAATAGTTGTCAGTGGTCGGATGTTAGAGGCACAAATAAAAAGGTTAAGAGTGTGTTAGAGGTTGATTGTGTGTCCACCATTAGGGCTGATCTTGCTATGATTGCTAACACTCTTAAGAATGTGACAGTGATTAGTCATCAGCAGCCACCAGTTATGGAGCCTACTGCAGTGGTGAACCAAGTGGCAGAGGAAGCATGTGTCTATTGTGGTGAACACCACAACTACGAGTTTTGCCCCAGCAATCCAGCTTCTGTGTTTTTTTGTAGGTAATTAGAGGAATAACCCTTATTCTAACTTTTACAATCCAGGTTGGCGCAACCACCCCAACTTCTCATGGGGAGGACAAGGAAGTAATGTGCAAACACAACAAAAGGTGAACCAGCCAGGATTTTCTAAAGCGCAGGTAATGCCCCAGCAAAATAAGCAGGCTTTGCCCCAGCAAAATTCGGGGAATTCTCTTGAGGCGATGATGAAAGAATTTATGGCTCGTACAGATGCCGCAATTCAAAGTAATCAAGCTTCGATGAAAGCCCTGGAATTGCAAGTGGGTCAGCTAGCTAATGAGCTGAAGGCAAGGCCTCAAGGGAAACTTCCTTCGGATACTGAACACCCTCGAAGGGAAGGTAAGGAACAGGTAAAGGCAGTAACTCTAAGGAGTGGTAAGCCATTAGATGAGCCTAGTAAGACCCATGAGGTAAATAGAAATAGTGATAATATTGTTGTTGTTGAGAAAGAGTTGGAGTTTGGTCAAGGTGCTGGAGGCAGCAATAAAAATGATGGAGCATCTGGTTCTGTTCCAGATGTGGAACCACCTTATGTGCCCCCCCACCTTATGTACCACCTCTACCTTTTCCACAAAGGCAAAAGCCTAAGAATCAGGATGGTCAATTTAAAAAGTTTTTAGAGATTCTTAAGCATTTGCATATAAATATCCCTTTAGTAGAAGCAATTGAGCAAATGCCTAATTATGCTAAATTTCTTAAGGATATTTTAACTAAAAAGAAGAGGCTAGGTGAGTTTGAAACTGTATCTCTTACTGAGGAATGTAGTGCTATTCTTAAGAATGGGCTACCACCCAAGGCTAAGGATCCAGGGTCATTTACTATACCTGTATCTATAGGTGGAAAAGAGTTAGGTAGAACACTCTGTGATTTAGGCGCAAGCATTAACCTTATGCCTCTTTCGGTCTATTGAAAGCTAGGTATTGGTGAAGCTAGGCCTACCACAGTTACACTCCAATTAGCTGATAGGTCTATAACATTTCCAGAGGGTAAAATTGAGGATGTCTTAGTGAAAGTAGATAAATTCATATTTCCTGTTGATTTTATTATTTTAGACTATGAGGCTTATAAAGATGTCCCAATTATTCTAGGTCGTCCATTTTTGGCTACTGGTAGGGCGTTAATAGATGTTCAAAAAGGGGAATTAACAATGAGAGTCTGTAATGAGGAAGTGAAATTTAATGTGTTTAAAGCCATGAAATATCCAGACGAAATGGAGGATTGCTCCTTCATTAGGATTCTGGAGAGCACAGTTATTGAGACAACAATACAGGATTCGGCTGATAAGCATTCAAAAAAGCATGGAGAGGTTAGTGTAGAGGATTTTGAAATTTGTTCTTTAGATAGAAAAAATGAAAAAGAATTGTTTAGGTGTGAGGATGTTTTTGAGTCTTTAGATTTAGATCAGAGGAAAGCTCCTCCCATTAAGCCATCCCTGATTGAGGCACCTACTTTAGATTTGAAGCCTTTGCCGGAGCATCTAAAGTATGTGTATCTTGGGGAAGGTAAGACGTTGCTCATTATTGATGCATCAGATTTAATGTCAGAGTATGAAGAGGCCTTAATAAAATTGCTGCAGCAATACCGCAAGGTTATAGGTTGGACATTGGCTGATATTCAGGGAATTAGCCCATCTTTTTGTATGCACAAAATCACTCTAGAAGAGGGATCCTTTAGGAGTATTGAGCAATAAAGAAGGCTTAACCCTGCAATGAAAGAGGTTGTTAAAAAGGAGGTAATTAAATGGTTGAATGCTGGGATCATTTATCCAATTGTCGATAGCAATTGGGTAAGCCCTGTCCAATGTGTTCCTAAGAAAGGAGGTGTCACTGTGGTGAGCAATAAAGACAATGAGTTGATTCCAACTAGGACAGTAACTGGCTGGAGGGTTGGCATGGACTACAAGAGGCTTAATAAAGCTACCCGTAAGGACCATTTCCCTCTACCATTTATTGACCAAATGTTGGATAGATTGGCTGGTCAGGCCTATTACTGTCTCTTAGATGGTTATTCTGGGTACAACCAGATTACTATTGCTCCTGAGGATCAGGAGAAAACGACTTTCACCTGCCCTTATGGGACGTTTGCTTTTAGGAGAATGCCTTTTGGCCTCTGCAATGCTCCAGCAACATTTCAGCGGTGTATGTTAGCAATTTTTTCTGATATGATTGAGTCCACTGTTGAGGTCTTTATGGACGATTTTTCAGTGTTTGGAGGGTCATTTCAGAATTGTTTAGAAAGTTTAGGTAAGGTATTAAGGAGATGTGAGGATACCCATCTAGTTCTTAATTGGGAGAAATGTCATTTCATGGTGAAGGAGGGCATAGTGTTAGGTCATAGGATTTCTAAAAATGGTCTAGAAGTTGATAGAGCAGAAATAGAGGTGATTGAAAGACTTGAACCACCAAATTCAGTGAAGGGAATTCAGAGTTTTTTAGGACATGCTAGATTTTATAGGAGGTTCATAAAGGATTTTTCCAAAATCAGTAAACCTCTTTGTAACTTATTGTGTACTGATCATGTTTTTTACTTTAATGCAGATTGTAGGAAGGCTTTTGAGACTCTAAAGGCTGCTTTAATCTCAGCACCCATTCTTTGCGCACCTATTGGAATTTACCATTCGAGGTAATGTGTGATGCGAGTGATGCTGCGGTAGGTGCGATGCTGGGGCAAAAGCAGGGCAAATTTATCCATCCTATATATTATGCAAGCAAGGTTTTAAATGAAGCACAGGTCAACTATACAACTACTGAAAAGGAGTTGTTAGCTGTGGTGTTTGCTTTTGAGAAATTCCGGCCATATTTGGTTGGATTCAAAGTCACGGTTTTTACGAATCATGCAGCAATAAGGTATCTAATGTCTAAGAAGGATGCAAAGCCTAGACTAATTCGTTGGATTTTTCTGTTGCAGGAATTCGACTTGGAGATAAAGGACAAGAAAGGATCAGAGAACGTCATTGCTGATCATTTATCTCGTCTTGATCTGTCATCATCTTTGCTGGAGCAATCTTCCATTTCCGATTCTTTTCCAGATGAACAGCTCTTTGTTGTTGAGGTAAAGGTAGTTAGGGATGTCCCTTGGTATGCTGATATTGCCAACTTTTTGGTAAAGGGAATCACCCCTATTGACATGGATTGGAGGCAGAAGAAAAAGTTTAAGCACGATGCGAAAATTTTCTATTGGGATGAGCCATTTATGTATAAGCAATGCTCTGACGGTATTATTCGTAGGTGTGTTTCAGGTGCTGAAGCAAAGGAAATCCTGGAGCAATGTCACTCTTCACCGTATGGAGGTCATTTCAGCGGTCAGAGGACAACTATGAGGATTTTGCATTGCGAATTTTTCTGGCCTACATTATTCAAGGATGCTCATTGATTCTACAAGCAATGTGGTGCTTGCCAAAGGAGAGGAAATTTGGGGCCTAGAGATGAAATGCCTCTTACTTACATTTTAGAAGTTGAATTATTCGATGTATGGGGTATTGACTTTATAAGGCCATTTCCCCCTTCTAATGGCAATGTTTTTATCTTATTGGCAGTTGATTATGTGTCCAAGTGGGTGGAGGCCATTGCATGTCATTAGAGTGATGCCAAGACAGTTGCAAGGTTTCTTCAATCGCACATCTTTGCGCGGTTTGGGACACCTAGGGCTCTAGTGAGTGACGAGGGTACACATTTTGTTAATAATATCTTAACTAAGCTTTTAGCTAAGTATGAGATTAAGCATCGGATAGCTACCCCTTATCACCCACAAGCAAATGGTCAAGCTGAAATTAGTAATAGGGAAATTAAAGCTATTCTAGAGAAAGTAGTCCATTCATCTAGGAAGGATTGGTCCTTTAGGTTGGATGAGGCTCTTTGGACTTATAGGACAGCTTATAAAACTCCTCTGGGTATGTCTCCCTATAGGTTAGTATATGGGAAAGCTTGCCATTTACCATTAGAGCTACAGCATAAAACATTTTGGGCTCTGAAAAAGCTGAATTTTGACCTGAGTCGTGCAGGAGCAATAAGAATGCCGCAACTTAATGAATTGGAGGAATTTCGCCAATTTTCTTATGAGAATGCAAAAATGTGTAAAGAAAAGACTAAGCTGTGGCATGACAGGAAAATTAAATCTAAAGAGTTTGTCAAGGGTAAAAAAGTCTTACTTTATAATTCTAGATTGAAATTATTTCCTGGGAAGCTAAAATCTAAATGGTCAAGACCGTTCACTGTGATTGAGGTTTTCCCCCATGGAGCAATTACTTTGCAGGATGAAAAAGATGGGAGAGTGTTCAAGGTAAATGGACAACGCGTGAAACATTATTGGAGTGAGGAGTTTTAGTCGAAATATCATTCCCTAAGGTTAGTTGATGATTGAGAGAGCAGGATTTTTGCGGGAGCATTTCACAGAGCTAAACTTTGAGCTCCCAGTGTTTGTATTAATTTTATGTTTCGCTTATTTGTTTTTAATTCCGATTAGGTTAGGTTTGATTTTTGCATAGTTTATTAGATTTCAGTATTTTTATTATTTTAGATTTTTTTTTTAATTTGATTTGATTTTATTCTCTGGATATTTATTTAAATTATCTTTGGATTATCTTTTCATTAATTAGATTTTATTAGATTAAGTTCTAGATTTTATTTTCAGTTATTTTAATTCTGTTTAGTTTGATTTAATAAAGATTTTCTCTAAATTAATTCGGCTTCAAGAAGGATTAAATTTGATTTGATTAGTTATTTTTAGAAGATTTGGTTTTCTATTTTGAAATTTGAATTTCGTATCTAGGATTCTTCGGGTTCGGCAGGTTGTTACGACAATGTTTTGGCTGAAGCAAAATCATCTGGATTAGAAAGGATTTTGTGGGAATTTATTATTTTTACCGTTGGGATTTTCTTTAGCAGGTAAATTTGCATGCGTCATCTGGTGAAGCCACGTGTCACACAGAGATCATCCAAGGGCTCTGATGATGGACAGCGCATAAAGATTTACCATGGGCGATTAAAATTCAACATTTTACCGTTGCTGGTTTGAATTTCCAATTTGCATGCATTTAAAATTAAACAGGAATAAAATTTAATGCAGCGCATATCTTTTCAGTTAGGATTTGATTTTGCTGAAGCTTATTTATTGGGAGACGGTGGTACGTTTCTTTTCACCTCAACTTTGTATTTACTTTCTTCCCTGTTCATATTTCTTTTTCTTCTTCCTGCGGTGCTCTTCTCTGTAAAATCTTTGCGTTCTCATGGCGAAAACACGAGCAAGGAAAGAAAGAGAGAATGAGGAGGAAGAGGTTGCGCTTACCCCTAAGGTACCGAAGGCAAAAACTAAAAAGAAAAGAACGCCAGAGGAAAAAGAGGCCAAGAAAAGGAGAAGGCAGCAAAGGGCTGCAGAACAGGGAGAAGTTCAGGAGGTGGCAGAGGATGTTGCCACTACAACGGAGGAAGGAAATACACAACAACCTGAGGTGCAAAACACAGATACGATTCAAGAAGAGAATGTTGAGAAGAATCAAGAAACAGAGGCTGACGAAGTTCGCGGCGAACAGGCTGCAATTGTGCCTGAAAAAAAAAATACACCAGAGCCGGTGCAGGAAGCTCAGGTAGAGGTAATCATGCCTGAGCCACCAAAGCGACGCCGCATTAAGCGGAAGGCGGGCCGCATCAGGGTGATTCGAAATACCCCATCGCCTCCATCATCGGATTCTGAGGAAGATCGAAGGGAAAAAGAGAAGAAGGAAGCTGAAGACAAAGAGAGGGAAGAAGAAGCAAAGAAAGCTGAGGAAGAGATTCTGACCAAGCAAAGAGAAGACAAGGGCAAAGGAATTGTTGAGGCATCGGGTGAGGCTGACGAGATTGAGGAACAAAGGGTGCCTTTTATTCGCTTCATCAATGGCCTTGCTCGAGCAAAATACCAGGAGGTGCTGAAACGAGACTTCTTGTTCGAACAAGGATTTGGCAGTGATTTGCCTAGGTTCTTGGAGTCTGGAATCGTGAACCTCGGGTGGAGGCAATTTTGTGCGAAACCAGAACCTGTCAATTCCAACATTGTTCGGGAATTTTACGCCAACCTTGACGTTAAGAATGATTTTGAGGTTATCGTTCGAAGAGTGCCTGTGCAGTGGAGCCCAGAAGCCATTAATGAATTGTTCAATCTCCAGGATTTTCCGCATGCAACTTTTAATGAGATGGTGGTTGCACCATCTAGTGATCAATTAAGTGCGGCTGTCCGGGAGGTTGGCATTGAGGGGGCTCAATGGAGGGTGTCGCAGACATGCAAGCACACGTTTCAAGCTGCTTATTTGAAGAGTGAAGCCAACACTTGGATGGATTTCATCAGGCTACGCTTGCTGCCGACAACACACGACTCCACAGTATCTCGGGACAGGGTATTGCTTGCCTTTGCCATTCTTCGTTCGATGAGTATTGATGTAGAAAAATTATTTCTTCTGAGATTGTTGATTGCTGGAAAAAGAAGGTGGGGAAGTTGCTCTTCCCAAATACAATTACTATGCTATGCAGAAACGCAGGGGTTCCAGTGGATGAGAATGATGTAATTCTGTTTGATAAGGGGATCATTGATACGCCCAATTTGGCGCAGCTCCAACGTACGCAGGAGATACGACAAGGAGGGCTGATCTATGGCATGAATACGATTCTAGAAAAACTGTCACTGTTGGCCAGCAGGTAGGAGTTTGCTGAGAGGCAAACTTTAACCTTCTCGACCTATGTTAAGAATCGTGATGCTGGTTTGAAGAGGGCGCTGCAAGAAAATTTTTCAAAGCCATATCCAGCTCTCCCTGCATTCCCCGAAGACTTACTGAACCCCTGGATTCCACCGCCGCCTGCTGAGAAGGAAGTTGAGAAGAAGATTTGGGTCAGGAGGATTGAAGGAGGATTTGAGCGCGCAATATTTTTGCTGACATATTTTGTTTGCTGGCGCATTCCTGACCACATCTTCTTATATAATTGCTTGTCTGTTTCTTTTTAATTTTTCTGATGAAAAAAATATATCTGCTTTGTAATGTTTTTCTTTATGTTTTTAATGAAATTTCGAGATGTTTCCGTTCTATGAGCACTAAGTAACTCTAACTTAACTATTTTCTTCTGAATTTTTGAAGCTTGGACTGATTACGCTTAATTAGATCAAGGTATTCTGATCTCCAGAAACCTTTTGCTTGAGCATTTCTTCTAGCCTGGACTGTTGCTGCGGCAAAGAAGATTTTGAAGGTAGTATTGACTTATATGATCCACGTTTAGCTTAATCTGAGTCCCATGTTTAGTTTAAAAATTCAGATAGAAAAATTTAAGTTTGGGGGTATAATTGCTTATATAATGATTCATTGAGGACAATGAATAATTCAAGTTTGGGGGACTTTTTGCTACTCCAATTGTTTTGCTCGAGCATTCCTCTCCTTCAAGTAAAAATTTGTTAGGTTATTGAATAACCGAGGACATTTGTGATACCCACAGTTTGTCTTCGCGTCAAAAGATGACCTAGGAAATATGAAAAAATGATGAAATTATTTGCTGAAAAAGATTGATTGTTGAAAATTTTGCTGAAAAATTACAAAAGTTTTGAGGGATGAATGATGATCCATAAGTTTTTTCTGTCTCCCAGAACTTAGGTGAGCTTCATCATAAAATGTCGCCATTCTGAGGGGCAAGAGATGGAGTAACTAAGGATTCTTGAGCTTTATAAAGAGTATTGAGCCTAGTTGGTGATGAGTTTGAGGCAAGGGTATACTGCACCATAAAGTGGGTCATCCCATGCTTAAGAGCTTATGACTGTAGGGCTGCTTAAAGTCTGAAAAACAAGAAAATAAACCCCTTCAAAAATATGTTTTAAGATGTCTGATAAATAGAGCTAAGCTGTGGAGAGTTCTTAGAATTGAGTTGAAAGTGGTGATTATTTGTCCCTGCTGAAGCAATCATTTTGCTGCAGCAGAGCTTGGTTTTACAGAGTGCTCAGGTAAAGGTTAAAGGTAGTATTGGATTAAGCTAATTCTTTGTCTAATGTTTTTAAATTCTTAAGGGAAGGTGAGTTAGTATTGCTCGGGACGTGCAATAGTTCAAGTTTGGGGGTGTGATAACTGCCCAAAAGGTAGTTATTTAGGCTTCATTTTTATAAGGATTTGTGTGTCTTTTGTGCTTAAGAGGGTTGGTTTTAGATGGATATTACATGTTTTAACCTATTTGGAAGAATGGAAGCATTGGAAATTATTTTGTGCAGATTATGCTGCTGAGCGACTAGAGGGAGCAAATTCTGTGCTGCAGCAAAACTGGGAACAGAACTGTCACATCACAGCTCGTTAGCCAACTTCATGAACCGACTTTTGTTGAGTTAGTTTCGGGATAAAGGAGCAAGGAGAGCCTTACACGTGTCCTAGTTGACCTAATTCAAGCCTCCCATCCTTGTTTCCCCTTGGAAGCCGAATAGTATAGAGAGGTTGAAGATCATCAAGAACACCATCATCCGCAAGCTGATTAAGGAGTTTATTTTCTTTATTAACTTGTGGTTATGGACATGCCTACTCAGATTGTGATTTGTATTTCTATGCCTATTATGAACTAAGTAGCTTAGGTGTTGGTTAGGAGAAATGTAATTGTTGTGCTTCATCTTTAGTAATATATTGACTATCGCATTTTGGTTAATTGTTGTGCTTATTTCCATTTTATGCCCGCCTGGCCAGTCGGTGTGAATAGCTCTCTCTAGTTTCAGGGATGATTTAGAGAGTGTGTGGCAATTATCTGCACTACGATCATTGTGTATTGGTGAACGCCAGGGACTGAGCTAGGGATAGCCAGTTGCCTAGTGCTTGATCGGTCGTACTTCATTGGGGTTGAAACACATCCCAAAAGATCCAGAGTTCCGGGAGGAATTCGCTAATAATACTGCGAGAAATGCATGATCAATAATATTGCTAGAGCATCTTTAGAACAATCACTAAATCCTAACCAGCGTCTGTCTTTAATCTGTCTATCTATTTGTTTACTTGTTGATTTGTCATTTATTTTGCCTTAGCATAATTCTTATAAAACCAAATCATTTTACCAACTTTGAAACCATTAGAAAGTTATACAAAATAGGTAGAGTGGAAACTAATTCAGGACTCGGATTGATAATATTACTTGCTGCAGACTGTGTATACTTGCACAGGAATTCTAGAGTCTTTTATACCATATTATTACTCACTCTAGGAACCCAACACCCTCAATGTAATAATAGGCATGAACAACAGAGGCAATAAATAGAAAAAGGTAGAGAAGATACTCCCCTGAGCTGAAGCTCAAGGTTGAAAGGTGTATGAATCTGCCTTTTCAAATCTGCTTACCTAAGAATTCAAATAAAAAACTAAATGAGAAAAAAAAAGCAAATGCAAAACTAAAGAAAGAAAGGAAAAACAAAAAGCAGTAAAACTTATTCGGTGCAAATGTTTAAGATCGTTTGCTCAACTAGATTCTCTTCGTTTTTCATCTGAAATCGATCTTTTTGATTTTCATTACATCTTTTTTGTTTTTCTTCTTTTTGTTCAGGTTCTGCGCGGATAAATTAAACTTTTACACAGAGTGCAAAGCGGAACGAAATTCAAACCGATAATCCATTTCATCATCCCCCAACATATTAATTAAAACACCTTTATATTTAGCAACAAACTGGTCAGTTATTGGAATTACAAAATCTAACTCATGCAATTCAAGACTAATAAGGTCAAGGGAAATACAAATTGGTAAAGAATGGACCGTAGCTAACAAATCACCTATCTCTATTTTTTCTATTAAGCATGAAGAATTACATGAATCAGATTCAGAATCTAAGGAATGTTCAAGTTCAGGCTTACTAACCTCGTCATACTTACCTTCCTGTTGTTGCTCATAATTCTGGCTATTCGAGGAATGGGAAGAATTTACCTCTCATGCTTGCCATATGATGAGTCCAACATACGTTGCCAAGCTCGAAATTATCTCAATAGCCTCACTGGGTGTTTTGTCTAGCACATCACCACTA
This sequence comes from Luffa acutangula, assembly GCA_036850905.1. Classification (NCBI taxonomy): domain Eukaryota; kingdom Viridiplantae; phylum Streptophyta; class Magnoliopsida; order Cucurbitales; family Cucurbitaceae; genus Luffa; species Luffa acutangula. The sequence continues at coordinate 20,089,602 of CM072088.1, read as the reverse complement.
CTCGCTATATCCAATTTCCTTCTGTCGTCGAGTACTAATCCTTCAATGAAGTGCAACAAAAAGGACTCCTCAGACAATGAGCGATGAGGAAGCGCACATAACCCATTGAAGCGATCCCAATACTTGTGAAATTCTTCCTCAGACGCTTGGGTGATGTAAATGAGTTCTCTAGTGACTTTAAAGTCTCCTTGAAGATTCGGAAGAACTGAGCTTCTCGTCTATGAGCAGGGACTTGGTTCACACCAAGGTGCTGCAAGTTGCTTTGGATTGCATTGTCAGTCATAGCTTGCAATGCATCCAATGTCAACACTGCTTGAGGAACTAGAGGAGAAACAGAAGAATTCGCCTCGAGGTGCAAATTAACTTCAACAACGATAGGAGAGCCAGAATGACCACTTTACCGACTCCCACTAAATCACATAGCGAAGAGAAGGAACAAGGAACTCACTAAAAGAACTCTTCTATGAAGCTTGAATATGAGGGACTAACCTCGAACTAAGGCAACAACCTAGACCTAATATAAAAAATATGCACACAATCACGCAAACTATCTAGGAAACTATGGCAGCATCCTATGCTTACTAACAAACGACATCACAAAAAAAATCACAAGAAAGACAAGAGTTATCTAACTAACTATGGGAGCATCCTACTCAATTATCTTTTAGACTATGTATTGGACTTCAAGACCCGAACTCTCATCCAATCTGTTATCCCTCAGTGTGTTTCAACTCTTCATGATCATTATTTGCTTTAGTGTTTCGTTTATCTCTGGCTTGTCTTTTGTGTGTGCTGAAGTCCCTAGATAATGAACATCCTTAGTAATTTTAGTGTTTAGATTCTTGTCTTGCCTAAGTTTACGCTATTCTCCGTGGATTCGACACTCGGTTATATTTACCGTTTTATATCATCTGACTCGTGTGCTTTGCGGTCATCAATTTTCTACTTGTAACTTTTAGTTTAGGAGTAGTTTAGAATAGATTCTCGAGTGTCGAGACTCTACCTTTGCTTGTCTATGACTAGCAGAGCTTGAATCGTCGATTCTGAGGCATTTAGGTTGTAAGTTGGAACGTTGTGAAACTTTTCGTTAATTTGATTGTTTTTACTGTTGAATTTGTTTTAGATTCAATTCCAATTCATATAGTAAATAGGTTAACTCATGTGCATGTTTGAGGGTGTTCCTCGACTCATAGCTTGCATGATAGGCCTAGGATCTAATCATCTGCTTTGATTAATTAGGTTATTCTTCGTTAATCTGAGTATTATAATAATCCCACATTTGTTATTGTTGTTAATCAATTAATTAGAAATGCACACTTAATTGATAATTAGAATGAATCTAGATGATTTTGTTGAATTGGTTAATTTAAGGGAAATATGGGCTTTCCGACATTTGTAACAAAGTCAAATAGGCTTATAACACTGAAATCATGTCTTTAGAAAGTAGTAATGATCAATGTTCCCACAAACCCCTGACATTCTATGATGCCCCGTGCATTTTTGGTGTATTTAGGTTCCATGAGTTAGTCGAAAGAAATGTAATTATTGTTTGGCTTGTATTATGGAACTATTAAATTTAAACCAAGGCGTTTGGGAAGTTCATTTTTGGGATTAGGCGTTAAATTAAATTAATTCCCTCCCCTAAAGCTCGCTAGTTTTTCAGTCTGCGTTGGTTAGAGAATGGTTAATGCGTTAAGAATTTTACACTGAAGTGGTTGGAAGTTCTATTCTTAGAAAAACCCAATTTTGGGGTTTTTCCTTAAAGAAAAGAAAAGAATTCAAGAGAAGGAAAAAGACAAAAACGTTATCTCTCTCTTCCCTCTCATTCATGCGTGCAAACACCCTTCATTGCCATGAGTTAGCCACACGTCCGACCCATCTGTCGTCGCCAAAGTTCAGCTCCACCGTCGTCGTCGTCGCGCCGCCGCTCCCGTCAGCCATTCGTCACAGCCCGAGCACGCTACAACGCGTCGCGCGATCTCCCCCCTTTTATCGTGTGTGTTGCCATGACCCAACTACTGTCATGCCATGTCGTCGCCGATGAAGCTGCCGTCCAACCCTTAAGATCGAAGCTCATCACGCGCCCGTCTTCGCAATTTTTCTCTCCGCACGTTCTTCTCTATCTGTGAGTTTTAATCTGTGATTCTCTCTCTCTTCTTGCATTCTTGTCTGTCGTCATCACCCTCTATGTTCCCATCGTCGCTGATTCCTTGAGCTTAAGTTTCCTCTCCTTCGATTTCATTTAGTTCTGGGTTCAAGTATTTGAGTCTGAGTTATGATTTGCAGCGCCGTCTAGGAAGCGTAGTGCCTCAAATCTCTCTGGTTTGATGAGTTTGGTTTTACCCACTCTCCTTCGTTGTTAGATTTTCATTTCCCGCTCTAATCCCTTGAATTTCAGTGTTGTTCAGTCCCGTTTCATACTCAAAATAGTTCTGTCTTGAGGAATCTTGCCCCATTTTGCCTTAAGCTTGAGCACCTTCTATCTAAGGGCGTTGAGTTGGTACTATTGGACCTTGGTGAACCCCGATCTACAAGCATTTGGACCTTTTGGGTAAGTTTTAGCTCTAACCCTTGTCCAATTGTTGATAATTCATGTTGCCCATGTCTTATCGATCCAAAATGAACATGTTGTGCTATAATTAGTCATTGTCCAGCAAGGTTCGACATCCATTGGGGTAAGTTTGGTGGTCTATTTCTTGTTGTTTTTAGTCTAGAAGCATTCTAGGTCATTACCCATTAGCTATTTAAGCCTTATTAGTTTTACCTAACACCTGTTGGTTCTTAAAATATGAAAATGTTCCTAATTCACTTGTAGTTTAGCGGCTGAAAAACCTTAATTATGGTCGTTCAACGTATACCCATGGCCCGTAGTGCCTTAGACATGGTTGCCTATGGTCTACATCTTTTGGGTTTTCATTTTAGGGAATGTTTGAAGGTTGTCCAGCAAAGAAATAGGCTTAGTAAAGTGGAATTTGGCTTTTCTAGTGATAGCATGTAGAAATGTTATCTATTTCCTATTAATTTTAGCTAGTTTTGTGCTTTAATTGTGTGCTTTGAAGTTTTTTTATGTTTAAATTTCAGAAAATCGAGCCAAGGAAGCAAAACCGAAGTTTTAAGAGATTTTGGATGATTTTAGAGGCTTTTGGAGTATTTTGAGAAACCATTGGAGATCCAAGCCCAAAAGCCTAAGAGAGATGACTTAGAGGCCCAGAATTGAAGATAAAAGGGCCATGCTTGAAGTGAAAGGTCGAGAGGCTAGCGTAGAGACACAGCCTTGGGCGTCTCGACGCCAGCCAGCTGAAGAGAAAATTCTAGAACTGGAACAGCATCAAGACGCTGTCCTTAGCGTCTCGACGCTGAGGCAACTTGGGCAGAAAGTTAGTGACGTAACAGCGTCGTGACGTTGTGACATCAGCGTCGCAACGCTATCGCTGTTGGGCAACTATAAAAGGGGCATTTTGCATTTGGATTTGGGGAGCTAATTTGTGGATTTTCACCCTATTCTTGATTCAATACTTAAATTGGGGGTTTTGGGAGAGTTTTGTGAGCCTCGTTGAAGATCTTTGGAGCTCAGGATCGGTGGAGGTCGCCATGTGATCAAGGAGATCAACACTTTATGAGCAAGTCTCTTCCCTTTCCCTTTACTTTTAGTTTCTATAATAGTTGTGATTAGGAATTATTGGATGTTTAGTGATTATGAGTAGTTAATTCCTAAATTCTATGAGTATGATTTAGTTTATTGAACCTTTGCTTAATTAATGAATTGATTTGGTTTGATTGTCACTATCATTCATTTATGCATTTTGTCCTTAATGCTTTTAATCACCTGATCACTGATTAAATGAATTGTTACTAAGTGGAAACTTGACGGAGAGAAGCTTAGACTAGAACCGAATGTATGACTAATGTTTATTTACCCGAGTGACACGGGAGAAAATAAATAACATTAAAGGTTGTTATTGAAGGGTCGTAATGCCTTGATTAGTAAATAAAGAGGAAGCCGGAAGAAGATTCTTTATTGAAACGCATGAGAATAGGAGACCGACAGGAGATTCCTTGATATTAGGCTTCTAGACTTATGAATCGAATGACTAATTAATCTGAGTTGACTAATTCATTAAGCAAATAAAGGTCCAACTAAAGAAATCAACACCCTAGGATTATCCCTCCAAATTGTGTCTCCATTTATCTTTTGCTTTCTAGATTAGCTTTTTGTTATTCTTTTCTGGCATTAGATTTTGTTCTCTAAATAAAGTTAAACAAGATTACTCGCGGTAATTAAGTGAATAAATCCAATCCTTGTGGAGACGAGACTCTATACTCAAAATCACTATATTACATGACGACCCGTGCGCTTGTGGTATTGCGGATTGCACTCATCCAATTTTTGGTGCCGTTGTCGGGGATTGGCTAATTTCATTCATTTAATATTGAGAAGAAATTGCTTGCTTTAATTTAGAGGTTTTATTTTGCTTTCTTTGTTTTTATTTTATTTTATTTTTTTTATTTTTTTTGAGTCCAGGTCTATTGTTCTGGTTGTACTAATAGTTGGTGTTTAAATCTGATTGAAAGCCTTTTTATTGTTGATTTAATTGATTTAAATGGCTTTTTATAATTTCGGGTGGCCCTTTAGGAAATCTGAGCCCGAAGAACCAATACCATTGTCCAATTTTTTCTTTTCAAATTATCCCCTTTTAGAAGAAAAGTCTTCCTTAGAGAGCTTGTTTGAAAACTTTATTGAGGAGTCTAGAGCCATTAATTTAGAATTAGAAAAATCTATGGAGAGACTCCAGACCCAAAGGGAAGATAAGGAAGTAGGATCCACTTCCATAGGTTGTCTAGTGAGTCATGTGGCCACTGATTCATTAGCGTCCATTCAAGAGCCTAATTCTTTGAATTTTGCTGAGTTTGAGCATTTAGGGGTGAGCTGTGTAGATAGTAAGGAAGAATTAAGAGCTTTAGCACCCACAAAGAACAAGTTTGTGAGAAAGAAAAAGAAAATGAGCCTGTAGTGCTTGAGGAAGTTCAAGAGATAAGAGTTTAAGGTTGAAAGACCTTTGTTTGTTCTATCCTGCCCATCCTCTATTGATCATGAGTGTTCTTCTTCTTGTTCTCACGAGTCAGAGTCTGTGTCAGAGTCAGAGTCCCTTTATTTTGATTTTTCTCCTTTTATGATTTTATCCAAAAATACCAAAAATATTTCGTCTTTTGGGGTCCATGAAAAGCTAGTAAGCTTGCTAGCAATAGTTGGCTCTATTGATTTAAGGAAGAAGGGCCCGAAGAAATACAAGAATTTTTATGTGCCTTGAAAGCCCGTACAAACTGGTCTAGCTAAGAGACGTTAAAAAAGCATTTCTTGGGAGGCAACCCAAGTTTATTTTTTGTTAATTTTCTTTTCTTTATTTTTAAGTTTTTTAGTTAGTGCATGTTGATCTTTCGTTCCTGTGATTAATTTTTGTAGGAGTTTGTGACCACAATTTCTTCCAAATCATCCCAATGATTGTGAAGGCTGACATCCATGGTTTCTCTCGCACTCCATGGCAGTATTGTTCTCCCTATATTTTTTTTAGTTGTCCTTTTGCATGTTTAATTGGATTGAATAGTTGATACATTGAGGACAATGTACAATTTATGTTTGGGGGGGGGGGGAGGCTTTGTTGTTCTGATCTGAGCATATTGAAAATTTTCGTGATGATTCTATTGCATTTGTTTTTATGAGGACAACCTATGAAATGATCTAGATAATGAATTTTATGCATTTTTTGTGAAATATGAAAGCATGTTCAAGATTCATGTAAATTTAAATTTTTTCTTTTCCTTGAACATTTAGAGCACTTAGCCTACTTGAAAGTTGAACTGTATGAGAGATTGTAATGTTTTATTTGGGAGAAATTGCATTATTATTAGCCAGCAAAGAAAAGAAAGAAAGAAAGAACAAAACATGAAAAAAAAATGTGAAAAAAAAAAGAATAGAGGAAAGTGAATAAATTAGCTTGCTATGCTTAAAATGACCAAGGGTAAAAATAGCTACCTCTGTTGTGATCAGTTAGGTCATCCAAGGATTAAATTCGGGATATGGGTCCCTGCGACAGTTGTGTGAAAGCTAGTGCCCTTGAATTAAAGAAAAATGCAAGTTTGGGGGAGGCATACCCCATTGTTTTCAGGCACCTTAGTAAGGTCTTGCTTTCTTAAATGTTGGAAAGCTGGATAATTAGAGCTCAGGCCATTGTAGGGGGAAGATGAATTGAGGATTTTATAAACCTTTTCTAGGTTAGTAAGAACCTGATAAGAGGATTCGCACACACACACGCAAGGGATGAAAAGTTTAAATTTAAATTTTGCGACGAATGAATATGTTTTAATTTTTCCTTAAATTGTTTGAATTCATTACTTGGATCATTGAGGTTAGAGTCATGCATTTGCAATATTTGATTCATATATGTGGTTTTAGCTTTGCTTGGGACTAGCAAAGGTTTAAGTTTGGGGGTGTGATAGCATGCATAAATGCTATCTATTTCCTATTAATTTTAGCTGGTTTTGTGCTTGAATTGTGTGCTTTGAAGTGTTTTTATGTTTAAATTTCAGAAAACCAAGCCAAGGAAGCAAAACTAAAGTTTTGAGAGATTTTGGATGATTTTGGAGGTTTTTGGACTATTTTGAGAAACCATTGAATATCCAAGCCCAAAAACTTAAGAGAGATGACTTGGAATCGAAGATAAAAAGGTTATGCTTGAAGTGAAAGGCCGAGCGGCTTGCGTCTTGGGCGTCTCGACACCAGCCAACTAAAGAGAAAATTCCAAAACTGGGATGATAGAAAGCATAAATGTTACTATTTTATCCTTAGATCTATTAGCTTTTGTGTGCTTTTATTGTGTTTTTATCATACATATCTATTTATTTGTGTAATTTTGTCCCTAGGAGATTTTTATGGATAATTGGAGAAAAAGAAGAGAAAAGAGCCCAATTTCATGGAGATATTCTTTAAAGATCAAGTTGGGTTAAGAAGAAATAGCCCAAGATCCATCAGGTAAAGTATTTGGGCCAAAAGAATGGAGGGAGAACCGAAAATCTACTCAAAATCGCGCCTGGAAGCTTCTGGAAATAGGACAGCGACGCGACGCTGTCCCCTAGTGTCTTGACGTTGTTCTGACTTGCCGCCCAAGAAGACTACGTCACAGTGTCGTGATGTTGTGACGTCAACGTCGCGACGCTGCCCCATTTTCGGGCCTATAAATATCGCACCTCACCTCCCATTTTGATCATCAATCACAACTCCAATGAATTTTTTTAGTCTCTCTAAGGCTCTTGGAGCCTCCCTTGAGGGTCGTGTTGTGAGGAAAGTATGAAATCTTGAATCGATCATTTTTGGAGGGCTCGGGAGCTTGTAACGGAGAGGATCCAATGCATAAGCAAGGGGTTCTCTACGGTTCATTCTCCTAACTCTTTAATTGCTCTTTTATGCTTGTTAGTATGTACTCTTGGAAAGTTTTGACTCTCATGTATAGCTAAATCCCAATTGTGGGTCTTGAAATGAAAGATTATAGTTGATTGTTATCTTAATTGCCTATCTCTGTGTCCATATACTGATTATTTGTGTGGATGGTCGTAATGCTCTATAGAATCTGGCCAATTTTATAGTGATTAGATTCTTAATGGAAACTCGACGAAGAGAAGTTAAGATAGATCATAATCCACTCAACTAGGTTTAACTGCTCGTAGTAACAACGAGAGTAGTTGGTTAGGCTTAGAGACCGAAAATGAATCAGGGCTAATTAATTAACCCAATTAATAGCGCTAAGGACACTTAGGTTATTAATTTGAGTTAATTATAATTAGGGGAAACCGAAAGGAGAACCTATGTAACAAATGGAGATTCTAGGTTTATAATTAGTCAGACACGAGATAGGATAATTAGGATAATCAATTAGCTATAATCCGACTTTCAAAACCCCGCCTCACACTTGATTCTTTCTCCACCTTTTCCACTTTGATTGATCACCTTGATTCTTTGATTGCTTTAATTTTTTATTGCTTTTTATCATCATCTTTAGGTCCCTAGATAATATTTTGTCTTACTAATTTTAGTGTTCGGTTTATTATCTTGCCTAATCACTATCCTTCCTGTGGAAATCGATACTTGGTATTACTGTACCATTTTATATTACTTGGGCAACCGTACACTTGCGGTACGCGCAACATGGGACAGCGTCGAGACGTTGTCCTCAACATCGAGACGCTGAGGCAACTTGGGTAGAAAGTTAGTGACGTAACAGTGTCGCGACGCTATTGCTGTTGGGCGACTATAAAAGGGGAATTTTGAAACCGGATTGGGGGAGCCAATTTGTGGGTTTTCACCCTATTCTTGATTCAATACTGAAATTTGGGGTTTTGGAAGAGTTTTGTGAGCCTCATTGAAGATATTTGGAGCTCGAGATCGTTGGAGGTCGCCATGGGATCAAGGAGATCGACACTTTATGTAACGACCCGACTTCTTAAATAGTCTTTTCGGGACCGTTACAACAATGCATGCTTTGGAGGCCTTTTTAAATAAAAAAATTTTAAAATATAAACTCTAATTTAAGTAAAAACCTCAAAACAAAACTTTTATTCGGGATCCCTAATTTTAAAGGTTTTAAATATTCTTAAATAATTTTGAAAATATAAATGTACATGACCTCTAGAAAATTTCTCAAACAAATTTACAAATCAAATAAAGTAAAACATAGTTCTTAAAGCGGAAGAAAATAAATTATGAAGTCCATGGTTCCCTCATGGCTGCCTAACAGATTCTCATCAGTCGCCTTGCAACTGCCCTTGCCTTTACCTGAAATTTTTTTTTTTGAAAAGAATGAGTATTTAAAATACTCAGTAAGTAACCCTACTGTTGAGGTTGGGTCACACTTAAACACGTTTTAAAAATTAACAACATATATATATATATATATATATATATATATATCGGTGGCTCTAAACTTTATTTTAAACTTATTAATTAGAAGATATACATCAATTTCATGCATATCCTAGACACATCAATTTCATGTGTCTCCTACGGAGGTCGTCAATTTCACGAACCTCGACTTAGGTGTATCAATTTCATGTCTCTAAGTCCTGTGTAGGCATCTCAATTATGTACATCAATTTCATGTACACTTTCGAATATTTAAGAAAACTCATAAATCATTTGAACTCATACATATAATGGAATTTTGAGCGACCACCAACTCAAATATTTAAAAAATCAACAATTGCAAGCAATAATAATAAATTTCATGCTTTCAACAATTTTCATAAATGGAAACATATACAAACAACACATAAAACACATGAATTTTGGAAGATCAAACACACGCACCCAATTAAAATAAATTTCAACAATAAAGCCACTTACCTCGGCCAAATTGTCTTTATTTAAGCCGCCTAAACAACTCAACAAGGGGTCAAACTCAACCTTAATTAAATGATTGGTCCTACAAAAAGTTTCCAAAATTAGGAGAAATAATTCTACTAATTTCTCTTACCAACACAATCGCTAACGAAGCACATTCGGGGAATGGAAAACTCACCAAAACAGAATTTGAGCTTGCTGGTTGGGTTCTAATTTTGCTCCAATTTCGATAGTTTCGACTCCAATAACGTGAGGGACCTTAAATCAAAGACTAAACTTCAATGGGTATTCAATCGGAGGCTAAAATCAACCAAACATAACATTAATCCAACTTACCCAAGGTAGATCTCACCCAAAAACGTCAGAATCTTGCTGGAAAACTAACCCAAATAGCAATTGTTCGCGCCTACACCGTCGTCACAGTTCACATGCTGCTGCAACACTCCGGCCTCGCCGAAAAACTGCTAAAAACCGACACCCACACCTGCTCGAACGCTGCCACTGATCAGAGAAGACTCGCCGCCTGAAAATCACGTCACCCACACCCTAAAGCCGCCTGAAATCGCGCTGCTGCCCTTGCCGAACCACGCTGCTGTCGAGGAGCTCACCGGAGGAACGTTGTCGTCGCACTACCTGCTGCTCTACCACATGCTGAACGCGCGCGCCACCGTGGATTCTACGTCGAACACGCTACAGTCGTTGCACCACCACCAATTGTGACCTGATTTGCTCGCTTTAAACGACAACCCGAGGGAGGTGCTGCCAGAGTTGCTGAAAAAACCACCAGGGAGGGCTTGGAGGCTGCTGGTCAGATGGGCAAGGAAGAAGAAGGGAAAAGATAGGAATTGAGTGGCTTGGCTCATAGCTCACCTATGGCTTTGTGCACTATTTAAAAGGAGTCTTGGGCTTGGGTTTGGCTCAAAAAATTACTTAATTACAAAAATGTCATCCTAGCATTAATTCTTAAAATTCCACCAATTTTTAAATCTTTTAATTTCCCTCCAACTCCAAATTTGCACGACTAATGAAATTTGAGATTTACCTTAAATTACGGACGTTAAATTTTATGAGCAATTCTCTTCCCTTTTCCTTTACTTTTAGTTTCTAGAATAGTTGTGATTAGAAATTATTGGATGTTTAGTGATTATGAGTAGTTAATTCCTCCTCGACTTCCATTTAATTGTATGTTTTATCGTTTTAGTTCCAAAACCTCCTTTGTTAACTTTAAAACTTAAAACAATTAGAATTAATTTATGTTGTGCTTCTTGTGATCGACCAAGTCCACTATCTACAACAAGAAGGTTAGGATCAGTATTATAAATTTAAATTGATGGACCTTTAACGAACCTACATCAGAAACACTAGGTAAAGGCATATGGACTACAGATCTTTATGCTCTTTAAGAACAAAATTGAAAGAAGTTTGAACCTTATGTTGTTGTTAGGAATGGGAAGTCACCACACACACAAAGATAATGAAGAAGAAGGTTGTAGGATTTTTATCATGGGTTTTTTCTGATGCAAATAAAATCATCCAAAAATGTCCTAATAAAAGAAACAAGAGACGTTTAAAAAGCTACCGCACAGTGGGATACGGCGTGCAAAACACTTTTCTCGATGCAATATATTTCGTCGACATAGCCTACTTATGTCGACCAAATTGAAAGGTGTTAGGAGTTATACCGACATATTCTCAATCTAGTTGCTTACCATCGACATAACTCCCAACCCTTTCAATTTCGTCAACATAAGTAGGTTATGCCAATAAAATATGTTGCGTAGAAAAATATTTCATTGGCAAAGTTTGAAAACCTTCTGACAAGTATTGCTACTTGCCAAAATAAATTTATAATCACCAGAACCCTAAACTACTATACAATAGTAGTGGTCGAGGTTGATCATAGGAAATCAGACCTGGCTAAATTTCTAATTTCTTTTTTTTAAAGTAACCGGAAGGGGTTGATAAAAGCATAAAAATACAAGAAAACAAATTGCAAGGAATGTAGAAAAATAAAGGGACGATGGTAGATCTAACCTCGACATCATGCAATCGGTTCTTGGGAGTATGTTCGGCATATTTAAATCACAGATTATATAATTATATGATTAAATAATTACGATTGGCGTACTCTTGAAAAGCCAGAGAGTCGTATTCCACTATCACAGACAATCCAACACATCTAGCCTGACTTTTAACGTAGAATTAATTAATTGATCGATTAATTAACGTGTAGATCGCACTGAGAATTAGCCAGATTATTAGAATTGATACTCTATGAATAACACACCTAAATTATCTCTAATAATAATTCTAGCCCTTAGACAACAATCAATTGGTATATTTAGATCCTAAACCCCAAATTCCCAAGATAATGTTAAGCCTAATTTGCTACCGATTAGCAATTATGTCGAACGACTACGGTCAAGTTTGTCAGGTCCTCCTATCAGAACTAAGCATTATAAAATAGAGCTAACAACCACAAAACTAATTAATCATGCATTGGAAATCGTTAAAATCTCATTAAATAGCCAAAACTTACAAGAATCGAGTACCAATTACATGAAAATGAGCTTAGCCCACCATTTGGAACAATGAACCTTGCTCCCGGGCTCAATCCACCATTCTAAACTACTCCTAAAACTAAAATTACAATGAAAAACAAAGAGAGAACATTAAAATTGAGGGGGAAATGACTAGAATAAAAACTTTTGCCCAAAAACTAAATGGAAAAGAACGTTTATATACAACTACTGTAAGCATTAAGATGCTCCAGACAAAGATCCTAGAAAACGATCATGCGATGAAACAGCTTCGAGACGCTCTTCACGACATCGAGACACTTTGGTTAGAGAAGATGCGACCAGCAATATTTGAGTGTCAAGATGTTAAGGGTAGCGTCTTAATGCTAACTCTAGGCATTGTTGCGATCCGCAGCGTCGACCTGGAGCGTCTCAATGCTCTAGGCACTATCCTTTGCATTTGGCTTCTTCTCCGCATGTTGACCTTCTTTGACCAATGACATTTTGGTCAGTTTAGCTCCTTTGATGAACGATTTGCCCCCAATCGGTCCTGAACACTTATTTCAGGCATGCAACAATATTATAGTCACTTTTCATGATTTTTCACGTTGATTATCATAAATACAAGCAAAATTTAGGGAAATAAAAGTACACCAAATTGGTGCTATCACCTCCTCTTTTGTTAGTGACCGAGGAGGAGTTAAATCATTATAGAAGAAATTATGGCATTCTGACTTCTACGTATATGAGAGTTCCTTATGAAGGATTTGAATTCCTAAATTTCCAATCGAAGCGTATAGGACCGAATTGTATTTTAATTAAGCTTTCTAAAATATCAGTACATTGACAAACCATACACAACGTTTCTATATATAAACTAGGCTAAGCATGCATAAGATCTAAATCTAATAATAGAATTACTTACTTGTTGAAGACTTTCTTCAACGAACTCCCACCAAGAATAGTATGATCACAGTAAAGACACTACCACCGAGATCTTTCATTGCTATATCTCTGGGACTAGGAACCAAGTTGTGGAACTTGGTCTTCTTGAATTTGGGAAAAGAATTTCACTAGAATGTTGTGAAAATTCTTAAACAGAAATTTTGCTTGCGAGCAAAGTGTGTTTTACATCTGGAAAGGCATTATGTGGTTTATATAGAATGTCGCATATCCCTTTTCCTAGTTGTAATAGAATAGGGATTTATTTAATTAATTTATTTTCCCAGTCGTAATAGGATAGGGATTTATTTAATTAATTAATAACAATTAATTAATTAAATCAAATTTAATTAATTTCATTTAAATCATCTTTAAATTAATATCTCCCATATAACCTATAGTTTTTAATTAAATCAAATTTAATTAAATAATTAAATAATTCTCCAATTAATTAATTACTAAATTAAATATCTCATATTTAATTTAAGCCTACAATTAAATCGTATTTAATTGTATTTGTCAAAATTAATAAAGTTTAATCTCAAATTAAACTTTATATTATAATGTATCACATACATTATATTAATTGTATCTCATACAATTAACTTGATTTCCCATAATGAATTTTGAATTATTCAAATTTCTTTCAAGACTAATTGTTCCTAAGTACCCTTTATGAGCTACAAGGGAACCTAATGGACCTACAAATCAAATGATATGAGGTTAACTGACTAAACTTATTAATCAGTTTAACCAATATTCATTAACTGTGGGCGTTACTCCACTAAAGACCCACAGTTACACTCTTCTCACTGTAGAATGTTTTTGTGTCCACGGATATAGACCAATACCGGTAAGTCAATCCTTCACGAGTGTTCGTAACGCCAGCTAGGTCAAATTACCGTTTACCTCTAGGTTACCTATGTCTCCTTAAGTACCACTGATTCCTCTAATGAACAACCCGTTTATGGTTCAACTAGTAAACGGAAGTTCCTCTCGGACTAGAAGAGGATGGGCGCCCTTGTTCAAAACCCATAATCAATCCTTAAGGGAACACTCATCTACTTGCCCTAAAGATGTGAATGAGTGAATTTCATCTTGTGTTGTTATGTTTCCAGCCCCCACTCGGTCTTATCCCTGAAATGGTAGGCTTATTGAGTCGGTGAATCTGGCCACTCTCACCCATAAAAATCTAAGGATAATCCCTCATGAAAATGAATCCATAACACACTCAAGATTAAGATTGAGTTACTTAGGTCATCCTATTGAAATAGAAACCTAACTAGTCAACGGTATTACATCTAGTGGTTACTATTTCATGGTTCGGTCTTATGCAAACTCATTGCATAAGATACCCTCACTCACATGTCCACTACATGAACGTGTTGGATCAATGTGTTTGTATCGATCGAATACAAAGTGGACTGTATCACATAGTGTCATCAGGATAAGGTACCCAACCTTATCTCTATACTATAGATCATTTAGGTTGTTACTTGAACATTAATCCCGGTATGTCTTCACATACAGTTCAAGTTTCATAAAACAACCTTGGATGTTTAGTTTATTGGATTTAAGGTTAATTATTGCAAGACTAAGAATAACAAATTCAATAACTCCTTATTGAATAATTTCAATAAATCTTTATTGATATTAATTAATTTGTTACATTTACTATTCACGAGTTTTAGGACATAAAACCCAACACCTTAGCCCAATGAGAGCATAAGTAATCCTCCCTCCAACAATGTGGCATTTTCGTCAATGTTTAGTTTGGCATGCACCTTCATCTCTATTTCTTCATAGCTTTCTTGCCCAATGGAGCATAAGTAATCCTCCCTACTATTCTTTGGCAAGAATCGGCTATGTGGGAGCCTTTTTGAAAGGGAAGGAAAGAGTGTATAGAGAGCTTTTGTTGCTCTGTTAATTTGAGAGCGATAGAGAGCTTTTTTGCAAAGAGGAGGTAAATCACGTATTTTTCAGCAACCTACCAAATGTAGACTATCTGCATTTTTAAAGAAATGAGAGAGGGGAGTTACACAGCAATAACTCCCCTTCACCCACTCTGCCACTCCCCTGCAATATATGGGGAGTTATACTTTTTATTTAATTAATATTAATTTTAATTTAATCAAATTAAATTAAATAATAATTAATTAATTAGTTAAATTTAATATCTTATATTTAATTAAACCTTTACTTGAATCATATTCAAATACATATCTCTCATAGCCTATAGTTTTAATGTGAATCCAATTCATATTAGTTTTAACCTATAGTTTTAAAATGAATCTAATTCATATTAATTATTATTTGAATTATATTCAAATCATATTTCTCCTTATTTCGTTTAATTTTTTTAATATTATTCAAAATTAACTTTATATTATAATGTATCTATATACATTATATTAATTGTATCTTATACGATTAACCTACATTCCCTTATATAATTTGGACAATTCAAATTCTTTCAAAACTATTGATCCTTGTGTTTACCCGTTGTGAGCTAGCAGGGGGACCTAATGGACATACAGATTATAACCTCCAATGATCTGAGATTAATTAATTAAACTCATTAATTAAATTAATCAACATTCATTAACTATGGTGCACTCCACTAAAGATCCATAGTTGCACTCTTAGCACTGTAGAACATATTGAGTCCATGGATATAACCATTACAAGTAAGTCGATCTTTCACGAGTCGTTCGTAATCACAATTGGGTCAAATTATCATTTTACCCCTGTAATCACCTCTTGCTCCTTATGTACCATTATCCTCTAATGAACAATATATTTATGGTTCTACCATCAACCAAACCCCTCTTGAGCCAGTGAAAGGGTGGGGCCTCTTGTTCAAGACCCGAAGTCAGCACTTAAGGCAACTCATCTACTTACCCTAAAGCTGGGAAAGAGTGAATTCCATCTTGTGTAGCATTGTTCTTAGCTCCCCACTCGGTCTCATCCCCAAAATGATAGGCATATCGAGTCTGCAACTCGGGCCACTCTCACTGATGCGCAAATTGCTTACCGCAAGTGTACGGGTCAAGTAATAATATAGTATTTTTCGTGTAAAACGAGTATCGTCCTCTGGATTGATTTCTTAGAAAATTAAGTATCGTGAATAATCTTGTCCAATTTTATTTAGAGAGCAAAACTTAATGACAAAGATAAATCTAAAGACAAAGAGCATAAAATAAAAGGTAATCAAATGGAAAGACTCTTGGGAATTGATTTCATTGTTTGAGATTGAGGATTAATCAAAGGGATGAACTTAGCATGTAATTATTTTACCAAGTCTAGGAACCTATTATCACAACTATCTCTGTCGAGCATAATTAATTCTCATGCATGCAACTAACTTGATATCCCTAAGTTCATTAACATGCAAGGCTTTGGGCTTAGTTCTTTCAACAACTTCTAAAATGATTCTAAATTCTGTCACGGTCTTAGAATTTCTACTTTAGTCATGCAATTAGTAAATTAAGTCTAGGCTAAATCCTCTCTCCCGAGTTAGATTCAACACTTAAATCATTCAACTAGTGATCAAGTAATTAAAATCATTTAAATTATAATTGCATAGGTAAAACAAAAACACATGCATACCAAAAATCAATCCAACAAACTAAACAACTACATCAATCCCTAAGACAAACAACTAGGAACTCATAGTCTTGAAACTACAAACACTAATTGAAAGAAAATCCATAAAAACAACGAGAGGTAAGGAAAAGAAAAGGAAAACTCTTGAATCTGTTGAAACCGACACGTTCCCTTCATGATCTCCACGTCTTCAAGCTTCGTTCTCACTCTTTGGCCTTGCTTTAGCTCCCACAAAAGGTCTCTAGTCAATATTAGGGCTAAAATCTAACCAAATGGCCTCCACCAATCCGTAGCACAAAGTGATGTATATATAGAAATTATGCCGACAGCGTCAAGACGCTAGAGATAGTGTCGCGACGCTGTCCCTTTGCCACCCAATCTGTTTAAGGAAAATCGATAGCATCGAGACGCTATAAACACAGCATCTCGACGCTGGCCTGATTACCGCCCAAATCAAAATAGGAATGTTGTAGCATCAAGACGCCAAGGAGGTAGCATCTCGACGCTACCTCTCGGATTTGCACATTTTGTCAAGCTCAAACTTTGGTTCTTTTTGCTTCTTTGGCCTCTTTTAGTGTCCTGAGCACCCGGTAAACTTCAATTTCTCCAATTAAGCTTCATTAATCAAATTCCTACAAAGTAAACATTAAAGTGCATAATTCGGTCAAATAATACTCAAAGACTAACTATAATTTATCGAGAAATATAGCTCGCTATGCGCGCTATCACTCACTCATACAAATCAAAGAACAATCCCTCATAGGTAGGAGTTAATAACTCACTCAGGATTGAGATCGAGTTACATATGGTCATCCTATGAAATATTAATCTATTCAGTCAACGGTGTTACAAAGAAAGATTAATTATTTCGCGGTTCAGTCTTATACAAACTCATTGTATAGGATATCCCCACTCGCATGTCTCCACATGAACGGTTTTGATCAATTCGTTTGTAACTTTTACAAAGTGGGTCATATTCATAGGTTGTCAGGATAAAGTTCCAACCTTATCCATATGCTATAGACGCTTTAGGTTATTAGTTAAACATGATTCACCGTATGTCAACTACATATTGTTGAAGTTTCATAAATAACCTTGGATGTTTGTTTATTGGATTTGAGTTTATGCAATTCTAAAAATAAAACAACCATTATCTTTATTAAATAAATAACTTGTTTACATTACAAACCACGGGTTTAGGGTACAAAACCCAACACTACTATTATTCTCTCATACATTTTAGTGAACCTAGAATTGCAAAATATTAGACATAGGTAAGTTTGAGTCAAACTATAGTGTAAACTCTAGGGTTTTTTTTCTCTCTACCTATTTTGTTTACCTACATATCACTCCAATGTTGTGTGGAAGGAAAATTAGGTCCACTGCTTTGAAAAACACCCCTAAATTTTCCAACAACTTCTACATAGTGCCCATTCAAGCTAAACTACTTTTTGACATGATTTGATCTTCAAACTCAACATTTATCAACATAAAAATCTTAGATATCCAAGTATCCTTAGCCTAAAGGTACATACACTAAAAACAACTCCAAACATAATCTAGAATGAATCTTCCAAGTACAAATATGCATTTTGATTAATTTAAATCAACTTTCATCTTCATGACATCCCACTATTAGAAAACCTTTAGATAATCTAACACACACAAGCTTCTTACACTAATTCTCCATCATTCTTCCAATATTTTGTGTGAAGTAAAATTGTAAGCCCATGAGGAACATAGTGCTATAGTTGGACCCATTTGGCCTAGCTAATGGCCTATATCTCAATTATTTTCTTCTCTAGAGAATGTCTTTATCCAGCACATGGATTCATACTACAAGGAGATTGCTTCTAGAAATTGACTCAATAATGAAAGCATCTAGATTTGAAGTATCAAACTTTATATAGGAAGTCATTTTGGTGCTTGTTATTCATTTTCTAATAAAAACATGACATTGGCATATATTATTCTCATTTATTTGGTGGATATATACTTGCATAGATAAGAATTTGAAACTACATAAATATTAAGGTATGTGCAAACTGATCTCGACACTCACAAATATTAAAAGAAAATATATTTAAAACTATATGTAATAGGTTATAACTATAGAGTTTTTAAATTGATTTGAGCCTTATTATTGAAATGATTAGTAAATAACTAATAGTAAGAACTTTGGATAATGAGTTTATACCAAGCTTATGAGCTTGCATTACTTTTGAAAGTTGGTAAACATCGAAATAAAACATTTTGAAAATTCAGGAATTAAAATGAAATAAATAAAAAAAATGGAGCTAAACGAGTTAACTTTAGATATTGATGTAACATAAAGTTTAGATTCAAAATTGAATTTTGAATCTACAACTTCACGAGGAAAACACACAAATATCTAATCACTTAATTTGAACGATCTATATTCATGTCGGTATTATCAACTCAACGTATTTTACGCGAGTTTTTTTTTTTTTTTTTTGTCTTTTTTGTTTGTCAATGACCATGTGGGTTGATGGTGAGGTCACTCTCATGCCCATTTGAACCCATCATGCATCAACCCACAAACAAATTCATTCTCTTCTTACTCTCCTTTCCTTTTTACAACTTTTCTTTTTTCCCCAAAAGAAATAAATCATCATTGCTCCATTGACTATTTTCTTAGCCAACATAAGTTTCAAATCTCTCCTAATTTTCCCACTACCCAAAATAATGACATCTTGAATGACCCTTTAATATCAAATTAACACACATGGGAATTTTCTCTTGAAAAAAAAATTAGAGTAAGATCTTACAATAATTTCTTATTAAATCTAACTACAATTATATCATTATTAAACAAAATCCTTAATTTCAATATTATATAAATAAATAGTTTATCTATTTCTGATTTGTTTTTCAATTAAATATGAAAGTTGTTCATTTATATAACTTATTAGTTTTTGTATTCCAAAATCAAAGACTAATGAAAAGATTGGCCATATGAGATCAAATGTAAGGCTTGGAAATAGCCTATCAAAATCATGCCAACCATGGAGTTACTTAAGTTAGTTTTACATTTAAATTACATCTATAAATAAGAAGCACTTTTTGTTGATAAAATAGATCAAAGTAAACAAAAATTTCAATCAAGCCCCTTGCCCAGAAATAATTCACACAGCCATCACTGTTCCAACTTTGTGGCTAAACGAATGTGGGAATGAGTTCGCTCCTTTTGGGAGAGATTTGTCTTTCCCCGCCCCCTCCCTACCCTATCTCTCTAAAAGCTGGATAAATTTCAATCTCTTTTATTTGACTTTCCTCCTAAAGTATCATATGGTACTAATGAAAGGTACGAATCAAAAGACAAAATACTGTTAATTTTTGTTGTTCATTAAAAAAATATATATAATAACTTTTTCTTTAGTACAACAAATGTGGGATATGTGGATTGTACCTCGAATCTCAAGGAAATGAGAATATTAACTTCTTTTTTTTTTTTTTTTACTCATACATTTCTATGGTCGGATCCTTTTGAAAATTACTTTTTATGAATAGTTTTTTATTTACCATTACCTACTACACTTGAAATTATTATTCATATGTGTGGATGATACTAAAAGTAAAAACAGCTTCCCTCATTCAAAAAAAAGAACAGATATGTGCAAAAACAACCTCTAGCTACAACTATTTAAACCTACTCAATTCAAAACAAAAGGTAAAAAGTTGTGCATTATAATGTAGCATGCAAATTGTTTTCAAATCCCCATCAAATTCAATACTTTGGATGGTTAACTATAGATGATGTGAGTGGAATTACATTAATTAATTTACAACTTTATATGAGTATATGAATTAGTTTTATAATAAGTGGTCAAAGACAGAAAACAAAGTATATGAAATTAAAGGCCAAAGCTATTAATATTAGGTTAAATTTCTATACACAATCTTCTTTTGCCTTTAAACTTAAATTAAAGGTATTTTTTTATTTGCTAAACTTTTAGTGAGAAACAAATGCTAATGAATTACAACGCTAGCCAACAAGAGCATAGATTAATTGACATAAAGATGTACTGATAACCACGAGATCTGTGGTTTGAATCCAGTGGCGGATCCAGAACTTGATGGTAGGGGGGCCCAAATTCATATTAGATGAAATTATAAGTTTAATCTGTGAAATTTTAGATCATGGTCTATTTAATCTCTCAACTTTAAAAAGTGTCTAATAGGTTGTTTGTGAATTTTCAAAAAATTATTTTGTCTAATATTGATATCTAAAGTCTCAATTATATATATAATAGGTCTGACATACTCATAATGTTTATAAATTAAATGCTCTATTAGATATAAAGTTTAATTTTGTGTCTAATAAGTTTTCAATTTATGTGACATTTTTTAAAATTAATGTATATATTAGTTATTAGATTCAAAATTCAAAGTTCAAAGTTCAAATGGATACAAAATTAAATTTTATGAGCAATTAATTTAATTTCTTTTAAATATGTTTAACACTTGTCAGTTACAAAATTAAAAGTTCACGGATCTATTAGATGATTTTAAAGTTTAAGGACTTATTAACATAAAATTGAAATTGTAAGGCTTATTAAACACAAATTATAAATTTTAAGGACTGAACTTGTCATTTAACTTTCATATAAATATAATTTTAAATATATTGATATTTAATATTTAGGGTAAGTAAGTTTAATTACAAAACTAACAGGTGTTGAATTATCCAAACCTAAATATACAAGCAAGGAATTAAACTTTAAATATTTAAAATTTTCTAAAATAGAATTAAGTTTTTTTTTTTTTTTTTTTGGATACAATTAGTTTCTCTAAAATAATTTGCTAAATATCGCATATATATGTGTGTAAAATAAAATAATTCTAACTAGTTTCAACACACTAAAATTAAAATAATATATAAATATGTTGCAAATTTTGGAAGTTGAAAAATAAAACTATGTAAAGAAAATAATAAATGAAATGGAATATTTGCATTTTTTTTTTTAATTTAAACTAACGGATGCCTAAGCAAAAATCAAACCAAAACTAAAAAAAATTGAAAACTAACCCTTTGGAAAGTTTCAAACGCTGGTTCTGCAGGCTGTATAAAAGTTATCTTTGTCCCCTCTGACCAACAAACCAAGGGGCAGATTCGGTAATCTATGTAGAAAACCTTATACATATATATATTTTTCATAATTTCAGGGGCACGTGTCCCTCCTGACCTTTATCAAATCTATACCTATTTGAATCTCTCACCCCACATATTGTCAAAAAAAAAAAAAATTACAACCCTATAACGAATTACTTTTTCTACTAGCACTTTTAGGAGGGAAAAAAACAAATTCTAATTAATTACACCCTCAAATGATTTTAAGATCTTTTGAGATAATTTTATTGTAGTAAAACATTATCATAAATTCTAAAAGTTCTTTACTTAACTAAAAGTACTTTTTCCTCGAAACTCACTCCAATCATGGATTGTTTTAAGCTCTAGTTGATATTTGTAGACGAAGAAGAAAAAAAAAACTTCAAAACTCTATTATTTATATTTTTTTTGCTTAAGCCTATAACCAATTGAAAAATCAATTGTGTAATTCATGGTTTTGTTCAATTTTTGAAATGATGTGTTTTGGCCAGCTCAACTTAGTCAACATTTGATTGAATGTATGAGAGAAGGATTGGGAATTGAGATGAGACAAAGGAAAGTAATTAAGAACTTGACTTATTCTTAAGGGTCTTGGAATTATTCAAATGAGGTAAGCTAATTATTAATTAGAGGAAAGTATACTCGTAATTCATCCTTCTTTGACTTTAATATTTGAAATACTTTCTAGTTTAAGTGTTTTTCAAAAATGTATTTTCTTTTAACATTTTTGTATAAAAATTGTTTAGAATTTAAACACTCATATGTTTACTTGCATTTCCTCAAAAGTGTTTTTATACACAAGTTATTGCTAAGTTTCACAAAATAACAAAAAAAAAAAAAAGAAAGAACACTCATATGTTTGAAATCATGAAATAATTCACGCCACTTAACTGAAGGAATAGAATTACTAACCATAGGTGTTGCTATAGAATTTGAGGTATATCCATTTTTGGTCGAGCTAAAACATCTGAAATGTATGCAGACTGGGTTAAAAACATACCGCTCGAGGTTGGATAAGAGACCTCAATGCCAAGAAAATAGTTCAACCTGCCCAAGTCTTTTAAAGAAAATTGAGTATGTAAAGACTCAATAAGATTATCAACAACTGAAGATGAACTGCCCATTATTATGATGTCATCGACATAAATCAGAACAAAACAACAAGATCTAGTAGATTGACGAACTCAAAGAGATGAGTCGGCTTTGGAAACCTTAAAACTAAAAGTTTGTAGAAACAAACTAAGATGTTCATACCAAGCACGGGGCGCCTGTTTCAGACCATAAATAGCATTTTTGAGGCTGCAAACCATATGTTACGTTCTTGCAGACTTGAAACCACTAGGTTGTTCCATAAAGACAGTATCAGTTAGTTGCCCATATAAAAAAGCACGGTTGACATCAATTTGTCTAATAATCCAACCAAATTTAAGAGCCAATGTTAGCAAAGCACGAATAGTAATGGGTTTAATAATCGGGCTATATGTTTCAGTGTAATCAATATCAGCAGTTTGATGAAAGCCCTTGGCCACCAACCGGACTTTGTATCGAGAAATAGTACCATCGGAGTTTTGTTTGATTTTGAAAACATACTTGCATCCCACAACCTTTTTATTAATAGGTTGAGGAACAAGCTCCCAGGTGTCATTTTTAATTAAGGCATCATACTCATCTTGCATCGCCTTTCTCCAATGAGAGCATTTAAGGGCCTCCCTAACATTAGGAGGTTTGGTATGAATATACCTCTCAGTCTCAGTGAGATAAGCTTTGGGCTTAAAAATCCCACTTTTAGCACGAGTAACCATACGATGAGCATTTGTTGAAGGTTCAATCGTCGGTGGTTGAACAGAAGAAGCATCACAGTCCAAAGTAGTGTGGTCCTCTGGTAATTCATGTGTAGAGGAAACAAAACCAGAGAAGGCATTGAAGCAGGGAGACTCGGGGAAGAAGAGGATATTGGAGGATTAACCATGATCGAAGGAGAAGAAGTCAAAGGAGGACTGACCTTTGGAAACGGAAGAAAACATTGGTGGCAGGGGTAATAGATAGAGAGGATTGTTTATGTGACAAAGGAAAGCTAGACTCATCTAATAGAACACTCCTAGAGGCACGACTACTTCTAGTTTCTCCAATGAATCCTTCACTCTTCATTATTGTGGTGCTCCACCAAAAATTTGCACAAAATCGAATTAAGTTCATTACAAAAAGTTTGATGGAGATTTTGAAATTGCTAGTGTCTATTGGGATGGCTTGCACGCCACCACCTTAATTATAATTTATCATCCTCCCCAATTGAAAATAACCTTCTCTTTCCATCCCATAAAACTTTCCAAATTCTCTCCTTAATAGAATTGAAGATCTAGTTTATGTTTCTTGCAAACTAAGAAGCTAAGGTAAATCTAGATATTATTCAAAGAGAGTTTCATATGGATGTTGACAAACTCTTCCACTTTGACTATCATGTTTTTGTTTACCATAAACATTGATTTATCATGATTAATGGTTTGTCCAATAAACAATCATATTGGTTAGATATTGTATGATTAATTATGTAGCTTTTATACAACCATATTTTGATCTTTCTTTTTTTAGAGTTCAACGAAAGGTGGAGACATTATACAATATATACCGAAGCAAAATGACCCAATAAAATATTGATAAAGAAAAATATGATTGTAACGTATGAATATTCATATAATAATAGAGGAGATCAAAAAAAAAAAAAAAAAAGAATTGACATTGAAAAAGCAACATGGTCCATTTCTATTTTTGAATTAAAAAAAGGGGTAAGAAATAAGAATAAAAAAATAGAAATTTAAGAAGTTGAAAAATGAGTAATGATGGTGAAATGGAGCAATAGAGCATGGGGTACGTGGACAAGTAAAATTGGTCTCTTTAAAAGGTTCAAAGCACCCAAAGTCCATGGCATGATATGACTTGTCACTCACTCACACAACCAAACTTCTATTGGAAACCACACAAACTCACCAATGACCAAACCAAACCCTAGATAGAGAGAGAAAGAGAGAGAAAACATTGGAGCAAATCCAAACCTTTTAAGTGGTCTAAATATAATGGCCTCTTTTTTTTTTTTTTCATGCTTCTAAATGTCTCTTTTCTATTGGATACAAGTTTTATACTTCGATCAGAGACTTTTATATCGGTTCTGGTTTCTTTCGTTATTTTCTTTTAAAAACCGTTTCGACCTTGAAAACTTGTTAATTTAATATAGACACATTACTTTTAGTAACTTATGCATCATATGTGTCGATATGAAGTAGGTTAAGAGTGTTGTGTTTTGATTTGAAGTCATTTCTAATGAATAAAACAAAAGAAAAAATGGGTTTGAACTAAATTTTGTATACATACTATCCTAAGAATGATTCCATGTGTTGTGTGAGAAACTTTGATGGCATTTCTTGTTTTGCTATAAATGGTGCTTTTTTTATTGGAGGGAAAAATATGAAAAAGGTAAAAAAAAGGTTAGCATCATGGAAAGGGATCAAATTAGAATATTTTAATTTTATGCCTGAAATAATTGTACTAAGCTAGCTGGCTAGGAGAAATTTAACCCACAAAAGAAAAGCCATCTCTTTACCTTGCAAAAGTCTATTTTATTTTATTGTACGACTATATCTCTTACATTATTATTTTTTAAATCATAAATCCATTTTTCTTTTTTCATTTTTTTATTGTTTTGTTCTTTTTTTAATTCTATCTACCCATATTTCATCACGTCGTTGTCTTTTTATATTATGTATTCTTATTGAGTTATCATTGGTTAGTCCAATCAATATGTTACACATATAAGTAATAATGTGAACATATAGCACAGAGTTATAAGAATTAAAATTGAAAGTTTTATGGACATAATTGAAACATTTTAAAATTGAGAGACTAAATAGATACAACTATATAAAAAAAAATTAATAAATTTATAATTTAATCTTTAAAATTATGTTATATTACAAGTCTAGTCTCTAAGCTTTAGACATGTTTCTAATAAGTTCCTGAATTTTAAAAAGTGTTTAATAGGTTCTTAAACTTCCGATCTGACATTATCTAACATGTTCCTCGAGTTTAAAAGGTCTCTAACAATTTTTTTGAACTTTTAATTGTGTTATATCCTTAAACTTTGAAAAGTATCTAATAGGTTTATAAACCTTTAATTTTGTGTCTAATAGATTTTTGAACTTTTTAATGGTGTGTCTAATAGATTCTCGACTTTATTCAACATTTTTTTAAAATTAACTAACCAGTCAAACATAAAATTGAATGTTTAAAGTCTTACTCGACTCAAAATTCAATTTCTTATGTCTAATGGATTTTTTTTATTTTAAATTATGTTGAATATGTGACAAGGATGTATTAGACACATAATTAAAAGTTCAATAACTTATTCGATACATTTTTAGAGTTTAAAGACTTATTGGACACAAAATTAAGAGTTTATGGACATATTAGACATTTTTTAGAGTTTAGAGGTCTATAAGACACAAATAGGTCGAAAGTAGGGCTAAACTTTTTCCATTTAACACTTCTAATAATAAAAAAAAAATAAACTAGAAAATGAAAAAAAAAATGTAAGATATAAAATAATAACAAGAAATTAAAATGTAATGTAATTCTTCTTTAAAAAAAAAGAAATTAAAATGTAATTACATGTGTCCTTAGTTCGTTCTTTCTACTACTCCACTAATATATTCTAAACAAACTTAGGCCTAAAGTAAAGTATTATCTAAAAGCTAAAGAGATGCATACTTTTCCTTTTAAAAAAACAAAAAAAAAAAAAGTTTGTATGAAAAAATCTTACTTATTGATCACTTGACACGAAAGTTCACGATCTTATCCACTTAATTTAAATAAAATTTATTTGTATGGCCTTTTTTTTAATGATTTTCTTTAAATTCTTTTGGGTAGAAATTTTTTTATCAAGGTGAACATTCAATTTGAAGAATTGATTAAGTTAATTCCTCTTTATTTGAAAATGGTTCACGATCTAACAGGTAAACTACATAATGCCAAAGCAAGCTTAGCTCAGTAACAATTGGCATGTATCATCGACCATGAGGTCAGAGATTCGAATCCACACTCTCAATGTCGATGTACTAAAAAAAAAAACTCACAATATTTAAAAAGTATCCAACACGATCAAAATAATAAATAACACCCAAAAATTGATCTCATCAATAATGTTCATAGTTAACTACAATTAATCTTAGAAAAAAAAAAACTTTTATCTTATGAAATTACTTGATGAGCACAATAAATGGTTGAGAAAACGAGCAATAGTGTGACGAAAGAGTGAAAACAAAGATGAAAATATTAATATCGCTAACACAAATTTACAAATATATATTAAAAAAAGCAAACTGTGCATGGACAAATATTTTATAAGAATCACATATATCACATATAATTTTATAAATTACTCAATGAACTTTTGTAATAGGTTATTTAAAATATAAACTATCATTTTTAGTACATAGATCAAATATATACATTAATATATAGATGGTAACAAAGATAAATGATCGAACAAAAGATTGATTGGTTCATAAATAAATATGTCGATACAAACAAATACTCTAAGTCATAGACAAGTGCTTGTTAATATTCTAATGATAGATATATACAGTCAAATCACAAAATGGAAAACAAAAATAGTGAAAGAGAGATTAAAGACAAATATATATCAATTAATTAAATTTTTAGTTTTTGAACTTTTAAAATTTAGTACTTTTGATTCCAATTTTTAAAATAATAATATCTTTGGGTTCTTACCTATCTTCTATTTTTCTTCTCTCTTAACAAAGGGATAATGTGACTTAGAGTATATTATTAACATGCTAATGTAGGCATGTATCAAAGCTATATAAGTTCGATAAGATGTAAGTATTGGATAAGTGAATATTAGATAGCAAAATAATATTAAGGACCAAAATAATTATATATTAAATAAGTAAAATACACTTTTGACAATTTTGAGTTAGGATTTCTTTTAATCTTAAGTTTAAAAATCTAATGGTTTAGTCTCCAATCTTTGTTAATTGGTTCGATATGGTTATTGAGAATAAATTATTGAACAGAAAAATGATATGACAATTAAGTTGGTGACTAAATTGTGCTTCTCAAAAAAAAAAAAAAAAAAAAAAGTTGGTGACTAAATTGTGTGTTTTAAATGAGTTAATAAAATATAGGTTTAAATTCTATTTTGGTTCCTAAATTTATTGTTCTATTTTGGTCTTAAACTTTCAAAATGTTCGTTTTAATCTCCGAACTTTCAAATTTATTCTATTTTGGTCCCTAAACTTTTAAAATGTCTATTTTAGTCTCTAAACTTTCAAAAAATGACTATTTTTGTCTTTACTTTTATTTCAATTTCAACAAATTAATGTCATAGTTTTTTAGTATGTGTATTAAATTGTTATTATGAGCATGATTTGAAAATTATTATTATTTTTATTATCTACATTTGTCTTCGTTATAAAAAAATTTAATGGTGGTAGGATAGGAAAATACCTCCGTACAAGTATTGTTCAAAAAATTTAGAAAAAAACAATAAAGTAAAGAGGGGAGGCAACATGAATTTTTCTTTTCTTTATAAATAAAATGTTGTTGTTGCTTTTCTTCTTTTTTTTAAGAAAAAAAGACCATTTTTAGAATGGAACTATTTACAAATTAAAGACAAAAATATGGGTGTACCTTTTTTATAAACCTTGGTTGAGATGGACTTACAATCTCATATAAATTATATCTCTAGTTTGAACTTACTATTATGGATTGAGATCATTAGATTTTTATAACGATATTTAAGAAGATAAAGAAAAGCCAAGAAGTTCCGTGACTAATTTGATTGCTCATCAACTACTTATTCGTTCAAACAAGAGAATTCTAAACGTGTAAAGTGTGAATGGAAGATTCATATGTGTAAGCCCTAAATAATATCGGATTCAATCCAAGTGTCTCAAAATTCAAAATTTAGAAGTTATTGACGGGTGTGCTGATAAGATAGCTCTAGTTCAATCTAATTCTTAATTATATGCTTTAAGTGTCTACCATGTTACATCTCCAAGCCTTTTTTATACACCACAATCGTTACTAAAAAGTCTCGATTTTATCTATGTCGTGCGATATTATTTTGTCATTAGTTTGAAAACATATTCTATTTTAAAAATCACTTTTGAGAAACCCGGCAGAGTATCATGTGCCATTGCCAACACAATTTTTTCTTTTAAATGTCTTTATCATTTAAAGGCAGTGATGTATGTTTGAATGTAACACCTATCACGAGCATGCCTCTCTTTTTTCTTTTATTTATTTATTTTTTATTTATATATTCATTTTCTAGCCCATTTCCTAAAGTTGAAAATTTTATATTATTTAAAATAATATCTAAATTTTGTATTTTATTTTTCTTAATGTTGGTTTCTACCCACTTTCTACCTATGGTGGCACTCACTTATTGGCTTTCTTTCCTTTGTCTCTCTCCTATTTTTTTTTTTCCAAAATACTTTTTCTTTCTTTTTGAACTTTTCTACCTTTTTTATGTAATAAACAATTGAAAAAGGCAATATATTGGTGAATTGGGATTTAAATTTCAAGTGTTTTATTTGAAAGGTTGGTTACTTTATTTTTATTTTATTCTCCTCTTCATATTAATATGGAGCTTTAAATTAATGGAAAAAATGATGTTATTAAGCTTAAGTTTTTAGATTGGGAGGAATTTAATCTTGCAGTTTATTCCACACATGTAAAGTGGGTGATTAGAACATCAAGTTATCTTATCGTTGAGTTATGCTTTGATATAATTCAGTTTAAAAACGTGTGGATTGACACATAACGTTAAAGGATGAAAAAAGAAAAAATTTGTAAAAGTATTATTAGTATGGCCAATCAGAATTAACTTCACGTGCTTAAGTCTCTATACCTCCTTTATGAGAGTTGTAAGTTGAAATCTTTACCTCTTATTTCTAAAGTAATTAACAAGCTCGTCTCTACTTTTGACAATTTTTATATTTAAACTTCACAATTTTTACTTTAATTAACGTAAAGTTTAAAAATATAAAACTTTAATTATTCTAGTCTCTAAACTCACACTTATCTTGTGTTGATCCTTATTTTCAAATGTTTGATAGTGGTCCTAAAACTTTAAATATTTTGTTTTGTATAAATTATTTGACATTGATACACCTTTTGTCTTTCTACTAATCAATCAATCTTTATGGTGGGTGTTTTCAAATCATATATTGTAAGATCAAGTGCCTTATGTTTTGAAATGGTTTTAGTTTTATTTAATAATTAGTAAAAAAGAAAAAATAATTACCGGGAACAAGGACTAAAAAAGTATTATTTTGTGTAAAGTTTTCTTTTCCCCGAAAAAGACACTTTATTGATGGGTATGTCAGATAAACATACAAAGAGAATATAGACTAGAGGAAGACTCTCCAATTTAAAGCAATAGTTGAAGTATTATAGTACTAAACAACTTTAGATTTAGGGCTCCAAAAAGCGACAATGATGATGCAAAGCTCAAAGACTAGAATAGTATTATTTTATGCAAAGTTCAAGGACTTTATATATAACATGAAAAATTTAGAGATTAGATAGAATAACTATGGATTAGAAACAAATGTTCGAAAGTTTAAATGACCAAAATAGAATAGTCGTCATGAAAGTTTAATGGCTAAAAGCAAAATGTGTGAAAGTTTAGGGATCAAGACCGAATATTTATGAAAACTCAATAGAAGGTTTAAAAGTTAAAAATAAAAATAATAATAATAATTATATGAAAATGAGGCTCTAAAGATAGGATTTAAGTCGA
This sequence comes from Luffa acutangula, assembly GCA_036850905.1. Classification (NCBI taxonomy): domain Eukaryota; kingdom Viridiplantae; phylum Streptophyta; class Magnoliopsida; order Cucurbitales; family Cucurbitaceae; genus Luffa; species Luffa acutangula. The sequence continues at coordinate 20,059,195 of CM072088.1, read as the reverse complement.
TCTCATTGTACATAAATTTATATTATAAGATACACATATTTATTCTCGTTAATAAGTGGCTTAAGATTTTTGTTAATACAATACAAAAAATTAATTAAAAATAAAAAACAATAATCTAAAAATAAACTAAGTTTGAAAGTTCAAAGCTAGAAATATATAGGATTTTATGTCTAGAGAAATCACTTTCATAAATTAAAGCTCATAGGTCAAGAAAAGAAATTTTGATATACACTAAACACATACATTAACTTTGAAATGATGGGGTAACTTAATCATTGTCCTTTGAACACATAGGGTCCGTTTGGTACAAGGTTTTTGGAGATGGGAATGGACAAGGGTTTATAATACCCTTGTTTGTTACAAGATTTCTGTGGTGGGTCCAGGAAATAACGCATTCTCAGGCATCATTTATGCCCATAAGCAAGGGTTTTCTATGCCCTTGCAAAAGCATGGGTTTTCTCTTTTCCATCTCTTCTTTGTTATTTTTATATGTAATTTTATTTTGAATATAGTTAATTAATTAACTAATGGATACTAAATTAAAAATAATATAATAAATTATTTAATTAGATTAAACAATAGTTTGTCAAGAATTTCAATTTTTTAAAACAAATACTTTTTTTAGGACTTTTAAACAAATACTTAGTCCAAGTTTATTATAGGGATGTAATTACATATTACTAAAATTATAATTAATTAGTTAATATTATTGAAAATATATTTAATTATTGAATTAAAATCATTTAAATTAATTTAGTATAAAATTAAATTTTCAATAATTATAATTAATTACTTATCGATTATTTTAATCCATTAATTACTTTTTTTTTTGGATTTTCTTATAATAAATATATAATTATATTATTATTAAATATTTATCTAATTAATTTTTTTTTTGAAAAGTTATCTAATTAATTTTTATGGATACAATATATTAAATTATTGTAGTTAAAAATATTCATTAAAAAATTAATTAAATAATTTTAAGTTGTTAAATTAACATAGTTTATCCCATTAAAATTATTTCATGATTATTATTTCATTAATTTTTATTAATAGTTTGTATTAATTTTGATTATTTTATTGATTAATTTATTAAAATTACATAAAGTTTACCTGATTAATTCTAAAAAATAAATACAGACATAATTTGTTCTCATACAATTCTGATGACATTCCTATGCACAACCAAACACAGTTATCTTTGATTCCTAGCAATCTTATTCCCAGGCATCATGTATTCCCAGACATCTATAAAACCTTAAACCAAACGGGCCCATAAGGTTAATGCAAAATTGAAAATTGAATTAAAAGACCTTACAACTACCTTGAAGGTTTACCTCTCAATTATTGCCATCTCCATATGTCCTTCACAAAAGTGATTGGTTTTGTAATAAGAGACCATTGGACATAAAAGATTGACAAATTTGCAAGGCAGCATCTAGTTTCACTTTTCCCTAACCTATCTTTCACCTTTTTATTTATTTTTATTTTTCTCCTATCCCATCAGGTAAAAAGTTGACTTTGTTAAGCTAAAAAGCTTTAACAAGGTTTTCTTTTATTTTTTTATTCTTTTTATTTTTTTTTTCTCATGTGGGTTGATACCAAAGCACTTTACCCAAATTATAGGTCTCTCTTTTTGTCACCTAAAATTGTGTTTCTTACCTTTTATCTTCTTCTTTCTCTCTTCAACAAAATTTCATTAAAAAAGAAAGTAGCACACACAACATTAATGAATTCAGTGACCTTTTGAATGTTGGGTTTGATTTTTTTTTTTTCTTTTCATTTCTTCTTTTTCATGTCATCGCCCCCTTTAATAAAGTTTAGAAGATTAGTGAAAAAGACCTCATAACGAAACAAATGATTTGATCAAGCTAGGAGTCAAAATATACATCTAATAAGAGAGAGAAAAATGTCTGATATTTTCTTTTAAGTTGATACATTATGCAATCACCAAAATAAGATTAGATGGGTCTATATAACAAAGTAACTCGATTGAAAATTGTAAAAGTGGGAATGTGTATAAAATCATTGATTTGGTAAAAGTCATTTGTCTCACATTAAAGATAATAGATATGAAAAAGAGAAATAAAATAAATGTAAATTGAGGATTATTAGTGGCAAATCTCTCATAAGAAGAAAATGGTTTTGCATAATCTATAATTTATCTATAAACACTCGAGCTACTTAGTATTGTTATATGGAGAAATATATGAAATTTAGGTGGGTCCTCTTCGCTGATAAACTTTATATGCACTTTGTTGATGTCAAAATTTGGCCAAGAGACTCACCTGACATTCACGTGACATCAACTGTAAATTTATTTGAATGTGAAGGACGTGGCCTGCAAAACAAGAGAAAACTAAGCACCGGCGTGGTGCACGCCACACCGACTCTGATGCTTAAGTCAGAAAAACGGAAGTAGGAGGGCTAGAGAGTAAGAGAAGAGAGTAGTGAGTTGGATCCCCTTCTTTAGTGGCGAAGAAGGGTATAAATACCTACTCCTCCTCCTAGGGTTTCTAGGAATTCGGAGGCGTTTTGGGACGAACCAGGCGAAACCGGGGCAGCCAGAGGCGGTATGGACCGAGCAGAGTCGGTGGGCTGCGCGGGCCGAGCATGGTCGAGGCCAACCATGGCCGAGCATGGAAGGCCCGACCCCTTCGGTCTTGGTCTGATCCACTGGCCCGTTTCCCCGCCCGGGTCCATCTTCCAGTCCGATTTCTGTTCGGTTGTCCTCGTCAGCTCCTTGTGCATCGGGGTGGTCCAAAATTACCCATAACACACTTAACATTTGGAAGAAAAAAACAATGAGCTCTAGGAATAATTGAGACATTTTTAAAAAAATAATAATAAACCTAACAAGTACAAAAGTAAGAATTATCTTTCATTTGAGTGTGTACTGATCTAAAAATAAATTTCATGAATAAGTCCTTCCAACGTGTCTTCTAATAGGCCAATAGTGGTCTATAACTTTGTATTTTGGTTATCATATCTAATTGTTTTGATGTCTTAAATGTGACATTTATGAAGTTTTTAAGCATGTTTCAAGTATGTCAATGATAGATAACTTCGATCAAGCAAGCATATAGCTAATCTCACACAGATCAGGCTCTAGACACCTAGTCTCATCTTCATTGAACTATGTGTGTATTAAATAACTTAGACTAAGTGGCTTTTAGTCTCACTTATATGGGGTATGATTCAATTGAAAGCTACTAGATTACTAATATTTGGATTCTTTCAGACATAGCTCATAGCACGTAAAGATGACAAAAGAGATCGTTGAGTGAGTATATATTTTGGATTGGAATTTTTTGTCATGCCAACAAGAATTTAGCTTAACTGGCATAAAGTTGTATTGATAATTATAAGGTCTGTGGTTCGAATCCTCATTCCTCACCTGTTGTAAAAAAAAAAACAAAAAGAAAGAAGAAAGTGGGAAGGTTTTAGGGTGAAATTCTTTTGAATATTCATTGCACTATGAGAGGGAAATGACATACCAAGGGTTTTGCATAAGTTAACACATGTTAATAATTAGAACCATTTTAGTGCATGTATACACATACACAAAAAGGCGAATTGATGCTCCATTTTGCCTTTGTCTAATCATTTCCTTTCCCTAGAAAAAGAATATTCAACAAAATTAAGCCTCTACTTCAAGTTTTGGTAAACCTCTTTTCTTTTGTTTGGCTTACTTTTTGTTTCTTGGTTAGATGTTTATAGGTTGGTTACTAGAGTCGGAGTATGTATAGAAAAATGTGCTATCAACTTGCACTTAATTTCTTTATCGTGACTTTGACCGATTAAAGACATGAAAAGGAGATGGGGAAAGTAAGGAGAAAAAACAATGAAGAGAGAAATGAATGAGGAAGAATACAGTGTTTAAGTGGTTCGACAATTTGCCCACATTCACGATGCAAAGCAATAAAAAGATGTGGTGAAAAATATGCCATCAACTTGCACTGATTTCTTTATTGTGACTTCGACAGATTAAAGACATGCAAAAGAGAGAAAGTATGAAAGAAAATAAACAATTGAGAGTGAAGAGATCAAGAGAAAGAACATAATTAATGTTACAAAAGTGAACTAAAGTAATTTATTTGTTTTAGTTTAAAATTCGACCTTGTTTGTTTTAATTAATTAAATTGTTCTTACCTATTTTGATCCTTTGTATATCAAAACTTCTTAACTATTACAAAAATAGATTGAGAATTTGAAATAATTGTACAACACAAATTGTGTGGTACAACTAAAAATACTATGGCTTGCTTCAAGTTCACTTTTGCTTTGTACTAACTTCTCCTATTAAATTTATGCCCTTTGAAATCTTAAAGATTGGTCTTAATTGATTTAAGGTAATAATTTAAGGTGATAATATATTTTATTTTTTAAAATTAGATCACTTAATTATGAACGTTGTATTATTATTAAAAAAGACTATAATATTCCACTTTTAGACTCCGATCAACTTGCAAAATAATGAGAATAATTTTATGAATCGAACTAACATTTATAAATGATTAAATTAGGATTAATGACATAGTGAAATGGAAAAAAGTATATATAAATTATAGTTTTAATGTGTACAATGAACCATGTTTAGATTTAGAAGATTTGAGTAACTTTTATATGACTAGGTTTTTACCACGTGCATTGGACGTGTAATAATTTGAGGAAAATATTATGAACTAAAATGAATTTAAAACCAATTAAGATTAGTTTTATACATTCTTATATATAGAAGTTTAAGCAATATATAGCTAACGATTCATATTTTAATACGTACTTATTGTCCATCAATATAATCTCTTTTTTGTTAATGGTTCTTATAGATATCGGTTTACCTTAGATTTTACTCCACTCACCACATCTGTAAAATGAAATCAATATTAGTAAATAGTAGGATAATGCTAAGATAAGTAATGTACCTTTACTAACCTATCTGAGTTTTTGTTTGTTTATCATTCATCGGGATTTGAAAATCAACCACATTTTGATTCTTTGTATTGTATACTTCTCCTTCTAGTTCTTCTATCTCAATCATCTGAGATAATGAGATCTCAGTTCTTGCATGAACATTTTGATACCTAATATCTACTGGTTCTATATTACCGTTATGGATCATATATGATTTATCATTTTGAAGTTTTTTACTGAATTTATCAATGAGCTCATTGAACAAAGTAACCTGAACTCATGCACTATGCATATAAGATATTTGTTTAAAAAATGCAATTATATATGTTAAACATGGAGAAAATAACAAAACGTGTAATATAATACTTCATTGTCCATAACAATCAATTTCATAATTCTTACAGATCCCCCTATCTGGTTTTGAATTGTTGGATTGAGAATTTTCACTTACACTCATCCAACCTTTGTCAAGAGGTTTGAGTTCTCTAATTAACATATCTGATGTCTGCATAAAAAAAAGATCTAAGAAATTGTTTGAAAAAATATAATATAAAAAAAAATTCTTGACATCAAGATTTTGAATTGAATTCAATGTTTATCTAATTAAGATTTTGAATCTCCCTTCATTTGGGAATGAAATTATCATGTTTAATTTTAAATTGACAAATTTAAATTTAAAAATGATTTTTCTAAAAGGAGAATTGAAAAATCAAAGTCCTTCCCAATAAACACAAAATGTGAAACAAAAAAATTAAATTGAAGAAATAAAATTTTAATGAAACTTGATTTTAAAAAAATAATAAAATTGACAAAACCAAAATTCTTCCTACAAAACATGAAAAAAAAACATCTAATTGAGAAAATCAATTTTTAAGTAAACTTGATTTTTTTAAAAAATTGAAAATTGAAAAAATCGAAATCCTCTCCGGTAGACACAAAATTTGAAAAAAAAAAATTAAGAAACTTGATTTTAAAAAAAAAAAACAGAATTAACAAATAAAATTCTTCCTAGTAGACACAAAACGTGAACAAAAAACAATTTGAATTCTGGAATTTGAAAACTAATTATGTTATCTGAAATTTAAAAGGATATCATGATCTAAAAATGATTTTCAGGAATCTGGGTCTTTTAATATAGTATAGATATTAAATTATGAAATTTGATTATGGAATTTGAAAACTAATTATGTAATTATCTGAAATTTGAGAAGATACTCTGGTCTGAAAATATTTTTCAGGAATCCTGACCTTTTAATATAGTATAGATATAGATATAGATATTAAATTACGAAATTTGATTCTAGAATTTGAAAACTAATTAGGTAATTATCTAAAATTTAAAAAGGTATTCTGGTCTAAAAATGTTTTTCAGGAATCCTGACCTTTTAATATAGTATAGATAAGATTTCTTATTAGATGAAAGGTGTTTATATATGTGATTTCTTATTAGGTAAAATAGTTATATACATAAAATTTTTAAAGAGTTTAATATGAGTCAAAATTTTTTAGGACACATTAACTTTTTGAATGTTTTGATCTCTATGCAACAATATATCAATTTGGACAGAAAAGTAGAAACTTGATTTTCTTGCAAGATTCTTTGACTTAAGGATATTTATTTAGTCACAACCCTCACTCCATATGTTGTTGAATTAAAAAAGAAGAAAGAGTGTCGTCATAATTTTTATTTCAAAAGTCATGTGAAGCTGTGAGATAGATCATTTTTAACCATTTATGTTAGTTTCTCATATTATATAAATAACATAATAAAAGTTATTTACAAAAATTAAGAACTCTCAATCTCCCTTTTTTCTTTATTTTTTTTTAAAAAAAAAAAGAAAAAAAAGACATCTCTAAATAAATTAAAAATTATAATGGTCCGCATTTTATTATTCGTCCATTTTATTCCTTTTTAAGTAGGTGCCAACCATCATGTGCTTAAACATTTTCTTCCAACTAAATCCTCTCTCTCTAGCACACGCCCACATGAGATTTTGACACATGGCAATATTTTGTATTTTTTAATACTAGAGAACATGACTTTGAATACTCTTAATATTTATTAACTTTACACTTATAATTACTAAAAGGTCACATGTTATAATGTAAATTTTGAATAGGAAGGTCTTATTTGTCTATGACCAATCCATTCTTTATTCCACTTTGTGCTTCTTTCTTTTCTTTTGTTTGAATACCACCATTGTGAAGTGGAGGTCTGAAATCATAACTTTTACATGTTTTTTAAAAGGAATAAAAATATTATTTCTTCCTAATATTTTCATGATGATGTCTTTAACAGTAGATTGTGATCTATCACAAGACCCCAAAATTTAAAGGTCGCAACTTGAAAAAGTTGCTTAACCTTCAAAATAATAATAATAATAATAATGAGAACAACAGAAGTTGACCAAACTTTTCTCTCTTTATCAACTCATCACTTCTTCATTTATCTCCCATCTTCAACCAAGTAAAATTCTTTAATCCCTCCTTTTGTCAATTCCCGACTAAATTAAACATCAAACCTTTTAATTTTCTCCCTTATCATATTAGAAATTCAATTTTAATCATGGATAGTGATTGAGAATGATATTTTGGAGGAGTTGACTATAAAGAGTTGATTGACAATTTTTCTTTCGAGAAAGTTCGGAGGATGACACTTTTTCAATAAAATATGATTGTTATATAATTGCTTAGTAACATTTTCTTAATATTTTGTTTTGTTTTTAAGAAACAATCATATAATACAATCAATTTTGATATTTTACAATTTTGTCTTTGTTATAAAATATTTTAGTACCTCTTTTTGAAAAGTATCACAAGCTCATCCTATGTGGGATGCCTAATTTATGGCCAAAATTTTAATTTATAAAACAATATATCTATCTTACAGACGCCAAAGTGAGAATATATATATATATATATATATCTTAATAGTTTTTTTTTTATTTTACAACTATATCTTAATAGTTAGGTAAGCAAAATGGTTGTTAAAATAGTTTTACAAAAACACTTCTTGAAAAAGTTTTAACTATTCTTATTTTTCTTGAATAGGCAACCCTTACTATCAATTAATTAAAAATCGAGTTTGTTTTTTTTTTCAAGAAAATAAAATTTGAGTTAATTTAATTCCTTACACACCAATAACTTTATATTCCTTTAACAGGAAATTTCATTAACATTTAAAAGAATAAAGTATTCTATATCTATGGGAATACAAAAAATGGGTGAGGTAATCAACTTTTAGTGACTTCATTAAATAAGGCAATAAGAAAAGCTTAGAGAAAATCCTAATATTCTTGTTTGCCATTATATTATTAATTCAATTATATATAATAAAGATGTTTATGCATTGTTTGGATATTTTTTGTGAAACAATTTTTTAGTCCTAAATTAGAAAGTGTGCTTGAAAGGAAATTCCTATTCTTCTTCAGTCATTAGGGAGTTTTATTCCCACCTACTATTCTTGACCTATATAGTTTTTATCCCTTCTTACAATTCCTTGGAGATTTTTTATTTATTTATTTTTTTAGTTCAAGAGGGTTCAATTAAAAATCTATGAGGGTAACAATTCAAAATTCAATTTTAGCCATATGTTTGAGTCCATTTTTGCTTTAAATAAACTAAGTTTACCAATTTGAACTCTAAAATTGAATAAGTTAGGTCCCGTTTGGTAACCATTTCGTTTTTTGTTTTTGGTTTTTGAAAATTAAGCTTAAAAACACTACTCCCACACATAAGTTTCTTGATTTTGTTATCTACCTTCTTCTTATATTTTCAAAAACCAAGCCAAATTTTGAAAACTAAAAAAAATTAGTTTCCAAAAACTTGTTTTTGTTTTTGGAATTTGGCTAGAAAAGTTAAATGTGTCATTGACAAAAATGTAAACTATGATAAGAAAATTGGGAAAAAAAAAAAGCATAATTTTCAAAAACCAAATGGTTACCAAACCGGACCTTAGTGAAGTAATTATATCACTTCAAAACCAAAAATTAGAACATTGATCCATGAAAAAGAGAACTCAAAAGAAAAAAAATGGTACAAGAACTAATTACCAACAAACCAAATAAAATTTAGCCATCCAAACAAGTGAAATCCCATTAGGGTCTTAATCCAACCATATGAAGTTACTATAATCTTGGCTATGAGATCAAGCATGTGAAAAAATGTCTAATAAGTAACAATTAGATGCTTATATCCAACTATAAAGTATCTATCTAATACAACCAAAACAACAGGGGTAACCTTAATTTTCATAGGGCACTTGTAATTGATCACAATGTAAAATAGTAATTAGAATGAGGATAATTTAAAAGTAATTAGCCAGTATCCTCGACCAAGAGGTCAAAAATTTGAATATCTATCTACCTTAAAATGTTGTTAAACTAAAAAAGAATTAAAAAAAAAAAACTGCTAATTAATAATAAGGTTATTAATTTCACAGATATTTTGTTCATATTAACATTTCAAAGTTGAAATTAATGGATATATTTTTTAAAAATTGGACTATTTAAAAAAAAAATCCTTTTTTTTTTTAATATAAGCCTTTAATATACGGATTATTAAAAAATGACTTTAAGTTATATTTTTTAAAAATAAAAAAAAATTATAATCAATAGAATTACTTTTGAATATAGTGAAACCTAACAAATTTGTTATTTAAAATATTTTTGGAAACATGTCTGATATAATAATATTCTTATTGAAAATGTATATTTTTTAAATGTGACCCTAAATTTAATAATTTATCCCCTAAATCCTCTTGGCTATTCAAAGACCTCCATTTTCTTTAAGAGCCAAATGAAACCATATTCAATACTAAATCAGTAATTTAACTATAAATAAATATAGAAAAAAAAAACAGAAATAATATTAAAAATTAACTATTTAACTTTTTATAAAAGAAAAAAAAAGGTAAAACTTTTACTTTTAAAAATAAATAGAGAACAACTTTTTTGAACATGGTTTCCAAACATAATACGTGTGTTTATGCCCAATATGTTTGGCCAAAGAAATGAAAGCAACTTTTTAGGAATATATAAAACTTTCCAACCATAATAAATAACTTTAAAAACTTGTTGATATTTATTTTCTAAATCCAAACTGTTCTTTTCTCTTTCCTTTTTTTGGGTGAAAATTGACTCTTCATTAAATGCTCCCTTCACAAAACTCATTGCATTTTGCCTGAATTTCAGCCAACCTTGTAATCTGTTCTCTGATGGCACAAAGGAAAAAAAAGAAAAAAAAAAATAATGCAAATACTGATTTTAAGCAACTTCCCTCTGTCCTATGATGAATCAATGCCCTCCTTTCCCTTCTCTCTCCTCCATCTTAAGGAAAAGATATTGAAAGAGACTTGAAACTATGTGACTGACAATTTTACACCGTTTCATTTGTACAAAGGAAAAATAATTATTAAGAACATGCAAATTTTAAACTACATTTTGAAACAATTATGTATCAAATAATATGGACTTACATCTCAAAACCAATTGACAATGAGTGGAGTGACCCTTCTAATATATAAATTGTGAGGTCTTCACTTTTCTTTTTCAATGTGGGATCCTCAACATTATGAAGTTGTCACACTATAATTGTCTCTTAAGAACCATTGAATATAGATTAAAAAATTCGCATGTCTCTTCTCCGGGAGAAATTATTAGGTGCTCTTGGTATAATGAGACGAATAGTTTTGCACCATTGGATATAAAAGAGAGAAATTGTAAAAGTATCTCGATTTTGCGTCCAACGATTATTAGGGCAGACAAATTTGAAGTTGTACATTCGATTGTTTTAAAGGAGTCATTAGGAGTACCTAATAATTTTCCTTTCTCTAGATACAACTTTAGGATAACTTTTGTCATTTTTCTCTTATACATCCAACAGTCTAAACTTGTCAATCATATTACATTGTAGCGGTCTTTTGGAATAATTTCTCAACGCTTTGACCTCACATCCAATATTCTTGAAAACATTTCTAATACTATGGTAGTACATACTCCTTCCATTCAACATTTGACACACGATCTACTGATCGCCTTTAATGATATAATATTTTATTTTATAAATCCCATACTAAAAAATTTGAAGCGCTACTCATCCCAAGGCAAAGGAAGAGCTATTTCCCAACCCCAAAAATAGGCATTTTTCCCTCCATGGAGAGCAAAAGGAAAAGTTGTGTGTATGTGTCAAAAGAAAAGGCAAAGTTGAAAAGAATCAGCAAAAAATGACATCAAGAGAGAGAAAGAAAAGGGGTTAGGGTAAGTGTTGATGATGATGAGAAGAAAGGGTAGAGAGAGAGAGAGAGAGAAAGAGAGTTAGTGGTGTGAAGCTGCAAAAAAATATAATGTCCGTTTTGGTTTTGGTCCTCATGGAGGTGCCACGCCACTCCACTTCACTCCCTGTGCCTCTTTCACTTTGACGTGTCATGCACTTCCATCCTCCTCTTTTTCCATTAAATACCCTCTCTTCTTTACTCCTTCCCCCTCTTCTCTCCATAGCTCTCTCTCTCTCTCTCTCTCTCTCTTTTTTTTATTTCTTTCTAGTTTCTACTTCGCTCTACACACCAACACAAACTAATTTTGCTTTACAAAATGCCTGCTTTTCTTCCTGGACCTCAAATTCCTCTTACTCTCAAGGTACCTTCATCTCAATGTCTATAATTATTGTCTTTTTCCTTTTCTCTTACCTTTCTCAATTTTTGCCCTTGTAGTTTCTAGACCTCACTTATCGAGTCAAGACGTCCGATAACAACGGAAATGCCGTCGGACGGATTTTCGGTTGTGCCTCCGATGCGCCGCCGCCGCCCCTTCAAGAACGGAATATTCTTCATGGGATTACCGGGATGGTGTCGCCGGGAGAGATTCTCGCCATTCTTGGCCCCTCCGGCAGTGGCAAATCCACTCTCCTCAATGCTCTTGCTGGAAGATTGCAGGCAAGCCTCTCCAAATATTATCCAAATTAATGTCACTACTCAGTACGGTTAATTAATTAAAATATATATATATATATATATATGTGTGTGTGTGGATACCAGGGTAATGGTTTGACCGGGTCGGTTCTGGCGAACGGTCGGAAACTGACGAGGTCCGTACTCCGGCGGACCGGGTTCGTGACGCAAGACGACGTCCTCTACCCGCACTTAACCGTCCGAGAGACTCTGGTATTCTGCTCTCTCCTCCGCCTGCCTCTCACCCTTTCAAAGCAAGACAAAATCGCCACCGCCGAGTCCGTCATCGCCGAGCTCGGCCTCACGAAATGCCAGGACACCATCATCGGCAACGCCTTCATCCGCGGCGTCTCCGGCGGGGAGCGGAAGAGAGTCAGCATAGCCCACGAGATGCTCATAAACCCGAGCTTACTGATCCTGGACGAGCCGACGTCCGGGTTGGACTCGACCGCGGCGCATCGGCTTGTGACGACCATGGCGGCCTTGGCTCACAAGGGGAAGACCGTGGTGACCTCAATTCACCAGCCGTCGAGCCGGGTCTACCAAACCTTTGACTCTGTGCTGGTCCTGTCGGAAGGTCGGTGTTTGTATTATGGAAAAGGAAGTGAAGCAATGAGCTATTTTGAGTCTATTGGTTTCACACCATCTTTTCCCATGAACCCGGCTGATTTTCTCCTCGATCTCGCCAATGGTACGTATAAATAAATTAATTAATTAATTAATATCAGTATTTTCTTCATGTTTAATATCATTTATTGCATCTTCTATTAACTTTCTAGCTCACATTAGATTTACTAATGTTGATAATTAGAGTATATCTGATTTAATTTGGAATTGAATTTATTATAATTATAATCTATCAATTTAAGCTTCTGGGTCGAGTTTAAAACTCCAATTGAATCGTGGGTTTTTTTTTTTTTTTTTTTTTTAATATATGATATTTTCTTCCATTAATGTTCATGAAGAGTTTGCTTAAGAGGAAGAAGGAAAAGGAAAACATTCGGTGTTGAAGTGAAGTGAATGAGGGATAATTAATGCAAGCTGTGGGATTTTGACTAAAATTTCATTAAAACAATATTCTTTTTCCTTCTGCCATTTATTTTATTTTATTTTTTTTAAATATCTTGTTCTTTGTTTTAATAGTTTGGAACACTGTAGCCAGTGGTTCCAATGGCGGTGGAATGTGGATGGTGGTGGAGATGGTAACTTTTTTAGGGTTAATATTTTATATTCTTCAAAATCTTTCCTTTTTATCTATGCTGAGTTTTTGGGTCAGAAAAATTCTTATTCTATACATGAATGGGTTTCTCTCTCTTCCACCTGTTCTTATTGCTTTTGTTTTGGTTTGTCTTTTGTCTTTCTTTTTAAACTTGTTTTTCCCTTCTTGGTGAGTCAATTAGTGGATATTGTGTCCATGTGTTGTGGGTTGTTTTTTGCCTTTATGGCAGCATCCACCATCCATGGGAAACTTTCAGGGTTTCTTTCACAACTACCCTTAAAAAAAAAAATCTATCTTTTTAAGCTGTTCCCTCCCCTATAAATATTTTTCACATATACCCTCCACTTTAGGAAAAAATTAAAAAAAAAAAAAAAGTGGTTTAAGAGTGTTGTAGTAAATAGGGTGTCATTTGAGGTTGCTTTAACTTTTTAACCTAATTGAGTAATTAGAAAGGTATTTGAATTTAGATTTATGACCTTTTCTTTTTCTAATTGGTTATTGAGTTTTGTCAAACTTTATGATAAAATATTTATGTATTTTAAGTCTAGTGGGAAAAAAACAGTAAGTTCCAAGGCCAAGTTAATAAATATGATTATCCCTATCACTTGATTTGATGAAACTTTCAGAAAAAAAAAGAAAAAAAAAAGAAAAAAAAAGAAAAAACTATAGATTTGTTTTGACTTCTTGATTTTATGCCTTTTTATTAAAAATATATATATATATATATAAGTTATTAGAGGATTAAAAAGCAAGTTGTGAAAGAAACATTAAATAGATGTTATCTCTTCTCATAAATATCAGGAGCCTGAAATGACCATAAAATAGGGGACTGACCCACCTCATTAAAATGCTAGCTGTCAAGAGAGTCCTCAAGTGTGTCCTGAAAATTATTATTTTTTTATTTCACTTAATTAATTTCATAAATTTTTCTATGGAATCATCTTTAGTTACACACATTCTGAACATACTATACTAAAAGATAATTTCATACCTTTAATTTGAAATCTATATATTTAATTTTGGTTAAAGTAAATGTTAAAATTTAATGTCTAGATAGATATGATTTGTGAAATAGAAGTTATGTAATTTATAATTATTTATTATTTTAACTAAGGATGACTAAATATTAGTCAATTCAACCCCATGGTGAAAATTTTCTCAAAATGGTTTTTTTTTTCTTTGAAAGTGGGTCCTAAATTTGATACCTTAATTACAAGGTAATTGATTGAATAACACAACATGCCCTTGGTCTTCTTAAGAGTCTTTTGCTTTATTATAAAAACAGTTTTTTTTTTTTTTTATTAACACAAATTTTTTAAAAATAAATCAAATCACTTTCTTCATCTTTTTTCCATTAAACAAAAACCTCTACTTTTCCTCCCCACTTTTGAAACCAATTAAAGCTCCTCAATTTCTGGTCTTTGGAGTTTTTTTTTTTTTCTTTTGTAATTTTTTTGCCTTTTAAAAGGGCTCCATAAACATCAATCTCAAACTCTTTTATTATGTGGAGGATGCATGGGCACTCTACCCCATATGTCTAAAGCCCTAGAGATATGTCTCTACAGAGAGGGAAAGGTTTCTTTGACTTGAGTCTCTTTTTTTTTTTTTTTTTTTTTTTTTTTCCTTTCTTAGTGTTTTTAGGAATCATAGGTGTGAGAGAGGATACATAAAACTTTAGGGTAAAATATTAATGTGTTGGAGACATATAATTATAAATATATATAATATGCTTTTTGAGTTTCAAGATATCATCAAATTTATAGAACAACATGATTGTAAAGTGCAAGGATATAGTGGGGTGGGGGAGGTTTTGACTTGGCAATTTTAAGTGCATGATGCATCACCCTCTTAGTTTAATTAGTAATTAAAGTTTCACTTCTTAAGAAAATTCAAATCTGCAATTCTTCACACTTAATATCTCATCATTTTCGTTTGAGGTCGGTGATGAAACATGCATAGTTTTATTATAGTGATATTTAATTATGAATTAGCATTTGATGGGGTAATTAGCAAAGTTTAAGGGGTAAAACTTTAGTGATAGTGATTATTAAATGAGGTTTTTATAGGGGTAGGGTTGGCTATGCTTATGTAGGACAAAAAGATTATTAAAGAAAATAGAAAATTAAAGTAATAATAATGTAAGTGGCAAGCTGTTGGAAAAGATGATTCAACCAACTTCTCTTAGCCTCACAAGCAGCAGCTGAGTGAGCCCCATTTCAAATCTTTTCATTTATAAGCCAATATCTTAACATAACCTTTCTCTTTTCTTGTTAAATCTTTATTCTTCTTTTCCTTCCTTCCTTTCTTTTTTCTCAAATAATTGAACAACAATTGATCATAAACAAAACAATGGGTGTAGTCCCTACTTCCCTTAGGATGAAATTCATAATTGGACACTTTAGTCAAAAGTTTGAGAATAGTCCCTTGACTTTATAATATTAAATACTCATATAACACCTCTACTTTATTGGACTCTTCCATGATCATTAGACTCATATTCTTCAAAAGAATGACAAGTATCACTGAATAATTTCTCACCCCTCATTCTCACTGTCATTCCTCTATCCTTTGTTTTTTTCCTATCATTTTTCATGGGAAGACTTTTCATGGTTGTTAGAGACGCATCTAACAATCTCAACTAAAACGACAATCGATCTCTCTCACATCAGCTAAACTTTCTCTCTCCAAAAAAGTCATCGACCAGACCTTTCATAACCGATAAATACAACGTCGTCTCTCAAAAAGAATCCCCTCCTTTCGCTCGCCCTCTCTCACATAAAACCTACGACATGACACGTGTAGGGTTGAGATTTTGCAGTGGCATTGGCATATAATGCTAGGGCATAATGATAGCATTTTGGAGTGTTGATGAGAAGCCGTGGGGGAAGTGGAGAGAGAGATGGCCGCCCAAAATGGTTGGTGGTAGGCACCAAGCACTAGTGGAACTCTTGCCTTTACCACCAACCATGCTCACTTTTTTTTTTCTTCAAAGAGTTTTGGTTGTTCTTTGTGTCTTAAATGTTTTATTTATTTATACTATTTATTATATTGATACTTTTTTAAGATGGTGCATTTTTGTCATTTTTTTTTTTGGTTCATGGGAAAAAATGATTAAAATATTTATATAATGGGAAACATCCCCTTTTAGAATCTACACGTGCATGCATTTCAAAGGTCTCTCTTTACCTTTAGTATTTTTTAAGTCCTTGAAGAGTTGCTTTTTATTTTGAATTATATGAGCCACCAATTAAAACATTCCAACCAGATACTCTTATCCAACCGCACTTACCTAATTAGTTCATTATTTTTCTCTCTCTCTTTTTTTTTTTTTTTTTTAATAATCAGTATTGGGACACTATTTTTTTTTTTATTATTTGAAACCTTTTTTTTTGTATACTTATTTGTTACTGCAGAATGTGGTTTTATCCATTCATATGATATTTTAGAAAATTTTCTCTCTCTTCCTTTGTGGCTAATTTGTCTGAAAAATATACAGTTTAAGCAAAAGCATTGCTAGAAAGGATAAGAAAGAATATCGTTACCACAACTTTCAATGGTTAAGAATGTTTAGTTCCTGTTTGGGAATAGTGTTGAAAAACTATTCTCTCCATCTTCTAAAAATAATTCATTTTAATATAAAATTATAATTGAATATCATAGTAACCCTTTAATTTGAGGATACAAAACTTGGGTTTGAACTGAAGAAATGATACTATAATCTGTAGTTTTGGTGCTATGGGAAATTTAGAAGTTGAATTTGAATTATTTTTCTTGTTTGCATGCATGCAGGTGTTTACCAAGTTGACAATACAAGTGAAGTGGACAAACCCAACATGAAGCAAACCCTAATTACTTCTTATAACACTCTTTTAGCTCCAAGGGTAAAGGCAGCTTGCATGGAAACATCAACGAAGGAAACGATGTTGCTCGATACGATGTCGCGTGAACGGAAATCAACCAATACCTACAAAACTAGTCTCATTTCGTGGTGCAACCAATTGAGTATCTTGCTCCAGAGAAATCTCAAAGAACGAAAACACGAAACCTTTAATGCCCTAAGAGTCTTCCAAGTTATCACTGCAGCGATGCTAGCGGGATTGATGTGGTGGCACTCTGATTTTCGAGATATTCAAGATCGCCTTGGCCTCCTCTTCTTCATTTCCATCTTCTGGGGAGTTTTCCCTTCATTTAACGCAGTCTTTGCATTCCCCCAAGAGCGAGCAATCTTCCTTAAGGAACGAGCTTCTGGCATGTACACGCTATCGTCATATTTCATGGCTCGAATCATCGGAGACCTTCCCATGGAGCTCATTCTTCCAACAATTTTCCTGACGGTGGCATATTGGATGGCCGAACTAAAACCGGAGCTCAGTGCTTTTCTCTTGACATTGTTGGTCCTCCTCGGTTATGTGCTCGTATCGCAAGGGCTCGGCCTCGCTTTAGGCGCAGCGATCATGGACGCCAAACAAGCTTCCACCATAGTAACCGTGACAATGTTGGCATTCGTCTTAACCGGCGGGTTTTACGTACACAAAGTTCCAACCTGCATGGCTTGGATCAAGTACATTTCGACAACGTATTACAGTTACAGGCTGTTCATCAACGTGCAATACGGTAATGGAGAGAAGATATGGTCGTTGCTCGGTTGCTCGCGCCATGGAAGCGAGCACGCAAGCTGCAAATTTGTGGAAGAAGATGTGGCAGGGCAAATAAGCCCTGCATTGAGCATTGGAGCTTTGTTATTTATGTTTGTGGGTTATAGGTTATTGGCATATTTGGCTTTGAGACGCATCAAATAGGAAAAGAAAAACCTTAAACAAGGAGAAATGAAGGAGGAGAAGAAGGAGAAGAAGCAGGTTTATGTTGAGCCAATGAAGCTGCAAGCAATGTTGACACACTTGGAAAAAATTTTCCACTAACAATTTGGTTCTCCCACAACTAATGAATGATTTGGGTAAATGTAAATAGCCAAGATGAAGTTTATGAATGTTTTTTTTTTTCCTTCTTAGCAAGAAGCCAGCTCTCTCTTTCAGTACATTCCTCAATTTATTGAATAAAGAACAATATTTTAAGTTAAAAGTTTTAATACCTTTCGAGAAAATAAGAAAATAATACTTTTTTACCCTCCTCAAATTAATCAAATTTGAAATTAATTTTAGAACCATGTGTGTAGAATTATGGGAGTACTCGAACTGGTCCATGTGGCTGGTGTATAAGATGCTAAATGCTACGAATTTAGCATCTTAATGGAATACACAACATACTGTTTACTTTTGTACCATTCATCTGGACGTGCAAATCTCGGACGGATTTTTTCATTTTCTGTTTCTGTAAATATGGTATTTTTCAGGAGTTTTTTTTTTTTTTTTTTTTTTTTTTTTTTTTTTTTTTTTTTTTTTTTTTTTTTATCTATCCTTGTAGTATATATACATCAGTTTCTTCCCTTTGTAATCATTGAGTTAACTTGAATGTGATAGAGATTTTCTCCTGATAATATTCTTCTTATTTCATCTTTCTATTTTATGCTTTGATGGTATCAGAGTTTAGTCTAGCGACGTCATCGATCTCTTGCTATGGAGTCGTCAGAGACCAATTCGGAGAACCAGATTGTTCAAGCGATCAACCGACCTGGGAATAAAATTTCAATTGTGAAATTGACCGACGAAAATTTCTTGCTATGGAAATTTCAAATCCTCACTGCCCTTGAAGGACATGAACTGGAAGATCATATTGAGGAAGATTGTCAACCTCCTCCGAAAACAATCAAGGTAAGTGAAAATTCTTCAACAGTCGAAAAAACAAATCCTTCATATAAACAATGGAAGAGGCAAGATAAATTAGTATCATCCTGGATTGTTGGGTCAATGTCTGAGTCCGTTTTAGAGCAAGTTCTACCTCGCACGTCTGCAAAGGAAATATGGTCTTGTCTTCTTCAAAATTTTAATTCAAGACTTCTAGCTTAGATGATGAAAATTAAGTCTAAACTTCAAAATATTCAGAAAGGAAGTTCTTCCATGAATGAGTACATTTATAAAATTAAGAAATGCATTGATGCTGTAGTTGCGATAGGAAAAAAAGTCTCAGTAGAAGATCATATATTGTATATTTTGTCTGGGCTGGGAGCGGAATATGAAACTATGGTGTCAGTAATTACTGCTAAAACAAGATCTCAATCAGTCCAAGATGTAATAGCACTTTTGTTAATCCATGAAAGTCGATTAGAAAGTAAATCTTCAGTAAATTCTGATAGTGTTTTACCTACGGCTAATTTGACGGTTCAAAATCATGTTCAAAAGGAAGTTGAAAATCTGAGAAGTATGAACCAGTCTCAATAGCAACAAAATTTTGGTAATGGTAGAGGTAGAGGAGGATCTAATTTTGGTGGTGGTAGAGGTGGAAGGTCATGGAATAATCGTAATAGGCCTCAGTGTCAATTGTGCAATAAGTTTGGACACAGTGCTATAAAATGTTACTCACGTGTTCAAATGCCAAGAGCTTATAATACTCAGTTTGGTTCCCCTAGTCAAGCCTTTTCTTCTGAACAAAATTTGGGACAACAATTTGAAAATCAATTTTCTCAAATGCAAGCAATGATGGCTGCTCAAAACTTCAATCAAGATTATAATTGGTATCCTGATTCTAGTGCCACGAATCAACTGACCAACAACCTTGGTAATATGTCAATGAGTTCTGAATATCTTGGCAACAATCAGGTTCTTATTGGAAATGGTGCAGGTTTGCCTATATCTAAACTTGGATATGCCTCTTTTACTTCTCCTAATAATCATGTCTTTCATCTCCATAACCTTTTACATGTTCCATCCATTACTAAAAATCTCATTAGTGTCAGTCAATTTGGTAAGGACAATGTTGTTTTCTTTGAATTTCACCCAACGTTTTGTGTTGTGAAGGATCTAGCAACTGGACGAGCACTTCTCCAAGGGACTTTACATGAAGGGCGATATAAGTTCGACCTAACCAAGCTTCAGCCATCCACAAATTCAAATGTTGTTTCTACTTTCCCTGTTTCCTCTTTACAGTCCTCTGTTTTGCCTTGTAAACAGTCTACTGCTTTAGTGTCATCTATTCAGTCTTTAAATAATTTGTCTCTAGATATTTGGCATCAACGTCTTGGGCATCCTGCTGTTTCTATTGTTGAAAAAGTTATTTGTATCTGTAAGCCAGATTTCCCTTCTAATAAAGTTATGTCATTTTGTCATGCTTGTGCAATAGGAAAACATCATGCTCTTCCTTTTACTCCCTACACCACTACTTATTCTTCACCATTACAACTTATTGTAACTGACTTGTGGGGGCCATCTTTTAAATTGTCTAAGCATAGTTTTAGGTATTATATCAATTTTGTTGATGCATTTTCTAGATACACATGGATCTATTTTCTTCAAACTAAATCCGAAGCTTTTCAAGCCTTTATAAAATTCAAAACCCTTGTTGAAAAACAATTTGGTAAGTCTATACTTTGTCTTCAAACAGATGGGGGAGGAGAATTTAAGCCTTTTATTCCTTTCTTACATACTCATGGCATTAATCATAGGATTACATGTCCATACACTTCCCAACAAAATGACATTGTTGAGCGTAAACATAGACATATTGTTGATGATGGTCTCACATTATTATCACAATCTTCCATGCCTCTAACCTTTTGGGATGATGCTTTTGCTACTAGTGTCTATCTTATCCATAGGTTGCCTTCTATGGTTCTTGGTGGAGTAAGTCTCTTGGAAAAGCTCTTTCAGAAGCAGCCTGACTACACATTCCTCAAGGTATTTGGTTGTAAGTATTTTCCTTGTCTTCGACCTTATAATTCTCATAAACTGCACTTTCGGTCTATTCCATGTACTTTTATTGGTTACAGTCACCTACATAAAGGTTATAAGTGTTTATCTGCTGATGGTCATCTTTATATTTCTAGACATGTTATTTTTTATGAATAGAGCTTCCCCTTTCTTGTTTTGTCTCAAAATCTGTGTCTTCCCCTGTGACTGTAACTCAAACCTTACCTACTGTGTCTTCTCCTTTGTGCGGACCATCTACTCTTCATAGTCATTCGAATTCAACATTGTCACAATCATCCTTGCCTACTAATAGTTCTTTACCAGCTCATGATCCTAGACCTTCTGTTGTTTCATCTCCATTACATTCTCCAGAAGAAAACCCACCTACTAGTTCTCAACCACAACCATCCACTTTTGTCCCAACCTTGTTAGGCACTCACCCCATGATTACTAGAAGTAAAAGAGGTATATTCAAACCAAAGGTCTTTCTCACAACCTTTGTTGATATCGAACCTCCCAATGTAAAAGAGGCACTTAAATGTCCTCATTGGAAACAAGCAATGCAAGATGAATATGATGCCCTTATTAAAAATGAAAAATGGGAACTTGTTCCTACTCCTTCAAATCAAAAGGTTGTGGGATGTAAGTGGGTGTTCAAAATGAAACGTAAACTCAGATGGGCCAATTTCTAGATATAAGGCAAGGCTAGTTGCCAAAGGCTTTCATCAATCTGCAGATATTGATTATTTTGAAACTTTCAGCCCTGTTGTTAAGTCGATTACCATTCGTGTGTTGCTTGCTCTTGCTGTTTCACATAATTGGCCTATTAGACAGATTGATATTAATAATGCCTTTTTACATGGAATATTATCTGAGACTGTTTTTATGGAACATCTGTCTGGTTTTCAGGTTCAAAGTTCCTCTCCTATGGTTTGTCGACTCCGTAAGGCATTATATGGGCTTAAGCAAGCTCCGAGAGCTTGGTTTGAGAGGCTTAGCTTGTTTCCTAATGGACCTACAGATCAGAAGCTCCAACGATATGAGATTGATCAGCTAAACTCATTAACCGAGTCAATCAACATTCGTTAACTGTGGGTCACTCCACTAAAGACCCACAACTGCACTCTTCTCACTATAGAATATTTCTGTGTCCACGGATATCGACCAATGCAGTAAGTCAATCCTTCATGTGTGTTTGTAACACCAGCTGGGTCAAATTACCGTTTTACCCCTAGATTACCTTTGGATCCTTAAGTACCACTGATCCTTCTAATGAACAAGTTTTTTAGGGTCCAACCACTAAACAGAAGTTCCTCTCGGGCCAGGAGAGGACGATGCGCCTTTGTTCAAGACCCGGAATCAACCCTTGAGGGAACACACATCTACTTGCCATAATAGGGGAAAGAGTGAATTCCATCTTGTATTGTCATGTCCCCAGCCCCCCACTCGGTCTTGTCCCCAAAAAAGTAAGCTTATTGAGTCGGCGTGCAGGCCACTCTCACCTGTACTAATTAAAGGACACTCCCTTGTGAGAAGGAGTTCATGACACACTGAGGATTAAGATTGAGTTACCTAGGTCATTCTATTGAAACAGTAACCTAACTAGTTAACGGTGTTACATCTAATGGTTTTCTATTTCGTGGTCCGGTCTTATGCAAACTCTTTGCATAGGATACCCCCACTCGCATGTCTCCTACATGGACGCCTTGGATCAATATGTTTGTAATGAATACAAAGCGAGTCGTATCACATAGTGTTACCAGGATAAGGTACCCAACCTTATCCCTATACTATAGACCTTTTAGGTTGTTACTTGAACACCAATCCCCGTATGTCCCCCACATACTAGTTTAAGTTACATGTAAACAACCTTGGATCTTAGTTTATTGGATTTGGGTCATATTGTGCAATTCTAGACCTAATATGACAATAACACTTTATTGCATAAACCTCAACAACACTTTATTGATACAAGTGTATAATTCGTTAATCATTCACTATCTACGAGTTTTAGGACATAAAACCCAACAATTACCCTATCTCTTGGCGCAACAGTGAATTACTATCTCTAGCCTCTTCTTACTATATTGCTTTTATGACAACCGTTTATTGTTTAACTCTCTCGAGATTAGACTCAACATTGTATATTAATTTAGGTGATCAGTCTAAACCAATAATAAACTCTTCATTCAATAAAAGCAAACTATGCTAAGGCAGCAAGGCTGTGTTTATTAAACAAGCAATACACCTTCCTCTAGAGCATTCATAGGTTTCAATCCCAAAGGAACCACAACGATAATAAAGAAATGACTCATTGCATTAGTATGAAAATGTTCAGACATATAGTAGAATTACAACTGAAAAATAACACAAAACAAGACTCGACTCAACTACAATGCTAAAAAGAAATGTGCAGCAGCCCAACAAACTAGTAGCTCTCCTAATCTAATATATCCAACTTACCTCTCTCGAGGACGTTGGATTCTTACACCTCCTCTCTCAAGGTCGGTGTCTGATTGGGTTCAAGCTCCATAAAATACTCTCGCACTTTGCTGGTTCTAGTTCGTTGCACTACCGTCACTCGGAGTGGTGACCATGCTTCAGAATTCTTCTCTCGGGCTCTCCCCCCTTTCGTTGAAGCTTGAAGGTCTCCTTTTATAGCCGCAAGGCTCTATGAACTGTCGAGGTTAGTGTGCCAATTTAGATCTCTTTTCATCTCCTAAATTGCAGGGACAACCAACTTGTTTCTAATTTTCCCGCTTGCATTTCCTTCCTTTTTTAGCATAGCCTACTTTTGCCTCTTCATTCTTCTGCTGCCGTGAATTAAGGGATTCCAAATCCTGCCCAAATTCGATTATCTTCAGCAAAAAATACAACATATTTGATCTAAACTTGCCATAAATCCTAGAGTTAATGATTATGCCTTTATCTAAATCTTCTTTCTTATTTTATTCTTAATTTGTGCAATTAATCTAATTGGAATGCTATTTGGACTACAATGAACTATGCTTTTTTTAGAGAAAATAAACCTAAAAACCAGAGTGTTATCAGTAGGGCATTTATCATTTCTGCCTATTTTAGAAGGTCATTCGTAAGAAAATCCCCTTACAAAATTGATAGGCCAAAAGTAGAGTTATTGTGGTTGAAATAGCCCAAAACGTCAAGAGTAGCCCAAGGATTTAAGAGGCCGACCAAAGACCGTAAGAGGCATTGGATTAGCCAAAGTCCTAAATGTGCCACCTTCCCAAATAGTCTAGGATGACCAGAGAACTATTAAAGGTAGCAAGTGTTTTATATTGAGTATTTTGGAATAGTGACGACACTTGTCGAATGTCCGAGCCAAATAAATTTATAATCCATGGCACTATAACTATTTTGTAGAAATAGTGATCGGGGTCGAACACAGGGAATGGGACTCTAGCATATGCAAAGATTTTGTGTTTATGCAACAAAGGGTTTTGGAAAAAAACAGGATGCAAATGAAATAAAATACTAAATGTAAAGGAAAAAGAACAAAGCATGCAATAGCGAAGAATAAGATGAAAATCAATAATATCATAAAAGGGATCGTTGGATTGGGATTTCTTAGCCTGAATGATATTTCACTTGGCTTCCTAGTTTTCTCTAAAAATTATTCTATGCCGATTTTATTAGTCCGGTTGGCTTCTTGGTTACTCGGAGGACCCTCCTACACTAACCTGTGTTTAATTAACCCATTAACCCAGAACGTGCAATTAACATGATTAATTAAATTATCATTATTGACCGCCACCCCTCATCCATAAAGTAGCAACCATCCGAAACCTCACAATGACTACTAAATTATGTCTAACTAATCTAAAATAAGTAATCTGCAACCTCGCAATTACCTACTTAAACTAGCTGCTTTAGGTTCATGGGCCCGAAATTGTATTAACTAAACATAAATTTAATTTAAATCTAATTAACACAACCTTTAGCATGCATCCTAGGCCTATCAAGGGTCGTCACTCCGTAGAGATTGTCTTGCCTCAATCTAGTGGCTATCTAAAAATAACTAATAGAATACACGAATAGAAATCTCCTAGGGTCGTCAAGCCTTAGAAACTAATCTCATGCATTGGTTTAAACGGGATTACATGCAAAACTCAATCAAAATACAACAAGAACAAAACATAAATACCAGAAAACTCAGCCAAGATTCAATAACATTCAGAGCATAGTCTCAATCCAACGATACGCAAAAGCGTTTAGCTACTCATAAACGAAAAAAAGCATAAACAAATACAAAAATAATGCATAAAATATGACCTAAAAAGGTCTATACAGAAGTTGGAAAGGAAAAGAAACGAAACTAATTGAAAAAAGGGCCAAAATTCTAACCTAACGGCAGACTAAACCGAAGCCCTATATTTATAGAAAACGTCGCAGCGCTTCGACGCCACAGACTTTGATCTCTGTGTTTGAATCACGTCGGCACCGAGACGCTAGGGGCAGCGTCTTGACGCCATCCCTAATTCGAGCCTTGCTGTCTTTTTTCTCGGTTTTGTCTCGTTAATTCTCTGTATGGGGCTTCAACCTTCGATTCTTGGTGTCATTCTTCAGGCCCACTTCAATGTACTTGGATCTTTTCACGTCCTCGCTGTCCAAGAACATCGAGATGGCTCCAAAACTCCATAATTGGCCCGAATTAACACCAATTTACCGTGGTTGGCTCCCGACATCGCCTAAGGACCTGTAAGTAAGACAAGTAAAACGTAAAATTCCACTAACAAGCTTAGATTAGAGGTGATAAAATAGGACTATTTTGGTCCTATCAAATACCCCCAACCTAAATCTTGCTAGTCCTCAAGCAAGACACACACAAACCAAAGAAAAAGATGTTGTGCATATAATCGAAAAGTGACTTAATCCTCAAGGCTCAAACATTCCAAAAACTAAAGCAATCAAGAGACATTCGCAGGAGAGACAAATGAGGAGACAAATCAAAAGTTTTCAAAAAAAATCTTGCACAAGAGAGTTCTATCCCACCTAAAGAAGACTTTACAAGCCCGGGATTGGTTTACTAAACTCTCATCCTATCTTCCCCCTGCACTGGCACTGAGGTCTCGCTAAAAGGCCTATATGGAACAAACTAGGTTGTTTCCTCTTTGCCTAGGTGCCTGAATAAGGAATTCCTTTTTCTTTTTCTTTTTCTTTTTGCATTTCTTTTAGGACGGGACACTAGCTTTCACACTACAATGCAGGGACCCATAACCCGAGTTTAACCCTTGGTTGGCCTAACTGATCACACTAAGGTGACCCTGCAAAACAAAATTGGATCACGAAGTAAAGAAAATTATTTACCGCAAAAATAACTACCTAAACTTTAATCCTTGGGTTGCCTCCCAAGCAGCGCTTTCTTTAACGTCTTTAGCTAGACGGGGCTCAGCACGATCATGGAGGCTCGAAATAAAAGTTTTCATCGTCCTCCAGGCCTTGCAGAAAATCTCGCACCGAATTGCACGATTTTACCGCAAGCGTACGGGTCGTCACAAGTAATATAGTGATTTTGAGTATAGAGTATCGTCTCCATAGGGATTGAATTTATTCAATTAATTACCATGAATAATCTCGTTATGCTTTATTTAGAGAACAAACTCTAATGCAGAAAAGATAAACTAACAAGCTAATCTAGAAAGCAAAATATAAATGGAGACACAATTTGGAGGGATAATTCTTAGAGTGTTGATTTCATCAATTGGACCTTTAATCACTTAATCAATTAACTAATATGGATTAACTAATCATTTGATTCATAAGTCTATAAGCCTAATGACAAGGACTTTCCTGTCGGTCTCCTCCTATCTCATACTTTTCAATAAAGAATCTCCTTTCGGTCTCCTCTTTATTTACTTAGCATGGCATTACGACCCTTCAGGTACAACCTCTAACGTTATTTATTCTATCTCGTGTCACTCGGGTAAATAACCGTTAGTCATGCATTTAGTTCTAATCTAAGCTTCTCTCCATCGAGTTTCCATTTAGTAACGATTCATTAAATCAGTGATCAGTTGATTAAAAGCATTAAGGACAAAATGCACAACTGAACAATAATGACAATTAAACCAAATCAATTCATTAATTCAATAAAGGTTCAACAACTAAATCAATCTCAAAGAATTTAGGAATTAACTACTCATAATCATTAAAATCCAATAATTTCTAATCACAACAATTCTAGAAACTAAAACATAAAGGAAAAGGGAAGAGAAATGCTCATAAAAGTGTTGATCTCCTCGATCCCTCGCCGACCTCCATTGATCCCGAGCTCCAAAGATCTTCAACAAAGCTCCAAAACTCTCCCAAAAATCCTCAATTTTAGTGTGGACTCTAGAATGGGGTGAAAACCCACAAATTGGCTCCCCAAACTTGGATGAAAATGGCTCTATTTATAGGCTACCAGCAGGCACAGCATCGCGACGCTACGTCAGAGCGTTGCGACGCTCTGACGTCATCTTGTCTTGGACTCCAAGTCGTCGCAGCGTCGCGACGCTACCCACTTTCTGGATCTTTCCACATAGCTGCCTAGAGTCGGGACGCTCAAGGCTTAGCGTCTCGACGCTAGGCCTTGGATCTTCTAGAATGGCCCGATTTGCATAGAATTTCGGGCCTCCTTCATTTCCTTTGGCCCGTATGCTGCATGTAATGGATCTTGGGCTCTTTTCTTGACCCAACTTGATAGTTAAGACTTGGAATTCATGAATTTGGGCTTCTAACTCATTTTTCTTAGGCATCTGAACTTGGGTCTTCAATGGACTTCTCCAAAATGCTTCAAAAGCCCCCAAAATCATCTAAAATCTCTCAAAATTTTCGGTTTTGCTTCCTAAGGACAAAATAATGAATTTAATTAAATTTTCTAAATAAAAACACAATAAAAGCACTCAAAGGCCTAATAATTTAGGACTAAAATAGCGAAATTTCTGCCCTCTATCACGACCCCAAACTTAAACCCTTGCTAGTCCTGAGCAAAGCTAAAACCTCATATATGAATCATCTATTGCAAATGCATGACTCTAAGCTCAATGATCAAAATAATGAACTCTAACAATTAAAGGAAATATTAAAACATATTCATTCATCCCGAAATTTAAATTTAAACTCTTCATCCCTTGCGGGTGTGTGTGCGAGCCTCCTTATTAGGTCTTTACTAGCCTAGAAAAGGTTTATAAAATCCTCAGTTCATCTTCCCCCTACACTGGCCATAAGCTCTAACTATCCAGCTTCCCAACAATCAAGAAAACGATATCCTACTGAGGTGCCTGAAACAACGGGGTATGCCTTCCCCAAACTTGCATTTTTATGATTCTACTGGCACTAGCTTTCACACTACGACGCAGGGACCCATAACTCGAATTTTATTCTTGGTTGGCCTAATTGATCACACCGCAGATAGCTCTTTTTGCCCCTAGTTTTTTTTTTTTTTTAACATAGCAAGCTTTTTTATTCGCTATACTTTTTTTTTCATATACTTTTTTTTCTTTTCTTTGCAGGCTAATAAACATGATTTTTCTCCCAAGCAAAACATTACAAACTCTCATGCAGTTCAACTTTCAAATCAGATCTTAAGCCTATCGGAGTGACAACAAACATCTAGATAATATAATCCAGTTTTAAGCATTAAAAACCATATAAATAGGCTGAGTGTTCAACATGTGCACAGAAATTAAAGCAAAAATTTAAATTTATATGAATCTTGAACATGCTTTGATATTTCACAAAATTGAACAAAATTCATTATCTAGATCATATCATAGACCGTCCTCATCAAAACAGATGCAATAGAGTCATCATGAAAAAAAATTTCGCTCAGATCAAAACAACAAAGCCTCCCCCCAAACTTAAATCATACATTGTCCTAAATGTATTAATTATTCAGATTAATTAAGCATACATACGGAAAATTTAAAAATATAGGAAGAACAATACTGCCCTGGAGTGTGAGAGAAACCATGGATGTCAGCCTTCAACATTCATTGGGTGATTTGGAAGAAATTGTGGTCTCGAGCTGCTTCAAATTGTTCGACAGGAACGAAAGATTAACATGCTCTAACAAAAAAAACTGAAAAAGAAAAGAAAATTAACGGAAAAATAAACTTGGGTTGCCTCCCAAGAAGCGCTTGTTTAATGTCTCTTAGCTAGACGAGTTTGTGCGGTCTTTCAAGGCACGTAAAAATTCTCGTATTTCTTCGGGCCCTTCTTCCTTGAATCAATGAAGCACTCTATCGCTAGCAGGCTTACTAGCTTTTCATGGGCCCCAGAAGTATAAATATTTTTGGGATTTTTTAATAATAAAAGCATAAAAGGAGAAAGTTCAAAATAAAAGGGACTTAGACTCTGACTCTGACTCGTGAGAACAGGAAAAAGAACACTCATTATCCAAAGAGGATAGAAAAGATAGAACAGACAAAGGTCTTTCAACCTTAAACTTTATCTCTTGAAACTCCTCAAACACTATAGGCTCAATTTCTTTTTCTTCCTCACAAACTTGTTCTTGGTGGGTATTAGAACTATCCAATTCTTCCTTACTATCAATACAACTTACCCCTACATGCTCAAACTTAGCGAAATCGAAAGGATTAGGCTCTTGAATGGGCGCTAATGAATCAGTGGCCACATGACTCACTAGACACTCTATGGAAGTGGATCCTACTTCCCTATCATCCCTTTGGGTCTGGAGTCTCTCCATAGATTTTTCTAATTCGAAATTCAAGGCTTTCGTCTCTTGAATAAAATTTTCAAGTAAGCTCACTAAGGAAGACTTTTCTTCTATGGAAGAGGATTGCACTTCACTCACCTCCTCTTGGGGATGCAATCTCCCTTGGAATTTTTCTATAGCTAATTTGGGTGCTCTGTTATCCTTAATATAATCTTGAAGCAAATTTTCTAGGGGTGATTTTTCTTCTAAAGGGGGATAATTTGAATAGAAAAAATTGGACGATGGTGTTGGTTCTTCAGGCTCAGATTCCTTAAAGGGCCACCCAAAATTATAAAAAGCCATTTAAAACAATAAATCAACAATAGACAGGCTCTCAATCAGATGCAAACACCAATTAAATGCACAACAAGAACAATGGACCAAGATAAAAAGAAAAATAAAGAAAGCAAAATAAAACCTCTAAATTAAAGTAAGCAATTTCTTCACAATATTAATTGAATGAAATTAGCCAATCCCTGGCAACGGCGCCAAAAACTTGTTGCCTACCAACACCGCAAGTGCACGGGCCGCAAGTAATATAAAACTAAAATATTTCGAGTATCGAATCCTCAGGGAGGCGAAGCGAAAATTAAGCAAAGCAAAAATTCCTTGAACACAAAAAATACTTGGGAGAAATAATATTTAGGGACCAAAACATGAAAATAAAATGAATTTAAAAATTTAAGCGATTAAGGAAATCAAATTGATCAATCAAGAAATAAAAATATGGAGAAAGAGTTTTAAAATGGGAAGTGGGGTCTTGAAACTCAATTATTAGCTAAATGATTATTACAATTAACCTATCTCATTGCCCAACTAATTATAATCCTAGAATCTCTGTTAATCACATAGATTCTCCTGTCGGTCTCCCCTAATTATAATTAATCCATTTTAACAACCTAAATGTCCTTAGCGCCATTAAAATTCGTTAATTATTACGCTCTGGTTCATTTTAGGAATCTAAGTGTAATCAACTAATCTCGTTGTCACGACGGGCAATTAAACTAGTTGCATGAATTATGATCTATCTTAATTTCTCTCCGTCGAGTCTCCATTAAGAATCAAATCAATATACAACTGGTCAGATTGCATACAACATTACGAGCATCCATACAAATAATTAGTAAACAGGGCAAGAGATAGACAATTATAACAACATTTAACTATAATTTCATTTCAAGACCCCAAATTCGGGTTTAGCTATGCATAGCTAAAATATTCACAAAATTTACAATGGAAAGCATAAATATGAGCAAAATAAGAGGGAAGGAATTGACCGTCGAAGACCCCGTCGCTAGCGCTTGGAGTCCCACCGAGCACACCTTGAGCCTCCTAGAGTGCTCCCCCAAAACTCCCCAAAATTTCCCACTAAAGAACTCTAAAAAAGGCTAAAAAGCCTTGAGAGAAGGCTCCAAAGGAACCAAGGAGAGAAAGGAATGAAGGAATGGAATGATGATTGATGGTAAAAAAATGGCACCAAGGGGCGCCTTTTATAGGCCCGGGAATGGGACAGCGTTGCGACGCTATCGGCACAACGTCGTGACGCTGTGACGTCATCGACTTGCCGGCTAAGAAATGGGACAGCGTCGCGATGCTGTCCCTTCAGCGTCTCGACGCTAGGCAGATTCCAAAACTTTTAGGCGCGAATTTGGGCTTGAAATTGGGCCTCTCTTCATTTCTTTTTGGACCTCTTCTTCATGGTTGACTTTCTTGGCTTCCCCTTGACCATGGAAATTTGGGCTTGGATGGCTCATTTTAGGGCATTTTCCTCCAAAAATCCATAAAGTGCTCCTTAGGACAAAATAATAAATTAAATTAGGATTTTTCAATAAAAACACAATTAAAGCACTAAAAAGCTTAATATTTTAGGACTAAAATAGCGACATATTTGTCCGCTATCACAAGCGTATTTTCTTTTTCTCTTATAGGCAAGACTCCACACGCTATTTTGCAAAATATTTAGACTTTCTCGGTAAACCTTACACCTATCGGGGTGACAACAGGAATATAAGCTAAGTAACTCGCTCCTAAGCATTCAAGTCCTACTTTAAAGCAAGAAAGACACCCAACTTGTGCAAGACATATCCAAGAAAAGTTTTTAAAGGGCTCATTTTTTGAGCACTTATGGTCACAACTCATTGAAAGCTATTAATTTTCGAAAAAAATTGAGTAAATCCTAGGAAATCATTATCACTTAAACAAGTATATACACAACAGGCATGTAAGGTATTCATTAATCACAAACGCTGGCTTGTTGCTCAGATGCTCAAGGCCCAACAGAAATACAAAGTAGAATCCCCCACCCCCAACCTAAAGTTTACATTGCCCTCAATGTAATTAATCAGGTAGAGCAAGACAATGTACAAGGAAAGAATAGAAACTTCCCTGAATTTGAGCTCATAGGTGGTGGATCACGTTCGCTTACAAACATAGGGGCCTTGCCTTTGATACCGCCGATCCTTAAAGACAAAACAAATAAACAAGCATAAAAGCAACTAATAAAAATAAATCTATCTAAGAAATGAAATAACAGAAAGCAGGAAAATTATAGAGTGCAAATGTTTAAGGTCGTTTGCTTGACCACGCTCTCCTCGATCTCATCCAAAATCAATCTCTTTGATTTTCATTACATCCTTCTTATTTTTCTTCTTTTTGATTAGCTCCTGCTCAGTAGAATTTAAATTGCACACAGAGTGCATAACATAAGAAAATTCAAATCGACCGTCAGTCATCCCCAACATAGAAATCAAAACACCTTTAAATTTAGCAATAGATTGGTCAACCATTGGAATGACTAAGTCTAACTCATGCAAATCAAAATTAATAAGCTCGGGGGAAATAGAAATTTTCATAAAATCAACCGAAGCTAACTCATCAACTATTTCCATTTCTCCTATCATGCATGACATATCACATGAATCAGACTTAGAATATAAAGAAGACTCAAGCTCAGGTTAACTGACCTCATTGGAACATTCTATCAACTTACTTTCTTGTTGTTGCTCAGAATCTTGGCTATTCGAGGAATGAGAAGAATTTACCTTTCGTGCTTGAAATATGATGAGTCCAACATACGTTGCCAAGCTCGAAATTATCTCTCTAGCCTCACTTGGTGTTTTGTCTAGTGCATCCTCACCACTTGCTATATCCAACATCCTTCTATCATCGGGTGATAATCCTTCAATGAAGTGCAACAACAAGGACTCCTCAGACAATGGGCTATGAGAAAGTGCACAAACCCATTGAAGCGATCCCAGTACTTGTGAAAATATTCCTCAGGTGCTTGGGTGATGTATATAATTTCTCTCGTCACTTCGAGGTTTCCAAGAGATGGGAGATGACTCTGATCAGGAGCTGCTAGATCATGCATCATGTACTCGGCCATGGGGTTAGCACGCCAATGCTATGCTGATTTCATTGTTAAGCTTTGCAAGGAAAAAAGAAAAAGCACAAAAACCAAAAAGACACAAAGAACACAAAAAACCCGAAAACACTAGAAAACGCCCCTCCCCGACAACGATGCCAATTTGACAGAACTTTTCGAAGGTCCGAGCCAAATAAATTTATAATCCACGACACTATAACTATTTTGTAGAAATAGTGGCCAGGATCGAACACAGGGAAGGGGATTCTAGCATATGCAAAGATTTTGTGTTTATGCAATAGGGGGTTTTGGAAAAAAATATGATGCAAATGAAATAAAATACTAAATGTAAAGAAAACAGAATAAAACATGCAATAGCGAAAAATAAGATGAAAATCAATAATATCATAAAAGGGATCGTTAGATTGGGATTTTCTTATGCCTGAATGGTATTTCACTTGGCTTCTTAGTTTTCTCTAAAAATTATTCTATGCCGATTTTATTAGTCTGGTTGGCTTCTTGGTTACTCGAAGGACCCCCCCCTACACTAACCTGTGTTTAATTAACCCATTAACCCAAAATCCTGCATTTATTGACCGTCACCCCTCATACACAAAGTAGCAACCATCTGAAACCTCGCAATGACTACTAAATTATGTCTAACTAATCTAAAATAAGTAATCCACAACCTCGCAATTACCTACTTAAACTAGCCACTTTAGGTTCATGGGCCCGAAATTTTATTAACTAAACATAAATTTCATTTAAATCTAATCAACACAACCGTTAGCATGCATCTTAGGCCTATCAAGGGTCGTCACTCCGTAGAGATTGTCTTGCCTCAGCCTAGTGGCTATCTAAAAATAACTAATAGAATACACAAATAGAAATCTCCTAGGGTTGTCAAGCCTAAGAAACTAATCTAATGCATTGGTTTAAATGGGATTACATGCAAAACTCAATCAAAATATAGCAAGAACATAACATAAATACCAGAAAACTCAGCCAAGATTCAATAACATTCAGAGCATAGTCTCAATCCAACGATACAAAAGAATTTAGCAACACATAAACGAAGATAAACCATAAACAAATACAAAAGAATGTATAAAATATCACCTAGAAAGGTTTATACAGAAGCTGGAAAGGAAAAGAAACGAAACTAATCGAAAAAGGGCCAAAATTCTAACCTAACGGCAGACTAAACCGAAGCCCTATATTTATAGAAAACGTCGTAGCGGCTCGGCATCTCGACGCCACAGACTTTGATCTCCGTGTTTGAACCGCGTCGGAGTCGAGACGCTAGGGGCAGCGTCTCGATGCCATCCCTAATCCGAGCCTTGCTGTTTTTTTCTCGATTATGTCTTGTTAATTCTCGGTACGAGGCTTCAACCTTTGATTCTTGGTGTCACTCTTCAAGCCTGCTTCAATACACTTGGGGCTTTTCACCTCATCGCTGTCCAAGAACATCGAGATGGCTCCAAAACTCCATAATTGGCCTGAATTAACACCAATTTATCGTGGTTGGCTCCTAACATCGCCTAGGCTCAAAGAACCTGTAAGTAAGACAAGTAAAGCGTAAAATTCCCCTAACAAGCTTAGATTAGAGGTGATAAAATAAGAATATTTTGGTCCTATCAAATAGTGATAACACTCATTTAGAAGTGTTTTTTAGCCTTAAAATGAAGTTTATTGAGTGGAAAGCAAGTTCCTTACACTTTATTTTATGTCTTTTTGAGAGAATTTAGGCAAAAATAAGTTAAGCATTGATGAGGTCGATCCGCAAGTGCACGGGTCACAAGTAACATAAAACCATAGGTATTACTACCGAGTATCGAATCCTCAAGGAATTGGAAATAAATCCATTAATTATCAATAATTATCATACTTAATTTTATCTAGAATCTCAACTCAAATGATCATGAAAAGGCTAAAAATAACAATTAGAAAAGACATGCAAATAAACTTGAATTTCCTATCAAGGGGACTCAACCTAGGGTGTTAACTAGCTTTTTGGATTTGTAGCTCAATTAAATGGATGCATGTAATTTCTAGTCTTCAATTTCATAAATCTAGAAGTAATTTAAGTGGATTTCTATTGCTATGCAATACGATCCGCAAGCGTGTTGCCACAAGTAATATAAAACGATAGAGTACCGAGTATCGATTCCACAGGGAGGAGTGAATTCAGACAAGATAATAAAATAAGCACTAAAAATTCTAGGATGGGTTATTATTTAGGGACCTAATCATGATGAAATATGCAATCGAAATTAAAGCAAAACAATGAAATAAATTGATCAAGCAAATTGGCAAACAAGATGGTAGAGTAGAATGAGAGGCGGGGTCTTGAAATCCAAAATATAGCTTTTTAGTTATTCTAATTACCTAATCTTGTGTCCGACTAATTATAGACCTAGAATCTCTGTTAATTACATAGGTTCTCCTGTCAGTTTCCTCTAATTATAACTAACTCATTTTAATAATGTAAGTGTCCTTAGCGCTATTAAACAGGTTAATTAATGAGCCCTGATTCAGCCTTGAACGCGATCTGAAAAGTTTCAGCCGAATGACAACAACGAGACGTTGTCTCTTAGCGTCTCGACACTGAGCTGCCTTGGAGAAAAAGTCGATTACGTCACAGTGTCGTGACGCTGTCCCAGCTGAAGGCCTATATAAGGTGCGATTTTGGCCCCATTTCCATCATCAAACAATCAACCATTCCATTCTCTTAGTGTTTTCAAGGCTCTTTGAGCCATATTTGAGGGTCGGGTTGAGAGGAGAGTGAAAATTCTTGTATTGGGATTTTTTTGGAGTGCTCGGGAGCTTGTAACAAGGAGGATCCAAGGCACAAGTGAGGGGTTCTTCTACGGTTCATCTCCTAACTCCTTATTTGTTCATTTAATGTTTTGCATTATGTATAGACGAGAAATTTTGGTATACATGTATAGCTAAATCCCGGTTTGCAGGTCTTGAAAGAAAGAATATAGTTAAATGTTATTTCGATTGCCTATGTTTGTGTCCATTTATTGATTATTTGTGTGGGTGTTCGTAATGCTCCATAGATTCGGGCAAAATTTATAGTGATTAGATACTTAGTGGAAACTCGACGAAGAGAAACTAAGTTAGGTCATAACCCACTCAACTAGGCTTAACTGCTCGTAGTGACAGCGAGAGTAGTAGGTTAGGCTTAGAGATCGATAATGAATTAAGGCTCATTAATTAATCCGTTTAATAGCGCAAAGGACACTTAGGTTATTAAAATGAGTTAGTTATAATTAGGGGAAACCGACAGGAGAACTTATGTAATTAACGGAGATTCTAGGTCTATAATTAGTCGAACACAAGATTAGGTAATTAGAATAACTAATGAGCTATATTCCAGATTTCAAGACCCCGCCTCTCATTCGACTCTGCCATCCTCTTTGTCACATAGTTTGATCAATTTATTTCTTTGTTTTGCTTTAATTTTGATTGCACCTTCCATTATGATTAGGTCCCTAAATAATAATCCATCCTAGTATTTTTAGTGCTTAGTTTATTATTTTGTCTGAATTCACTCCTCCCTGTGGAATCGATACTCGGTACTCTACCCTTTTATATTACTTGTGGCAATCATACGCTTGCGGATCGCATTGTGTATAGCAGCGCAACAAACCCCTTGCTTGCGCTTTGGATCCTCCTAGTTACAAGCTCCCGAATACTCCAAAAAAGGCCCAATACAAGAATTTCCCTCTCCTCTCAACCTGACCCTCAAAGATGGCTCAAAGAGCCTTGAAAAGACTATGAGAGTGGATTGCTTGATGATACAAATGAGCCAAAACCGCGCCTTTTATAGACTTTCAGGATGGACAACGTCGCGACGTTTTGACATAGTCAGCTTCTTCTCCAAGGCAGCTCAGCGTCTCGACGCTGTCCTTCAGCTGGAACATTCCAGATCGCGTCCAAGGCTAATTTTGGGCTTCTCCTTCCATTCTTTGGCCCAATTCACTTCCATGTTGGTTCTTGGACTTCTCCCACTTGACCCACCATGATTCTCCATGATTAGTCTTCATTATTTTGGGCATCTTTTATCCCTTTTTTCTCCAAATTTCCAACAAAACTCCTAGGGACCAAGAAATAAACAATTAAATGAATTATATAATAAAAACACATTAAAGCACATCAAAAGCTATTAAATTCAAGGGTAAAATAGTAACATTTATGCATGCTATCACACCCCCATACTTAAGCTTTTGCTAGTCCCGAGCAAAATAAATTCTAAGGATGCATGAAAAGAATCGCTCTAGCCTCACATAATTAGAATTCTTAGGGAAATACGGAAAACATGCAAGTGGACTAAGAAAGCACAACATACTCATGAAGAAATTTCAAAAATGAAACTTAGAATTAATGAATAACATGCCTATATCTTATCTAGTGGTTCTTTTACTAACCTAGATTAGTTTTACCGCTTTTTTCATTTGTCATCACCCTACACTGGCTAAGAGTCCTAACAGGTCAGAATTTAGCTATCATGCAAACAAAGAAACTAGGGCGCCCGATTCTTTTCTTTTTCTCAGGGGATTCCCCCAAACTCAATACTTATGATCGTAAGGGCACTAGCTTTCATACGCCGCTGCAGGGATCTATATCCCAAATTTAATCATTGGATGATCCTAACTGATCACAACGGAGGTAGCTCTTTTTACCCCTAGTTCTATTTTTTTTCTTTTGCAAGCAAAAATTATTTTCTTTTTTTTTTTCAATAGATAATTCTTTTTCTTGTGTTGCTTTTTCTTTTTGTAGGCATAACAATTTTTTTTTTTCTATTTTCTTTTCACCTAGTTCTTAAAACAGTCAAGCATAACTCCTAATGCTAGAGACTAAGCCTATCAGAGTGACAACAAACTTATAAAAGCCATAATAAGAATCTAGATTTTCAAAGATCTCACAAGACAAGTTTATTGCATGCTTTTTTTTTTTTTTTTAACAACGGTTTATTGCATGCTTTAGACATTACTACTAAGCAAAAAAAAAATTCAAAATTTCTTAGATTTATACTATGCTCCCAAACTCCACATTCATATAAACCTCCTTCCCTAAAAACTCAAAACCAAATCCTAGGCTATCATTGTTAATGCATCCAGAAGAATTCAACTAAGCTCAAACATAGCGAAAGCCTCCCTCCCAAACTTAAACTAAACTTTGTCCCCAATGTTTAAAGCAAGTAAAGAAAATTGAGGGGATACTGAG
Organism: Luffa acutangula; assembly: GCA_036850905.1. Classification (NCBI taxonomy): domain Eukaryota; kingdom Viridiplantae; phylum Streptophyta; class Magnoliopsida; order Cucurbitales; family Cucurbitaceae; genus Luffa; species Luffa acutangula. The sequence goes on along the minus strand of CM072088.1, from coordinate 20,020,999 downwards.
ACTTCCCTGAGTTCTTTGGAGAAACGTCTTCATCTTCTAGCTCGGGAAAGCACACTTCTTGGAATTTTCGGGGCTTGCTACATGGATCCTGCAAAAAAAAATTCGATCACGAAGCAAAGGGGATTTATTTACATCCGTAAAAAAGAAAACAACTAACTAATTTTTTAATCCTTGGGTTGCCTCCCATGCAACACTTCTTTAACGTCTCTAGCTAGACGATGCTCGACACGCTCATGGAGGCTCGAAGTTAAAATTCTCATCCTCCTCTGGGCCACTAATGAAATCTCTAGCTGTAGCACACAAAGCAAAAAAGAGATGGAAGAAAATCTCCCCTGGCCCATCTTCATATAACACATTATCAAGATAAGAATTCATTACAAAAGCCATCAAGTCAAAACTTTTCTCTAAATCCCTATTCTCAAAACAATTATTCACAAAATCATCAAGCATCATAATATCTACTGGTCTCGAATCCTAAGGTGGTTTTTCTAAAAGGACCATCCATTCTTCAGGCGTAAAATGATGTACATGATTATCTATATTGCCATGCTTAAGTCGATTAGAATACTCCTATCCATTGTCGTGTTTTATGATTATGAGATGTGGCAAATGGATGTCGAGATAGCCTTTCTGAATGACAATCTTGAGGAGAGTATCTATATGGCTCAGCTAGAGGGGTTCATAATTCAGGGTCAATAGCAAAAGGTTTGCAAGCTCAAGCGATCCATTTATGGGTTGAAGCAAGCATCGAGATCCTGGAATATAAATTTTGACACTGCGATCAACTCGTATGGCTTTGAGCAGAATATTGACAAACCTTGTGTTTATAAGAAGATCGTCAATTCTACTATAGCTTTCCTAGTATTGTACGTAGACGATATCCTACTCATTGGGAATGACGTAGGATTTGTGACTAACATAAAGCGATGGCTAGCAACCCAATTCCAAATGAAAGATTTGGGTGAGCCTCAGTTTGTTCAAGGGATTCAGATCGTAAGGAATCGTAAGAACAAAACACGAGCACTATCTCAAGCATCCTATATCGACAAAGTTTTGGTTCGATATTCAATGCCGAACTCCAAGAAGGGTTTATTACCTTTCAAGTTGAGGTTCATCTGTCAAAGAAACTAAAGGAATAAAATGAAGGGATAAGAACCCTCGCGCAGCGGAAACATATCAGAGACTTTTTTCCCAAAACAAACCACGATTGGAATACCAATACGTTGACAAATAACATTTTACAGCAAAAAAAAAATATAAATCTTGCTGTAAAACTATATAAAACATGCTATTAAGAACTCTAAAAGCTCTAGATCTAATCTATATTGGATCCTATTGATCCGGGATCAAGAATACTCACTTCCAAAGTCGTTCTCGATCGATTCACCAATAAAATCTCGTCAAATCCGAAAATTCCAGCAGCAAGTACTCTTCTTTTGATGCTGCAAATCCTCTATGAACACCACCACGGAGTTACACCGGTATTCTCCTTAGGATAGATGTTCAGCGGCTTGTGGGAACCAAAAATTCTAAGATGATAGGGAGAATATTTGGCCTCTGTGTATTCTGGGAAAAACTCAGAGAACTATAGAGAGAGAGGAATTTTCGTGAGTCTAAGAGGGAGAGTGATACTGGGAACTTCCCAAATCAAATTACGGGAAAAAATAAATACCACACTCAAGAAACCGTCCCACTCCCTTAAAAAACTCCTGTTCACTCGTGTAGGGTTAGGGAAGTGGTTTTTACTGATCAGTTTTTCAACTGATCAGTTAATTAATAATAGATAATTAAATTAAATTAATATTTAATTTAATTACCACTACATAAAACACTTTTATGTGCATATTCCACTTAACCCAAAGTTTTAATATAACTTAATTAAATCAAACATTTAATTAAATTAAATCAAAACACAAAATTAATTAATTCAAAAATTAATTAATATTATAATTAAATATCATATATTTAATTATATTCGTCTCATCTAAACTATAGTATTAATGTGCATCCAATGGACATTAATCATAACCTATAGTTTTAATATGAATCCAATTCATATTATTAAACTTAATATTCGAACACTTTCGAACATGCAACTCCCTTTAGAAATTTTTCTCAACGCCCTAAATGAGCTACCTGAGGGACCTACAGATCATAAGCTCCTACGATATGAGATTAATTGGCTAAACTCATTAACCAAGTTAATCAATGTTCGTTAACTGTGGTTCACTCCACTATAGAACCACAACTGCACTCTTCTCACTGCAGATATATTTATGTGTCCACGGATATCGACCGTCAACAGCAAGTTAGCTCTTCACGTGTGTTCGTACCCCATCTAGGTCAAATTACCGTTTTACCCCTGGGTTATCTCTTCATCCTTAAGTACCAGTGCTCCTCTAATGAACAACTTGTTTGAGGTCCAACCAACAAACAGAAGTCCTTCTCGTGCCATAAAGAGGGTAGAGCCCATTGTTCAAGACCCGAAGACACCACTTAAGGGAACACACCTCTACTTACCCTAAAGTCGGGAAGGAATGAATTCCATCTTGTAAGACTATGTTCCCAGATCCCCACTTGGTTTTGTCCCCAAAATGGTAGGCTTATTGAGCCGGCGAAATGGGCCACTCTCACCCGTACAAATCAAAGGACAATCCCTCATGGACAGGAGTCCATAATCCACTCAGGATTAAGGCCAAGTTGCCTAGGTCATCCTAGTGAAATAGAAACCGAGCTAACTAACGGTGTTACAGTTAGTGGTTAACTATTTCGCGGTTCGGTCTTTGTGCAAACTCATTGCACAGGATACCCCCACTCGTATGTCAACTACATGAACGCGTTGGATCAATACATTTGTATCAATATACCAAGCGGGTCGTATGTATCCATAGTGTCACTAGGATAAGGTACCCAGCCTCATCCCTATACTACAGACCCTTCAGGCTAAAACTTGAACATTGATCCCCGTATGTCCCTACATACTAGTTCAAGCCTCATTCTATTAGCCTTGGATGTTTAGTTTATTGGAAAAGGTTGATAAGACAAGATATAATACAAACATTGAATAATACATCACTTTTATTAATGTTCGGTCAAATGTACATTTACTATCTACGAGTTTTAGGGCATAAAACCCAACATAAAAGCCCTACGCAGCGGAAAGAATTATCGAACCTACTCAGAGTCTTAGATTCTAATTGAAATACCAATACAATTTGCAAAAGAATACAACGATAAATCTATATTTGAGGGTTGTACAACGGCTATAAACATGCTAAAAATTAACTAGATCTAATTTAGATGATCCTAGTGATCAAGGATTTCATAGAAAACTTATTTTTGTAGAAAGCCTTGATCGATTTGCCTTTTCTTGCTAATAAGATCGAAAACGTAGCAACCTTCTTGTGCGAACACCACCAATCGATTACACCGGTATATCTCTAAGACTTCTTGAAGCAGGAGACTTGTGAGAGTCTTTTGGGAGAGATCTTTGAGAGAAGGAGAGTCAATGGGATTCCTTTCACCCCACCCAGGGGTCCTATATATAGGTAAAGGCCAAGACCTTTTCCTACTAGGAAAAGGTCTATGAATAAGTTCAAATCTATTATCTGAAAATTATCTAATTTTAATAAATAAATAAATAATTCCATAATTAATTAATTACCCGATTAAATATCACATATTTAATCTTAGGGATTTTATTAAAATTAAAATTAATATGAATCCAATTCATATTAAATTTATTTGAACTCTTTAAAATATTTTCTCTCAAGAATTAAATTTTGAAATTAATTAAAAAAATTATATTATAAAGTTTCATAAACTTTATATTATAATGTATCAACATACATTATACGATTCCCCAAATAAATTGAACACTTTCAATTTACAGTTTATATTTAAAGTTTTGGTCCAACAATCAAACAGAAACCCCTCTCGGGCCAATGAGAGGGTAGGGCCCTTTGTTCAAAACCCGAAGACACCACTTAAGGGAACACTCATCTACTTCCTCAAAAGTCGGGAAGGAGAGAATTCCATCTTGTGTGATTATGTTCCCAGCTCCCCACTCGGTCTTATCCCCAAAATGGCAGGCTTATTGAGTCGACGTGCTGGCCACTCTCACCCATACAGATCAAAGGGCAATATGTCGTGAACAGGAGTCCATAATCCACTCAGGATTCAGATTAAGTTGTCTAGGTCATTCGAGTGAAATAGAAGCCTAACTAGTTAACGGTGTTACAGCTAGCGGTTAATATTTCGCGGTCCGATCTTATGCAAATTCATTGCATAGGATACCACCAATCGCATGTCTACTACATGGACGCTTTGAATCAATACGTCTGTATCAAATACAAAGCAGGCTGTATCACATAGTGTTACCAGGATAAGGTACCCAACCTTATCCTTGTACTATAGACCTTTTAGGTTGTTACTTGAACATTGATCCCCGTATGTCCCCACATACTAGTTCAAGTTACATAAAAAACAACCTTGGATCTTAGTTTATTGGATTTTGGTCAAATTGTGCAGTATTTAACAATAACATTTTATTGCAAAAACTTAATATCATTTTATAATTAAAACAAGTATATAATTTGTTTACATTCACTATCTACGAGTTTTAGGGCATAAAACCCAATAGAAACAATGTCCTAAGACACCTCAAGAGGTTAAGGATATGAGACGCATTCCCTATGCATCAGCAGTTAGAAGTTTGATGTATGTCATGTTGTGTACTCAACCCGACATATGCTATGTTGTGGGCATTGTCAGCAGATATCAGTCCAATCCAGGTTAAGTTCATTGGATTGTTGTTAAGAACATCCTCGAGTATCTTAGGAGAATTGGGGATAATACGCTCGTGTATGGCGCTAAGGATTTGATCCTTACAAGATACACTGACTAAGATTTTCAAACTGATATCGATTCCAGGAAATCCACATCGGGGTCTAAATGGAGGAGTGGTAGTATGAAGAAGTATTAAGCAAGGTTAAATTGTTGACTCGACAATGGAAATTGAGTACGTGGTTGCGTGTGAAGCAACGAAGGAGGTTGTATGGCTTAAAACATTCCTAACCGAGTTGGAAGTCATTCTGAATATGCATCTGCCTATCACCCTCTATTGTGATAACAATGGAGCAGTTGCAAACTCAAAGGAACCTCAAAGCCATAAGCAAGGAAAGCACATTGAGCGCAAATATCATCTCATTAGGGAGATCGTGCAACGAGGAGACATGACCGTCACACAGATAGCTTCGAAGCACAATATGGTTGATCTGTTTACGAAGGCCCTCATGGCTAAAGTGTTTGAGGGGCACCTAGTAATGAGCTTTATAATACTAGGGCAAGTGGGAGAAGTGACATATGTTTGATGCTCTAGTTTATTGTATTTATATTTTCTCTATCACGCTCAACATTTTGTAACCTCACTAGAGTTTTAGTTCAAGTGGAAGTTTGTTGAGTTTTATGTCCTAAAAATCGTAGTTTATAAACATTAAAACATATTATATTTTGAAATAAAGTTGTTGTTAAGGTTATTTAGTGAATTGCACGTTATTTAACCTCAGTCCAACAAACTAAGATCCCTGGCTGTAGTATGAATACTCGAACTATATGTAGAGACATAAGAGAAGATCAAGTTCAAGTATATAGCCAAAAAAGTCTATAGTATACGGATGGGGTTGGGTACCTTATCCTGAGGACACTATGGATTTGGCCCACTTTGTATTTAGTACAAACAATGTGATCCTGAATCGTTCATGTGCAGACATGCGAGTGGGGACGTTCTATGAAATGAGTTTGCATAAGATCGAACAAAGAAATAAGTCACTCTCACTTTATAACGTCGTTTACTGTTGAGACTGACTATTTCATACGATGACCTAGGTAACTTGATCTTAATCCTGAGCTAACTATGAACTCCTGTTTATTCAGGATTATCCTTTGATCTGCATGGGTGAAAGTGGTCAGACTTCGTCGACTCAATAAGCCTACTATTCTAGGGATACAACCGAGTAAATAGCTGGGGACATAGTCCTACAAGACGGAATTCACTCCTACCCAATTTAGGGATAATAGAGAGGTTGTTCCCTTAAGTGCTGACTTGGGGACTTGAACAAGGGGTCCACCCTCTCATTGGCCCGAAAGGGCCTCGATTTTTCGGTTGGATAACAAACCAATTGTTCATTAGAGGATCAGTGGGACTTAAGGAGTAAGAGGTACTATAGGGGTAAAACGAACATTTGACCCAGCTATAGTTACAAACAACCTATGAAGGAACGACTTACTAATCATGGTTATATCGAGTGGACAGAAATATATCTACAATGAGGGGAGTGCAGCTACAGGGATATAATGGAGTGTCCCGGTAGCTAGCCTGGTAGCTAACGAATGTCGGTTAATTAGGTTAATGAGTTTAACCGGTTAACCTCGGATCGTTGAACCCATGACCTGTAGGTCCATTAGGTCCCCTCGCTAGCTCATATCGGAATAAACCTTAGAACAGTATGATGGGAGAGTTTGAATAATTTGAATCAGGTTTAGGGAAATAATCTCAATAATATACGATATTTTCGGCATCTTAATTTAATTATGAACTAAACTAAAATTTGAGAGAGTTGAAGTATTTAAATATGATTTAAATACGATACACATGAATAGGGATTCATGTTCGGAAAGTCAATTTTGAGAGAAGTCGGGAATGGGTGCAAAATATTAGTTTAATATTTGATATTAAATTAATATAGAAATGATTAATTAATTATTAATTAAGCATAATTTAAAATGATTATGAATTAGTTTTAATTAAAGAAATTAATTTAAAAAGAAATTTCATTTGTTTTTTAATTTTAGAAAATAAAAAAAAATCAGAGAATTTTTGGAGGTGGTGGATTACACCACCTCCTTGCATAAGCCCATGTTTAGACACCTTTAAACCCACTCTCTAATCACTTAATTTGGTGTCAATCTTTTATGCAATTCAAATGCATGATTTTCCTCTATAAGTAGAGGATTATGAGGGGTAGAATTTTAGAGTTTTTCGATCTGCTATGCTGCCAAAATCACACCTCAAAGACAAGTTATCAAACTCTCTCAAAGCTTGAATATTCAAGCAATTCCCTTCCAGTTCCGATCATAAAAGGATCTCACAATCCGTTCTAATGCCGGAGAATAGCGAGGGAAATCCTTGTGGCGGTTTGTGATCAGTTGGAAAAGAAAAACAACTCACGGAGTGGCTTAATTTTGAGCTACATCCAGGTTGGTACACATGGCCCTGTTTTCAACATCTTGAGTAATGCATGTTCAATCCTAAAATTGATGGAATTATGTGCCTAAGGTCCAAAATTGCTTCCGTATTATTCATATTAACTCTTTCAAGTACAAGACTTCAAAAGTAGCTACCTCATAAGTTGACTGATCTAGGGAGTTTTTCTATTCCTTGTATTGTTGGTAGTCATTCATTTAGAGTGTTCTAGTCCTTCTATTTTATTGGTCCTTATGCATGCTTATGTAGATTGAGTAGTTTATATATTTGGGACAATGTATGATTTAAATTTGAGGGTGAGATGTGCTTTTTGATGAGCCCTGAGCTTGATAAATTTTTTAGCATGATTTTTATGATGAAGCTCTGTTTCATTGTATGTGATTATGAAAGCTTATGATTTGATCTAGGTAAGGATGATTTTCACAGTATGTGAACACATTCTAGATTCAAGTTAAATTAAAAAAAAATGACCTCTCTTACACTTTTTGAGCACTTGATCTATCTATTTAGGGTTTTAAAGGCTTAGAATTGTATTATATGATCTCATACTTGTTGTCACTTCAAAAGGCTTTAGGAATTGATTAGTAAGTAATTAAGCTTGCACGATGGTCAGTAATGTTACATTTCAGAGAAAAATCATGTCTATTTTCCCTTCAAATTGGTGTTAATCCTTCAAAACAGAATTGTATAAAATAAAATGCCTTTTTTTATTATTAAATAAGGGAAAAAAGAGTTACCTCTACTATGATCAGCTGGGGCCTTTGGTGAATAAAAGAGCCATGGGTATGGGCTTCTAGAGTGGATGTGCGAGAGTTAGTGTCCAGGAATATAGAAAATTCAAGTTTGGGGGATTTTAATCTCGATTTTAGAGACCCTAGTGGCATTATTACCTTCTTTATTGTGGGGAAGCTTGATAATTGAAACTTAGGTCTAAAGTAGTGGGAACATGATAACGCTCATTTATGTGTGTTATTTAGCCTTAAAAACCTAGGTTATTGTTTAGAAAGCAAGGACTTTGTGTTTAAAATCTTATCATTTCAAGTCAATTTAGCAAAAGTAGTAGAATCTTGTGAGAATCTTAGAAATATAGAATTTATGATGAAAGTGTACAAAAAGAGATTACTTTTGTAAAGAATTTATCCAAGTTAAATGTTTTTGTGCAGAAGACGTTGCGAAGGGATGCGCCCGCAAATAGGAGAATAAAGGTCAACAGAGCAAAAGAGCTCAAGTGAAGATTTGCACCTGCATCTGGACCTGAAGATGTAGGAGATGCGATCATTATGCGCTCGCAACCTTATAAGGAAAGTAGCCTTAGCTGAAGGCAGAATTGTCAAAGCAGTGCACATAGAGATTTTGAGCTCGATATGCGGCCGCAACTGGGCTTTCCAACAAAATACCAAGATTCACGGGATCTTCAAAGAAACATCCGAAAATCTCCAATTTGGTATCAAATCTCTGAAAATTGTGGATTCTTACCTTCCAAGGCCTTCTCACACTGATCTCGACAACCAACTTCACCTTCCAAGGTCTATAAAAGCGGACCAAGATGCAAGAAGCAAAGAGAGCTCGGAATTTCGTCCTTAGGATAATTTTTTATGTTTTTCTCTCTTCTCATCTTGTAACTGATAGCAAGCATAAATGTTGCTATTTTGTCCTTAAATTTACTAGCTTTTGTATGCTTTTATTGTGCATTTATCATAAATATCTATTTATTTTTATAATTTTGTCCCTAGGAGAATTTTATGGACAATTGGAGAAAAAGAGCCTAAATTCATGGATTTCAAGCCTTAAATATCAAGGGTTAACTGCAAGCATGGCTTAAAAAAAAAAACCAGTTTTGAAAAATAGCAACTGCCTTTATTCTTTAGATAAATGACCAAATCAATTTTTTGAGTTTTAAAATGGGAATTATCAACTTACGAAAATACCCTTGATGCAAAAATATATCTGAATTTTTTAGATTATAGGCAGTTAGATAAAATCTAAGATTCAAATCAAATCTAAAATTCATATCAAATCTTTTAGATCAACCAACCGTTAAACAATCAAAAAATTGAAAGTACAAAATAATTAAATATTTAATTGGTTAGTAATTTAATATCGATACATAATAATAAATAAAAAATCAAGAAAATCAAAACACCAAGAACATGTAAAAGGTATGTAAAAAAACATAGCAAAATCCTTGCAAATGACCATTAAAAAAATCAGTTTAGAAAGGTAGAAAAAAAAAAAGTCATGGACTATAAAAATTCGAAAATACAAACTAATTAAAAAAATATCTAATTTTCATATGCATTTCCAAATTCTTCAATAAATGGTCATTGTTTATAAAAAATCAGAAATACAAGGAAACTTTAAAATATATATAATTTCATATGGGTGTTCAGATCCCATAAATAAAGGGTCATTATTCATATACATACTCATGATTCTATTTGTAAATAATGGAGTGGATAGTTTCAATTACAGGAGGTAAATGTGAAGTTCCCAAAATTTTGGATTGGACATATAAAGTTTGATAATGGATATATAATTGAAACTTTAGGTATCAATATTAGACATTTTTTTATATAATTCAGAGACCTATTAGACAAAGTTCAGATCGAGACTATATAGACTTGAATCTAAGATTTCACGAAACTTATAATTTCATCCTAATTGAGAATTGTTTCTTTCTATTCACAATTGCAATCTCTAACGATCATTGACCGAATATTCTCTCTCTCATAAAGGCATGTTGCTACATTTTCTCTCCTCTCCCTCCAAAGGTGATAAAAGAGCCAAGCAACCTGTCGTTGGATCACATCTTTCCCCTCACACATATTCATCACAGGCACCACAAGAAACTCTCGACCACTCTCAACGTTGCTCTGTCTCACATTGTCGCCACCAATAATTAACGTAGAGCAGATTTCAGAGTCATGAGCATTGTTTTAAGAGTCATGAGCATTGTTTATCTAAGTTTCAACTAGCCCTAGAAATAGATGTCTAGTTGGCTTAGTCTTCTAAAGGCACCGACAGCAGAGCTGAATAGAAGTAGAACTTAACTCACAATCTAGTTGTCAGGGGTGATTGCAAGCGCAAGTGTGGGATGTTATCTGCACCATGTCTATGTGGGCAATATAGATAGTACTCTACATCCGTTTGTAGTGCCTGAGTTTCGAGTGCATAGGTGGGTGCAATCTAATTCTTAAAGTTGATTCTATTTGAATTCTCCCATTTATCTCATAGATTTTATCTGTTTTCATTTACCTGCTTAATTTACTTTCATCTTAAACCCAAACCATCTTCAGAATATTTCATTGGTTACCATCTCTGTGGTTGCAAATTTAGAGGAGGTTCCCGTTTTTACAGAATCTTGTGTTTACTCAACTAGTCATCATATCCCTTGGGTACGATATCCGGAATACTTTCCACTTTATTACTTGATAGTGTATACTTGCACTCGAGCAAGTGTTGCGATAGCAGCACGGGCACCGTCAGAAGATGAGTCTAAAGGTCGTATAAAACTCTTTCGAGCTTTTAAAGACTAAAATAGTTTAGACAACGCACACGTACACATAAGGAATGAAAAGAATTAATTTACATTCTCTTGATGCTAGTAGTGTTCAATAACTTTTTCAATTGTGAATTATGTGCTATTTAGAACTTTTGAGGCTTGATTCATAGATTTGTTTTGTATTATTTTGTTCGAGGACTAACAAAAGCTTAAGTTTGGGAACATTTGATAGCACACAAAATGTGTTATTCTTAGGCCCGATTAAGCTAGTTTTTGTGCTTAATTAGTTACTTTCACGATCATATTTGCTTATTCTATAGATTTCAAGTAGTTGGAGTAAAACTGAGTTTCTAGAAGATTATTGATTAAAAATGAGCTAATTTGAGACAAATTAAAAAAAAAAAAATCAAGGATATAGATGAGCAAAGAAAGCCAAAGGAGTCGAGAAAGATATAATTTCTAGATGTTGCCAAAAGCGTTGAGATGCTCAAAACGTCACATACAAGTCAAAGAAACCCTAGCAGTAGCGTTGAAATGCTATGAAAAACACGCGAGGGGGCATTTCAACCTGTAGCATTGAGGCGTTGCCTTTCCAATTTTAATTTTTTCTTAATTAAAAGGACAACGTCAAGATGTTGTCCCTAGCATTGCTACCTCGACACAATCTATATGTTCATCTTTTTGGAGCTTAATTGGAGGAGGACCTTTGGAGGACCTTTGGAGAATTTTGACCTAGACACAAAATTATGACTTGGGAGGCTTAGAAGACAGTTTTGGAGCTTAGAAGAGAAATTTTTAAGATGTGAGATTGTGGAGATCTTACCAGAAACGGGATATCACCACGTTGGACCTAACTTGTCTTCTTTAACTTTCTTTTTGAAGTTTTGTCATGGGTCGTAGATTGAGATACTGCCGTTATTTTACGATTATGAATAGCTAAATCCATTATTCTTAAGGATCGATGTAACTATTAGAATTTATGTTTTGATTAAATGAATGTTGTATTAATGCTTGTTTTCCATTCTTGCAATTATTCGCCATGGATTGAATGTCATTTCTCTATTTCTTACGCTTTAAAGAGGTGATCTAGATTAGACCTTAATTGCAAGACTAGAGTAGTTCTAACTTGTCTATGATTAGGACTTCTCTAGAGATTGTCAAAAGACTTAGACTTAAAGCCTTGCATGTAAGTAAAACTTACTAGACATAATAGTTTCTAATTGTGTTGGAGAATTAATTGTACTTGGAAAAATCAATTATGACCTTAGTGTTCTTGACTTATGGATTATAACATGTTTGTTTGTGCATTCAATAAAAACAAATCATGAATCCAATTAGTGAAATCAACTTCCCATTGACTTATGTGTTATAACATGTTTGTTCTTGACACATTTCCCATTGATTTTCCTTGTTACTTTTGTTTTCCATATTCTCAATTTGGTTTGTGTTATGTTTCTTTTTCTAAATAAAATTGAAAGATAGCATCTGATAACACTAAATAAGTGTTGATTTTGAAGGAGCGAAGAACACTCGAGCAAAAGTGATTACAGATCTTAGACCTTGATTTTCATTAATTTCTCAACTAAGCATGCTGGAATTTATATACGGAAAACAGAGTCTTCGAAAATTACCTCATGGAAGCTTGAATCCGAGAGTTTCCTTGGTTGTTTCTCCACACGATCGAGACATGGACTACCGTTAGAGCCTTCTCCACTATTCTCCGGCCTTAGAACGGACTTTTTAAACCATTTTTCTTCTCGGGTTTGAGAGAGAGAGCATCCAACTTTCTTCATTTCTTTTCTTAGCATTGCCCATTCTTCCCACCTCTTAAAACCATATATAAAGAGGTTATATGCAGCTTGTGAACAGCACATGGATGAATGTCAAAGAGCATGAAGTTGGTGTCGTTCCATGAGTTTTTAACTTATGAATTTAAATGAATTACAAAATTCATTTTGTTTAACTAATTTCAATTTTAAATTAATCTATTAATCTTATTAATTAAAATGAAACTAATTTTAAATACTTCAATTAAATAAATCTAATTTATTTAATAATTTCAATTTTAATATCCCATAATAAAATTAATAATGCACCAATACCATTCTCTCTCAAAACCAGTGAATGTGAATCACTATTCGAATTCAAACCGAACATGTATCGAATACATTTTCTAATATTTAAATCATATTTAAATAATTCCAACTCTCTCATTAATTATAGTTTAATTCAAAGATTAAACAAAAATACGTTAAATTATATCGGATATAATTAACGATATCTCCCTAAATCGAATTTGAACGTTTTCAAATTCTTTCATCACTCTATTCTAAGGTTTATCTGTATGAGCTAGTAGGGGGACCTAATGGACCTACAGATCATGGGCTCCAACGGTTCGAGATTAACTAGTTGAACTCTTTCAATCCTAGTTAACCAACATTCTTTAACTAATGGGACACTCCACTATAGCCCGTAGTTGAACTCCCCTCACTGTAGATATATTTCTATCCACCCGATATAATCATGATCAGTAAGTCAATCTTTCACAAGTTGTTCGTAACTATAGCTAGGTTAAAAGTTCGTTTTACTCATATAGCACTTCTTGTTCCTTAAGTCTCCACTGAGTCCCTAATGAACAATTGGTTTGTGGTCCAACCACTAAACCTAAACCTCTTGGGCCAATGAGAGGCCGACGCGCCTTTGTTCACGTCCCAGAGTCAGCACTTAAGGGAACAACCTCTCTACTATCCATAAAGACGTGTAGGAGTGAATTTCATCTTGCATGACTATGTTCTCAGCTATCTACCCGGTTTTATCCCCAAAATGGTAGGCTTATTGAGCGGCACTGTTGGACCACTCTCACCCATGAAAATCAAAGGATAATCCCAAGTAAACAAGAGTTCATAGTTAGCTCAGGATTAAGATCGAGTTACCTAGGTCATCGCTTGAAATAGTCAATTTCACAGTAAACGGTGTTATAAAGTGAAAGTGACTTATTTCGCGCGATTCGGTCTTATGAAAACTTCTTTTGCATAGGACGCCCCCACTCACATGTCTCTACATGAACGATTCAAGATCACATCGTTTGTACTAAAACAAAATGGGTTGCGTCACATAGTTTTTCCTAGGATAAGGCACCCAATCTTATACTTATACTATAGACCATTTAGGCTATCACTCGAACTCGATCCATTTTTATGTCACTACATAAAGTTCAAGTGTTTCATATCATAGCCAAGGATTCTAGTTTATTGGATTTGGGTTAATTAATACATAATTAAAAACAACTATTTGACAACCAAAAATTAAATAACCTCGATAACGCTTTATCAATTATAATTGACTTTGTTACACATTTACTATCCACGAGTTTTAGGACATAAACCCCAACAAATTTATCATCCTAATTCTAGTTATTTTGTTGGTAATTTACGTGTTAAATTTTTTATTTTATAGGTTATCGAGCATTCGAGACTTCTTGGGAGCATTTGGACCAAAAGGGGAAAATTTTGAAGTCAAAAAGTCAAAATTTGGCAACTAAAGCTTCAAAAGATGAAAAGAAACCAAAAGTCCAGCAGGTGCAATGTCTTAACGCTACATCACAACATCTCAATGCTAGGTACCAGCATCGAGACCCTGTGCTCAACGCCTCAGATTGCTAGGATAACATTGAGATGTTAGTGCTGAGTTTTATGCCCTAAAACTCGTGGATAATAAATGAAACAAATTAATTATTCTCAATAAAGTGTCATTTAAGTTTGAATATTCGAGTTCTGCACTAATTAACCCTAAATCCAATAAACTAAGATCCAAGGTTGTTTAAATGAAACTTGGACTAGTATGTGGGGACCAGGGATCAGTGTTCAAGTAACAACCTAAAAGGTCTATGGTATAGGGATAAGGTTGGGTACCTTATCCTGGTGACACTATATGATACGGTCCGCTTTGTATTCGATACAGATGCAATGATCCAAAGCATCCATGTTGGAGACATGCGAGTGGGTGTATCCTATGCAATGAGTTTGCATAAGACCGAATCGCGAAATAGTAACCACTAGATGTAACGTCGTTGACTAGATAGGTTTTTATTTCAATAGGATGACCTAGGTAACTCAATCTAAATCTTGAGTACTATGTTATGTACCATTTTTCATGAGGTTTTGTCCTTAGATTTGTATGGGTGAGAGTGGCCAGTTCGCTCACTCAATAAGCCTACCATTTCAGGGACAAGACCAATTGAGGGCTGGGAACATAACATTACAAGATGGAATTCACTCCTTCGTCTATTGGGGTAAGTAGATAAGTGTTCCCTTAAGGGCTGATTTCGGGTCTTGACCAATGGCACTCGCCCTCTCCTAGCCCGAGAGGAACTTTTGTATATTGGTTGGACCGTAAACAGGTTGTTCATTAGAGGAATCAGTGGTACTTAAGGATCCAGAGGTAACCCAAGGGTAAAATGGTAATTTGACCAAGCTGGCGTTACGAACACTTGTGAAGGATTGACTTACCGGTATTGGTCGATATCCGTCGACACATAAATATTCTACAGTGAGAAGAGTGCAGTGGGTCTTTCGTGGAGTGACCCACAATTAACGAATATTGATTAACTTGGTTAATAAGTTTAGCCAATTAATCTCATATCGTAGGAGCTTCTGATTTGTTGGTCCATTAGGTCTCACTGGTAGCTCGTAAATGGTATTGAGGTAAATAAGGTAATTTGAAATGTTCAAATTTACTAAGGGAAATAATATAATGTATAAAGATATATTATTATAGGGAAAAATACACTTTTAGTCCCTGAGGTTTGAGTTAGGTTTCATTTTGGTCCCTGAGTTTTCAAACTCAACAATTTAGTCCATGAGGTTTGGTTTTAGTTTCATTTTAGTCCCTCCATCCATTTTCCGTTAAAAACTAACGGTTTGCTGACGTGGCTCCTCTTTTTTATTTTAAAAATATTTTTTTAATTTTTAATTAAAAATTATGTTAAATTAATTAAAATATTATTTTTTATTATTTTTTTCTATTCCTTCTTCCCCACAACCATTCTTCTTCTTCTCCAAACCATCTTCTTCCATAACCTAGCCGTCGACCGTCGGCTCGCCCCTCGTTGGCGCTGGCGCCGGCACCGGCGACCTTTTTTTTTTCGAAACGACAGCTAGTGACTTCACCCTAGATTTCGGTCAGTTGGGGTTTTAAGAAAAAAAAATCAAGAATCCCTTCTTCGATCTTTCTGTATCACTACCTCCCTTCTCTCTCATCCTTCACACTCTCTCCATCTCACTCGAGTCTGTCTCTCTCTTTCAAATCTGTCGCCTCCGTGAGTCCAAACGCACGTCATCATCGTCGTCCGCGAGCCGCCGCTAGCTAGTCTCCATCTTCTTGATCTCTCTCTCTCTCTCATCCTTTGCGTTCTCTTTCTCTCTCGCCCCCTCTCATCTCTGTCAGCACCACACGCTACAACGACCAAGCCTCACCCATCGTCGCGGTCTTTGAGCCAGATCCGGTCGTTGTTGCCTTCGTGCGCCGGCGCTGCTTAAAAATCTAGTCGTGGTCGCCGCTTCAAAATCGGATCTGGGTTCGTTCAATGTTTGGAACGAGCGAGCGAGAAGAGATCTGGCTGGAACTCGTGCTTCCTCTTCGTTATGGAGTCCAGATCTGGATGGAACGAGCAAGTGGTGGTGGAAAACGACCCTAGATCTGGAGGATTTCGTAATGAACAGTGGTTCGAGCGATTAAGCCTCTGGTTCGAGCTCTCATGTCTTGAACTACTACGGCGAAGGAGAACAAGATAACGATCGGACGGTTTGGAGTGATTTCGCTTCTAGTGAATGTGTTGGAGAACGGCGGATTTCACAGAAAGGACGCATCGAAAAAAGAAAAAAAAAAAGGTCACCGATGGATTTCACGGATTTTGCGGTAGATTTCGTAAATCTAGGGGGAGAGTCGCCGGTGAGCGGTGGGCCGGAGGCCAGGCTATGGAAGAAGATGGTTTGGAGAAGAAGAAGAATATGTGGGGAAGAAGAAGAAAAAGAAGGAATAAAAAAGAAATAATAAAAAATAATATTTTAATTAATTTAACATTATTTTTAATTAAAAATTAAAAATATATATTTTAAAAAATAAAAAAGAGGTGTCACATCAGCAAACCGTTAGTTTTTAACGGAAAAATGGATGGAGGGACTAAAATGAAACTAAAACCAAACCTCAGGGACTAAATTGTTGAGTTTAAAAACTCAGGGACCAAAATGAAACCTAACTCAAACCTCAGGGACTAAAAGTGTATTTTTCCCATTATTATATTAAGTTTATATTTTGATTAAACTTTATAATATAAATTACTTTTGAATTCGATTAAAAATTAATTTAGGGGAGAATTAAATATTTGAAGTCAGTTCATATTAAAACTATAGATTAAAATATTAATTTGAAGTCAGTTCATATTAAAACTATAGATTAAAATTAATGCGCATTAGATGCACATTAAAACTATAGGTTATGTGAGAGGAATATAATTGAATATGATTTAATTATAGAGTTAAATTAAATATGTTGTATTTAATTTAATGATTAATTAATTGGAGAATTAATTATTAATTTAATTTAATTTAATTGATTAAATTATAACCATAGGTTATGTAAGGGAAATTCATTTAAATATGATTTAAATGAATTGATTAATTAAATTTTGATTTAATTAATTAATTAATATTATTATTATGGGGGCTTTGCACAGATAGCAAAAACCGGCAAACATATTGCAAAAGTAGCAAAAAAAAATAAAATTATTTGCAGAAATAGCAAAAAATACGTTAAATTACGAAATTACCCTTGGTATCTCCAATAGTCTATCAGTCCCTAGTATTGATAGTCACTGATAGACTTCGAGTAATCGGAGTCTATCAGTGATAAATACTGATAGACTTTGATGATAAGGTTCAATTAATCGGAGTCTATTAGTGATAGACACTGATAGACTTTGATTAATCGAAGTCTATCAGTGTGTATCGCCGATAGACTCTGATAATTATAATCTATAAGTTTTTATCGTGTTTAATTCAAGTCTATCAGTGATAGTCACTGATAGAAAAAAAAAATTAATTCAAGGCTATTAGTTCAGTCTAATTCAAGGCTATCAATTTTTATCTATCAGTTTAATTTAAGTCTATCAGTGATAATCACTAATAGAAAATCATTAAATTCGAGGTTATCAGTTTCTATCACTGATAGAGATCAATTCAATTCAAGACTATTAGTTTCTATCACCGATAGAAACCAATTTAATTGAAGTTTATCAGTTTCTATCAGAAATCAATTTAATTGAAGTTTATTGACTTGTATCACTGATAGAAATTAGTTTAATTCAAATCTATCATTTTCAATCGAGGATAGACATCAATTAATTGAAGTCTATCAGTTTCTATCCCTGATAGAAATTAGTTAATTATCAATTAATTGAAGTCTACCAATGATTGTTACTGATAGAAATCAATTTAATTGAAATTTATCAGTAAATTACTTTCCATTGCAATTCATCTCGGTAATTAGAAACTCATCTAAAACTATTATACTACAATCATAAATTGAACAAAAAATTTAAGTCTCTTGTGGTAATTAGAACATAAAATCCAAAAATAACCATTACGAACAAGCGACTCTTAATCAACAATATAATTTTTAGAGCCTCACACAAGCTCCGTGACCACCGCCATAAAATTGTTATTCTTGTATTCTTTGTATTTCATTATCTATCAAATATAGTCTGTGATAGACTTCGATCAGTGATAGTTAGTGATAGACTACGATTAACCAGAGTATATATCAGTGATATACTTTGATATACCTATACAAACACTCACCAAAATTGCTATTTTTGTATTCTTGGCATTCTTGAATTAAAAAGAAGGCCAACAAGAGCTTAGCTCAATTGACATATAAAGTTGTACTGATAACAACAAGGTTTGTGGTTCGAATCCCCCTCCACACATATCATATTATCCAAAATAAATAAATAAAAAGAAGAAACAATCATAACAATACCTCAACAACAAAACAGAGGGAAAAAAAACATATTAATCACACAAGAACTCCAACCTCATAAATGCATAGAAAATACAAAATTAAAAAAAAAATTGTGCGGTAGAAGAAATGATGCGAGGGAAGAAAGAAAGAGAAATGATGGTGTGAGGGAAGAAATAAAGAAAAGAGAAAAAAAAAAAGAAAGAAGAGAAATGGTGCAACAAATAAAGAATAAAGAAAAAGGAAAAAAAAAGGAAAAAAAAAGAAAAGAAAGAAATGGTGCGGCAGTGAGGGAAGTAAGGAAATAAAAAAAAATGGTGAAGGGTAAAAAGGGAATTATTAGAATGTATTCTAATTTTTTGTCATATTTGCAATTCTTTTTATCTTGTGCTAAATTTGCTATTATATATAATTAAATTGTCACCCATTGCAATTACTCTATTATTATTAATTAAATTTAACTAATTTAAATTTAATTTTTATATTAAATTTAAAAGTTACATCAATTGACGTAATGATGGGAGGTTTCTACACGTGGTGTATTCCACATTAATCTCTTCCTTTTTTCTAACTGATTGGCTACACGATTGGGGACAGTTTTTTCCTCTTCCCCATTCAGGCGTGTGGGAGTTAATCTAAGGTTCTCTCTCTCAGTCTTTCTCTCTGCAACAATTCTCTTATAGAGAAGTCTCCCTGAAATTTCTCTTCCCAAAACAAAGGTTCCCACAAACCTTCAACCTCTTTATTCCTAAGGAGAATATAGTGAAGGCTTTTTGGTGGTGTCTTGGCGTTGATCGTGAGAAGCAGAGAAGATCCTTCCAAGAGATTTGGCGAAATTAGATCAAAGTCACAACGAGAGTAAGTTCCCTATGATCTTCTTCTTTGCTGAAAATTTTAGGATTAGATCCTAGATAGGTTTTAAAGAATTTAATTAGATTAAATTCAGCATGCTTGCCTCTGCTAAATTCAGTAGATCATAATGTATGTTTACTGTATTATTGTTCCAACATATGGGTATTTTAACTCGTAATTAAAATTTAGTTAATGGTCTAATTAATTTTCCATTGTGCAAGGGCTTTAATCCCTGCAGTTAGAAATACGGTGCCAGCCAAATTGTGTATGTTGCATTGAGATGCTATGGATAGTGTCTCAACACTACTGCCATCCCCTATATAATTTTCCTTATATTTTAGATCAATTATGAGGGTTCAGCTTGGATTTTAGATTGCAACTATCATTTTCAGCTTTTCTCTCTTGTAAATACTAGTCTTGAAGTGGTTTATGATGGATTCACAAGCCTAGGGGCTCCTCCTTTGCTTGTCTATGGTCGAGTGAGCTCGAGTCGTCAATTCGGAGTCGTTGGGGGTTGTAAATGAAATGTTGTGAAACTCTTGATTTAACTACTTGATTTTATGCATTAAATTAAATGTGTTTTAAGTTATGCATTTATTCTTAAGGATGATTGGTAGAGTAGGTTGACAACCTACATCGCAGTTGTCATGTTTAACCGAGTTATGCATGTTAATCAAAATCCTTAATTGTCGTGATTGCATGCTCAATTTGAGTAGTAAATAGACCGATTCGTGTCTGCATGTTGAAGGTTGTTCCTCAACTAGGATCTTGCATGATATGCTTTAGGAATGCTTAGATTAATTAGACTTTTCCTAGTTAATTAGAGCATCCTAATAATTGCATGTTTTTAATGTTGTTAATTGGTTAATTACAATGTGCACTTAGTTAATCGTTTAATTAGAGTTGGTTCTGATACTTTTGTCAGATTAATTAACTTAGGGGATGTATGAACTCCTCCAGCATTTTCGACGAAGCCGATTAGGCTTTTATTGCTAGAATCATGACCATTGAGAGTAGTTAATGATTGACAAGACGAGTTTGTCGAATCCTCGTGTCAAATAAATTTATAATCACCAAAACCTAAAGCTAACTTGTAGCAGTAGTGGTTGGGGTCGATCACAAGGAACGGTCAATTTATTTCTAAGCTCTTTTATGTTTATAGGTAACCAAGGGAGGTTTTGGATCAAAAGGAATAATTGCAAGAAAAGATAAAAAGCGGAAAAGATAAAATGTTGGAAATTAGAAGACATGAAAATCAAATGCAGAAGAGTAAATAGCAGATAAATAAAAGCGGGAAAATAAAGTGTGGGTTGGTTAATCTTACCTCGGTGACTACTGCAATTGGAGACACTCGATGTTCAGTGCATTTATTTTTATTCATCGATTATCTAGGGGTGAGTTTAAATGCATGAATGTCTAATTCGCATCCTTAAATGAATTGACTTGATCCCGTCATCCATCAGATTCATTCTTAATTACTAATTAATTAACTCGACTAGCCCATCAAGATTAATCAATTAAATAATCGCATTAAGGACAAGATACCCCTAGAGCGTTAATCCTACTGATGCGTAATTTGCTTACCGCAAGTGTACGGGTCAAGTAATAATATAGTGTTTTCGTGATTAAACGAGTGTCGTCCTCTGGATTGGTTTTCTAGCAAATTAAGTACCGTGAATAATCTTGTCCAATTTTATTTAGGGAGCAAAACTTAAAGATAAAGATAAATCTAAAGACAAAAAGCATAAAATAAAGGTGGAGACTCAAATGGAAAGACTCGTAGGGAATTGATTTCGTTGTTGAGATTGAGGATTAATTAATGGGATGAATTTAGCATGCAATGATTCTAACAAGTCTAGGAACCTTTTATCACAACTATCTCTCCCGAGCATAATTGATTCTCATACATGCAACCAACTTGATATCCCTATCTAAGTTCATTAACATGCAAGGCTTTGGGTTTAGTTCTTCAAGCAACATCTAAAGTTATTCCAAATCCCGTCACAAACTTAGAATTTCTACTTTAGTCATGCAATTAAATAAAGTAAGTCTTAGGCCAAATCCCCTCTCCCGAGCAAGATTCAACACTCAAATCATTCAACTAGTGATCAAGTAATTGAAAGCATTTAACCATAATTGCATAGGTAAAATAAATGCATATTCATACCACAAATCAATCCAACAAACTAAAACAACTACATCAATCCCTATGACAAACAACTAGCAATTCATAGTCTTTAAACTACAAACACCAATTGAAAGAAAAGTCATAAAAACTACAAGAGTTAAGGGAAAGAGAAAGGAAAACTCAAATCTGCCGACACCGCACATCCCCGTCACGATCTCCACGTCTTCTCGCTCGATTCCCGCTCTTTGGCCTTGCCTTTAGCTCCCACAAAAGGTCTCTATTCGAAATTATGGCTAAAATCTCACCAATTGGACTCCCCCAATCCATAGCACAAAAGGATGAATTTATAGAAAATCTGGCGACAGCGTCGCGACGCTGTCGCGAAACCGCGATTCTGGAAAATTTGCCGAGAGCGTCACGACGCTGGTCCTTGCGTCGAGACGCTATTTTTTTTTTATAATTGAACTCCAATTGCTGAATTAAGCTTCAAACACATACTTCCTACAAATAAAACATAAAAATGCATAAATTTGGGCAAATAATTGTAAAAGACTAGCTTAATTAATCAGAGAAAGATAGCTAGCTATGCTCGCTATCACCTACTAATTCGTCGAACCAACATCCAATTGATTAATAAACTAACATGATCATGATTAATAAATTAATTAATTGGTGCTCTAGGCAAGAAGGATCATAGTTAAATAGGAAAAACCTAGATTAATTACAAACACCGATTTAGACCCTAAAGCTATCACGCGAACCTACGAATAAGAGCAATGCTCTTAGGACCCATACTCATGATTCGGTTTATTGCTTATTACAATTTAAGAATCCATTCACGACGTGGAACTCAATTTCTTAGCTAAACTAACTAAATGACTGTGAATAGTTCATCACACTACTCTACCGATTGCAATTAGAATTAAAACAATAATCTAAATCACAAACAACATTCAAATCATACATATAACAGCAGAAATCTCATAAAAATATAAATGTACTTACAATTCGAGGTTCCAACCACAGTGATTGACGCTTAGACGGCCATAGACGAGCCTAATATAAGTCCCAAGACTTAATGAACCAACCTAAAACTAACCTAAACTAAGAAACTACAAAGAAATACAAAGAAAACCGAGAAGAACGAAGAAAGAACGAATTAAAACGGCTAACGAATGACCTAGAATCGGGAAAAATAACATTTATATTTAGGCGTAGCATCTCGACACTATGCATGCTATCTTCGAAAAATCGTATGAATTTGGGACAGTGTCGAGACACTATAAGTGAGCGTCTCGATGCTAGACGGCCTGGACATCTTCTGGGCGTATAATAGCGTAGAGACGCTACTGTAGCAACGTCTCAGCACTACCCTCTTGGGTGGAATGGCCAATTATGCTTCTTTTTTAGCATTTTGATGTCGGGATCAAGGGTCTAGACGCTACAGCTGTTGGAATTTGGCTTCCTCTTCATGTCTTGAGCTCTAACTTCATAATTTGACTCCAATTTGGATCTTTTTAGCTTGTTTTTACTCAAAGTGCATTCTCGACCCCTTGCTCACAAAATCCTACAAAATATATCAATTAAGGAAATAAGTGACCATAACACTAGCACAATTAGTACTAAATAAATAGGACCAAATTGGTTCTCTATGAATGATCCTCATTTCTATAAACCCTAATGTTCTCTGAATTGATGGTTTTCAGGTGAAATTGTCTTTTTTACTGTTTTTATTTCCTTTCCCCGCATGTTTATCGCTTTCATCCAAATCCTCCTGATTGCTTGCGAAATGCAAGCTATTTACCCTCTAAATTTAAGCTAAAAGAAGGCAAAAATAACCTCCAATGCGTTATCTTAGCGCATAAAGAAAAGGGAAAGTGCTTTGATATAAGCGGCAGGCTATATTCATGTATGCGATAAGGAATTATAAACACAGAGCGCTAACGCAACTAATCTGGACATTTTAAGTATCTTTTCAGCGCAGACACACTTTCCAAGATGATCAAAAGACAGAAAAAGATGGGTGAAAAGACAAGCGCCGGCGCAGCCAGAGCAAGTAGGCGATAAGGGAGATTAAAAAAAAAAGGCACAAGTGGCCTAATGGTGATTAAGCGCTCACACAACTAGCGCAAGTGGACTTGCAAGTTGACCGTTGGTGACTTGGAGAAGTTGCTTCCTTCACCTATAAATAGAAGTCACCTGTTCAAAAAGAGAGGGTGGGAAAAGAGAGAAGAAGAACCTTACAAAGGCACTGCAGAAATCTGTAAATGGGAGTACACTTGTGTGTAATGTATCATTTCTGTTTATCTGTTTTGCTTTCATGAGCTAAATCTTCTCATCAAGGCTTAGCGCAAGCGCCTCATGCGGCGATAAGCATCACTTGTAAGCGCATATTTTTGGTTTAATAGAAACATTGTTTGCTTTCTACTTAGTTGTGTTAATTCTTTCATTGCTAAGTCCTGTTTGGCCAGCTGGATGCGGTATCAGTATGATAAATCCTTGACAGGTAATGCATATGGATCTCTCTAAGTAGAACAAGCTAGCGCATGTCATGTAGTCTTGGTAACATTTAATTATTACCACTAAAAGATATTGCATGTTTGAGCTTCGATTGCATTGTGACTAATGCAATCCCTTGTAAGTATTACGAGAACTGAACTTCACGCATAAAACTAGGCACAGAGTCATTTGCTAGTTTATTGCTAAAACGCATAAGGAGTACCGGAAGGAAAACTTAATGATTTCTTCTCTTACTTAGGCATTAATGGATCAATTAATCAAAAATTAGCGCTACAAGTCTCTTATGACGCATGAGGTTGCTGCTGCAATAGCCTTGATATTTTTCGCATTTAAGTCCTTTTCCTCAATTTATATTATTTTCTTTCCGCAATACATCCATTATTCAAACTACACCACTCAATTTTCTTTACTTACCTAGCATGTGGAGAAATTAAATCAGTGAATATATAATTTTTGTTCCATTTCCCTGTGGATTCGACCCTGAACTCATCAGGTACTACTTGATTTAATCAGTTTATACTTGGATTGATTTAAATCTGCGACTATTCTACCAACTATACTGATAATCAATCACCTCCCTATTCTAGTTTAACTACAAATCTAATTTAGAGACAAACCACTACAAGTAGTTTATGTCAACTTATAAATGTAATTTGATTGGCCCTTGAAAAGCCTCCCTTAGTTTTCATATTACTTGAGTAACTAAACATCAATCCTAGTGAGATGGTACCCATAATTTACTTGCACTATATTAAAACTTGACTTGTACCGGTATGCATTAAAATCATGCAACAATGATTTAAATACAAGGAATTATTCCTTTTAAAGTCGAGTAGTATCTTTTGTATGTTACTATTCATCGTCTTATTTGAAAGAGTATAGTTTCTTTTTTTTTTTCTTGAGTTCAATATGTGGATGTTATACAACAAATCTAATTGAGAGACTAACCATTACAAGTAGTTTAGAATAGACTTATAAGTGTATTTTGATATGCCCTCGACAAGTCCCCATTAGTATCCATAGTACTTGAGTAACTAGAACATCAATCCTGATGATGATACTCATAATTTAGGTACAATATATTAAAACTTGACTCGTATATTTTCAGTATGAATTAAAATCATGCAACAATGATTTAAATGGGGATCATTCCTTTTAAAGTCGAGTATTATATTATGTATGTTTCAATTCATCTTCGTATTTAAAAGAGAATTGATATATGAGATTGTCGAGGTCCCAGATCAAATAAATTTATAATCCACGATTTCTAAAGCTAACTTGTAGCAATAGGGATCGAACGTAGGGAGTAACCGTAATCAATTAAATTAATTAGATTTCTCGATTAGTAACCAATGGGGGGGGGGTTGGAATGGTGAATTACTTAAGGAAATCAAATGCTAAAATTATAAAATGCAAGAAATTAAAATAACTGAAAAGTAAATATAGTTGGCTAATCTCAGCTCGGGATCGCACAATTGGTTATCCTAACTTCAGTTTGGCAACTCAATCATTGACTTCTCGAATTAATTGGATTATTATTAATCGCCTAACTATCACTGGAACCAATGAATTAAGACCCCTAACTTTTCCAACCCAACCAATGCATCGAAGTCGGAGCCTAGTTAGATTACTAACTAATGACATCTCATCAATAAGAATCTCATTGCATTAAGCGAATTGGATCGTTAGATAGATTCACATAAACTAGGAAGGAACATTCTGGGTTTATACAATTCTAAGTCTAAATTCCTAGATCTATCATGCAATTGAATTAATTGGGATCACCTTTCAAAATAATCACATAATAAACCTATGACTAACCAATTTTGTAAAACAATTACATCAAGTCAAACAAATAGGTTGTCAATCTATTCTATCGATATAAGAGGAAATAAGAATGGAAATTTAGATCACAATCAACAATAATTCATTAAAATCACAAACCAAGGTCTCAAGAGTATGTCAAACTTACATTAGAAGTCTACAATTGTGACGATCTAAACTTAGTCGATCATCTAAACGCTCCAACTAAGTGTCGGCCTGTTGGGGCTCGATCAGTCATCCCAAAATACAAGTAAACTAGCCTAAGTTACAATAGAAACCAAAAGAGTATAGAGAAAGTGGGGGAGGAAGACGACTTAGAGGAGTAAAAACTAAGCTTAACTGACCTAATCGCAAAAAGATGCCTTAAATACCCAGTCGTAGCGTCGAGACACTAGCCTACAAATATGGAAAAATCTCAAAACGAGCGAAAAACAGAGGGCTGGAATTCTGCCTAGCATCGAGATGCTCTCAGACAGCGTCCCGACACTAGCTTGCGAATCTGCAGCGTTGAGCATGGCATCGAGCAACGTCTCAACGCTCTTACCTCGGGTTTTTGGTGCTGAAAACGTTGCTGCAAAGTGTTGAGATGCTTCTAATAGAGTCTAGACACTCTAGTCGCGAGAATTTGGCTCATTTAGTGATAGTGGCATAGCAAGCTATATTTCCCGATAAATTATAGTTATTCTTTGAGTAATTTTTTGTCAATTTGATGCACTTTAATGTTTATTTTGTAGGAAATTGTTTATTGGAACTAAAACGAGAATTTGGAGTTGATCGGTTGTTCAGGACGCCAAAAGAAGCCAAATAAGCAAAGAGGAATTAAGTTGGAGACCTAACAAAGTGTCATAATCTGAATTGGGCGGCAACAGAGACAGCATCGAGACGCTGTGGCAATTTTCCTATTCTGTGTTGGCGGTGAATGCGACAGCGTCGCGACGCTGTCCATAGCGTCTCGACAGATTCCTATAAATACAATGCGATTAGATTCGGCCAAGGGGAGTCCAATTTGAGAGAATTTAGCCATAATTTAGACTAAAGACCTTCTGTGGGAGTTGAAGCAAGGTCAAGGAGCAGGAACCAAGCTTGAAGGCATGGAGATCGTGACGGGGACGTGCCGGTTTCGATGACTTCTAGCGTTTTCCTTCCTTTCCCTTATCATTAGTTAGATTTAATGGCTTTATCATGCTTAGTTTATATCGTAACGCCATGTATGAGTAGCTAAGCTTGTTTCTTAGGGATTGATGTAGTCGTTTACGTTTATGGATTGATTTATGGGATGTTTTGTGCAATTGTTTTATGTATGCAATCATGTTTGAATGCTTTCAATTAATTGGCCACTACTTGAATGATCGAAGTGTTGAGTCTTGCTCGGGAGAGAGGATTTAGCGTAGACTTACTTAAGATTGCATGACTAAAGTAGAAATTCTAAGCTTGTGACGGAATTTAGGATAACTTTAGAATTGGTCAAAAGGACTAAAAGTCTTGCATGTTAATGAACTTAGATAGGGATATCTAGTTATATGCATGAGAATCAATTATGTTCAGGAGAGATAGTTGTGATTAAAGGTTCTTTGACTCATAAAATAATTGTACGTTATAATTCATTCCCACAAATTAATCCTAAACTAAATGATGAAATCAATTCTCTAAGAATTATCTCAATTGAATCTCACATCTTTAAATTGCATAACCTCAGTTTCCAATAATTCACTACTTTTCGGCTTCTAAATAAAATTGAGCAAAAGTATTCATGGTACTTAATTTAACTTAATTAAAAATCCAATCTAGAGGACGACATTCGATTTCACAATCTCTATATTATTACTTGACCCGTGCGCTTGCGGTAGGAAAAGTCCACATCATTTAGCTCCGATAGGCCCCGAATCGACTTCGAACCTCTGTCAAGGACCTATACGCATATTGTACTCATTTTAAAGCATTTTGCACAAGGAATTCAATGAAGATAAGCAAAATAGGAGAAAATTACTCTACAAGCAATTGATGCTATCAAGATAATATAGTCACGTTTTTTTTCCTGAGTTCAATATGTGGAAGTAAGAATTGAATCTAATCTCTAACCTTTTATGGTCAAGGATATAATGTTTTAACTAGTTGAGCTATGTGGCTCTAGTGCTGTTAATTATTATAATAATGAACTCCTAATTAATATCAATATAAGGTCATAACTTAGTTTAAATATTTGTATTATCATTTTCCAAACCTTATATATGCAATGAGTTTGAATATATGACTAGATATCGTATTCTAACAATACTATTAATATAAATCGTTACACTTATGTGCAAGTAAGACAGTTATTACATGTAATGAGTTTGTGTAAGACTAAACCACAACATATATATTTTGTTTTTTTTTTTTTCTTCTTCAATTTTATTACAAGTAAAAAGCATCATAGAATGATTATGTATGACTCTATGGTGAATTTTGAACTATTACCTATGAGATCATTTCTTTTGTTGAAAGGAGCCAATTTGAGGTTATACTGAAAAGGGAGCTAAGAACAAGATCCCTTAAGATACCGTTTTCTTTTTTTTTTTTTTTTTTTTTTTTTTTTTTTTTTTTGAGAAATTAGTATATGAAAAATTCTCTAATATATAGTATATTGAGCTTCACTACTCTCTCATTGGCTCAAAAAAGAGATTTAAGATGGGATCTTACCAACTATAGTCACTAACAATTTACGAAGAGTTGGTTGGCATATGATGATTATTTATCTTTAGATATAACTTATTCTATGAGTACACCTCTAAAATTGTAGAGTAATATAGAGTTAGAATAAGAATTAATTTTAAATAGGTTCAATTAATTAGTTAATATTGGATCATTTAACCTTATAAATTGTATGTTCATAAGGTCCTTTCCTTATTAGCTCATGAAATCATTTATGAATCGGTAAATTGAAAGAAATATTTTAAATGTTCAAATTTAAGCCTTATTTAATAGACCATAATGATTAGTAAATACAAGAGAGTAAAAAGTATAGCTCGAAATGAATCAATTAGGTTAGTAGCATGAGACCTATGATCTATGATAACCTATGATAGGTTATAATATGAATAATTCATTCTCTTTATTCTCTTTTCACTAGGGAATAAAGTTAACTTTTCAAGATTTGAAATTTTATTCTTCCTTTCTATTCTAGTTTAAGCACATATTAGAAGAAGAAATTAAAATGAGCTTACCCTTTTGCTAAAATTTTCCATGAGGAGTATTGGATACACTTGTGATGTAGTGAAATAATATAACAAGAACATATCGTGGAACTTCACATGCATGTGTATGGTTGACATGAACATCTTCAAAGAAAAATTCTAAAAACATTTAGAAATTTGAAACTTTGTTGTAAGATCAGTTATTCATTTACCATCAATATTAGCTCCTTGCTAATAAGTATATTTTTAATATTGGCCTTCGTAAACGTCATAATCTTAATAATTCAATCACTTCCATGTATTGAGAATATCTAAAAGAAAGAAGGTTGAGTTTAGTTCGTTGAATGTAACATGTAACTTTCTTTAAAACGTTAGAACATTGTCTTTCTTTTCTATCTTTTCAACATCTTTTCGCATGTGGAATGAAAATGAAAAGGTCTTGTACAAATTCAACGTACATCAATGTTCTTCTTACTATATAAGGACCAAGGAATGTTCTTTATATGTTTCCTTTTCAAGTCATTTCTTGGGCATCGGCTCAAATTCAATTTGCCTGGACAATCTTTGATACAAATTACAAGTCCCATTTTAAGTATTCGTTTTTTGAACTTGGTACCTATTATATGAGAAGTTTGGTAGCTCTAAATAATCAACTTATAGTTTTTTTTTTTTTTTTTTTAACTTTTTAGAAATATATTTAGATTTTAAAAAATATTTATTACTATGTTGATCAAAGTGTGTGAGCACATCCTTCAAATGGGAAATCCTTATAAATGACCAAAAATTACAGGGTACTTTTGAAAAATGGTCAAATCGGATTTTTTAATGAAAAATGGTCAAACCGGATTTTCTAACCTATTTTCGTGCGATACCAAATACCATTTTTACCCTTCAGTCATCCCCACGTCTCTCCTATATTTGTGCAGCCGTATCTGATTATTTTTTTAAAAAAATAAATCTGTAACATCTAATTCCATGAATTAAGGAACTAATAGTTACAGGATCAATTCTCCCTCTTCCATCTACAACCTGTTTTCCATAAGATTTTCACTGCGCAATTTCTCCCTCTTCATCTTTCTTCGAAAAATATACGCTTTTTGGTTTTCCAGAAGATCTTTACAGCATCAACTCTCTCTCTTCATCATCTATCCGAACAAGGTTGATCGAACATCGTTGGACGACCATAGACAAATGGTCAGATTTACACTGTATTTTTAAAAAATGGTCAAACAGATTTTTTCAATGAAAAATGGCTAAATCATTTTTTTTACCTATTTTTGTGAGGATTGTCTTTCCAATTATACCCTTGAGTCAAGTTTCACATTCACACCTTTTTTAGGAAGCCACCATCTGATTTAAATTGTTTAAAAAAAAGTTTATCCTTAAATCAAGGAATTACAGTATCTATCTTCTCTCTCACATCTCTCAAAATTCAAAATCAGATTTTATTTTTATTAAATGTGAAAGATTACATAGAAATTAGTTTTTTATTTTTAATTTTCGATTAGATTCTTAGATTTTAATTATCTAATCAACATCTTCATCGTTTTTTCCAACTTTATGTCATTCATCGATTGTTTGCTCTGTCGTTCATATCACCATTGAAAGGGTTATTGATCTACATCATAGGTATGTTAAATATTGTATTTGTAATCTATCATTATTTTCCTTCTTATATCTTATTTTTCAACACAAAGTATTTTTTTTTTCAAAGTTTTCAATGGTTTCCATATGAAAGCTTTTGGAGGAAGAATAGAATGGAGAAAAGTGCCCAAAAGAAAATCGAAGGTTTCTCAAGAATTTCGTTTGTAATGGTTGGAAGAAGATGAGAATGGGAAAGACCGCACAAACCGAAGAAAATTGGGAAGAATCTCAAGGGTTTCAGATATTTTTTTTAAAAAATAAGGTAAATACTAAATCCCAATTTTCGAATTAAGTTGAAGGAAAATAGTGATTAATGATTTCTTCTCGTTTTTTAAATGATTTGATTTTTACCGTAGTAAATTATTTGCATGTTGTCTAATATGTTAGTTTACTATATACACTGTATTTGCATAATTTGTCTTTTTATAAACTTGAATGTTTTTTATTGTTCTAGTAACCATTTGTGAGTAATGATTTCTTCTCGTTTTTCAAGATTTAAATCATTTGCCAGTTTACTGATTACACTTTGAAGTTAGGTTATTGAGGGTTTGGAAAAAAAAATAGGGTTTTGTGTGTAAGTGAATTTAGTAATTTAAATACACACTAGTTAATTGATTCAATCATTTTTGTGCACTCCCTATTTTTAAGGTAAGAGTTAACAAATTTTTTTAAAAAAAAAAAAATTCTACCACTCTCCCCTGATTTGGGCTAATTGGTTGAGGTTTGTTATCTTATTTGTTATGTTTGTTAAATTTGAATTTGATTGTTAGATTCTCTCCTAAATTTAGGTATTTGTATTTATAGTTTACTGCAATTACACTGTATTTGAATTTATCGATTCATTGGATTTAGATTTCGTTTAGGGGCATTTTCGTTTGATTGGTTGTAAAAAAAACCTACTAAAAATAGCAATTAGCCATTTTTCAAATGAAAAAATCATATGACCATTTTTCAAAATGTCCAATTAAAAATAGCCATTATCTAGTTGTAGGCATTACGGAACTTTTGAACTGCAACTGCCCCAAAGGAATTCTTAGAAATTCAGAGAGTAGAAGACCCCCAGTAAGGAGAGGGGGTCCAGCAAGCAAAGTTAAACGTGGAAGTGGTAGGCCCAAAGAGGGAGTATTCACCAATTAGAAAGCCCAGAAGATGAGGTCATTGGGAAAAATAAAACATAAGATGCAGGAAGAAGATAGGGAGGATGGAAAAAGAATTTGCGAACCTAAAGGAGAATGGATGAAAATTTCATCTATGAAGGTTGTTGGACAACCCCATTGATCGTCATGAAAATCTTAGTTTGGAACGTTCAAGATGTGGGAAAACCCTCGAACACTCCGTAATTTATGCCTAGTAATAGAAAAAGTTAACCCTCAATTGGTTTTTTGATAGAGACAAAGAGCAATAAAAATGCAGAAGAGAAATTGAAAGTGGAGTGTAAATTTGCAATGGTTTTGGGGTTCGAAGGGAAAAGTGGTGCGCTAGTGCTACTCTGGAAGGATAGCCTACAAGTTAAAATAGCCTCCTTCTCTGAAGGAAAAATTGACACCTTAATCAACAATAAAGAGGGAAGTTGGAGGTTCACAAGATTCTACAAAAATTTGGATCCTAAAAAGAGAGTGAGCTCTTGGGAACTATTTGGTTGGTGGGGACTTTAATAAGCTTATGTTTGCTGAAGAGAATGAAGGGGTGGAAGAAAGGATCTTAAGCTGATAAACTTTAGAGAAGTAATTAGCCAACAACTTGATCAATTGAGGTTGTATAGGGCAAATTTTAAATTGGTGCAACAGCAAGAAAGGACCTAGTGTGATCAAAGAAAGGTTGGACAGATTTTTTTATAAATAAGGAAATGAACCGTCGATCAGAAAAGATTTCAATGGAGTAGAGAGGTTTTCACCAATCAGATCACAGGGCAATGGTAGCTACCATTTCCTTCATGAACCAAAGAAAGAAATCAAGGAAAACAGCTAGGTGGCCTCGGTTTGAAGGTACTTGGCTAGAATTTGAGGAGTGCAAAAACATCATAAAAAGCAATTAGATGAGTTTCAAAAGGGTTTGGGTTCAAAAGCATTCACAACATAAAGCTTTCCAAATGGAATAAGAAAATGTTTAAAGGCTCCGTAGATGGGGCTATAGATAGAAAGATGAAGGAGATCCAAGATATACTGAGGCAGAGAATGATCCGAGACAAGATTGAGACAAGATTGGCTTATCGGAGAGATAGGAACACCAAATGATTCCATTCGAGAGCCACGCAAAGGAAGAAAAGAAATAACATCAAAGGCGTTATGAATAGCACAGGGGATTAGGTGACAGATGAATTATTCAAATTAGCAAGGCTAAGTAGGGATACTTTGGAGATTGCAATAGAGGGTGTGAGCAATAAGGTCTCTGATCTTCAAAACTAAAACCTTTTAAGATCGTTTTCTAGGGCTGACATAGAAGCCGCTTTAAAAAGCATGAATCCATCTAAAGCTCTGAGGCCAAATGGAGCCCACGCGCTTTAATTTTCTTCCAGAGCTACTAGAATACTGTGGGAGACAAAGTCACAAATACATGTCTAAAGGTTGTAAATGATGATGAGGATCTTAGGCCGCTCAACAAAAGTTGGATCGCTCTCATTCCAAAAATTGATAACCCTAACAATATGCAAGATTTCAGGCTAATTAGCTTGTGTAGTATGGTTTACGAAATCATTGCAAAAGCTTTAGCAAACAAACTTAAAAAGGTCTTAAATGATGTCATCTCCGCTAATGAATCGGCTTTATGTTGGAAAGGTTGATCTCTGACAACGTGATGTTGGATTTTGAGTGTATCCATTCCATAAACAACAAGAGATTAGGGAAAGAGGACAATATAGCCATGAAGCTTGACATGAGTAATGCCTAAGACAGAGTGGAATGTGATTTTCAAGCTAATGATGCCTAAGTTGGGCTTCAATAAGAGCTGGATCAGGAAGATCATGAATTGCGTTCAGTCAGTAAGCTACTCAGCGCTAATTAATGGGTCCCCTTAGCTAGAGTTCGTGCCAAAGAGAGGTCTAAGACAAGGAGATTCTCTATCCCCTTACCTTTTCCTTATATGTGCAGAAGGTTTTTTAGATCTTCTCAACAGGGAGGAAATTCTCTCTAATCTAGTTGGTTTAAAGCTTAATAAATTTTGTCCATCTCTAACGCATCTTTTCTTTGCAGATGATAGTTTGGGGTTATTTAGAGCCTTAGAAATAGATTATTGGGTGATAGCTAGACTTTTTGAGGGTCCAAAATCAAATAAAATTTATAATCACCGGTAGGAGTGTAAGAAACCGAATTGAACCAATTGGTTCGGTTTGATTTTAAAGACTATTACAGACAAGATCAATCCGATTCGGTTTCGATTTGCCTTTTTCCTGAACCGAGATGCATTCTTTGTCTTACATCGAACTTAAGTTTTGTTGTCTCCCTCTTTCTCAACAACCCTCTCAGATTGACATCTTATCTCTCTCTACTCCTTTCCGTCTCTCTCTTGCTCGTGGTCTCCTTGTCGGTGCCATTGCTCGTGCTCAGTATGTAAATAGCAGTAGATTGTAGACTGATTCACATGGAAACAAACCCATTGTTCGTGTTCGTGGTCTCCTCACCGCCATCGCCATTGCTTGTGCTTGTGGTTTCCTCACCGGCATCGAACTGATAGATTTCTGCAATGGTGCTCATTTTTCTCTGATTTGGGCTTTGTTTGTTGAGAATCTGTAATTCCTTGTGAATTGGTTGGGGTTTTAGTTTTTTTAGCTTTTTCAAGGTCCTTCACAATAAAATTAGATTGAAACTGCAAGATGGGAGCATTCCAGAAATGCTTTTGTTTGAAATTGAAAATGATTCTGTGTTAAGGAGCACTCCAGAAATTAGTGCCTCTATTTTTAGAAACATTTCCATGTTTACAAGGTAATCCAATGCAAGCTATATACTTCAAAACATTTTTTGTTTCATTTTTCGTGCATCTTCCAATGTTTACTGGAGAAAATGTTGTAGTTAAGTATTCTTATTCTGCCCATTGACATCTATATTGAGCTTGGTTTCTTGAACTTAAAAAAATGAAGAATAAGAAGAGCAAAAACAAAAGGTCAACAATTTTAATTTTGTTCCTACAAAAGCTTCTCTGTTCTGAAAATTTCTACAAAGGCTAAATCTCACTCTTGTATCTATCTCGAAAGATTTACCCGGGAAATCTTCTTAGTTTTTTTGTTTTTTTAAGCCCATAGGGAAGATGATAGGAACGACAGAAGAAGAGCAAAAACAAAGGTGTTAAAAAATAAAAATAAAAATAATTAAAAAAAGGTAGGTTCGGGTCATCCATACAACCGACCCGAATTTTTTACACCCCTAATCATCGATTCCTAAAGTTAGCTTGTAGCACACAGGGAGTGCGATTATAACTTGCCCAACTTAGATTTATTGTGATGACCGGACTAAAGGGAGGATTTGGGAACGATGGACTAAATGCGATGAAAGATAAATCCACGAAAATGAAATTTGCAGAAATTAAAAGAACATAAAACACATAAAATAAAAGGGATGGTAGATCTCACTTCGGTATCGTGCAATCAATTCTCGGGTGTAAGTTTGATTATTTAATTCATCAATTTTCTAAAGATCTTAATTACCTACCTAAGCCCGTCGTACTCCTAGATCATCCAAAGAGTCATGATCCTCTATCACAAACCTGTAAGCACTAAGTTTGGTTCTAGCTTAAATTGGCTAATTGGCCTATTAACTAATCCAAGCCAGATCTAGCCAGATTAACCACGAATGCAATTAGGCAACAGACCTTAATCACAATAATTAAATCACCTAGCCCTAGATGGCGTGTGAGACTCATTACAATGTAATCCTATTTACTACTTTTTATTAGCAAATAAATTTAAGCAAGTCACGGTAAAGGAGGTTGTCAATTTTTTCCTAACATTACTAAATTTATAAGAACGGGGCTAGACTCGCAAAGATAATTAATCAAACAATAAAAACACAAGTCTTATTAAAATATATCAAAACTTACGGCACCAAGTTTGATTACAAGATAGTGAGCTTAGCCCATCATTTGGTGTTGGGTTTTATGCCCTACAACTCGTAGATATAAATGTAACGATTGACCGAATATTAATGAATAATATTGATGTATTATTCAATTGAGTGTTATTAGTTATATTATGTTTGTCTTTGCCTAAATAACCCTAATTCAATAAACTAGACATCCTAGGTTGTAGTATGAGTCTTGAACTGTATGTGGAGACATACGGGGATCATTGTTCAAGATACAGCCTAAAGGATCTATAGTATAGGGATACGACTGGGTGCCTTATCTGGTGCCACTATGATACGATCCACTTTGTATTTGATACAAACGCCATGATCCAACGTGTTCGTGTAGGAGACATGCGAGTGGGGGTATCCTATGCAATGAGTTTGCATAAGACCGGACAGCAAAATAGTAATCGTTGGTTATAACACCGTTAACTAGTTAGGTTTCTAGTTCACTAGGACGACCTAGACAACTTAGTCTCAATCCTGAGTGGGTTATGGACTCCTGTTCATGAGAGATTGTCCTTTGATTTGTATGGGTGAGAGTGGCCAATACGCCGACTCAATAAGCCTATCATTTTGGGGACAAGACCGAGTGGGGAGCTGGAAACATAATCACACAAGATGGAATTCACTCATTCCCAACTTTAGGGAAGCAGATGAGTGTTCCCTTAAGTGGTATCTCCGAGTCTTGAACAGATGGCCCTACCCTCTCATTGGCACGAGTGGGTTTTTCGTTTGGTGGTTGGACCACAAACAGGTTGTTCATTAGAGGAGAACTGGTACTTAAGGACATAGAAGTAACCCAGGGGTAAAACAGTAATTTGACCCAGCTGGTGTTACAGACACTCGTGAAAGACTAACTTGTTGTTATTGGTCTATATTCGTGGACACAAAAATATGTCTGCAATGAGAAGAGTGCAATTGTGGGTCTAAAGTGGAATGTACCCACAGTTAACGAATAATGATTAATTTGGTTAATGAGTTTAATCAATTAATCTCATATCGTTGGAGCTTCTGATCTGCAGGTCCATTAGGTCCCACTAGTAGCTCGTAAAGTAATTTGAGGCAACTAAGTCATAAATGTGAATTGAAGATGTTCAATTTACTTAGGGAAACAATATAATGTATGGTGATGCATTATGATAAATTATGAGAGAAATAAATATTTGAAGAAGTTCAAATATTAATATGAATTTGATTCATATTAAATTTATAGGATATAAGAGAATTTGAAGGAGTTCAAATTTTAATAGGAATTTAATTCATATTATACAATTAATTAATTGAAGGCCTAAAATTAAATATATTATATTTAATTGGATAATTAATTAATTAATTAATTCAAGACCGAAAATTAAATATATGATATTTAATTCATGATTAATTAATTAAAGAATTAATTAATTGGGTAATTAATCAATCATTGGAATGATTAATCACTTATGGAAGTAATTAATCATTTATGGAATTAATCAATTATGGAAATGATTGATAAATTAAGGAAATAATTGATTATTTGTGAATATTATATTCATGGTCTTTCTCCTATAAATAGAACACTAAACCTAAGGTTTAGGAGACCAAGACACATATTACACAAGACAAGGCTCATTCTTGTGTTCTCTCCCTCTTAGAGAAAGACTTCCACCAGTCCATTGTCTCATAGACCCAGAGTTATATCGGTGTAACCTTAGTGGTAGTGTGTTTTGGAGAAGAAAATTTTCTGCGAAGAGACTTGGTGGCTGTTGTGTTTTCAACAGAAGAGCGGTGTTGGTGAGAATCGTTCAAATCTAGAATGAAGGTTTGTAACAGCTCTCTCTATTCTCTTTGGAAAAGCATGTGAATAAAATAGGTTTTTATTTTTTATTTTTCCAGCATGTTTTATACCTATTTACAACAACTTTTGAACGATAAATATTGTGTTTTGCCTTTCGTATCGGTATCTTAATATTGGTTAATATATGGTGTGAGATCCTCTTCGATACGCTTCTGCTGTGCTAGGGTTTTCATCCCTACATTTGGAATGTCAAACCTCACTCCTGAGCTCGATCTACCGAACTAAACTAGCCTAAAATGCTAAGAAATATGAAAAGTGCACCTAAAATTATGAAGGATTGCGACTAAAACTGACTACAATGGCCTAACATGAATCCCTAAATCAAACCATACATATTTATATGACCGAGAGCATCGAGACGCTAGGGAGAGCATTGAGACGCTGTGTCAAATAAGATAAGAAAATATTAGCATGCGCCAAAAATCTACAATTGTAAATCAAGATAGCATCTCGATGCTGCAACTCGACGCTATGCATTCTGTAAAGCAGCGTTGAGTAGACCCTTAGCGACATTAAACATGTATAAATGGCAGCGTCGAGACGCTGTTGCATCTATCTTCCAACTTGCTTCAATGCGTAAGGTTGACTTTTGGTTGACTTCCAGTTTGTTGGCCAAATTGACCTATAACAATATTATAGTCATAATTTGTCGTTTTTCGTACATATTAACATAAAGACAAGAAAAATTTAGGGAAATAAATGTGCAACAATTTGATGTTATCATTGGGTGGTTAAAAGAGTCCTCGAAGCCTATGAAGGAGCCTTGGGTTAAATGGTTAATCTGAACAAATCAATGTTCAGGGCCAGTAAAAACATGGATCCCTCTACAATCTCAGTCCTAGGGAATATTTTGGGGGTTAAGCACTCGTACTCCTAGGATACTACCTAGGTATGCCTTCTCAAGTTGGAACAAAAGGCTGATATTCTGGAAGATTAAAGATCAGATTTGGAAAGTCCTCCAAAGATGGAAGGGAAAAAAATCAATAGGGGAAAAAGTCCTGATTAAAACTATTGCCCATGTCATTCTTATAATTCACTATGAGTTGCTTCCAGCTGTCAAAGAACATTTGTGATGAAATAAATAAGATGTGTGTGAGGTTTTGGTGGGGCTCGGGTGAGTCTGGGCCAAACCTAAAGCCATTGGGCAAGTTGGGAAAAGTGTGCAAGAGCAAAGAGAAAGGAGTCCTTGGGTTTAGAGATCCAAATTGTTCAATCAAGCCATGCGACTAAGCAAAATTGGCGGCTATTAAAATTTCAAAATAGCCTTCTAGCTAAGACCATGAGGGATCACTACTTTAAGATTGGAGACTTCCTTGAGGCAAACATCAGGCATAACTCGTCGTTTGTTTGGAGAAGCATCCTTTGGGGTCAAGATCTCTTCAAGAAAGGGTTTAGGTGGAGCGTTGGGAACGGTAAATATATTAAAATCAATTACAGACTATAGTACACACATTAACGCTCTTCCATATCCGAGCAATTACAATTTCATGAAGGTTTGAATGCTCAAAAAATTGCCAAACCAGAACACTTCCATTTTAGCAAACAGAAAATTCAATTTCAAAATGGTACCCACCAAAGCAAAATTAAAACGAATTAAGTGCTCTAATCATGCTCTGATACCAATTGAAGGTGTACATATTACACATGCGGAAGCAATTGAAGATCGAAAGCACTTAAGACATTCAATTTTACTCCTAAAGCATGCATGTTCTAGAAAAGACAGAATAGAGAGTTTAGAAAACACCAACCTTTGTAGCTCACTTATGTTGAACTCCTTGTGGTGTTTGCCTCTCCTATGCTCCTTGGACAACCTCTAGAGTCTTCCCTACTATACTCCGGGCCAAGAACGACTTGTGGGAGTCTATATAAGATAGGGAATGGGAAGGGAATGCTTGAAGCATCAAACAATGGAGAAGAATGAGAGATGAGAGAACTTTGAGTCCAAATTCCAGCAGCATAACATTAAGGAAATGGCTCTCTTATGTTTGAATATGATTCAAACTCCTTTTAAAGACATTCTCCATGCAAAGCCAAGCCTCAAGACACAAGACACATGGTGTATCTGCAAGCTCAAGTGGATTCTAGGTGTACATTACACAAGACATGCAACAATGCATGAGTGAGTTGTCTTTCCACTTTGAATGATCATGCATTAAGTGGATTTCCAACTAAATCCACTAAATTCAAATTTGAAATCAAATTTCAAGCTTGCAAATTACCCCCAATTTCAATTCTAAATTGAAATTGATTGCTTGGTAATTAATTTGAAAATTTTCAAATTAATTTTGATATGATTAATCTAATTAATCTTTGTTATCTTGTGCAATTCCATATATATGATTCCTAATACATATATATAGTATTCAAAACACTTTTAAATACTTCATCTCTCATTTTCTAATTTAATTCATAATTAAATTATTGTGTCAAACACAATTTACGATAATACCCTTTTTCCCGATTTTGAACGATTCAAAGCTTCCTATCTTTTGTTCTAGTAGGGGGACCTAATGGACCTATAGATCATGGGCTCCAACGATTCGAGGCTAACCGACTAATCTCATTGTCCAAGCTAGCCAACATTCGTTAACTATCGGGACACTCCACTATAGCCCGATAGTTGCACTCCCCTCACTATAGATATATTTCCGTCCACTTGATTTAACCATGATTAGTAAGTCGATCCTTCACAGGTTGTTCGTAGCTATAGCTAGGTCAATAAGCCGTTTTACCCCTATAGTACTTCTAGTTCCTTAAGTCCCACTGATCCTCTAATGAACAATTGGTTTATGGTCCAACCAATAAACCGAGTCCCTCTCGGGCCAATG
Organism: Luffa acutangula; assembly: GCA_036850905.1. Taxonomy (NCBI): domain Eukaryota; kingdom Viridiplantae; phylum Streptophyta; class Magnoliopsida; order Cucurbitales; family Cucurbitaceae; genus Luffa; species Luffa acutangula. The sequence goes on along the minus strand of CM072088.1, from coordinate 19,980,357 downwards.
AGAGGGCGGGATCCCTTTGTTCAAGCCCCGGAGTCAGCACTTAAGGGAACAACCTCTCTACTATCCCTTATTCGGGTAGGAGTGAATTCCTTCTTGCACGACTATGTCCCCAGCTATCTACCCGTTCTTATCCCTGAAATGGGAGGCTTATTGAGTCGGCGATACTGAGCCACTCTCACTTATGCAGATCTAAGGATAAGCCCGAATAAACAGGAGTTCATAGTTAGCTCAGGATTAAGATCGAGTTACCTAGGTCATCACATGAAATAGTCAGTCTCGTCAGTAAACGGTGTTATAAAGCGAGAGCGACTTATTTCTCGATCCTGGTCTTATGCAAACTCATTGCATAGGACGCCCCCACTCGCATGTCTCTACATGGACGATTTAGGATCACATCGTCTATACCATCTATAAAGTGGGTCGCGTCTCATAGTGTCTCCAGAATAAGGTACCCAACCCTATTCCTATACTATAGACCGTTTTGGCTATTACTCAAGCTTGATCAACTCTTATGTCTCTACATAAAGCTCAAGTGTTCATCCTATAGCCATGGATCTTAGTTTATTGGATTTGGGTTATTATATGTGCAATTTAATTTATTCAGTAATGACTTTTACTGAATCAATCTCGATAACACCTTTATCGAATAAGTATATAATACGTTTAACATTCACTATCTACGAGTTTTAGGGCACCAATCCCAACAAGCAACTCACCAAGATTTATCGAGATCAATCTTTGTGGTCTCATAGAAACTGCATCAATGTCTTGATTGGTTGCATCCAAATGTTTCCTCCTCAAACTAAACTTAAGAATATAGAAAACACAATATTCAAAATGAGTAGCAAATTAAATAATATGAAAACAATATTGTTGATGGTCAAATTTCGCTCTGAGAGTTCCCTTTGCTCCATGTGACAATCAATAGTGAATTTGTAGAAGAGCGGGAAAGACGTGACTTGCAAGACAAGCAAACGTTACACACTGGTGTGGTGTAGACCACACACATTCTGGTGCTTAAGTTAGCACTGAACAGAGAAATCGTCGAATGTTTTCTAGGAGTTATTTTTCGATACCTGTGTGCGTGGTAGTCTCGGCTCTTTTATAGATCTTCCCTAGGGTTTCCACTACCTCCGCCGGTTGTCGGTTTTTAGCCCTGGTCGGCCTCGACATTGGGTCGAGGCCGACCATCTCCCTCTGCCTCTCCCTTGGGGCGAGGGCGACGAGATTGGTATTGGGTCGGAATGAACTCCGACCCTTTTCTCATTATTCTTGGGTCGTTTCTTCTGTGCTTGGGCCTGATGAACCTCGAGCCTTTCTGAATTAAAAAATCATTGGCTAAATTTACCCATAACATTAAGCCCCCACTCTCTATTGGAGTTCATGGGCCTGCTAATGGTCTTCATTAGAGAGTAAGCTTCTCATTCTTTAAAAGTTTGCCAATTATAAATGATCAACAAGAAGACAAAAAATCTCAATTGCATTCTTCAATCAAGCAATTTTTTTTAGTTAGTTTTGGACCACTGATATAACTAGATAGTTGGGATTTAGTGGGCCTCCAGAGAAAGAAATTCTGGTTACAATCTCCATGGCAGAGACTATCTAGTTGATTGGGAACTAGCCTTGAATCTTGAAAGGTGGGAATCTAGTTGATACAAAAGACAAACGAGAAAAGGACAAAAAGGGAGGTTGGGCTGAGGCACCCAGCCTCATCCTGTCACGCCAGGCGCATGTCTGGCGTGGCAGCGTACCTGCTGCCAAGACAGCAGGTACGCTCGGCCTGTCGTAGCAGGCCTAGCTTGACTCGTCCCATCTGCTTTCCTTTCTTTTTTTTTATTTGAATCCGAATTTTTTTCAAATTTCCCTCCATTTTAGCTCTATAAATAGCCTTCATTAACACTTCATTTTTCACCATCTTCACTTGCATCCATTTCCTTCCTTTAGCTTCAATTTAAGGTAGTTCTCCTTCTATCTTTCTTCATACTTTCGTTATGGATAGCGATGAATCTGTTACTCCCCCAGATGAGTTCTATCCTAAGAGACGTCCTATAGCCCCAGCCATGACGACGATGCTCCTTTATCAGAGGATGTTGACTTTGGACCTTCCGCGCATCCCTTGGTTTTATCATCTTCGGTGACCGCGACTTAACTTGAGCGTTTGCGGTACGAATATGATATTCCCGAAGATGTGCATTTAAGGGTCCCCGGTCCTCACGAAAGTTTTGCTCATCCTCCAAAGGGTGAAATTGCTTTCTACACTACTATGTTCAAATTTGGCATTCGCCTTCCGCTCTCTTTTATTCTTCAGCATTTTTTAGTGCTCACGGGTCTAGCTCCGACCCAAATAGTGCCTAATGGGTGGAACCACCTTATTGGTTGTATTGTTTTATTGGCTTGGTGTAACCAAGGGGCCTCTATGTCTCCCGACATTTTCTTTTCTCTTCATTCAATTAATCTCAGTCCTAATCTGGGACATTTATTTTATTATATAAGTGCTAGGAAAGGGATCATAGTTCATAACCCTACTTCTGTTAAAAATTAGAGAAAAAGTTGGTTTTTTGTGGTTGGAAATTGGCTGGAACGCGGTCCGGATTATAATCTTTTTGATGTTTCGACAATTTTTGGGAAGTATGGTGAGTTGAGTTGCTTATTTAAAGGTTCCCTCTGATTCTTCTAACTCACTTTTCTTCGTTGCCCTTTGTGCAGTTTCGAGGAGGGTGCGGCGTTCTGCTGAAACTCGTGAGTTTTCAGAAATCATTCAACAGATTGAGCTTGCTCACCGCTACAGTCCTGATCTTGTTAAGAAGGAAAATCTACTGTCGATAGGTCTTGCTTGCCCCCGATCAGGTAAACTCCTCGCTTCCTCGTAATTACTATTTTATTTAATTCCTTGATATTTTCGATCTCTAAACCTCTTCTTTTGTTGCTGCAGTTATGGCACCTTGTTCAATTTTTGGTGAACGCAAGAAAGGAAAGAAGGTTTCCAACGAAGCTGGGACATCCCGTCCTGATGTCACTATTGTTACTGAAGATGAGTCGGATGCTCCCTTTATCGCTCCACAATCTTCCACAGCTGGTCTCCAGAGGTCTTCCTATAATCGTCATCCTCCCACACCTTCCTCCACTAGAGGAAGGGAGTTTGGGGTCCCAGTATTTGCTCTACCGGAAGGCTACTCCGGGACTGGGAATGAGGTTGACATTCTGACTCAGAATTTCATATGCTGGTAGGGACTGCAATTCCACCAACCTAACGGTGAGATTGGCTATGATGATTCAGCCCGGGGAATTCTAGTGGCTCAGCATCAACTCCGTGAGGTTGGTACATGGATTCACTTATGTGTTTACCTATTTTCTTTTAAAGCAACTACTGATCTCTGAATTTTTTCTTCAAAACAAGTTTTTTCCCGAGTTACTACCTCTTCCATTAGTCTGGCCAACAAGATCAACGGTCTGCAAAGGCATAGTGTACCCAGCCGCGAACTTGTTCAAGCCCAAGAAAGCCTTGATCGTGCTAACAGACTCCTTGAAGAGGTGAAAGCAGATCTCGAGCTTAACAAGGCTGAATTTAGCAGGACCAAAGTTCCCTTTGCTCCACGAAACAATCAACATTGAATTTGTAGAAGAGCGGGAAAGACGTGACCTGCAAGACAAGCAAACGCTGCACACCGGTTTGGTGAAGACCATACACACTCCGATGCTTAAGTTAGCACTGAACGGAGAAATCGCAGAATTTTTTCTAGGTGTTATTTTTCGATACATGTGTGCGTGGTAGTCTCGACTCTTTTATAGATCTTCCCTAGGGTTTCCACTGCCTCCACCAGTTGTCAGTATTTGGGTTTTTAGCCCTGGTCGGCCTCGGCATTAGGTCGAGGTCGACCATCTCCCTCGGCCACTTCCTTGGGTCGAGGCCGAGGGGATTGGTATTGGGCCGGAATGAACTCCGACCCTTTTCTCGTTGCTCTTGGGTTTTTTCTTCTGTGCATGGGCCTGATGAACCTCGAGTCTTTCTGAATTAAAAAAATCATTGGCTAATTTTTCCTAACAAATATAACTTATTTAGAAAAGAAGACTAGGAAAGAAAGATGGAGGAAAAAAAAAGTTGTCAAATACTATCAATTTAAACCAAACAACTCCAAAAACTCAAAATCAATTACCATAATCCTGCCCGTCCAAAGACCCAAAAAAAAACCCTGACTTTGATCTTCTTTACACTTTAAAAAAAAAAAAAGAGAAAACTTGATTTCAAACTCTATTTTTATTTTTCATTTGCCTTAACGTAACCTTCATAAACAAAGCATTTTCAGTAAAAGTATTTTTTATCTTTTTAAAAAGTCAGGGGTATGAAACTTCTACACATTCAAAACTTAACGATAAAATTATTTTTTAAATTTTTTTCAAAGATCAAGGTATTAATGAAACTTTTTAAAGTTCAAGCGTATTATTGAAACAAATTACAAAGTCCAGGAAAGGATAACCATCCTCTTTCACCATGTGTTTTGCACATACACAATTATATAAATATGAATACTGCAAATGAAAACTATTGTAACACATTAACCAAAAGTAACAATTCAATCCTTGAACTTTATTTAACAATTTAACTCTAATACTTTCAAAATTATAACAATTTAATCTCTAAACTAAACTTGTATATAACCCTTTAGTCTTCGTACTTTAAAATGTATAACAATTTAATTTATATCATGAAAAATCTCATCAAAATTAAGTGCCCATTTTTATTCTACTAGTCTTTCAACACGTGCTCCGCACGTAATATTTTTTTTAATCAAATATCTAAATTAATTTTCTATTTTAAAAGTTATTTGTATATCAAGTAATTATAAACATATAAACATTAAGATGAATGGATCAATTAAATTATAACTATCCACATATACATACACACTATTAGAATTGCATAAAAAAAAAAACTAAAGATGAATATTAGATCAAACATTCCAACGAAAGTTATAAATTAAATCAAAACAATGAAAGAAAAAGTAAATAAAAAAGGAAAAAAAAAAAGATGAGACTTAAATTTTTGTGAGAAAAAGAAAAGAATGAGATAACTACTTATATAGTTATAAAGATAAAGAGTTTATATAACTTTTTGAGACTCCAAACTTTTGAAATTTTGTTATTAATTATAACTAAAGATAAACTCATTTATTCTTAGAATCAATTTATAAAAATAAATGATACACTACTCATATTCTAAATTCTTCATGTTCTTTTTTCCTTTTTTTTTTTTTTTTTTTTTTGAGTTAAACTCTTGGGTTTGCATTCTACTTTTCTCATTATTAAATAATAATGTTTTGTCAAGGATTAATGAGAGAAATAATGAGAAGATTGAGAGACAATTTTTTTTTTTTTAGAGATCAATTGGAGAAAGTGGAAGGGAGAAAGAGATGAAACTCAAATGAAGAATTTGAAGAGATAGGAGAGAGTATTTATTAGTTTTTTAGAGTACTTAATTTAATCAATATTTTTTAGAAGTTAAAATAAGAACATTTTAGATATTATCTAAAAGTTGAAACTTCCAACTTGAAACATGACATATTAGAAGATTGACAATTTATTAACTTGTTGAAAATTTGTTTATGTAAAATATAATAATTTGTATATTTAATATTAACGTTGATATGAATTCATATATTAATAAATAATTTATATATTATTTAAAAATAATAATATTTTTTTAAAGAAACATTTCATTAATCAAACACAGTTACATATGGAGATACATTTGCATTGGGAAGTATTTCCCATTGATAATAACCATGGTGGAAATTGTGATAACCACAATATTGAGCTTCTATAAGCTAATGTTCTTTTAGCCAAAGCGTCGGCACAAAGAATTTTTATCCTAGGAATAAATTTGCACGTAAAGGACGTAAAAGGCTTGCACAAATTCTGTATTTGTACTATCCAATGGTAAACACCGGATGATGGTTCTTGTTCGCCTGTGATCATGTGCACTGCTATTAACGAGTCTGATGCAAGAATGATTTCTCCAACCTCAAATCTCTACACTAGTTCAAGACCGTGTAGTATGGCCTGCACCTCTGCAGCCAACGGAGGGAATACGGTATCAACGAATTTTGACATAGCTCCCAGCACCTTACCATTCTCTGCTGCCAGGAAGACCCCAAACCCCGATCCAACATCGTTAGGCCTCACTGCTGCATCCGTCCAGACCAGAATTGTAGAGCACCTTTTTGAGTCAATACCATGTGTTATTAGTGGAGAAAAAGGCCCAATTGTATCACCATAATTCTATGGGGCAACCAGATAAACGACCATTTTAAAATAGCTTTTTTGAAAAAAAGTCATTCGGGTTTGCAATCTGAGAAATGGCCAAAAGCTATTTTTAGTAACTTTGTTTGGGAACAAAGTGGACGAAAATACCCCTATCCAAATCTTAATTCAGAAAATAAAATAAACCAAATACACTATAAACAAGGGAGAGAATTTAGCTTTCTTACCGATTAATTCAACCAGCAAATCGATAACAGAAATTCAACCTAAATCAAATATAAATATGGCAACTAAAATTTAAAACAAGATATTTGAATTCAAATCAGAGAGAAAAAAAATAGGATGACTTAAATTTAAACACTGTATATTCGAAAAAAGTAAAGAACTTACTAGTTGCAACTAAGATTCAATAAAAATGAAGAACTACTTCGTTCATCTAAAATATATTTCAGGCACCAAATCAAAGAAGAAAAAATCAATTCACACATGCTGCTTGCAAAATAGAGATTCAGCTAAAATTTAAGATGAACACCTAAAACATCAAATCAGAATTAAAGTATAATCTGAAAACAATGAATAAACTGATACTCCAATTTCAAAGAAGACAAGGATTTTGTTGGATACGCGATGTATTTCCAGATTAAAGTATAATCAGGATTTTGTTGCATACGTGTTGTATTTCCAGATTCAGAATGGACAAAATCCATTACGATACTAAATTCATTGGTGGTGTTGTTGGATATGGAAAATAAGAGTCATGCAACATCTCTATCCTCACAAAGCCTAAGCACAGAGGGTTTACCAGAAATATTGATATACAAAGAGTGACAGTTAATTTTTCCATTATTCTAAGATGAAAGCTTACACTAGTTTTCAAAAGAAAGATAAAAAATTACATTAAAAAACAAAAAAAAAAATCAATGTGATTTTTAAAAAGTGAATACACTCATTCAAAACATACCTATGGTCGCCCCAACGGTGTTCGATCAACCTTGTTCGGAGGGATGATGAATAGAGAGAATTGATGTTGTAAAAATAATCTGGAAAACCAACAAACGAATATTTTTCGAAGGAACGATGAAGAGGGAGAACTTACGCAGTAAAAATCTTCTAGAAAACAAATTGCAGATGGAAGAGAGAGAGTTGATCTTGTAACTACTAGTTCCTTGATTCATGGAATGATATGTTACAAATTTATTTTTTAAAAAAAAATAATCAGATAATGCTGAACAAATATAAGAGAGATGTGGGACATGGTTGAAGGGTAAAAATGGTACTTTGTATCGCACGAAAATAGGTTGGAAAACCAGTTTGGTCATTTTTCATTAAAAAAATACGGTTTGGCCATTTTTCTAAACTACCCTGTAATTTCTGGCCATTTCTGAGGATTTCCCTAATTCTGTTGAGTCTCATTAGCATTTCCTTCAAGTGGATCCAATACCCGTCGGCCTGATATGTAGTGATGCCCAGTTCCAGAATCTTCATGGTGTAAGACTCGCCCCTCATGCATCCGAAAATCTTGTCAGTTATTTATGATCCAGTCACATCGAGTCCTCCAATCAGGAATTATCTTGCCATTCTTTATGTTATTCTTGTTAGTCTATGATAAAGGTCAAAAATATACCTATTTTACCCTTATATTTAGCTCATTTCTTGGTCAAATATTGAGTGTTTAGGTCAATTTTACTATTTCCAAGCTCAAAATATGTTAATTTGGTAAGTTGGGGTGTTGAGAGTCACTTTTGTTGAATTATGCTTAATTATGATTAAAAAGACTTGATTTGAAGCAAATTGACTTAGTTTGTTGTTGTGCAGAAAAATAGAGTTGAAGCTGGAATTCCCCAAAAATGCGACCGCATTTCTAGGAAGGCAAAATGGAAATGCGACTGCATTTCTGGAAAAACAGAGGTCGTTTCGAGTCGCACGCGGGTCGTTGTTGACGAGTCTTCTTCACACCTAACCGGTTGTTTTGACCCTGAAACTGACTGGGCAACCTTCCAGCACCTATTTCGCAGCTCCTCAACCAATTTCTACACTATATAAGCCCCGAGATTCAAAGTCAAATGCAAGCAGAACTCACTTGGAAGAAAAAGGTGGTGACAGTGCCCTGGCTCGATGCCAATGAGTAGAGATGCTCGAGGTCCTTCTTAGATGACCAAATTCTAACCCGAGAGAGAGTTAGACATCAAACCTTGTGGTTTGTAGAGAGTTTCACCCATTCCCATCTTGTAAAAGTGAGAGAGTGGAGTGTCTTACCGAACTCTAGAAGGATTGTGTAAACAAAAAACCCATAATATTTAGTTATCTCTTTTAATTCCAACTCTTGAATCTTTTCATTATCTTGTATTCTTTGCATCATTATTTCAATGGAAATTGTTCATTTTTTTTTTATCCCATCATGAGTAGCTAAATCCCGTTGAGGGGTTCAATGTGGTGAATTCCCTTAGGGTTTAATGGCTTGAAAGTGTTTAATTTGCTTAAGTAGGGTTTAATGCATGTCATTCTTTATTGAATATCATTCTGATCTTGCTAAGTTTAATTTGATCACTTAGACTTTGCATGCTATATGAGTTTGATCTCGAAAGGGACAAAGGATATTGGTTCTCATAAAGGTGATATAGGAGAAAAAGCTCGAAAGAGATTGTTCGGCGGTATAGGGCAAGCTACCTAAGGCACCCTATATCGACTATAGGGTTATAGGTTGCATTCGTGAATTATCTATGTCGGAGTCGAGTCCCAGAAATGGGCATAACGGTACTCTCTTAGCCTTCTTACGGTTTTTGGAAACAAGGGCCAAAAGGAAGTTAAATCTGACCCAATGCATTAAACACTCTTAAGTTGGATTTTGCATAAGTATGGTTGTTACTCTGGGGATGAATCCATGTTGAATACCTCGTTTGTTTATTGTTGTTATTCTTTATTAATTATTTGCATGTTTTAATTATCTTTTCGAAAACCCAATCAATCAACTTATCATTTTCTTTGGTTACCTTTTTCAAAAAGCAATCAATTGAGCAGTTTCTTCATCAGATCTGAATTTCCAATTTAGTCCTCGTGGGATCGATACCCTTGGAATACTTTCTAAGGTTTTTTTATTTCTATGTGCGACAGTGTATACTTGCACTTAAGTGTTGGTTGAATATTTCTTTCTTATTATTATCCATCTTATCTCACATTCCATCCATTCAGTTCACACGCTCACCCGTCCAGTTTGCCCAAAATGTTAGGCAAGCCTTTTCAAACTCATCATTTCTCAAATGTTTGGCCAGAAACATTACCCGGTCTTGAAAAAAGTTGTTGTGAGCTATGAGATGATTCATTCTTTCAAAAATTGTGTTGCAAATTCGCTTGGCTCGTTTGCACCCACAAAGTTCATGATCCACAATCTCATGAATTTAAAAAGCACAGTCTACGACCCGGATTTACATCAACACCTCTAATCCAAAGGCAACAATTTGTAGGCAAACAATCATGGAAAGCTCGCCAAATAAATAATTTAACTTTGGATGGAATTCTTAAATTCCACAATGTGGTCCACCACTCCTTTTGGATATTAGAGCTTGACAAGATATGTCCCATCTTCTGCATAATAGTTAATTTGTATCCACTTCTAATAGAATAATTACCCTTCCTCTCTTAATGCCAGAGCCACCTATCCTCCTCATTATTCGAAGTAATCGGGATGGTACTTATCATTTGTGCATCTTCAACGTGTACATACCGATGTAATTTGGGAATATCTCAATTGTCTGACGGCAATATAAAGTCTGAAACAAGAAGTTGGTCATTTGGGTGTAACCCTTGGTCTGCTAACAGCTTAAACAGACTCTCCTTTGGAATCCATGGGTCTTGGAAAAAATTAATGCTTTTTCCATTACCTACTCCTTTTTGCATGCCTGATAATACAAGTTGTCTAGCCCAAACAAAACCCTTCAAAAATACAGAACAATTTGATTTCGATGGAGCATCCAACAACGTACCCTGATGTGCATATCGGCCCTGTATTACTCTTGAAACTAACAGGCTTGGTTTGGTGAAAAGGCGCCAAACTTGCTTGGCTAATAAGGCTTTGTTAAAGCTCATTAAATCTCTGAAATTCAATCCACCCATATCTTTTGGTAAACAGAGCAATTCCCATTTTTCCGAATGAATTTTGTGTTTTACCTCTGTGGTACCCCACCAAAATCTAGCCATGCATTTGTGTAAATCGTCACAAAATTTCTGAGGCAGGCGAAAGCAACTCATAATAAAAGTTGGAATGGCTTGTGCCACACTTTTGATTAATACTTCTTTGCCCCCTACTGAAAACATATTACCTTTCCACCCTTGAAGAGTTCTCCAAACTCGTTGTTTAATTCGGTTAAAGCCATCACTTCATCACCTTGTGAATGTAGTTGGAACACCTAGATATCTGCCCAAATCAGATAAAACACAACGAAACTCCTCATTTACATTTGGAGAAAAACATAATGCTAATTTATTGAAATTGACAGTTTGTCCTGAAGCATTCTCATAAATGCTTAATAACCGTCGCAAAGAACATATGAGTAATGGGTGGGCAATGTCTACCAGGTTTTATTCCTGTAAGTCTATTTGTGAAGCTTGATCCTGAAATTAGTGCTGATAGAGCCTCATAACATAGTAGAAACAGATAGGGTGATAGTGGGTCACCTTGCCGCAAACCACGTTGGGGAATAATCTTAGCAGTTGGGACTGAAGGATTGGAATTCCCAATTCCGTTACAGCGGAAGCAATTGGACCGTTCGTAAATTAATTTTGTTCTACAAAAATACCAATACATTGGCAAAAGGTTAAGCGATGAGAAACATACCTTCGTTGACGACTCTGAATTCTTCAAGAACGCCTTTCTTGATTGCTCTGCAACAACGAAGAACACCACCATTTGATCTTCCCCGCTATAACTCTGAGATTAGGAACGTAGTTGTGGGACTACCTAATCTTGAATGGGAAAAACTCTCAGAGAGAAAATTCTCCCTAGAGTTCTTGAGTTGAGAGAATATGAGAGGGCCTTATGGTGGCCATATGTTGTGGTACCTAAACCCTAGGGTTAGTGTTCTATTTATAGGAGAAAGGCCATGAATAAAATATTCATTTAAAATCAATTATTTCCATAACTGATTTAATCTTTTCCATTAATCAATTCCATGACCAATCAATTCCATAATTGATTAATCTTTTCCATAAATGATTGATCACTTCCATAAGTGATTAATCATTTCCATAATTGATTAATTTCCAATTAATTAATTCTTTAATTAATTAATCACCAATTAAATATCATATATTTAATTTCAGACCTTCTATTAGTTAATTAATTAATTACCCAATTAAATATCATATATTTAATTTCAGGCCTTCAATTAATTAATTCTATAATATGAATCAAATTCATATTAAAATTTGAACTCCTTCAAATTCTCTTATATCCTATAAATTTAATATGAATCAAATTCATATTAATATTTGAACTTCTTCAAATATTTATTTCTCTCATAGACTATAGTTTAATTAAATCTCATTTAATTTAAACTAAATTGATTAATTAATTAATTCATAATTAATTAATTCATCTTCTAATTAAATACCCTATATTTAATTAGACATATATTTGAACTCTTTCAAATATATCAATCTCTCAATTTAATAAAGTTTAATCTCAAATTAGACTTTATATTTTAATGCATCATTATACATTATATTAATTTGTATATCATACAATTAACTTAATTCCCAATATGAATTTGAACTATTCAAATTCTCTCAAGATATATTTGTTTCTAATTACTCTTTACGAGCTAGCAGGGGGACCTAATGGACCTACAGATCAGAAGCTCCAATGATATGAGGTTAATAGATTAAACTCATTAATCAGGTTAACAAATATTCATTAACTGTGGGTCATTCCACTAAAGACCCACAGCTGAACTCTTCTCACTGTAGAACATTTCTGTGTCCATGGATGTAGACCTATACCGGTAAGTCAATCCTTCACGAGTGTTCGTAATCACGGCTGGGTCAAATTACCGTTTTACCCATGTGTTACATCTGTCTCCTTAAGTACCAGATGAACAACCTGTTTATGGTCCAACCATTAAACATAAAGTTCTTCTCGGGCCAGTGAGAGGACGGGATCCCTTTGTTCAAGTCTCGGAGTCACCTCTTAAGGGAACACTCATCTACTTCTCCTAGAAGTGGGAAGGAGTGAATTCTTTCTTGTGTTGTCATGTCCCCAGCCTCACACTCGGTCTTGTCCCCAAAAAGGAAGGCATATTGAGTCGGCGTATTGGCCACTCTCACCCATGCTAATCAAAGGACAATCCCTCATGAGAAGGAGTTCATGACACACTCAGGATTAAGACTGAGTTACCTAGGTCATCGTATTGAAACAGTAACCTAACTAGTTAACGGTGTTACATCTAGTGGTTTACTATTTCGTGGTCCGGTCTTATGCAAACTCATTGCATAGGATACCCCCGCTTGCATGTCTCCTACATGGACGCCTTGGATTAATACGTCTGTATCGAATACAAAGCGGGTCGTATCACATAGTGTTACCAGGATAAAGTACCCAGCCTTATCCTTTTACTATAGACCTTTTAGGTTGTTACTTGAACACCAATCCCCGTATGTCCCCACATACTAGTTCAAGTCACATGTAAACAACCTTGGATCTTAGTTTATTGGATTTGGGTCAAATTGTGCAATATTTAACAACAACACTTTATTGTAGAAACTCAATTACACTTTATTGAAACAAGTATACAATTTGTTTACATTCACTATCTATGAGTTTTAGGGCATAAAACCCAACAAACTCCCACTTGAACTAAAACTCTAGTTTAGTGGAATGTACAATAATCTATACAGCAGTGGGTGTATAAATATGTGTATAAAACATATACAATGTACAAATACAATAAACTAGGGCATCACTATACCCATTACATAATGGTATCACTATACCCATTACATTTCTCTCACTTGCCCTAGATTACATCTTTGTACATATCTCGTAGATCTAGACCTTCTAGATGACCCTCAAACACTTTAGCCGAGAGAGTCTTTGTAAATGAATCAGCAATATTTCATTCAATGTAATGTGTCTACTTGTCTTAGGTTGCAATGTTCTTTTGAATTTGCCACAACACCACTATATCACTATAAAGTGTGATGGGAAAGTTCACATTTGGAACACATTCCAAATCAATCAAGAACTTTCTGAGACAAACAGTCTCTATCGCTGCTTCACAAACAGCTAATTTTTCGGCCTATACGGTCAAGACTGTAACTATGTCATACTATAGCTCCATCGTAAAGAGTGACCACAAATACTGATGTAGATTTCCTCAAATCCTTATCAGTCTTAAAATCTGTGTTAGTGTATTCTGTAAGGATCAAATCCTTAGTCCCATACACGAGCATATAGTTCCTCGGTTCTCTTCGAATACTTGAGGATATTCTTAACGGTTTTCCAATGATTAAATCTTGGATTAGATTGATACTTACTGACAATCCCTACTGCATAGGGCATTCGTCTCATGCCCTCAACCTCTTGAGGTGTCTTAGGAAAACATTTTCTTAGACAAAAGAATTCCATGTCTGAAAGGTAGTGAACCCTTATTGGAATTCTACATCTTATATCTAACTAACATCTTGTAGATATAAGACACCTGAGGCAAGGCTAGCCTTTTGTTCTTACGGTTCCTAAACAATTTGGATCCCAAGAACAAACTCGGCTTCTCCAAAATTTCCATTTGGAATTGAGCTGCTAGCTCCTTTAATGTCAGTAAGATAACCTACATCATTCCCAATGATTAGGATATCAATCATATACAATACTAAGGGGGTGTTTGGGGCAAGGGTTTGGGTTTAGGAAGTGGGGAGTTGTGAAATAGGGTGAGTTGTGAAATCTGTGTGTTTAGGAAGTCTGTGTTTGGGGTGCTGATTTCTGAAGTCTGAGTTAGGAAGTCTGTGTTTGGGGTGCTGAGTTCTGAAGTCTGTGTTAGGAAGTCTGTGTTTGGGGTGCTGAGTTCTGAAGTCTGAGTTTCTAATTTTTTTAAAAAAAAAAAAATTATCAATGTTCTTACAATTGTTCTAAAATTAATAGTTTAAAATTCTCTTTCTTGTAGATTTGTGATTTTAACTCACAATTTTGAATATAAATCCAAATTCTAAAAAAGAAAAAAAATCATTTTCTCTTCTTCTATTTTTTTCCACAATTGTTACATTTCGTATATTTGTTCTAAACACAATTTTGAATTCTGAGTTTCTGATTTCGTTTTTTTTTATTTTTGTTCTCAATGTTAGACAATTCTTCTAAAATTAAGAAATCAAATTGTTGTTTCCATTAATCAAACTTTTAATTAACAAACAAAAACCTTTTCTATTATTCTTCAATTTTTTTTTCCACACTTGTTACCTTCGTGCAAATTTGTTCTAAACATTGATTTGAAGTTGGAGTTCATGATTTAGTTCTTTATTTTTTTTCAATGTTAGACAATTCTTCTAAAATGAAGAAATCAAATTGTTGCTTCCATTAATTATAAAATGAGGATTTTAACTCACGTTCGAAAAATATACCAAATTATTAAGAAATTAAAGCACATGCATGTTGTTTGCGTTGAAAATGAGATATGGGAATGAGAATATGAAAGAGAAATAGAGAAATAAGCATAGACGTTATAATATTACCAGAATAAAATAGTCTCCAATCCTTGGTTCATAGTACCCAAACAAAAACGATTGTTCTTTCCATAATACTTTCCTGCAAGTGATTCATTATGCTCAACCCTCTTCAAAAAATTACGATGGGGTTGAATATATTACATATAAACAAAAGGTTGTCAAAAGTCAGATAAGAAACATAGATCAATAATTACAGACAAAAAATATTTGGAAGCAAAGTCTTTGTATATCCACGATTCGAGCTGAATAAAGTGGAATGATTGATCACTGGCGCACGTTCAATAAATTGCGTAGGAATTGAAGTCTCAGTGGAGGTGGGACGGACAGTACCGTGTTGGTCATCTTGGTGTCCGGAAAGAGAATCATCATGAGGGCCACTCGCTCATCATCTGTCAGCTCGGACTGGCCTAGGAGCATCTCTGTCACTTGATCGCATCGCGTAAACTCCTTCGCATCCTGAGAGTCTGGCCAGTCAGCTATTTTTGTGAACTGAGTGGCCTGCATTTCAACAGACTGTCTCATTATCTCCAATGCCTCTACTTCAAACGACCCCCTCCTCCTCTTTCGTCCCTGTGATGTACCGGCTGTGCTGGGCCTACTGGTGGGTGTGATAGGAACTTCCTCAGAGTCGGGCTCGGTGCCGACATTAAACAGTGGTGGCGCTGGGACATAATATTCTGGTGATCCTCCCATATTGATGTCGCCCTCTTCGTCCACATGGTGGCTCTCGGCTTGTTCAACCGGGACGGAAGACCCAGCCCCAGTTGCTCTATCCTTGCCGAACACGAAGGCCAGATCCTCATAGTGAGGGAATGGCTTGTTCAAGAGTCCTTTAGGAGCCGAGTGAGACTGCATATTAATCAGTGGATATTAGCGTACATAGTATGATATTATTGTATCTGTGAATGAACAATGGCATTACCTTTACCCACGCGTCGAATACTTCTTTCTCAGCTTCAACACACTTATACTCCTCATTCCACCCAAAACCACTGCATCCTGGTCCCAACATCTCAGAGATCACTCCGTACTGGCGTTTAATAGCTCGTACCTTGCAATCTATCGTTGAGGTGGACTCGACAGTGCAAGGGGGATTTTTTTCCCTCAGCATTCGTTGTAGTCGAGTTAAATAGCCAGGACGGAACGTTCCATTGTCTCCCCTCCAACCACCCTCATGTACCAATTGAACGAGGCACTCAACTAACTTTGCCTCCTCGAATCTAGTCCATTTGTGTTTCGCCTGTTTTTCTACACCTGCCATAGTTCTACATGCATACAGTAGTTTATTATTACAGTTCATTTGTTTGTATTCATATCAGTTATTGTCACAATGTCATGATGGCATAATGCATGAATCGAGTGTTTGCAAATATTTTTTGTACTTCAAAAATAAAAAATAACTGAGGAAAACAAACATTCATAAAGTAAGGACGTTAATAACATAACACAAGTGGTTCAATATACAATACAACCATAAGTTTATTGGAACAAAAAAACACTTCTCTACATAGTTCAGTGAGCTTGTCCCCACTCGGTGAACATTCGGGTAGCCATGTCATCCCGCTTTTGAGTCCATTCGTTTGAGGTTTGAATGAAAGTTATATTATCCCCATCTAATGGCACTGGCTCGGACCCAACGATATCAACTTCGTCTGATCCTATGTCTGGTCCCATCTCCCGAGTGATAAGGTTGTGAAGTAAACAACATGACGTGATGATACGACATTGAGTCCGAACAGGGTAGTACGATCTCCCCCGAAGAATTGCCCATCGTCCTTTCAGTGCACCAAATGCTCGCTCAATAACGTTCCGTGCAGAAGAATGCTTCATGTTAAAAAATTCCCTTGGTGTTGTCGGTGCATTACCTCCCCCACGCCACTCAGACAAGTGGTATCGCTCCCCTCTGTACGGTGCCAGGAACCCCTCTGCGTTTGGGTACCCGGCATCACACAAGTAGTAATGCCCTGTTAAGAACATACAGTTAGATTCTAAATGAGGCAACACTATTCCAAAATGATCGTGACATTTGGTTTTCTTACCCTTGGGAACAGTAAGTCCATTAAGCCGTGATATTGCATCCCTAAGTACACGGGAATCGGCAGCGGACCCTTCCCATCCTGGCATGACGAAAATGAATTCACCTTTGGGGGATACAACACCCAGCACATTCGTTGCAATCTCGCCCTTTCGTGTCCTATACCTCGGTCGATCAGCGACACTAACGTTCACTTTGATGTATGTCCCGTCCAACGCTCCCAAACAATTCTGTTTTGAGTTTAAAAATTTGGTGTGAGGACATACAACATTGTAATAACTACACGCATTCTACTCATGAACATGATCCATACCTCAAACCATTTCCATCTCCCATCTCTGCACGAACTCGTTATCGATTCTGGCTTCTTAAGAAGGACCTCATGTAATCGCAGTACTGCGCTTAGGGTTGCGTTGAAATGCCTAGAAACCGTCTCCCCCGACCTTGCAAATTGCCTTCTAACCACCCGATTCTTAACATCGTGAGCAACGATGTGCAAAAACATCGCGACCATCTCTTCGACGTCTATAATTTCCGTACCTACCAAACCTGCCGTCGTCCTAAGCATACTACATAGGATGGAAAAACATCTTCTATCCATCCTCGTGCTCTCCCGACAACACAGGTCACTTTCATGGATTAAACGAAAGCAAGCTAGTTGCCTTATTTGATGTCTAATGTAGGGAGATTGGTTTTCTATCCTACGATGGTCGTTCATGAAGAAGTTTATGAGCATGAATAGTTGTCGTTGGGAGTCTGCCATTATTGACAGGATAGAACACAGCTCACGGGGGCTTAGAAAATCCATGAACACAAGATTGATTGATCCTGGACCAGGATATGTAACATACGTTAATTTATAGTTTCTTGTTCATACAAGAGACATGGTTATAGCATAATACCCTAACCTATTAAAGTTAAGAAACGATGATGTACATTAAAATCATTCCAATCATGAACCCTATCAACACCCGACTAATATTATGCCATCTTCCTACAGGACCAGATCTCATTTGAGGGAGTGTACGACACACTTGTGGCTCATTGGAGTCTGGTTGGCAAGTAGTCGCCATTACATAATGCCTAAATGCATACTCTGCTTCCGCGAAAGTTCCATATGACTTGTGTAGCGCTCCACTAAATTGGTTCACTTGTTTGTGGCATTCAACCCACGAGGTGTAAATCCCTGGGTTGCGACCAACAAACACCACATAGAATTTTGGTTTCCCCATAATCCTAATAGTGAAAATATAAGAAGTCAAACAATGTCCTATCGTCCGAAAGATTAGGGTTTCATGTATTTAGGGTTTTGAGTAGGTTAGGGTTTAGGGTTTCCTCTTTTTAAAGTGTATGATTTCATGTGATTAGGGTTTAGGGTTTGGATTGGGCTCTACAATTTTGAGGTTAGGTTGTTTTTGGTTATTAGGGTTTAGATTTTCATTGGACTTTAAAAATTTGGGCTTAATGTGTTTTTGTGTTTTAGGGTTAGGGATTGGGCTATCCGATTCAGGGTTTGGACTTAAAGTTTGGATTCTTATTTTTTGTTTTTCACCTAATGTCAAAATCTCATTTTCCATAATAACAAAATTCTCACATTATCACATCCTTATTCAAACTCTCTAAAATTAGATTCTTGAGCTTTCTAAAATTATACTCATCATTAAATTGATATTAAAATTTTCACTTCGCATATAAAAGCCACATCCCATTTTATGTTTTTCAAAATAAACACCCAATTTTGAAAATTTTATTTTTTACTAATCAACTATTTATTCAAAGTTACTGGAAAATGTGTTTGTTTTGTTCCCCTTTTTTTTTATGGTGTTGGTTTTTTTTTTTAAACACATTGAACAAGCTTTTTTTTTTTGAAGTACACTAATCAACTATTTTTTGTTCAAAACATTTTTTAGAATCGCTATTACAAATTTAAACTAATAACATTATTTTTATTAATTTGCAACTAATCTTGAAAATTTTAAGAGTAAATCGACCAAAGCAATCAAATATAATGGAACCTAACAGAAAACTTACTTTGATTTTTCAAAATCATATTCACACTAATATAAGTTTATTATTATTATTTTTATTTTTATTTTTATTTTTGAAATTGGCTCATCCAAATTTCTATGCATTATTTTGTTAATAATTTGAAAGCATAAAATATTATGTAAATTTAATATTTCAAAACATAATTCATAAATTCCATATTTGATAAAAAGAACTAAACAAGTTATGAAAATTACGTTGTTCACATGAATAAAGAAGCATAGTATATCCAACTATATACATGAATGTTCCATCAAATATTTCATATCAAAGTATGTGCAAACTATATACATGAATGTCAAATATTCAACCAACAGCACAATCACACAGGGACGAAAGTTATACAAGGATGAAAAAAAAAATAGTCCCCAATTGTATTAAAAAAATTAAGTTTACATACACAATGTCCTAACAATGAAACCAAGAACGAACCTCTTGGAAAACGATTATATTGTCGGACCATGTGCCAAAGAAACAGAATGGACATGGTGGTTAAAATGGGATAGAAATAAAACCAAGCAACAAAAAACGGAAAGTATGTAAAGAGGTTTTGAAGCTTACCGTTAAAGAAACTATGTGTAGACCTAGGAGGGCACCAACAGCTGGAGATGGGAGCACGTAGTTCACTGCCCTAAATAAAACAACACAAAGAAAGCATAAGGAAAAGGAAGAACAATAAGAAACTATTGTACATAGAAGAAATAAGCTTGATGATAGTGACTCACCAAATGGGTGTGGAGTACAAGGAAGTGGATATCTTTGCTCAAGAGTGTAATGAAGAACTCAGGTGGTATAAATAGAAAAGTGAAACACAGTGGTTGATAGGAGGGAGTAGATTGCATTTAATATAATAAATGCACAATCTACTCAAACACTCAAACGTTTTTCAAATTCACTTCATAAATGGGGTAGTTGGATTGATTATATATATATATAGACAGTGCATCTATTCCAATTCGGTTCATAAATGGAGTTCAGAAAGTGAGCAGACAAATAAATGTGCGTAGATATTTCAAGCATAGTGCAAAATAGACAAATAATTTTTTTCCTCCAAATTTTGCAGCTTGGATGCTCAAAGTGGATAAAGATCAGAAGCAATAAGCAACTAAGAAATAATAAATTGAATTGATATTAAAAAGAAGAACAAGAAATTGTTACTATGAAAAACATACAAACAACAGGAAGTAGTAACATAGAGAATACAGAAAAATAATGAAACTTTTTTCATAGAATAAAGAATATCATCAAATCCACCATGGAAAAAGAGGGGGAAATCAAGTTGAACATACTTGGATATAATAAAGAATATCATCAATTAGCACAGAATGACCGACCCAATCGGGGGTTCGGAAAAAATACAATGAGCAACTCTGAAAAAAAAAAAAACAGTACACACAACATATGAAGAATCAGTAACAACTTTTAGCACAGACCCATAACAACCAAATTAGAAAAATGGCCAAAAAGATCGAAAAAAAGGAAAATATAAACCGTTGCCTGTGTTTGGTTGGTATGAAAATAGCTTAGATAAAGTAAACACGTTGAAACAAGAAAAATGGCCAAAAAGAGGGTCCAAATGATAGAAAAAAAGATCAAATTAGAAAAATGGCCAAAAAGATCGAAAAAAGGCAGGAGACAGCCATAAAAGAGGGGTGGAAAAAATCAAAAATTTAAAAAATTGGATAATATAGAACCAAGAGACAGAAATGAGAACGAAGAACAAATAAAACTTGACAGAACAAAAAAACCATCACAGAGATGATAAGGAACCAGTAAAAAAAATGCACGAGACATATCAAAATACGTAAAAATTGGAACAAGGAGGGCAAAAATTATGCTTGCTTTACATCGAACATCCAATCAGATGCAGAAAATTTGGGAAGTCTGAACATCCAAACACGGGTTTTGGAAAATGGCCGCCCAAACGCAGACTTCAACGGGCTTACAAACACGGGCTTCCAACATTGGCGGCCCAAACACGCCCTAAGTAAGCTACTAAACTATTGATGATTACTTGTAAACACAAGACTCATTAATGTTCTGATTAAAGTCAAAAGATTTGGTCTCTATATCAAATCTTATATTTCAAGATCGAAATGCTTAGGTTAATCCATGAATGGATCACTTAAGCTTGCAAACCCTTTTGCCTTCGATCTTGCTGTATGAACCCTTCTGGTCAAGACCTTTAATGTCTCGTTTTCTCTTGTAAATCCACTTGTAACTAATAGGTGTTACCCATCAAACAGATCTACAAGATCTGATAGCAAGCATAGCTAGCTATGTTTCCCTAATTAATTAAGCTAGTCTTTTATATTTAATTGGCCAAAATTATGCATTTTATGTTCTTTTTGTAGGAATCATGTTTCGGAGTTAAATCGAGAATTTGGAGCTAAATACATGTTCGGGACATGAAAACTGGCTAAAGAACGGAAAAGATTCAACCAAGAAGAAGTCAAAAGAGAGCCATCCGTAGGCCAGCGTCGGGACGCTGCTCTTGGAGCGTCTCGACGCTGCCTTTCCTTTTCTGAATTGGGCGGCAACAGAGACAGCGTCGAGACGCTATCTCCTTAGCGTCGAGACGCTGTGACAGCGTCGCGACGCTACCCGCAGATTTTCTATAAATTCCTCTTTTCAGCTACGGATTTAAAAGCCCAATTGGTTAGATTTTAGCCCTAATTTCGACTAGAGACCTTTTGTGGGAGCTAAAGGCAAGGCCAAGGAGCAGGAATCAAGCGAGAAGACGTGGAGATCGTGACGGGGACGTGCGGTGTCGACGGATTCGAGTTTTCCTTTCTCTTTCCCTTAACTTTTGTAGTTTTTATGGCTTTTCTTTCAATTAGTGTTTGTAGTTTAAAGACTATGAATTGCTAGTTGTTTGTCTTAGGGATTGATGTAGTTGTTTAAGTTTGTTGGATTAATTTTTGGTATGAATGTGCTTTTATTCTATGCATGCAATTTTGTGTTTAATGCTTTCAATTACTTGATCACTAATTGAATGATTTAAGTGTTGAATCTAACTCGGGAGAGAGGATTTGGCCTAAGACTTACTTTATTTAATTGCATGACTAAAGTAGAAATTCTAAGTTTGTGACGGGATTTGGAATATTTTTAGAAGCATAACAAGGATCGAACCGAATAATGCCTTGCATGTTAATGAACTTAGATAGGGATATCAAGTTAGTTTATATGCATGAGAATCAATTATACTCGGGAGAGGTAATCGTGTTAAAAGCTTCCTTGGCTTGTAGAATAATTGCACGGTCAATTCATTCCTATTAATCAATCCTCATTCTTAATCAATGAAATCAATTCCCTAAGAATCTTTCCATTTGAGTCTCCACTTTTATTTTATGCTTTTTGTCTTAGCTTTAGATTTATCTTTATCATTGAGTTTTGCTCCCTAAATAAAATTGAACAAAAGTATTCGCGATACTTAATTTGCTAGAAAACCAATCCAGAGGACGACACTCGTTTTACACGAAAAACACTATATTATTACTTGACCCGTACACTTGCGGTAAGCAAATTGCACATCAAGATCCCAGATGGAAGTGAAATACAAAATACTTCATTTCCAGGTCCAAGACTTTAATCCATTGGTCCTTGTCAACATCATTCTTTTTCTTTCTAAAAGATAATGAACTCACTATGCCATCATCAGGTATGATGACCTAGGCTTCAAACAAGCCCATGTAACGTTCAGGTTATCAAACAACTCTCCCACTACATTGAGGCAATCTCAACTATAGAGATGGATGTGACTGACTAGATGCACTGATCCATCAACAACTTATGTTGAACAGCCAACCTCATCAACAACTCTTGTGGATGTTACTGTAGCTTCATTAGTTAACTTACTTAAATCGACTTTACTCTTGTGGTTTATGATTTTTGATGTGAACTTCTTCTGAGAATTTAGCACTTGTCGATACAAATTCTTTATTCTCTTATGAATTGAAGAAGTACCCACTTCTCGTTTCCTTTGGAGTTGCCTACTACGGTATGCAATGCAGTCAACACTGCATGATCTCAAAACGAACCAGACAATTGAGCATAGCTTAACATGGAATGAACCATATCCAATAGGGTTCTATTTCTCCTAAATGAGATTTAGGGTGTGATCCCATGTACTATCAAATAGTTCTGGAATCTCAAATCCCTATACTCAACACTTTGATCAGATCGAAGTGTTTTTATTATCTCACCTAACAAGTTTTCAACTTCAGTCCTAAGCCCCTTCGAATATCTCAAGAGCTATAGACTTAAGTTGCATTAGGTAAAGATACCCATACCTTTGAATAATCATCCAAAAGAGATGAAATATCCATGCCCTCCCACTGCTTTAACATATTGAACCACAAGGATCCAAATGTACAAGCTCCAAGGGCTCTTTGGCTCTTAGATCTTTTCCAGTAAAAGATCTATCAGTCATATTGCCCACAAGGCATGACTTACAAGATAGTAGAGAGTCATCTTCTAACTTGCTTAGAAGTTCACTCTTGACCAATCTCCCAATCAAATTGAGATTAATATGGTCTACCTTAGAACCAAAGAAAGGTATTTTCCTTTAGGAGAAATCATTTGCCTCTTTTCACATTGAGTAGTAGCAGTCTTAAACAACCCAGTGTTCATGACTGCTTTACTCTTGATTAGTCTTAAAACATTTAGGTTACTTTCCAGTAAAGCTAAACAAATGTCAACTCCCTTTCTTGAAACAAAACTGCGTTAGCAGAGAAAGGTAAAGAGTAACATTGTTCCAGCAAATAAGACACAGAAATCAAATTTCTTTTGATCTTAGGAATTAC
Source organism: Luffa acutangula (assembly GCA_036850905.1). NCBI lineage: Eukaryota > Viridiplantae > Streptophyta > Magnoliopsida > Cucurbitales > Cucurbitaceae > Luffa > Luffa acutangula. The sequence goes on along the minus strand of CM072088.1, from coordinate 19,956,507 downwards.
ATACACATTATCTAATAATATGTATTTTCTCCCACTGAGAAAAATAACTTAATGTTCCCCACTGATATAGCTAAAATAACTTCTCTAATTCTAACTTTGAGAGTTATTACACAAGCAGCAAGCTCTTGCCAAGAACTTATTCTTTTAAAAGAAGAACACACGTGATTTGTGGCCCTTGAATCAAGTATTCAGGGAGAATCACTATTCTTCACTAATCACGTTTTCAAGATAGGTAAATGAAAATTACGGTCTTGAACAAGTTCTCTTTTTGCTAAGCAGAGTTCTATGTCATATTCACCAAGAACAATTCTTAATGAATTAAACATATGGGGCATGAGGACATTCCTCAGTTAAGAATAATCCTAGACTTATTTACCACAATTTGTCGTTTAAGCTTGTTGTATTACCGTTATTTATAAAATGACGTAAGACAATACATAAAATTATTATATTATTGCTGAAGTAACAAATTACTTGTATTATTAATTGCACTAACCCATTACAAATAATCCAATCAAATTATGCAAAAACAAATAAGCAATCAAAGAAACCCTATAAAACTATTGATTTAGTTTTTGCAACGATACTTCAAAGGTTTAGAACAACAGCCACCGAAGGGTGGTCAGCTACTCCTCCTCTAAATCGAGACAATCTCAACCAAATTCCAACACCAGAATAACTCATATTTCGTTAGCGTTTAGTTACCGTTGTTCGGTCAAGGATTAGTTAACACATTTAACTCATTCCCGTAAGTGCAACCCTCCCACTTTCAGATCTCAGAGGCACGCACCAACAGGCTACCGAAGGGAAAGACAACTGTTGGTAATTAGCCTAAGAGTTCCTATCCTATTCAGGAGTTCACGATGTTCCGAATCCTATGATCAGGGCCTCCGAAGGGAAGGTTGCGCCAGGACAACCTGCAGGCGGATCATAGGACTCTCACGGTGGGAACTAGGGGTGGAGATCGAGGGATACGTTGACACGTGTCCCGATCCCACTTACTCTAGACATTTTTCACATTCACCCTGATATTGACCCATGCAAACACTTTCCGAAGGGAGGCCGCTCCTAAGGCGACTCGAAGCCGAGCATGAACCTCACGTTGTTAATATAGGGACGTAGGAGCAAAACTTGATTTAAATCTCGTTTTGTAATTTTCCTCCCATTGAAAATGTCCTAAGGTTAATTTAGGGTTGTTTAACTTAGATAAAATTCGGCTAAGTAAATCTATCTAAGTCTGATCCTATTATAACAATTATGGAAAGGATTCAACCGCAACGTTTTAGGTGAATTAAACTTCTTTTAATAAACCCAACATTGCAAGTCAACATTACTATGGTTAATTCAACTCAAGTTTCGGGTCAGTTCCCAGGTAGAAGGTGTTCCGTAAACCGTCAACTTAAATACCCCCAACCTTAGACAGAACTTCACCAAGAGAGTTCCCTTATAACCACAGTAATGTAAGGTCTTTACTCTAAAGATCTAGGTGCATTAAACACTTTTAACAAACCTAGTGACATTGCATGCTAACATTTAACTATGATTAATTCAACTCCGGTATTCCGGGTCAGTTCCCAGGTAGGAGGTGTTCCGTAAACCGTCAGCTTAAATACCTCCAGCCTTAGACAGAACTTAACCGGTGGAGTTCCCTTATAATCATAGTAATGTTTTTCCTACTTAGTCAATTAAAACTAATTTTAATTCTAAGTAAGAATAATTCTAATCCTATTAGAAATATGATCTTAGGTCTAATTAATTTTAAACATTTTAAAATTAATTCATTTATCCTAAGATCCTATGTTTGCATGCAATTCTTTGTTATAGGTTGACGGTTTCTATTCATTAATTTTATAACTATTATAAATTTTAATGAATTAACCCTATAACATGCTATTATGGTGAATAAATTAACAATCAAATTCTAATTAAAAACCATACAATAGCATACATGACATACAATAATATAACAATTATATTAATCTAAGGTAATGTCATGCTCAATGCAATTTAATTTTCTTTTTAATTAATCTAACTCTTAAATTAATTATACAAGAAAATTAAAATTAAGCATTATCATTTTCATACATTAACATAACATTTATATTAATATATCATGAAATTAAAAGCATGTTAATTACTTATAAAAATATAACTCTTATATTTTTAAACTAAAGTAATTTCATGCTCAATTCAAATTAATTTTCTTCAATTAATCTAACTCTTAAATTAATAACCCAAGAAAATTAAAACAAGCATTCACATTTTCATACATTAACATAACACTTTATATTAATAGCTCATGAAAATAAATAAGCATATAAGTTACTTTCATTAATTCTTTTCAAAAAAAATTACTTTCATAAATATAACTCTTTATATTTTTACTAAAGTAATTTCATGCTCAATGTTTCTCAATTTTCATCCATTTAATCATAACAATTAATATTAAATACTCATGAAAATAAGCATTGATATTTTATTTCCATCCATAATATAACTAATTATATTAATACTCATGAAAATAAACCTAAGCATGCATGCTCCATTAATATAATATAACACTTTATATTTATCTAATTAATGTCATGCATCATGCTTTTTCAATTTCATATATTTAATATAACAATTATACTAAATAACTCATGAAATTTAAATTCATGCATAATTATCATATATTATAACATTTATAACATAAAATTGCATGAATCATGCTTAACCTATGGTGGGATTTTAAGCTATATGACATCCATAAAGCAATTAAATAGCTAAGTAGACGGGTTTTGGCATCCTAGGACAAAATACAATAGAAAAATTACACTAATTAATCTAAATATGTCCAATCTAGCCGTGAATCGCCTCAAACCAGCCTTGAAACGGGTCTGAATCGCACGAACCGGCCCCAAACAGTACAAAATCGGGTCAAAACCCCTCAGACCGGTCAAAACCATGCGTGAACCGGTCAATTTTCTAAGCAATCAATCCAAACCGTCCGAACCGGCTAAGAACCGGTCAAATCTCGCTGAACCGCGCCGAAATGCTCGAACCGGACCGCTCTCACCCGCAACATTTTAAGGTAAAGATAATAAACGCAGTCAAAAGAGTCTAAATAATGTTGGTGCTCCAGTGGTTGATCAGTCAAGCTGTGCTTGCCTTCTTCTGACCATGCTCGAGTTCGAGCCCAACGGACGTTAAAACCTTTTTTTTTTTTTTAAATCTGATTACGACTCTATTTTTCCAGTTTTTCGCTTCTTCCAGCTTCCGTTTTCTTCGTTTTTTGCCCCAAATTCTTCAGTTCTTCATGGAATTTCACCAAAAACAATTGACACGGACTTACAGACTCGATTGCAATTAAAATACCCAACACAAAAGGTCCTTACATTGATCAAATCAATTAAAAATTGCAAATCTATATGCCAAAACCTTAAAGCATCTACTAGCAAAATTTCATACATCAAATGCATAAACTAATCCCACCAACAACCAATGCAAATTTTAAAATACCCAACACATAATTGATTAATTTCCAATTAATTAATTCTTTAATTAATTAATCACCAATTAAATATCATATATTTAATTTCAGACCTTCTATTAGTTAATTAATTAATTACCCAATTAAATATCATATATTTAATTTCAGGCCTTCAATTAATTAATTCTATAATATGAATCAAATTCATATTAAAATTTGAACTCCTTCAAATTCTCTTATATCCTATAAATTTAATATGAATCAAATTCATATTAATATTTGAACTTCTTCAAATATTTATTTCTCTCATAGACTATAGTTTAATTAAATCTCATTTAATTTAAACTAAATTGATTAATTAATTAATTCGTAATTAATTAATTCATCTTCTAATTAAATACCCTATATTTAATTAGACATATATTTGAACTCTTTCAAATATATCAATCTCTCAATTTAATAAAGTTTAATCTCAAATTAGACTTTATATTTTAATGCATCATTATACATTATATTAATTTGTATATCATACAATTAACTTAATTCCCAATATGAATTTGAACTATTCAAATTCTCTCAAGATATATTTGTTCCTAATTACTCTTTACGAGCTAGCAGAGGGACCTAATGGACCTACAGATCAGAAGCTCCAATGATATGAGGTTAACTGATTAAACTCATTAATCAAGTTAACCAATATTCATTAACTGTGGGTCATTCCACTAAAAACCCACAGCTGAACTCTTCTCACTGTAGAACATTTCTGTGTCCATGGATGTAGACCTATGTCGGTAAGTCAATCCTTCACAAGTGTTCGTAACCACGGCTGGGTCAAATTACCGTTTTACCCCTGTGTTACATCTGTCTCCTTAAGTACCAGCGCTCATCTAATGAACAACCTGTTTATGGTCCAACCATTAAATAGAAAGTCCCTCTCGGGCCAGTGAGAGGGCGGGATCCCTTTGTTCAAGTCCTGAAGTCACCACTTAAGGGAACACTCATCTACTTCTCCTAGAAGTGGGAAGGAGTGAATTTCATCTTGTGTTGTCATGTCCACAGCCTCCCACTCGGTCTTGTCCCCAAAAAGGAAGTCATATTGAGTCGGGGTATTGGCCACTCTCACCCATGCTAATCAAAGGACAATCCCTCATGAGAAGGAGTTCATGACACACTCAGGATTAAGACTGAGTTACCTAGGTCATCGTATTGAAACAGTAACCTAACTAGTTAACGGTGTTACATCTAGTGGTTTACTATTCCGTGGTCCGGTCTTATGCAAACTCATTGCATAGGATACCCCCGCTTGCATGTCTCCTACATGGACGCCTTGGATTAATACGTCTGTATCGAATACAAAGCGGGTCGTATCACATAGTGTTACCAGGATAAGGTACCCAACCTTATCCTTTTACTGTAGACCTTTTAGGTTGTTACTTGAACATCAATCCCCGTATGTCCCCACATACTAGTTCAAGTCACATGTAAACAACCTTGGATCTTAGTTTATTGGATTTGGGTCAAATTGTGCAATATTTAACAACAACACTTTATTGTAGAAACTCAATTACACTTTATTGAAACAAGTATACAATTTGTTTACATTCACTATCTACGAGTTTTAGGGCATAAAACCCAACAGGGACACCATTTATTAAAATGGAAAACTCAAGAGTTGTAACACAGTCCATTATCAATTCTACCCATATAGGAGTGAAACCCATTTTTAGCATGATCTCTTTTAAAAATCTCCATTCCACTCTATTATATGCCTTGCTCATAACCACCCACCCCTGCCTTCATGTTTTCTATTTTTAATTGAATGAAGGCATTCATGGCCAATTATAATATTATCAAAAATGGAACGTCCTGGTACAAATGCAGATTGGTTCTCAGAAATAATATCATGCAATATCCATTTCATCCTGTTCACTAGCACTTTAGCTACTATTTTGTAAGAGACATTACACCAACTGGTGTGCCTATAATCAGCAACTTCTTGGGTTGTTGAATTTTAGGAATCAATACAATGTAAGTTTTATTCCACTCCCGTACAGATCGCTTACAATTAAGAATATCCAAAATATTGTAGATGGTGGTTTCACTTACCTCAGACTAATATCTCTGATAAAATAGATGATAGCATGCATAAATGCTACTATTTTACCCTTAAATTTAGTGGTTTTTGTTGTGCTTTAATGTCTTTTTATTGTGAAAAATCTATTAATTGATTATTTTTGTCCCTAGGAGTTTTATTGGAATTTTGGAGAAAAAGAGGAAAAAGAAGCCCAAATAATGAAGATTTGATCTTGAAGATTCATGGTGGGTCAAATGGAAGGAGTCCAAGACCCTAAATGGAAGAGAACAGGGTCAAAGAATGGAAGAATAAGCCCAAAATCAAGTTAAGACGCGTTCTGGAATTTTCCAGCCGAAGGCCAGAGTCGAAACGTTGTCCCTTAGCGTCTCGACGCTGGGTATCTTGGAGAACAAGCACCTTGCGTCACAGCGTCGCGACGCTGTGACGTCAGCACCGCGACGCTGTCTGCCCTGAAGGTCTATATAAAGCACGGCTTTTCCCCCATTTTTATCATCAAGCAATACATTCCTCTAGTCTTTTAAAGGCTCTTTGAGCCATCTTTGAGGGTCGGGTTGAGAGGAGAGCAAAATTCTTATTTTGGGCATTTTTTGGAGTGCTCGGGACCTTGTTTCGAGGAGGATCCAAGGCGCAAGCAAGGGGTTCTTCGACGGTTCATCTCCTAACTCTTTTATTTGTTCATTTATCGTTTTACATCATGTATAGACAGGAAATTTTGGCACTTAGTATACATGTATAGCTAAATCCTGACTTACGAGTCTTGAACGAAAGAATATAGTTTAATGTTATTTTGATTGCCTATCTGTGTCCATTTTACTGATTATTTGTGTGGGTGTTCGTAATGCTCTATAGATTCTGGCCAAATTTATAGTGATTAGATACTTAGTGGAAACTCGACGAAGAGAAACTAAGTCAGGTCATAACCCACTCAACTAGGCTTAACTGCTCGAATGACGCAGCGAGAGTAGTTGGTTAGGCTTAGAGATCGATAATGAATCAGGACTCATTAATTAACTCATTTAATAGAGCTAAGGACACTTAGGTTATTAAAATGAGTTAGTTATAATTAGGGGAAACCAACAGGAGAACCTATGTAATTAACGGAGATTCAAAATCTATAATTAGTCAGACACAAGATTAGGTAATTAAAATAACTAATAAGCTATATTTTGGATTTCAAGACCCCCCTCTCATTCGACTCAATCATCCTCTTTGCCAATTTGCTTAATCGGTTTGTTTCATTGCTTTGTTTAAATTTCAATTGCATCTTTCATCATGCTTAGGTCCCTAAATAATAATCAATCTTAGTATTTTTAGTGTTTAGTTTATTATCTTGTCTGAGTGCACTTCTCCCTGTGGAATCGATACTCGGTACTCTTATCGTTTTATATTACTTGTGGCAATCGTTCGCTTGCAGATAGGTACATCGCCCAACAATAGAGCAGGGAAACCATCTGGTCCTAGAGCTTTTGAGGGGTGCATCTGTTTAATGGCTCTGACCACTTCACACCTAGTAAACTCATGTAACAATTGTTCATTCATGCTTGAAGTTACTTTAGGTGTCACATCCTACAACACAGAAACTATTGATTCCTCATGTGGATCAGTTGACATAAAAATAGAAGAGAAATATTGGACAAAAGTATTTTCAACTAGATTTTTGTCTGTAATCCACTACTTATCTGGCCCCATCACTCATGTAATCTCGTTGCGCCTTGTCCTCATATTGGCTCTTTTATGAAACCACCTTGTATTTTGATCATCCCATTTTAACCAGTTCTCTTTAGATCGTTGTTTCCAGTAAATTTCCTCACTTTCAAGCAACTTGTCTAACTCTTGCTCTACCTGAGTGATCGACCTGAAATCCCAAGGGGGCGGTTTGTTATATAATTCTTGGAGCAAATCTCTTGTTCGGTTAATTTCTCTTCGAAGATTATGAATAGCACCTTTACCCCATCTCAGTAAACATGACCTGCATTGGTTTAAGCAGATTTCCAGCCTCTATGTACCACTTGATCCATTACTCAACTGATTGAAGCCTGATTCTGAAATTATACCTTTACACTCCGGCTATTGTGTCCACTTCTCCTCAAAAAGAAATACTTTTCTAGCTTTTCTCAAACTGTCTTGACCAACACACTGAGGTACGTGATCAAGTAGTATTGGCCTATGATGCAACCTTCCCCAATCAAGATGCATAACTTTTCTTTCTAGAAACTCCTGGCAAAAAGCTTCATTTGCAAAGAAACGATCTAGCCATTCATTAATTTGTGAGTGTTGATCCTACCGATTGGACCACATAAACATGCCACCCTAGAAGTCTAAATCTTGTAGGCCACAGTCGTCTAATACGCTACGAAATTGATCCAAATGTGAAGCTCTGACTGGTAACCCTCTTATCTTATCTTCAAGCAAACGAGTAGCGTTAAAGTCCCCACTAATTACCCGTGCTGAATCATCCGAATTATGTAGGCATCTTAGCAATTCCCATGTATGAAATCGTTGGGATTGATTTGGGTGTCCATAAATTCCTGAGAACCTCCACAATATAGCATTCCACTTGATTAATGCATCTATGAGATAAGATGGGAAAGGAATTGAAACTTCCATCTCTTCTTTCCACAAAAGGCATAACCCACCACTACATCCAAAGCTATTTACAACAAAACAACCCGAATAATTCAAAGATGACTTTATTTTAATAAAAGCACTTGCATTCCCATTACACTTGGTTTTCGAAAAAAAAAAAAGTAAATGGGGATTATGTTGACACAGACCGTCACAAATAGTCCAGAATGTCTTAGGATTCCCCAACCCACGGACATTCCAACATAATGTTTTCATGGTTCTCGGTGGGACTAAGATTCAGCCTCCACCGATTTGTCATTTGAATAATTCAAACAGTCGTCTTCATTTATAGCTCTTTTCTTTGAACCTCCAGTGAGGCCCACTCCAGCTCTTTTCTTTGAAAGATCCATGTCAGCATTACCAGATGGTCCAGTAGCTGAAGAACGTGCTCTACGCTTTCAGACTTTGACATTCGGATTCTGCAATACCACTGGTTCCGGCCCCACTTGCTGCCCATTGGATTCATGTGTGTTGATAACTTGATTCAGGTCTGGCCCAACTTGATGGAAGTGGGAAAAAGTCTGGGCCTTTGATGTACTTTTAAGTTGTGAGCCCAATTGGAAATGGTCAACATTTTGCGTGCCTTTATCGTCTTTCACCTCCATAGCCACGTGGGTCTTTCAGTCGGTTACAGGAATAGCTGAGAAACTAAATTTTGGCCCCTGATTTTTTGGGGATTTAAATTCCAATATTTTCGTAATCGCCTGCATATCCGAAGATTCATTAATGACAAAATCATATTCCAAGTGTTTTTTTACCTTAGTTGCAGCCTCCATCGTTGCGCTAATTTGGCCATCATTAATTGCGATATTATTCTCCATTAATGGTGGCATCTGAGGTTCGATCATTGTCGCTGGCAAGATATCCATCAATTTGGCCTCAGAAACCGCTGTCAGGGAAGTAGTTTCGATGTCGTCAACAATCATATTCTGCACAGACATGCCCGCGCCCCCTAAATTCGTACTCATATTTTTGTGCTTAGATAATGGACTGTTGCTCGCTGATCGGTACATCATCGTGGTTCTGCCTGAATATTGCATCCAGGGCCCATATTCATGCTTTGGAGACACTGAGAACACTTCATTGAGATACTGACTGCAGCTTTTGAAGTTGTGGCCAATAACACCACAGAAAGAACATATCTCAGGAAGTTTCTCATACCTAATTGGAGTCCAACAACTCCCCAATCCCCCACCCAGAATTACCTTGATTCCATGTTGGAACAGCTTCGTTATGTCAAGTCGTACCCGAACACGAAGGCTCTCCCGCCATCCATATCCTCTGTTACCTTTATCATACTCTTCAAAGCTCCCAATCGCATTTCCCAGGCGCTCAGCCATAGACAAATTATAGAGATCCATCGGAAGCTCGCAAAAATGAACCCAAAAAGTCACGAATCGGAACTCCATGGTTGATGGTTTTGTTGGGTTTTATGCCCTAAAACTCGTAGATAGTAAATGAAACAAATTAATCGATCTCAATAAAGCGTTATTTGAGTAATTCAATAATTTGGTTATTGAATAATCGAGTTTGCATTAATAAACCCTAACTCCAATAAACTAAGATCCAAGGTTGTTTAAATGAAACTTTGACTAGTATGTGGGGACATACGGGGATCAGTGTCCAAGTAACAACCTAAAAGGTCTATAGTATAGGGATAAGGTTGGGTACCTTATCCTGGTGACACTATGTGATACGGCCCACCTTGTATTCGATACAGATGCAATGATCCAAAGCATCCATGTAGGAGACATGTGGGTGGGGGTATCCTATGCAATGAGTTTTCATAAGACTGAATCGCGAAATAGTAACCACTAGATGTAACGTCGTTAACTAATTTAGGTTTCTATTTCAATAGGATGACCTAGGTAACCCAATCTCAATCCTGAGTCTGTTATGAACCCCTTTCAGTAGGGATTGTCCTTAGATTTGTATGGGTGAGAGTGGCCAATTCGCCGACTCAATAAGCCTACCATTTTAGGGGAAAGACTGAATGGGGGTTGGGAACATAACATTACAAGATGGAATTCACTCCTTCCCCTATTGGGGTAAGTAGATATGTGTTCCCTTAAGGGCTGATTCCAGGGCTTGAACAAAGGCGTGTCGTCCTCTCCTAGCCCGAGAGGAACTCTTGTTTAGTGGTTGGATCCTAAACAACTTGTTCATTAGAGGAATCAGTAGTACTTAAGGAACTAGAGGTAACCCAGGGGTAAAACGGTAATTTGACCCAGTTGGTGTTACGAACACACGTGAAGGATTGAATTACTGCTTGGTTGATATCCGTGGACACAAAAATATTCTACAGTGAGAAGAGTGCAATTGTGGTTCTTTAGTGGAGTGACCCATAGTTAACGAATGTTGACTAAACTTGGTTAATGAGTTTGGCCAATTAGTCTCGTATCGTTGGAGCTTCTGATCTGTAGGTCCATTAGGTCCCATTGGTAGCTCGTAAAAGAGACTTGAGGCAATTAAGTATAAATTGTAAATTGAAAGTGTTCAATTTATTTGGGGAATTGTATAATGTATATTGATGCATTATAATATAAAGTTTATGAAACTTTATAATATAATTTTTGAATTAATTTCAAAAATTAATTCTTGAGGGAAAATATTTCAAAGAGTTCAAATAAATTTAATATGAATTGGATTCATATTAATTTTAATTTTAATAAAGTCTCTAAGATTAAATATATGATATTTAATTGGGTAAATTAATTAATTATGAAATTAATTATTTATTTATTAAAATTAGAGACCTTTTCCTATTAGGAAAGAAAATATTTGAAAGAGTTCAAATAAATTCAATATGAATTGGATTCATATTAATTTTAATTTCTGTTATTTGTGCATTCCCTGGTGTACATACGTGGCCTCTGTGTATAGGTTGAGAATCCTTTCCCGTTAGCCTTCTTCCAAAGGAGGGTTAGCAACTCACCAAGATTTTTCAAGATCAATGTTCGTGGTCTCATAGAAACTGCATCAATGTCTTGATTGGTTGCATCCAAATGTTTCCTCCACAAACTAAACTTAAGAATATAGAAAACACAATATTCAAAATGAATGGCATAGAAAGATAACATGAAAACAATATAACTTATTTAGAAAATAAGACTAGGAAAGAAAGAGGTAGGAGGAAAAAAAAGTTGTCAAATACTATCGATTTAACCAGGCAAGCTCCAAGTATTTTAGAACTTTTTAAAAAGTCAACTTTTACACATTTAAAACTTAACGATAAAATTATTTTTTAAATGTTTTTAGAGATCAAAACATTATTAATGAAACTTTTTAAAGTTTAAGAGTATTATTGAAACAAATTACAAAGTCCAGAAAAGGATAACCATCCTCTTTCCCCACGTGTTTTGCACTTACATAATTATATAAATATGAATAATGCAAATGAAAACTATTGTAACACATTAACAGAAAGTAACAATTTAATCATGGAACCTTATTTAACAATTTAACTCTTATATTTTCAAAATTATAACAATTTAATCTCTAAGCTGAACTTGTATATAACACTTTAATCTTCGTACTTTAAAATGTATAACACTATAATTTATATCATGAAAATTTTCATCAAAATTAAGTGTCCATTTTTATTACATAAAGACTTGGCCTAGGTAGTTTATACACATTTAGTCCCTAAATCAATTTATCAACCTACATATGTTAAAATAATAATAAATAAATAAAAATTAAAATCTCATCAATATTTTCACATGGACTAAATAATGCAAATTTTAATATGAAGGAGCTACATCATAACATACCAGATTAAATTGTTACATACTTGAAAGTAGGCTAAATTGTTAAAAAAAAATTAAAAAAAATACAGGAATTAAATTGTTAGGAACTAGAGGGGCTAAATTGTTACTTCCCTCAAGGACCAAAAGTTTCTTTAACCAAGATTTAATGGTTATTTCACATATATCTAAACCTGGTAGGATGAAATTTCAATCCTGCAAATTTCATATTGTAAGGTACAACTACAAGTGATTCAAAATTCAAGAACACACGAAAGATGGGACTTGATAATACTTGAGAAACACATGCTCTGCTGTTTTCAATCAAATTATGCACCTAAAAAATGTAAAGATAACTCCCAAGAGACAAATCTCGATGGCTAAGACCCACGATTCTCTGAGTAACACCTACTCAAAGGTCACTCATTCAAATCTTCGAGTGAACTTAATACGAAAAAACCATTGATGACTCCAGAATCTGAGCCTTGGGGCAGGTGTGGACTTTTACTTCTAAAAAACTTGTAACAATAAATTACAAGTCACAAGTAATACATTATGCTCTCACCCCTTGAATTGCCATTCTCTGCGGCACATGGGGCAATGAGCCTGAGAAGTCTGTGAATTCACCCATTTTAAGATGCAATGAAGATGGAAAGCATGGTTGCATGCACCCCAAACTGCATTTAAAGAAAAACTGAATAAGAAACATTTTAAGGTAATCAGATAACTAATCCAAATATGGTTAACAAGCTGGAATCTACTATCACATGACGCAACCTTCATTTGCTTTTTAATTAGAAAACTAATTAGATGGTAGTTCAAGCTCACCTGCATGAATATATACATATATATATCTAATCCTTAAGCAACACGAATCAACTGAGCTAAACTGTGAGTTGCAATGATTGATAACAGGAGAAAAACCAAGAAGAAATATGAAAACAAGGCTAGTTGACTCACTCAATGGGCAATCATCTCCGGGGAGTTTGCAATCAGGGCAACAACCATCAAAGGCCATCCTACAGATTCCACACGTTTCATCTTGAGCATTCCAAGTCCATGATGCAACAGCATGCCACCTATAGGTTATGTAAGGGATGAAATTAGCCTAGGATGAGTACACGGTTAATTATACTGGAGAGAAAAAAATATAAGAAAAGAAAAGTGGGAACGTACTCTTTTTGGGCCCCGAACATATGTTTGCAGAGGCCATCTGAGTCAAGGAAAATCTAATTGCATATACAGTTGATTTAAAGATACCATTTCTAATGTGTTGACAGCCAACAAAACTATCATTACTAACATGGACATAATTGGATGGTCTTACTATATTTGAGAGCCAAATATGTCAAGGAGAATACAGAAAATTCCTCTTAGTAGCAATAATAAAAAGATCTAAATTACAAAAGAGAGTAATAGAGTAGCACCAAGTAAAATATTCAAAGTGACTGATCTCCCAAGTTGCAAATTTTCCATGAAAGATTTTGCGGCTTTTTCCTAGCCAAGTTTCCCATGAAACGCCTTTTGACTGAATATTTCCAAAAAAATAAAAATAAAAAAAAATCCTTGTCTTGCTTTTTAAGGGAGTGACCCAAAAGGAGCTGCTCAATGGCATGAGTTGTGGATGAGGGCTATTTGCCAATCTTTGAGGTTGGCAAGGCCAAGCCCACTGCCAACTTTGCGATTAGAAATTTCGTTCCTAAAAACAAGATCACTGCCATTCTCAAAATCCTCAATAGCCCAGAGGAATCCCTCGTCCATCATTCAATCGTTGTAGCAGCTGTGCTTGACAACTGAAAGATGGAAATGAAATAAGCTGGGCTGGGAGGGTAGACAAGACAGATTGAATAAAAGCTAGCCAATCCCTCTTGGAAATAAACAGCAGTTCTCATCTATTCAATCTTCTAGAGATTCTTTCTATCACTGCATTCCAAAAAGAGAAGGAATAGGGATTATCTCCAACAGGCATTCCAAGATTATCAAAGGGGAGGCTTCCAACCAAGCAGAATCTAGCTTAGTGAACAATTTCATTGTGGTTGATATGATATGCCAGATAGAGTGGTTTTGCTTAAACTAGATACCATACCAACAACAGCCTTTTCAAATAATTCCATTATGCCAGAGATTTCCTTTTTCAGCGATGCCTGAGATCTCCCAAAGTTCACCATTTCCATAATCACAAAAAATCAAGATATCGGCAAAATAGAGGTGAAAAATAGGAATGTTAATACGAGCAATCGCAACATATTATTGCAACCATTTGGCTGAATGAAACTGAGGGCCTTGTTTTGTAAACCTTTCCTTTACAACATTTTCTTCTTTCAATCCAAAATTGGGGCTTTATACCATGTCCAACCTTTTAGGATTATAAAAGGATTAAGACTAACATTGAATTGTTAATCATATCCATGTTGAAACACTATATTCTACCTTCAAGCATGAAAAGACATGGATTTTTTTTTTTTTTTGACAACAATGAAAAGACATGAATTGAGTAATTAATCAAGGGGCACAAAAACATATGAAAACATAATTACCCATTTTTCCTCTGAGATCAGAAATATTGTTGCCTATCAATTAGGAATAAGGTACAACAGAGTCAACCAATATAGCAGCAGAAATTTAGAGAATGGACTGGAAAACAGATATACAATGGATACGCAAAATTTTTACTTTCATCTCCACCTCCAAGGAAATCAATACCTATCATCAAGAAATGTATTCGTTAATTGAAAATGTCAGGCATGAAGTAAATATCATTTACACAATTTTGACTAAATAAGTCCATTAAGTGGAAAATTGGTTTCAACCTCAAGAAACTAACTGAAAACAGTACAAGGGAAACAGCATAGCATAAGCTCATAGTGTCATTATGTTACCTAAACTTCTCATGTACCACTTAACAGAGAAAAATCGTTCTTAATTTTATTTTTGGGTGTAAAGATTAAAAAGGCATTTGTTGAACTCATTGATACAAGGATCACATTGTAGATAGCAACAGTAAAATAAAAGTTGCAAAAAGGCAAAAAAAAGAAAGGAAAAGAAGAAGAAGAAACTAAAGGGAACCATGCAAGACAAGAAAACAACGTGTTAACGGGAATTTTTAGCAACATAATGTATTATACCCGCTTTAACATAATGTATTGTGCCAGCTTTAAGTTTCACAATTGTTCTATAATTTGCAAGTGACCAGCTCTATGATAGAATTCCTTGCTATTATGGTAAGATGTTCGAATTATTCAGGAAGGGTACAATACTTTGAAATTGACTACAGAAACCATAATCAACCACCAACTTGAACGATAAATTCCAAGTTCAAGCTTCCAGAAAGAACAAAAACAAACAAAACCAAACAAAATGAAGAAGAAAAGGTGCTACTATAGCCCTGAAGGTCATCAGATAAACCAGAAGCCAAAACAGTAACACATGAATGATCAATCTTAAGTCTATAGGACAAAACAGAAAAGTTTTAACACAAGACATTCATCAACATCTCATTACTTAAATCGATACTTGCATTATAAAGGCAGATTATACCGTAGAATGAGAGCATAAAATTCCAACACGAACTCGAAAATACTTACGATCCCAAATCTTTTTTAAGTCCTAATTCGAGTTGTTGAGAAGAAATACACAAATGGAGTCTGGGAGAATATCGGAAACAATAGAGTAGAAACCAGTCCAGACTATTAGGAGGGAGGCAACCTATGAAGCACAGACACGCTAAAATGGAGGGAGGATCTGTCGGACACGCAATTTTGTGTGTCCTATTTTTTTTTTTTTTCGAACACGCTGGGACACAGTCAGATACGCTCACGGACACGCCTTCTTCAAATTTTTAAATGTTGGGCCGCTGAAATTGAAGCCCAATTGCTGGCGGGCTGCTACTTAATTAAGAAAAGGAAAATAGAAATAGAAAACGCACGTTTTGCTCCAGACGACTACAGTGTTTTAAAAGGCGCGCCCAGGCGCGCGCCTAGGCGCAAGGCGCAGTGAGGAAGGCGCGGCCAAGGCGCGCGCCTTCCTCGAAGCCCCCGAGGCGCGCGCCTTAGGCGCCTCTGGGGCTTCACATTTTTATACATGTTTTAAATTTTTTTAAGCCAAAATTTCAGTTTCGAAGCCCCCGAGGCGCGCGCCTTCCTCGAAGCCCCCGAGGCGCGCGTCTTAGACCCCCGTACTTGTCGTTCGGAGTGTCAAATATCATATTCAAGGCATATATTTTTTGTGGAGTATTGACATCATCATACTTGGTCGTTTGGAGTGTCAGAAGGCATATTAACAATACTAAACTCACTATTTTTTGTGGAGTATTGACATTTGACTCTATGTTGGAAGACTAATATTTGAACCTTATTTATCTTTTATCTATTTTTCTTAGTTAAAAAATTCATTACTTGCCATGAAAGTGTTTTATATACATGTATATATTTTTGTAAATTTTTTTTCTATATGGTGCGCCTTACATAATAAAGCCCGCGCCTTTTCATGCGCCTTGCGCCTAGGCTCCAGGAGGCCATTGCGCCTTAGTGCGCCTTGAGCCTTTTAAAACACTGGACGGCTAGGGTTTGTTTAAATTTTTCCATCTTTTCCTTTTGGTTTCATGACTTCTCCACGAAATCAACCTTTCTTCTTCACGAAAACAGCAGGACCATTTCTTCCATTCTTCACTTCTTCTTCACGAATTCTGGCGTCTTCTCTCTTGTCAACGCCGGCGCCATCACCGGCCATCTTCACCACCGTTGCCAACTCCATTTTCCGGCAACGCAAAGTATATTTTTCTTTTCTCTCTCTCTCTCTCTTTTTCCTTTCAGTTTCAAGTTTTCAACTTTACCTTACATTTTAGTTTCAAGATTAGATTATTATTCAATTAAGTTAAATTACAATTATTTTTTTATTAGGATGTCATCTTCTAGCCATTGTCAATCATCAAATCCCCTCTAATATTGAAGATGATTCAACAAAACCCTTAGGCAATATGTGACTAAAATTCAAAAATTGAGTGGTGGGGGTGGAAATTTTTCATGGCAATGCAATTTTTGTCATGTCACAAAGAAGAGCTCGTACACAAGAGTTGGGGCTCATTTGTTGAAGATAGGTAGTCAATGAATTGGCGTATGTCTAAAGGTAGCCTAAAGATATTGCTGAAATGAAAAAATTGGAAGATGAGGCCAAAACTCGAATGGAAAGAAAGGCTCCAAAAAATGTTCCTTTACCACCTACGCCTTCAGTGATAAATATTGGTGGTGTTAATGTTAGTAATTCCCCTATTACAAGTGAGCAAAAGAAAAGAAAAGGTAGTGGACCTAGTGGTAGTATAAGTGCACTTGAAAAATCATTCAACAAGACATCACGAGACCAATTACATGCACTTATTGCTCGAATGTTTTACTCTGCTGGCTTGCCTTTTCATTTAGCAAGGAATCCACATATTATAGGTGCCTTTACCTATGCTGCAAACCATATGTTGAGTGGATATGTGCCTCCAGGATATAACTTGTTGAGGACAAGTCTTCTCCAGCAAGAGAAAGCAAATATTGAAAGATTATTGACTCCGATTAGAAATGAATAGCGTACAAAGGGAGTGAGTATTGTGAGTGATGGATGGAGTGACTTACAAAGAAGACCTTTGATTAATTTCATGGCAATTTCTGATGGCAAACCAATGTTTCTTAAGTCAGTGGATTGTTCTGATGGAATCAAAGATAAGTATTTCATAGCAAATTTGATGAAGGAAGTGATAAAGGAAGTTGGTCATGAAAATGTGATTCAAGTGATAACAGAAAATGCTCCTAATTAGGGGTGATCATCGGTCGGTTGGCGTCGGTTTTAGGCTCAAACCGACGCCGACCACCGACATGTCGGTTTCCGGCGGTCGGTTCTTGTCGGTTTGAGAATTGTTGGTTACGTCGACCGACCGATCACCTCCACGGTCGTTCGGTTATGGTCGGTTGCAAGATTCCGACGAAGTGGAGAAGAAGATTAAAAAAAAGAAGGAAAAAGAAAGAAGGAAAAAATGGAGAAGAATGCTTGATTTCAAGAACCCAAAAAAGTAAAAGAAGAAAAAATAGAAGAAGAGGAAAGTAGAACACAGAAAAGAAATCAAGAAGATGAAAGAAAAAACGAAGAAATGAAAACAAAAGAAAAAGAAAGAAGAAAATATGAAGAAGAGAAAGAAATGAAAGAAGAAACACAGAGAACAAAAGAAGAAAAAAAATGAGGAGAAGAAATGAAAAGAGAGAGGGAAAAAGGAAAAAGATGAAGAGAGGAGAAATAATCGTTCCTTCAGATTTGAGAGATTAAAAAAAAATTAAATTAATTTTTTTTATTAATAATACCTTGGGAAGACCATCGACCATCAACGATGGTCTTCCCAAGACTCAAGTCTTGTCTTGGTCTTCCCAAGACAAGACTGAATAATGTTGGCTGCAGTGCAGCCAGCGTACACGCAACACAATAGTTTATTTCTTTTTTTTTTTAAGTTCGGTCAGTTCAATCAGTTCTCGCCGTTTTTGGCGAGCCGACCGACCGACAAGTCGGTTTTACTTTCCGACCGAAATTCTAAGAAAACCGACCGACCGACGTCGATTCAGTCGGTCGGCTCGGTTTTTCGGCTTTTCTTGCTCACCCCTACTCCTAATTGCAAAGGTGCAGGGCAAATTATTGAAGCACAATTTCCAAGGATTATATGGACACCTTGTTAGTGCATACTCTGAATCTTGCCTTGAAGATCATATGTGCTGCCAAGAATGTTGAGAATAATCAACTAGTATATGGGGAATGTAGTTGGATATCTAATATTGCTGGTGATGTCATGGTAGTGAAAAATTTTACTATGAATCATTCCATGAGGCTTGCCATGTTTAATGAATTTGTATCTCTTAAATTGCTTTCTATGGCTGAAACACGTTTTGCATCTGTCATCATTATGTTGAAGAGGTTTAAACTTATTAAGGGTGGTTTACAAGCTATGGTCATCGGTGAGGAATGGGCAAATTATAGAGAAGATGATGTGGGAAAGGCGAGACATGTACAGGAGTTGGTGCTTGATGACCTATGGTGGGACAAGATTGATTATATTATTTCCTTCACTTCACCTATATATGACATGATTAGGGCTTGTGATACAGACACACCTTGTCTACATTTGGTGTATGATATGTGGGATACAATGATTGAAAAGGTGAAGTCAGCCATTTATAGACATGAAGGATTGCAACCAAGTGAACAATCTTCTTTCTACAATGTGGTGCATAACATTCTCATTGATTGTTGGAACAAGAATAATACTCCACTTCATTGTTTAGCACATTCTTTGAATCCATGGTACTCAATTTCTAACAAATCTTCATTCAAAATGTTATAGTTATAGTTTACTTTTTTTTAATAAGAGTTTAATACTTTTTTAAAACTTATATTTAGGTACTATAGTTGATAGCTCAATTTATTGAGCTATATTTTATATTATTTTAGTGTTAGTCTTGAGGATTATTTGGCCAATTTTATGTGTATTTGGTTTAATTTTGTAGGAATCAAGCTTTTGGACAGAATTTGATGTTTGTGATGAATACTGCTGATTTGGGAGCGAAAGAATTAATTTTATTGAAGAAATGAACAAAGGAAGTCAAGGTTCAAGGTCCCCATCCAACAAGGTAGCGTTGAGACGCTATCTTTGGGGCGTCTCAACGTTGGCCCCTTCAGTAGAATTCGTGCAATTGAGGCAGCGTCGAGACTCTGCGACACTTTCTTGAATTATTAGGGCGTACATTGCGACAGCGTCGAGACACTGTCCTTAGCGTCGCGACGCTGTCACGGCAGATTGTCAAGTATAAATGCAAAATGATGCTTCTGATTTTGGTATATTGGCTAGTATTATACGTGTGGGGCTTTCGATTTGCATCATTTCGTTGATTTTTGTTAGCTTTTGGGAACTGTTTAGAGTTTGTGAGGCTGATTTGTTGTTGTTTTATGCTCTGTTGTTGCTGATTTTGATTGAGAATATCTATATTTGTGGGGGACGGGTAAGCATCGTGGTGAAGTTTGGTTGTTGAATTATTTGTTTGTGGCGGACGGGCTATTCTTGTAGTTGGGTGGTTGTGTTGATTGATTGGAGGCTGTGTTTAGTTTATACCTTGTATCTAGCCCCTTTCCCATAGAAATCATGAACAAAAGCCGCTTCTTCCTTTTCCTCCACTCCCTTTGATCATCATAGGTTTATTAGTAGCGATGCTGAACAACTTTTTGAAACCTATGTCGATCGTAGGAATATTATCCCTGAGAGAGGCCTAAGCCCTGACCCTGAGGTACAGTCCAATCTAGTCCATAACATTACTGAGCGGGGTTGGGGTAGTTTTGTTCGCCATCCCGAGGTTGGGGTAGCATCCATAGTTAGAGAATTTTATGCTAATATGGTAGAAGGGTCTTCTTCGTTCGTTCGTGGGCACTATGTTCCCTTTGACTCCCAGACCATAAACAGTTTTTATAACCTACCCAACTTCGATAGGGATGGCTATAGCACCTATATTAGTGACCACGTAGACGTTAATGAGATCATTCAGGTACTATGTCGGCCAGACGCAGAGTGGGTTCTCAATGGGAATGAGGTAGTGCGTTTTAGGACTACAGACCGCCACGTAGATCATTGGGCCTAACGCAGTTTCCTCTGTGCCAAGTTGATGCCGGTGGCGCACCTGAGTAACGTCACCAAGACGCGGGCCACCCTTCTCTTTGCTATAGCTACTAGTCGCTCTATTGACGTCGGCAAGGTGATTGTTCAGTCCTTGCGCCATATTCGCCGGCATAGCACGACTGTGGGGCTTGGGCATCTTTGATCACTACCCTCTATTAAGTTGTTGGAGTCGTGTGGGACTCCCAAGAGGAGTTGATCCACCCCGGGGCGATTATCAACAAGAACTTCATCACCAGATACCGAGTGACTGGACCACAGGGTGCACAGCCCGCTCTTCCCATACCTGAGCAGCCAGAGCATCCAAATCAGCCTGAGCAGCCCGATCATGAGCAGGAGGTCCCACCTCCCACAGTCGAGGAGCAGATGCGACTTGCCATGCAGCATCTTGCGACAGATCAGCAGCGCATTTTCCTAGATTTCCAACGCCAGCAGCATCGGGAGTGGTGCCACTTTATGTACAGTACGCAGTTGTAGACTTATTCTATTCAATATCAGATCGCAGCCCACACTGGACAGCCTTTGCCGCCACCTTCATCGTCGTAAGTCACCCGAGGACGAAGAAGATTTGATGCTATGGGCGACGATGTTGAAACAACTTCATAGTGTATGGGTAAACCAAATCAATCGTGTTCGATTTATGGGTGACGATGTTGAAACAACTTAAGGTCCAAAACCACACAAGTCAATGTCGAACTCGCGAGGGTTTGATGCTACCACATGCATGGGTTGCCAAATTTGAAAGGAGTTCGCCAAAGGAAGAAGAAACCAAAGAAGAGTGGTTGAATCGTGGGTCGACGCACAATGTCGTCGAAAAAATCGCACCACTCGTGGGCGCGCCACTGCAGCTCGTGGGTTGGTCATCAAACAAACTCCCACCACTGCTAGTCACCGATGGAGAAGAAAGCTTGCGACTGGAACACACGTGAGGCAAAGAGGATGGGGTCGACGACCCTTCACGAGGGAGAAGGAAGGAGAGGAAGAATGAGAGGGCTTCTTTTCATTTTTCTTGTTTTTAATTCACTTCAATTAGAAATTGCCCATTAAATGGGAGGAACTTAGTGCTTTCTTAATTCCAAACTTAAAAACTCAATTTGAACCCCAAGATCCCGTTTAATAACCATTTGGTTTTTTTTGTTTGATTTTTTAAAATTAAGCTTGAAAACACTACTTCCACCTTAAGTTTCTTGGTTTTGTCATCTACCTCCTTCCATATTTTCAAAACCAAGTCGAAGTTTTGAAAACAAAACAAAAAAAAAGATAAATAAAAGTAGTTTTCAAAAACTTGTTTTTGTTTTTGGAATTTGGCTAGGAATTCAAATGTGTGCTTAACAAAGATGAAAACCATTACAAGGAAGTTGGGAGAAAAAAAGTTTAATTTTCAAAAACCAAATGGTTATCAAACAGACCTAACAAAATTTGGGAAGACCTAATTGAAAATGGATTTGAATTTGAAGATAAGAGGTCTCAAATTAAATTCCAAACTTTAAGAATTAAAGATCTAATAAAAATCTCTTTTCCTTATTTCCAAGAAATTTAATTTACCAAACTTAGAACTAAACTGCATTCTAATTTTCTAAATTAGAATTTTAGGGAATAGATCCAAGTAATTTAGAAAGATAGTCAAACTTTGGAAGTGAGGTGTTACAATAAGGGGCTTATGACAACAAAGTTAGATATGAGTAAAGCATGTGACAAGGTTGAGTGGCTTTTCCTTCGTCAAATAATTTTTTCTTTTTTTTTTGTTTTTTCTCTTTTTTTTTTTTTTTTTTTTTGATAAGAAACAATTTCATTGATAGCATGAAATTACAGGAAGGGGGAAACCCCATGAGAAGGATTACAAAAGACCTCGCTATAGTGATGGAAGAAGGTGAGCATTTACACCAGTAAACAACCAAATTAACAATAACATCAAAAAATCTGTGGTAGGTTAGCTCCTTTTCTTGGAGAATCTTCCAATTTCTTTCTTGCCAAGTGCTCCAACAGAAATCTTAAATAAAATTGTCCCAGAGAGTTTTTTGTCATCTTTGATGAGATGTCCGCCAAGGGTGAAGTACAGCAGTTGTCTTGGGTCCTTTGTGAGGACCATTAACCACCTGGATAATGTTACGATTGGGTTCTAATCCATCGTGGATTTCACTAGTGATGGATTGTATAACTACCATAAGCTTTTCAATGGTGATTAACGATAAAGCGAAAGGGTTTTTCCATCCAAAGTGTGGGTTACGACATGGAGATCCGTTGTCCCCTTATTTCTTTTGTGTGCAAAAAATCTATCTAGCCTTCTAGTGCACAACAAAACAGGGAAATAAGCAAGATGTCAAACAACCTCAAGGTATCCAAGTATTTCACATTAGTTTTCTGCTTATAACAGTCTACTATTTTTGTGGTGCATCCATTCCAAAATTTATTCAATTAGAAGAATTTTGCACAATTGCAAAAAAGCCTCAGGTAAATGTGTGAATATTTCTAAATCTACAATCCTCTTTAGTCCAAATGTTTTGAAAGATGTGAAGACTAGTATAGGTCAACTGATGGATATGCAAGTGGTTTCTCACTTGGAAAAATATTTGGGCTTTCCTTCACGTTTCTCCAAAAACAAGCATAGAGAATTCAATTTTCTGAAGGAAAAGGTGCAGAAAGCTATAGTTGGTTGGGAGGGAGAGTTTATTCCAATTGGGGGAAAGGAGACTCCTATGAAGGCGATTGCTCAATCCATTCCAACATATGTGATGTCTTGTGTTAGACTTCCAAAATCCTTTTGTGTGAACTTGACTAAAGATTTTGGTGGGGTTCCTCGAAAATAAGTTGAAGATCCATTGGATGAGATGGGAGAAATTATGTATCCCAAGGGAGAATGGGGTTTTGGTTTTAGAAGTCTTGAAGGCTTTAACCAATCTATTATTGTTTAATAGGTTTGGAGACTATTATAACACCCTTCAAGGCTGAGAAGCTTCAACAAGCATTTCTTATTCATATACAAAATTCGATATGTTCAACTCAACCTCCATTTCATATGCTGCAAATTAGTCCAAGCGAGGACAATGCTGTAAAGGTCAACATTTGCAAGATTGACGTTGCATCAACCTTTACTCCTTTGTTATTTTAAGTCATCAACGTTTGCTTGTAATTTTTGAACTTTTGGACTTCCAAAATATGGTTTCAAAGTTAAAATTCAATTGTGGGGAGTTACTAAGTAGGTCAATTATGGTCATTAATACTTTGTAGGTTTTATTTTGAGAACGGAAGGATCGGAGGTTTCATTCACATAAAGGCTAAAAAAAGCCACATCCAAGCCATGTAAAATTCAGATTTTGATGAATGAAATTTGATCTCTCAAGTTAGAGACTTTTTCTTAGAAACCCCTTTTCCAGTTCTAAGATTTCTTGCAATTCTTGTGATAGATTGCATTTTGATCCATTCAATCCAGCCTTGATCACGTTTGATTGTGAAATGACTCAATCTAGAACAAGATTTCCAATTTTGCTTCTAGATCTTTGATCATAAGAGGTAATCAATTTCTAGCCTTTTCTCTTGGTTGATTCTAATTTGTTTAAGGTGGTGTTAATTTCTTTGATTCAAGGGTTCTTGCTCCACAAAAGCTTGGATCTTTGGGCTGAGAATTAGGATTGTCTTATCAAGAACTACTACAATGGGGGCTGAGAGAATGGATTGGTAATGGGGAGGATACCCTTTGTCTTTAATTCCCATGGCTGCCAAGAGAAACCTCCTTAAGAATCATAACCCACCCACAACAGATAGGAAGAGAAATGAAAGTGTCTGAGCTAATTGACGAAAGCGGAAACTGGAACGGCTTGAAACTTAAAAGAGTTTTACTAGAGGAGAACTATGAAATAGTGCAAACCATCCCAATTTGCAAAATTAAAACTCAAGACCTTTAAACTTGGCATTATACGAGTGGTGGATTTTTTTCTACAAAGAGTGCCAATAACCTTTATGTAAATCACATGAAAGAGTCATCCACCACGAATAATAGAAGAAAAGAGAGATGGTAGAAAGTGTTGTAGGGATTAAAAATTCCCAATAACATCAAAATCTTTGTATGGCAGCTATTCCATAATCCCTTGCCCACCAACTACAACCTATGTATCAAAAAAATACAAGTTCATCCATGGGGTATGTCTGTGAAGAGATAGGAATCAGTGGAACATACGTTCTTCAGGTGTAAATGGGCGAGACAAATTTGGGCCCTCATTAACCCAACTATCTATAACCTTCAGGTTGATCGACGACACATACCAAACATTCTAGTAAGTTTTTTTTAGTCGATGACACACCTAGAACTAGAGATACTTTGCATCAGTTGTTGGACAATTTGGTCAGGTGGAAACCAAATCTCGCTAAAGAAGCCCATTCCTGAGGTGGGAGTCGAGGTTGGGTGGATCAATTGCTACCATTGAGAACATCAATTGAGTAACCCATCCCCTTGGGATCGAGGTGAAAGGGGATGGAGAAAAACATGATGGAACGCTAGACTCCACTGTTGATGAACCAACATAAACTAAATGTGGATGCTTCTTGTCATCCAAATCAAAGCAAAAACAGTCTAAGGGCGGTAATTAGGAATTATTAGGGGAATCTAATGGTGGCAACATCTGAATTCCTAAACTGTAGGGTAGGCATCTTATCAATTGAAGCCTTGGCAATGCTTCACAGCTTAATGCTGACAACACAACACGGATACCACAACCTCTGGATTGAATTTGATTCTGTTGGTTAAAGCAATCCTTACTCATAATCTTCAACATTCTCCATAGATCAAGCAATAAGATGGCCCGTAACCTAGCAAATCAGACTTTATCTAATGAGGTGTTATCTAATGAGGAATCTTGCACCTAGACAGCTAGTCACAAAGCTGGATTTTTTCTCTTTTACATTCAAATGTAAAAAATTGTAGCTCAATGGGCTTTTTGCATAATTAATGAAATTTTATATTCATCTCAAAAATCTAATTAGCATTTAATGGACCCTTAACTCCTAATGAATCTATATATCTATATATCTATATACTGTGTATAAAAGTGGTTATAGGGAGAAACTTTATCTCCCCATTTTGCACTCCAAAGTTTAAATATATGTCTATTTTAACTCATTCTTTTAAGTACATCCATTGAATGTATTGGAATCGGGACAAAATGTTGAGAAAGGGAAAGTGAGTTGGTTCAAGATAGTGAACCACTAAGTTGGCTTTCCAATTTTCAATTTACTATAATGAATGTACCCTCAAAAAAAATAAATAAATAAATAAACTTCAACTCTCAAAAAATGGCTCTTCAACATCCTACAAATAATTTTAATTCAATAATTCATCAAAACCTACTATCATGAGAGAATTTCAAGAGACAACTTCAACTCTCAAAAAATGGTTTTTCAACATCCTACAAATAATTTTAATTCAATAATTCATCAAAATCTAATATAATCTACTATCATAAATATTAGGAGCTTGTTCGGTCAATCAAACCAACTCCATCAAACTAAGTCCTAATTTGAGTTGTCCAATGGAATGAAGGGAGGACCATTCATAATTAAAAGACAATACCTTCGATTTGGTTTGGTTCTTTTTTTTCAATCCAATTCCCTTTCTCTCTGTCAGAATGCAGTAGCAATATCTCTTAGTTCAAGTGTTGGATCCTCCACCATGTCTGTCTCAAAACCATTCTTCCGTCATCTCTGCCCCAATTGCGTCCTCGAAAACAGTCTCTCCCATTTCTATCCCTTTTTTCAATTGCTATTCGCCTAATGTTATTTAAAAAAATAAATAGATAAAAAAATTAACAAAAAAAGAAGAAGAAATCAAACAACTCCTCCACTCTTTCATTAGACAAGTTCTAATTTTTGTTTTTCAATTGAGAAGAAAGACATAGATGGAGATTGAGAGAATACCTCAAAGGAGTAGAAAATCAGTGCAAAATCGCAAGTACGGAGGCTGCGGCGTACAAACGGAAGAAATGCGACGGTGGCAGCGGTACGAGTGGGAGAAAGATGATGGCGGCGACGTCAGGAGAGAAGCGGCGGCGACGTCAGGAGAGAAGCGGCGGCGACAAGGATCGGCTGGCGTAAAGAAGAAGAAAAAAAAGAGCAGCGGCGGCAAGACAACGAAACGGCGTAAAGAAGGACAAAAAAAGGGTAATTGACAAAAATAGGATAAAAAGAAAGCCATCAAGGAGAAATAGGACTCCTTTTAAATTAAAAGAGTAACGGGATTTTTAGAGTTATGAAATTACTAAATTACCCTTAATGAAAAGCCCCAACTATCGTGAAGCAACCCTCCATTTTTACTTCCAACCCATTTCTTTCCTTCTTTCCTTCTCTCACGTCTTCTTCCTCCCTCAGCATATTTCTTCTCTCTCATGCATGAGCTTCTTCCTCCATTGATGGTCGGTTATCAAGCGACAACAATTCGTCTTTCTTCTTCTCTCACGCACAAACCAACAATCCAAGGGCTCTCTTTGGGTAGACGGTAAGAAACTTTCTTCATAGTTTAGTTTTATTTTGTTTTGGCTTCCTAATAACTCTCTTGGGTAGAATAAGAACATTTTTTTCCCTTTTTTAAGAGAATGTTGATGAAAAATGTTGTTTGTTGTTTGTTTACACTTTTCTTGCAAAATGTTGTAAGTATGTTCAATGAAAAAATTGAAATGTCAATTGTAACGCCCCGGGATTTTTTTTAAACTAATCCTAGCGACATTACTAACTCTCAACCCAAACTAACCGAATGCACCGAAAATTTCGGCAGCATAACGGCATACATAGGACTAACCCAAAATTTTTCTTTTAACCTGCTAAACATAAAACACACTTCTGAATAACATTCAACCCACAACTACACTCCACAACTCCACAGATTCACAACAGAAACCCATCCTCCACAACAAAGCGAGTCAGATCTCGCATTCACAACTAACTTCAGAAATATAAACTTACTAGGTAAAAGCATGCAACTCGATTGCTAGAACAACTTGACTTAATTTAAATGGAGTTCAAACTCAAAAGGCACTGACTTCACATAACTGAACTAAATTCTCAAGATAGAGCAACTAGACAAGCTCTTAAATGAAACAACATAAACACTATATTATCCAACTGAAGAAGGGTATAACAACTTTAATAACCAAACTAGGAAAGCAGATATCTAGATAACAGAAACGCCTAGGCCAGCGGAGTCACTCCTCGTGTGCCTCCTCGTCAGCACCACCAGACTCATAATATTCTGTTAGACCCCCTATAACTCGGGTATACAAGAGAAAGGGTAGAATGGGGAATGGGCCTAGCAAACCGTCAGATGAGAGGGGGGACCACATGAGATCGTGGGAGTGAGCACCTAATGTACTGGGGGCAGAGGAATGTTGAGGCAGGGATCATTTTGGGCTTAGACTGAGAGTAGTCTAGGGAGGAGAATACCAGCTTCTCGAATTGCTGGGAGGTTACCTTGCTTTGTTCTTGTTGTTCATGTTTTGTTCTTCTTATTTTGTTACTAAAATATCAATATATCGGCTAATAACCCCTCTATCTATTGAAGAACTATCAATAGTATAGAGTTGGGTCATATTCTCCTCCATTCCTGTGTGTGTTTGGCTATTTTCTCTTGTTTAAACAGGTTATATCAGGGAGATACCTAACATATTCGCCAACACCTACATCATCTAAAAATGTTGGGGGGAAGAAAGGGGAGGGGGTCAGTACAACCACGGTACTGGTAAGCAGCTCACACTCGGTGATCCATCAATCAGCAAACAACACATCAATCGTGCTAGGCACACGCATCCAACATACTTTAAAACACCATAAACATCCAATCATGCTTCTCTAAAGCGATAAACCGACAACAATACTCATGTTAACTCAATAGGACAACTGCATGCATACACACAACATGCAATGCACCCCACATGGTTTCCACGCCATGCTCGCTTTCTTAACACATGATTTACGTGTGTCATGTCACGCACCAAAACACATGAATTCCGCGCCATGCAACGCAACTAAATACGTGATTTCCGCGTCACGCTCTGCACCAAAACATGATTTCCGCGTCATGTAACGCACTCACACCCCGCACATGAATTACGCGCCATGCGCAGCGCACACTCACACGTGATTTACGCGTCACGCTCCGCACCAATAACATGATTTCCGCGTCATGTAGCGCAATCTTAACAAGTGATTTCCGCGTCACGCTCCGCCCTCACAACCCACACGTGATTTACGCGTCACGCTCCGCACCAATAACATGATTTCCGCGTCATGTGGCGCAATCTTAACACGTGATTTCCGCGTCACGTAATGCACACACAACCCAACTCACCTCTCTATGAGCATACAAGACTATGCAACTTTGACTCTCATGCAACGTAGCCATAATCAATAAACATGCTTAACAGGAATCAACATATCATCATGCTTTTCAAACAAACAAAACAACATGTTTGTCACATATCACAAGTCATATATCGATCAACAAATCATATTGGAAAGCGATAAACAACCAACTTGCTCATGCAGTCAAACAGACTCAATGAGTAGAAACTACTTACCTCGAATGCTCCTAAAGCACTTCAACAACTCAAGGATCAAGATGAACTTCTAAGCAACAAAGATAATTCTAAAAATAAGAACAACTTACTAAAAGCTTAAGACATGCTAGAAAGGCCTAAATCAACTGAGGAAAGTCTATTTCCTTACCGTATAACCACTCAAAATTCCCCAAATTAAAAACCCAAAGCCTTTAGACCATGGCAACCATGTCTAAGGCACAACGGGCAGTATTTACCGAAGGGCCATATTTAAGGCTTTTCAGCTGTTGGACAGCAAGCAAAAGACAAGAACTTGCATTCTGAGAACTCTTAGAGGTTGGGCAACGCTACTCGGGCTTAGGCAATTGATAGAAGATATTTTAGCATGCTTTTTAAATCACAAACAGCAAGCAAAAACTCCTAAATTCATGATTGAAGAACCTACAAGGGTTGGGTAAAACTAATTAGGCGACGACACATAGCATACATTAATAGAAACATGCTTTTAAGCCAAAAACCGCAACGAATACTACCCAAACGAACTCGATACCACGCTAGACGGGTTATACTAACCTCGAACAACGTGATAGAACACTCCTTGGACAATGGGTATTCAAGTTTTAAGTGATTCGAACTCAATCGAACACTTTTACGGCGCTGCAGATCAGAATTTTCAACATTAAACTAAATTCCAGCACTTAAACAACTTGGGCATTCTAATATTGAAGTCGAATAAGCATGGGTAAGCTAAATTTGAGGTTAATAAAACCATGGGCAACGACGAAAACTTACCAAAAACACCAAGCGATGCCGAAACACCCAAGAACGCCGCTGAACAGAAGTAAAAACGTGAGAGAACGAGCTCCAAGGTGCTAACTCACGAGATCTAACCAAAATCGAGCCAAGAGACAGTTAGATCGGGCCTTAAATCACAAGGAAAGGGAAGGGAAGCGGCTTACCCACGAGCTTTTAAGGCTGAAAACGCACAGAGGGGAAGGGATGGATTCGCGCGCGGAGAGAGAGAGATGTCGGCGGAGAGGAAGGGCGGCGCTCGAGCAGGGGCGGCGGCTGCGCGAACTCCGACGACGGCTGCGGCGATGCTACAACACGGAGAGAAAGGAAGAGGGATGCGGCGCGGGCTGGGGTGCTGGCCGGCGACGCGAACACGAAGAGAAGGGGAGAGGGAGAATCGCGCACGAGGGAGGGAGGGAAGCTGCGAGGAGGGACCGGCGGCGCAAGGAGGGCAGCGGGCTGGGCTGCCGGCGGAAAGAAAACACCAACGGGGGCTGCTGAACTACACGAAAAAGGGAGGGAGGAGGAGAGAGAAAGAGAAGATTGAGAGAGGTAGGGCTTTTTTTTCTGGGAAATTGTCAAAATTAACCCATATGAGTTTTGGGTTTTCAAAATTGACCTAGTTTCTAAAAACTTGTTTTTTTAACCTATTTTATATAAAACTATCTACTTTTTAGTGGGACCCACGATGTGAAAAGTCATTTTTATCCTTCCCATTTTCATTAATGATAAGAATTAAAATTTTCAACCAACCAACTCAACTAATTAATTTCAAACATCAACACATCATTTGACCCACAAAATATTTTTAAAAAATAAAATCAAAGACGTGAAATCAAACAAATGGATAGACCCACTTCAAAATTTTAATATCGTCAACGTTTTTTTGAAAATTGAGGATGATTTTACATGTTCTAGATAACAAGGGGTTTGTATAAGATATTTTTACAAAAATCTGGAAAAAAAAGTATGAATACCGACCGGGAAATTATGAATCCCGGCCGGGAAATTATGAATCCCGACCGGGATTTCTTGGTCGGGAAACTGACCAAGAAATTTTCCAGAAGTTTTTTTTTTTTTTTTTTTTTAATCTTCTTTGTAAATTAACCGATCATTCTCCTATTTTCTATCTTTCTCTAATTGTCCAAACACAAACACAAGATTTTCCATTATTTAGTAGCCATGGGTTTGTTTTCATGTGGGGATTCTTCAACCCATAGGATCTTTTTTTGTTTTTTTTTTTTCTTCATTTGATGTTTCTTTCTTTCTTCTTTAGAGTTTATTCATTCGTTTCTCGTTAGAAAATTTAACCAAGAAATTTCAAACACTTTTTTGCAAAATATTGGGGAAAAAAAAGAAGGAAAAAGAAGTAAGAAAAAAATGTGGAAAATAATATGAAAAAAGAAACAAAGAAAAATTCAACAAAAACTTTTTTTCGTCGGACAAACCAACGAATTTTAAAAACACAAATTTCAATCTAAATTTAATTAAGAAATTTTGAACACAATTTTTTATGACCTAATAAAGGAAATTAAAAATAATTTAATTTAATTAATTCAATTTAATTTAATTTAATTTAATTTTAAAAAAAAAAAAAAAAAAAAAAAAAAAAAAACAAATGGCAGAAATCTGCCTTTTGTCCCGGTCAACTACCCGGCCAGGAACGTGACCGGGACAAAAGGCAGTAAACCCCATTCCTTTTTTTTTTTTTTTATTCCATCTTCTTCTTCCTCTTCTTTTTTTTCTTTCGTTTCTGAGTTTATTTTTTTTTTTTTTAAGGTTCATCTTTCTTTCCTTTTTTATATAGAAATCAATACTTCATTTTGATGGATAGAGAAACTTCAATCAATGATTAGAAGTATCCATTTTTTTCAAAATCTTTTGGGAAGAAAAACCCATTTTTTTCAAAATTGTTGTTTGAAAACTCGTTCT
Source organism: Luffa acutangula (assembly GCA_036850905.1). Lineage (NCBI taxonomy): Eukaryota > Viridiplantae > Streptophyta > Magnoliopsida > Cucurbitales > Cucurbitaceae > Luffa > Luffa acutangula. The sequence goes on along the minus strand of CM072088.1, from coordinate 19,924,625 downwards.
TCCTCAAGCTTTAATCAAACTCCAACATATTTCAACACAAAGAAGTCGTCGGAAGGAGCCGCCGGAGTCGCTGGAAGCCGAATAAGAATTAAACCCAGATTTTTGGGAATGGGTTTTTAGCCGAATGAGATTTTGAGAATGAGTTTTTTGTTTGTTTTTTTTACCTCTTCAATGGAAGGGTATGTTAGTAATTGCACAAAAAGGTGTGACATCAGCAGGTTAAAAAAAACAAGTTTTCAAATAGTGGGTCAATTTTGAAAACCCAAAACTGAATGAGGTTATTTTTTACAATTTCCCTTTTTTTTTCTCTTGAATTTCATTTTCTTTCTTTTTCTTTTAAATAAACCCTTAAGAAATAAAACCCATTTAAAATAGGAACCATATCCCATCTAGGAATTTATTTAAAAACTTAAACTCCTGAAAGATTCGGAAAAGAAAATAACCCAACTGATTTGGGATTCGGGTCTTTTGATATTTAAAATAAATATTAAATATTAAACTTCTAAACTTTAGGAAATTAAAGATTTAATTAAAAATCTCTTTTGCTTAAATTATAGAAATTTAAATTAACGACCCAAGGCTAAGCTGAAATTCTAATTTTCCAAATTAGAATAAGAACGCTCAACAGATCCCAAAAGGGTTCGGTTTCAAAACGTGGGGCGTTACATCAATACTCCTATTAGGGTCAACCTCAATTTTTTTTTTTAGGAATTAAAGATTTTGTGGTAATTGGAAATGTCTCGGAGTGGAAGACACCAGCCGACTTTGTGGAAATAAAGGTGTTACCTCCAAAGTTCGTGGCAAGGGTTGGTCGATGCCAGAAAAAGAGAATATCATCAGTTGGTGAAACTCTCAAAGTGCACAAATGCGGTAGATGTGGGAAAAAAGGTCACAATAGATTGACATGTCGTAATCCTATTGCATATACCGAAAAGTCAGTTGTACGAGATTAATGTAAACTCTTATATTACAGTTGTGTTTGATTTCTTGAGTTGAACGAAATACACTTGTACTTCATGAGATGTTTAAGAATTTAATTTCATTATTGTATGACTTGAACTGTCAATTTGGGTTAAAAATTAGGCCAGGACATTAAATTGTTTGTTGCTGTTTTTTTTTTCTCGCAATCTCGCACTGGGAGAATTTTTTTTCTCGCAATCTCGCTGGGAGATTTTTTTTTTCTCGCAATCTCGCTGGGAGAAAATTGTTTCTCCCAATCTCGCTGGGAGAATTTTTTTTCTCGCAATCTCGCTGGGAGAATTTATTTTCTCCCAATCTCGCTGGGAGATTTTTTTTTCTCGCAATCGCTGGGAGAATTTGTTTTCTCGCAAACTTAGATTTTTTTTTCTCGCCATAACAATAACAAATATAAAAGTTTCACAACCATGTCGACATTTAGGTATAATCCCCTATAATTTTACGTTATTTGGAGTATCAATATTCCAAGTTATTTCTAAAAGCATGACTTAAAATGGCTTGTTGGTTTCTCATAATTACACATTGCAAGACAAAAAAGAAAGTGTCCTTGTCGCCACTTGGTCAGTGGTCGCCGTCAGTCGAACTCGTTGGAGAAAATAGTGCGTGGTCGCTGTTGTTGTGCCTTGTTCGCCATCGCCTTCGTCGTGCCTATCGCTGTCGCCGTCGTCGTGCCTGTCGTGAAGTGGTTGGGAGAAAATCGTGGTTGGGAGAAATTAGTGGATGAGGGTAAAAAATTATGGCTTTTCATTAAGGGTAATTTAGTAATTTCCTAATCCTAAAAATCCCATTACTCTTTTAATTTAAAAGGAGTCCTATTTCTCCTTAATGACTTTCTTTTTGTCCTATTTTTATCAATTACCAAAAAAAAAAGGAAAAATCATTTTTAACCCTAAACTTTGGGGGTTGTATCAATTTTAACTCAGAACTTTCAATTTCATCAAATTGAACCTTAAACTTAGTAAGTTATATCAATTTCAACCCTAAACTTTTAATTTTATCAAATTGAACCCCAAACTTATCCGATTGTATCAATTTTAACCTCAAACTTGCATAACTATTACAATATATACCTTTGGTTAATTTTTCGTTTGAACCACCGTATGTAATTGACTATTTCTTCTTCTTTTTTTTTAATTCACATTGCCCCTAAATTGGTTTCCTATAAATAAAATATTGGACAAGCTTTATTTTTAGATGACTTTTTCTTGTTGTTGGGGACTTTGTGAGGGCTTTATTGCTACTATCTAAAATTACGAACGCAAAGCAACTTTTGAGGTTTTTTATCTTCAAATATTTACTGGTTTTTTCTTGTTGCTAAGAACTTTGTGAGTTTTTTTTCTTCTCCTTTTACTATTTGTTTTTCTTGCTAATTACAAGAATGTACAAATGTAGGAAATGAAAACAAAGAAATTTCGAGTTTTTTATTTCTCATATTTGCTGGATTTTTCCTGTTGCCAATAACTTTGTATTTATTTTATTTTTTATTCTTTGGATAGCAATGAGAAGAATAGTTTGAGATATTTGATTTCTTCTGATAAAGAGTTTCTCCAACAAATCTTTTACAAAACACCAACTCGGGTGCAATGTGGATTAAAATAAAAAAGAAAAAAAATTAAAGAAATGTTCAATAACATGGCTTTAATGGCAATTCAAATGAAAAGTTGACCAAAGGTCTACATTGCAACACTTATGCAAGTTTGAGGTTCAAATTGATACAATTTGTTAAGTTTGGGGTTCAATTTGATAAAACTAGTTAAGTAACACGTGCAATGCACGTGGAATCGTATAGTCTTAAATTAGAATAAAATAAAATAAAGCTTTTTTTTTTTTAAAATGAGAAAATAGCAGCTTTTTTAGTATATGTAATGTAATATGTCTAAAATAAAAAATATATGTAATGTAATAAACAAATACCATATAATTTTTAGTTTAATTACCATAAAAATTTGAAAGTTAGTGATAAAAATAAATGATTTCTTATTATATAGTAGGTATATAGACATCATATTAACACACACGTACGTTGCACATATTTTTTTTAATTTAAACTTTGACAATAAATTTAATAATTATCATATCAAGAATAGAAATAAAACAATATGAAATTCTACAAATAATTAATTTTTAATATGTTAAATTGTCTTTTCTAAGATAAAAAACTTATAATATAAGTTATAAGCAAAACAATAAAGATTACAGATCTACTCTAAATTTTAAGTAACTAATATTGTTACATAAATAATTAATGGGAAAAATACACTTTTGGTCCCTGAGGTTTTGGTTAGGTTACCCTTTGGTCCCTGAGTTTTCAAACTCAATAAAATTACCCTTGAGGTTTGGATTTCGTTACACTTTTGGTCCCTCCGTCCAATTTTCTGTTAAACCCTCATGGAATGCTGACATGACACGTATTTTTTTATTGAAAAAATTATTTTCTGATTTTTTTAAATAAAACTATATTAAAATAATATATATATATTAATATTTTTAACTTCTCCCCTTCTTCCTCAACCCAACCCTTCATCTTCTTCCAACCACCACCACATATCGCCAGCTACCGGCGGCCGACGACGAAACGGGAAGGAAAACGACGAAATGGAATGCTATTATTTTTTTCTCTCCTCTTCTCTTTTCCTTATTCTCTTCTTCTCCTTTCTTTTATTTCTTCCAGTTTTTTAAGAAAAGAGGGAGAATCGGGGAGGAGTGTCGGAATATGGGGAGAGGAACTCTTCCTCCCCCTCCTGTTTCAGATCTAAAAATGGGAAGGGGATGTCCCTCCTTCTTGATTCTGAAGCCGAAATGGGAGGGGGATGGGGCCTCCCCGATTTTCCCTCTTTTCTTATAAAAAAAAAAAAGAAAAGAAAAGAGAAGAAAGAAAAGAAAAAAAAGTTGTCGACGATTTGCTGAAGAAGAAGAATGAATAGGTTGAAGAAAAGAAGAATAAGAATAAGAGAGAATGAGAAAGAATTAAAAAATAATAATAATATTTTTATTATTTTAATACTTTTTTATTTAGAAAAATTAAAAAATGATTTTTTATTAAAGTAATAATGCCACGTCAGCAAACTGTTAGAGTTTAATAGAAAATTGGACGGATGGACCAAAAGTGTAACGAAATCCAAACTTGCTAGGGTTTAATAGAAAATTGGACGGAGGGACCAAAAGTGTAACGAAATCCAAACCTTAGGGGTTTAACAAAAAATTGGACGGAGGGATCAAAAGTGTAACGAAATCCAAACTTGCTAGGGTTTAATAGAAAATTGGACGGAGGGACCAAAAGTGTAATGAAATCCAAACTTGCTAGGGTTTAACAGAAAATTGGACGGACGGACCAAAAGTGTAACGAAATCAAACGGGACAGAGGGACAAAAAATGTAATGAAATCCAAACCTCAGGGTTAATTTTGTTGAGTTTGAAAATTCATGGACCAAAGTGTAACTTAACCCAAACCTTAGGGACCAAAAGTGTATTTTTTCCGTAATTAATAGTATTAAAAACTTTCCACTAAAACCAATTGCATAAATTTAAATATAAATATTAAAAGTTCTTTTATTTATGATTAATGAAAAATAAATTAAACTATTTAATTAGAAAAACTGAAAGTATGTTCAATTATTTTAGTATTTGAAAATTTTAATTTCATATTTAAAATTATGCATGCATTTATTAATTAATAAGGTTTTTTTAATAATAACTTTTTTTAGGCTATTGTAGTTATTATTTTTATTTGTTTTTTTTTTATTTTTCAAACTTCTAAGTTTCTTTACCTAAAATGTATTAATTTGTATATAATTGACATTTTCTCAATTATATATATATATATATATATATATATTACATGGGATAACACCTATACACGAATGAATGCACCAATTCAATGTGTAACCATCTCCATATGAACAGTCGCAACCTATCGACATCAATTGCACCTATTGGACAAATTTTCATATAGTTTGATATTTTGACAATTATATATTATATATATTTTTCTTATACATGAATCACACCTATACACGAATGGATTTACCAATTCAATGTGTAACCATCTTTACATGAACAATCACATCTCGTCGACATCAATTACATCTATTGGACTCAATGGAAACTTACACTCAAAGAGTTGTGTCCCATCAACAAAGGGTAAAATATGAATTTACTTTAAAAGTAAGGGCAAAAGAGGAAACAAAAGATTCTCCCCTCTTAGGGTAGAAGGACAAAATAGTCATTATAAAAACATTTAAGGGCAATAAGGGAATGTAAAAATTCTCCCCTCTTAGCCCCTTTTAATATAGTAGAGATTAAAAGTTTAGTGTTAAAATTGGTACAACTTGCTAAGTTCAGGGGTCAAAATTGTTTTTTTCCAAAAAAAAAAAAAAAAAAGTGGAAACGCATGTTAGAATTAGGTTTTCTCTTCTTTTTTGGTTTTATTTTTACAAATTTTGTATTAATTTTGTTTTTATTTGGTTAAAGTTTTTTTTTTTCCTTCTTCAAAGTTTGCTCCAACTTATTAGACTAATAAGCAACATTTACATGAAATTTGATAATTTTATTTCAAATTCTAAAAATGTAAATTAATAAAATACTTTAATCTTTTTCTTATTGTTAAAAAAGATGTGAACATTGTTATGTGTGTTGCACGTGTGAAGCTTTTCTTTTAAAATTTGTATATATATTTATTAAAAAAATGATTAAGCAATAAAATATTAAATTAAGGAATATCAGTTTTGAAAAAAATAAAATAGAATTGTTAAATAAAATGTTAGTCTATCATCTAGCATTTATACTTTTTTTTTAAAAAAAGAATATACCATTTATTATTTATACTAGTGTTTTACCACGTGCAATGCACATGTATTTTTTAAATTTTTAAATTTTAAAATTTTGAACGATTTGAAATTTAAATCTTTTACTAATATGTAGTAAGAAGTTTAAAACTTTATAAAAGTTATAAAAGCACGAAAATAATATAATCAAAACTCAATTCAGATTCAAATATAATATTAAATACATTAGGAAATGTGAAATTTATGTTATATTTTGAAAAGAAAAAAAAAACTGAAATTTGTAACATTTAACAAACATATTAAATTTAAATTAAGGAGTGATTTTTTTTTTTAATTACTAATTTTATACTCACAGAATTATCAAATAATTTATTTGTCAATTTTCAAACAATAAACCAATCTTTCTAAAACAAATTTTTTATTCATTTATTTTTTTAGAGAGTCTTTTCTTGAAAACAAAAAAAAAGTATTTAAGATTATTCTATAAATTGTTTGGTCAAATAAACTTTGAAATTACAAAAATTCATGCTTTTTAGTAGGGTTGTGACACGCCCCGCCCAGATTATCCTAACCAACCCTGAACGTGACATGTTGACAATGAAATCTCAACTAACTACAAACTTCATTGTCAACTATGCATGAACTGGATTGACTATGAAAAAGAATTTTCAAAACGTGGCTAGCAATGGTTTATTAAATGAAAAGAAATCATAAAAATTTCGGCAGAGTTTCCCCTGAAATTTGGATATCTAACCCACCCGAAAATAAGATTTAACACTTCCAAATAATCATAATATAAAATCCAACATCACCACCCAAGTCGGTTCAGAATTTACAACCATGGCATAGTCAACTACACAAAACAACATATAGTTTTCCATCACAAAAATCACCCTAACAACCATGATCATACATCACTATGAAGATGTTAGTCATTCTAGTTACAAAAATAATACATCTATAAGTAATGCAAAATGACATGCAACCTATTGAGTATGGTGGCAGATATCAACTTTGATAGGCTCGTCAGGAACTCAACTACTACCTGGTGGAAAAAGTTTAGAAAGAAAAATGGTGAGCTAATAAGCCCAGTGAGTGGTGAAAATTATATATAAAAAGAAATAAGATATGACTTTTTAGGAACCCATGACAAACATAGTTGCAATCATAATTTGATAAGCAATATAGTTTTTTTTTTTTTTTTTTTTTTGTATGAATGAATAAAATTTTGAGATACCAAATAAAGTCTTTCGAAAAGTTAAAACGTGAAATGTCTAAAATCGAAACGTTGTAAACATAAGCATATAGAAAAGGTAAACCATCATGGCTATGAGAAGTTTTTCATCACTAATAGTTGTACCTGAAACTGGTCATACTATATACGGAGAAACTCAAATTATAAAGCAGAGCAACTGGTCATACTACATATCGAGTAGTCTCAAGATATGTAGTATAGCAAATCTGGTCATACATGATACCACACATTGAGTAATCTTAAGATGTATGGTAGAGTTATCCTGGTCATACGCCCGCGGAGCAACTCCCAAAGGGCAAAACACCTCGACACACAGCCTAAAGCCTATGTGTGTGCCGAAGTGGGTCCCAAATACCTCATACATATCATACATACACCACGGAAACACATTCACGCAAGTGCATTGGGATCTCACCATGGGTACAATCTCTAGTGGTTCGAAAACAATGTCAACATTATAGTTACAAGCCCTCACACCACACTAGCGTTATAATCGTTTTAAAAGAATGCATTGTAAACCAAATATCATATTTGAGAAATTTCCATGCCATAGTTAAGTGCTTGACATCAATAAAACATTGAAATTAATTAAGTTTCTCATCTCAAGCAAATCATATTTCAAACACTTCATACACTTTAAAACTTTCAAATATTTGAAATGTATAGTTATACGACCGTAAGATTTCAAAAGAACTTGGGCCTTTGCCGATAGGCTAAAATCTTAAAGCTTCAAAACCATAAGTCACCTTTCTACAATAGTCTTAGAAATTGTCATAATCCTCAACAACCAACTCATTTGTACAAATACATACATACATACATACATACATACATACATACATACATGTATATCATAATTGATTTCAAACTCAAATTCCATTAATTTCTAAATAAGAAAAATATTTTGAAAAATAACCACTCACTATACTATAATTTTGAAATAACTATAATTTCCATGAGCTTAGCCTTCAACTACCATGTAAATGTCACCATATTTCTAAAATATGGTTTTCCAATAACTCCATTGCACACCTCTTTATAAAAAGCTTCATTCCGCTCATTCCTTTTCATCTTCCTTTCCATGAAACCTCACTAGTATTCCAATTTTTTGTAAAGAACTTGCAATTTAACAACTTGCAAATAAGCCTCTTTCAATTATTCTTACAACATTTACATGGTTCCACCAAATTTCTCCTTTTTCAACACAACAACTACCTTCACTTTAGTTTTCAAGCTAACCCATGAAGTTTCCACCCAAAGGAAGAAAAACCCACAAAAGAATCTACTAATCTAACCTTTACAACCATGAGAAACTTAAATCAAGAGTTAGAGAACTTACCCAAGGTTCCAATCCAAAGTTTGAGCTTCCTTCCTTGATTTTCCCTTCAAGAATAGCTTAAAAATGTCTTACCATCCTCTCAAAATAGCCATTTCTCCATCCTTCTTCCCCTCTTTTTAGTCTCCCTCTTTTACTCTCTTTTGCCTCTACCATGGGTTTTGTCCAAAACCTTTTTTTTTTCTCTCTCTAAATCTTGCTTAAACCAAAGCTGGTTTCATTTTTTTGGTTTTTGGTTTTTTTTTTTTTTTTTTTTTTTTTTTTTGGGTTTTTTTTTTTTAACTAAAGCTTCTTGTTTCTTTTTTTTTTTATATACTTTTTTTTTAATCCAATTGTAACCCAACCCATTGATGATGATGATTACTACTACTACTAACTATTACTGTTGTTGTTGTATTTTTTTTTTAATACATAGAAATAGGTATTACAAGTTAATTAACTTTTAATATGTTCTTTTTTTTTTAATTGTTATAAGAATAATAGGGAATCATTTAATAAACATATTAAATTATAAAATAACTTGAAACTATATCTGAAAAAGAAAACTAAAAATATCGTGAAAATAACAAATAAAATTGAATAGAAGAATTAAAAAAATAAAATATATCAATACTTATAAAAAAAAATGGAAAAAATACACTTTTGGTCCCTGAGGTTTGGGTTAAGTAACACTTTGGTCCCTCAGTTTTCAAACTCAACAAAAATACCCCTGAGGTTTGAGATAAGTAGCACTTTGGTCCCTACCGTTAATTTTTCCGTTAAATTCTAACAGCTACTGACGTGGCACTAATATTTTAATAATTTTTTTTTTTATTTTTTTAAATAAAAACATATTAAAATAATAAAATATTATTATTTTATTATTTTTTTAAAAATATTTTCTCTAATATATTTTTATTTTTTGTTCATCTTCTTCAACCTCCATCACCAACCTCTTCCTTCTCCAAACTCCCATCACCAACCTACCGCCGGCGACCGGCCGTCACCGGCGGTAACATTTTTTTTTTCGTTTCTTCTCATTTTTTTTCGCCGCCGTTCTGCCCATTTATAGTCTTTCGCCGCCGTTTCGCCCATTTGTAGTCTTTCGCCGCCCGTTCGTAGTCCTTCACCCACTCCTGTCTTTGCTCAGATCTGGAAGTATGATGTTCACAGCTCATCCACACTGCTCAGATCTGGAAGTTCGTCGCTCACAGCTCGCCCACACCCGTCTTCGCTCAGATCTGGGCAAAGAAGAAGGAGGGAGTGGTTGGGCGTTCGATCTGGGCAAAGAGGAAGAAGAAGGGCGTTCGATCTGGGTGTGGGTTCGTGGAACGAAACTGACCTACCACCGACGTTTGATCTGGAACGAAACCGAACGTTGGTTCGTGGGTTCGATCTGGACGAAACAGAACGTTCGATGTGGGCGACTGAAGACGGGTCTGGGCGACTGAAAACGATCTGGGCGAAACAACATCGTGGGAATGAAACCGAACGTTGGTTTGTGGGTTGGGCGAAGGAAGAAAGTGAAGAAGGAAAAAAAAAAACCGCCGGCGCTGGCGAGCGACGGCCGACGGCGGTCGGCTGCTGCCGGCGGTAGGGTTGGGGAAGAAGAAGTATATGGGGAAGAAGAAGAAAAGGTTGGAGAAGAAGAAGGGGAAGATAAGAAATAATAATAAAAATATATATTTTTAATTAATTTATAATTATTTTATTTTAAAAATTAAGAAAATAAAATTTTTAATAAAAAAATAAATGACACGTCACCAAAACGTTAAAAGTTAACGGAAAAGTGGATGGAGGGACCAAAATGAAACAAAATTCAAACCTGAGGGACTAAATTGTTGAGTTTGAAAACTCAGGGACCAAAGTGTTACTTAACCCAAACCTCAGGGACCAAAAGTGTATTTTTCCCTAAAAAAATTGATACATAGGGAAACTTGAAAATAAATGACAAACTTTTATTATAGTGGGAGAGTGCTAAGTCAATGGACTTTATTGCGTCATTCCCGTTAAAAAACATAAAGCATACCATTAAGGAAATCACTCACCCACATATGAGTAAGAACCTCAATCCAAAACCCATCGAGCATGATCTCATCCATCATTAAGTTTTGTTCCTAAAGAACAAATTAAAAAATAACAATTTTTTTTAGTACATAAACATTGGGGGTGGGGGGATTTGAACTTTCGACCTCTTGGTCGAGAAGACATATCGATTATCGTTGAGCTATGCTCACTTTGGCAATTAAAAATAACAAATTGAATTAAAATGATTTGGAAGTTTAATTAAATGAATTGTAACATGCAAAATGTTCAGGAAAATAACAAATATTAATTATAAAATAACTTGATATTTAAAAGCTTGACTATTTTGGACACCTTGCCATTACTGTCGAGACCTATTCTATTAGAATAGCTTGGCAACCCCTACCTCTTAAAGCAGAAGTAAGGTATTCATGTTGGTGATCTTACCGCCAACTAATCTCGATGAAGGCGCTCCACTATTGGCTTTTGCTTTTTCTTCGGTGACTCTCAACGAGATTGGAAGAGCGAGAAAGAGGCAGTGGTTGCTCGCTCTAGTGCATAAGTCGAGTTAAGGGCTCTTGCTGATACTACATCAAAGATTATTTTGTTGGGATGGTTACAACAAGATATGTGAGTCATTTTTTATGGACCTACTATTCTCATTTGTGACAACAAATATCTATCTATAGAAGAAATTGATACTTATGTTGGAGAGCATTTTGGTGATGTCATTAAGTGTCTTATTGGTGTTTAACATTACTTTGCATTCACACAAGAACTTAGAAACTTGAGAGAGAAACAAACTAAGAAGAAGAGGTTGAAGTTTTTGTAGAAAAATGATAGGAAATAGCTCTTTATATAGTTGTAGTTAGAAGATGTATTTTTTTTTAATCCAGTTAGAAGATGTAAAAGATTGGAGAACTCTTGAAATTCCATTATTAAATACAATTAATGCGAGAAACCATTAATTTTATAATTAATTTACATAATTTTAATAAAAAGAATTATATTCTAGCTTTTCATATTACTAGTTTTTCACTACGTGCGATGCACGTTTATGCTTTTTTATTTATTAAATTTTATCTTAATATTTACAAAATTTTAATCTAGTCTCTCATTTTTTGTTCACTAATAGTTTTCAAATTTATGTATTACAAATGATTCATTTATTTTGTGGTAGACAAAATTTGTACGATGATTTGAATAACTTACATATAAATATAAAATATGGATCACGTTAATCATTAATTAATACGGAAAAGAACACAGATAGCCCAAATTAGGGCCCTATATTTCATAATTGTCCAAGTTTCTCATTTTTTACACAAAAAGCCTAATGGGCCAATTTTTTTTCATAAAAATCAGGCCCTTTTTACGTTTAAGCCCTCATTTTTACTATTGAATATTAAAAAAAAAAAACAAAATAAAACCAAAAAAGGAAACCACGATTCTTTCCCCTTTTCAGTTTGAAGACCGTGGGTGTGAGAGTTTGAACGGAAAAGGAAAAGTCGCGAAATCGGTGAGGCGAAAAAAACCCTGGATTCTTGCTTCAAAACTACCCACCATTTTTGCTTCGTTTCTCCGGCGATTTGCGAGGAAGAAGACGCAGAGATTTCTGGAAGTAGACTTGCAGCTGTTTGTAAACAACCTCTAGTATATTTCGAACTTCGAAGGTACATTTTTAGGGCTTTTTTCATATTGTTTACATTCTGGTATATTTTTTCAAAATAGATAGTTCATGCGCGACATTCCCACGATTGTTTAGAGTTTTTTCACGCCCACTGTCCCTTTATCGTCGACACTCTGTTTTTTCGAATTTCCTTGGTTCTTCACTGTTGCAAAATTTCTAGGGTTTAATCTTCTTCAACATAGTTAAATAAATGTCATTAAAGATTTCTAAAACTAAAAACATTCATGGTTATAAGCTGAAATCTACATGTGTTGATTTTGCATTATGATTCTCTGTTTTAACCCCAAAAAAATAGTGGAATGTATATATAAAACATAAGAAATTTACACTTGATATGAACGATATAAACAATAGGACACATAAATTGTTACTAAGAATATATGAATTAGGGGATTACTACATAATAACTCGACTCGAAAATACCCCGGAGTATTAAAAAAAAAATAGTTAATGATATATACATAACCGAATATGTCATATGTTCCCCTGGATATATTAACTATTGATAAACCATTCATAACTGAATATGTCATATCTTCCCATCAATAAATTAACTTTGTATCGTATATACCATTCATATATGATTATGTGGTAACTACTGGTGGGGTGAAATATTTTAAATGTTATACTACTGATTTTGAGCATATACTCCCGAATATTTTTTTTTTAAAAAAAAAACTATTAGGGAATGGATAGATATAAGAACCTGGGAGGGAATGTAAATATACGCAGGAGTCAAAGGATTCTGAATTTGGTTAGCAGAAAAGCAACTAAAAAAGGCAATGAATGTGAGGTTGTGACAATATATTCGGAGGTATGTTCTTTCATATAAAAACACTAGTGGCTGATATGATTATTTGATTTAACTAACTATGTAATTTCAACTGCAGAAAGAAAGTTCGGAATCTATAACTGGGAATATGTCTGGTGATCAAAGCCAAAAATCTGAGGAGCGGAATGTAGGATAAGAATTTGAAGATGAGATTGAGCAAACACAACTGATAACAACAGAAGAGCAAGGGGACACTGAACAACAATCTGTTGGAAATCTTTTAGGGACCCAAATAGTCCCATACGAAGATTCTTCTGAAATGCATCTACAGAAATAATTGGACGACAATGCTTCCAACCAGAAATGCATGCTGATAACGCCATGAAAAAGTATCGAAATCTTCCATCGACATCAATCTTATATTCATTTATTGAACCTGAATGAATACAAATAACAAGTCTATATTATATCAACATTTGTATATATTATAGCTTACGGTAAATATAAAAGAAACAGCTGTATATATTAAACGAACCTGGACTTTTAATATTCACCATATGGGCAAACGAACCCAGCATATAATCACGATATAAAAAATATGAAAATATATAATTTAAAGTTTATATTCTTAATGAAACTGAAATTGACTTAAATGAAATATCTTGTTGAATATATTAAATATTAAATTTGAAAACGTAGCCATAAAAGAACATGTTTATAATGTGTACGAAATATATACGAAACTTATATTGACTAAAACGATATATCCCTCTTAATATATAAAATATAAAATCTTAAACGTATACATATAAAAACGTGTTTATAATGTGTACTGTATACGAAACTTACACAGACTAAGACAATATATCCGTTCGCATATATCAAATATAAAAACTGAAAAACGTACCCATCTTCATACGACTGGAAAACGGAACGTAGAGGCTCACTCGATTAAGTCCGAAAACACTGAAAAACTACAGAAAAAACCTAAATATAGTAGGGAAACTTCTGTATGCAGTCCGAAAAAGCAAATTTACTAATAACTGTTGTTCGAAACCGACGACAATGGCTGCCAGAAAAGAGAAAAAATAAAGATAAAGGCGGTCGGAAAATATAAGAAAATACAGAGAAGGCTGCTGGAAAAGAGAAGAAAATAAATGGGAATAGGCCGGAAATAAAACCAAAACGACACACGAGAATGAAGGAGAGAACCACGATTATGGGAACATTCCTTAATTTAGGAGATTTGGTGAAAATTAACCTTCCTAAAATGTAGCATATTCGGTTGGCATTTATGGAATATATTATTGTCGATTTTAATATTATTTGAGAATAAATGATAATACCAAGGGTATAAATGTCCAAAAATCTATCCGAAAATCTAATTTTGTAAATATCGAAAATTTTGGACATTTATGAAAATATGTCTCCAAAACGGTCTATCTACCAAAATTTCTCTAATTAATATGATGTAATTTATATTTTATTCAAATAAATATTAATTGATGTATTTTTTGTTTGAAATAAAATGTTGATGTTTTGTCAAAAATTAAATGTGTATAATCCTTGTAGATTAAAAAAGTGCATATGATGTAACCCAAAAAATAAATAAAAGTTGAATTGAGAAAATTTAAAAATAAAATATAAATTTTTAATTAGCATATGAATTACAAAATATAGAAATCTAAAAATTAATAATAAAATAATTCAAATAATAACGATTTGTTCAAAAAAAAAAAAAAAAATTCAAATAATAACGATAGTAAAGGAAAAATAGATATATCTCTTACTAAAAACTACAAATAATACCATCTTTTTATTTATTATTTGAGAAATAAATAATACCACCTTTTCATATTCTAACTTTTTAAATTCCTATATTTATTATGAGTTTTTTTATCCATTATTTATTTATTAGGGTTGATAATGATTTACTTTATCATTATTTAAATAATTAACAATTTATATTTAATCGAGAGGAGAGAGATTTTAGGGAGGTGGTGAGAATGAAACTGGAAAATTTATTATAATGACTTTAATGTTTTTGTGGTTATCGTTCTTTCTTTTCTTTCTTTATTGTTTTTTTCCAAGAAAAAACAATTTATGGAACCATTTTTTAGGGAAGATAGTGAAAAAAAAAAATTAAAGTTAAATAATAGTATTTCAATCCACAAATTCGTGGACTCTAGTACTCCTCCAACTTAAGGGAGTCAAATTTTCTTTTTAATTTTAAAATTTTACTTTAAAAATAGTTTATAGTTTAAGTATTGCACTAAAAAGACAAAGTTAATATTGTAAAGAAAACGTGAAAAAAAAATTAAGAAATTTGATTTTTTTTTATAAAAAAAATAGAATTGACAAATAAAAATCCTTCCCAGTAGACACAAAACATGAACAAAAAAAACATTTGAATTTAATTTGATTCTGAAATTTGAAAACTAATTATATAATTATCTGAAATTTAAAAATGTATTATGGTCTAAAAATGTTTTTCAGGAATCCTAACCTTTTAATATACTATAGATATAGATCGATATTAAATTACAAAATTTGATGGAATTTGAAAACTAATTATGTAGGGGCCGTTTGATAACCATTTCGTTTTCTGTTTTCTGTTTTTGTTTTTCATTTTTTAAAAACAGGAGTGTTTGATAACCATTTCTGTTTTTTGTTTTCTGTTTTTTAAAAACGTTTTTGAAATTATAAGTAAATTTCAAAAACCAAAAAAAATAGTTTTTAAAAACAGATTTCTGTTTTTCAAAAACTCATTTTTCTTCTAATGCTTACTTTTCTTCTCTTTTACCTATCTTTCTCCAACAAATTCCTTTCTCTATTTTTTTTTTCTAAAACGTTTTTTACTCTATAAAATTTATTTTTTTCTCCCTAAAATTTTCTCTTTCAAAACTTTTTTTTTCCTCTATCTTGTCTATTTCTAAAAACTTATCAATAACTTTCCTCAATTAACATGTTCTAATTTTTCTTTTGAAAAAAAAAATCACCAAAATTTTCTATCGCTACAACTTTTCTTTATTTTTCTAATTTATCGTTATTTCTTTAACATATCTTTTACTCTTAACCTTATTATCTCTCTAATTTTTTTTAATATAAAATTTATCTCTTTTACTCTTACTTGTTTTCTATTTTTTCTCTAACTAATATATTTTCTCGAGTCTAACTAATATTCTTTCTCTAAATATTTTCTTACGTCTCTCCAAATTTTCTATGTTTAACTTTTCTCGTCTTTCAAAAAAAAAAAAAAAAAAACTTATCTTGAAAATATTTATATTTGTCTCTAAAATTTTGTTCCAACGTCTCTACACATTTTTCTCTCTCTAAAACACCTTTTCATCTTTCTAATTTTTTAAAAAACTGAAAACCAAAAACAGTTATCAAACAAGGTTGGTTTTCTGTTTTTTAAAAACAAAAAACAAAAAACAGTTATCAAACATATATGGTTTTTGTTTTTAAAAAATAGAAAACCAAAAACCAAAAACCAAAAACAAAAAACTGAAATGGTTATCAAACGGGACCGTAGGGGTCGTTTGATAACCATTTTGTTTTCTGTTTTTTTGTTTTTGTTTTTCATTTTTTAAAAATAAGGGTGTTTGATAACCATTTCTGTTTTTTGTTTTCTGTTTTTTAAAAACGTTTTTGAAATTATAAGTAAATTTCAAAAAAAAAAAAATAGTTTTTAAAAACAGATTTCTGTTTTTCAAAAACTAATTTTTCTTCTAATGCTTATTTTTCTTCTCTTTTACCTATCTTTCTCCAACAAATTCATTTCTCTATTTTTTTTTTCTAAAACGTTTTTTACTCTACAAAATTTATTTTCCTCTCTCTAAAATTTTCCCTCTCAAAACTTTTTTTTTTCTCTCTATCTTTTCTATTTCTAAAAACTTATCAATAACTTTACTCTCCTTAATTAACATGTTCTAATTTTTCTTTTGAAAAAAAAAGTCACCAAAATTTTCTATCGCTACAACTTTTCTTTATTTTTCTAATTTATCGCTATTTTTTTAACATATCTTTTACTCTTAACCTTATTAACTCTCTAATTTTTTTTAATTTAATTTTTTTAATATAAAATTTATCGCTTTTACTCTTACTTGTTTTCTATTTTTTTCTAACTAATATCTTTTCTCGAGTCTAACTAATATTCTTTCTCTAAATATTTTCTTTCATCTCTCTAAATTTTCTATGTTTAACTTTTCTCGTCTTTAAAAAAAAAAAACTTATCTTGAAAACATTTATATTTGTGTCTCTAAATTTTTATTTCAACGTCTCTACACATTTTTCTTTCTCTAAAACATCTTTTCATCTTTCTGATTTTTAAAAAACTGAAAACCAAAAACAGTTATCAAACAAGGTTGGTTTTCAGTTTTTTAAAAACATAAAACAAAAAACAGTTATCGAATATATATGGTTTTTGTTTTTAAAAAACAGAAAACCAAAAACCAAAAACCAAAAACAGAAAAACCAAAAACCAAAAACTGAAATGGTTATCAAACGGGGCCGTAATTATCTGAAATTTAAAAGGGTATTCTGGTCTAAAAAAGTTTTTCAAGAATCCTGACCTTTTAATATAGTATATTTATAGATATTTTTTCTATATTATAATACTTTCATTTTAAAAATTATTTTATTAATTTTGCATGAAAATATTACAATTTGTTTTTGGTTAAAATTGATTATACATAATTTACGTTTTTTTAAAAATATTTTTATTTCTATTAAATTTTCTAAATATCACATTGTTGAAGGAGAAATTTCGGCCAATCACAAGTTGCCACGTCATTAATATAAATTAATGATAAAATAAATTTGGGACCAGTTACACATTTACACGTGTCCCTAGATTAAATTAATAGACATTAAAATTTGGCAAATCAAAGAATGCCACTTGTCTATTAGTGATCCATCAGATAACATCAGCCAAGTTCAATCAGATTATGCCACGTGGCAATTGGACCCAAGCCCAAGCCCATATGAGGTCCATCAAACTCTATAAATAGAGGAGACCACCATTCATTTTGGGGGGATTCAAATTCAGATTTGGAGACAGAGTCAGAGAACTCAGAGTCCAGAGCATTCTGCCAAGAGTCCAGAGTCGGCAGGCCGATCATCCAAGAGGATCAACAAGCTAACAAGCCGATCCAACAGATCATCAAGCCAACAGGCCGATCCAAGAGATCAACAAGCCAACCGACCGATCAAGAAGATCAACAAGTCAGCAGGCCGATCATCCAAGAGATCAACAAGCCAACCGACCGATCAAGAAGATCAACAAGTCAGCAGGCCGATCATCCAAGAGGATCAACAAGCTAACAAGCCGATCCAACAGATCATCAAGCCAGCAGGCCGATCCAAGAGATCAATAAGCCAACCGACCGATCAAGAAGATCAACAAGTCAGCAGGCCGATCATCCAAGAGATCAACAAGCCAACCGACCGATCAAGAAGATCAACAAGTCAGCAGACCGATCATCTAGGAAGATCAACAAGCCAACAAGCCGATCCAAGAGATCATCACGCCAACAGGCCGATCATCCAAGAAGATCAACAAGCCCAATAGGTCGATCCAGGAGATCATCAACCTAACAGGCCGATCATCCAAGAAGATCAACAAGTCCAATAGGTCGATCCAGGAGATCATCAACCTAACAGACCGATCATCCAAGAAGATCAACAAGCCAATAAGCCGATCCAAGAGATCATCAAGCCAACAGGTCGATCCAAGAGATCATCAACCTAGCAAGTTGATCATCTAAGAAGCCCAACAAACCGGCCCAAGAAGAGCAACAAGCTAGAGGCCAAAGTTTATATATTTAAGAGAGAGAATCAGAGGATTAAAGTTAGAGATTGTACACCCACACGCATACAACATTAATACAATATATTATTTATTCCACGTGTCTCCATCCCCGAAGTTACGTGTGAACAAATTGGCACGCCCAGTGGGACCATCTCTACCTCTCATCTCTCTCTCTTATCTCAAAACATAAAAGTAAATATGTCATTCAAGACTTCTTCGATGGCCGCTGTCGAGATCAAGTCTTACATGGGTTCAACTGCTCATTGTTGCTTCAATAAACTGAGGTTGCAAGAAGATAAAGCTTCTATCATTACAAGCGAAGAAACAACCTTGCAGGGGGCATATACCAATGACAAATTTCTTGTTAAGTATAACCCTCTGTTTGAACCTGATTCTGACGTAGTGACTGTCATGATGACTGAGACAAGAACTATGGATGAAAGAATGGCTGAGATGCAAGAGCACATCAACAACTTGATGAAGGCGATTGAAGAAAAAGATTCTCAAATCGCGCAACTAAAGTGCCAAATTGAGAACCAACATATCGCCGAATCAAGTCAAACACAAGTCATAAAAAATCATGACAAAGGAAAGACTATAGTGCAAGATGATCAACCACAGTGTTATGCTTCGGTTGCTTCACTATCCATCCAACAACTCCAAGATATGATCACAAACTGTATCAGAGCTCAGTACGGTGGACCTACTCAAGATTCCCTCTTGTATTCCAAACCCTATACTAAGAGGATTGATAACTTGAGAACGCCAATCGGGTATCAACCACCAAAATTTCAGCAGTTTGATGGAAAGGGCAATCCTAAACAACATATTGCCCACTTCGTTGAGACATGCGAGAACGCTGGTACTCGAGGGGACCTACTAGTCAAGCAGTTCGTTCGAACACTTAAAGGAAATGCTTTTGACTGGTACACTGATCTAGAACCTGAGTCAGTAGACAGATGGGAGGAACTCGAAAGAGAGTTTTTGAATCGCTTCTACAGCACTAGAAGAACCGTTAGCATGTTCGAGCTCACCAACACTAAACAACGAAAAGGTGAACTCGTTGTTAATTATATAAATCGTTGGAGAGCCATGAGTCTAGATTGCAAAGATCGTCTCACTGAACTCTCTTCTGTTGAGATGTGCATTCAAGGCATGCACTGGGAACTCCTCTACATCCTTAAAGGTATAAAGCCTCGCACCTTTGAGGAACTAGCAACTCGCGCCCATGATATGGAGCTAAGTATTGCTAGTCGAGAAAACCAAGACATTCTCCTCCCTAACATGAGAAAAGAAGGAAGAAACGACGAAGAGACTATAGAAGAATCTATGGTCGTCAACATAACCCTTCCCAAGTTGTCTTCGAAAGAAAAGCGACAAACAAATGGAGCGCATCACTTAACTTTAAAGGAAAGACAGAAGAAAATATATCCTTTCCCTGATGCCGACATCCCTGATATGTTGGAACAACTATTGGAAGTGCAACTGATAGAGCTTCCTAAGTGTAAACGGCCAGAAGAGATGGAGAAAGTCGATGATCCCAAGTATTGCAAGTATCATCGAGTTATTGGTCATCCAGTGGAAAGATGTTTCGTCCTAAAGGACTTAATTTTAAAGCTGGCTAAGGAAGGCAAAATTGAGCTCGACCTTGATGAAGTAGCTCAATCAAATCTTGCTACAATCAAAGGAAAGAGTAAGCATCAAAGAAAGAAGGATCCTAAGAAACTTCAACCCAAGAGGAAGAGAAGTAAAAAGTTTTCTCAACCTCGACAACCGGTGACTGTGAAGGAGATCTTCTCCAAAAATTTCCACAAAAAGAAAAAAGAGAACTTTGTGACTTCCTACTGCATCGACGTAGAAGAAGTTGACAATCCTGAGAGGGGTGAACAAAGGACCTCCATCTTCGATCGCATCAAGCCTCCAACTACTCGTCCTTCAGTATTCCAAAGAATGAGTATGGCCGCGACAAAAGAAGAAAATCAATGTTCGATGTCCACCTCCACTCGACCTTCAGCTTTCCAAAGGCTAAGTGTCTCAACATCAAAGAAAAGTCGATCTTCAACATCTGTCTTTGATCGCCTCAAAGTAACAAACGATCAACCTAAAAGAAAGATGAACAACTTGGAGTTGAAACTTTTCGATGAAGTAAATAGTGACAAGAAGCTTCATAGTAGAATCCCGTCACGTATGAAGAGGAAGTTTTCTGTTCTCATAAATACGGAAGGTTCCTTGAAGGTGAAGCCAAATCTCATTATCTTGACCAATCCTGCAAATGAAGGATCTGATCAAGACCATGACAAAGATAAGAGCTTTTAAATGTAAAAGCTCCTTATCGCAAGAGCCTAAACTGCATGATGCTCCTAGCCCACACGAGCTTAAAAGGTGAGTGCAAAAAAATTTTTTTTTGAACTACGTTATGACTTGATCCCTTTTCTTCAAAGGGTACGTAGGCAGCTTAAAGAAAACTTTAAGTTCAGTCTCTACAAACAAAAAAAAAGAAAGTGCAACAAATATTGAAGCACGACGATATAAATTGAGGAAATTCATCACTAGTGGGGGCAACACAGCGAATGAAAGTTGCTTCCTCCAAGTTCGAAGGTTCTCACGTACTTCGCTGCAGTTCCTTCCCCCCAAGTTCGAAGGTTCTCACGCGCTTCGCTGCAGTTCCTTCCTCACAGTTCGAAGGTTCTCACGCGCTTCGCTGCAGTTCCTTCCCCCCAAGTTCGAAGGTTCTCACGTCGCTTCGCTGCAGTTCCTTCCTCCAAGTTTGAAGGTTCTCACATCGCTTCGCTTCGCGCTGCACTTCGTTGCAGTTCCTTCCTCCAAGTTCGAAGGTTCTCACGCGCTTCGCTGCAGTTTCTTCTCCCTAAGTTCGAAGGTTCTCACGCGCTTCGATGCAGTTCCTTCCTCCCTAAGGTCGAAGGTTCTCACTCGCTTCGCTGCAGTTCCTTCCTCCAAATTCGAAGGTTTCGAAGGTTCTCACGAGCTGTGATTCGTTGTAGTTCCTTCCTCCAAGTTCGAAGGTTCTCATGCGCTTCGCTGCACAGTTCCTTCCTCCAAGTTCGAAGGTTCTCATGCGCTTCGTTGCTACCTTCCTCCAAGTTCGAAGGTTCTCATGCGCTTCGTTGCTACCTTCCTCCAAGTTCGAAGGTTCTCTCACGCGCTGCTGCAGTTCCTTCCTCCAAGTTTGAAGGTTCCCTCACGCGCTTCGCTCGCTCCTTCTCCAAGTTCGAAGGCGCTTCTCTCCGTTGCTACTTCTCCAAGTTCGAAGGCGCTTCTCTCCACTGCTCCTTCTCCAAGTTCGAAGGCGCTTCTCTCCACCCCTCTTTTTGAAGGTTCGCCACTGAGGTTCTCCTTCTCCAAGTTCGAAGGTTCACCGTTGCTCCTTTTCAAATGTTTGGCGGAGGTTGACGTCCTCGTTCCGCTTCATCTTCAAATGTTGGTAGTTGACGGCGTCTGCTGCGCTTCATCTTCAAATGTTGGCAGTTGACGGCGTCCGCTTCGCTTCATCTTCAAAAATTGACTGTTGATAACTTCACTTCATATTCAAAAGTTGATGGTTGAAGTCTTCGCTACATCTGCAAAGATGAACAACTTTAGTGTTGCCTTTATCTTGAAAGTGTCCAGACTGGAAGATGCATCTTAGCTGCAAGTTAAAAAAATGCTTGATATCAAACCACAAAAAAAAAAAAAGAAAGAAAGACAATAAAAGTGTTGTTAAAAAAAACGGTGACCACCCCTGCAGGAAACTACAGTCATCAAAGTGACTGGTCTAGACAGGTGGTGAAATCACTGCAAGTGAAAAGCTGATGACGACCGTGGTGACCACCCCTGCAGGAAACTACAGTCATCAAAGTGACTGGTCTAGACAGGTGGTGAAATCACTGCAAGTGAAAAGCTGATGACGACCATGGTGACCACCCCTGCAGGAAACTACAGTCATCAAAGTGACTGGTCTAGACAGGTGGTGAAATCACTGCAAGTGAAGCTGATGACGATCGTGGTGACCACCCCTGCAGGAAACTACAGTCATCAAAGTGATTGGTCTAGACAGGTGGTGAAATCACTGCAAGTGAATTTGGTGACGACTGTTGCACGAAGCTTGCACATTCAAGGAAGAAAGAAACAAATTGCAAAAAAAAAAAAAAAAAAAAAAACGAAAATTTAAAAAAAATAAAAATAAAAAAAAAGTATAAAAAAAAAACGAAAATTAAAAAAAAAAAAAGAAAAGAAAAGAAAAGAAAGTTTCCTACTTGGATCCCTTCTTGAATGCTCTCTGCAATTGATGTGTGCTCTCCCCTGCTGAGGTTCAACCTTATTTATAGAATGGAAGGTTGGATTCAAATAGATAAATCTTATCTCCAACGATAATCTTTATCAATTTTGGGATGAGTTCAAATGTATATCTTATCTCCAACGACAATCTTCATCAATTTTGGGATAAGTTCAAATATAAATCTTATCTCCAACGGAAATCTTCATCAATTTTGGGATGGGTTCAAATATAAATCTTATCTCCAACGGAAATCTTCATCAATTTTTGAAGGGTTTGAATATAAATCTTATCTCCAACAAGAGTCTTTGGTTCAAATTTTAACCCAAAGATATGAGATTTGATTTAAATCAAATTGGGAAATAAATTTTAGTCCAAATTCCCACCAAATTTTGGGATGCAGCCTTAAATTTACTTAAATTAAATTTTGGGCATAATCCAAATTTTATCCCAAATGAACCAAAGTCAAAACCTCAAATTCTATTCCAAATGCGAGTTAAAATTGGGTAGGATTTTACCTCAAATCAAAATTTGGGTATAAACCAAATTTTGCCCAAACTTGAAATCAAAGTTTGCTGCCAAATAAAAAAAATCAAAATTTTGACCAAAATTCATATTTTGATTAAATTGACGCACCAAATGGAGTCAAAGTCAAGAACAAATACCTCGCATTTTAATTCCAAAATATATTTTTCGAGATTCACTCACACATAACTTGTGCCTAAATCTCGAAAAGGGGGCATTTGTTGAAGGAGAAATTTCGGCCAATCACAAGTTGCCACGTCATTAATATAAATTAATGATAAAATAAATTTGGGACCAGTTACACATTTACACGTGTCCCTAGATTAAATTAATAGACATTAAAATTTGGCAAATCAAAGAATGCCACTTGTCTATTAGTGATCCATCAGATAACATCAGCCAAGTTCAATCAGATTATGCCACGTGGCAATTGGACCCAAGCCCAAGCCCATATGAGGTCCATCAAACTCTATAAATAGAGGAGACCACCATTCATTTTGGGGGGATTCAAATTCAGATTTGGAGACAGAGTCAGAGAACTCAGAGTCCAGAGCATTCTGCCAAGAGTCCAGAGTCGGCAGGCCGATCATCCAAGAGGATCAACAAGCTAACAAGCCGATCCAACAGATCATCAAGCCAACAGGCCGATCCAAGAGATCAACAAGCCAACCGACCGATCAAGAAGATCAACAAGTCAGCAGGCCGATCATCCAAGAGATCAACAAGCCAACCGACCGATCAAGAAGATCAACAAGTCAGCAGGCCGATCATCCAAGAGGATCAACAAGCTAACAAGCCGATCCAACAGATCATCAAGCCAGCAGGCCGATCCAAGAGATCAATAAGCCAACCGACCGATCAAGAAGATCAACAAGTCAGCAGGCCGATCATCCAAGAGATCAACAAGCCAACCGACCGATCAAGAAAATCAACAAGTCAGCAGACCGATCATCTAGGAAGATCAACAAGCCAACAAGCCGATCCAAGAGATCATCACGCCAACAGGCCGATCATCCAAGAAGATCAACAAGCCCAATAGGTCGATCCAGGAGATCATCAACCTAACAGGCCGATCATCCAAGAAGATCAACAAGTCCAATAGGTCGATCCAGGAGATCATCAACCTAACAGACCGATCATCCAAGAAGATCAACAAGCCAATAAGCCGATCCAAGAGATCATCAACCTAGCAAGTTGATCATCTAAGAAGCCCAACAAACCGGCCCAAGAAGAGCAACAAGCTAGAGGCCAAAGTTTATATATTTAAGAGAGAGAATCAGAGGATTAAAGTTAGAGATTGTACACCCACACGCATACAACATTAATACAATATATTATTTATTCCACGTGTCTCCATCCCCGAAGTTACGTGTGAACACACATTTATATAAAACTCCGTTAAATAATCGAAAATAAATTGGTATATGTTACTAAAATTTCAATAACTTTCATTAAAGGTATGCTTTATTACATCTGACGTGTATCATTGGATTGTTCAAATCCAAGGAATGAGTCCGTCTTTTCAAGGATTATATTTCAATCATGTATCTAGAAATCAAAATAGGAGAGCTGATTTCTTAGCTAGAGATGCCTTAGCTCATTGTCGAAATATGCTTTGGCTAGATAATTTACCTCTTTGGCTTGTGACGATGAGTAGTGTTACTCATTGCAATTGTAATTTTCCTTGTAATTGTTTGTAGTAATGAATGATATTTAGTCTTGTTTTTTTTAAAAAAAAAAACAATTACTTAACATTTATTTATTTTTTATTAAGCTCCACTACATTTTTTTAGGAAATAAAAACTCCACAACATTTAAGTTATTAATTGTTTTGAAAAACATTCTAAATATTTAGAGAAATTGCTTTTATTATAATTTATTTATTATTAATAACTAATGATATTGCTAGTAAATTTAGAAATTAGAGTATGGTGAAATGCTTTGATTATATGAGAAAAAAAATGTTGGTTTGATTTGTATGTGAGTGAAGGAGGTCTTTTTTTTTAAAAAAAAAAATCTAAAAACATATTTATAATATTTGTTTCCATTTTTAGTTGGCATTTGGATGGATGGAAGACAGGAGAGAGGAAAGAGAAATCGAGAGAGATGTGGGAAGATGAGTGGGTGGGAGATAAAGCTCAATAAAATTAAATGAAATTAAATCTATAATCTATAATCTATAATATATTAAAAAGCTACAATCTTTGAAAAACTTTTTTGGACAATTATATCCCTCCTTTAATTAATATATTTACAAAATATACCCTTGACAATTAATTACAAATAGTAAATTAATTAATTAGGTATTATTTATTATTTATAAATATAAATGGTTAATTATCAACTATAATAAATACATATAAATTTAAAAAAATAATACAAAAAATGTTGTCTTTTTATCTCCCACGAACTTATGGATTGATTATAGGATTTCAAAGAGTTTTGAAAATTTATTACTTTTATAACTTTTTCATAGTCTTTAATTACTCTTTAATTGAATTTAATCTAACAATTAATTACAAATAGTAAAATAATAATTAAGTATTATTTATAAATATAAATGATTAATTATCCACTATAATAAATACATATAAATAAAAAAAAATTATTACAAAAAATGTTGTCCTTTAAACCCCCACGAACAGATTAATTATAGGATTCAAAACTTTTGTAACTTTTACATTTTTTTTAGAAAGAACTTTTACATACTCTTTAATTACTCTTTAATTGAATTTATTATTTATTATTAATACACGACTAATTAAATAAATTTAATATAATACCTTTAAAATATAAAAGGTTGGTTTGTTTTATTTTCTAAGAAATTAATTTTAAAACCCACACCATACTATTTGATTACAATTAATTAAGGATTAAATTTTAAAACTTGGAATTTCTAAAGTTTTGTAACATTCTTCTTCTCCTACAACTATATAAGAGTTCTTCCCTACCCATTTTCTACAACAAATTTTGAGTCTCCACTCTCCGTTTGTTTTTATTCTTCCCTCAATTTCCTCTCTCAAAATTTCTATATTTAGATTATATTTAGATTTAGATTAGATACTTGAAGATCTAAACCCACTCTCAACATTGAATGTAGAAATGTTAGTACATTACTAACAACACCATGCAAGGAATAGTTGCGCACAATTGTATTCTTTTGAAGCATAACCATGGTGGTTAAGGAAGATGAACTATCCTAATTTTGTTTTTGTTGTCTTTTATTTGTGTACCGTAGAAAATAAAAGTATGGTGGAGTGTAATAACACAAATTTTTTTTTCTCTCTATGAATAGCAAATCTCCACTTTCTTAGTTTATTTTTTTTTCTTCCCTCAATTTCTTCTCTCAAAATTTCTATATTTAGATTTAGATACTTGAAGATATAAACTCAGTGAAGAGGAAGATTCGAAGACAACGTAGAAATGTTAGCTCATTGCTAACAACACCATGCAAAGAATAGTTGTGTCCAATTGTACGATTTTTTTGAAACTTCATGTTGAAGAAGATGGTTAAGGAAGATGAACTATCTTAATTTTTTTTTTGTTGTCTTTTATTTGTTTACCTTATAAAATAAAAGTATGGTGGAGCATAATAACCTACGACACAATTTTTTTTCTCTATGAAAAGCAAAGTGACTTTTTAATATAACTAGTTTGAAGCTACGTGTGTTGCACGTGTTATAATACATTTTAAAGTATAAGTAGTTAATTAGAAATTTGAAATATGGCTTGATAATGTACCAAAATCTCCTAAAAGGATACATTAGTCAACTTGAAAAAGAAATAAGAATGAATTATATATATTTACACTAAATGAAAAGACTATATTTACTCACATTACTAAAGATGGAGTAGGAATAGGTCTTCTCCCACTTATGTTGAGTAGAAATGAGTCTTCCCCCACTTACGTTAAGTAGGAATCACTTTTTTTTTTTTTTTTTTTTTTTTTAATTCTTCATGCATCACAAAAACTTCACCCCATCTCTTCGCGTAGTGGTTTAGACCACTATTTATAAGGTTCAAGTGAATGAGGTTGTTATGATAAATCTTTTTAAATTAATTTTGAAAATTAAAAACAATTAATTTGAATTTTAGTTTTTTAAATTTAATTTTAAAACATGATTTGATTTAATCGAAAATTAAACTCAATTATCTTTTGATTTTTAAAAAATCAAAACAATTCAAAACAATTGATCTAAATTTAGATTTCACAAAATTTAATTTAAAAAAAATTATTTATTATAACCACCGAAAACCATATAGAATTAATAATTAAACGTGAGGATGAAGATGAAATTTTTTGTTTAAAAAAAAAAAAACAATCTAAACGTGAGAATGAAGATTTTTTTTAAACCAATTCTTAATCTTAAACGTGAGAATGATCTACCCGTGAGAATTTGAATAATAAAATATTGAATAATTAAATAGGAAGGACAAATAATAAATTTGAAGATTAAAAAAGGGCTTAAAAGAAAATCAAAAGTCTCCCCCCTAAGCGCCTTTTAATATAGTATAGATATATATATAATATAGTATAGAAGTATAGATATAGATAGATTTTTTCTAAACGTGGGAATGTTCTTTTAACCAATTATTAATTTTTTTTTTTAAAAAAACTTAAAAGTGGGAATGAAGATGATTTTTTTTTTTAAAAAAAAAAAACCCTAAACAAAAAAGAAATTTGAGATTTTTTTTCCCTAAACGTGGGAATGTTTTTTTTTTTTTTTTAACTAATTCGTAATCTTATCAAAGATGATATTTTTTTTAACCAATTCTTAAACGTGAGAATGATCTAGTCGTGAGAATTTGAGTAATTAAATATTAAATAATTAAATAGGAAGGACAAATGAGGAATTTGAATATTAAAAAGGGGCAAAAAAGGAAATCAAAAGTTTCTCTCCTTAAGCGCCTTTTAATATAGTATAGATATAGATAGATAATTAAATAGGAAGGACAAATGAGGAATTTGAATATTAAAAAGGGGCAAAAAAGGAAATCAAAAGTTTCTCTCCTTAAGCGCCTTTTAATATAGTATAGATATAGATAGATAATTAAATAGGAAGGACAAATGGGGAATTTGAATATTAAAAAGGGGCAAAAAAGGAAATCAAAAGTTTCTCCCCTTAAGCGCCTTTTAATATAGTATAGATATAGATATAGATAATAATTATAGATTATAGATATAGATTATAGATAAGATATATTTAAAATGAAATAGTTTTTTTTTTTTTTTTTAACAGTAAAATGAAATATATCTGAAGGTGGACGTGTAGATAATAATATTTTTTTCCCATAAGAATAACTGTATTACAATAAAAGTACTAATATCTTCGTAATAGGTGACCTTAACATTAGAGACAATAATTATTTGACATTCTTTGTTGTTTTTTTTCTAAAATTCCTCCTTCATGTTCTGCTAAAAGTGTCCACGTTGTTAGTTTCATGGCATTTGAACTATGCACGTTACAAAACATTATACGATATATGAATAAGATAACTTTATTTGATTAACTTTTAAAGAAAAAATTGATAAGAAATATGTCATGTTTCTTGGTAAAATGTTATTTCAAATTTCGAGATTTGATAAGAGTAGTTGGTTTTACACTTATTACAACTCCAACAATATCTACAAACAATTGAAAGTTAGAGAAAGGAAATCTAAGAGTGATAATATCCACACACACATATATATATATTTGTAATATGAAAAAATATGAAGAAAACAAATGCTTACTAGAGACTTTAGGTTCGGAATTGTTGTTGATGAAAGTAAAATCCACATGATTACTGTTTTTATTACCAAAAAACATATTTCTGATCTCTTCAATTTTACTACTACTCGTGAAAGTAATCTCAAACTCATCATGGATGTTTAGATATCTACAATTCACTGTATTGATTTTTCCATTACGAATGATATAAACTCTGCCCTTCCTTACAATGTTTTTTTTTTTTTTTTTTAATAGAAAACAGAAGTCATTTCATTGATGTATGAAATAGATACAAAAGGAGGACCTATCAATGTTAATTACAAAAGACATCTCCAATGAGATAATAGGGTAGATAAATTGTAGTTACAAAAGGGAGGGGAGTGACTACTCCAATATAGAGCTAAGTAAGATGTGGATTTAATGAAAGCATAGAGATCTTGAGATTTTTCTGTGAAAATCCTAGCATTTCGCTCCAACCATAGATTCCATATAAAGCATAGATAAAGTTGCGCTAAAGGAAGTTCTTCTCCTTTTTAAAAGGTTGTCCATTGAGAGAAAGCTTGAGCAGCGAGAGGATATGTCCCAGTCTAACATAATGCCATCCAAAAGCTTGTTGCAAGAAGTCCCATATGGCTGTAGCAACGGGGCAGTTGCTGAAAAGGTGGATTTGGGTTTCTTGGTCCCTATAACAGAAGCAGCAACAACTAGGGGAAAGAGCAATCCCAGGGGATTTTCGTTGAAGCACATCAGCTGTGTTGATGCAAGCGTGAGACTAAGTCCCCACATAAAAAAGACCTTTTTTGGCCCAAGTGTAGGGATAAAAGCCCTAGCGCAGCGGAATTTATCAGAGGACCATTACGATCTAAACGTCGATTGGAATACCAATACGACGACAATAAAAACGCAACAGTAAAAACAAATTTAAACTACTGAATATGGGTTATAAAAAAATGCTAAAATTAATAAAAACTACCTAGATCTAATCTAGATGTTACCCTATTGATCAAAGATCAAAGAAAACTTACTTTTTCTTGGAAGTCTTGATCGTTTCGCCAATTCCCTTGCTTTGATCTAGAAAATACAACAACAATAATTTTGTCAACACCACCAAAATAGACACACTGGTATACTCACTAGGATATAGCGTTGGTTGCTTGTGGGAGCATAAAGCACTAAGAGTTTTTGGAGAGTTTTCTGTTCTTTGTAAAACACGAGAGAATGAGAGGGATTGAGAGAGAATGGGGATTCGTCAGATGCACCAAATAAACGACTGAGGGAGAATGAGATTTTAACGGATGATTAGCAACTCCCTCCCTTGAAAACCTTTGAACGTGAAACTCCTCCTAAGTTAGTGGGATGAATTGTTCTTTATCAGTTAAGATAATTGATAAAGAATTTAATTAATTATTAAATACAAATACATAATTAATAATTAATTAAATAATTAGATTACCTATTAATCTTAATTTTATTTATATAAATCACATTTATATAAATATCCCACATAACCTATAGTTTTAATGTAATTCAATTAAATCAAATTTAACTAAATTAAATTAAAACCAAATAATTAATTAATTCACCAATAATTAATACTATAATTAAATATCAAATATTTAATTATATTTCTCTCAAATAAACTATAGTATTAATGTGCATCCAATGTACATTAATTATAACCTATAGTTTTTATATGAATCAAATTCATATTTTAAACTTAATATTCGAACCTCTTCAAATACTTAATTCTCCCTTAGAAATTTACCTCAACGCCCTAAATGAGCTACCGGTGGGACCTAATGGACCTACAGATAAGAAGCTCCAACGATATGAGATTAATTGGCTAAACTCATTAACCAAGTTAATCAACGTTCGTTAACTATGGTTCACTTCACTAAAGAACCATAGATGCACTCTTCTCACTGCAGTTATATTTTTGTGTCCACAGATATTGACCAATAACAGCAAGTCAGTCCTTCACGTATGTTCGTACCCCAGCTAGGTCAAATTACCGTTTTACTCCTAGGTTACCTCTTTATCCTTAAGTCCTAGTGCACCTCTAATGAACAACCTGTTTGAGGTCCAACCAACAAACATAAGTTCCTCTCGTGCCATAGAGAGGGTAAGACCCATTGTTTAAAAACCGGAGACACCATTTAAGGGAACACACTTCTACTTACCCTAGAGTTCGGAAGGAGTGAATTCCATCTTGTGTAATTATGTTCCCAGCTCCCCACTCGGTCTTGTCCCCAAAATGGTAGACTTATTGAGTCAGCGTGCAGGCCATTCTCACCCATACAAATCAAAGGACAATCCCTCATGGACAGGAGTCCATAACCCATTCAGGATTGAGACCAAGTTGCTTAGGTCATCCTAGTGAAATAGAAACCTAGCTAGCTAACGATGTTACAGCTAATGGTTAACTATTTCGCGGTCCGGTCTTATGCAAACTCATTGCATAGGATACCCCCACTTGCATGTGTTGGGTTTTATGCCCTAAAACTCGTAGATAGTAAATGTAAACAAATTGTATACTTGTTTCGATAAAGTGTTATTGAATTTCTACAATAAAGTGTTATTGTTAAATATTGCACAATTTGACCCAAATGCAATAAACTAAGATCCAAGGTTGTTTGTATGTAACTTGAACTAGTATGTGGGGACATACGAGGATCGATGTTCAAGTAACAACCTAAAAGGTCTATAGTACAAGGATAAGGTTGGGTACCTTATCCTAGTAACACTATGAGATACAACCCGCTTTGTATTTGATACAGACGTATTGATCCAAAACGGCCATGTAGTAGACATGCAAGTGGGGTATCCTATGCAATGAGTTTGCATAAGATCGGACCACGAAATAGTCAACCATTAGTTATAACACCGTTAACTAATTAGGTTACTATTTCAATAGGATGACCTAGGTAACTCAGTCTTAATCCTGAGTGTATCATGAACTTCTTCTCATGAGAGATTGTCCTTTGATTAGCATGGGTGAGAGTGGTCAATACGCCGACTCAATATGCCTTCCTTTTTAGGGACAAGACCGAGTGGGAGGCTGGGGACATGACAACACAAGAAGGAATTCACTCCTTCCCGTTTTTAGGTGAAGTAGATGAGTGTTCCCTTAAGTGGTGACTTCAGGACTTGTACAAAGGGATCCCGCCCTCTCATTGGCCCGAGAGAGACTTTCTGTTTAATGGTTGGACCATAAACAGGTTGTTCATTAGAGGAGAGTGGTCAGTACTAGTGCTCCTCTAATGAACAACTTGTTTGTGGTCCAACCACCAAACAAAAACCCCTCTTGGGTAAGGCCCTTTGTTCAAGACCCGGAGACACCACTTAAGGAAACACTCATCTACTTCCTCAAAGTCGGGAATGAGTGAATTTCATCTTGGTGATTATGTTCTCAGCTCCCCACTCGGTCTTGTCCCCAAAATGATAGGCTTATTGAGTTGGTGTACTGACCACTCTCACTCATACAAATCAAAGGACAATCCCTCGTGAACAGGAGTTCATAATCCACTCAAGATTCATACTAAGTTGCCTAGGTCATCCTAGTGAAATAGAAACCTAACTAGTTAACGGTGTTACAACTAGCAGTTACTATTTTGTGGCCCGGTCTTATGCAAACTCATTGCATAGGATACACTCACTCACATGTCCCCTACATGAACGTGTTGGATCATTGCGTTTGTATCAAATACAAAGTGGGTCGTACCCATAGTGTCACCAGGATAAGGTACCCAACCTAATCCCTATACTATAGACATTTTAGGTTGTTACTTAAACAATGATCCCCATATGTCCCCACATACTAGTTCAAGTTACATACAAACAACCTTGGATCTTAGTTTATTGGATTCAGGTCATATTGTACAATACTTAACAATAAAACTTTATTGTAGAAACTCAATAACACTTTATCGAAACAAGTATATAATTTATTTACATTCACTATCTACGAGTTTTATGGCATAAAACCCAACAACTTTGATTCTTCATGTTCAATCTTTAGTGAACTTGACAAAGGACTTAAAAAAGATGTTGGTTTTTTTCCTTGCATGTGCATACAAGTAGAGCTTCAAGATTGAGTTGTATTAAATGCACTTGGACTTTATGATGAACTCAACTTAAACTCAAGTTGCATTAAATGAAGTAGAGTACTTGAATTAAAGAAATTGCATTGAAAGTACTTGAGTTGCATTAAATGAACTTAAATGCATTTCAAACTTTTTTTAATGCATGTACACGTCAATTAAAAGAACGACACTTCCAACTATTTCAAGTGGAGCTTCATTTATTCTTGAGGGGTTACATTACAAATACCTAAAAGGATGATTATACACTTCCAACTTTTTTTTAATCATGATTGAATCAATTGATAAATTTCAAGTAGTTAACATTTCATGGGAAATATTCACTAATTTTCAATTAGATGGTTAATTATTCACATAAAATTTTCATTTAAATGTTTCATTTCTAAAAAAAATTATATTTAAAGATAAAATTCTTAAATCTCTTAATATAAATAAAATAATATTTCATAACAAATTATCAATAATATATATATAATTCAAACACATATAATTTTCTAAATCATTAATAATAAAATTTGAAATTTTGTTGGAAAAAATAACAACAATAACAAACAAGGCAAGAAACGAGAAATAGGGACAATTGCAAGGGTGGATCCCCACGGGACCATGGACAGTATGTTGACATAGTTTAAAGACTTATTATTTTATAAATAAAAATTTATGTCAAAAAGAAAAAAAAAACTATAAAGAATGTTGTAAATATACCAGGTATATATTATAGATATACATTACTCCATTAGCTTATTCAACCCATAATTATAGCTATTCTTCCCCATGACTCTCCCTCTCCCTTAGGAATAGCCATGAGACTCTCCCTCCCTTCTATTTTAAGTATTTTGAACTTGTAACCTACCATATTGCATTAGTATAAATAGAGGGTTGTATGGAGTATTGAAAACAAAACAATTGAATGAGAATCATTTGTTATCTTTTCTCCCTACCTTTGCTCACTAAATTTCTCTCTTAGTGTTCATATTGTTCTTCTCATTTTATAACACGTTATCAGCACGAGTCTTTGCCATTTTTGTTCAGTTAAAGATAGAGTTCGTTTTACTTTGCATTATTAATTGCAATTGTCTTCGGTACGTTTCACATATACAATATATATGTTATAGATACCTCATATATACACTGTGTATTGAACGTTGTCAACATATATTTTATGCAAGATTAGCATGTTCTTCATTATTGTGCATACTATATGAGATTAGTAAGTATCGTGTTTGTTTATGATAATATTAACATCATGATTTTATATTTGTCAATGATATTTATGATATTTATATTGTCCAAATAATTGAGATGTTGAGAATATGCTACAACCTTGTTATTTATTTAATAATCTAGAATGTTTAATGTATATTTGATAAACATGTTGCACATATATACTTTGTATATAGCTCATCTTTTAAATTATATGCCTTTTCTAGAATTTCTTATTATGAGATTGCATATTGATCTCATTTATAGTTACTAGTTTGAAACTACGTGTGTTGCACGTGTTATAATACATTTTAAAGTAGAAGTAATTAATTAGAAAATTTGAAATATGACTTGATAATGTACCAAAAAAATATAAAAATTAATAAATACACGCATGAATTTATAATTATTGCAAAAATTGATCATATTTAGATGTATGCGACCAAATTGAACCATTCTAATAAAAATGATTTATAACCAATATCATGGATATAAATCATACCTTATACCATATCATATTTTAAATTTTTTTTCTTTATTGCACATTTAAATTCTCAATATTAGTTGGATGTATAAATTTTCATATTTATTTTATTTATCATACAATTTTTAAATATAAAAAATCTCACCCGCTTAAACATTTTTTTAAGATTAAAGATAACGAAAAGTCTTTCAAATTACCAAATAAGCATTTATATTTTCCAAAATCTTAATTTTGTAATCAATTAATAATTACTTCCTATCATCTTGTCTAAACAAAATCTCAAAAATATATGAAGAATTTTGAAGGTTTGAAAAGCATAATGGAGAGAGATCGATTTAAAAACAAATAAGACAATAGTGATCGATCTTCTTTCCCATTTCAGAAAAACAATACTAATGAACGGTGTACTCGCTTCTATTAAAGAAATAAACAGAAAATATTTCATATTTATATGAAACTCGTACGGGTGGCGAAAATATAATATAAAGGGAAAATATACACTTTTGGTCCCTGAGGTTTGGGTTAAGTTACACTTTGGTCCCCGAGTTTTCAAACTCAACAAAAATACCCTCGAGATTTGAGATAAGGAACAATTTAGTCCCAGTCGTCCAATTTGCCGTTAAATAGTAACGGAATGCTGACGTGACACTATTATTTTAATTTAAAAATTAAATTTTAATATTTTTAAATAAAAATATATTAAAAAAATAAAAATATTATTGTTTTATTAAATTTTTAATTCTTTTCCCCCATTTCTTCCCATTCTTCTTTCTCTTCTCCCCTTTCTTCTTCAACTTCTTTATCTAAAACTCTGGTGGCCGGCGGCCACCGTCGTTCGCCGGCCAGCCGGCAGCGAGGTTTTTTTTTTTCTTCATTTTATTCTTCGTCTTCTCCTTCCTCGAAGCTTCAGCCTCTATTTTTTTTTTTTAACTGAAAGAGAAAGAAGGAGGGAGGGTTCCTCCCTCCTCCGTTTTCCGACACCAGAATGGATGGAGGAACCTTAGTCTACTTGAAAAGGAAATAAGAAAAAATTGTTGGGTTTTATGCCCTAAAACTCATGGATAGTAAATGTAAACTTTTGACCGAACATTAATAGAATAATATTTCTTGTATTATTATTGTTTGTATTGTATCTTGCCTAAATAACTCTAATCCAATAAACTGAACATCCTAGGTTGTTAGTATGAGACTTGAACTAGTATGTGGGGACATACGGGGATCGCTGTTCAAGTTACAGCCTAAAGGGTCTATAGTATAGGGATAAAGTTGGGTACCTTATCTTGTTGACACTATGGATATGGCCCACTTTGTATTATGATACAAACGCAATGATCTAACGCGTTCATGTAGAGGACATGCGAGTGAGGGTATCCTGTGTAATGAGTTTGCATAAGACCGGACCACGAAATAGTTAACCACTAGCCGTAACACCGTTGACTAGATAGGTTTCTATTTCACTAGGATGACCTAGGCAACTTAGTCTCAATCCTGAGTGGATTATGGACTCCTGTTCACGAGGGATTGTCATTTGATTTGTATGGGTGAGAGTGGCCTACACGCCGACTCAATAAGCCTATCATTTTGGGGACAAGACCGAGTGAGGAGCTGGGAACATAATCACACAAGAAGGAATTCACTCATTCTCGATATTAGGGTAAGTAGATGTGTGTTCTCTTAAGTGGTGTCTTCGGGACTTGAACAAAGGGCTCTGCCCTCTCTATGGCACGAGAGGGACTTTTGTTTGTTGGTTGGACCTCAAACAGGTTGTTGGAGCACTGGGACTTAAGGATGTAGAGGTAACCCAAGGGTAAAACGGTAATTTGACCTAGCTGGGGTACGAACACATGTGAAGGACTAACTTGCTGGTATTGGTCAAAATCCGTGGACACAAAAATATATCTACAGTGAGAAGAGTACAACTGTGGTTCTATAGTGGAGTGAACCGCAGTTAACGAATATTGATTAACTTGGTTAATGAGTTTAGCCAATTAATCTCATATCGTTGGAGCTTCTGATCTGTAGGTCCATTAGGTCCCACCGATAGCTCAGATAAGGTGTTGAGGTAAATTTACTAAGCAAAACTTAATATGAATTGGATTCATATTAAAACTATAGGTTAAATTTAATGCGCCTTGGATGTACATTAAAACTATAGTACATGTGTGAGAGAAAAATAATAATAATAATTGAATATGTGATATTCAATTTTATGACTAATTAATTTTTGAATTAATTAATTGTAAGTTTTAATTTAGTTTAATTAAATTTGATTTAATTAAATGATATTAAAACTATAGTATAAAGAGAGAAACTCATTTAAATGATTATTTAAATGGATGAATTAATTTAAATATAATTTAAATTGGTTAACATTAATTTAATTAATATTGTTAATTAAATTAAAATTAAATTTGATTTTAATTCGTTAAAATCAAAATTATCAAGTAACTGACTGATCAGTTACCTGAACGTGGAGCATGAACTCCTGTTTTCTCTCTCTCTCCCTATCGATAAGGGTTTTAGTTTGTGGCCTTTGTTTCTTTCAGGCTCTGAATCGGTTTTTGGTGTGTGAAAATTCAAGAGAGAACTCCAGAGACTTTGTGTGATGCCCCGCATTTCAGGTAAATCAAGTTTCCTATTAATTTTTGCGTTTTTCTCTCGTGTACCGGTGGTTAATTATCTTGTCAGTTGAGCTTTTCCAGGTTAGTGGGCTTTTGAGTGGCGTTCTTTTCTCTGGTTGGTGGGTAGTGTTAGAGTTGGTAGGGTTTTTTTTTTTAGAAAAAAGAAAAAGAAAAAGGGAACCTCTCTCTCTCTCTCTCGCACGCACGACATCCCCCCTTTTCTTTTGCGATTTCTCCTCCGCCGTTGCCCTCTCTCTCACGCCGTCGCCGCCAGCTGCGCCGCCCTCCCGTTTTTCTTCTTCCAACCGCTGCGACCGAGCCGCCTGCCCGCAACCGCGCCGCCCGCTTCCTCTCGCACGCCGTCGCTCAGCCCCCGCGTTTAGCCGTCGTCGCCTGCTGCCGCGCGCCGCCCAGCCGCTGTTCTCCCCGTCAGCCACCGCCTTCCCCATTCGTGTTCCCCTCCGGCGAGCAGATCCCAGGCCGCCAGACTTCGTGTTCTTCTTTCACATCGGCCGCATCAACCATCGTTTCCTTGCGATTTTACCTTCACCCGGTGAGAAGTTAGTG
The DNA here is from genome assembly GCA_036850905.1 of Luffa acutangula. NCBI lineage: Eukaryota > Viridiplantae > Streptophyta > Magnoliopsida > Cucurbitales > Cucurbitaceae > Luffa > Luffa acutangula. The sequence goes on along the minus strand of CM072088.1, from coordinate 19,886,510 downwards.
TGGTTTCAGTCCTCATCGACGCTGTCTCCCCTCCGTTTGGCTTCAAGCTTCATATACCAGCGCAATTCCTCTACCTTTCAGCGATTTCGGTAAGATTCGGCCTAACCCATTCTGTATTGGCATTGAATTCAAGTTACCCATGACTCAAAAGGTGTTAATCTGAGTTACCCACTCTTTATCGCTTCCTAAATTGCAGGTTCGGGCCATTTTGGACACCGTACAGCACGTATCAGTCACAGTTCAGTTCTGTTCGGTAAGTTCCGGTAGCCTTAAAGTCTCTAGAAATCGCTTTAGGTAGCTTTAGAATGCTTTTTAACCTTTGGGTATCCGTTAGGTTCAGTTTAATCTCATTTTGGGCTCGGGACAGCAGCGTGTATAAGGTATTTTTGTGCTGTTTTGTACTTTCCAGCAAGGTTCCAGCCCCTGTTCGGTAAGTTTTCAGCACCTTAAGTCCCTTTTTATTCGATGCTAAGTGTTAAGATATATTGGTAGGTCGTTCCCTAACCTCTAGGAGCCTTTACGGTGCTTGTAGGTGTGCTTAGAGCTTATTTCGTTATTTTTCCAGCAAGCGTGATTTGGTTTAGGAGCGCTTGTAAGCTTGTGTAAGTAGTTTCTACTTGGACGGGCTTGTTTGTGTGTTTGAGCATGCTATCACTCTACTTGCTTGTTACTATGAGTTGTGTTTGTTTGTTTGTTTGAGCTTGCTATTGCCTTACTTGCGTTGCTACTGCATAACGTGTTTATATGTTTGTAGCTCGCTTTGTGAACAAGCATGATGATTCTGTTAAATTCCTAAGCATGTTGCTTTGACGATGCATAAGCATGTTGTTTGTTTAACTCATGAGCATGAGATATTGTGGTTGATAACTATGTTGCATAAGAGTCGTGTCTGCATAGTGTGTGGTCATTGGGGAGAGGCGGAGCATGACGCGTAAATCATGTGTTGGGTGTGTGTGCGGAGCGTGACGCAGAAATCACGTGTGGGTGTGAGTGCGGAGCGTGACGCGGAAATCACGTGTGAGTGGCGCTGCGCATGGCGCGTTATAATACATGTGTTGGGTGGGTTTGCGGAGCGTGACGCGGAAATCACGTGTGGGATGTGAGTGCGGAGCGTGACGCGAAAATCACGTGAGTGTGCGGGCATGGCGCGGAAACCATGTGGGGGTGCATAGCATGATGCGTGGATTCATGTTGTCGTCCCATTTTTGCATGAGCATGTGTGGGCATTGTTATTTTCGTGTTTAAGAGCATGTGAGTTGTTAATTGCTTTCCAAGTATGGTGTGTGTGGATAGCATGATGTTGTGGCTGTATGTTGTTTGGTGGCTCACCGAGTGTGAGCTACTTACCAGTACTGTGGTTGTACTGATACCCCTCCCCTTTCTTTCTCCCAACAATTTCAGATTATGCAGGTGATGAGTTTTATGTGCCCGGTGATGCGGACGAGGAGATTCACGAGGGATGACCACATGGGTCCAGTTACCTGTTTATTTCCTTTTTGGTAGATAGAATGGTCGTATGTTCATTAATTGTTGATAGGTTGATTTGTTTAGCCTTGTAGCTAGGGTGGTATAGTTTTTGTTTCTAGTTAATGAACATGTTTAGATTTCGTGTTTCTCGTTAGGTTGTGAATATGCTATTGTTTAATAAAGACGACCTGTTTTAGAAAGTTAAGGATATGCTTGATCTGATAGAGTTAGGTTTTGTTGTTGGTTGGAGATGCGAGATCTAACTCGTATCCTTTTTGTGGTTGTTCTGTGGAGTTGTGGAGTTGAATGAACCAATATAGAAGTGTCATTTTGTGCTTAACAGGTGATCTAAAATTTTGGTTTCGTCCTATGTATGCCGTTATGCTGCCGAAATTTTCGGAGCTCTCGGTCAGTCTGAATAAAAGTTTAGTAATGTCACTAGGTTAGTTAATAATAAAACCTGGGGCGTTACACTTTGAGTTCCTTAGTAAAAATTCTTCTCCCACAAGAAACCTTAACAAAAGGCCTTGTTAGTCATATCAGTGGCTCTTACGTGGTAGTGTTCTTCAAACTTCAGCAAAGAAAATGCTCTTTTGGTTTGCTGTATTTTCAGATCAAGAAGCGAGATTCGACGTTTTTGGTCAAGATCTACAACGGTAGTAAGTACCTTTTATTCCTATGATCACTAGGATCATTCTATAGTGTAGATCTAAGTTTATTCCATAAAATATCATGTTTTATGGCCTTATTTACAGTCTTTTATGAGATTTTATTGCTGTAAATTATTTGCCCTCGTATCGGTATTCTTGTCAAAGATTTAATTGGGTTTGGATCTCTGACCGTTTCCGCTGCGCAAGGGATTTTAACCCTTACAAAAATATATATATTTCCACTAAATGAAAAAGCTATATTTACTCACTCACATTACTAAAGATGGGGTAGGAATGAGTCTTCTCCCACTTATGTTGAGTAGGAATGGGTCCCCTCTTGATGTGCACTTTTTTTAATTCTTCATGCATCACAAAAGCTCCACCCCATCCGTGAGAATAAAGATGAGATTTTTTTAAAAGAAAAAAAAACCTAAATGTGAGAATGAAGATGAGATTTTTATAAAACCAATTCTTAAACGTGAGAATGATCTACCTGTGGGAATTTGAATAATTAAATAGGAAGGACAAATGATAAATTTTAATATTAAAAAGGGGCAAAAAAGAAAATCCAAAGTTTCTCCCTTTAAGCGCATTTTAATATAGCACGTGAGAATGATTTACCCGGGAATTTGAATAATTAAATAGGAAGGACAAATGAGAAATTTGAATATTAAAAAGGGGCAAAAAAGGAAATCAAAAGTTTCTCCCCTTAAGCGCATTTTAATATAGTACGTGAGAATGATCTACCCGGGAATTTGAATAATTAAATAGGAAAGATAAATGAGGAATTTGAATATTAAAAGGGGGCAAAAAAGGAAATCAAAAGTTTCTCCCTTTAAGCGCCTTTTAATATAGTATAGATATTATTTTACCAGTATAATTTTCTCATCCTATCTAGATATATATTATGCATTATATATATATATATATACACACACACAATACATAGTTTGATATGCATATTACATACTTTGATATATTGCCTACAGATCATTTATATATAAAACATGTTATGTTCATTGATCTTAGATACGAATTGCAACACGTTTACTACCTATAAATTTTAGCATGCAAGTTTCGTATATTTATTAAATTCTAATATAAATATATTTTGTTTGTGATAGTTTTATCATGACAAACCTTACAAAATTAGAGTTCGTAGCTCTAGATATCAATGAAAATAACTACTTGTCATGAGTGCTTGGTGTTGAGATTCATTTAGATGTCATGAATCTTGGAGATACAATTAAAGAAGGAAATACAACTTCAAATCAAGAAAAGATCTTCACGAGGGATTAAAAATTGAATATCTTACGGTAAAGGATCCCTACATTTTATGGCAAAAATTAAAAGAAAGGCATGACCATAAAAAAACGGTTATCCTACCAAAAGCTCGTTATGATTGGATGCACCTAAGGTTGCAAGATTTTAAATCGGTAAGTTATTATAATTCTGCATTATTCAAAATAAAGACATTGGTCTCGTACTTGTCGTTCGCCTAAGCACTTGGTGGATCTCTACCAAACATCATTAAAGAAAGAAAAAAACTTGGAAGCAAACTTCGCATATCAAGAAGATGATGTATTTGACCTGTCTACCATGACAGATTTAGATGTTGATTTCTTCAAATCTCCATAAGAGAAAATTAATACCATTGAAGGAGGAGCAAATACTTCATTTGAAAATTGATGTATTGTTTCAAGTTTTTGTAACTTTTTTTTTTCTAGTTCAATTTGCAATCTTTATTTTCTTCGTAATTCAAGCTTTTAGAAGTCTATTGTAATTTCTTTTCCTACATGTTTCAAATTTTATTTTGGAGATTTATTATATCTTTTGTAACAGCGGGCTAAAAATTAAAAAAAAAGTTTAATTTATTTTAAATTTTTCCACGAAAATCTTTGATTTGAATTTATTTCCTTTTTGAATTAGGAGATAAATTTGAATTATCCTTTTCTTTTTTAGTCTTTTAGGGTTTTAATTAGGGTTCTTTTTAAAAGACATTTTCTTTAGCCCTAATTCTTTTTAGGCTCTGAATAAAAAAAAGAGAGAGAGAAGAAGAAGAACAGAGTCTGCACTTTCCTTCCCAAAGAAAAAGTAGTAAGTTTTTCTTCCCTTCTATGCTTTTCTTTTGTTTTCTTTTCTTTTTCATCAATTGAATTTAGTTTTTGAAAAGTTTAGTATGGAGTTTTATTTGTCCTATTTTGGATGAAATTGGTTTTTAAATCTTTTGCCCTAAAAAGTTTTAGGTTTTTGTTTTGACCTAAATTTTTATCAAAGTTTTTCCTCTTAAAGTTTTTGTTTGAAAATCAAATATTTGATGAAAAGAAAAATTTCCAGAATTTTTCAGCCTTGAATTTCTTTGATTTTGGGGTTGTTTTTGTGCTTAAATTGGATTCTTTTTGTTCAAAAAATTTTCCATATGATTGTTAAATTGAAGTATGATTATGGTTTTGATTTCTTCATGAAAATGGAATGTTTTCACTGTTTTTACAACAATTTTGTTATGCTTTTCAGATCTTGTTTTGTATTTTAAAGTAGCCAATATAGTTTTGTTTTAGTGTTAAAAACTTGGAAAATTCTTATTTTTGTTGCAGAAATTTTCTGGTTATGATATGAACCAAGAGGTATTGTGTTATGCGAAAACCAGATTGAAATTAAGTTGCATTCATAGAAGTTAAATATCATTTAAGATCGAGTCAACTAGCATTGAAGGAAGTCAAGTTGTATTTAATGAACTCAAGTTCAATTCAAGTTTCGTTGAAGACAAGTCAAAGCGTCACCTCTTGGTTCCTATCAAGTTATTTATCTCAATTCTTAGATAGTTTTGAAGGTTTGATTGAGGAATTGAAATCTTGTTTTGTATTTGAATGGTTTTGAAAGATATTTGTTTTACTGATTTCTTGTATGAAAAAGTTGAACTTTAAAGTGAAAATTTTCAGATTTTCAATGTTGTTTTTGGCACCCAATGAACCTATTTTCCCAACTTTTTATGAAAAGAATTCGTTTTAAGTGGGAAAATTTGGAGGTTAAGATTGATTGCCATTTGGATTGGTCGTTAGACTTTTAAGATGGATTCATTGGTTTCTAATGAGAGAAACCGAATTTTGATTTGCTTTGGGCTTAAGATTTGTAGGTTCAGATCGAGGTAAGTAATTTTTTACATCCCTTCCAAAATAGAAATTTTGGTAAAAATTGTTTGTTTTAAATTGAAATTGATTTGATCGAAATTGATTCTGTTTCAATTGTTTTTTTAAATGAAAGCATGTTTACTGTTTTGTATGTTTTGGAAAGAATTTTGAATTGAATCGATAATGCTATTCGGATATCCAAATTTTGTTTTGGGGATTGTATGCTTTGTAGTAGCCAAATTGGAATTGACAGTTATATGTTTTGAATGAAACTTATTTGTGAGAAGACACTTATGCGGTTTGACGTTACTTTAGAATGTAGATTCATGTGTGTGTTTCACTCACATGGCCTCACACTTAAGTATTTGTACGAATTGTTCTGAATGAAACTTATTTGTGGGAAGACACTTATGTGATTTGACGTTCCTTTGGAATGTAGATTCATGTGTGTGTTTCACTCACATGGCCTCACACATAAGTATTTGATTTGAAATGTTCTGGTCGGTTTTAACCGACAATTTTGTATGAATGTCTGATTGGTGTTATCGACGGGTAATCACTTCTATTTTGGGCTACTCCATTGATGCATCTTTCCCAATATATTCTGAAAGTATTGTTTGACTAAAAGTTTGTTTGACTGAAAGACTGATTTTGTTTCGAATATTAAAATGTTTTATTACTCAAAATCTTATGTTTTGTTTTGAACAAAAATGAATTGTGAACTTGATGTGGAAGTTGCTTATTGAGTATTTTTGTACTCATTTTGTTTTTTAAAATGTTTTCAGATGATGGAGCAACTGATAGTTCTGGTAGCGAATAGGCTAGCATTCTGGCATGATCGATGAAAACTTATGATCTGTAGGATTTTGTAGGCTTATGTAGGATTTGATGTTTTTTGGTATTGTTTAGTTTTTTTTATTTGTTTTTTGAATGTTGGACTTGGCTTTGGTTGTAAGCCTTGTTTTCTGAATAATAGATTGTGTTTTCAGTTTTGTTAAATCGCTTCCGCAATATTTGAAAGTTTGACCGTATTGAAAAATATGGGTTGTTACATCTTTTGTTTTACTTCTCTCTTTAATGAAGAATCATGAACACTTCTCATATTTTGACTGATTCGAATCAAGGATGAAAATATCGATATCGGTATTAATATCAGTAACTCAGATTTACGGATATATCGACGGATATTTTGGGAAAAATCACGGATATCACGGAAACTCATAAAAATATTATGAATTTTTTTATGAAACTCTTGACTAAGCTTGTTTAAGTGACAAACTATTAGTTTAAGCATACATATCAATAATTATAAGTTAAATATGGATAGTAATACAATAATAGATAATGTTGAAGACCGAAAAATGAACATGAACTTGAATATTTCATTAATAATAAATTGTAGTCATACAAGTACATGTTTTAATCCTTGGAAATGGAAAGGAATAAAATTATTTTCAAGTGAAACAAGCAAAATTCACTTCAAATGTCATGTTTGAAGTGAAAAAACAATCAAAAAGTTGAAATGAATTGTGAGAAATATTAAATATATATATATGAAATTATGAAAGGTCACATGTAACGAAATAAATTGAAGAGTAATTAAACAAAACTTTACAAGAAAATGAGAAAAAAAAACTTATCTAGACACAAAAATTAAAATTATCAAAGATATACAAAATTATTAGAAATCTGGGGTTTGAACCCACACCATGAAAAAGAAATTTTTTTATTTGACTTAAAGCCAATGGAGCAATTTGAAATTATTATAAATAATAGCATATAAATAAATATATTTCGTTTCCTATCGATTTTTCCGTGTTTCAGCCGATCTTTCAGCGATAATTCCGCGATTTCTCCGCGTTTTTTCCTCCGTTTTCCGTGTTTTTTCTAATTTCCGTTCGATATACGATATTTCGACGATATTTTCGATATTTCGTGATAAAATGGTAAAAAAGATGTTAACCCCCATATCTCTTATTGAACTCGTGAGAAATTCGAAATTTCGGCGATATTTCCCAATTTTTTCATCCTTTATTCAAATATGGAAAATGAAGATTTATGTTTGACAGATAGTGCAACTACACACAATACTTAAAAGTAGGAAATACTTTTCTAAATTGGCAATGCTTGAAGCAAAAGTCAATACAATATTAGGTCATGCAGACTCTATTGAAGGTTTTGGAAAAACAAACATTATTCTAGAGGAACAAAATTTACAATTGATAATGTTTTGTTCTCTAGTAAATAAAAAAGAAACCTCCTAAGTTTTAAAGCTATACGTGGTAATGATTATCATATAGAGATTGATGAGAATAATAATATGGAATATCTTTATATTATATATACTGTCTCACATGAAAAACGTATATTAGAAAAGTTGTCTGCTTTTTCTTCTGGATTATATTACACACATATTCGTGTTACTGAAATATACGCAACAATGAACTTGAAGTTCAATGATTCATATATATTCTATGTTTGACATGATCGATTGGGTCATCCTGGATCCATAATGATGAAAAAGATTATTGAAAACTCACATGGACATCCATTGAAGAACCAAAAGATTCTTCAATCTAATGAATTGTCATGTGCTGCTTGCTCTCAAGGAAAATTAATTATTAGATCCTCACCAGCTAAAATTGGAATAGAACTTCCTTCTGGTGGCTAGTGCTTGCATGATTTGCTCCAAAGGATCGTCTTAAGTCTGGATTTTCGAACTTAGAGCACTTAGCCGCCTTATGCCCACCATCACCATACATAAGGCACATTCTTGTGCCTGTTAGACATCGACTTTTATGGTGTTTATCACACTTTAGGCATAGGGGTTTATCATAACTGGAATCTCTCAGTCGGGTCAACTGACAGTTCTGGAAATTTTACTGCAACCTATTGGAGTTTCGACTAAATTTCCTCTTCTAATTTGAGCTAGATCCCTGCTCACTAGCTACCAGAGCTGCTTTCGAAGTTTGCATATCAAGGAATGTAGCTACTCAAAGGGCTACTTCATGACCTGCTCGGGCAAAGACTTCTACGATCCTGGGAACATCTCTTAGGCTCATTATGAATCTTTCTATGGACTCCTACCAGAAGAAGGGGTCCTTCTTTAACATGGAGACTCGCAAGAAACCTGCTATACCTCGAGACACTTCAGGTAGTGAAAGATCGCCTACATCTAAAACCACCACGCCAACCACTGCGTTGGGTCTACTGACACTCTGATCAATGACGACTGAGGATAATATCTCTTGGAATCCTGGAGGTATCTTGTTTCCTCAGAAGGGCTTAACTTATCCTGATTTGCCTGTAGTGCTTGAATGGCTAATGCATTCGACATGAGAGTATGTAGAACCTTGTTGAGCGATTACCGCAAGCGCACGGGTCGTCACAAGTAATATAAAACGATAAGTAATACAGAGTATCAAATCCTCAGGGAGGCAAAGTGAAAATTAAGCAAAAATAAAATCTCTTGAGCACTAAAAATAATTGGGCGAAATAATATTTAGGGAAAACTCAATCAAATAAAAATGGTTCAAAAATCGAAGTAATGAAAGAAAATAATTTGATAAAAAAAAATGGAGAAAGAGTTTTCTTTAAATGGGAAGAGGGGTCTTGAAAATCAATTATTAGCTAAACAATTGCTATAATTATCATATCTCATTGCCCAACTAATTATAATCCTAGAATCTCCGTTAATCACATAGGTTCTCCTGTCGGTTTCCCCTAATTGTAATTAATTCATTTTAACAACCTAAGTGTCCTTAGCGCCATTAAAAATCATTAATTATTACGCTCTGATTCATTTTAGGAATCTAAGTTTAATCAACTAATCCCGTTGTCACGACGGGCAATTAAACTAGTTGCATGGATTACAATTTATCCTAATTTCTCTCCGTCGAGTTTCCATTAAGAATTAGATCATTACAAAATTGGCCAGATTGAATAAAGCATTAAGCACATCCATACAAATAATTAGGACAAAGGGCAAGAGACAGAAAAGTATAACAACATTTAAACTATAATTTCATTTCAAGACCCAAATTGGGGTTTAGCTACACATAGCTAAAATATTCACAACATTTACAATAGAAAGCATAATTAAGAGCATAGAAGGAAATGAATTGTCCGTCGAAAACCCCCTTCGCTGACGCTTGGAGCCCCACCGACTACTCCTTGAGCCTTCTAAGATACTCCCCAAAATTCTTCAAAATATTTCCCACTAAAGAAATCTCTCAAAAAGGCTAGAAAGCCTTGAGAGAGGCACCAAAGGAACCTAAGGAAGGAGAGAAAGGAATTGATTCCTTGATGGATTGTTGGATGATTAAATGAGGCACCTTGGGGCGTCTTTTATAAGCTTGGAATGGGGTCAGCGCCGCGACGCTGTGTTGCACGCATCTTGTTGCCCAAGAAATGGGCAGCGTCGCGACGCTGTCTTCACAGTGTCTTGACGCTGACCCAATTTCCAGAATTTTCCAGCTTCGGCTTGGGCTAATTTTTGGGTCTTCTCTTCACTTCTTTTTGGCCTATTCCATCATGATTGGCCTCTTTGGATCCCCTTTTGATCCAAGCTTGGATTTGGGATTCATTTGCTTCATTTTTAGCACTTTTTCTCCCAAAATCACCGACTTTACTCCTAAGGACCAAATAACGGAATACAATAAATATTTTCATTAAAAACACGATTAAGGCACAGAAAAGCCTAATAAATTGGGACTAAAATAGCGTCATTTCTGCTCCCTATCACACCCCAAAACTTAAGCTTTTGCTAGTCCCGAGCAAAATAAATTCTAAAGATGCATGAAATAGAATCGCTCAAGCCTCAATGATTTTGGAGTTCTTAAGATAGAATGGAAAACATGCAAGTGGAATAAGCAAGCACCGCATACTCTTGAAGAAATCTTAAACTAGTTTGAACTTAAGATTAATGAATAACATGCTCAAGACTTATCTATTGATTCTTTTACTAACCTAGATTAGTCTTATGGCTTTCTCCATTTGTTTTCCCTCTCCACTCGCTAAGAGCCCCTAATAGGTCGGAGTTCTTCTATCATGCAAAAAAAGGAACTAGGGTGCCTGTCATTTTTTTTTCTTTTTCATGGGGGAGAAAAGCTCACAAATGATTTTTCTCTTTTCTTTTTCTTTTTCTTTTGCTACTCCCCCAAACTTGCATTTTGATATCTAATGGTACTAGCTTTCACACTACGGTGCAGGGACCCTTAACCCGAATTTTATTCTCTGGTTGGCCTAACTGATCACACCGCAGGTAGCTCTTTTTACCCCTAGGCTCTTTCTTTTGTGCAAGCAAAAATTTTCTTTTTCAGCAGATTTTTCTTTTCTCTCATTTTCTTTTGTTGCTTTTGCTTTTCTCTCAGCAGGCATATCATTTTTTTCTACCTAGCTCTTTAGAACAACCAAGCATGAACTTCCTAATATTAGAAACTAAGCCTATCGCGGTGACAACAAACTTTAAAAATCATAATAAGAATCTAGATTTTCAAAGACATCATTAGATAAGGCTATTGCATGCTTTAGACATCAAAACTAAGTATCAAAAAATTTTAAAATTTCACAATTTCTGTCGTGCTCCCAGATTCCACAACATATAAACCATTTTCTCCCAAAATTTCTAAAATCACATCATTGGCTATCATAGCTATCTATTCATGCATCCAACAGAATTTTAAATATGCCCAACACAGCGAAAGCCTCCCCCCAAACTTAAACTAAACATTGTCCCCAATGTTTTAAAAACAGCAAAGCATAAAGAGGGATACTGAGACTTCCCTGAGCTAGGAGCGCTTCATCTTCTTCCTTTGGATCCAGAAAAATGGGATTTTTTGGAATTTTGGAATTTGCTAAGGTGATCCTACAAAAAAAAAATTGGATCACGGAGCAAAGAAAATTATTTACCGCAAAAAAACTATCTAAACTTTAATCCTTGGGTTGCCTCACAAGCAGCGCTTTCTTTAACTTCTTTAGCTAGACGAGGCTCGACACGCTTACGGAGGCTCGAAATAAAAATTTTCATCGTCCTTCGGGCCCTGCAAGAAATCACGCACCGAATTGCATACTACAAACAGGGGAGAAAAAAAAAACTTTCCCCTGGCCCATCTTCACTAAAGAGATTATCATAATAACATTTCAGAAAATAATCAGCTGCATCAATTCTCTTTTCTAAATCTCTATTCACAAAGCAAGTGTTAACAGAGTCATCAAGCGTTATGATATCTACCGGTCTAGGATCTAGAGCCTATCAATCATGCCAGTCCATTCATAAGAAAAAATATCTACATGCTCAGGAGATTCCTCAGACTCAGTATTAAAAAATGATTTAACTAAGCTATCATATGACTCACTATCAGAAGAATTAAAGAATTTCAAGAATTTCTGGATCAGATTCTATACTATGCACAGATTCGAGTTCCTCTGGGTCAGATATACATCATCAGGATACGAATCAAAGGTATTAACATTATCAGGGTTCATGCATTCAGGAATATCAAGATCATACTCAATAGATTCAGTGTAATCATGATCGGACTCAAAATCATCTATCAAGCAATCTTTCTTATGCATTTCATGCTCATCCTCAATGTCAGGCAAATCAATATCATCATCAAAATCCTCAATGTCAGGCAAATCAATATCATCATCAAAATCATCAATTTCAGGCAAATCCAATTCATTCTCAAAGGAAGGTAAATCATCCTTTTCAAAAAAAAAAAAATGAAGGTAAATCATCAACTGCAGATCTTTCATTCTCACAAGCAGGCAAGTCTAATTCATTCTCAAAGTCAGGCAGTTCTAAATCATTTTCAAACAGAGGATCATCTAAATATGCATTATGATCAAAATCCCCATCATTCATAAGCACTTCCCCTAAGCCTAGGCCAAGATTATACTCTACCTCTTCATCATCCTCAGTCAAGTATTCAGGACCAACAGAGAAACATGTATGCAAACTACAAACATATTCATGCTGGCCAAAAATACTAAACACGACTTTTTCATCATCAATGTTCAAGGTAAGCTTACCTGTATCCACACTAATCTCAACCTTACAAGTCGCTAAGAAGGGTCTGCCTAGAATAATGGGCACCTCTTTGTCCTCCTGCATGTCGAGTACCACAAAGTCTACAGGGAAGATAAATTTGTTGACCTTTACCAGTACGTCCTCCACAACACCCATTGGGTGGGTAATCGATCTATCAGCAAGCTGGAGAGTGACGTCGGTGTCATTCATTTCTGTTAAACCAATCTTCCTGTAAACATAATAGGGCATTAAATTTATACTAGCTCCTAAATCACATAAGACCCTATTGAAAGATACTTCTCATATAGTGCAGGGAATAGTGAAACTTCTTGGATCTTTCTGTTTAGAAGGCATCTTCCCAGAAACAATGGTACTACTACTCTCAGATAATTTAAAATTTTCTTTTTTCAAACTTTTCTTCATAGAAAGCATTTATTTCATGAATTTCCCATTATTAGGCATGTTATACAAGGCATCTACTAAGGGAATATTCACATATAATTTCTTAAACATTTCTAGGAATTTTTGAAACTGCTCATCTAATTTAACATTTTTAAAGCGCTGAGGAAAAGGTCACTCCCTGTAGTCAAAGGTAGGACATTCTCCCCTCCGCTTGGGCGGGCTAATGTGCGAGCCTTTGTCATGATGGTTGCATGGAACCACTTCTTCCTCGTTCAGTTTCTCTCTGTGCCTGCCATCCTGCTTTTCATCTTCTTTTCTTCCTGCAAAATTGTTAGAAAAATCACAATTCAAATCAATAGAGTTAGGAGGATGTTGGGACCTTTCATAGGAGGTTTTTTGTGCCTCAGCCCTTTCATCTTCATCACTGCTCTTTTCTTCTTCCTTCTTCTTTTCTGAATTGGTCTTCAGCTGTCTACCACTTCTCAGTGTCACCATCTTGCAGTGCTCTCTTGGGTTAGGTTGAGTATCACTTGGAAATTTTCCCTTCTGAAGGGCATTCACTGCTGAAGCGATCTGTCCTATTTGAACTTCCATGTTTTTCAGAGTTGTGTCGTGGTTATTCACTGTCGTCTGGAGACTCACGTTCAATACTCTTTGTTCTTTAATAAAGAGAGCCATCATCTCCTCCAGGTTATTCTTCTTTTCAGGCGCACTGGATGATGCAAAACCTGGGGGTGTCTGCAAAACATTCTTCGTATTTGAATATGAGAAGTTCTCATGATTGCGCAGATTGGGGTGGTAGAAGTTTGGTACTCCTTGAGCAAATGGTTTATTTCCTACATACTGGACTTCCTCCACATCTTGACCTTCCTTCTTTGAATGACCTTCAGCTAAGGTGAAAATGGACTTGACCACCTCAGATGGAGTCTGCTTGTTCAGCGCATTGGTCAGAGATGCCATCTGTGCCTTCAATGAACTTGACTCATCCAATTCATATAATCCAGCATTCTTTGAAATTGCTCCCCTCTCGGTCGGCCACTGATAACTGGTTGCCGCTATTTCCTCAAGCAAATCTTTCGCTTCTGTCACTGTTTTGGAAAGAAAACTTCCTCCTGCTGATGTGTCTAAGACTGTCTTTGTGGAGGGATTCAATCCATTGTAAAATAACTGCACTTGAAGCCAATCAGGATATCCATGTTGGGGGCACTGCCTAAGCATTTCCTTATATCTCTCCCATGCCTCGTACAATTGCTCCTCGTCAAGCTACCTAAATGTTCTGATCTGAGTCTGGAGCTTGGTAGTCTTGGTAGGCGGGAAAAATTTTGTCAGAAAAGTCTGGGCAAGCTTGTCCCATGTACTAATGTTGCCCGTCTCGACTGATTCGAGCCAATCCTTTGCTATATCTTGTAGAGAAAATGGAAACAGCCTCAATCTTATCGCGTCTGCCGGAACTCCGTTCATCTTCACCGTCCCACAAATTTCCAGGAATGATCGCAGATGTGAGTGGGGGTCCTCAGAAGGATGCCCCTTAAAAGAGTTATCGCGCGCCATCTGAATCAATCCTGTTTTTAACTCAAAATTGGTAGCTTGGATTGGGGCGTAGACAATTCCAGAATTCTCGGTGGGAAGAACCGGCTGTAAGAAGTCTCTGATTGCCTTGGGAGCTTCATCTTGATGGACCATTGCTTCTGCTAATCTTTTCTCTCTCTGAATGGATCTAAGAGTCCTGTCAATTTCAAGATCTAGCGGAAACAAATTAACCACCTTGTTCCTTCGCATACAATGCTCACAGTCAATCAAAAGAACCAAACAAAAACAATAAAATAAAATTCACAAAATAATGAAAGAAAAATATTTACACCTAAATTACTATTTATCCCTTTCTTTTCGATGTCAAGAAAAAATAATTTGCTTAAAAATCAAGCCTCCCCGGCAACAGCGCCAAAAACTTGTTGAGCGATTACCGCAAGCGCATGGGTCGTCACAAGTAATATAAAACGGTAAGTAATACCGAGTGTCGAATCCTCAGGGAGGCGAAGCGAAAATTAAGCAAAAATAAAATCTCTTGAGCACTAAAATTAATTGGGTGAAATAATATTTAGGGAAAAACTCAATCAAATAAAAAAGGGTTCAAAAATCGAAGTAATGAAAGAAAATAATTTGATAAAAAAAAAATAAAATATGGAGAAAGAGTTTTCTTTAAATGGGAAGAGGGGTCTTGAAAATCAATTATTAGCTAAAGAATTGCTATAATTATCATATCTCATTGCCCAACTAATTATAATCCTAGAATATCCGTTAATCACATAAGTTCTCCTGTCAGTTTCCCCTAATTGTAATTAATTCATTTTAACAACCTAAGTGTCCTTAGCGCCATTAAAAATCATTAATTATTACGCTCTGATTCATTTTAGGAATCTAAGTTTAATCAACTAATCCCATTGTCACGACGGGCAATTAAACTAGTTGCATGGATTACGATCTATCCTAATTTCTCTCCGTCGAGTTTCCATTAAGAATCAGATCATTACACAATTGGTCAGATTGAATAAAGCATTAAGCACATCCATACAAATAATTAGGACAAAGGGCAAGAGACAGAAAAGTATAACAACATTTAAACTATAATTTCATTTCAAGACCCCAAATTGGGGTTTAGCTACACATAGCTAAAATATTCACAACATTTACAATAGAAAGCATAATTAATAGCATAAAATGAAAGGAATTGACCGTCGAAAAACCCCTTCGCTGACACTTGGAGCCCCGCCGACTACTCCTTGAGCCTCCTAAGATGCTCCCCAAAATTCCCCGAAATATTTCCCACTAAAGAACTCTCTCAAAAAGGCTAGAAAGCCTTGAGAGGGGCTCCAAAGGAGCCTAAGGAAGGAGAGAAAGGAATTGATTCCTTGATGGATTGTTGGATGATTAAATGAGGCACCTTGGGGCGCCTTTTATAGGCTTGGAATGGGGTCAGTGTCACGACGCTGTGTTGCACGCGTCTTGTTGTCCAAGAAATAGGCAGCGTCGCGACGCTGTCTTCACAGCATCTCGACGCTGACCCAATTTCCAGAATTTTCCAGCTTCGGCTTGGGCTAATTTTTAGGCCTTCTCTTCACTTCTTTTTGGCCTATTCCATCATGATTGGCCTCTTTGGATCCCCTTTTGATTCAAGCTTGGATTTGGGCTTCATTTACTTCATTTTTGGCACTTTTTTCGCCCAAAATCATCGACTTTACTCCTAAGGACCAAATAACGGAATACATTAAATATTTTCATTAAAAACACGATGAAAGCACAGAAAAGCCTAATAAATTGGGACTAAAATAACAACATTTTTGCTCGCTATCAAACCTCCAAGGTCAAACTGTTTGTGCTAGGGGCTTTGGCTGAGTGAGCATCTAACCTATTGGTTGATTACTCACCTTAGGGTCCATGACAAGGTCTATCTGTTATGGGAGTGTTTGTCCTCTACCACCCTTGTCGTCACCTCATCCTTCCTCTGCTAAACCCCTTCCATGGAAAGACGTTACTTAACAAATAAGAGGTATCTTAAGGACGAGTTGAAATATTTCATGCTAAAAATAACGAGGACAAGTTTGTATTAACCCAAGTAACTGAAATTAACTCATTCAAGTTTTCATGCATAGCCTAGATAATCATTCATTAAACTCTTTCCTACTTGGTACCGACATACCTGGCGATGACGAGGCGTATTTGCTTGTGCTTGGCTATGGGAAAATCGAATGCTTACGATGTAAGCGAGTCTATAGAACCTAAAAACTGGGCTCCGATACCAACTGTAACGACCCGACTAAAAAGGAATTAAAAACATACAAAGGGGTCACTACTACATGCATGAGAATGTAAAACTTTGTAAACTTTAAAGCAGAAGATACTATAATTAAAAAGCTTTTATTTAATAAACTGGGCCCAAAAGCAAAAGTCGTTTACAATAAAGGAACAGTCAAAGCGCTGATAGACAATTTTCATAAAATTGAATATTAAAAACATCTGAAGACACGAAATTAGAAAACTCGGTCGTAGACTCCTAGGGACATGATTTGCAGCTGCATCCCATAGCCTCGCCAAGTCACTGCCCTCGCCACTCACCTGATGCCATCAAGTACCACCTGAAAAGGAAAGTCGAGTAGGATGGGTGAGTATATAAGAATATACTCAGTAAGTAGCCCACTTAAGAGCTGAATCTGATAATCATAAAATCAGGTAACATGAAACTTAGTTTCTTGGTCTTTATGACATAGGAACCTATCTAGGAACATCAATTTGGGTTTCTAACCCCAGGGCCATATTCGAGTGGAGGTAATGATCTCCCTAGAGTGGTTCATGTCCCCATCCTGTGCCAACTATGGTGTTGTGTGGGTCAGTCAAGTAAGGTGAGTGAACTAGGGACTAGCTGACAACCTCTAGCAGAACTACACTTATCCCTACACAACACCCCTGAACCATAACTCAAAGTACGGTGGAGCAATCTGGGCGTGAATCATGCCCGAATGCCATCTGGCGCACAATCTTGTGCCTAGCTCGACACCGTCCTGATAGAATGCACGATCCTGTGCCAGAAAGGTAAGCTCTACCAGTCACTGATAGAGTGCACGATCTCGCATCTGTAGGTAGGATCCATCAGTATCCTAAGGTGGGGAAGGAAATGACCCTAGCCAATCATAAGGATTAACGATCTGCTAAGTCTACCTGTGGTCCTGAATCACATCTAAGGCTCCTATTCTAGGTCTTGTCCTTTTCATATGTACAACTATCGAGCGTATCGTATCGAGGGATTCTCTAAGCTTAGTCTAATCAAGGGAGGTTCTACTAAGCTTAGCCCCACTTTCGCTGTTGTGCTACCGAAAATTCGGCAGCATAAAACCCAAAAATTCCAATCACCTGAAAGAGCAGATAAAACACTTCTACAATCCACACTGCCTAACCCCAAACTACAAGGCACTCCGAATTACCACAACCAGAACAAGACAGGCCTCGCATCCACAACCATTCAGATATTCAGAGCAACCAAAACATACAATCGAGCATGCTTTCAAATAATCTAAAAGATGCTAAATCATCCAAAAAGAAATCTCAGTCATGCTATAATTAAATAGTCAACCTTTCATGCGAAGAACATGTTTTGCAATGAACTATCATACCCATTGGAATACAAAGGCAAGTTTCAAGGCTCACAACTAAACTCATGCTAGCGTGCCAATTTCTCATAAAGAACTAATTCAAAACTTCGGGCTTAATGTTTATCAAATCCAACATAATCATGCAATGGGGACTAAACTTTGAAAGTAAGGTCCAAAAGCTACTTACTTTAGCTAATAAAGTTGCTTGACAAAGCAATAAACTCCCTTAGCCTTCAAGCTCTTTAACCAACTACATTCAAAGGGGAAACATACTTAAAACTCAAATACCCTTTTAAAACAAGTGGCAAAAGGAGTTAATTAATTTTGGGAGAGGTTTAACCCCCAAAAACTCACCTAACACAGCAACAAAGCTTGTTGTCCAAACTCTCAATTCCGCTCCAAAATGACGATTAAGCCTCCTAATGCGGTGGGTACCTTGAAAAATGAAGCTAACGTCAATTGGTAATTGATTACACTTCAAAATCAACTCAAAGCTAAACTCGATCGAAGATGCTGAAATGTGAAGTTCACTGCTTGAATCGCCGGAATTAGAGAGAAAAGTTTGTTGAACGAAGGCAAAAGTGAGCAAGTAATCGATTAAACTTAATAATCAATCAAGAAACAATTCCTACGCACTTACCCACTGCAAGAAACACCCGAAAAACGTCCCGAAAGACCCAAAAACGCAGCTGTCACGCCCAACACTACACAGTCGTCGGAAGAAAACGTGAAAACCAACTTCCTTGAGCCCAAAACTTGCTAAAATCGAGAGTAAGAGATGGGGAACGAAATGGATAACAAAAACCCAACTTTGAGGATGAAAATAAACGAGCAAAATGCACCCAACTCGCGCCACAACAACCCACGGTCAGCACACATTTCACGCCGCTGCCGCACTCTGCTGCGCCACCACGAAGACCTGCTCATCGAGGAATCACGTCGTCGAACGTGTTGTCGCCAGAGAGGGTCACGCCGCCGCCAAAAATCAAAGAAGAAGGCTACATTTGTATCTGGTTCACGGTTGGAGAAGAAGAAACATTACCAACAAAAAGAAGAAGGGGCTTGGGTGGCTGCAATCACGTGAAGAAGAAGAAGATGAAGGCTGAAAACTTGCTTCCTTGGGCTGCGTGCGATTAGAATAAAAAGAGGATGGCTTAGGGTTAACTCCAACTTAAAGTTATTCACAAAAATGCCTCTTTCATCCTATTACTTTAAGGAATAATGCCAAAAACCATTAAAATAAATTTATTTCCCACCAAATCCAAGAAATTAAACTCAAATTAGAGAAATAAGAATTTATCGTGAATGTTGTCGTTACAAGTATTGAACATCTTGTAGCTCATGTTCATACACAAAATGGTCTAGTTGAATCATTTATAAAATGTTTGCAATTAATTGCTAGACCGATGCTTATGAGAGCAAAGCTTCCAAAATTTGTATGGGGTCATGCAATTTTTCATGTTGCATCGCTTATACACATTAAGCCAGTAGTAGCCTATCGTAAGTACTCTCCAATACAATTAGCTTATGGTCAGTAGTCAAATATATCTCACTTACGAACTTTTGGAAGTGCAGTATATGTTCCAATTGCTCCACCAAAACGTACTAAGATGGGTCCTCAAAGAAGGCTAGGAATATATGTTGGATTTGATTACCATCAATTATTAGATATCTTGAACCCCTGACAGGTGATGTATTTACTGCACGATTTGTTGTTTGTCATTTTAATTAGACAAATTTTCCAACATTAGGGGGGAGAGATTAAGATGTTGGAAAATGAAATTACATGGAATACATCGTCATTGTCTCATTTAGATCCCCGTACAGATCAATGTGAACTAGAAGTTCAAAAGATAATTCATTTGCAAAATATTGCAAATCAAATGCCAGATGCATTTACAAATGTTAAGAAAGTGACCAAGTCACATATACCAGCTGCAAATACACCATCGAAAATTGATATCCCGACGCAATAAGTTATCATAACTAATGAGTCTATGACACGCCAGAAACGTGGTAGACCAACAGGTTCCAAAGATAAGAATCCTCGAAAAAGAAAAGTAGTCAATAATCAAAATGACTTAATTGATAAAGTGGATATTCCAGAAGAAATCCTGAAATTGACTACTCATAAGAATATTGAAGAATGTTAGGTGCCTGAGGATAATAATGAAATTTCGATAAATTATGTAATGACTAGAAAAAGATGGAACCGAAACAATATAGTTGTTGATAACATTTTTGCGTATAATGTTGGTTATGACATCATTTCTGAAAATTATGATTTTGAACCAAAATATGTACAAGAATGTCAACATAGAAAGGATTGGCTTAAGTGGAAATAAGCAATCTAGACATAATTATATTCACTTTCAAAACGGGAGGTTTTCAGACCAGTAGTCCAGACACCAGAAGATGTCAAGCCCATGGGATACAAATGGGTATTTGTAAGAAAAAGAAATAAAAAGAATGAGGTCACAAGATATAAAGCGAGACTTGTTGCACAAAGATTCTTCCTGAATGGATGTAATAACATTGAGATATTTAATTAGTTTGACTATGTATAAAAAGCTTGACATGCATCTAATCGATGTAGTTACTGTTGAGTTTTATGCCCTAAAACTTGTAAATAGTAAATGAAACAAATTAATCGATCTTAATAAAGTGTTATTTGAGTGATTCAGTAATTTGGTTATTGAATAATCGAGTTTGCATTAATAAACCCTAAATCCAATAAACTAAGATCCAAGGTTGTTTAAATGAAACTTGGACTAGTATGTGGGGGCATTGATAAGGGTAAAAAATATACCTATTTTACCCTTATATTTAGCTCATTTCTTTGTCAAATATTGCATGTTTAGATCAATTTTACTGTTCCCGAGCTCAAAATAGGTTGAAGTCGATAAGTTATGCTCATTTGTGCTTAAAAAGACTTGATTTTAAGAGAATTTGACTAAGTTTGTTGTTGTGCAGAAAAACAGAGGAAATGCTGGAATCTGCCCAGAAATGCGACCGCATTTCTGGGAAGGCAAAATGAAATGCGACCGCATTTCTGGAAAAACTGAGGTCGTTCCGAGTCGTCCGCGGGTCGTTGTTGACGAGTCTTCTTCGCACCTAACCGCTTGTTTTGACCCCAAAACTGACTGGGCTACCTACCAGAACCTATTTCGCAGCTCCTCAACCATTTTTCACACTATATAAGCTCGAGATTCGAAGTCAAATTCAAGCATAACTCATTTGGAAGAAAAGGGTGGTGACAAAACCCTAGTTGACGCCTATGAGTAGGGATGCCCGAGGTCCTTCTTAGATGACTGAATTCTAACCTGAGTTAGACATCAAACCTTAGCGTTTGTAGGGATTTTCACCCATTTCCACTTGTAAAAGCGAGAGAGTGGAGTGTTGATAACTGCCCAAAAGGTAGTTATTTAGGCATTATTTATATAAGAATTTATGTGTCCTTTATGCTTATTAGGGTTGGTTTTGGATAGATATTACATGTTTTAACCCATTTGGAAGAATGGAAGCATTGGAAATTATTTTGTGCAGATTATGCTGCTGAGCGACTAGAGGGAGCAAATTCTATGCTGCAGCAAAACTGGGAACAAAAACTGCCACATCACAGCTCGTTAGCCAACTTCATGAACCGACTTCTGTTGAGTTATTTTCGTGATAAAGGATCAAGGAGAGCCTTACACGTGTCCTAGTTGACCTAATTCAAGCCTCCCATCCTTCTATAAAAGGAAGTAGCCGTCAAAGTCAAAGTCATTCCATGTTTCCCTTGGAAGCCGAATAGTATAGGGAGATTGAAGATCATCAAGAACACCATCATCCGCAAGCTGATTAGGGAGTTTATTTTCTTTATTAACTTGTGGTTATGGACATGCATACTCAGATTGTAATTCGTATTCCTATGCCTGTTATGAACTAAGTAGCTTAGGGTGTTGGTTAGGAATAATGTGATTATTGTGCTTCATCTCTAGTAATAAATTGACTATCGCATTTTGGTTAATTGTTGTGCTTCTTCTTATTTTATGCCCGTCTGGCCAGCCGGTGTGAATAGCTCTCTCTAGTTTCAGGGATGATTTAGAGAGTGTGTGGCAATTATCCACACTACGATCATTGTGTATTGGTGAACGCCAGTGACTGAGCTAGGGATAGCCAGTTGCCTAGTGCTTGATCGGTCGCTCTTCATTGGGTTTGAAACATATCCCAAAAGATCCGGAGTTCCGGGAGGAATCCGCTAATAATACTGCGAGAAATGCATGATGAATAATATTGCTAGAGCATATCTTAGAACAATCACTAAAACCTAACCAGCGCCTGTCTTTAATCTATCTATCTATTTGTTTACTTGTTGTTCTGTCATTTATTTTGCTTCAGCATAATTCCGATAAAATCCAATCATTCTTTATTATCTTCGAAACCATTAGGAAGTTACGCAAAATAGATAAAGTGGAAACTCATTCAGACCTTGGATTGATAATATTACTTGCTGCAGATTCTGTATACTTGCACAGGAATTCTAGAGTATTTTATACTATATTTTTACTCACTCTAGGAACCCAACAAGTTTTTGGCGCCGTTGCCGGGGACTTGAATAAGTTTTTATCTGATCTGTTTTGTGTATGTGTTTTAGTGGTTTGGTGCTAGAACTTTTTTATTGTTTCTTTTGTTTTTGCAGGTGTGATTTTGGTGCATGAGCGATCCGCCTGGGGTACGGTTTGAGCTTGATCCATAAATTGAAAGGACATTTAGGAACAGAAGGAGGGAGCAGCGCAGAAACCAGATGGAGAACGTGCCGCAACTCCCGCAGGTTCCTGAAGGTCCAGTAGCAGTGAACCCCCAACAAAATCCGTTGCTGCAGCAAAACCCACTGTTTGAGCAAAATGAGCAGCGAAATAATCAGGTTGAGAATCCTATCTTGATAGCGAACGATAGGACCAGAGCCATTCGAGCGTATGCTGTCCCGATGTTTAATGAGTTGAATCCAGGGATTGCACGTCCCCAAATCCAAGCGGCGAATTTTGAAATGAAACCGGTAATGTTTCAGATGTTGCAAACCGTGGGGCAATTCCATGGTTTGTCATCTGAAGACCCTCATTTACATCTTAAGTCTTTTCTAGGAGTTAGTGATTCTTTTGTAATTCAAGGAGTGCCTAGAGATGCTCTTAGATTAACTTTGTTCCCGTATTCTCTTAGAGATGGAGCAAAGTCATGGTTAAACTCTTTTGCTCCAAGATCAATTAGGACGTGGGATGAGTTAGCTGAAAAATTTTTGAGTAAATATTTCCCACCTAATGTTGGGTTTTATGCCCTAAAACTCGTAGATAGTGAATGTAAACAAATTGTATACTTGTTTCAATAAAGTGTAATTGAGTTTCTACAATAAAGTGTTATTGTTAAATATTGCACAATTTGACCCAAATCCAATAAACTAAGATCCAAGGTTGTTTACATGTGACTTGAACTAGTATGTGGGGACATACGGGGATTGGTGTTCAAGTAACAACCTAAAAGGTCTATAGTACAAGGATAAGGCTGGGAACCTTATCCTGGTAGCACTATGTGATACGGCCCGCTTTGTATTCGATACAGACGTATTAATCCAAGGCGTCCATGTAGGAGACATGCAAGCGGGGGTATCCTATGCAATGAGTTTGCATAAGACCGGACCACGAAATAGTAAACCACTAGATGTAACACCGTTAACTAGTTAGGTTACTGTTTCAATACGATGACCTAGGTAACTCAATCTTAATCCTGAGTGTGTCATGAACTCCTTCTCATGAGGGATTGTCCTTTGATTAGCATGGGTGAGAGTGGCCAATACGCCGACTCAATATGCCTTCCTTTTTGGGGACAAGACCAAGTGGGAGGCTGGGGACATGACAACACAAGAAGGAATTCACTCCTTCCCACTTCTAGGAGAAGTAGATGAGTGTTCCCTTAAGAGGTGACTCCGGGACTTGAACAAAGGGATCCCGTCCTCTCATTGGCCCGAGAGGAACTTTCTGTTTAATGGTTGGACCATAAACAGGTTGTTCATTAGAGGAGCGCTGGTACTTAAGGAGATAGATGTAACACAGGGGTAAAACGGTAATTTGACCCAGCCGTGATTACGAACACTCGTGAAGGATTGACTTACCGGTATAGGTCTACATCCATGGACACAGAAATGTTCTACAGTGAGAAGAGTTCAGCTGTGGGTCTTTAGTGGAATGACCCACAGTTAATGAATTGGTTAACTTGATTAATGAGTTTAATCAGTTAACCTCATATCATTGGAGCTTCTGATCTGTAGGTCCATTAGGTCCCCCTGCTAGCTCGTAAAGAGTAATTAGGAACAAATATATCTTGAGAGAATTTGAGTAGTTCAAATTCATATTGGGAATTAAGTTAATTGTATGAGATACAAATTAATATAATATATAGTGATGCATTAAAATATAAAGTCTAATTTGAGATTAAACTTTATTATATTGAGAGATTGATATATTTGAAAGAGTTCAAATATATGTCTAATTAAATATATGGTATTTAATTAGAAGATGAATTAATTAATTATGAATTAATTAATTATTCAATTTAGTTTAAATTAAATGAGATTTAATTAAACTATAGTCTATGAGAGAAATAAATATTTGAAGAAGTTCAATTATTAATATGAATTTGATTCATATTAAATTTATAGGATATAAGAGAATTTGAAGGAGTTCAAATTTTAATATGAATTTGATTCATATTATGGAATTAATTAATTGAAGGCCTGAAATTAAATATATGATATTTAATTGGGTAATTAATTAATTAACTAATAGAAGGTCTGAAATTAAATATATGATATTTAATTGGTGATTAATTAATTAAAGAATTAATTAATTGGTAATTAATCAATTATGGAAATGGTTAATCACTTATGGAAGTGATCAATCATTTATGGAAAAGATTAATCAATTATGAATTGATTGGTTATGGAATTGATTGATTATGGAAAAGATTAAATCATTTATGGAAATAATTGATTTTAAATGAATATTTTATTCATGGCCTTTCTCCTATAAATAGAACACTAACCCTAGGGTTTAGGTACAACAACATATGGCCACCATAAGGCCTTCTCATATTCTCTCAACTGGGAGAATTTTCTCTCTAGAGTTTTTCCCATTCAAGATTAGGTAGTCCCACAACTACGTTCCTAATCTCAGAGTTATAGCGGGGAAGATCAAATGGTGGTGTTCTTCGTTGTTGCAAAGCAATCAAGAATCATCCGTTGAAGTATTCAGAGTCGTCAACGGAGGTATATTTCATCGCTTAACCTTTTGCCAATGTATTGGTATTTTAGTAGAAACAAAATTAACTACGAACGGTCCAATTGCTTCCGCTGTAACGGAATTGGGGAATTCCAATCCTTCACCTAATAGAAATGCTAAATTAAGGAGTGAAATAGTAGGGTTCAGGCAACTTGAGGATGGGACGTTTAGTGAGGCTTGGGAGAGGTTTAAGGAGCTTTTGCGAAAGTGTCCCCACCATGGGTTACCACATTGTATTCAAATGGAAACATTTTACAATGGTTTAAATGGAGTAACCCAAGGTATGGTCGATGCTTCGGCTGGAGGGGCCCTTTTGGCAAAAACTTTTGATGAAGCCTATGAAATTTTAGAAAGAATATCTATTAATAGTTGTCAGTGGTTGGATGTTAGAGGCACAAATAAAAAGGTTAAGAGTGTGTTAGAGGTTGATGGTGTGTCCACCATTAGGGCTGATCTTGCTATGATTGCTAACGCTCTTAAGAATGTGACAGTGATTAGTCATCAGCAGCCACCAGCTATGGAGCCTGCAGCAGTGGTGAACCAAGTCACGGACAAAGCATGTGTATATTGCGGTGAAGACCACAACTACGAGTTTTGCCCCAGCAATCCAGCTTCTGTGTTTTTTGTAGGTAATCAGAGGAACAGCCCCTATTCTAACTTCTATAATCCAGGTTGGCGCAACCACCCCAACTTCTCATGGGGAGGTCAAGGAAATAACGTACAAGCGCAACAAAAGATGAACCAGCCGGGATTTGCTAAAGCGCAGGTAATGCCCCAGCAAAATAAGCAGGATTTGCCCCAGCAAAATTCGGGAAATTCTCTCGAGGCGATGATGAAAGAATTTATGGCTCGCACAGACGCTGCAATTCAAAGTAATCAAGCTTCGATGAGAGCCCTGGAATTGCAAGTGGGTCAACTAGCTAATGAGCTCAAGGCAAGGCCTCAAGGGAAACTTCCATCAGATACTGAACACCCTCGAAGGGAAGGTAAGGAGCAGGTAAAGGCAGTAACCCTTAGGAGTGGTAAGCCACTAGAAGAGTCTAGAAAGACCCAGGATTTAAATGGTAATAGTGATAATAATGTTGTTGTTGAGAAAGAGTTGGAGTCTGGTCAGGGTGCTGGAGGCAGCAAAGAAAATGTTGGAGCATCTGGTTCTGTGCCAGATGTAGAACCACCTTATGTGCCGCCCCCACCTTATGTGCCACCTCTACCTTTTCCACAAAGTCAAAAGCCTAAGAATCATGATGGTCAATTTAAAAAGTTTTTAGAGATTCTTAAGCAGTTGCATATAAATATCCCTTTAGTAGAAGCTATAGAGCAAATGCCTAATTATGCTAAATTTCTTAAGGATATTTTGACTAAAAAGAAAAGGTTAGGTGAGTTTGAAATTGTATCTCTTACTGAGGAGTGTAGTGTTATTCTTAAGAATGGTCTACCCCCCAAGGCTAAGGATCTAGTGTCATTTACTATACATGTGTCTATAGGTGGAAAGGAGTTAGGTAGAGCACTCTGTGATTTAGGTGCAAGCATTAACCTTATGCCTCTTTCGTTCTATCGGAAGTTAGGTACTGGTGAAGCTAGACCTACCACAGTTACACTCCAACTAGCTGATAGGTCTATCACATATCCAGAGGGTAAAATTGAGGATGTCTTAGTAAAAGTGGATAAATTCATATTTCCTGTTGATTTTATTATTTTAGACTATGAGGCTGATAAAGATGTCTCAATTATTTTAGGTCGTCCATTTTTGGCTACTGGTAGGGCATTAATAGATGTTCAAAAAGGAGAATTAACAACAAGAGTCTGTAATGAGGAAGTGAAATTTAATGTCTTTAAAGCCATGAAATATCCAGACGAAATGGAGGATTGCTCCTTCATTAGGATTCTGGAGAGCACAGTTATTGAGACAGCAATACAGGATTCGGCTGATAAGCATTCAGAGAAGCATGGAGAGGTTAGTGTAGAAGATTTTGAATTTTGTTCTTTAGATAGAAAAAATGAAAAAGAATTGTTCAGGTGTGAGGATATTTTTTAGTCTTTAGATTTAGATCAAAGAAAGGCTCCCCCAATTAAGCCATCCCTAATTGAGGCACCCACTTTAGATTTGAAACCTTTACCGGATCATCTAAAGTATGTGTATCTTGGGGAAAGTGAGACATTGCCCATTATTGTTGCATCAGATTTAATGCCGGAGCATGAGGAGGCCTTAATAAAGTTGTTGCAGCAATACCGCAAGGCTATTGGTTGGACATTGGCTGATATTCAGGGGATTAGCCCATCTTTTTGTATGCATAAAATCACTCTAGAGGAGGGATCCTTTAGGAGTATTGAGCAACAAAGAAGGCTTAACCCTGCAATGAAAGAGGTTGTTAAAAAGGAGGTAATTAAATGGTTGGATGCTGGGATCATCTATCCAATTGCCGATAGCAATTGGGTAAGCCCTGTCCAATGTGTTCCTAAGAAAGGAGGTGTCACTGTGGTGTGCAATAAAGATAATGAGTTGATCCCCACAAGGACAGTAACTGGCTGAAGGGTTTGTATGGATTACAGAAGGCTTAATAAAGCCACCCGAAAGGATCATTTCCCTCTACCATTTATCGACCAGATGTTGGATCGATTGGCTGGTCAGGCCTATTACTGTTTCTTGGATGGTTATTCTGGGTATAACCAGATTACTATTGCTCCTGAGGATCAGGAGAAAACCACTTTCACCTGCCCTATTGGGACATTCGCTTTTAGGAGAATGCCTTTTGGCCTTTGCAATGCTCCAACAACATTTCAGCGGTATATGTTAGCAATTTTTTCTGATATGATTGAGTCCACTGTTGAGGTCTTTATGGACGATTTTTCAGTTTTTGGAGGGTCTTTTCAGAGTTGTTTAGATAATTTAGGTAAGGTGTTAAAAAGATGTGAGGATACCCATCTAGTTCTTAATTGGGAGAAGTGCCACTTCATGGTGAAGGAAGGCATAGTGTTAGGTCATAGAATTTCTAAAAATGGTCTAGAAGTTGATAGAGCAAAAGTTGAGGTTATTGAAAGGCTAGAGCCACCGAATTCAGTGAAGGGAATTCGGAGCTTCTTAGGGCATGCTGGATTTTATAGGAGGTTCATAAAGGATTTTTCCAAAATCAGTAAACCTCTTTGTAACTTATTGTGCACTGATCATGTTTTTGACTTTAATGCAGATTGTAGGAAGGCTTTTGAAACATTAAATGCTGCTTTAATCTCAGCACCCATTCTCTGCGCACCTAATTGGAATTTGCCATTCTAGGTAATGTGTGATGCGAGTGATGCTGCAGTAGGTGCAATGCTGGGGCAGAAGCAGGGTAAATTTATTCATCCTATATATTATGCAAGCAAGGTTTTAAATGAGGCACAGGTCAACTACACAGCTACTGAAAAGGAGTTGTTAGCTGTGGTGTTTGCTTTTGAGAAGTTTCGGCCATATTTGGTTGGATCCAAAGTCACGGTGTTCACGGATCATGCAGCAATAAGGTATTTAATGTCAAAGAAAGATGCAAAGCCTAGACTAATTCGTTGGATTCTACTATTGCAAGAATTTGACTTGGAGATAAAGGACAAGAAGGGATCAGAGAATGTCATTGCAGATCATTTATCTCGTCTTGATCCATCATCATCTTTGCTGGAGCAATCTGCCATTTCCGATTCTTTTCCAGATGAACAGCTTTTTGCTGTTCAGGTAAAGGTAGTCAGGGATGTCCCTTGGTATGCTGATATTGCCAACTTTTTAGTGAAGGGAGTCACTCCTATTGACATGGATTGGAGGCAGAAGAAAAAGTTTAAGCATGATGCGAAATTTTTCTTTTGGGATGAGCCATTTATGTATAAGCAATGCTCTGATGGTATTATTCGTAGGTGCGTTTCAGGTGCTGAAGCAAAGGAAATCCTGGAGCAATGTCACTCTTCGTCATATGGAGGTTATTTCAGCGGTCAGAGGACGGCTATGAGGATTTTGCATTGCGGATTTTTCTGGCCGACGTTATTCAAGGATGCCCACTCGTTCTACAAGCAATGTGATGCTTGTCAAAGGAGAGGAAACTTGGGGCCTAGAGATGAAATGCCTCTTACTTACATTTTAGAAGTTGAACTATTCGATGTATGGGGTATTGACTTTATGGGGCCATTTCCCCCTTCTAATGGCAATGTTTTTATCTTATTAGCAGTTGATTACGTGCCCAAGTGGGTGGAGGCCATTGCATGCCATCAGAGTGACGCCAGGACAGTTGCAAGGTTTCTTCAATCGCACATCTTTGCGCGGTTTGGGACACCTAGGGCTCTAGTGAGTGATGAGGGTACACATTTTGTTAATAATATCTTAACTAAGCTTTTAGCTAAGTATGGGATTAAGCATAGGATAGCTACCCCTTATCACCCACAAGCAAATGGTCAAGCTGAAATTAGTAATAGGGAAATTAAAGTTATTTTAGAGAAAGTAGTCCATCCATCTAGAAAGGATTGGTCCTTTAGGTTGGATGAGGCTCTTTGGGCTTATAGGACAGCTTATAAGACTCCTCTAGGTATGTCTCCCTATAGGTTAGTATATGGGAAAGCTTGCCATTTACCATTAGAGCTTGAGCATAAAACATTTTGGGCTTTGAAAAAGTTAAATTTTAATCTGAGTCGTGCAGAGCAATAAGAATGCTGCAGCTTAATGAGCTAGAAGAATTTCGTCAATTTTCTTACGAAAATGCAAAAATGTATAAAGAAAAGACTAAGTTGTGGCATGACAAGAAAATAAAATCTAAGGAGTTTGTCAAGGGTCAGAAAGTTTTGCTTTATAATTCTAGATTAAAACTATTTCCTGGAAAATTAAAATCCAAATGGTCAGGACCGTTTATTGTGATTGAGGTTTTCTCCAATGGACCAATTACTTTGCAGGATGAAAAAGATGGGAGAGTGTTCAAGGTAAATGGACAGCGTGTGAAACATTATTGGGGTGAGGAATTTCAGGCGAAATATCCTTCCCTAAGGTTGGTCGATGTTTGAGAGAGTAGGATTTTTGCGGGAGCATTTCACAGAGCAAAATTTTGAGCTCCCAGGATTTGTATTGATTTTATTTTTTTCGTTGATTTGATTTTAATTGCGGTTAGGTTAGATTAGATTCTGCACGGTTTATTAGATTTTGTCTTTAAATATTTGATTAGATCTTATCTATTTTGTTTTGAATTTGATTTGATTTTCGGGTTATTTATTTAAATTATCTTTCAATTATCTTTTAATTAGTTAGATTTTATTAGATTTTATCTAGATTTTATTCTCAGTTATTTGAATTCTAGTTTTAATTAATAGAGATTTTCTCTAATATTCGGCTTCTTTTGAGAATAAAAGATTAAGTTTCATTTGATCGGTTAAAGTTCAATTTGAATTTAAAAGATTTGATTTTCCTATTTTGAAATTTAAATTCCGTATCTAAGTTTCGGCAGGTTCAGAAGATTGTTGCAGCAAAGATAATGCTGGAGCAAATTTCTCGTATGAATAGGAAGGATTTTAATGTGAGTAATTATTTTTACCGTTGGGATTTTTGAATTTCTATGGACAGGTGAATTGCAGGGACGCTGCCACATGTCGTGTAGGGATAATCCAACGGTTTAGCCGTTGACAGCATGCCATTATTTCCCATAGATGATTGGAGTTCCACAATTTTACCATTAGGGATTTGAATTGCAACTTAATTGTGAACGGTAAAACCATTTATTACGGAGCAAATCCTTTCGGTTAGGATTTCAGATTGCTGGAGCCTTATTTATTTGCAGACATTGGTAAGTCTTCTTTCTACTTCGCCTTCTTGATTCTATCTTGCCATCTACATTCTTTCTTTCTCCTTTTCATTCTTTGCAAAACCCTTTGAGTTATCCATGGCCAAAACAAGAGCGAGGAAAGAAAGAGAGAGAGAGAGTGAAGAGGAAATACCCATTACCCCCGAAGTTCCGAAAGTGAAAACTAAGAAGAAAAGAACATCGGAGGAGAAAGAAGCTAAAAGAAGAAGGCGACAACAGAGGGTGGAAGAACAGGAAAAAGTGACAGAGGATGAGGCTGCTGCAGTGGTTGAAGAAAACCTGGAAGAACTGCAAGAACAGACCCCAGGAGAGACTGATCAGAGACTTACAGATACGGCTCGAGAGGAAAATGTTGAGGAAAATCAAGAACAGCAGGCTGAGATGGTGAGAGACGAGCAGGTAGACGCAGTGTCTGAAAGAGGAAACGAGCAGGACCAAGAAGCTCGTGTTGAGGTAATCATGTCCGAACCGCCGAAACATCGCCGCATAAAAAGAAAGGTCGGCCGTATTCAGGTGATTCGGACTGATACCCCATCACCACCATCATCAGATTCTGAAAAGGCAGAGCGAGAGGAAAGAGAGAAGAAAGAAGCTGAGGACAAAGAAAAAGAAGAAACAGAGAGGAAGACTGAGGAAGAGCAGTTGCTCAAGCGCAGGGCAGAGAAGGGCAAAAATATTGCTGAAGCATCAGAAGAACACGAGGCGATAGAAGAACAACAGGTTCCATTTGATCGCTTCGTCAACAATTTTGCCAGAGCAAAATACGATGAGCTTCTGAAAAGGGATTTCTTGTTCGAGCGCGGTTTCAGTGGTGATCTTCCACAGTTTCTGAGGACCGGTATTGCAGACCACGGCTGGGAGCTGTTTTGTGCGAAGCCGGAATCTGTAAATGCACAGGTGGTGCGTGAATTTTATGCTAACATTGTCAAGGAGGATGGTTTCCAGGTAATTGTCCGAGGAGTCGAGGTGGATTGGAGTCCAAGTGCTATAAATGCACTGTACAACCTTCAGAATTTCCCCCATGCGGCATATAATGAGATGGTTGTGGCGCCATCTGATGAGCAACTAAGTGAGGCTGTAAGGGAGGTAGGAATTGAAGGGGCACAGTGGCAGTTATCCAAGACTCAAAAAAGGACATTCCAGTCGGCTTATTTGAAAAGGGAAGAGAACACATGGATGGGATTTATTAGACAGAAGATGCTTCCAACAACACATGACTCGACAATCTCCAGGGAACGGGTTCTCCTAACTTTTGCCATCTTACGGTCTCTCAGTATTAATGTAGGGAGGATAATTGCGAATGAGATTTCTGGATGTTGGAAAAAGAAGGTGGGGAAACTATTCTTTCCGAACATAATCACAATGCTGTGCAGAAGAGCAGGGGTTCCGGTGGATGAGGGAGATGTGATCCTGTTTGATTAGGGGATCATAGACACACCCAATTTGGCACGGCTCCAGCGTGTGCAGGAGGTACGTCAAGGTGGGCTTATCCATGGCATCAACTCGATTCTAGAACAACTGGCACTTTCGGCCAGTAGGCAGGAGTTTGCTGAAAGGCAAACTTTAACCTTCTGGAACTATGTTAAGAATCGGGATGCCAGCTTAAGAAGGGCACTGCAAGAGAATTTTTCCAAACCGTATCCAGCCCTTCCTACATTCCCTGAAGATCTGTTGAACCCCTGGATTCCGCCACCACCTGTTGAAAGAGAAGAAGAGAATGATGATGAAGAGCAGGGTCAAGAAGATTGATGGATGAAATGATCTTCAGCGAGCTTTATTCTTATCATTTTGTTTGCTCGTGCATATCTGACCCCATTTGATAAATATGTTTGCTTGTTTCTTTTTAATTTTTCTGCTTTAAAAATATATCTCTGCTATGTAATTTATGTTCTTATGTTTTGAATGAAATTTTTAGATGTTTATGTTCTATTAGCACTAAGTAATGCCTAACTTAACTATTTTTCTTCTGAATTTTTGAAGATTGGACTGATTACGCTTAATTAGATCAAGGTATTCTGATCTCCATAAACCTTTTGCTTGAGCATTTTTCTAGCCTGGACTGTTGCTGCGGCAAGAAGATTTTGAAGGTAGTATTGACTTATATGATCCACTTTAAGCTTAATCTTAGTCCCATGTTTAGTTAAAAATTCAGATAGAAAATTTTAAGTTTGGGGGTATAATTTGAAAAATTAATGATTCATTGGGGACAATGAATAATTCAAGTTTGGGGGACTTTTTGCTACTCCAATTATTTTGCTCGAGCATTCCTCTCCTTCAAAATTAAAATTTGCTAGGTTATTGAGTAACCGGGGACATTTGTGATACCCACAGTTTGTCTTCGCGTCAAAAGATAACCTAGGAAATGTGAAAAAATGAGAAATATGAGAAAAAATTATTTGCTGAAAAATTATTTGTTGAAGATTTTGCTGAAAATTGACGGAGCAAAAGTTTTGAGGGATGAATGATGATCCAGCAGTTTTTCTGTCTCCCAGAACTTAAGTGAGCTTCATCATAAAATGTCGCCATTCTGAGGGGCAAGAGATAGAATAACTAAGGATTTTTTAGCTTTATAATGAGTATTGAGCCTAGTTGGTGATGAGCTTGAGGCAAGGGTATACTGCACCATAAAGTGGGTCATCCAATGCTTAAGAGCTTATGACTGTAAGGCTGCTTTAAGTCTGATAAATAATGAAATAAACCTCTTTAAAAATATGTTTTGAAATGTCTGATAATAGAGCTAAGCTGTGGTGAGTTCTTAGAATTAAGTTGAAAAGTGGTGATTATTTGTCCCTGCTGAAGGAATCATTTTGCTGCAGCAGAGCTTGGTTTTGCAGAGTGCTCAGGTAAAGGTTAAAGGTAGTGTTGGACTGTCTGGTTTGATTAAGCTAATTCTTTGTCTAGTGTTTTTAAATTCTTGAAGGAAGGTTGGTTAGTATTGCTCGGGACGCGCAATAGTTCAAGTTTGGGGGTATGATAACTGCCCAAAAGGTAGTTATTTAGGCCTCATTTATATAAGGATTTATGTGTCCTTTATGCTTATTAGGGTTCGTTTTGGATAGATATTACATGTTTTAACCCATTTGGAAGAATGGAAGCATTGGAAATTATTTTATGCAGATTATGCTGCTGAGCGACTAGAGGGAGCAAATTCTATGCTGCAGCAAAACTGGGAACAGAAACTGCCACATCACAGCTCGTTAGCCAACTTCATGAACCGACTTCTGTTGAGTTATTTTCGTGATAAAGGATCAAGGAGAGCCTTACACGTGTCCTAGTTGACCTAATTCAAGCCTCCCATCCTTCTATAAAAGGAAGTAGCCGTCAAAGTCAAAGTCATTCCATGTTTCCCTTGGAAGCCGAATAGTATAGGGAGATTGAAGATCATCAAGAACACCATCATCCGCAAGCTGATTAGGGAGTTTATTTTCTTTATTAACTTGTGGTTATGGACATGCATACTCAGATTGTAATTCGTATTCCTATGCCTGTTATGAACTAAGTAGCTTAGGGTGTTGGTTAGGAATAATGTGATTATTGTGCTTCATCTCTAGTAATAAATTGACTATCGCATTTTGGTTAATTGTTGTGCTTCTTCTTATTTTATGCCCGTCTGGCCAGCCGGTGTGAATAGCTCTCTCTAGTTTCAGGGATGATTTAGAGAGTGTGTGGCAATTATCCACACTACGATCATTGTGTATTGGTGAACGCCAGTGACTGAGCTAGGGATAGCCAGTTGCCTAGTGCTTGATCGGTCGCTCTTCATTGGGTTTGAAACATATCCCAAAAGATCCGGAGTTCCGGGAGGAATCCGTTAATAATACTGCGAGAAATGCATGATGAATAATATTGCTAGAGCATATCTTAGAACAATCACTAAAACCGAACCAGCGCCTGTCTTTAATCTATCTATCTATTTGTTTACTTGTTGTTCTGTCATTTATTTTGCTTCAGCATAATTCCGATAAAACCCAATCATTCTTTATTATCTTCGAAACCATTAGGAAGTTACGCAAAATAGATAAAGTGGAAACTCATTCAGACCTTGGATTGATAATATTACTTGCTGCAGATTGTGTATACTTGCACAGGAATTCTAGAGTATTTTATACTATATTTTTACTCACTCTAGGAACCCAACAAGTGTCTTAACGAACTCTAGAAGGATTGAGTAAATAGAAAAACCCATAATATTTAGTTATCTCCTTTATTTCCAGCTTTTGATACTTTCATTATTTTGTATTCTTTACATTCTTATTTCAATGAAAACGTATTCATTTGCAATTTATCTCACCATGAGTAGCTAAATTCTGTTGAGGGGTTCAATGTGGTGAATTCCCTTATGGTTTAATAGCTTGAAAGTGTTTTATTTGCTTAAGTTGTGTTCAATGCATGTCATTCTTTATTGATTATCACTCTAATCTTGCTGAGTTTAACTTGATCACTTGGACTTTGCATGCTATGTGAGTTTGATCGCGAAAGGGACACACGATATCGGTTCTCAGAAATGTGATATAGGAGAAAAAGCTCGAAAGAGATTGTTCGACGGTATAGGGCAAGCTGCCTAAGGCACCCTATATCGACTATAGGGTTATATGTTGCATTCGTGAATTATCTATGTCGGAGTCGAGTCACAGAAATGTGCATAACGGTACTCGCTTAGCCTTCTAACGGTTCTTGGGAGCAAGGCCAAATAGAAGTTAAATCTGACCCAATGCATTGAATAGGCTTAAGATTAAATATTGCATGATTAAAGTTATTGTCTTAGGGATGAATCCATGTTGAATACCTCGTTTATTTCTGATTGTTATTATTTTGTTTATTTGCTTGTTTTATTTATCTTTTCTAAAACCCAATCAATCAAACTTATTTCTTTGGTTACCGTTTTCAAAAGCAATCATTTGAGCAGTTTCTTCTTCAAATATGAATTTCCAATTTAGTCCTCGTGGGATCGATACCCTTGGAATACTTCTAAGGTTATTTTATTACTACGTGCGACAGTGTATAGTTGCACTAGGGTTAGCTGAATCTATCTTTATTAATATTTATCATCTTATCTTACATCCATCCATTCAGCCTCTACGACACCAGACATACAAGGATCGGTGTTCAAGTAACAAACTAAATGGTCTATAGTATAGGGATAAGGTTGGGTACCTTATCTTGGTACCTTATCTTGGTGACACTATGAGATACGGTCAACTTTGTATTCGATACAGATGCATTGGTCCAAAACATCTATGTAGGAAACATGCGAGTGGGGGTATCCTATGTGTTGGGTTCCTAGAGTGAGTAAAAATATGATATGAAATACTCTAGAATTTCTGTGCAAGTATACACAGTCTGCAGCAAGTAATATTATCAATCCAAGGTCTGAATGAGTTTCCACTTTATCGATTTTGTATAACTTTTCTAATGGTTTCGAAGGTAATAAAAATGTTGGGTTTTATCGGAATTATGCTGAAGCAAAATAAATGACAGAACAATGAATAAACAAATAGACAGACAAATTAAAGACAGGCGCTGGTTAGGCTTTAGTGATTATTCTAAGATATGCTCTAGCAATATTATTGATCATGCATTTCTCGCAATATTATTAGCGGATTCCTCCCGGAACTCTGGATCTTTTGGGATGTGTTTCAAACCCAATGAAGAGGGACCGATCAAGCACTAGGCAACTGGCTATCCCTAGCTCAGTCACTGGCGTTCACCAATACACAATGATCGTAGTGTGGAGAATTGCCACACACTCTCTAAATCATCCTTGAAACTAGAGAGAGCTATCCATACCGGCTGGCCAGGCGGGCATAAAATAAGAATAAGCACAACAATTAACCAAAATGCAATAGTCAATTTATTACTAGAGATGAAGCACAGTAATCACATTATTCCTAACCAACACCTTAAGCTACTTAGTTCATAATAAGCATAGGAATACGAATTACAATCTGAGTATGCATGTCCATAACTACAAGTTAATAAAGAAGGTAAACTCCCTAATCAGCTTGCGGTTGATGGTATTCTTGATGATCTTCAAGCTCCTATACTATTCGGCTTCCAAGGGAAAAACCTGGAATGACTTTGACTTTGACGGCTACTTCCTTTTATTGAAGGATGGGAGGCTTGAATTAGGTCAACTAGGACACGTGTAAGGCTCTCCTTGATCCTTTATCACGAAAATAACTCAACAGAAGTCGGTTCATGAAGTTGGCTAACGAGCTGTGATGTGGCAGTTTCTGTTCCCAGTTTTGCTGCAGCATAGAATTTGCTCCCTTCAGTCGCTTAGCAGCATAATCTGCACAAAGTGATTTCCAAAGCTTCCATTCTTCCAAATGGGTTAAATCATGTAATATCTCTCTAAAACCAACCCTAATAAGCATAAAGGACACGCAAATTCCTATATAATTGAGGCCTAAATAACTACCTTTTGGGCAGTTATCACTATGCAATGATTTTGCATAAGATTGGACCGCGAAATAGTAACCACTAGATGTAACAATGTTAACTAGTTTAAGTTTCTATTTCAATTGGATGACCTAGGTAACTCAATATCAATCATGAGTCTGTTCCCTTTTTTTTAGGAGGGGTTTGATGCGCAATTTGCTTACCGCAAGTGTACGGGTCAAGTAATAATGTAGTGTTTTCGTGTAAAACGAGTGTCGTCCTCTGGATTAGTTTTCTAGCAAATTAAGTATCGTGAATACTTTTGTTCAATTTTATTTAGGGAGCAAAACTCAATGATAAAAGATAAATCTAAAGACAAAAAGCATAAAATAAAAGTGGAGACTCAAATGGAAAGATTCTTAGGGAATTGATTTCATTGATTAAGATTGAGGATTAATTAATGGGATGAATTTAACATGCAATTATTCTACCAAGTCTAGGAACC
Organism: Luffa acutangula; assembly: GCA_036850905.1. Lineage (NCBI taxonomy): Eukaryota > Viridiplantae > Streptophyta > Magnoliopsida > Cucurbitales > Cucurbitaceae > Luffa > Luffa acutangula. Next base: position 19,848,692 of record CM072088.1, on the reverse strand, counting down.
TTTTATCACAACTATCTCTTCCGAGCATAATTGATTCTCATGCATGCAACCAACTTGATATCCCTATCTAAGTTCATTAACATGCAAGGCTTTGAGTTTAGTTCTTCAAGCAACTTCTAAAGTTATTCCAAATCCCGTCACAAACTTAGAATTTCTACTTTAGTCATGCAATTAAATAAAGTAAGTCTTAGGTCAAATCCCCTCTCCCGAGCAAGATTCAACACTCAAATCATTCAACTAGTGATCAAGTAATTGAAAGCATTTAACCATAATTGCATAGGTAAAATAAATGCATATTCATACCACAAATCAATCCAACAAACTAAAACAACTACATCAATCCCTAAAACAAACAACTAGCAACTCATAGTCTTTAAACTACAAACACTAATGGAAAGAAAAACCATAAAAAATACAAGAGTTAAGGGAAAGAGAAAGAAAAACTCGAATCCGTCGAAACCGGCACGTCCCCATCACGATCTCCACGTCTTCTCGCTTGATTCCCACTCCTTAGCCTTGCTTTAGCTCCCACTAAAGGTCTCTAGTCGAAATTAGGGCTAAAATCTAACCTATTGGGCTCCTCAAATCCGTAGCTGAAAAGAGGAATTTATAGAAAATCTGCGGGTAGCGTCGCGACGCTAAGGAGACAGCGTCGAGACGCTGTCTTTGTTGCCGCCCAATTCAGAAAAGGAAAGGCAGCGTCGAGACGCTCCAAGAGCAGCGTCCCGACGCTGGCCTACGGATGGCTCTCTTTTGACTTCTTCTTGGTTGAATCTTTTCTGTTCTTTAGCCAATTTTCGTGTCCCAAACACGTATTTATCTCTGAAACATGATTCCTACAAAAAGAACATAAAAATGCATAATTTTGGCCAATTAAATATAAAAGACTAGCTTAATTAATTAGGGAAACATAGCTAACTATGCTCGTTATCAGGGTTGTCCTTAGAATTGTATGGGTGAGAGTGGTATGTTCGTCGACTCAATATTCCTACCATTTCAAGGACAAGACCGAGTGGAGGCTTGGAACATAACAGTACAAGATGGAATTCACTCCTTCCCCTATTGGGTTAAGTAGATGTGTGTTCCCTTAAGGGCTGATTCTGGGGCTTGAACAAAGGCGCGTCATCCTCTCCTGGCCCGAGAGGAACTCCTGTTTAGTGGTTGAACCCTAAACAACTTGTTCATTAGAGGGGTCAGTGGTACTTAAGGATCCAAAGGTAACCCAGGGGTAAAACGGTAATTTGACCCATTTGGTGTTACGAACACTCATAAAGGATTGACTAACTGTATTGGTCGATATCCGTGGACACAAAAATATTCTACAGTGAGAAGAGTGCAGTTGTGGGTCTTTAGTGGAGTGACCCACAGTTAACGAATGTTGATTAACTTGGTTAATGAGTTTAGCCGATTAATCTCATATCGTTAGAGCTTCTGATCTATAGGTCCATTAGGTCCACCTACTAGCTCGTAACGGGTACTGAGATTAATTATTCTTGAATACTAAGGGAATTAATATAATGTATAGAGATACATTGTCGCGTATAAGTTTAATAAGAGAATTAAACTTTATAATAAAATTAATTTTGGATGTGATTCAAAATTAATTTATGAGAGAACATGAATTTAATTAAATAAGTGATATTTAATTAATTCATGAATTAATTAATTTAATTTAATTTGGTTAAATGTGATTTAATTAAATTAATTCTATAGCTAATGATTAATGAACATTTGATGCACATTAAAAACTATAGGTTAAATGAGAGGGGTACATTTGAATATAATTCAATTGTAAAATTAATTAAGTATTTGATATTTAATTAATGTGGAAAACAATTAATTGAGAATTAATTGATTGGTCAATTTAATTCAATTAAATGTGATTTAAATTGAATTAAATACTTTATGTTATAATTAATTTAATTAATAATTGTTTAATTAAATTAATTATTATTTGATAATAATTGATGACCGAGATCGTTTTGATTATGATCAACAGTTGAGATCAAGTAGAGAAAATAACTCCCAGCCCACTTATCGTTCAGTTGGGAGGAGTTAGATGCACACTCTCTCATTCGACGTTTTTTCGTTTTACACAGAACAAAGCCCTCTCTCAATTTTCTCTAAAAAAACTCAGCAACCATGCTGTAATTTATCCATTTCCAAGACAATGACGATCCCACAATTGTAATCTCAAGGCGATCCAAGAGCGTAGCGGGTGTTCTTGAGTGGTGGTGCCCATTGGAAGATCAAAGAACGTGATTATGAGCATAGTGTTGTTTAGGCTTTCAAAATAAGTAAGTTTTTCGTATCTAATGTGTTTATGTAACACCCCGTTGGTGCGTCGTCAGCTGAATAGATGGAATGTGAGATAAGATGAATAATAATAAAGAATAATTCAGCTAAAACTTAAGTGCAAGTATACACTGTCGCACGTAGTAATAAAAACCTTAGAAGTACTCCAAGGGTATCGATCCCACGAGGACTAAATTGGAAATTCAGATTTGATGAAGAAACTGCTCAAATGATTGCTTTTGAAAAGGTAACCAAAGAAAATAAGTTGATTGATTGGGTTTTTGAAAAGATAAATAAAATAAGCAAATAAATAATAAAGAATAACAATAATGAACAAACGAGGTATTCAACATGGATTCATCCCTAAGGTAACAACCATACTCATGCAATATCTAACTTAAGTGCATTCAATGCATTGGGTCAGATTTAACTCCTATTTGGCATTTGTTCCCAAGAACTGTTAGAAGGCTAAGCGAGTACCGTTATGCACATTTCTGTGACTCGACTCCGACATAGATAATTCACGAATGCAACCTATAACCCTATAGTCGATATAGGGTGCCTTAGGCAGCTTGTCCTATACCGTCGAACAATCTCTTCCGAGCTTTTTCTCCTATATCACCTTTATGAGAACCGATATCGTTTGTCCCTTTCGAGATCAAACTCACATAGCATGCAAAGTCTAAGTGATCAAGTTAAACTCAGCAAGATTAGAGTGATAATTAATAACGAATGACATGCATTAAACACAACTTAAGCAAATAAAACACTTTCAAGCCATTAAACCATAAAGGAATTCACCACATTGAACCCCTCAACGGGATTTAGCTACTCATGATGGGATAAAAAGAAAATGAACACATTTTCATTGAAATAATAATGTAAAGAATACAGAATAATGAAAAGATTCAAGAGCTGGAAATAAAGGAGATAGCTAAATATTATGGGTTTTTCTATTTACTCAATCCTTCTAGAGTTCGTTAAGACACTCCACTATATCGCTTTGATTAGTTCACGAATTGATTAATTGGAGAATTAATTTAATTTAATTTAGTTTGGTTAAATGTGATTTAATCAAATTAAAACTATAGTTAATAATTAATGTACATTTGATGCGCATTAATACTATAGGTTAAATGAGAGATAAAATTGAATTTGATTAAATTATAAAATTTAATTAAATATTTGATATTTAATTAGTGTGGGATTCAATTAATTGAGAATTGATTGAATGGTCAATTTAATTCGATTAAATATGATTTAAATTGAATTAAAAACTTTATATTATAATTGATTTAATTAATGTTGATTTAATTAAATTAATTTAATTAATTAATTAATTAATTAATTTTTATTTAATTAATTAACGGTCTAGATCTAATTGTTTTAGATCAAAGGCCAGGATTGGTTAGGGAAGTTAATTGTAACTTCCTAACCTAATCATACGTGGTGTCTGATGGGGTTTGGGAAATGGTTCTCAGTCTGCCGCTCACGAAGAATAGAAACAAAGAGAAAATTCTCTCTCAACTCTCTAACTCTCTCAACTCTCTCACTCTCTCACCCAAAAAACACAACAATCTTCGTTGTTGTGATTCCCTTCCAAGATGTTTTTTGGTTCCCACAAACCAAATCTCAACGATCCTAGAGGATAACGGGTGATCTGTGGTGGTGGTGTCTTGATCGGAGATCAAAGAACAATTTTGGAGCATAGTGCAGTTTTTGTCTCCAATCACGTAAGTTTTCATGTATCTAAAATTATTTTAGATTGTAAATTACAGCATGCTTAATTTGGAAATAAAATTTAGAAATTTATTTTTGTTTTGTTTTGCCCAACGTATTGGTTTTCTTTTAACTAAAATGAAAATCACGATCGGTGAAAATCGCTTCTGCTAGGGGATGCAATTCCTTCAGCAACAACCACAAGCTGACTCATCCATGGCTTGTCCCTCTGAAAGCTTACATTCGAAATGAATCTATCAAAGTAGTTAACAATAAGAAGAGAAGTCAAAGCAGATAAAGCATAGTGATGTTTAACTATAAAAATCCAGGACAATTCCTTATTTCGAGCTTCAATTAGATACCCATCAGAGCTCACAAAAGCATAACAAACATCGGTCTGCTCTTCTTTTAAAATTAGAGAGCGCAGCTCGTTATCATCCCAAAGTGGGTCATTTTCCACTAAATTTAACGAGAGAAAAGGTTGATCTTTTCTTAAAGTTTCCCAGTATTCAGTATACTGATCGGTCCCATTTCCATCCAAATCCTCCTCGCAGCAGAGTTCTTCACAGAAAAGGGCATCGAGTGTTGGGGTTGGTGTTCTAAAACTCATAGATAGTGAATGAAACAAATAGTTAAATACTTGTTCGATAAAGTCGTTTTAGAGTTTTTGTTCACTCAAGATATTAATTGAATGAATTGCACGTTAAATAACTCAAATCCAATAAACTAGTATCATTGGCTATAACAAGAGTACTTGAATTATATGTTGTGACATAAATATGGATCAAGTTCAAGTAATAGCCTAAACGGTCTATAGTATAGAGATAAGGCTGGGTACCTTAATCCTATGAAAGCTATGAGACGCGGCCCACTTTGTTTGAGTACAAATGACGTGATCCTAGTTCGTTCATGTATAGACATGCGAGTGAGGGCGTCCTATACAAATGAGTTTGCATAAGACCAGGACCGAGAAATAAGTCACTCTTGCTTTATAATGCCGTTTACTGACAAGACTGACTATTTTAATGCGATGACATAGGTAACTCGATCTTAATCTTGAGCTAACTATGAACTCCTGTTTATTCGGGCTTATCCTTAGATATTCATGGGTGAGAGTGGCTCAACATCGCCGACTCAATAACCCCCCCTTTTAGGGATAGGAACGAGTAGATAGCTGGGGGCATAGTCTTGCAAAACGGAATTCACTCCTACCCAATTTAGGGATAGTAGAGAGGTTGTTCCCTTAAGTATTGACTCTGGAACGTGAAATAAGGAATCCCACCCTCTCATTGGCCCGAGAGGTTTTAGGTTTAGTGGTAGAACCACAAATCAATTGTTCATTAGGGACTCAGTTAGAGACTTAAGAAACAAGATGTAACTTTAGGGGTAAAACAGACATTTGACCTGGCTCTAGTTACGAACAACCTGTGAAGGGTTGTTGGACTCCTAGAGTGAGTAGAAATATGGTATAAAAAGACTCTAGAATTCCTGTGCAAGCATACACAGTCTGCAGCAAGTAATATTATCAATCCGAGTCCTGAATTAGCTTCCACTTTATCTATTTTGTATGAATCTTTTAATGGTTTCAAGGTAATAAAAATGATTGGGTTTTATAAGAATTATGCTGAAGCAAAGTAAATAACAGAACAACAAGTAAACAAATAGGCAGACAGATTAGAGACAGGCGCTGGTTAGGATTTAGTGATTGTTTTAAAAGATGCTCTAGTAATATTATTGATCATGCATTTCTCGCAGTATTATTAGCGGATTCCTCCCGGAACTCCGGATCTTTTGGGATGTGTTTCAACCCCAATGAAGTACAACCGATCGAGCACTAGGCAACTGTCTATCCCTAGCTTAGTCACTGGCGTTCACCAATACACAATGATCGTAGTGTGGATAATTGCCACACACTCTCTAAATCATCCCTGAAACTAGAGAGAGGTATTCACACCGGTTGGCCAGGCGGGCATGAAATGGAAATAAGCACAACAATTAACCAAAATGCAATAGTCAATATATTACTAAAGATGAAGCACAACAATCACATTATTCCTAACCAACACCTAAGCTACTTAGTTCATAATAGGCATGGAAACACGAATTACAATCTAAGTAGGCATGTCCATAATCACAAGATAATAAAGAAAATAATAATCTCCTTAATCAGCTTGCGGATGATGGTCTTCTAGTGGTCTCCAACCTCTCTATACTACTCGGCTTCCAAGGAAACATGGAATAGTTTTGACTTGGACGGCTACTTCCTTTTATAGAAGGATAGGAGGCTTGAATTAGGTTAACTTGGACACGTGTAGGGCTCTCCTTGCTCCTTTATCCCGAAAATAACTCAACAGAAGTCGGTTCATGAAGTTGGCTAACGAGCTGTGATGTGGCAGTTCTGCTCCTAGTTTTGCTGCAGCACAGAATTTGCTTCCTCAAGTCGCCCAGCAGCATAATCTGCACAAAGTAATTTCCAAGGCTTCCATTCTTCCAAATGGGTTAAAACATATAATATATATCTAAAACCAACCCTATTAAGTACAAAAGACACACAAATCCCTATATAAATGAGGCCTAAATAACTACCTTTTGGGCAGTTATCAAGGGTCAACTTACTAATCATTGTTATATCGAGTGGACAAAAATATATCTACAGTGGGGGGAGTTCAACTATCGAACTATAGTGGAGTGTCCCAATAGTTAACGAATGTTGGTTAGCTGAATTAAAAGAGTTTGATCAGTTAATCTTGGATCGTTGAAGCCCATGATCTGTAGGTCCATTAGGTCCCCCTACTAGCTCATACAGAATAAACCTTAGAACATGTGTGATGAAAAAGTTTGAAACATTCAAACTAATATTAGAGGAGTTGTCGTCAAATTATGTTCGATGTTTTAACATTAAAAGTTTAATTGTGAATTAAACTATTTTAGGAAGAGTCAAGAATATTTAAATAAGATTTAAATATTAGAATTATGTATTCGATACAATGTGTCGGTTTGGATATGGATAGGGATTCATATTAGAAACCGGGAATGAGATTTGATGCAAATATTTTATTTAATATTTGATATTAAATTCAAATAATTATTAATTAAAATGGTTAATTAATAAATAAAATTTTACTCAAAATTGAGTTAGTGGATTTTGGTGGAAATTGATTTGAAATTCAATTTCAAATAATTCAAAATCCAAGAGGTTAATTGTGTAAGCTTGACACATTGGCACATGACTAACCAAAATCTCTTTCTCACAATTTGCCACCAAGTAAAACACCTATTACTCCATGGGTGGTGTGTCTTCATGAGAGGATTTTGGTATTCTGAATACTCATTCCTTAAATAGAGAAGAAATGGAAAATATCAAATGTGATCTTGAATGTGGTGGCTTGCTGGAATTTTGTTTCTTCACAAAACATCTCCAAAGAAACTCTCTCAAAAACACATCTCATTCTTCACAAAATCCATCACGTTATTGAGTCCCACAACTCATTCTAAGGCTGGAGCATAGCAGGGAAGACTCCCGTGGTCGTCTACCACCGGTTTATACAAAGAAATCATCCACGGAATTGACAAATTCAGCAATCAAAGGTTAGTTACTTCGAAACTCTGTTTTTGGTTTTATATTTGCATGTTTTCCTAACTAAAATTAAAAGAATTTTGAGTGTTTCGATTCGAATTGCTTCTGCATGTATCTTGAACACCCCTTCAATTGGTATCAGAACATGAATTGAGCACTCAATTTTGTTTAATTTTAGCTTGGTGGGTTGAATTTTGCATGAGATGTTTGCTTGGTTGCTAAAACGAGCTTACTATGATTTTGGCATCTAATTAGCTTTAAATTCGTGAATAAAAGTTGTAATTGCCTACATGTTTATGGGCATATATGTGTTGGCTTGAGTCTGTAAAAATTTGGGAGTCAATAGAGTGGAAATTAGGCTGTAATCGAAGAAAGAAGAAGACTTGTTCTCTGGCCGAAAATACAGAGCACGCAGAAAATGAAGAATTATGGGTTGCTGAATGAACAGCGTCGAAGTTGTTCATCAAACGTCTCAACTCTGTTGAATTTTCAAAGAGACGCGAGTTAGTTTAAACGGTGGTCCGATTGGGTCTGATTCTCGGTCGGTTCAAGGTATATTTTGACCCAAATTGGACCGGTTCAACAATTTCAAGCCTATTTATGTTCGGTTCAAGCAATTCCAAAGCGGTTCGGGGCGGTTCAAATGATTTGAGAGCGGTTCAAGGCTATTTTTCAATTATGAATGTAGTAATTTTAGTTTTTTGCTTGATTAGGATGCCAAAATCGGTCCAATTTCAACGACGAGGCTTCAATTTCAACGACAAGGCTTCAATTTCAATGACCTTCAATCCATTGGCAAGACAAGTGCATAATATTTTCTCCCATTGGTTTATTTTTTTGCTCATTCCTAAATAATAACTTGAGAATATTGTGTTGCATTGAGAGTTGGGACTTTCAATTTTTTGTGTGTGTTTTGGAGCATTGTACAGTATTGAGAGTTGGGAATTTCCATTTTTTTTTTTTTTTTTGTGTTTTGGAGCATTGGCAAGACAAGTGCATAATATTTTCTCCTCTTTATTCGTTGGTTTATTTTTTGTTCATTCCTAAACCATCAATTGAGGATACTGTGCTGCATTGAGAGTTGGGACTTTTAATTTTTTGTGTATGTTTTGGAGCATTTTATTTTCAATGTCCAATAATTATGTATATGATATACTTTCCAAGAATTTTTTGCTTTGTTTTTTTTTTAAAAAAAAAAATAGTTGAAATAGATGATGGAAGAAACTTAGAAGCTTCAAATTCTATATGTTTATTATTTTCTTTTTTAAGATCGATTTCTATATGTTTATTACACTTTTAATTTTTGCCTTATAAATACACAAATTTTGGTTCTCAAACCTCTACAGATCACAACCAGCTTGCTTTGCTTGGTTATTGATAAGGGTAAAAAATATTTTTTACCCTTATATTTAACTCATTTCTTTGTCAAATATTGCATGTTTAGATCAATTTTACTGTTCTCGAGCTCAAAATATGCTAAAGTTGTTAAGTTAGGGTGTTGAGAATCACTTGTGTCAATTTATGCTCATTTGTGCTTAAAAATACTTGATTTTAAGAGAATTTGACTAAGTTTGTTGTTGTGCAGAAAAATAGAGGAAATGCGGGAATCTGCCCAGAAATGCGACCACATTTCTGGGAAGGCAAAGTGAAATGCGACCGCATTTCTAGAAAAAATGAGGTCGTTCCGAGTCGTCCGTGAGTCGTTGTTGACGAGTCTTCTTCAACCATCTTTCACACTATATAAGCTCAAGATTCGAAGTCAAATTTAAGCAGAACTCATTTGGAAGAAGAGGTTGGTGACATAACCCTAGTTGATGCCTACGTGTAGGGATGTCCGAGGTCCTTCTTAGATGACTAAATTCTAACCTGAGTTAGACATCAAACCTTAGGGTTTTTAGGGATTTTCACCAATTTCCACTTGTAAAAGCGAGAGAGTGGAGTGTATAAGCGAACTCTAGAAGGATTGAGTAAATAGAAAATCCATAATATTTAGCTATCTCCTTTATTCCCAGCTCTTGAATCTTTTCATTATTCTGTATTATTTACATTCTTATTTCAATGGAAATGTATTCATTTGCTCTTTATCTCACCATGAGTAGCTAAATTTCGTTGAGGGGTTCAACATGGTGAATTCTCTTATGGTTCAATAGCTTGAAAGTGTTTTATTTGCTTAAGTTGTGTTCAATGCATGTCATTCTTTATTGATTATCACTCTGATCTTGCTGAGTTTAACTTGATCACTTAGACTTTGCATGCTATGTGAGTTTGAGCTCGAAAGGGACATACGATATCGGTTCTCATAAAGGTGATATAGGAGAAAAAGCTCGAAAAAGATTGTTCGACAGTATAGGGCAAGCTGCCTAAGGCACCTTATATCGACTATAGGGTTATAGGTTGCATTCGTGAATTATCTATGTCGGAGTCGAGTCACAGAAATGTGCATAACAGTACTCGCTTAGCCTTCTAACGGTTCTTGGGAGCAAGACCAAATAGAAGTTAGATTTGACCCAATGCATTGAATAGGCTTAAGATTAAATATTGCATGATTAGAGTTATTGCCTTAGGGATGAATCCATGTTGAATACCTCGTTTGTTTATTATTGTTATTCTTTATTATTTATTTGCTTGTTTTATTTATTTCTTTAAAAAACCAATCATCAAATTTATTTCTTTGGTTAGCTATGAAGGATTGGAATTCCCAATTCCGTTACAGCGGAAGCAATTGGACCGTTCGTAAATTAATTTTGTTCTACAAAATATCAATACATTGGCAAAAGGTTAAGCGATGAGAAACATACCTCCGTTGACGACTCTGAATACTTCAACGGATGATTCTTGATTGCTTTGCTCTGCAACAACGAAGAACACCACCATTTGATCTTCCCCGCTATAACTCTGATATTAGGAACGTAGTTGTGGGACTACCTAATCTTGAATGGGAAAAACTCGAGAAAATTCTCCCTAAAGTTCTTGAGTTGAGAGAATATGAGAGGGCCTTATGGTGGTCATATGTTATTGTGGTACCTAAACCGTAGGGTTAGTGTTCTATTTATAGGAGAAGGGTCATGAATAAAATATTCATTTAAAATCAATCAATTCCATAACTGATTTAATATTTTCCTTAATTAATCAATTTCATAATCAATCAATTCCATAATTGATTAATTTTTTCCATAAATGATTGATCACTTCCATAAGTGATTAAATCATTTCCAAAAATGATTAATTACTTCCATAAGTGATTAATCATTTTCATAATTGATTAATTTCTAATTAATTAATTCTTTAATTAATTAATCACCAATTAAATATCATATATTTAATTTCAGACCTTCTATTAGTTAATTAATTAATTACCTAATTAAATATCATATATGTCGCAACGTCATCGCGACGCGGAGCGGCCGACGTCCTTTCCTAAGGGTCTCTTTCGAGGTGAGAGGTTTGGAGTCGCCACCAATCATCTTGGGGTGTGATTGGTCACCCATTTTAAAGAAAAATCGATCTTTGAAAACCAAAAATTAGGTTCGGGGATCAGTTGTGTGTAGGGAAGGTGTTAGCACCCTACAACACCCGTTTGAAAACATTTTATTTTATTACTCGAATTCATTAAACAAAAGGTCCGTGTCTTAACGAAAATAAACAAAAAAAAAATTGAAAATTAATTGTCTCACTAATTTCACCTTATCTTTAAATAAAGTAAGGATTTAATTTTGTGAGTGGGGTTAACCCATGACTTTATTATCATGTAAAAATTTCCTAATTAAAGAAAATCTTTCACCTCAAGAATTTGAAAATTATTAACTCCGTCATAGGCTATACATGAGCTAATTTGTCTCTCAACTATTACCTCACATTTCAAAAATAAAATATGAAGTAATAATCATGAGTGGTATGACACCATTCAATGGAAAAATATTTTTTCATTTTTAAATCAAATTCAATTAGAAATTCATTTGGAATTACCAAAGTAAAACTATTTTGAAGTTCATTTGGAAAATCCAATTTAGAATAAAGTCGAAGTTGATTTGAAAATTTTCTAATTTAAGATCCAATTGAAATTTTGATTGCCAAAATAATTGACTAGTTAAACTTTAGGCTAATTTCCAGGCAGGGTGTTCACTTTCGGTCAGCTTAAATACCCGTTCTTAGACAAAATTAGCATTAAAGTTTTCATAATCAATCTATTTTAACCATTCAAAATATTAAATAATGTTTTTGAAATTTGATTTAACCTTTCCAAAATCGAAATTGATTTCCAATTTAGTTTAAAATTGAAATTGATTTTCAATCTAAGACCAAAAGACATTGACTTGGAAACTTTAATTTAGAACCAAATTGACATTTATTGAAAAATTCCAAATCACTTTGAAACTCCATGAATTGCCCAAATGAATTTCAATTGGAATTTTATTTGAATTCAAATTAAATGTCAAAATGAAATCAAATTAAAAACAAACAAAAGTTGAAATCCCAAATTAAATCCAATTAAAAATTTATTATAAAATTCCAAATTAATTATTGAAACCAATGGAAGGAAAGTTTAAAATCGTCTTTAAAAAAAAAAAAATCAAGTGAAAATCAAATTGAAAATCTTAGTTCAAATGTCATTTGTTTGAAATTCATTTGAGCATTTCAAAACCCTTTGAAATTCATTTGAACAATTCAAATTAAAGTAAAATTCAAAACATTAAAATTTCCATTTTAAAAGAAAATTGAATTTTCTAATTATAAACTTGTGAACATTTATTAGGAAAATACAAATTCAAATTCAAGTTAGAAATTTTATGTTAGAATCCAACTAAAATTAATAAGAAAGACAATTAAAGTTGAAAATGTCATATTAAAATCAAATTGAAATTGGTAATAACAATTCAATTTAAAGCCAATTAAAATTAGTTTGGAAACTCCCAAATAAACTCTAATTGAAATTAGATAAAAAAAACTGTCAACTAATATCCAATTAAAGTTCTTTAGAAATCTAAAATAAATCAATTTAAATTTCTAATTAGGAAATGAAATAAAATAAATTGCAATTGATTTGGGAAACTCAAATTCATAGCCAAAATGAAAAATGGAAAAATTTGGATACATAAAAAAATAGAAAAAAAATAATAAAAGAATTTAAAAATGTGGGACCCACCTTATTCACTTTCCTCTTTCTTCTTCCCCAATTTCCTTCCCTCTCTTTTTCTTTTTTCTCTTCCACTTTCCCTCACTTAGGAGCCTTGTTGGAAATAAAAAAAAAAAAAAGCGGCGGCACGGCAGTGGCGGCGGCGACAGTGGTGGCGGCAACGGCGGTACGACAGTGAGTGGCGGCGTCGGTACGGCAGTGAGTGGCGGCGGCGGTACGGTGGTGAGTGGCGGCGGTAGCTTTGGTTTTTGGAAAATCCTTCTCCAAACTCTATTTTCCCTCTCAAACTCACTTTCTCTCTCTAAGCTCTCTCACTATTCTTCTTTTTTTTTTTCTTGTGTCCTTGTTGTTCTTCCCCTCCCCTCCATCCTCCATAAGCTCTCATTATATAGTAGAGCTTGGAGGAAGGGGTTGAGAAAAAGGGGAAAAGAATGAGAGGTTGGGAGAAAGAGGGGGAGTGAGTTGAGAAAGATGGGGAAAGAATGAGAGGTTGGGAGAAAGAGGGGGAGTGAGTTGAGAAAGAATGGGAGGTTGGGAGAAAGAGGGAGAGTGAGTTGAGAAAGATGGGGAAAGAATGAGAGGTTGGGAGAAGGAAGGGGGAGAGTTGAGAAAGATGGGGAAAGAATGGGAGGTTGGGAGAAGGAAGGGGAGTGAGTTGAGAAAGATGGGGAAAGAATGAGAGGTTGGGAGAAGGAAGGGGGAGAGTTGAGAAAGATGGGGAAAGAATAGGAGAGGTTGGGAGAATGAGGGGGGATGGAGAACGTGGAAAGAGGAGTGAAGGAAAAAAATGAATAAAATAAAATAATAAAATAAATAAAAATAAAATAAATAAACAAAAATAAAATAAAATAAATTAAACAAAATAAAGAAATAAATTAAATAAAACAAAAAAAAAAAGATGAAAATGAAAATAAATCATGAAAACTAAAAAACAAATTTTGATAATATGCAAAAAGAGAGATTTGAACCAAAGACCTTATGATTGTTAATACGACTTTATGCCACTTGAGCTATACTCTTATTGACATACCAAAAACAAATTGACTTCCAAATATTGAAAAACTTCAAACATTATTACTAAAATCAAGTCGGACCAAATACTGTGTCTACAATATATTTAATTTCAGGCCTTCAATTAATTAATTCTATAATATGAATCAAATTCATATTAAAATTTGAACTCCTTCAAATTCTCTTATATCCTATAAATTTAATATGAATCAAATTCATATTATTATTTGAACTTCTTCAAATATTTATTTCTCTCATAGACTATAGTTTAATTAAATCTCATTTAATTCAAACTAAATTGAATAATTAATTAATTCATCTTCTAATTAAATACCATATATTTAATTAGACATATATTTGAACTCTTTCAAATATATCAATCTCTCAATATAATAAAGTTTAATCTCAAATTAGACTTTATATTTTAATGCATCACTATACATTATATTAATTTGTATCTCATACAATTAACTTAGTTCCCAATATGAATTTGAACTATTCAAATTCTCCCAAGATATATTTGTTCCTAATTACTCTTTACGAGCTAGCAGGGGGACCTAATGGACCTACAGATCAGAAGCTCCAATGATATGAGGTTAACTGATTAAACTCATTAATCAAGTTAACCAATATTCATTAACTGTGGGTCATTCCACTAAAAACCCACAGCTGAACTCTTCTCACTATAGAACATTTCTGTGTCCATGGATGTAGACCTATGCCGGTAAGTCAATCCTTCACGAGTGTTCGTAACCACGGCTGGGTCAAATTACCGTTTTACCCCTGTGTTACATCTGTCTCCTTAAGTACCAGCGCTCCTCTAATGAACAACTTGTTTATGGTCCAACCATTAAACAGAAAGTCCCTCTCGGGCCAGTGAGAGGGCGGGATCCCTTTGTTCAAGTCCTGAAGTCACCACTTAAGGGAACACTCATCTACTTCTCCTAGAAGTGGGAAGGAGTGAATTCCATCTTGTGTTGTCATGTCCCCAGCCCCACACTCGGTCTTGTCCCCAATAAGGTAGGCTTATTGAGTCGGCGTGCAGACCACTCTCACCCATACTAATCAAAGGACAACCCCTCGTGAGAAGGAGTTCATGACACACTCAGGATTAAGACTGAGTTACCTAGTTCATCCTATTGAAACAGTAACCTAACTAGTTAACGGTGTTACATCTAGTGGTTTACTATTTCGTGGTCCGGTCTTATGCAAACTCATTGCATAGGATACCCCCGCTTGCATGTCTCCTACATGGACGCCTTGGATTAATACGTATGTATCGAATACAAAGCGGGTCGTATCACATAGTGTTACCAGGATAAGGTACCCAGCCTTATCCTTGTACTATAGACCTTTTAGGTTGTTACTTGAACACCAATCCCCGTATGTCCCACATACTAGTTCAAGTCACATGTAAACAACCTTGGATCTTAGTTTATTGGATTTGGGTCAAATTGTGCAATATTTAACAATAACACTTTATTGTAGAAACTCAATTACACTTTATTGAAACAAGTATACAATTTGTTTACATTCATTATCTACGAGTTTTAGGGCATAAAACCCAACAAGCTATTTCTAAGAAATCAAGTTGAGCAGTTTCTTCTTCAAATCTGAATTTCCAGTTAGTCCTCATGGGATCGATACCCTTGGAATACTTCTAAGGTTTTTTATTACTACGTGTGACAGTGTATACTTGCACTAGGGTTAGCTGAATTGTCTTTATCATTACTTATCATCTTATCTCACATCCACCTATTCAGCGGACGACGAACCGGTTATGGAAAGAAACTAAGATGGAGAAGCTTTCATTTCATGAATATGTTACATTGAGCAGACAATTAATTGAATTGAATTAAATAATTAGGTGGAGGAGGTTGGTGAACTCAAAGCTTCTAATATTTAGATGTTTTATTTGTAGGTGATTTGAATTTGTGGACATTTAATTTGTGTAATGCTCTAGACTCAATGGCAAGCATTATTTCATATAGAGAGGGTTTCTTTAATTCCAGATGAATACATTCCAAAAGAAAAATAGCTTTCGACATTAAACAATCTAATAGTGAAGAGAAAATTTTCTTGATTGATTGATATCATACTTCTAGTGGTGTTTTTTAGGGTGTGGAAAAAGGTGAAGTGTCGAATGATAGTGATGAGAGACTGATAACTCTCCAAAAGGGAGTTATTTAGGCCTTATTTCTATAGTGTTTTGTGTGTCATTTGTGTTAAATATGGTTGCTTTTAGATGAATATTATATGTTTTAACCCATTTGGAAGAATTGATGCTTTGGAAGTTATTCTGTGCATGCTGAGCGACTTGAGGGAGCAAATTCCGTGATCCAGCAAAGCAGGGAGCAAAACTGCCACGTAAGCTGCACGTAATCCATTTTATGAGGTGGCGTTAGCTGAATTAATTTCGGATCTATGAAGCTTGGAGAGCCCTCCACGTGTAAAGTTTGACCTAATTAGGGCTTGACTCCATTCTATAAAAGGAAAGAGTCGTCCCAAGTAAAAGACATTCCAATTTTGAGGAAGGAAAGTCCTATTCCATTCGTGGAGGCTTACTTTCCATCTTTGAGAGTCGAATAGAGAAGGAAAGATTGGAGACTTCAAGAAAACCATCAACTACGGATCTAATCAAGGGAATTAATATTTTCTTGTAATTTCTTCTAGTTATGGATGCACATACTCAAATTGTAGCGTGTGTTGTGATGAACCTTATGAACTAAATTTACTTAGGTGTTGGTTAGGAATTATGTAATTGTCGTGCTTCATTCTCTATGCAATATATGTTGATTTTAGCATCTTGATTATTTGTTGTGTCCATTTCTATTTTGTGTCCGCCTGGGCAGCCGGTATGAATATCACTTTTTAGTTTCAAGGATGATTTGAGAAGTGTGTGGCATTTAATCACACTAGACCATTATGTTGGTGGACGCTAGTGACTGAGTTAGGGATAACCAGTAGCCTAGTGCTTGATCAGTAGCACGTCATTGGAGCTGAAACACATTCCAAAAAATCCAGAGTTCCGGGAGGATCCTGCTGATAAGACTGCAAGAGAATTGACTAATCAATAATATTGCTCGAGCATATTTCAAAACAATTACTGAAATCCTGACCAATGTCTATTTCCAATCTGTCTGCTATATCCATTTACTTTCTGTTCTGTCATTTCTTTTTCTTCAACATTTCATCAAAATCAATCATTTTAACAACCCTTGAAACCATTAAAAGTTACACAAGATAGGTAAAGTGAGAGCTATTCAAACCCCGTGGATACGATAAATTACTTATCACTTGTTGCAGATTGTGTATGCTTGCACAGTATTCTAGAGCTTATTTTTACCATATTTTTACACCCGTGGATACAATAAATTTGCATATTTGCCCTAGATCTAAATCTATACAAAAACAAAGTTTTCAGATGACTATGGTTCATTTGTAGATTGTTGGGTTCCAATATTTCCTTCTTCCCTCTATCTTTCACCTACAATAAAGTAACTCCCACCTTCCGACGTCATTCCCTCAATAGTAGCTTCAGTTTCAACCTCCTGCAAACACAAAAGATTTAATCAACACACGACGAATGAAAACAAGGTAAATGAACACAAGGTGAAGTAATACTTACCGTAATAGGAATGTTCAATCCCATGAAGGTTCTATCCCTCCTACTTCTTATTGAACTTTGTGCTATTGACCCCCTACAAGTTCTGACATTATGTCATGTACCTTTACATCAACTACACTTGGTAATGACCTGAATGCCTTGCTTCCTATGAGATGATGTGGCTTCGTCAACATCTCTTCTTCTCTGCCTTTTTGGTCTACCAGGAGGCCTTCGGATCTTGGGTGGTAGCAAAGGTTCATATGTGGTTCTTGGCCATAAAGAGTGATCATTGACAAGTTTGATGAAGAAGGAGTAAATGTTCATCAATGTCTGCTTATGGTAAGACTTGTGTACAAACTGCTCAGGTTTTTTTTTAATGTAATAGATACTTCTTACAACATGAACACAAGGTATGCCCGTTAAATCCCATGATCGACAACTACAAGTTTTTTATTCTAAGTCCATTTTTTTTTTCTGAAATACCCCTCTCTACCTCAAACATCATGTTTCCCGCCCATGTTGGTGTGCAATTTCTAGATTGAATCTTACATTTATCCATTTTTTTCTGCACTCTAGGCCTTAACTCTCCTTCCCATCCACTATAAAGCTCTTGTTTCTTTGACAATCTAGACATGACAAAATTTTGAATAGTCTCAAGCATTTGGATTATTGGTTTATCCCATGCTTGCAAAATATAGGCATTAAAACATTCAGACATATTGTTCAATAGAAGATCACATTTATTTTTTGTTGAAAAAGAATGTTTGGCCCAATACTTCGTTGCTATACCATTCAACTACTAGTAAGCACGTACATCCAACTTACCAATTTCCGTCATAATATTGTCAAACTCATGCTTTGTAGTGGTTCTCGTAGCATTCCAAAACATGTTTTTCAAACCCAAACCTTTGAAATGCTTCTGAAAATTATTGTACAAATGTCGCACACAGAACCTATGGTTGACATTTGGGAACACGTCATCAAAAGTCGGAACAAGACCCTAAACAAAAGCAAACAATTCACTTTTAGTCCCTGTGAACCATAATCAGTACAAACAAACAATTTAAATGCATTGAGTAAATAAGAAAAAAAAATCGAGTTACCTTTTGCTGGTCTGATACGAAAGTAAATCCCTTAGAGTAAAAGTTGCCTAGATCATCTTGAAGGAGGGAAAGAAACCATGTCCGGCTATCTTTAGTCTCCGCCTCCACCACAACTCATGCAATAGGGTATATGCCATCATTACCATCTATTCCAACTGCAGCCATTAGATGACCTTGGCATGGCCCATTAAGGTGGCATGCATCTAGTCCTATGAACGGGCGACATCCACCAAGAAACCTCTCTTTACATGCTCTAAAACATATATACATCCGTCTAAATATAGGATGAAATCCTCAACTACCCTATCACAAGTTATTTTTATTGTAGAACCCTCATTCGAAAGTCTCAACTTCGAAGCATAGTCCCATAATCGCTTGTATTGTTCCAAGAGATTCCCATTAATCTTTATCAAGGCCTTCCTTCTAGCCTTATAAGCTTTGGGTCCTTGAAATTTGAACTTGATAATCATTTTTTACGGTTTCAATGAATTAAGTAAGACTCCAATCAAGTTGGTTTCTAATACGGTTAATGTATTTCTTAGCCAACCAAAATGAGTTCATATTTCTATTACGAAACATCCTAGGACACGTATGTTCACTAATCATTGACTTAATTTGAAATGTATTATTTGCATCCACAACGCTTCCATGTAGCCTCCACTTACACCCATCATAACAAATTGCAGTGACTCTTTTCTTGTCATTCTTTTTTAGCTTCACATTGTAAGACTCCTTAAGTGCATAGTCCTTTATAACATATTTTAAGATTTTAGAAATGCTAAATTTCATAGCAACACAGAATCGAATATGATCTACATCGGCCTCAACCCTAAACTCCGGTGCTTCATCCACCTCCTCCCCATCAGAATTATGTGGATTATTTAGGACATCTTCTGACCCATAAATCGATTCAACTTCCTCTTCAATCTCGACCTGCACATCTAATTCTAAATTGGGTGAAGTTGGTTCCTTATCATTGTTGTCAGACCCTTCACCTCTTTGCACATCCTCATAAACATCACTAGAGGTATCATACCAATCAATCGAGTAAATTCTCGCTTCACCATTAAGTTGTTCAAAGTTGAAGGCTACTTCATTTGGATTGTGTTCATCCGAAATTAAAAAAACCATCTCTACATGAAATAAAAATTGACATTAAGTGTCTAGTGTGTTACACATATTAAATGTCGACAAGGAGGTGCAGATGAAACCAATTTTTTATACAATTGAATTTTGCTAATATAATTTTTACAAACTCAATGTAAATGCAAAAAGAAAACCAAAGTAATGCAAAAATCTTAAATATGTGGTCCTTAATTAGTTGAGAAACTTGTAATTGATGGAGTAAGAGATTATTAATAAAATACTTTGATGTCAAAATGAGGGAGGGGAATTCTCAATATTGATGTACAATGCTCCAAAACACACACAAAATATTGAAATTCCCAATTCTCAATGCAACACAACATCTTCAAGTGATGATTTAGGAATGAGAAAAAAATTAACCAAGGAATAAATGGGAGAAAATATTATGCACTTGTCTTACCAATGCTCCAAAACACACAAAAAATTGGAAATTCTCAACTCTCAATACTGTCCAATGCTCCAATACAAACAAAAAATTGAAAGTCCCAACTCTCAATGCAGCACAATATCTTCAAGTGATGGTTTAGGAACGAGCAAAAAGTAAACCAAGGAATAAAAGGGAGAAAATATTATGCACTTGTCTTGCCAATGCTCCAAAACACACACACACACAAAAAAAAAGAAATTCCCAATTCTCAATACTGTACAATGCTCCAGAACACACAAAAAAAATTGAAAGTCCCAACTCTCAAAAAAAAAAAAAAAAAAAAGAAAAAAAACCAATGGGAAAAAATATTATGCACTTGCCTTGCCAATGGATTGAAGGTCGTTGAAAGTGAAGCCTCGTCGGTCAGGTAGAAGCACCGTTGAATTTGAAGCCTCACTGGCCAGAATCGCACGATGATTGTCTTCTCCCTCGTAAACGGGTGTATCAAGTGATTCCCCTCCCCCTTCCCAATTTCCACCCAAGGAAGTTAAACAATTTTAGAGCTCCACTTGGACCATTTTTTAATCCCAATCATCAAGCCACGTAAGCATCTAAACTGTCTAGTTTGTTTTTAACGATCAGGTTAGTGACGAGGACCTTTTAAATCTATTCTTAGAAACTTGGGGACTAAAAGAGTTCATTTTGAAAACTCAAGGACCAAACACACTTGACCCTGAAAACTCAAGGACTAAAAAAGTATTTTTCTCTTATAACTATCATTTCCCCCGACTCTCACTCTCACTTAGAAATAGTCATGAGACTTTCCCTCCCTTTTAAGGTATTTTGAAGTTGTAACATACTCTATTGCATTTGTATAAATAAGAGATTGTATGGAGTATTGAAAACAAAACAATTGAATGATAATAATTGTTATCATATTTCTCTCTTTGTATTCACGTTTTATAACAAAGAATAATTATTATTTTGTGCTAATTAATAAGGGCATTTATGTATAAATTATGTGTAGAGCCACGTGTCCCTCCGGTGAAAAGAAAGACGGCATCTTCATTTGGTTGCTTCGCTTTCGTCTCTTCCATTTTTTCACACTTTCTCAGGCGCTGTTCATATTCAATTCCCAATTCCGAAATTCTAATTGATTTGAGGCTTTTACCACTGATTCTCAGATCTACTCTCAATTCCCATTCTTCTGTCGATTCAGAATCAGAATCAGCCAAAAATGTCGAGCGACAGCGACGACCTGGACGAGGACGAGCTGCTGCAGATGGCTCTCAAGGAGCAAGAGAAGCGCGATGTCAATTATCACACTAGTTCTCGCAAGCCCGTTGCTAATTACGTCCAACCGCCGTCTCAACATCGGAAATCGGCTTCTGCAGCTGGTGGTCCTAAAACCAGCGGCAGTAATGCGCAGCCTAAGGGTGGTCGGAGGGTTGTCGACGACGACGACGACTCGGAGGTCGAGATGTTGAGTATTTCCAGTGGAGATGAGGATTCAACAAAAGATCATCGAACGTCCGCCGCTGGAGGTCGCGGCGGTAGGGCGGCTAGGCCCTCTGGGAGGGACGATGATCCGGGCTGGGACGGGGAGGAGCCTCATTGCTGGAAGCACGTTGACGAAGACGAGGTTCTTCTATTTCTTCATTTTACAATTCGCTTCAATGTTTTCCACTTATACGGTCTTCCCTTCAAGTTTTTGTTGTTTTAGGAGAGTGAGTGAATTTCGTCTTTCCCCTTTTCGTAAAATCTTTTGTGAAGTATATTCAGATGGATTGAGTTATTTGGTTCGTCAAACTTTTGGAAATGGTGGTTCAGTAACCAGTAGTTTTATGCCCTTCGATGGCTGCAATCAAGTTTTGTGCATCGAGTATGACCCTCCCCCCTCCCCCCCGGGGCAGGGAGAAGACTTTTCCAATATCTATCTATGAGCCAATCATCAATTGAGGATGAATACTATTTTCTTTCACAGCTTGCTAGAAGAGTACGTGAAATGCGGGAGACAAGAACAGCACCCGCTCCTCAGAAGTTCGACCGAAAGGTATCTGCAGTCGGTAGACCGGGACTAAGCCATTTGCAGTCATTCCCTCGTGGCATGGAATGTATAGATCCACTTGGGTTGGGGTAAGTTTATTTCAGGCTTGGATTTTGAAATTGCTTTATTTTGTAATAACGTTTACAACATGACTTTTGGTATTTGATTGGTGACGTTAATAATTATTCTACTTCAAGGAGGCTTAATTTATCACATACTTGCACTTTATGCCGTGCACCTAAGTGCATATTTTTTAATTCATTTTTGCATTTCCTAGAGTGTTTTTGCAATCTCATATTTGGTTCAGGTGGATATCTCATTTTCAAGTACTTCTCCTTAATGGAAGTATTGTTACTTGGAAAGTAGAACAGTAGTTATGGTTAGTATCTTTCGGATGTTAAAAATAGACAATCCCTCTTTGAAGTATGTATACGTTTACTTCCCATTCCCAACATTTCGAGAATGGAACTGGGGAATGTCATTTGGTACCTGACATATTCTTGGAGCACTCATTCTATTAAACCTACAAATCTATGCCTTTTTTGGATAGTAAAAGAGTTTAAGCTTTTAAATGATCATGCCTTGGTGAACTTGGAGTAGTAAGTGTAGTTTTTCATTAAAAAAAGGCTCGGAGAACTTGGAGTATGTATGTATGTTTACCTTTGATTTGCTCTATGAAAGAACAGTTTTTCATTTTTTTTGGGATGAAAAACAATATTTTCTCTAGAGAAAATGGAAGGAAATACAAGCAAGCAATATAAAAAACCAGCCCAAGCCAAAGGGAGCCAAGCTAGAAGGAAAAAACCTCTTCAAAAAGGGCTCCAACTATTAAAATTAGAAAGAAAAATCATGCAACCTTGTCATTCTAATATAAAAAAGGAGAAGAAGCTTTTGGGGTTGAATATAAATGTCCTTAAGTTGGTAAAACTAGCCATTTGATTGTATTTTTTAAACAAGAAACAAAACTTTTCATTGAAATAATGAAAAGAGATTAATTCTCAAAGATATAAATGTCCTTATGTGATAAAACTAGCCATTTGATTGTGAAGTTGTTGAGTGACCTTTAAAGATCCTAGGTCTACATGGATGGATGGGCTTCTTGTGGTGGGGGGGGGGGGTTAAAATCTTCAAAATTTCCTCTCAACCCCACACTCTACTATCTTTCTTCCTTTTGGGCCACCCTTTTAAAGACACAAAGGAAATTCTTTGGCAGAATCTGGTTTGAGTGTTCTTATGGTCGGTTTGGATTGAAAGAAACCATAGAATTTTTTAGTTTAAGGAAAAGACATATTCGATCTTCCTTGAAAATGTTATGTTCTTGGTGTACACATCTCATCACTTTTGACCAACTGGAGATGTTCATTGTAACTCCTTCGGCTAGGGGCTTTCTCTTTTTTTTTTTTTTTTGGTTGTAAATTTCATACATCAATGAAATTGTTTCTTATAAAAAAAAATTCCGGTCTTTTCTCAAAACTTGATAGCAAAATCCCACTTGCTTGAAAAGGCAGGAAAACAAAAATGACTCAATCCATGATGGCTACCTACCTAGGATTTAATATCCTATGAGTTTCCTTGACAACCAAATGTAGTATGCTCATGCGGTTGTCCCGTGAGATTAGTCGAGGTGCGCGTAAGCTGGCCTAGACACTCATGGATATCAAAAAAAAAAAAGGACTCAAACTTCAAAACTTACAAGCCCAAAGCACAAAACAAACACTGATATGAAGACCATTAAACTCCCTTTGAACTTTCTCCTTTTTAACGAATATGTATAGTTTTTTCATTAATATGAATGGCAAAGGGAAGGGTCTCACAAAACACTAGGCCACATCTACTACCTTGGAGTGAAAATGTAAGGAAAATACAAGAAATGCCCTAGTCATTCATAGTAAAAAGAAGACTAAAATCACTAAAAAAATACAAGGAGAGGTATGGAATGATCTACACTCCAAACCTACTCTTAACCTTTCCTGTCTTTTCTTTTTTCCAAGCCACAAGTAATTCTTTTGTAACTACATTCTTCTTATAATTTTAATTGATTTGAAGGGTTTTTTTTTTTTTTTTTTTTTTGTTTTTTGTAGTTATTGGGCTGGGCATCTCTCTTCCCCCAACCTTTAGGTTGCCTTTTGTGATTAATAATAATATAAAAAACTTTCATATCTCAAGGTACACGAGATATGGTTCTAAGGTTGGTCAATGACCTAGCTCCTATTTGGGTCTCCCTCCCAATGGTAACCAATGTTTATATACATTTTGGCCCTTGACAAGAAAATTGAAAAAAAAGGCTCCAAGGGTAGAGGAGTTCACACATACCAAAGGATGGTGGGCATGGACTCCCTCTTATTGAGGCCATTCCCATGATCTATTTGTTACCTATCTCTTTTCCTCCTGCCTAACAAAGTTGTATTTTTGGAAAGAATGTATTCGAATTTCCTTTGGGTGGGGAGTTGTGAAAAGAAGAGGTCTCACTTGCTCAGGTGGGACATAGTGTAACTCACTTGCTCTTCTCATTATCTATCACTTTTCCCATTGCCTATCACTTCTCCTCTTGCATAAAAGACGGGAGTCTTCTGTTTCCCTTCCAAGTTGTCCTACTTTTTCCCTTCCAAGAATGTCAATTTTTGTGTCAGATTTTTCACAATAGAGTTAATACTCTAGATCATCACAGAGAACGCTAAGAAGCACGGATATGAACATGTGACATGGATAAGACACAACATGGACATGGTAACACATCAATTTTTAAAAAATAGGACACAAACATGGACACGTTTAGAGCTTCCATTTGGCTTCTATGGAAAGAGAGAAATGCTCGAACTTTCGGGGACAAATCGTCCTCTTTTGATTATTTTTGTAGTTCTGTACAAAATACGGCCTCCTGGTGGATTTCTTCATACAGAAAGTTTTTTTGTAATTACAGCTTGCTCATGATTATTAGTGACTGGCAAGCCCTTTTGAGATAGTTTTTGGAGGGGTGATCTCCACCCCGGCCTTTAGGCTGTCCTTTTTTGTGATTAATATATTCTCCTTATGATGTTTCTTATCAAAAAAAAAAAACATGGACACGGTTAGTTTTTTGTTTTTTGTTTTTTTTTTTAATACATACATGTGTGTGCATGGTTAGACATATCATACAATATCTAACCTCCCTAATTTTTATTTTTATTTTCTCTTTCATATTGTCATATTCTTCTGGTTTGTGAATGAAATATACAAAAGAAGGGAGTACCCTATCCGTCAAAGGGTGGATTACAAGAATGACCTCCAATTAGCAACTAAGGTAGAAAGACTAAGTTGGTGGGAGGGGGGGGGGGGGTCTAAAACAAAGCACTACAAAGAGGGTTTTCAAGAATAATATCAATAGTAGTGTGAAAATTTGTTTGTTTTTTTCTCCCCAAAGGTTCCATAGAAAGACTTGAATGATGACGAGCCAAAGTAGCTCCTTCTTTCCTTTGAAAGGTGCCCATGAAGATGAATGCAAGAAAATCTTGAATATTCCTCGGCGTCACAACGATCCAATCAAAGGCCACAAACATAGTATTGTAGAAAAAGCTAGCATATGAGTGTAAAAAGAGATGACACTGAGATTCCATGTCTTTCATACACCTGAGACAACAACTAGGAGGTAAAGAAGTAAGGAATATTTTTTGTAGTCTATCAGCAATATTCGGTCCACCATGGCTAAGATCCCAAATAAAGGTCTTGATCTTCTTTGGATATGAGTCTTTCCAAATCACCTTATAAAGAGGGTTTTTGTTTAAACCCATCGAGCAAGAAATGTCCTTCATCAAAAAGCTAACAATGAACTTTTGGATGGATCAAGCGCGGCCATAGCCATAAGTCTTTTGTTTCTTTTAGATTAACTGAATTTAGGAAATGAAGGAGTGGGGCCCATTCCATAATTTCTTCATCCCTAAGAAGCCTTATGAAATCCAAATTCCACCTCATGTATTAATATTCAAATAAGCTTCAAAAGGGAACACCCTGGCTTTATATCTCCCATTGTTGCGGCCCTTTTGCACCAAAAACTCAGAAACTCAAATCCACACTTCCAACACATGCTCGTATGCCTCTTAGTCTCTCTAAAAATTCTATTATTTCTCTCCCCCCACAAACTCCACAAAATGGTGCAAACACCAACGTGCCATAAAAATCTTCCATTCTCTCGAAACATCGGATGGAGGAGGAACTCCTCGATCATCTCCCTACAACGACGTTGGTCCACAGTATGATACCCAAAAACCTCAAAGAAGCGGCTCCAGACAAAGCGGGCAAACTCACAACCCCACAGAAAATGATCAAGATCTTCCTCTGCCTTCCGACAGAGAATGCAACAAAAAGGGCCAACCACGGGGGCATCACTCTCGAAAGTCTTTCAAAAGTGTTAACACGACCCAGGATGACTTGCCAAACAAAGAACAAAACTTTCTTTGGAACTTTAACCTTTCACAACCACGGGGCATCCTTGTGAGGTTTGGGCTAATATTACATTCTCTGTTTTTTATGGGCCTATGTTTCTAAGGCTTTTTGTAATTACCTGCTAGGTATGATTTTGGTTGACGGGAAACCCTTTCTGTAGTTGGTTTCCTTTGTTTGGGGCTTGGTTTTATGATGTCCTTGTATTCTTTCATTTTTTTCTCAATGAAAGCCCAATTATTTATAAAAAAAACACATGCTCGTATGCTACCGCTTTTTGGAACAACATTTTTGATGACTTCAGTAGATCATATGTGCTGCTTGGGGACATTTTCTCCTTCCTCTCCCATAATTTTTTTTGGGCCACCTGTTCAAGATGGAGAAAAATTTCTATGGGCAACTTTGCTTGGGCTTTCTTGTGGACAACTTTGAAGGATTGGAATGTTAGAATCTTCGAGAACAAGATCCAAAGCATCAATAACATCCTTGAATCTACTACTTTTTTAGCTCTCGCGTGGAGCAAACTTTCTCCATTGTTTTGCCGTTATAGTTTATCTACCCTTATTGTTCAAAAGAAAAGAAACTTTCAAACGGAACCTAATTGGTGGAAGGGGTTGTAATTTTGGCTCTTAGGGGTTATAATGGTTGGAGGTAGATGAGAGCACTTTGAAGATAAGTTAGAAGAAATTAACAATTTTTTGGGTTGTTCAAGTTTGTCAATTTGTCTTTAGATTATTTGTGTTAAGAAATTTGATATTTCTTCTTTAGATATGCAGTGCAATTTTCTCATGGCACTCTTAATTCAATGGAAGGAGATGGAAGAAGATTTTTCAGATTTTAGTGACAATCTAGTGGATAGTGTTACCCGCTACAATTCAGAAATTCACCTTGATAGCATCTTTAAAGATTCGAGTGAAATAGGGAATTTCTCCCTTCTTCTGGGGGAATTTCTTCTATCATTAGTGATGAGCACAACACTTAGAAAGCTTCCAAGGACTTTTAAGATATTATTGAGGATGTTTTTAATATTTTCGACTCGAGTAGATACCCTTCTCAAATCCTCTGGATTCCCACATTCTACCAAGTAGAAATGGAGGATTTAAAGGAAGGATGGTCCATCCACATGTTCTCGAACCTAAAGGGACAGAGCCCTCATTTAAGGTTACCTGAGCTAGTTATAAGAGGCGCCAATGGTTCGAAGTAATTCTGGGCCCCATCACTTGTCGAACACTCCCATACATATCCATCCAACCTCTCGAGAACAGAAAACGATTAATCCTACTTCGCGCTCTACTATTGGCCCAAGTAAACTTCCCATTCAGCAGGGGGAGATCAATCTGGCAACAACCCTCGATGAAATCATTAAATGCTCTCATGGATTTGGTCACCCTCCCTCCTGAGGATTTTAGGAGGATTTCTCTAAAGGAGAACGGATGACATTAATGTTCCTTGCCACACACCAAGAGGAGCTGCAAAGACCGAAGAGATCCCCAACTCTTCCCAAAAAGCCCTTCTACCTTTTGGCCTAGGAGGCTCATACACCCCTGACACCCACCTCAAATCATCATCTCTAGACCGAAAGGCAACCTTTGACCACCCCTGTCGGATTAACCACCCTGCTTTCCCAAAGAAGGAAGATACCTCCCGAGGCCTTGGAGGACTCCAAAATCTCCCAATCCACATACCTATTACCCCAGTTACTTCTCACTAGTGGTTGATTAACATACTCTCTTTTAGTTTCCAGTAAAATGACGATATCGGGATTCTCCAACGAGATAGTTTCTTGGGAAAAATACACTTTTAGTCCCTGAGGTTTGGGTTAGGTTTCATTTTGGTCCTGAGTTTTCAAACTCAACAATTTGGCCCCTGAGGTTTGGTTTTAGTTTCATTTTAGTCCCTCCATCCATTTTTTCGTTAAAAACTAACGGTTTGCTGACGTAGCACTATTTTTTTTATTAAAAAAGTATTTTTTGAATATTTTAAATATAAA
Source organism: Luffa acutangula (assembly GCA_036850905.1). Lineage (NCBI taxonomy): Eukaryota > Viridiplantae > Streptophyta > Magnoliopsida > Cucurbitales > Cucurbitaceae > Luffa > Luffa acutangula. The sequence continues at coordinate 19,820,280 of CM072088.1, read as the reverse complement.
TACATTAAAAATAATAAAAATATTATTATTTTAATCTTTTTATTTCTTCTCTCTTCTCTCTCTTCTTCATGTTATTCTTCTTCTTCATGTTGTTCTTTCTTTTTCAACACAACTCCCGACGACTGGCTGATGGCTGGCGCTGCCGGTTTATTTTTATTTTTATTCTTCTCTTTCTCCTTCTTCTCCACCACTGGCTGCTCTTTTTTGTTTTTCTTATTCTCCGGTCGAAATCCCACGAGACCCTCACCCATGACAGCAGCAGCAACCCTCACCGACGTCGATTTCTTCGCTGCCCGCTTGCCGTCCTTCGCCGCTCGTTTGTAGCCCGTTCGCAGTTGCAGTCCTTTACCGCCCACTTGCAATCTCTCAGTTGCAAATTAGCAGCCAGATCTGGGTTTCGAGTTCGCAGTCGTAGTCCTTCGTCGCTCGTTCGCAGCTCGTTCGCAGTCGCAGCCTCAGTTTCGCGTCAGATCTGAACCATCGTCATCTTCGTTAAGCCCAGATCCGACGCTATAGTCCTTCGTGCCAAATCTCCTCAGTTTTGCAGTCGTGCCAGATTTGAACCATCCTTTGGTTTGGGTTTCGCAGTCTTTCGGTTTCACAGTCGCAGTCTTTCAGTTTCTTTTTTTTTTTTTTGAAAAAACAGTGGAAAAAGGGGGGGGGGAAGAGGGAAGAGAAGAAGAAGAAGAAGAAGAAGAAGAAGAAAAAGGGGAGGAGAAGGAAGAAGAAAAGAGGAGAAAAAAGAGAAAAAATGGAAAACGACGGTTTTCGTCGGCGGCAGTGCCGCTGATGGTCCGGCGACGACGACGGCGGCGGTGGCTACTGCAAATGAATTGAGATTGGGGTTTGAAGGGAGAGGAGAAGAAGATGGAAGAAGAAAAAAGAAATGAAAAAGAAAATGAAAAAATAATAAAAAATGATTTAATATATTATGTTATTTAAAAAAATTAAAAAGTAGATTTTTAAATAAAAAACTATTGCCACGTCAGTGTTCTGTTAACATTTAATGGAAAATTTGACTGAGGGATCAATAGTGTAACGAAATCCAAATATCAGGGACTAAAATGTTGAGTTTGAAAACTCAGGGACCAAAATGAAACCTAACTCAAACCTCAGGGACCAAAAGTGTATTTTTCCCTAGTTTCTTTAACCAAAAACCGCTTCACCTCTCCCCCAACCCCCTCACATTCCAAGCTAGAATTTTTATTAAGAAACCGACCCCCCACTTCCTTAGAAGCTTTCTTTCTCTCATAGTTCATTGACAGTTTTTTTAATTCGTTGACCAATTTCCTTTTACTACCACCCCAAAACTTTTTCTCTATCTTTTTCTTAGATGATGGGGTAGTTTTCTTTTGGTTCTCACTTGTCGGAATAGCTTGGATATCCACATAGGCTAAAGATGCCATCCGCCAGTTTCCTATTGGACCTCCATTAAAAGGGAATCTGGAAAAACTTGAGAGGACTAGAAAAGTAGCCTATGGTGTTAAATTTGGTACACTCTCTCCCAATGAGTACAAAACTGGGTGAGGCACAACACTTCCATGACCGAGATGGCAACAACAACACTGGAATTGGAGACATCCCTCTCCCCCTCCCTCGAGGACACACCAATATGAGAGGAAATAGGGAAATCAACTAACGAAGGGAATGATAGATTCAAAAAACCCCTGACCAAATCCCAGAAAAGGCGGAGAAAAAGCTAAAGACAAAGGGCATACTTGGTTAGTTGTCCCCTAAGAAGCATGGATACGGATGGGAAGGATTCATTGTCTGAGTAGCTGACTATAGAAGGATATGACACATATCTCTCTTCCCCCAACAACGGTAAGTCCCTGTACCCATGTTCCTTTCCAGATCAATTGTTGAGTCCAACCATCCATATCTAATGATTGGGCCTTCGAATTATCAACTAAGCTCGACCCATCTTCCTCACTCCCGGGCTTGTTTCCTCACTTTTCCTTTTCCTTTCATGTGAAATGCACTTTTTTTGCAGACTTTGACTCGCCACCCTTGCCGACTGTGACAGGTTAAAGATCACTCTCTGACCATGACTCTTTTCCTCTTCCTTGCTTTCCCTTCCTTCAAGGTTTGACTAACCTCATAGCGGTCCAACACCGCCCAAGACACTAACTTAGAGGGACAAAAATTTAAACAAAAAATGGAGCCTTCCCCTCGTTTATCTTTAAGACCAAAATAGCTTCAAATAAGGACAAGAATTTATTAAGATTATCAAAAGAGCTCTCCTGACTTGAACAAAAGAAGAGAGAGTCGTCAGCAAACTGAGGGTGAGACAAGTGAACCAAGTCCTTACCCACATTAAAGCCCTCAATAGGACCCTTATCCATACTAGTTGAAAGTTGAAACTAGCCTACTAAGGACATCTGCCATATCCATACTAGTTGAAACTAGCCTACTAAGGACATCTGCCACTAGGAGAAAGAGGAAAGACAATAATGGATCACTCTGTCCAGTTCCCCTTGTTGCTACAATCTTTCCTTTGGGTCTCCTAGTAACAAGGATGGAAAAACTCGCCGATCTGACACAATTCCACATCCAAGCTTTCCATTTGATCCCAAAATCCTTCTTCTCTAAACTTTATCAAGGAAGTTCCAATCCACGTGATCTTAAGTTTTCTTAAAGACAATCTTAAAGATCACCTCTTCCTCCTTCCTCTCCGTATAATCCTCAATGGCTTCATTAGTAATAAGAACTTGATCCAAAATTTGTCGCCTACTCGCCTTGCAACAAAAGCTCCCTGAGAGTTGGAGATAGTATTAGGAAAGACTCCTCACGATCTATCTGCCAAGACCTTTATACAAACTTGTTGCAAGGCTTATGGGTCTAAAATCTGTCACCTTATTTGCCTTCTCTTTTTTGGAGATAAGACACATAAGTTTCTTTCATTCTAGAATCAATAATACCCATTTCATGAGACTCACAGAAAACCTTCCCCGAGTCCTCCTTAATACTATCCCAACAATTCTGAAAGAAAGCCATGGGGAAGCCATTAGGACTAGGGGACTTAGATCTATCAAAGTTGAAAACCACCTTGTGAATTTCCTTCTAAGTGAAAGGGGCCTCCAACTCCTCTCTACCTCTAATTGAAATAAGACTCCAACCAACCCTTCCACAAAAGGCCCAGGGGAGGGAGCATAAAGATTAGTGAAAAAGAAATAACCTCCCCCTCAATTTCATTACTCTCCCTCAACACCTCCCCATTATCCTTCTCCAAGAAATCAATCCTATTCTTGACCTTCCTCTACCCCAATTGTTTTTTTCACTCCCTTTGGAGAGAGTTTGTGTGTTTTGAACTTCTTTCTTTCTTTTCATATATCAAAGAAAAGTTTGTTTCTTTTTTTTAAAAAGAAAAAGAACTCTTAACAAAAAAACTATAGAAATGCTTTTATAAATATCATTCTTGCTAATGTGGGTTTGTGTTGCATTTACAGAGTAATAGACAATAAATCATTAAGATTGATCACAGAGGCATCTGAGAGCTCTCCTTCCAAGTCTGACAAAGATTTCATTGATGGTACCCTACGAGGTATATCTTCTATTTTGGTTTTGGTGTACAAATGCATGTTGACCTTGCTTTTGCTTTTCTAAAATAAGAAATTGTAGGTCATAGGTGAGTATTATCCCTAAAATATCCTACTTGGTGAAGGTAAGTTCTTTCGTTTGTATTATTGCAGTAGAAGAAACCACCAGCCCATATGGTTGGGTTTGGTTGCTATAACTGTATGGACCATTTCAAATAATAAAAAAACAGATCTTGGCAGATACAACGATTTCTTCCATTTCTTCATCAATTAGAAGCTTAATACACATCTTTTTTTTTTCGACCTCTTCATTTTCCTTTTCCATATAATAAATAGATATTTTGTTTAAGGAAAATATTGCATTTATTCTCTAAACACTCTTTGCAACTACTTCAATCAATGAAAATGTTTTTCTCAACTCTTTCTTGTGATCCAAAGTGATGGCTCAATTGATAATGTCAAGTTGACTTAATATTTCTATTCAAGACTGAGATCCTCGCAACGATTCAACCTACTTGTAACTTTGTTAAAAAAAAAACTGTGGTTTCAACCTGTAAAATTGGGTTTGATATTACTCTTGTGAGGAACAAGAATAAAGTATGAATTAGTCTTGTTCCAATCAAGATAAAGACGACTCTTTCTAATTTGATTTAACCAAAGCTAGAGTTTGTTTGGAGTGCTTTGATTTAGCCATCTTCAAAGCTACACAATAGCGCTCTCTTTCTAATTTATTCTCCTAGTAATATATCTATGGATAGAGAGACTTCCATTCTCTCTCACTAATTCCTTGTATTTTTATTTTGCTCCTTTATCACTCCCATCAGGAGTTCGTTTCCTTTGATCTTTTTTGTTTCTTTTCATTTTATGAATGAGAAGTTTGTTACTTGTTAAAAAGAAAGGCTAAATTATAAAAAAATATTCTTGAACTATGGGTCTTGTTTCAATAATACCTATGAACTTTAAGAAGTTTCAAAAATACCTTTGACCTTTCAAAAATGTTAAAAAACTACCCTTACCGTTAAGTTTTGGATAGAACACGTTAATGTTTCATTAATACCTTTGACCTTTCAAAAAATTTTAGAATTACCTGTATGGGAAAATGTTTCTTCTTTTTCATCCTCTCTCCACAAATTCTTCCTCTATGAAAATTAATGCGAAACTTTGCTAATAAAAGGCTATGTGCAACCGAACACTTGAGGAAAACATAATTTGAAATTGAGATTTCTCTTTTTAAAAGTGCAAAGAAGATAAGTGGGAGAAAAAGATAGAAGTTCCTTTCTCTCTCTCTCTTTCTTCTCCCCGTTTGTGTGTTAGTGATAAGTAGAAGATTAATGTGGTTTTCAAATACAATGAATGAGTGGTGAAGGAAAGGAGTAACTTTTTTTTTTCTTTGGAGAGTTACAAGGGAGGGTTATGGTTATGGATATTGGGTTTTTGGAGCTTTTGAAGGTTGCGGGTTTTGTCCAATTTACAAGGTTAATTAATCAAAAGTTTAATACATGATTTTTTTTCCAGATTTAATAAGCGTTAAAACCACCCCAAAAGCCTTAGGGATGAGAAGTTCCTAAGCCTAATTTGGAGGGTAAAAAATAGAAGGCATCCAATCTAGATTGATGAGCATGCGCTGAATATTACAAAAGAAGTGTGTAATCCACCCCAAGTGGATGCAGTGATTAGATGAATGCAATCATTTTTTTTTTAAAGAATTAAGATATATATATATATATATATATAATTTACAGCAAACAAAAATAAATTTAAATTGAAAGCATAGTATTTTAAACAATCATTTAAAAACTATAAATTATCAACAAAAATAAAAGTATGCAAATTTTGCTGGCATGTCTATTTTATTCATTGTAGCCCTATCACAACAATTTAATATTAATTTACTAAACACTATAACCTGCCTATTCAAGTTTAAAACTAAAATTTACCTAATACTATAGCCTGTCTTTTCAAATTCAAAACTAAAAATTGACCAAACACTAATTTACTTTGGACTACAACTTATTTTCTAAAAGCATAGTTGCCTTGCCGACAATTATTTTAAAAGCAATAGCAATCCCAAGCTAACCCAGGTCGATGTCATAAAGAATTCAAGAATGAAGCAAAAGTCATCTTGAAGGTTCAACATAAGAATCAGGTTAGGCTCTTTGGATGCCGTGTTGAAGGAGAAGAAAAACTTATGGTTTATGAATACATGACAAATGAGCAAAGTTTCTCATTTATTTTCATAGAGGAAGAAGAAGAAACCTTTTCCAATAAAGGTGTTTTTGAAAATTTTTAAAAGGTTAAAGGGTATTAATGAAACTGAAACTTTAATGTTATCCTTCCGAGACTTAATGGTAAGGGTATTTTTGAACATTTTTGAAAGGCTATGGGTATTTTTGAAACTTTTTAAAGGTCAAGAGTATTATTAAAACGAGACCCATAGTTCAAGGATATTTTCTCTAATTTAACCTAACTCTGAAGCTTTCAAATCCAGAAGTGCTAGAAGTTCTTAGCTTAGTTTCAAATTCTTTGGGGTTTTTGGTTTTCTGGTTTGGTTTTTTGGTTGTGTTGTCCGGGAGGAGTTCTTTTGTTCGTTCTTGGTTAGCTAAGTTGGTGCTTTAGCTTGTTTTTTGGATTTTTTCTTTTGGAGGCTGCTGTCTTAGCCCATTTTCTTTGAGAGGTTGTTGGTTTTTTCTTTTTCTTCTTTTGGAGGTTATTTCCAAAGCAACTTGTATCTTTTCATCTACCAATGGAAGTTATTTCTTGTTCATAAAAAAAGATATTGTTTCCTGTTTTCTTTCTATAGCTCTCGGTCCCATTTTATAGAAATGAACCAGAACACATCACTTTTAGCTAATGTCCTTGCTTTCTCTTTCATTCTTCTTAATGAAAATATTGTTTTTCATGAGAATGAAACATGTTTATCATCCGTAGAGTTATAGGATTTGCTCCAATGCTTGGTATTCCCATTAGGCTTCTTTGGCATTGACCTGTAGCCCTTGGAAGGCCATTGTTCAGAGTCATCTTGAGTTCTTACAACTTTGTTCTTTCTGTTCATTTGATGGGGATTGTATTTGATTTTAGGGAGAGTATGTTACCTATACTGTTCCTTCCCTGTTTGCCTCCAGACTTTATGTCTCTTTTCTCCAACTGGCTATGGATTGTTGAGTTCTCTTGCTTCGTTTCTTGTAACTGCTATAGAATATTATTATAAGATCATAATTACATAAAGATGTGGGCATCCACACTTGATATTATTGGTGGTTGCATAAGTTTGGTACTTCCGGCTACCTCTTATTGCAATTGTGCTGACACATATTTTATGTGCATGTTGGCAGAGAAGTTGCTGTATTTCTCTGAAAAATTTGATGCAAAGATTTTCATTTCTCGGATACACCAAGACACAAGTGCCGCAGACTTGGAGAAAGGCGCTTTTTCTTTAAAAACTGATCTTAAAGGACGGACCCAGCAAAGAAAACAACTAGTCAAAGATAATTTTGACTGCTTCGTATCATGCAAAACCACAATTGATGGTATGCAACGATCACTTGTCATGTTTATCTTCAGCTAAATTTTGCTATTGGCTACTGAGTTAATATTTACTCGAACGTGTTTTTTCTCCTTGTTTTATTGAGCTTTTTGCAGTTCCATCTTCTACATGAATATGCATTTTCTATTGATCATGATGGTAATGTTTTTAATTCTTAGATATCGAGTCCAAGTTGAGACGAATTGAAGAAGACCCTGAAGGCTCTGGAACTTCACGTTTGTATAATTGTATTCAAGGAGTAAGCAAGCAAGCAAATCGGGCTTTTCAGTCTTTGTTTGAAAGACAGGTCAGTATAGTTTCAAAACTGAGCAAGGGATTTTGAAGTTTTGAACTCTACATTGGAAATGGATTATATAAAGTTGTTTTTGTAGACACAAGCTGAAAAGATCAGATCAGTCCAAGGAATGCTGCAAAGGTTCAGAACGCTTTTTAACTTGCCAAGTACCATTCGCAGCAGCATTAGTAAGGGTGAATATGACCTGGCAGTTCGAGAATACAAAAAAGCGAAGTCAATTGCTCTGCCATCTCATGTAAACTTCAGTTCTATACCCTCTCATATTTTGTGTACCTAATGTGTTACCACAATGCATGAGGGAGCACTCATTTTGATATTTGGGTTGAAGCCACTCTCAACTTTCTATCAACTGTCAGCAGAGGTGTTTTCTAAATATGCTCTTGCACAGTTGGAAGCTTAGTGCTGTATCCTCCTTCAAAGCTTTGTATATAAGTTCCTCCATTCTTCATGGTCTTGTCCAAGTCATGTCAAATTTGGCAAACATATTCTTCCTCTCGGCAATGATGGTTTCCATGTTTCGTTTTTAGATAGGAAACACAAACATTTCATTGGTGGGAAATGAATACAAAAGAATAGGGTCTTATCAAAGAGAGTTACAAAAAGCTCTTCCACCGAGATACAAGGAAAGAAAGACTGTAATTACCCGGGGGGGGGGGGGGAATGTGAGACATTAGCCCACAAAAGATCTAAGTACGTAGTATTTTCCATAATCCAATCGAAACAAGAGTGCTTATCTGTGAAAATCCGAGTGTGTCTCTTGTTGTGAATATTGATTCTGTATTTTTGTAATAAACTGTAACATCATGATGTTAATGATTACTTATCGGGAAGGGTTCTAGTGAACGTTATTACAGTTTCAGGACATTGTAAACTTTATAGGTATTAAGTACCTAAAAGTTCGAATTATCAAACAAACAAAATGATATAACATGATGTTGAGATCTTGTTGCATTCGATTGTGCCTTCCTGGAAATCTAAGATAGAACTGACAAATAAAATCTCCAGCATACTCATTACATTGTTTGACTTGTGAAATTTTACTCAAAAGAGTGTTAATTTTCCTCCACTTTCCCGATGTCACTCCTTGTGAATTTCTCTCCAATTACATGGCATTGCTTAGACGCTAACATCGGTTTGAATATGGGAATACCCTAGCTTTTGTCCAATTATTTTGCATGGTCACATTTAATTCATTGTTTCCAAGTATCATTTCCTAAGATCTGATGTATTGTATGATTCCCAAGATCTAATGTACAACATTGTGTGATTCCCAACAATGTATTTGGTTTATGTAGTTGAATTTTGATGACTTGTTCGATGACAATTTAGTATTCTCATTGCTATGTGTTAGTTTCAGGTGGGAATTTTGAAAAAAGTTCTTGAAGAGGTTGAAAAAGTGATGCATGAGTTCAAAGGCACACTATACAAGTCAATGGAAGGCCCACAAATAGATTTGACAAATGTGAGCTTTCTTTTCAACCATTTTCATTATTTTCACTTGATCCACTAACACTGGATATCGTTCTGATGCCTTTTGGCTGCCATAAACATTTTCATAGTCTAATGCTGGAAGCAGCAGTTATTGCTCACAAATGAAAGAGTCAACTCTGTTTATTTAGCATTTAGTCTTGCTGCAAGTTATTTCAGATAATTTCATATGCAAGAAAAGAAGTGATATTTGCATCTTTGTCAGCTCTTAACTTTCCTTCATAGCTTTAGTTTAGTTAGACTGATTGCGTTACATACATGATTACTGATGTTGGTTTTATTTTGTAACTGGTAGTTTTGTACATAAGAGAACCTAATGGTTCTTTTGGTTACTCTTTTTACTCCTAAAAAATGGTCGTTTAGTTTGCCAATTGGGCAATTTTAAGTTGTAATCGTCGACTAATGTTTGTGTTTTCTGTAATTGAAACTGCAAACAACATAATTAGCTGTGCGATTGTTATTGAGATGGTTGGATATGGAGGATATGCACGGTAAACCTTGGAATGAATGTGTCTTAAATACAGTTTTATTTATTTATTTTTAATTTAATTTAATTTAATTTAATTTAATTTTATTTTATTTTATTTTTATGGAAAACATAAAACATCGTATATTCATCAAAAAAGGAAGAACACACCCTAAAGGCCTTAGAGGTGAGGGATCCCTAAGACTAATTCAGAGCCTCCAATCTAGATTGATGAACATGTGCTGTATATTACAAAAATAAACAGAATTGTGTAAAGCACTCCACGTAGGAATTTAAACTAAAGATGGAACTTTTTCCTCTATTAATCTTAAGACCAGAAATGACCTCAAACAAGGAAAAGAATCTATTAAGATTAACAAAGGAACTCTTTTGACCTGAACAAAAGAATAGAGTGTCATTGACAAATTGAAGGTGAGACAAGGGAACCCGATCCTTTCCCACTTTAAAACCCTCAATAACATCCTTATCCACACCTGCCGACACTGGCTTACTAAGGACATTCACCACTAAGAGTAAAAAAGGGAGATAACGGATCACCTTGCTTGATTCCCCTCGTGGTGAATATTTTAGCTTTAGGTCTCCCATTAATGAAGATGGAAAAGTTAGTTGATCTAACATAATTCCACTTCCAAACCCTCCAGTTAACCCCAAAACCCTTCTTCCTAGCACCTTATCCAAGAAATTTCCGTCCACATGGTCATAAGCTTTCTCAAAGGCAATCTTAAATATCGCCCCCCTTTCCTCTCCCTATAATTCTTAATAGCTTCGTTAGTATAAGAACTTGATCATTAGGAAGGACTCTCCTCGACCTATTCGCCAAGGTTTTCACAATAATCTTATATAAGCTCATTACCAGGCTAATAGATCTAAAATCTTTCACCTTGTTCGCCTTCTCTTTCTTAGGGATAAGAAACACACATGTTTCGTTCGTTCTAGTAACAATTATACTCCTTTCATGGAACTCATAGAAAACCTTCCACAAATCCTCCCTTAATACTATCCCAACAATTTTGGGAGAAAGCCATGGTGAAGCCATTAGGACCAAGGTGGAGGGGGCTTCCAACTCCTCCCTATCGCTGGCCGAAATAGTATTCTACTGTGACCTTTCCACAAAAGGCCTAGGGAAGAGGGAAGGAGCATAAAGATTAGAGAAAAAAGAGATAATCTTCTCCTCAATCTCCTACTCTCCTTCAAAATGTTCTCCAAGAAGTCAATCCTTTTCTTGTTCCTCCTTCCTATAGCCCAATTATGAAAGAAAGAGGTATTCTCGTCTCCATTCTTAGCCCACCTCACCTTAATCTTCGTTAGTTTTGTAGAAATATGTTTAAACCCAAATATGTTAACATTTTTAGGAGCATCTTTAAAATTCCTATTCTTCTCTCTTAATTCCTTCCAAAACTATAGAATAAGTTATGGTTTGTTGATTTTGTATATTATAATGTAATGGTATTACTGATTGATGTTTTTGCAATGTTCTCATTTATATGCAAACTCTTGGATCCTTTTCTTTTATTTATTTTTTATTTTTTTGGGGTGGCTGATTTTTTTTTTTGACGTTTCATATAGCTTGAAAACACTGTGAGACTATTATTGGAGCTGGAGCCTGAATCAGATCCTGTGTGGCATTATTTAAACATACAGGTATACAGTGCTTTCTCATGGCATTTGGATTTTCTGATTATATATATCCAATATGTGGCGTGAGATTAATATTATATTGGGCACATTCTTCACTTCAGAAGTGTTGTATTGGGTTGTGCAAGAGTTGTTATTTTAATTTGAAGCAAGTACAAAAAAAGGGTATAAATAAGTTCTCTCTAATAATCAATTTGAACGTCCCTTCATCATGGACTCAAAGATCAGCTCTTCCTATCAGTGCTCGAAACAAAGTAGTTTACAATATCGTTAGTTCACTACCAGCTGTGTTTTTCAATCAATCTGATTCTTGTCAAATTTGAATAAGAAACATGACGTCTTGAGTTATAAGAATCTCTCCCTAATACAGCTTGTACAAGAGGTTTCTATTTCTTTTTTTTCCTTTTTAACAAGATATGAAAAAACCTTTTGTTCTTAGCCTTCAGCCACTGTTTTCAGGGATGTGACAATGAGATTCCTCATCCCCCATCCTCAATGCCCAATAAGTTTGCATCTTTGATCGAAGCTTGTGGTCTTGAGATAAGAGAAATTCCTTCCATGAATTCAGATGTTGTGTTTGGGGTTCTTGAAAGTTTTCTTTTGGTCCTTGGTTCTTATTCCTTTTGGTTTTTTCCTTTGGTCTTCATTATCTCTCTGGTGTTTGGGTGGAATCTTCTTCAAGTTTTTGTTGGCTTTTAGTGTGGTTTTCAGCAGGCTGTTTCCGGTGCTTCGGTTTTGTGCAGCTTCTCAGGCTCCTTTCTGTTTAGTGTTTTTTGTTATGTTTTCTCTGGCTTATTTGTTTTCTTATTGGTCTCTTTGGGTCTTTTCTCGGTCTTTTTGTTCCTTTGTGGGTTGCTCTTCTTTTGTGTTCCATCTGGTTCTCTTTTCACTCTCTAGTGGAGTTTGTATCCTTTAGCATTAATCTCTTTTCATGCATTCAATGAAAAGTTTTATTTTTGAAAGAAACAAAAATATGCAAGGTACAACTTCAAAGAGAGTTAAAAGAAGACATAGCAGTCTAAAATGGAGATGTAAAAGCATCCCAACTCATACAAATATTACTGAACGAACAAACTAGAATGAGAGCACTATTTGAAAGCTCTGATTTCCATCTTCGAGGATTTTTTGATACCGCTCAAACCAGGTTTCTGATATGATAGACTTGACTGCATTATCACGTAATGGATGAGCACCGGGGGCAAGTCTGGACCATAGAGTACCTGAAACAGATTGCTCCTTGAGTCTTTCTCACAAACCCATTGCAAGTTAAAGAACTGAAATGATGAAGACCAACGGAACAATGCATAAGAACACAGGAAGAACTGAATAAAGAGAGGAAAGCTGATATTTAAAATAACAATGAAGTATTTTTTGATAAAGAACCAACATTTCATTGAGAAAAAATGAAAGAATACAAGGGCATACAAAAAACCAAGCCCCAAAAGGAGAACCCCTTAAATGAAGGGATGCCAATCAAACAAAACAAGACCTATAGAATAATTACAAAACAAACGCGTCACCGACGCCCATAACGAGACAAAGTATTTAATAAAGTCCCAAGTATCCTCCGCATTCCTCTCCTTTCCTCTAGAAATTCTATTATTTCTCTCCCCCCACAAACCCCAAATGTTAGTGCAAATCCCAGCTTGCCATAAGAATTTCCCCTGGTCACGAAATGGAGGATGGGGAAGGAACTCCTCGATCATCTCCCTAACATCCCTGTGTCTAGCAAACTGAAGCCCAAAAATCTCGAAAAAAGCGTTCCAAATTGAGCGTGCAAATTCACAGTGTCACAACATATGATCAAGATCTTCCCCCGCCATCCTACAGAGAATACAACAGAATGGGCCTATCAAATTAGGCATCTTTCTCGCAAGCCGATCAAGAGTATTTACTCTTCCATGGAGGACCTGCCAAGTAAAAAACTGCACCTTCTTTGGAATTTTCACTTTCCAAACTAGAAGTATTGTCATTTTTTAATTCTGCAAATTTCGGCATTTCGTTTTGCTTTTAGCCTCCTGCTTGTATATCCTTTCCAAAGAGTTTTGTAATTATAGTCATTTTATATTTATGCAAAATTGAGCCTTTCTTGTAAAAAAATATTATCATTATTTTGAGTTTAACCATTCTGGGGATGGGGGATTGAACCATCAACCCTAAGGATGATAATAGGTTTCTAATCCACAATTGGGTGTGAATCACTTTTTGTAAAGCCTTTGCGTGTAGGGAGATCTTTTTATTCTCTGTTCTATTTAGCTTTTGGTGATTAACGAAATGGTTTGGTTTTTTCTCAAAAAAAAAAAAAAGGTTTCTTATTAAAAAGGGAAGAAATAAACTTTCTTGATCTGTATCTTTTCCTTCTCCTATTTTCCCCTCTTTTTGTATGAGTGTATGGATTCCGCTGGAAGTCAAGCTTAAAGAAATAAATAAAAAATGGTCAGCTTACTCAACTACTTTTTATTTTCTTTTATAGAATCACAAGATACGAGGTTTGCTTGAGAAGTGCACCTTAGATCATGAGTCAAGAATGGAAGCATTGAATAATAAGATGCGTGAAAGAGCTCTTGCTGATGCAAGATGGAGGCAGATTCAACAAGATCGGGATCAATCTGTACGTGAAACCTTTAAAGATGGTTTTATCTTATGATGATATGAGCAAATTAATTAATTTGAGCTTGGCCTTAATTTTAATTTTTCTTATTGTTGTCAGTCAGATGTTCATCATTCTTCTGCTGTGGATGGCCATCTCCTATTGGATGTGGAAGTAAATAGTGAAGAAGTTGATGCTCTTAGAGCTAGATATATTCGGAGGTTGACTGCTGTACTCATCCATCACATACCAACGTTTTGGAAAACTGCTCTTTCTGTTTTCAGTGGGAAATTTGCGAAGGTAGACAATTTTTCTTACCCTAAATGCCAGACCAATTAGTGATCTATTGCAAGGTGTTTTGTACATGTGCATCCCTTGTCAACTCAGGTATGTTTTAATATTCATTGGGAGTGATTTTTCAATCCCTTTAACTTTGAGTTGGGGGTTTTGGGTTGCCGATATCTTGTTTCCCTTTCTTTGTACCCCGTTCCTGAAGCCCTTGGCATTTCTTATTAAAAGAAATGGAACTTATCAGTAGTATTTTTCTCCAACTTCTAAATTTTTTACTGGATTGATGCATGAATAGCCTTTAGGGGCTGTTTGGCAAGTCTGGAGAGTTACGTGGGAAGTTATGAAGTCTGGGAAGTTTTGAAGTTTGTGTTTGTGGTGTAGAGTTGTTTAGTTTGGAGTTATGAAGGCTGTTTGGGGAGCAAATTTGTTTAACCTGAAGTTATTAAGCTTGAATTTGGGGTGCAAAGTTGTGAAGAATGGGTTTATATATATATATATATATATTTGTTTCCATCCATTGTAAAAATTGTTGGACAGGTTTTTTTTTTACAATTTTTTCAAATTTAATTAATAAATATTTGTTTCCATCAATGGTAAAATTGAGATTTTATGTTATATTATTTTATATATATTTTACAATTTTCTTTAAATATCATTTTTGATTGAAATGAACAAAATAAGTTCGTTAATTTTTTTCGGTGTTGTTTTACTACAATTAGGATTAGATTCCAATATTCTTTCCAAATTTTTTTAATAAAATTTGTATAATTCAAGTTTTGTTTTCTTAGCTTAATAAAAGTTGCTTTTTTTTTTCCATAATTTAAAATTTTAATTTTAAATGAATTATCTAAATTCTTTAAAATTTAAAATAATTAAGTTATAAATAAAATATCAAATATTTATGTTATTTTAATAAGGTCGACGTGGTGTTGAAAGGAGACAAGGAGATTGAGTAGGAAGTCATTTCCTTCTTTTTCCCTTTTGTATGGTCGTGTAGTGGCTCCTAGACCTTTTTTTTGGAGGGCGTGGATGGGAGTCCCTCACTTTTGTTGACAAAGCTATGTTGGACTCTCCTTTCTCATTCTAGGAAGTTAGAAGAGTGGTTTTTGGGTTTGACAAAAATAAGACTCTAGGGCTTGATGGGTTTTCGATGACTTCTTTTCAAGATAATTGAGTGTTTTTTAAGGAGGATCTTTTGAGAGTCTTCACGAAGTTCTTTGAGAGGGGTATTCTGGATTACTCTTTAAAGGATGATCTATGGTGTGGATTGGAGTCCCATCTCTTCTATTGACAAAGCTATGTTGGACTCTCCTTTCTCATTCTAGGAAGCTAGATGAGTGGTTTTTGGGTTTGACAAACATAAAGCTCTAGGGCCTAATGGGTTTTCGATGACTTCTTTTTCAAGATAATTGGGAGTTTATTAAGGAGGATATGTGGAGTGTCTTCAAGGAGTTCTTTGAGAGGGGCATTCTAGATAACTCTTGAAATGAAGGTTTTATTTGTCTTATTATGTAGAAGGATAAGGCTAGAAGGTTTGGGATCTTAGACCTATCAGTCTTATGACCAATGTGTATAAGATAATTGCCAAGGTGTTGGCTAACAAACTTAGAAAGGCTTTTCCCACACCAATATTAGAGTATCAAGGAGTTCTTTTAGCTGGTAGACTTATCTTAGATCAAGTCCTCATTGGTAATGAGGCCATCGAGGATTATAGATTCTTTAAAAAGGAAGAGGTCATCTTGAAGATTGACGTTGAGAAGACCTATGATCATGTAGTTTGGGGTTTCTTGGATAAAATCCTTGCGAAGAAGGATATGGAGTTAAATGGAGATCTTGGATTTGAAGTTGCATTAGGACATCTAAGTTTTCCATCCAAGTCAATGATAAACTTGGGGAAGGATTTGTACTTCAAGAGGTCTCAGACAAGGTGATCTTCTCTCTCCTTTTCTTTTCCTCTTGGTGGTGGACATCCTTAGCAGAATTATTTCAAGGGGGGGGGGGGGCATTTTGGAGGGCTTTTTAGATTGGGAAGGTTAAAATGACCTTGTCTCATCTCTTGTCTCATCTCCAGTTTGCTGACAATGTAATTTTTTTTGTTCAGGAAAAGAAGAATCCTTTCCTAATTTGAATCGACTTTTATCATTTTTTGTGGCTATTTCGGGTTGTAGGATTAATAGAAGCAAATGTTAGATCTTGGGTATAAATCGTGATCCTATCAAGTTGGGTAGATGGACGACCTTTGTAGGGTGTAGATTGTGACCTTTCCACTCTCGTATTACTTTCCTCCCTCCTATTACTTCCCTTCATAACCTTAGAAGCCTTATATTTTGGGGACCCTACCATGAAGATTTATAAGAGACTTGCATCTTGGAGGAAAAGTTTTTTCTTCAAAGGTGGGAGACTAACCCTTATTCAATTGGTCCTAAATGACATCCCTTTAGAGTCTCTAGTGCAGTTAGCAAGGCGATTGAGAAGTTGATGAGAGATTTCTTATAGAAAGGGGTCAATGAAGGGAAAGGATCACATCTTGTGAGTTGGGAGGTGTTGTTTAAGCTCATGGACCTTGGGAGTTAGACATAGGTAATGTGAGGACTAGAAACGAGGCCTGGTTTGCTAAATGGCTTTAGGATTCCATTATGAATCTAACACCTTATGGCACAAGGTTGTAGTTAGCATGTACAGTCCTCACCCTTTGAATGCACCGTTGTGGGGTTAAAAGGAACTTCTAGAAACTCATGGAAAGCTATTTTGATTGAACTTCCTTTTCTTTCCTAGTTTGTTCTCTGTGTGGTGGGAGATATGATAGACTTACTTTTGAAAGGATAGGTAATTGGGGAATAGTTCCCTCTACTCCAATTATATCGGTTGTCCTCTTTGAGGAATTATTTAGTGGCTTCGAACCTTTCTCATTTTGAGAGCCTCCTTTGGCATTCCGTCATCCATTGGCTATAGGGAAACGATGAATGTTCTAGCTTTACTTTCTTTACTCGAGGAGTGGCGTTTTAGCCTGGTAGGGGGGATGTTTGCCTTTGGAGTCCTTGTCCATCCAAAGGCTTTTCTTGCAACTCTTTCTTTTCGTGTTTGGTCAGTTTCTCCTCGTTGATTGGTTTTATTTCTTTCTCTGTGTGGAAAGTGAAGATTCCCAAGAAGGTTAAGTTCTTTGTGTGACAGGTTATGCACAGAAGAGTTAACAACTTGGGTTGGGTCCACCTTGGTTGGGTCGCTTTGTTGTATTCTTTGTAGGATTGCAGAAGGGAATCTCGATCATATTCTCAAGATATTTAATTTTGTAGGTGCCATTTAGATTGTTTCTTTGAGGCGTTCAACTTTCACTTTGCCAACTCTCAAAGTTGTAGAGAGACAATTGAGGAACTTCTTCTCAATTTGTCTTTTTGTAGAAAGAATTGTTTTTATGGCAAGCTAAGTTGTGTGCTATTTTGTGGGGTCTTTAGGGCGGGAGACATGATAGAAATTTTAGGGGTCGAGAGAGATCTTATAGTGATGTTTGGTCCCTTGTTAGATTCTATGTTTCCATTGGACTTTGTTGACAAGACCTTTTTGTAATTACTCTATGGGTCTTATTTTACTAGATTTGAGCCCCATTTTGTAGGCTTTATTTTTGTATGCCCTTATATTCTTTCATTTTTTCTCAACGAAAGTTCGGTTATTCATTAAAAAAAAACTTCTCTAATTATTAGTGCTTATGAGGATAAGGTTACCCACCACCAACTTTCATTATAGAATCATATCTTTATGCTTGATCTTTATCATTTCAGTCTTCTCAAGTTTCTACTGAATCCAATGCTAACACCTCCGCAAGCAAAAATGAGGACAAGGTTGGTGAGGGGAAGTACTCAAATCATTCTGTGGAGGAAGTTGCTGGGATGATTCGCAATACACTATCTGCATATGAAGTAAAGGTGAGAATGCAGTTGACAATCATAATGTTCATATCTTAGATAGTGTCTGGAATAATGGTGGATGATTTCTTTTCAGAATATAATATTACTGATATGCTCGAAGTATTTTGGTAATCACTCTTGACTACGTTTATGAAGGATAACTCCTTCTCACCCATGAAGAGAATACTCTTCAAGATAGGGAGATTATCACTCCAAGACGTTTGGGAGGGGTTACCATTCATGTAGTTGGCTTTTGTAACTGAAATTTTGTAGCTACCCTTTATTTTCTTTTTAAATTACCTAACAGTGAAATTTTTTTAATCTCCTTAGCCTTAGGAGGACGCCTAAATATCCTCTTTCTATCTTCTAGCTAGTATAATCTTTATTATACCTCCTCTATATTAAAGTCTATTCTCCCATATGAGCCGGGTGTTAAGAAATCCTCTTGTTCACTAAGAGGTACGAACTTAATAAGTCAGTGTTGCTTAATTCAACATTCATTACAATTAGCCCAGAGGCGGAGCCACGTGAGGCCCGGGGGGCTCGAGCCCCCCCTCAACTTTTAAAAAGTATTATATTTATAACATAAGTTGTAATATGAGACTAACTATTTTGAATGCCATACTGGTTTAAGCCCCTCCTGGTACACTCAAAATCTTGGATCGAACCCTGACAAATGCGCCTATTTCTACCCATTTACCTTTTTTTTTTTTTGTTTTTTTTTTTTCCGTTTTCGTCCTTTCGTTTTTCTTTTTTTTTTTTCAGTTTTTTTTTCTTTCTCCATTTCTCCCTTTTAAACTTTTTTTTTCCGTTTCCGTTTTTCTACTTTTTTTTTTCGTTTTCCTTTCAGTTTTTTCTTTTTCCATTTTTCTCAGCTTGTTTTGTTTTTCCTTTTTTTTTTTTTTTACATTTTTATTTTTTTCTCTGTATTTTTTGTTTTTTTTTTTAAGTTATGATTGTAATATAACCAATTTAATATTAAAATATACGAACCGATATCATCATATATCAATATGTTAAATTATTTGATTAAAATATCACTTTGGTTCTTGTAATTTCGGTTTGGTGTCATTTTAATACTTTTTTTAAAATGTAGAATTTTAGTTCAGTACCTGCAATAAAGCTTAAAATTAGTCTTATAGTGAGTTTATTGTTAATTTTTCTTAAAAAAAAAAAAACATTGATCTCTATGAGTCTTTATTTGATAATAGAAATATGTTCACATTGTGTTGTATCGAAACTATTATTATTATTTAACCAATTTCGATAAAAAAAAAACTTTAAATTTACGACAATGACCAATTTTAAGCTTTATTAAAAGTATAGAAATTAAAATCGGACATTTGAAAATATTAGGACTAAAATAGAATAAAACTCGGAATAGGATCCAAGATGTTATTTTAACCAAATTATTTCTATATAGCCCCCCTCACATAAAGTTCTAGATCCGCCGCTGAATTAGCCCCTGTACGTCTATTAACTTGGGTAAATGCTCAACTTGTCAGGTTCACGGCACCTTTCGTGATCTTGAAGAATCAAATATTCTTCAGTCGTATATGAGTGATGCCATGAATGAAATATCTAGCGCATGCCAAGCTTTTGAAGTGAAGGAATCAGCTCCTTCAAGTGCTGGTATCTAGACATCATTTATATCTAAATTTTGTTTACACGCTCAAATCATCCTCAATTATTTTCTGTGTTAACACAGTGATTGCACTGCGAACACTTCAATCTGAGGTGACAAAGATTTACATTTTAAGGCTTTGTGCCTGGATGCGAGCCTCCATTGTAAATATTTCAAAAGATGAAACATGGGCCACTGTGTCAATCATCGAGAGGAATAAATCTCCATACACAATCTCTTTCTTGCCTATAGCATTTCGATCTATCATGTCTTCAGCAATGGATCAAATAAATTTGTAAGTCCCCAAACCTTGATGTTATACAAGTATTTCGTTGTATTCTGTTCCCTTTACCATAAAAAAGAGAAAATGGATAAAGCAGAAGTCTGGTATGTCTTCTAAGTTATACTCTTTGTATTCCGTTGTATTCTCTTCCATATACTTGCATCTGCACATAAAGTGGCATGTTTATGTATACTCTTTAATTGAACGAAGTTTCAGTTGTTTGTTTGGAAGATGTATACAAATATACATGCACGACCTTTTTGTTTGAAAGATGTATACAAATATACATGCACGACCTTTCTTAGCAAAATGTTGCTGCAAGATCTACTATTCTCTGGAGATGCAAACAAAAACTTCCTTTTGAAAGAATGATTAATTATTTTTTAAACTGATTCTCAGTTGCATTAATTTTCAGTATGGTTCAGTCTTTAACAAGCGAGGCTTCAAAGTCGGAGGATATATTTTTGCAACTTCAAGAAATTGAGGAATCTGTTAGACTTGCATTTTTGAACAGTTTCCTTGATTTTGCAGGTACTGTATATTTCTAACTGTATTCGTTATCCTTGCATGTAAATACTTATTAAATGAACATCTTATCTAGGTCATCTGGAGAATATTGGAAGTGAGCTTGCTCAGAACAAACAAAACAAAGAAAGTCCACAGTTGCAGAATGGATTTTCTCATAAATTGCAAGAAAAGCTACTGTCAGATGTGCCAGGGAGTATTGTGAATCCACATCAACAATTGTTGATAGTCTTGAGTAACATTGGATTTTGCAAAGATGAGCTTTCATGTGAATTGTACGGCAAGTACAAGCATATTTGGTCGCATTCTAGGTGAGTGGTTAAGGCTCACTTTTCCCTAGCAGATATACTGTTTTATCATTCGGGTTTCTAACAATACTTTTCCTAGATATAGTATAAGGTTTCATGGTTGACATGTGATGTACAATTTACTTATTTATTTTGGAAAATATGATGTATAATATTTAAGTGCAGTGCTTAATATTATTTTAATTTTGATTCACCTTAAACTCCTTGTGATTGAGACTACAAATGCCGAGAAACTTCTATGTATTTGTGGGTTCTCCACTAATGCCCTCTCGCCATTCTAGGGTAAAAACTGAAGAGGATACCAGTGACCTACAAGATCTTGTTATGTCCTTTTTTGCACTTGAAGAGAAGGTCCTTGAACAGTACACATACGCAAAGGTATTTGCTGAAATGCATTCTAAATTTATACTGAATTCATAATTTTAAAGTGACAACTCTTGCTATCTATTCCAGCGTTTTCATTAGAAGTATATTCTTACCACCCCTGAGTCCAACCTGTCTTGCAAATATTTTGAAACGAGGATTGAGTAATCCACATCTTCACAAACCTAAGTGGGTTCCTGGACATTTTCCTCGAGCCTAAGCGGAATAATTTTTTTTCACAGTTAACTTTTCATAATTGATTACAGTTGATGTATTTTTCATGTGTGTTTAAACTTTTTGTTGTTAAGTAATGTTTTATTTAAAATATCTCCAAGATGTATTTTAATACTTAATTTTTAGTCCATGAAAAAGATTATCGTTAAAAAAAATGGAAAAGGAAAACTAGAAAAGGAAAGAAGGGAAAAGAAAAGCTTTGTTCAAACGTGCTACTTATATATATATATATATATATATTATTTCATCTTAGTTGGGGCCTGCTAGAAGGTTCTTCAAAGTTCCAAACTTGCAGACAGTTTCTTTCTCTTTCATCCATATTCTTTTTATATTGCCCCCTTTTCAAAGCTATCTGAGTCTCTATCACCCCCATTCTTTGTTTGGCTACTTTCTTCTTCCTTTGTAGTTTCCTTTTCCATCAAATCAGCACATCTGGTTCAGATTATTCCAACATGATCTATCTCTGAAGTTTATTGACTTCTGAATTTAGGCAGCTTCTTTTTGTCAAGTATGGGTTTTTCCATTGTTTTAGAAATCGTGGTAACTTACTCCCTCCGCATTTTTTTGGGGATTTTCTCCTCCTTGTAACTTGGTTCACACAATTCATTCAATTACACCAAGTTCCGTTGGATTTTTAAACTTTTTGTTATTCACCAATCTGATTTCTCCTTCCACATTCAATGTGAATCATCATATTTTTTTCTCATGAAACTTGTGTTTATGATGATCTTGAATTTGATATATTTTTTTCTTTACTTTTACTGGAGAGGCTCCATAAAAGTAGTTGCTTTCTACTGGTTTGTTCATTCGGTATTATGCTTTGAAAGACATAAAGATGTTTGTGACAAGTGTATGACTTGGGAATGTTTGAAGAAGGGCCAAAATGTTTATTTATTTATAATGAAGAAATGACAAACTGAGAGATAAATTCTCTTTTACTAGTCATGGATAAAAAAGCTTGAGAGTGCCTAATTATCTATATGTTTTGTTAAACTTTTTTCATCATCAAATCTTGGTTTCAAATATAGATATAGATATATTTCTGTTTCTTATTCCAAAAAATGGAAAAAAGAGAAAAAAAAGATGAAAGATAAGAGGAGTATGTAATGTGATTTCGAGTATTCAATGTATATCTCTTAAAAATTCAAATAAACCAGTGAAATGAAATTAGGAAAATTGCAGTGGGTGACAAATTGGACCAAATTAATAGCAAATATAGCACCATGTAAAAAAAACTGCAAATATAGCAAAATCTATCGGAGTCTATCTGATAGACTTCGATTATCAGAGTTAATCAGCGATAGACTCTGATTAATCAGAATCTATCAGTCTACTGATAGACTTCGATTATTCAGAGTCTATCAGTGTCTATCGTTGATAAACTATGGTTAATCAAAATCTATCAGTGTCTATCAGTATCTATCAGTGACTATCACTGATAGACTTTTATTAATCGAAGTCTATCAGCGATAGACACTGATATACTTTGAATAATCAGAGTCTATCAGTGGTAGACACGGATAGAATCCGACAACAGCTTTTTGGTCTTGTACAATTAATTTTGCTATATTTGCAATTAGTTTGAAACTGTGCTATATTTGCTATTAATTTGGTCCAATTTGCCATCTATGCAATTGCCCCATGAAATTAGTCTCCTTTACAATTTTTTTAAAAAAGTTTCTTTAGAGAGAGAGGGAAACTTTTATGGAAAGTTGGCTTCTTTATTGCCCTTCGGAGTTTAGGTCTTGAGAGGATAGGAGGATTTTTAGGTTATACAGACTTTTAGGAGGTTAAGATTAGGATTACGGTACATTTCAATACTCCCCCTTGAGTTTTTACAATGGATTTTTGTGACTTTCTCATTTTTAATTGCCCAGTAGGAGATTTTTCTTGTAATTCTTGTGTGTGTGTGTTTTTTTTTTTTTTTTTTTTTTTTTCAGTTCAGCTATCTTAATAAAAATTGTTTTCTTACCAAGAAAGAAGTAACGAATTTTTTCTTATGGTTTATTTTTTCTTGTATTGAATTTTGAGATTTTTTTTTAAACCGATCTTTCATTGAGACAAAATGAAAGAATACAAGGGCATCCAAAAAAACCAAGCCCTAAACAGGGAAACCAATTACAGAAAGGGTTTCCAGTCAATCAAAATCATGCCTTACGGTTATAACAAAAAGCCTTAGAAACTGAGGCCCATAAAGAAACAGAAAATGTAATATTAGCCCAAACCTCACAAGGATGTCTCTCGGCCCCTCTAAAAATTCTATTGTTTCCTCTCCTCCCACAAACCCCACAAAATGGTGCAAACACTAGCATGCCATAAAAATCAACCCTTCTCTCGAAATGGCGGATGGAGGAGGAACTCCGATCATCTCCTTACAGCGACGCTAGCCCACAGTCTGGCATCATCAACGATGCTGGCCCACTATCAAAATCATTTACTTTTAAAGTGTATAATATTCTTTTATTTGGTTTCATTTTTTGTCCAATAAGAGCTCATTTTTCTATAAAACAAAGAAAATTGGTTTCTATTTGATATGCTGATGAATTCCCCCTTCTAGCATCATCAGTTGTATTGTTGGAGCTTTAAGATGATATGAGACTCGTATTGTACATAAATAATATTTATGAGCATAAATAGGCAAATTAGTTCATCCAACCAAATATCAATATTTTTTTTGAAATTTCGAAATTCAATAATTTTTTGTTTTCTTCTAGTGCATATCTATCAAGTGCTTTCTTTTTTCTTTATTTTTTTGCATGAAAAACTGTACTCTTATAGAGCAAATGAGAAAAAAAAAAACTAGGCAAAAAAAGGAATAGCTAAACCAAGAGGGGCCAAAACAAAAACAAAGGCAAGAGCCAGGTGAAACGGAATCTTTCCTTGTATCATCGCTTAATTACAAAGTTTTTTCCAAAGTTCTAACTTGGTTTAGAATTGTTCAACGTTTCCTTTTCCAGGGCCCTGAACAGATACTTTTATTTTCTATCATTATTTTATCCAGATTTTTTTTAGGTTTACACTAAGGATTCATGCACTAATAGATGATCCTCTTCACAACAGGCAAACTTGATGAGAACAGCTGCCACAAACTATTTATTGGATTCTGGAGTCCACTGGGGCGCTGCTCCTGCAGTTAAAGTAAGTATTCTCTGCTGGAGAGTCGGAGACTGTTTGCATGAATGCTCCTACTGATAGTGATAGTACCGCCGTTTATTTTCCTTATTTATTCTTTCTATATTTTGCATCTAAAATCATTTCTCTTTGCTAATTTATTCTTTTTTCCTTTTCCTTATCTTTTTTTTTCCTTTTTGCAGGGTGTGCGTGATGCAGCTGTAGAGCTACTCCACACTCTTGTGTCTGTCCATGCTGAGGTAATCTGACCATACAATTTAGGATAATACCAATTACCAACGTTGTGCTAAAATCTAACAATTGCATTCTCATTGTTATGATTTTCCTTCTGGAGTTTAACACTTTTTTTAATTATATAAAACTTTTTATTCTATTATTACCTGGAAGTGTTATTTCCTTTGTCGGAAAGTTCCTTCTCCTACACTTTTCTTGTTCTCATTCCCTTTGCCTCTCTCCTTAGTTCTAATCAAGTTTCAGCTAACTGGCTCTTATATTATTTCATTGTTTCATTCAGGTTTTTGCTGGTGCTAAGCCCCTTTTAGACAAGACACTAGGCATTCTTGTTGAAGGTTTAATTGATACTTTTCTCAGCCTCTTTGATGAAAACGGAGCCAATGAGCTACGGTCACTCGACACAAATGGTTTCTGTCAACTCATGCTTGAGGTAAAATTAATGTTCAACATCAAGGAATTTCTGGCTATTTCAAATGACCAAGAGGTTCTAGGCAACTGCATTAGCTGTATGATATGATTCTGGTCGAATATAGGATGTTTTTCATGTATTTAGGTTTCGATCGAGGAAAAGGTTAGAAAAATGAAGTATTGGTCTGTGTCAACTGCAATCATTTTTTTTTTTTTTGATAATAAGGCAACTTTTATTGAGAAAAAAAAAAAAAAGAAGGAATACAAGGGCATACATCCACAAAAGGGAGTCCGATTAAAAGGATTCCAATCAAGAAAAATGAGACCTACCATGTAATTACAGAATAACTTTGTTATTGACGCCTAAAAGAATACATGGAACCTCGTAAGGCCCAAACATCACACGGGTCTCTCTCCATTCCCCTAGTCACTCTATTATTTCTTTCTCTCCAAAGACTCCGTAACAATGCATACATTCCAACTTGCCACAAAAACCTCTCTTTCTCATGAAACGACAACTGAAGGAGGAATTTCTTGGTCATCTCTCTATAATCAGAGTGACTCATCACCTGAAAACCAAATGAATCAAAGAAAAAGGCCCCAAACAGATCGTGCAAAGTCACGACTCCAGATAATATAATCCAGATCTTCCTTCGCCTTTTGACAAAGAATGCAACAAAATGGATCAACTAGAGAAGACATCTTTCTCGAAAGCCTATCGAGAGTATGAACTCTACCATGGATAACTTGCCAAATAAAGAACTTAATCTTCTTCGGAATTTTCACCTTCCACAAAAGAGAGAAAATAAACTCACTCTGGGATTCAACCAATGGAAGAAAGAGTTACACGAGAACCCCTTGGAAAGACTAGGGCTCCAACACTGAATATATCTCCTCCCCAATCTGAACTTGAACTCCTCGATCAAAGAAAGAAGAGTTGTAACATCCATTGTTTTTCCATCAAACAAATCCCCAATCTGAACTTGAACTCCTCGATCAAAGAAAGAAGAGTTGTAACATCCATTGTTTTTCCATCAAACAAAGCACGACGTAACTCAAACGAAAACGAGGGGGAGCTCCCCGAATGGAATAAGATGTCAGCCATCAACAAATTTTACATGGAGGAAAAATGGAAATGACGAGGAAATGTAAAACGGATGGGTTTATCCCTCACCCACTTATCCTCCCAAAAATATGTATTCTTCCCATCCCCCACCACATAATGAACAAGGCTAGAAAATGAGGGAAGCTCAAGGGCAATATCTTTCCAAGGATTTTTGAACGTGCCTTTACCCCGGCCCAACAACCACTTGAAAGATGAGGATTATATTTACTCACAATAATCCTATACTACAAGGAGAAGACACAAGGGGAAACTACCAGAGCCATTAAGCTAATAGAGCTTTGTTACGAATCCTAAGATTCCCAATTTCTAGACCCCCAAAGTGAGTCGACTTCCTCACCACCTCCCAACTTACAAGATGAGCACCTCGTCCTTCTCCCTTCCTACCCCTTCTCACAGGAAATCCCTCATCAACTTCTCAAAATTCTTATACTGCACTTGGAACTCTAAACAATGAGAAGAAATAAGTCGGAATCCCACTCAGAACTGAACGAATGAGGGTCAACTGGCCCTCTTTAGAGCTTTTCGTTTCTTTTTCATGAAGCTAATCTTTTTCTCGCCTTATCCACGACTGGGCTCTAGAAAAAAAGATTCGTAGGGCTGTGAGCTAGGGGAAGACCAAAATAGGAAATCTAGAAGTCACCAATATTGCACACCATTGAGGTGCTAGCCTACCAACCTTTTTACGCTAACAGTTCAACCCTAACACCTAACACCTGACACTTACTTCTATTGGTTTTCAACCTAGACATCATTTCAAAGAATGCTAACATATGGTTCAACAAAAGAAAATATTCCTCGTGCCTGAGTAAAAGAAGATAGTATTAGAAATTCTCTCCTCACCAACCTTAAAACCCTCAGTGATACCTCTCTCCACCCCTTTCGAAACCATCCTGCTAAGACATCCACCACACGAAGGAAGAGAAAAGACGATATAGGATCACCCTACTTGAGGCCTCGTGAAGCAAGGATCCTACCCTTTAGGCAACCATTAATGAGGATCAAATACTTCACTGATCGTACAACTCCAAACCCACGACCTCCATTGGTACACACGGCGGAAGAGAAAAGGCGATAGAGGATCACCCTACTTGAGGCCTCGTGAAGCAAGGATCCTACCCTTTGGGCAACCATTAATGAGGATCGAATACTTCACTGATCGTACAACTCCAAACCCATGACCTCCATTGGTACCCAAAACCCTTCTTAGCCAAGATCTTATCTAGGAAATTCCACTCCACATGATCATACGCCTTCTCAAAATCGATCTTAAAGATGACTCTTTCATTTTTTTTGTTTCTATAAGCTTCAATAACCTCATTAGCAATGAGGGTCTGATCAAGGATTTGTCTTCTCAAAATGAAAGCTCCCTAAACCTTAGAAATCGTCGAGGGGAGAACCCTTTCTGTCTATTCACTAAATTTTTAACAATAATGGTCTGAAATCCTTGATCGTTACTACCTTCTTCTTTTTAGGGATAAGACATACAAAGGTTTTGTTCAGAGAGTTGTCTAGGATACCCCCGTCATGGAACTCTCTAAACACCTGAAAAAAATATCCTCCTTTATTACTTCCCATTGCTCCTGAAAGAATCCCAAAGAAAACATATCAGACTTAGGGGATTTATTCCTATCACACTCAAAGATTACTTTCAAAGATTACTTTCCTGATCTCTTCCCAGGAAAATGGGGAATCTAACCCCAACATCTAACCCCAACTTCTCAAACTTTGATATAGGACTCCACTCCAGTCCTTCAACAAAGGGTTTTTAGGGAATCAATGAAATTCTTACTCCTTCTACCATTCACCCAATGGTGGAAAAAAGCTGAATTACAATCTTCTCCAACTTCTCAAACTTTGATATAGGACTCCACTCCAGTCCTTCAACAAAGGGTTTCTAGGGAATCAATGAAATTCTTACTCCTACCATTCACCCAATGGTGGAAAAAAGCTGAATTACAATCTTCTTCCTTAGTCCAATTCACGGTAGCCTTTTGCCTCCAGCTACTAGTCTCTCTCCCAACCACCTTAGCAAGCTCTTCTTTTAAAGTGAGCCACTCCTTCAAATCCTCAGCTAAACTACCCTCCTTTTCCAAATCACCCGTAACTTTAATTTCCCCTATTATCTCATGCTTTTTAATATTAAAGTCCCTAACCACTCCTCGATTCCAAGTCTCCAACATCTATTTAAGCGCTCTCAGTTTATCCATAAAGCGATAGCCTTCCCATTTCTTAGAGACTTCCACACTAGGAAGGGAAGGAAGATTTGAAGAATGGGTGGCCTAGCCACATATTCTCAAACCTAAAGGGACAAGGACCCTATCTAAGCTCCTTGAGCTAAGAATAAGAGGCCAATAATCTGACGTCACCTTAGGAACCAAAACCTATCTAACACTCCTGAAAGCATCCATCAAACCTTTGGACAACATAAATCAATCAATCCTGCTTCACGCCCTACTATTGGCCCCAAGTGAACCTTCCATTCACCTAAGGGGGATCCATGAGGCTACAACCCTCAATGAAGTCATTAAACGATCTCATGGATCTTGTCACCCTACCACGGGAGGATTTCTCTAAAGGAGAATGAATCACATTAAAATCCCTTACCATGCACCAGCAAGAGTCATAGAGGCCAAAAAGATCACCCAATTCATCCCAAAAAGCCTTCCTTCCTTTCAACCTCGGCGGTCCATAAACGCTTGACACCCATTTGACTTCATTGCACTTGGATCGAAAAGAAATGGACACGAAGAAGAGACCTTCATCCTCCAACCCGCTGTCCTGCAAAACTAAAACACCTCTTGAAGCCCCCATAGACTTCAGGCCCTCCCAATTGACACTCTTGTTACCCCATAGACTTCTCACCAACTACTGATTGAAGTACTCCCTTTTAGTTTCCAACAAAATAATGATGTTAGGGTTCTCCTAAGCAATAGTCTATTTAACCAAACTATGCTACACCCTACCCCTAATACCCTGACATTCCAAGACATAACTTTCAACATGAAACAAAGAGGCTGCCTAGCTTCCATGGAGCTTTCTTTCTCCCATAATTTCATCGAGAAATCCAACTTTTTTTGATTCCCTCACTAACTCTTACTTTCCCCTTCATGTTTCCTATGTTTTTTATTCTTAGATGAGGACCGATTGGGTAGCACTCAAAGGAACCGCATGAATACCAATAAAAGAAAGAGCCGCTCACTCCGAAGACCAGCATTCAGGTCCCCATTAAAAGGAATTTTTTGAATACTCAAAGGACTAGAATAGGGAACGAGGCTTTCCATCGTCGTCTCGTTAGGAAACAGATGACCTCCTGCCTCGATTCCACCCCTTGAGGTACTTGACAATGGAGCAAAGTTTGAAACACTCTTGCCCAAAGAGTAATAAACAATGGAGCAAAGTTTGAAACACTCTTACCCAAAGAGTAATAAGAGGTGAGGTAAGACACTTCTAGAACCTGGGAAATAATTAAAAATAAAGGGGTACACATTGGAGTAGGAAAGAAATCCATTTGCCTATCCCTAGAAGACAACTCGAAATGAAGATGCAGAGGGCACTTTATCGATGATGGGAAAGACGGAAGAGACAAACCCCCCCTTGACCGCACCCCAACATGGAAGGTGAAAAAACCGAAGAAGGATGTATTTGGTTTGATATCTTATACGAGCATACCTCCACCGAAAAAAGAGAAGGATTCTTCGAGATTGGCTTCATTGATGCAATTCTTTGGACAGTTCTTGCTCCTGAATCTTCCTTTGATCCTTCGTTTTCTCAATTGACTTGGTGGATATCTTCATAGAATTAAGTTGGAGGAGCTTCCACACCTTTTTGAACGTTGTCTTCCTCCTTAGAGTGAACCGCTCCCTTCTTTGAAACTGCTCCACCTTCAAACATACCTTACAAATTAACCGCACCCACCTTAATTGCATGCGGCGTTGACCTAAAAGACTCGTCATCATAATATCTCATTGGAGATGGATCAAATACATACAATTCCTTGTCAATATACGGTTCTGAGGGCCCAAGCCCCATACTCCTTTCCATCTCCATCTATGTACCCATAGCCTCCCACCCCTATTTCGGGGTCCACAAAGAACCTTAGAAGCACAGACACTTTTGTTTGGCTAGCGTGTCCACGGCGGACACGTGTAGGACACTTGGACACTTGGACACTCTAACACTTGTTGGACACGTATCAGACACTTGTTAGCACAATTGATATGTGGCAAACACTAGTTGTAAAGTCAATATAGGTCCATATCGAACATTTGTTAAGTATACTAAATAGAACAAAAATAATAGATTTTAAGAGTGAAATTAGTTAAACTCATTTTACAATTGATATGTGGCAAACACTAGTTGTAAAGTCAGTATAGGTCCATATCGAGCATTTGTTAAGTATACTAAATAGACACAATACTAAATGACAAAAACAATAGATTTTAAGAGTGAAATTAGTTAAACTGATTTTACAAATGCATAAACTTATTGATTTTGAATTTCCTTCTGATATAAAAATGATATATATTTAAAAGAACTTATATTTTACTAAATGTGTTCATTCTGTGTTCGTGTCCTAGATTTTAAAAAAATAACGTGTCATCGTGTCTGTGTCGTGTCGTGTCTGTGTCTCTTCTTCGTATACATGCTTCTTAGTAAAGAACCAAAAGCATTCGGCCTACTCGCACATACTTTCTTTTCAAAACATGCAACTTGCTTACCTTACCTAAGAGGCGTCCATTTAAAGATTGGGGGCCTACCTCAAGCCTATTATCCTCGGTGTGACAGGAGCCCATCGATTTTTGAGAAGATTCACCCCAGTGCCTAGATCTCTAGGGGGATTAGGATCCACCTTTGAATCCTTCTCTTTCATGTGACCTTTCATGTGACCTTTGCCATTCTGCGAACTTGGCCTACCATCAATGTCGACTATGGTGGATTAAGTACCACTTTCCTTCCTTCTTTGCCTTGCCAGTCTTGATTTCACGCTCCTCGAGGTCCAATCATCGGTTGACGACAAACCTGATCAGAAAGAAGAGCTCTTCATGATGAAGATACCCAAGGGAATAAAGCCATCAAATTTCCTTTAGCCTTGAAGCACCCTTCTCCATCGACACCTCTTCACCCATAATCTCTTCATCCTCACAGTTTTGCTACCTATAGAATCAACCTCTTTGTCCTTAGAAAAGGGGGAATATCCCCCCCACCCACCCACCACCACCAAGAAAGCCAACCTACACCCCTCGGCTATTCGTTTCAAACCCACTCATACACTCAAAAGGCCTTCGACTCCATCTTGTTACCTTCCTTCAACACTTAGCATTTGATTGGTTCCCACATGTTCCCACCTTAGAAAGGTTTAAACACCACCCCTACCTCAACAAATTGGCTGGTGGAAGTCCTCTCGGGATGGCTTTTGAAGAACAAAGTAAAGGTTCTTTGGAGGAATGTTGTGAGGGCTATTCTCTGGCTCATTTGGAAGGGAGAGAAACTCCCGAGTTTTATCATACAAGCAATCTTACCTCTAGGAGAAGGGATGCCGTATTCAGTTTACGAGTTTTCTTTTGTGATCTTGTACAGTTTATGAGCTCTTTTTGGAGTGCCTAACATAGGTTTTGTAATTACTCAATTGATTCCATCAATTTAGATTGGAAGGTCTTTTTGTAATCCTTCCTCTAGGAGAAGAGATGCCTTATTCCTTTGTTCTCTAGGTTCTGTCTTGGTTCGAAGCCCTCCTTGAATGAAAGTCTTGTTTTTTATTTTTTTTTAAAAATTGGAGAGCTTTCTTTAGAATGTACGAGGCATCCTTAGCTTTAAACCTCTCAATAATGACCATCCGATGAGTAGTTAAAGGTTACCACGAATTCCTTCCTTCCCTTCAAGGCCGCATTGAGGAGCAAGGAAACCAAAGAATTCATCAGCCACTGTCGACCACCTCTTGCCTTTCGATTGTGTCCCTCTTATCTTTAATGGGCTCCCAAGAAGGCTAAACTTACCTCTCGCATTCAACAAAACTTGAAAGAATATAATAGCAGCATCCTAAGAAGCACAGACACGGATACGACAGGACACGACGATACGTCAATTTCTAAAAAACGAAGATACGGATACGTTGTTTTTATTATTATTATTATTATTTTGGGTAAAATATCTTTTTGGTCCCTCATGTTTCGAGTTCGTTTCCAATAGGTCCCTAGGTTTCAAAATTGAACAATCAAGTCCCCACTGTTTAAAAAATGCTTCTATTGAGTCCCTGGACCGTTAACTTTTTTAACGGTGCTGACATGGCGGTAACGGTGATGATGTGGCATTTTTAAAAATATTAAAATATTAATTTTTAAATTAAAATTAAATAATAAATAATTAAAAAAGAAAAAAGAAAAAGAAATATGAGGCTTTCTTTAATTTAAAGGAGGTTTAAATATAAAAAAAAAAAGAAAAGAAAAAGCAAAGCTACGAAGAGAAACAGAAGCGACTTTCTGTAGTTGAATAGTGGCAGGCAGCAAACGACGGTGGTGGTGAAGGCGGACGGTGACTGCGCCGGCGCCTAGATTGTTGTATCATTTCCATTGTACATAGATATTGATTTAGAGAGAGAGAGTGAACTAAAATCTTATAAATTTGCCCATCCTTCAATTCGAGAAGAAAAAAGGTAAAATAATAACGAGCTGAAGGAAAAAAATAGCCCATCTCATGTCTCTTTTTTGTTGCAATGAGGCATGTATCATAAACATTTAATGTGTATTGGAGCAGCTTCATTTTAATGGTTAGGCTTATAATGGTACTAGCTGACTTGTGCTCCTTTTGCAGCTTGAGTACTTTGAGACCATATTAAATCCTTATTTCACATCGGACGCAAGAGAGTCTTTGAAGTCTTTCCAAGGAGTGCTTTTGGAGAAAGCTACTGAAAGTGTGACAGAGGCAGATAATCCAGGCCATAATCGTCGGCCTACTCGCGGGAGTGAGGAAGCTGTAGATGAACGACAGCAAGGAGCAACTGCCCCAGATGAACTAATTGTAAGGATTCTCTCTTTACATCACATTCCCTTGTAGCATGTTAAAGTTTAACATAATATCTTCCTTGACTTCCTCTTTATCATTTTAATTTGGCATGACTATATTGTTGTTCAATTTAGGCTAAATATACATTTTAATCCCTCATGTTTAAAGTGTTTTATCAGTCCGGGCCCTTTTATATTATGACATTTTTGAACTGCCTTTCTGTTGGTGAATGTTATTATTTGTTAATGATAAAGTTATACCAAACATGCATCATGTTTAGTAAGATTGTCATTTGCCAATTTTAACATGAAAAATGTCTACTTGAAAAATATTATAATGTGAAGGACTACATCGAGACTTTGTAAGCAATAGGGACTAAATTTAGAAAACACAAAAACATTACAATTGCTCCGTGCATTGAGACTTTGTAATCAACGTCAAAAGTTATATCAGTTTACCAATTGCGACATTACAATTGCTTCCAACTACAATTTATATGATAAAAAATGTCTTCTCTTTTATTACAGTTCCGTGCGTTGAGCTATAGTTGAATATTTTTTTCTATGCTACAGGCACTGGCGCAGCAGTACAGCACAGAGTTACTTCAACAAGAGCTTGAGAGAACACGAATAAACACTGCTTGCTTCGCAGAGTCGATTCCATTAGATTCAGTTCCTGAACCAGCCAAGCAAGCGTACACTTCATTTAATACCACTCATAAAGGAGGCACAGCTGCCACTGGATCTCCGAGTTTCGCATCCCGGAGCAGGCGTCGCTTGTAGCCAATCATGTTTGTTTGATGGATTTTCTTATGTCAATGCACGAGTACTTTGCAGTTTCGTTCATCCTTGTAATTAAATCTTCATTGGTAATCCTAGTTTTATTCTTTCCGTGGTCCGTTTTTGCTGTATTTGATTAATGTCTATTATTTATTTTCAGGCACTGTTTATATTTTGTCCCGAGTTTACGTAATACTTTTTTATGCATATGCATCTATGTTAATAATATGCTTGATTTCTTCGGTTTATACATTTATCAAAGTCTGCCTTTATCTCAGAATTATTGAGTCTTGATTCTTATGCTCTGGTTGTCTAAATTTTGCAATAGTTGATTGACGTTATTTTTCAGGCATAAATATGTAAGCTATCGACTTTGGCACCGCAATGATAAGCTATGTTGCTTTGTGGTTTCTTTTAGGTTTTGAACTTGGCTTAAATAACGTCAGTCTAGTTTGTACTTGTTTGATTTTTTTTTTTTTTTTTTTTTTTTTGATCAGGGTTTGTACTTGTTTGATGATTGAGCTCTAAATCTTAATATTCATCCATTGCATCTCCCAGTTCTAAAATGCTTGGAAATATTCAATTTTTCACCTCCGACGTCAATTGATTTGTAAACCTGTTATATAAAAGTTTGTCAGATCATGTACTCATCAATTGCACTCTAGATGATTGATTCGAAATAATCAAATGATGACATCCTATCCAGGATTTAAAACCTTACATGTTTCCTTTGTAATTAAATGTAGTAGGGTCAAGATTTTTTTTTTAGTACATCAACATTTGGGATTGAGGAGATTCAAGCCTTTGACCTCTTGGTCGAGGATACATGTCAATTATCGTTGAGTGATGCTTGCTTTGGTATGGTTAAGAGAGTTGTTTTGTGAGATTAGGCGAGAGATGTGTAAGCTCGTCTAGGCACTCACGAAAATAATCAAATGATGACAAATTGATCTATATATTTGCAAAAATAGAGTTAATATGGAAATTTTGGAAGGGTGCAATGGTCATATTTAGTGGCTGCCTTGGAATTTTCCATGAACTAGATTGGTCATTCCTCTACAACAATCTATTTGCTGCTCCAAGAGGACAGACAATTAAGAGCCTTAAATCAAATCCTCTCATTATTGGAAAATTATTTCCTTTTTTAGCTACTGCTGCCATTTTCTTGTTTAGATATTGTAGTGTCAATGTTTCCTTCTTCCCTTCCTTTCAAGCATGACAATAAGGGTAACTACTAACTACACAAATGGGTCTCCATATTTACATAAAAGTCTAACTTTCCTAAAAATTTCAGAAATGTCTATATGCAGCCTGCAACAGGCCCAATTTATCCAAATTACCATTCAATCCTTCATTATTAAAGTTATTATAATAAAATCAGATAAAGAATTACATAAAACATTAAAGTTATTATCATTCACCTTTCTTCAACAGAGTCCTCCCAATATTTTGTTTGTTTTACATTACTGGATAAAAAACAATTGTGGCCACAACATTGCAAGGTTTAAAATGTCGATGTCGATGGAAATGTCGAGGTCCTGATTTTATGGAAATATCGATGTCGATGGAAATGTCGATGGAAATTCCAGGAAGATTTACGGAAATCATAGAAATTGATGGAAATTGTTTGAATTAGTCCATGAAATTTTGTTTGTGGCTTAATTAGGATATAATTGACAATTTTTTATCATCATATCTAAAAAGTAGAACAATATTTGGATGAAAATGTTGATTAAAATGTCGATACGTGCAGAAAGATTTGTAAATTATTAAATGAGACTTTAATTTGAAAATTAAAATAGATATGAAATATTGATAGATGAAAAATAACTTTGGATTTATGAATATAAAATTTTACAATGACTAATACCAAAAAGATGATCGTGGACATTAAATAATTGATAAACTAATATGTAAAGAAAATAACACTAATAAAGTAAAAAAATAACACTAATAAACTAATATGTAAAGAAAGATGTAACCTTTTAAAATTAAACTTCTTAACTTAAGAAAGAAATTAGTAATTGAGACAAGTGAGATAATTTGGAGAATTAGGAGATTTAAGCGAATTTGGAAAAATTGAGAGAATTTGAGAGAATTGAGAGAGTTTGGGAGAGAGTTTGAAAAATTGAGGTGTGAAGAAATTGAGATGAAGTGGGGGTATTTATAGGTGGTAAAAATAATAAAATAATAAAAATGTAAAAAAAAAAACATAGACTATAAAAAGCTAAAATACATAAAAAAAAAAAAATAAAAGAAAGCTTGACAAACAAGTGATTCAAGAGCTGGGCTTAAAAAAAAAAAAAAAAAAAAAAAAAAAAAAAAAAACGGAAACTGGACGGAAATGTCGACATGTCGCCGACATTTCCATGGAAATGTCGACATGTCGTCGACATGGGGGGAAGATCGAAACTTCCCCCCACGGAAATGTCGACACTGTCGACATACCGACATTTCCATGGAAATGTCGGTATGTCGATGGAAATTTGATACCTTGCAACATTGTCCATTGTTTTTATTTTTTTTTTTTTTGGTTGAAACTGGAATTATATTAAAAGCTAACCAACAAAACAAGCACCCTCATAAAAAGGAGGGAGAAAACGAATGGGAAGGTCAGGGGCCCAAAAAACTTGCCCACAATCCCTCAAATGGGGGATTCACCTGACTAAGCAAAAGTCGCCGACTCCAGCTTCGAAGAGACGCACAGGATTTCTTCGACCACCGGCTTCAGTTCTGAGAGATCTTCGTCTTCACCACGCAAAGATCTGACCACTTCCAAAGAGTCCGACTCGAATTCCATTGGGATCTTCCTCTGAATACAAGTATTGGAAATAGCTTTGGTTCCTACTAGAATTGCTTTGGCCTCCAAAACCTTGATCCTCCAATTTCTTGTTATTTTTTTGGAATCCGAAACAGATTAGGGACCCAATCGAGTCATGCACTTCCTCCGATGCCAGAGCTGTCGAACTAGTCGTTCACACTCGGGAGCTGCCACTGAACTTGACTCACTTGGTTCCCCAATCTTTTCGGGTCGTTGCTCTTCAGGTAAATTCCTTCCCACTCTGATATGGATCCTTCAATTGCTTTGATTATAGAATCGACTGCTGCCAATTTGTTGTGGGAATAGATTTGGTCCTTTGATTTGTTCCTAAAATTCCACATGTGCCACATAATTATGGAGCTTTTGGCTATCTCGTCTGCTTTAAAGTTCCCTGAAATCCTGCTCCAATAGTCTTTTGTACTCCATCTTTCCCTGCACATATTGAATAACAACAGAGAATTAGGGATGATAGCTTCCCAAACTTTCCTCGCTACCTTACACCCAAATTAGATGAGTGGTAGATTCTAGGAAATTTGAACAAAGAGTACACTTAGGGTTGAGATCAATCCCTTTTTTAAGGATATTGGCCTTGCTCGGAACAATGTCATTGATAATATTCCATGTGCAGATTTTTGTTCTAGGTAGGACTCCTAATCTCCAAAGAAACTTCCAATCTTTTGCTTCTTTGCCTCAGTCGGATTGGGAAGCTTCCACTTGAGTGTTGAGAGTCATAGCTAGATGATAGGCACTTTTGACATTAAAGAAGCCTTTTTTGTCTAGGTGCCATATTATTTCGTCCTTGGATTCTTTGTTTCCAGTAGGCATATTAAGAATATCAACAACATTTTGGGGGATGAAACATTCATTAATCAAGTCCTCCTTCTATTTGTTGTTGTCATCCAAAAGCCAATTAACTCTCTTCTCCTTAAAGCTATCACTCTTGGAAAATGGCTTTAAGCTTCCTTCTCTGATGATCCCTGGTCTTTGTCTATTTGGATTAGGTTCCCATTTCTCACCCTCCATCTGTAGCCTCTTTTAAAAGGGTCTCTGCCCCAACAAATGCTCCTCCATGTTGAAGAGAGGGAGGCTCCTATGGGTGCTTCAAGGAAGCTCCCATCTATATAGTATATGCCTTTCAGGGTTTTATAGAGGAAGCTGTTAGGATTTTTCAGTAATCTCCAACTTTGCTTAACCAGCATCGCTTGGTTGAAGCTAGTTAAGCTTCGTCATCGTGATAACAGGTCAATTTTTGAAAACACACCGTTCTATTTTAGGGTTACTTTATTGCAATGAGTTTTAAATTCGGTTTATGCAATAGATTTTTGCTTTTTAGACATCAAATATAGATTTTTCTCTTACGTATGTTGATTATTAACCATAAAATTACATTTTTTAATCACCTTTTGTATGTTGATTAAGAAAAATTGATTATTATTTTGAAATAAATATACAGTGTGAATGCATACCATGAGATTTGTTCTTTTGAAGTTTGTGTTGGAATTTCTAGTCTTTAAAATTGTGTAAATATTATTTGTCAATATTTAATCATTATTGTCTTTATTCCTATATAAGAAGACATAGGTTGCACATATTTGAATAACAAAGAATTATCTCCTAAATTCAAGATGGTATCAGAGCAGGTTTAAACCCTAGCCGTTTAAAAAATCTTAAAAGCCCTACCTTTAAAACCCTAGCTGTCGCCGTCAGAACCCTAGCCGCCATTCTTAATTGGTGCACCTTACATCCAGCGTCAGTGGTCCTTTTTTGTCGCCACTTCCGTACAACTGCCTCCTATGCCGTCGCGTCGCCTCCACACATCAAATGACGTCGATTATCTTAGACCCAATCGTGCGACAAAGACCCAGCTGCTTCGTTCATGACCTTCGCGAAAACATAGCGCAACCCTGCACCCTGCACCTGCGACCCAAACGATCACGTGTACGTCGCCGCCGTCCACCAGCTCGCGGCTCCCGTCGACTCAAAAACCCACGATCTGCAAGTCGTTGTCGACCCAACAAGCCGTGGGTTTGAAAATTTGGTTCGTGACTGTCGTGGATTTGGTTTGAAGGTCTAGTTCGGTTCAGATAAAAGTTTGGGTTGGTCAGATCAGACTGGTTGGTTCAATTTCAATTTCGTTCTGGTCTGATTCGGTTCACTTTATTGGTTGGTTCACCGATTCAGTTTAGTTGACTACTTGGTTCGGTTCGGTTCGACCTGATTCAGTGTGTATTTGGCCTTGTTTATATCTTTATTATTTTCCATTCTCTTATTACTTTATCATGTCTAAGGAGCAAGTTCATCAAATCTTAAAACTGCTACCAACCAATTTATCATGTTCTTGTGGCACTTCTTCTTCGTGGATTATCGATTCCGGAGCTTCTGACCATATGACTAGTACCTCTCACTTTTTTAACTCATACTTTCCTTCTTATTCTAATGAAAAAATTCGAATTGTAGATGATAGTTTTTCTTCCGTTACCGGAAAAGGAACTATTAAATTGACTGAAAATATTTCTTTACAATATGTGTCTTACATGTTCCAAAATTAGCCTGTAATATTTTTATCTGTCAGGAAACTTTCTAGAGATTTTAATTGTTGTGTTATATTCTTTGAATCTCATTGTATTCTTCAAGATCAGGAATTGGAGAAGATGATTGGGAGCGCTAGGATGCTTGACGATCTTTACTACTTTGATGAAGGTTCTTTTAGTAATAAAATAACTCAGGGTTTTAGTAGTGTTAGTTCTCTTTCTGGTAAGGAACAAATTATGCTTTGGTATCTTAGGTTAGGGCATCCCAGTTTTCCTTATCTCAAGCATTTATTTCCAAAATTATTTAAGGGATTTGATTGCTCCTCATTTAATTGTGAAAGTTGCATGCAAAAATCATCGTTCCACATATTTACCTAAACCTTACAAAGCTTCAAAACCTTTCTATTTAATTCATAGTGTGATGTTTGGGGTCCTTCCAAAATTAGGACTCATAGTGGGAAAAATGGTTTGGTACTATTATTGACGACCATACTCGTCTATCTTGGGTGTACTTAATGGAAAAGAAATCTGAGGTGAAAGACATTTTTAGAAATTTTTACAATATGATCGAAACTCATTTTCAAACCAAAATTTTCATTTTACACTCTGATAATGGCACTGAATATTTTAATGAATCTTTTGGTGAGTTTTTAAAAGATAAAGGTATTGTTCACCAGTCTACTTGTCGAGATACTCTTCAATAGAATGGTGTTGCTGAAAGGAAAAATAGGCATTTACTTGAAGTAGCTCGTGCTATAATGTTTTCCATGCAAGTTCCAAAACATTTATGGAGCGAAGCAATTCTCACAGCTACTTATCTAATAAATAGAATGCCTAATACTTGAATTTTAAAACTCCCATTGATTGCTTTAAAAATGTTTTTCCAAAATTTCGCATATATTCTTATTTACCTCTCAAAGTTTTTGGATGTACTATTTATGTTCACACCCCTAGTCACTTTCGGTCAAAACTTGATCATAGAGCTGCTAAATGCATTTTTTTGGGTACTCTTCAAATCAAAAAGGCTATAAATGTTTAGATCCTTAGACCAAAAAATGTTTTGAGCATGGATGTGTCTTTTTTAGAAAACTAGATTTTTTGAACGTGCGATGCACGTGGTTTTCCCTTTTTAAAAACTAAATTGAATAAAATAATTGATAAATTATTTATAAAGCAATAGGCATTTTTAGGTAATAATATATTATAATTCATATAACATATTT
Source organism: Luffa acutangula (assembly GCA_036850905.1). NCBI lineage: Eukaryota > Viridiplantae > Streptophyta > Magnoliopsida > Cucurbitales > Cucurbitaceae > Luffa > Luffa acutangula. The sequence continues at coordinate 19,779,919 of CM072088.1, read as the reverse complement.
AGAATATTAGGTCATTATGCTATAGGGAGAAAGAGAATTTGATGGAAAAAAAACTAACTAAAAGAAAGAAACTTATAGATTTTTTTTTTTCTTTTTTGACAATATGTAGAGTATGAGATTCAAATATCTAACTTCTGAGTTGAGTTATGTAATTGAGGAAAGTTTCAAAATTATTAAGATTTCAAAACTTTTTAAAATTTCATAATTGATCATAATTAAATATATAATCATAAAATTCATTATTAAATTTCATAAAGAAATTATTTTTTATTTTATTTTTACAATATAGGGTGGGAGGATTTGAACCACTGACCTCGTGATTATCAGTACAAGTTTATTGCTTTTTTTATATTCAAACTTTTCATATTCTAACGTGAATTCTTAATTCATTTAATTTCTAGAACTTTTAGGATTCCATGATTAATTGTAATTAAAGGTAAATACATAACTTTTAATTGGAGTATATTTTTAAAAATAAATTGATCAATCTTTTAAAGTTTTTCATATTCTAACTTTTTATTTGTCAATTTTATAATGGTATTTATATCTTATTTTGAGTCTAAAATATTAGATTTACTTTTCTAAATTTTGTATAAAAAATTATTTGTTGATATTGTTGTTTTTATTAATTATTTTATATAGGTAATTTGAATATGTTTCAAAATCTATACAAAATATATTTTCTTTGTTTCATATTTTAACTTCTCACATTCTTTTTATTTGTCAATTTACATAAATGCATTTAAATTATTAGTTTCAATGAATTTTAATACTTCCATTCTAAAAGAGTATTTAACTTTTTGTAATTTAATTTTGTTTGAAATTGTATTATTAATCTTTAAAAAGAAGTTAACAAAAAAAATTAAAATTCAAACTTTTCATAAACAGAAAAAACAAACGTTATAAAATAAAATGAAACAAAATAAAATAAATTCAAAAATTTGAAAAAAATCGAACTTTATAAAATAATCATAAACATGAAAAAGTAAATACAATGAACATTTCCTCATTCTTTATGATATAACAACGTTTGATATAAACAATGTGTTGATATGCCTTGAATCTGATATAAACTCTCTTAACCTATTTTTTGCCCTAATCTCTGTAATCTGAATACTCATCTCATAATAAGATCGTTCTCTCCCTCTGCTCGTGGATGTAGCTAACACACCGTTAGTGAACCACGAATATTTGTGTGTTGTTTTTCTTCGCCCTTTCATTCTTGTTACGTTGATTACGGTTTCTGTCATAACACAATGTTATCATGATTGGTGGTCATCCAAGCACGAACGATTACGGAGTGCTTGGTATGCGTTCTAGTTGTATACTTCTTGTCATTGTGGTTGGAAGGAAAGTATCACATTGTTCTATTAAGATTGTACGAATCTTGCATTTGTCTGAAAAAAGAAAGGAAAAAATAATTAGAAAAAAAAAATAAGATTGTACGAATCTTGCATTTGTCTGAAAAAAGAAAGGAAAAAATAAATTAGGGGTGAGCAAAATAAACTCGAAAACCGAGCCGACCGACCAAAACCGACCGAACCGACGTCGGTCGGTCGGTTTTTTTATGGGGTCGGTCGGTCGGTTCACCCAACATGGGTGAAAACCGACAGCACCGACCAACAGACATAGTTTAATTATTTAAAAAAAAAAGTAAAAGTCCTATCGTCTATGACAGACGGTCTATCACACTGCTGCCAGCATTAAATGCTGGCAGCCTGCTTGCATTGGGAAGACCATCAGCCGATGGTCTTCCCAAGATCTTATTAAAAAAAAAATTATTTATTTATTTTTTAAATTTCAAATATCTGAAACCCTCTCATAATTCATCTTTCATTTTTCATCTTCCTTATTTCTTCCCTACTCTTTTTATCTGCAGGTTAGTTTTCTTCTTCTTTTTTTTTTTTCTTTTTTTTTTCCTCTTGTTTATGGTTTTCTTCTTCTTTTATTTTTCTCCTTTTTTTCTTTCTTCTTCTTTTCTTCTCGTTTTCTTCTTCTTCTTGGATCTTCATTCTTCAAAACCTTTCTTCTTCTTCTTCCTTTTTTTTCCCGTTTTTGAGTTTCTTCTTTTTTTTCTTCCTTTTTTTCTTCCTTTTTTTCTTTCTTTCCTCTTCATTTTGATCTTCTTCTTGGGTCTTCGAAACTTTTCTTCTTTTTTTTTTTTTTTTTTTTTTTTTTTTTTTTTTTCCGTTTTTGGGTTTCTCCTTTTTTTTTCCTTTTTTTCTTCTTCTTTCCTTTTCTTTTTTTCTTTATTTTTTCTTGATCATCTTCTTTCACTTCGTCGAAATTTTGAAATCGACCATAACCGACCGACCGCCGACGTAGTCGGGCGGTCGGCGTCACTAACGTCTTCCAAACCGACAAGAACCGACCGCCGGAAACCGACATGTCGGTGGTCGGCGGCGGTTTGAGCCCAAAACCGACGCCGACCGACCGATGATCACCCCTAAAAATAATTAGAAAAAACAATACTTACATACATATCCAAAAAGGAAAAATTAGGCACAATAATAGAGAGTAAAAAAAACATAAAGAATGAATTAAGAAATGCATTTATAAATAATGGTTTTTGTGCTATGAAAACAAAAAAGAAAATGGAAGGAGTGGTAATACGTATATGGCAACAGTGGAGAACCATAGGAGGGTGAGAGAGAGGTTTTAGGGGAGATGATGTCATTTCTCTTAGAGAGAAAAATATATATAAAAAAAAGAAGAATATAAGAACTTTATTGAAAATGAGTAGAAGATAGCTTTTATAGTTTTAGGAAATAAAAAAGTGAGAGAGAAAAATATCAATATAAATATAAAAATAAAAAGAAGAAGTTGATTGTGAACTTCAAATTATTGTTGAGAACGAGAAGAAGATAGTCTTTTTATAGGGGTAGAATATGAAGAGGTTCAAAAACCTTTGATATTCTAAGACTTTTGATATTCAATAATTAAAGATAATAAAATGGTAAAGAGATTTTTTTTTTCATATTTCAATATTATAAATGAGATTTAGCAAAATTAATGTCATCATATAATTAAACAGAGGAAGATGAAAGATTAAAGCTATATAGGTTATATGTTTCAAAAAGAAAAAAAAATAGGTTATATATAAAAAAGAAAATATAAAGGATCGAAGGGAGAGAGAGGTGAGATGGAGGAATTTGGATGGATGGAGAGAGAGAATTGAGAATTAATAGGAGAGATAAATAATTGAGAGAGAGAATGAGAGGGAGAGAATGAGAGATAATGGGATTGGGAAGACGAGGATGAGAAATCATGGGAAAAAATCAAATAAAGGGTAAAGTAGGCATTATATAAAAAATTAAGGTTAATATTGTCAAAAATAAGTTTCTTCCACATTCGTATTTTTATATATACATATTATAGATAAATCATATTTTACCCAAAGTTCACTTCAGGGGGAGAAACCAAATTAGGAAGTTAACTTTTGGGATGTTTCTCAACTCCTCTTCCTAACCTTATTTTTCCTGCTAGTTCTTTGGTGCCAAGTATAGAAAATTCTCAATCAGGGAAAGAAATACTACATAATGATTCTATTGATCAAGTTCCCGAGTTTAAGTTTTATACTAGAAGAAAATTCAATTAGAGAAACCAAAACCAAATAGTTGATCCTTCACAGAACCAATCTAAGACTACGACGACTGAAATTGGAAAACCTAGTAATTCTTCTTCCATTCCTACTTCAACTATTCAAAATACTTTGCCAGTTGTGTCTGATCTTGATATGCCCATAGCCATTAGAAAAGGTACTCGAAGTTGTACCAAATATCATATTGCAAACTACATGTCATATCAAAATTTGTCGAATAGTCATAAAGCCTTTACCTCTAGGATAAATGACTTGTTTGTTCCAAAGAATATACATGAGGCTTTAGAAGATTCAAATTGGAAAGTAGCAGTTATGGAGGAGATGAATGCTCTAAAACAAAATGAGACTTGGGAAATAGTAGAGTTGCCAAAAGATAAGAAACCAGTGGGTTGTAAATGGGTGTTCACCATACAATGCAATGCAGATGATAGTATTGAGAGATATAAGGCCAGACTAGTAGCTAAAGGCTTCACCCAAACATATGAGATTGATTATCAGGAAACATTTGCCCCAGTTGCTAAAATTAACTATATTCGAGTGTTGTTGTCTCTTGCAGCTAATTCAGAGTGGTCTCTCTACCAACTTGATGTGAAAAATGCTTTTCTCAATGGCGACCTTGAGGAGGAAGTTTTTATGCATTTACCACCAGGTTTTGAAAAGGAACTTGGAAGTAATAAAATTTGCAGATTAAAGAAATCTCTATATGGCATTAAACAGTCTCCAAGAGCTTGGTTTGAAAGGTTTGGAAAAGTTTTGTCTGGTTATGGGTTTCGTCAAAGTCATGCTGACCATACTATATTTTATAAAACATTCTGAGAATAATAAAATCTCTATTTTGATTGTCTATGTAGATGATATTATTCTCACAAGTGATGATGAAGTAAGTCTAGATGATCTCAAGAAAAACCTGGCAACTGAGTTTCAAATCAAGGACTTGGGAACGTTAAAATATTTCCTTGGGATGGAATTTGCAAGATCAGGGAAAGGTATTCTTTGTAAATCAAAGAAAATATGTCCTTGACTTACTTGAAGAAACAGGATTACTTGGATGCAAAGTTGCTGAAACTCCTATTGAGCCCAATTTGAAATTAGAAGCAGCAAAAGAAGAAGAAATAAAGGATAAGGAGAGATAACGAAGACTTGTGGGAGACTAATTTAGTTGTCTCATACACGTCTAGACATTGCTTTTGCTGTAAGCATGGTAAGTCAGTTTATGCATGCACCTGGACCATAATTCATTCCAAAGTCGCCTATAGGATTTTAAGATATTTAAAAGGAACTCCTGGAAAAAGTATTTTAATAATCACTTCCAAGTAGAAGTCTATACAGATGCAGACTAGGCTGGAAGTACTATTGATAGAAGATCTACCTCTGGCTATTGTTCGTTTGTTGGAGGAAATCTAGTTTCATGGCGAAGCAAAAAGCAAAATGTTGTGGCCAGGAGTAGTGCTGAAGCAGAGTTTAGAGCCTTAGCCCATGAAATTTGTGAAGGCATATGGATCAAAAATGTTATAGGTAATTTTGGACCACACTGACGAACAAGGAGCTGACGAGGACAATCGGGCAAAGGTAGGACCAGAAAATCGACACAGAGGAAGACCAGACCAAAGGATCGGGGGCCACCCATACGACCATTCGGCCCGTTTGCGCGGGCCGAGCTCGATCACTTCCTTTTGGCCCCTGATGCCCCGGTTCTGCCTGGTTCGTCCTGAAACACCTCCGAATTCCTAAAAACCCTAGGAGGAAAAACATGTATAAAAACCTTTCTTCATCACTGAAGAAAGGGTCCGAAACTTTATTCTCGACTTCGCCCCTGACTCTCTAGTCTCCACGGTTTTCTGACTTAGGCCTCGGAGGCGGTTGGCCTACACCACACCGGTGTGCAGCTGTTTTTGCTGGTTTTGCAGGTCACGTCTTCCCCAGCTTCTACAAATTCACTGTTGGTGTCACGTGAAGGTCAGGTGAGTCCTTTGTCTGAATTTTGGCATCAACAGTTGGCGCCATCTGTGGGGAGGAGTGCTTGCCAGTTCAGACCGTGCATCGGTGGTGGTCTGCAGGATGGATCGGGTTCAGAAACAAGAAGGAAACCTCGGGTATGAGCAGAAAGCGCCGAACCAGACGGGGGCTGACCTCGGTATAGAAAAGGCCAACCCTAACTTCGGAGACTGTTGTAAGGTTCCGTGTGTCCACGATGCTGTGGACCTGACCCAAGAGGACAGCCAGCGGAAGAACTGGAGTTTGTGCCACTAACGTCTGAGGAACTGCTAAGGTCTAAGCAGGAGGAGAGAGAGCCGGGGAGTTTCTGTATCCGATTGGCATCGAGAAGACAGAGGAAAAGGACGCCGGGTAGAAGATGGAGGCCAGAGCCGACATAAGTACTCCTCGGTCGATGGCCGAGGCCGAGCAGAGGCCAAGGAGCCGCAGGGCCGCACAAAGCCAAAAGCCAAGTATAGCAGAAAGGCTGATGTCAGACCCAGGCAGGAGAAACAAGAACAAATACTGCATGTTCCATGGAGACCACGACCACACAACCCGGGAATGCATACAGCTAAGGGATGAAATAGAAATCCTAATTCAAGAGGGCTACCTCAAGGAATTCGTAGGACAGGACAGAGGAAAGAGACCTTTGCCAACAGAACAGGGTAAGGAAGGCAACAACCCACTGTTAGAGATACGAACAATCCTGGGAGGACCATTGGGACGAGAATCGAGTAGAAAACGAAAAATAGTAGTTCGAGAAGCATAGTTAGAGCCGAGAGAGGAAGGTTTGTACTCACTCCTGCTCCATGAAAACTCACTAAAATTATAGTTTATAGAGAGAGAGGCTGCAGGGATACACCATCCACACAATGACGAGCTGGTAGTAGCCTTAACAGTCGCCAATGTCAAAGTACATCGAATCTTAATTGATAGGGGAAACTCGGCTGATGTCCTCTCAACTGCAGCGTTCGAGGCCATGAAGCTGGGAAGCGATCGTCTGAGGCCGAGCCTTACACCATTGGTGGGGTTTGGCGGGGAAAAGGTGAGCCCAAGGGGAAGCATTGAACTGCCAGTAACGTTTGGGGAAGGACCGCAGACAGTTACAAGATTGGTCAACTTCCTAGTGGTGGATTGCGTCCCAGCATACAATGCCATTCTGGGGCGACCAACCTTGCATGAGCTTAAAGCAGTAGCCTCAACGTACCACCAAGTCCTAACATTCCCAACTAAAGAAGGTATAGGAGAAAGGCGCGGTGAGCAGAAGATGTCCAGAGAGTGTTACTTTATGGCGCTCAGGAATATTGACAAGAAGGGCCAAACAATGCCCGCCTCGGGAAATAGCCGAGGCCGAGCATTTGAGGGATCGAATAATCCTCTTCCCCTGGGATGAACACAACACTTGAAGAGAGGCTTGGGAAATTCTTAGGCCTCCCCAAGCTTTTTTCCCAGAAGAGTATACGCACCCCTGGGATGACCACAATGCTTGAAGAGAGGCTTGGGAAATTCCTAAGCTTCCCCAAGCTTTTTCCCCAGAAGAGTGTACACACCCCTGAGATGACCACGATGCTTGAAGAGAGGCTTGAGAACTTCCTAGGCCTCCCCAAGCTTTACCCCAGAAGAGTGTAAGCACCACTGGGATGAACACGATGCTTGAAGAGAGACTCGAAAACTTCCCAGGCCTCCCTAAGCCTTTCCCCAGAAGAGTGTACGCACCCCTGGGATGAACACAACGCTTGAAGAGAGGCTCGGGAACTTCCCAGGCCTCCCCAAGCTTTTTCCAGAAGAGTGTACGCACCCCTAGGATGAACACAACGCTTGAAGAGAGGCTTGGGAAATTCTTAGGCCTCCCCAAGCTTTTTTCCCCAGAAGAGTGTACGCACCCCTGGGATGACCACGATGCTTGAAGAGAGGCTTGGGAAATTCTTAGGCCTCCCCAAGCTTTTTTCCCCAGAAGAGTGTACGCACCCCTGGGATGACCACGATGCTTGAAGAGAGGCTAGGGAACTTCCCAAGCCTCCCCAAGCTTTTCCCCAGAAGAGTGTACGCACCCCTGGGATGAACACGATGCTTGAAGAGAGGCTCGAGAACTTCCCAGGCCTCCCCAAGCTTTTCCCCAGAAGAGTGTACGCACCACTGGGATGAACACAACGCTTGAAGAAAGGCTCGGGAAATTCCCAGGCCTCCCCTAGCTTTTTTCCCCAGAAGAGTGTACGCACCCCTGAGATGACCACGATGCTTGAAGAGAGGCTCGGAAACTTCCCAGGCCTCCCCAAGCTTTTCCCCAGAAGAGTATACGCACCATTGGGATGAACACAGTGCTTGAAGAGAGGCTTGGGAAATTCCTAGGCCTCCCCAAGCTTTTTCCCCAAAAGAGTGTACGCAGCCCTGAGATGACCACGATGCTTGAAGAGAGGCTCGGGAACTTCCCAGGCATCTCCAAGATTTTCCCTAGAAGAGTGTACGCACCCCTGGGATGAACACAGTGCTTGAAGAGAGGCTGGAAAAATTCCTAGGCCTCTCCAAGCTTTTTCCCCAGAACAGTGTACGCACCCCTGGGATGAACACAACGCTTGAAGAGAGGCTCGGAAAATTCCTCGACCTCCCCAAGTATTCCCCAGAAGAGTGTACGCACCCCTAGGATGGACACAACACTTGAAGAGAGGTTGACGCATGCCTTCAACCTCCCCAAGTCCCCAACTGAGTGCAGGGACCCTTGGGATGGAAAACAAGCAAGCAAACAACGCAGAGGAGCTGGTCGGCCTCATGCCAAGGTCGAGGCAGACCATCCAGAGGCCAAAGCCGAGCTCCACCCTCAAAGGCCCAGGTATGAAGTTAGTTTTTCCTTACTCAAAGAATGAATATCCAAGATATTGAATACACATTTTGAGTGGGGGGTTGGGAATAAGGACAAACCGAGTCCATCATAATCATTGTCATGTTGCGATGATTTTGACTTTCCTTTCTTACTTATTCAAGTTAGAATTACGTTATGAACAGCGATGGAGCTATTTTTAAGATTATTTATTCTCATTTTGTATAACACATGTCCATAGCTTTTCCCCATGTTACAATGCAGAAACTTGCAAATTTAATAAAGTTCTTTATAGTGTGTTTGTGCAAAGCATTTTTCCATAGGATGTGGCACATGTGGCCAGACGAGAATGATTCTTGTAGAGGCCAAACTTCCGCACTTTCCCTTGGAAAGAGACTAAACTCTTGCAGAGAGGTTGACGCATGCCCTAAACCTCCCCAAGTTTTCCCTAGAAGAGTGTACACACCCCTGGGATGAATACAACACTTGAAGAGAGGCTCGAGTATTTCCTCGGCCTCCCCAAGTTTTTCCCGACTGAGTTTACGCACCCTCAGGATGGATACAATGGAGCAAATGAGCAAGCAAAACAGAATAAATGCTCGACCTGATGCCAAGGCCGAGGCCGAGCATCCCAGCTCCGAACCCAACGCTCAGGCACTCATTCGAAGCAGCGTGACTGGTTCGAGTTCTCCGTTACTTCAATTTTTAGCACAGCCGAAGCGCTCAAAGCCGTAGGGAGATGCTTAAGGTAGGGTCAGGCAAATCTACACATTAGCCTAACCGTGGAGTGAGCAAGCAAACAGCACAAAAGAGCTGGTCAGCCTCATGCCAAGGTCGAGGCCGACCATCCACCTTCAAAAGGCTAGGTATGAAATTAGTCATTCTTACTCGGAAAATGCAACTTTTGAAGTAATAAATGCACAAGTTGAGTGGGGATTGAGAATAGGGATAGGTCAAGGCCATTCCATTCCTTTGTTGTAATCATCATGCAACTCTCCCATTATTTTCCAATAAGGACTGACATATGAATGCATGGGGCTAAGTGTTGAGCTAATAGGGGCCTGAGGCCAAGGCCGATCCTAGCTTCCTCCCTCATTTTTCTTTTGCAGAAATTAACTTTTCAATGATGGATTGTGGAGTCTTCTGCTTTTCCTATTTGTAATTATGGATAAGCCCCGGATCTGGAATGAAGCACTCCGAAGGACCAAGTACGGGGCAACGCCCCTAAGCTAAAATAGGAAAGTGCTGTGCTTGGCCTCTTCCCGAGGCCGAGGCCGACCAGAGAGGCCCTCCAGCCACTTTTGTAACCTCTCACTCTTCTCATTTCCATTTCACCTAACCTCTATTCAGGGAGTTTCTACTTTGCCTAGTTTGTCTTATTTTGCAGGATAACAAAGAGGTCATACATGAGTTAGCGCGAGACAAGAGTCGTACTCCTAAATCGGGCTTAAGGAGCTTAGCCTATAGTATTAAGTCGCACCTGAATCCCAATTCAAGAGTGAAGGCTTAATGTTATAGGTAATTTTGGACCACACTGACGAACAAGGAGCTGACGAGGACAATCGGACAAAGGTAGGACCAGAAAACCAACCCAGAGGAAGACCGGACCAAAGGGTCGGGCCATGGCCTCGGCCGACCATTCGGCCCGCTTGCGCGGGCCGAGCTTGGTCACCTTCTTTTGCCCCCTGATGCTCCAGTTCCGCCTGGTTCGTCCCGAAACACCTCCGAATTCCTAAAAACCCTAGGAGGAAAAACAGGTATAAAAACTTCTCTTCATCACTGAAGAAAGGGTCTGAAACTTTATTCTCGACTTCGCCCCTGACTTTCTAGTCTCCACGGTTTTCTGACTTAGGCATCGGAGGCGGTTGGCCTACACCACACCAGTGTGCAGCGGTTTTTGCTGGTTTTGCAGGTCACGTCTTCTCCAGCTTCTACAAATTCATTGTTGCTGTCACGTGAAGGTCAGGTGAGTCCTTTGTCCGGATTTTGGCATCAACAAAAAGAATACTTGAAGAATTCAATTTTCCTCAAACTAAGCCTATTCAAATTTATTGTGACAATAAGGTTGCCATATCTATAGCTCACAATCCAGTTCTACATGATAGAACAAAACATATTGTGGTTGACAAACATTTTATTAAAGAAAAGATTGATGCTGGTGCAATATGTATCTCTTATCTTCCGGCGACTGAGCAAATTGCTGATGTACTAACGAAGGGGCTTCCAAAGAAGCAATTCGATAAACTAATTGACAAGCTGGCTATGGAAGATATCTTTAAATTAAACCAGCTTGAGGGGGAGTGTTGGAATTTCTAGTCTTTAAAATTGTGTAAATATTATTTGTCAATATTTAGTCATTATTGTCTTTATTCTTTCTTTATATTGTAGTGAGTCTTCTCCTATATAAGAAGACCTAGGTTGCACATATTTGAATAACAAAGAATTATCTCCTAAATTCAAGAGTTTGTCATGTTAAATGTTGAATCAAAGCATTAAGGATTATATTTCTTTTGTATTTACTTGGTGAGTCGATTCCATACCTTCAATCATTGCTAATTAAGGCTTGCTCGGAGATTAGATCAATATAATCATCCAAGAGGTTAATAAATCATCAATGTTGAGCCAAGTTTGATGCAATGGTTGCCGCAGGATTAGAATCTTTGTTTTCTACGTTTTTTTGATTCATTGGTGATTTAAATTTTAAGGGAAATTAGTTTTTAACCATGGGAACTCTTTGCATTTATGTTTGGACTGTTCTAATTAGACTTATAAATAAAGAAATATTGAAAAAGAATTTGTTGCTAATTTGTTGTTGTTGAAGGAGAAATTTTGGCCAATCACAAGTGGCCACGTCGTTATTCAAAATTAATAACGAAATTACAAATAATTAAATTCAGGACCAATTATAAGTTGACATGTGTCCCAAATTTAATTTGAAGAAAAGTTAGCAAATCTTAAATTGAAATGCTACTTGTCTTGAATATGACCAGCGGCGGATCCACCACAGGTCTGGGGGCTCAAGCCCCCTGAACTGTTATCTTTTATTTATTTCAATATGTATTTCCACACCCCCCCCTCACAGTATGTGCGGTTTTTTTCTCATTACTATTTAACTAGCCAAATCCGAGTTTATACAATTAGTTTATTTTTTATTCTTTTTCTCACTTACTATTCAACAAGGTTAAAACATGATTATTTATTGGTTAAAAAATATATATCAAACCTATTTTAAAAATTAACCTTTATAATTAAAAAAACTTTTATTTTTCATAAATTTAAATGGTAGGCTATATTTTGTTTAAAAAACTTACAAATATGAAATATAACAAATTGGTTAATTTACAAATTTGGTCCATAAACTTAGTTATTGTCAAATAGGTTTATGAATTTTCAATTTTATGTTTGATAGATCAATGAATTTTAAAGAATGTCTAATAAATCTCTAAACTTCCGATTTTATGTAATAAATTTTTGAATTTCTAATTTTTGTGTCTAATAGGTCCTTGACCTATATGAAACTTTTTTAAAATTGATGAACTTATTGAACATAAAAATGAAAGTATAATGTTCTATTAGACACTTAATTCAATTTTATGTCTAATAAGTTTGTTAATTTTAAAAATTGTTGAATATGTTAGAGACTTATATGACAAAAGATTGAAAGTTTAGAAACCTACTTGATATTTTTACAGCACAATGACCCATTGATGCAAAATTGAATGTTTAAGGATCCATTAGACACAAACCTAAAAGTTTCAAGATTAAACTTGTAATATAACCTAGCAAATAAATAATATTACAATTTTTGTTTTAATTTATTCTTTAATTTTTTTATCAAAATAAACGGAAAGGGATAAAAATATTTTTAATTTTTTTTCTTTTTTTTCTTAAAATTAATCTGATGATATGAAAATTTATAGAGAAGAATTGCAATGAATTAAATTAATAGTTCAGTTTCATTTATGAAAATTTTGGAATTGTTTTACTAGTAAATTACTTTTACGAATTTTTAAGTGAAACCCCCTCTGAACAAAATTTTTGGATCCGCCACTGAAACGTATACAAAAGGTACAAAATGAAATGAATATGCTCAGCTGAGAAAGACTGAGCCCAATGATTGGATTAAATAACAACCAAATATGACACGTGTCTGAATATAATAAGAGGAATCATAACAGATTATTACAGTAGAAAAACGCAAGATAAAGAATGAAAGATAAACATCTAATGAAGGTAATTAAATATGTTAACATCCCCCCAAGAAAACAAGGTTTAGAAACCACAGTTAGCTTGGTCCTTAAGCTTGTAAACCGAGGAGAATGGAGACTTTTCGTGAATATGTCGGCCAGTTGATCTTCGGAAGGAACAAACCGGATGATGAGCTGTTTCCGAGCAACCTTTTCTCTAATAAAATGGTGATCCACCTCAATATGTTTTGTACGACTATGCATTGCATAACCAGATTCGCTGCAATATAGGTTGCACTTAAGTTATCACACAGCAGCAAAGAGGCTGAAGTGACAATGCCAATTTCACCAAGAACCGATTGAACCCAAACAAGATCAGCTGCAGCGTTGGACAAGCCTCTATATTCGAATTCGACACTGCTTCTGGAGACAACATTTTTCTTGGAGGAATGCCAAGAAATAAGGTTGGAGCCAAGAAAGGTGCTAAACCCACTTGTGCTTCGTCGATCATCCGGGCAGCTCGCCCAATCAGCATTTGTGTAACAGGTAATAGCAGTGGTCAAAGGAGTAAAAGCAATGCCCAAGTGAGACGTACCTTTCAGATACCGAAGGAGGCGTTTAACTTCCTGAAGATGCACAGAAGTGGGGGCATGTAAGAATTGACATAACCTATTGACAGGGAAGCTAATATCTGGTCGAGTCGGTGTACAATATTGGAGAGCCCCAACTAAACTCCTGTACTCAGAAGCCGATTCTAGAAGATCTCCATTGTGAATAGACAGGGGTTTGCCAACAGCCATGGGGGAAGAAGCAGACTTGCAAGACAACAAATTTGCACGAGACAGAATATCATCAATATATTTCGCTTGAGACATGTGTAAACCGGTCTTAGTGCGTACCACTTGAATGCCCAGGAAATAGGATAAGTCCCCGATGTCTTTGAGAGAAAAACGAACATTAAGAGCAGATATATAATGCTGAATTAGAGATAGACAATTGCCAAGTCACCAAGATATCGTCCACGTAGACAAGAAAAATAACAAGTTGTAATCCAGACTTAAGAATAAACATAGAAGAGTCAGCCTTGGAAGCTAAGAAACCCCAGTCCATAAGACAAGAACTAAGCTTAGAAAACCACGCACGAGGACTTTGCTTTAAGCCATACAACACCTTATGCAACTTCAAGACATGATTTGGATAAGTGGAGCTCTCAAAGCCAATAGGTTGTTTCATATATACTTCCTCCTTAAGATCACCGTGAAGGAATGCATTATGAACATCCCATTGACGAATGGGCCAGCTAAAAGACACTGCCAAGGACAAGACAATTCGGATTGTAGTCGGTTTGACGACGAGACTAAAAGCCTTCAAATAGTCTATACCTAATGCCTGAGTATATCCTTGGACCACCAAACGAGCCTTGTATCTATCTATGTCACCATTAGGCTTGAGCTTAAGACGAAAGACCCACTTGCAACCAATAAACTTTCGTTCAGGAGGCAAAGGAACTAAAGACCATGTTTTGTTCCTAAGAAGAACCTCATATTCAGCAAGCATGGCAACCTTCAAATTCTCATCTTGTAAAGCAATTTTATAGGAGGTTAGTTCTGAGGGGGTCTTAGCAACTGAATGGACAGTGGCAGCTAACCGGGCTTTGGGTTTGAATATACCATCATTTGATCTTGTGATCATTGGATGAGTATTCAAGGCTGGATGAGAAGATGGCAGATGGAACACATTAGAGACACATGAGGGGGCTGGAAGAGGGAGGAAAGTTGACGGGTCTTAGGATGGGGAAGAAGGATGAGAGGGAGATGGAGATGATGATGGGGAGGAGGAGTTGGAAGGAGAAGTCGTGGATGAGGGAGAAGTGGAAGGAAGAATGGATGAGGATAAAGCCTGATCATTTGCAGTAGTAGCACTGTGGGGAACCGTGGACATTGGAACCAACGAGGACTCAGCAGGCAGAGGAACACAATCAGAATGATTGAAAGCAGGAGAAGGAAAAGATGAAACAGACTGTAAAAAAGTACCAAGGGGATAAAAAGGGTCAGAATGAAACTATTTGATGGAGGAAGGAACAGAAGAGGATTGTTGGAAGGGAAAGGAAGACTCATTGAAAACTACATGCCGAGAGACATATAACCGACCAGTTGGCTGATGAGGACAAAGATACCCTTTGTGAGATGAGCTATAGCCAAGAAATACACACTTAAGAGATTGAAACTGAAGTTTGTTGTCATTATAGGGCCGAAGGAACGGAAAACAAGAGCAACCAAAGCATTTCAACAAGCTATAATCAGGACTCTTATTGAACAAAGACAAGTAAGGTGAATCAAAATTCAGAACTGCAGTAGGAAGACGATTTATGAGGAATACTGCTGTTTGAAAAGCATAAGACCAAAATATATGAGGCACATTTGAGTGAGCAAGTAAGGAAAGACCAACCTCTACAACATGGCGATTTTTCCTTTCCACACTACCATTTTGTTGGGGAGTGTATGGACAAGAAAAGCAATGAAGAATGCCATGAGAGGACAAGAAATGTGACAAAGCACGAAATTCGGATCCACCATCAGACTGTAATACTTTTATCTTTTTACCAAACTGAGTTTCAATCATAATTTTAAAGCATTGAAACACAGAAGAGACATCACTTTTGAATTGTAAAAGGTAAAGCCAAGTGTATTTAGTGCATTCATCTATAAATAGAATAAAATATCGAGCACCATTAATAGATTTTAAAGGGGAAGGCCCCCACACGTCTGAATACACTAAATCAAAAGGAGCAGCAGCTCGAGAAACAAAAGACAAAAAAGGAAGCCTATGGCTTTTTGCAAGTTGACAAGAAGTACAAAATTGCTCAGAAGAGGAGCCAAACTTCAAGTTACAATTATTGGGGACTTTCCTAACTATTGTAAACGAGGGATGACCAAGGCGTTTGTGCCACAAAGATGCATCTTGGAAAGTGGAGAGGAGCGCAGTGGGTTGAGACTGGGGAGACACGGACAAAAAAGAGCCAGAAGACACTGATAATTTGTAGAGACCTCGTTCAAGATGACCCTTGAGGATTGTTTTCTTGGTGAGGAGATCCTTCACAAGAAAGTGACGAGAATGAAACTCAACATAAGCACGATTATCATGGCATAACTTGGCTATACTAATTAGATTATGAGATAAGTTAGGAGTATGCAAAATAGAGTTCAACCGAATAGAAAAATAAGTAGGAGCAGAATATATACATGAGGAACCAATATTAAGGACAATGAGAGTCTTACCGTTGCCAACGACCACTTGTTCACTGCCATAGTACGGGGATGATTGCTGAAGATTATTGAGGTCCGGAGTCATATGGTGAGTAGCTTCGGAGTCCATAAACCATGCTTCATCTGGGTGTGAAACTGATTGTAGGGGAGGGACTAACTCAGATGAAGAATTGGTAGGTAAGGTAGACGGCTGGGAAGGATTCATGAACTGATTAAAGTGAGCTTGAGGAGGGGCAGTAGCTCGAGGAGCCTAGTAAAGGGGGTTATGACGGTTGTAGCACACTAAGGTTGTGTGACCAAGTTTACTACAAATTTGACACTGTGGGCGATTTTGGTTATTAGAAGGCCATCGAGGGGGATGAGGTGTGAACGGAGGGCGGCCAAGAACACTCGATCCTGATGGTAGAGTGGGAATTGGGGATTGAAACGGGAACGAAGGGGGTTTAGGGAAGGAATTTTGTTTAGGACCAGAGGGAGATTTCTGAAACCGTTTAATGTTAGAGTTCATCGAAAGGTTGGCTATATTTGCTTGGACCCTAAAAGCATTAAAAAAGAACAATGAATTTACAATGATGCTGAATAGAACTTTTACCGATTTCTATCTACGTCGCAAAAGATTTTGGTTATTGTTGATTGATAGATCTTTAGCGACAAAGGCATGTCATTAAATATCAACTTTTAGTGATGCCCAAAAATGTCGTCGCTGAAAAGTTGTATTTAGCGACGTGCTTATGCGTCACTAAAAATTCATTCCACCAACGTGTGAGCATCATTAAAGGGTACATTTTAGCAACACACATTCAAAACGTCGTTGAAACTTAACACTACGTGGCAACAATGACGGATGCAACAACATAGTCCAATGCGTTGGTAAAACTTTTAGCGATGTTCAACTTTCAGCAATGTGTTTGGCACGTCATTGAAAGTGATTTTTCTTGTAGTAGCAAGAAACTCAACTCGTCCAGCAACAAAATTTGAACCACCCATAAAAATTTTATTTCTTCCAAAAAGGGTTGTTCGGGTTGGTATGCATACATGTCTAAGTATGTTATTAAAATAATAGTTTAATGACATCTTATCTTTATATTAATAAATTAATACATAAAAAAAAGTAGAATTGAGAATTTTAAAGGCTAGAACCAAATTGAGAATTATCTTAGGCCCCATTTGATAATCATTTGGGCTTTGTTTGATAACTATTTCGTTTTTAGTTTTTAATTTTTTAAACTTAAGGCTATAAACACTCCTTTATCTACAAGTTTCTTCATTTTGTTATCTATGTCATTCCCTTGTTTTCAAAAACTAAGTCAAATTTTGAAAACTAAAAAAAAAAAAGTAGTTTTCAAAAACTTGTTTTTGTTTTTAGAATTCAGCTAGGAATTCAAATGTGTCCTTAATAAAGATAAAAATAATTGTAAGCAAATTAGGAGGAAACAAACATAATTTTCAAAAACCAAAAATCAAAAGGTTATCAAATGGGACTTTGAAGCTTATAGCACTACTTCCACTTATGAGTTTCTGTTGCTTTATTTTTTTTTTACCTACATTCTTCCATTGTTTTAAAAAACCAAGCCATTTTTTTAAAACTAAAAAAAGTAGTTTTCAAAAACTTCTCGTTGTTTTATGAATTTGACTAGGAATCCAAATGTGTCATTAACAAAGATGAAAATCATGGTAAACAAATTTTGGAAGAAAACAAGTATAATTTTCAAAAACCAAAGGGTTACACAGGACCTTAAAGATTAGCATCCATTTGACTTATATTTAACCTTTCTAATTTGAGGTAGTTAACAATTTCTTGTGTCTTCTAAGAAATTTAAAATTTTGGAAAAATACACTTTTAGTCCCTGAGGTTTGGGTTAGGTTTCATTTTGGTCCCTAAGTTTTCAAACTCAACAATTCCGTCCCAGAGGTTTGGTTTTAGTTTCATTTTAGTCCCTCCATCCACTTTTCCGTTAAAAACTAACGGTTTGCTGATGTGACACTATTTATTTATTAAAAAAATTATTTTTGAATTTTTAAAAAAGAATTATATTAAAATAATAAAAGATTAATATTTTTTTATTTTTATTATATCTTTCTCTCTCCCCCCGTCTGCTTCTTCTAATTTTTTCCAACTACTGTCGCCCAACATCACCGGCCGCCGCCACCCACTGTTGCTGCCGGACGGCGGCGTCGGCGAACTCTTTTTTTTTTCCTTCTCCCTTTTTTTCTTCTTTCTGTTTTTTATTTTAAAAAAATTAAAGAACTGAACCAAATCTGGGTTCGTGGCACCTTCTTTTCTTCAAATCGGAATCGGATCTTTGTTTAAAAAACAAACACGAAACCAGATCTGGTTCGTCTCGTGGGTCTCGCATTCAGAGAGGGAAGGAATGGAGAGAGAGGAAGAGAGAGGACGCGTCTTGCGTTTTCGTGGGTCTCACGTTCGGAGATGGAAGGAAGGGAGACTGAGTTTCATGATCGAGCAGCGTGGGTTTCGTGACCGATAGCATGGGTTTCGTGAACGGGCGCGAAGAGAAAAAGAAAATGGCGACGGCAGTGTGGGTTCCTCATGAGCTTCCTGCCGATGGGAGGGGACGGTGGTGCGAGCTCAGCGACGACGAAAGGACTGGATCTAGGGTGCTGCGGCAAGAAGAAAACACCAACGGGGGTTGCTAGTCTCGGGTGAGAGAGATAGGAAGGGAGGGAGATGGAGAGAGAGAAAGAAACAGGGAGGAGGGAAAAGAGAGAAAAAAGAAGAAGAAAAGGAAAAAAAGAAGAAGAGAAAAAAAATACTCGCCGGCAGTCGGGGACAACAATGGGGTGGTGGTGATGGTGGTCGAGGAGAAGGATGAGGGAAGAAGAAGAAGGAGAAGGAGGGGGAGGGAGGGAAAAATGGGAGGGAAAGTGAAAATTAAAAATATATATATTTTAATTATTTTATTTTTAAAAACTAAAAAAAAAAATTAATAAACAAATGGTGCCAAATCAGCAAACCGTTAAAATTTAACGGAAAAGTGGACGAAGGGACCAAAATGAAACAAAATCCAAACTTCAGGGACTAAATTGTTGAGTTTGAAAACTCAGGGACCAAAATGAAACCTAACCCAAACCTTAGGGACCAAAAGTGTATTTTTCCCTTAAAATTTTTGTTGTGAATTGAGAGTTGAGATGAATATGGGAATCAAACTTTGGATTCATAAAATAACTCTTAACAATTAGGTCATACGTTTCCAGAGTTATTCATTTATTTGATTTTTTACCTAAAAACGATGGTCATGTAAAATGTAGTTCAAAAGCAGAGAAACAAATTGAGCTGGTTTTAATTCATATGGAAAGAGCTTAAAAATAACCATTCAGCTTTACACAATATATCACAATTAATAAATCCGAAATTAAGTTGATATATTCTTTTAGAACATCAGAACACAAGTTTGGAATAAATATGGGATAGAAGACTCTAACCTACGGAGAAATTTTTAGGTGCTCACTGTACAATGAGACCTATAATTTTGCATCGTTGGATGTAAGAGAGAAATAACAAAAGTACCTTAACTTTTAATAGAGTTCCTTTTATTGTTAATTCTTCTGGGTCATTTCTTTGGTTTTATATCTTTTGTGGTTTGTTATTTTGTATCCTCTCAGCAGGTTACACGTGACTTGTTTTCTTGCTATTTATGTTGCTGATGTACCTCTGTCATTGTAAGAACATTTTATTCATCTTATTCCCAATATACCAGAAGATTTCCTCTACTCCTCTCTTCGTCTTCTATATTCTTGATGGTATCAGAGCTTTGAGACTCTTCACGCAGGTCAACCGAAGCTTCTTCTTCTTCTTCTTCGTCTGGTGCACTCACTCCACCGGTGGTTACTCCATCAACGCTAAATACAACCCTTGTGGTAACTCCGATTACACAGAGACTTCAGACCTCCATTCAGCCTCGACCCCTTTGGCTCTGTTCTACCTCCACCTAAATTTCTTGATGATCAGCAGCTGCAACCTAATCTCGATTTCACTACATGAGAAAGGTACAATCATTTCATTATGTGCTGGATATACTCGTCTCTTTCTGAAGAAAAAATGGGAGAAATAGTTAGTTTAGAAACAGCTTCTGATATATGGAATTCCTTGAAACGTGCCTATGATTCTTCAACTACTGCTCGTATAATGGGACTTAAAACACAATTGCAACGCATTAAGAAAGATGGTCTTAGTGTTAGTCAATATTTGTCTAAGATTAAAGAAATTGGTGATAAGTTCTCGGCCATTGGGGAGCCTATTTCTTATAGAGATCACTTTTTCTCATATATTAGATGGACTTGGGTGTGATTATAATGCTTTTGTAACTTCTATTCAAAATCGACCGGATAGCCCTACCTTAGAGGATGTGCATAGTATGCTATTGGCTTATGAGGTTAGATTGGAAAAACAAAATAGTGTTGATCAACTTAACCTAGCTCAGGCGTATCTTGCTAGTCTCCAACTCCATAATAACAGTCGTAGACCTCCTCGTGTCCCTTCGAATAATCAGTTTAGACCTCCATTCAATCCAACGATATGAGATTAATTGGTTAAACTCATTAACCAAGTTAATCAATGTTCGTTAACTGTGGTTAACTCCACTATAGAACCACAGTTGCACTCTTCTCACTACAGATATATTTCTGTGTCCACGGATATCGACCATCAACAGCAAGCCAGCCCTTCACGTGTGTTCATACCCCAGCTAGGTCAAATTACCATTTTACCCCTATGCTACATCTTTATCCTCAAGTTCCAGTGCTCCTCTAATGAACAACCTGTTTGAGGTCCAACCAGCAAACATAAGTCCTTCTCGTGCCATAGAGAGGGCAGGGCTCATTGTTTAAGACTCGGAGACACCACTTAAGGGAACACACCTCTACTTACCCTAGAGTCGGGAAGGAATGAATTCCATCTTGTGAGATTATATTCCCAACTCTTCATTCGGTCTTGTCCCCAAAATGGTAGGCATATTGAGTCGACGGGCAGACCACTCTCACCCGTACAAATCAAAGGACAATCCTGTTGGGTTTTATGCCCTAAAACTCGTAGATAGTGAATGTAAACAAATTGAATACTTGTTTTAATAAAGTGTTATTGAGTTTCTGCAATAAAATGTTATTGTTAAATATTGCTCAATTTGACCCAAATCCAATAAACTAAGATCCAAGGTTGTTTGTATGTAACTTGAACTAGCATGTGGGGACATACGGGGATCGATGTTCAAGTAACAACCTAAAAGGTCTATAGTACAAGGATAAGACTAGGTACCTTATCCTGGTAACACTATGTGATACGACCCGCTTTGTATTTGATACAGACGTATTGATCCAAAGCGTCCATGTAGTAGACATGCAAGTGGGGGTATCCTATGCAACGAGTTTGCATAAGAACGGACCGCAAAATAGTAACCGCTAGCTGTAACACCGTTAACTAGTTAGGTTTCTATTTCACTAGGATGACCTAGGCAACTTAGTCTGAATCCTGAGTGGATTATGGACTCCTATTCACGAGGGACTGTCTTTTGATTTGTATGGGTAAGAGTGGCAAGTACGCCGACTCAATAAGCCTACCATTTTGGGGACAAGATCGAGTGGGGAGTTGGGAACATAATCACACAAGATGGAATTCACTCCTTCCCGACTTTTGAGGAAGTAGATGAGTGTTCCTTAAGTGGTGTCTCCGGGTCTTGAACAAAGGGCCCTACCCTCTCACTAGCCCGAGAGGGGTTTCTTTTTTATGGTTGGACCACAAACAGGTTGTTCATTAGAGGAGCACTAGTACTTAAGGAGGTAGAGGTAACTCAGGGGTAAAACGGTAATTTGATCCAGTTGGAGTTACGAACACTCGTGAATGACTAACTTGGCGTTATTGGTCGATATCCGTGGACACAAAATTATTATGTAGTGAGAAGAGTGCAACTGTGGGTCTTTAGTGGAGTGACCCACAGTTAACGAATGTTGACTAACTTGGTTAATGAGTTTAGCCAATTAGTCTCGTATCGTTGGAGCTTGTGATCTGTAGGTCCATTAGGTCCCACTGGTAGCTCGTAAAGAGACTTGAGGCAATTAAGTATAAATTGTAAATTGAAAGTGTTCAATTTATTTAGGGGAATCATATAATGTATATTGATACATTTTAATATAAAGTTTTTGAAACTTTATAATATAATTTTGAATTAATTTCAAAATTAATTCTTGAGAGAAAATATTTGAAAGAGTTCAAATAATTAATATGAATTGGATTCATATTAACATAAATAATTTAATAAAATCCCTAAGATTAAATATGTGATATTTAATTGGATAATTAATTAATTATGAAATTAATTATTTATTTATTAAAATTAGATATGAATAAGACAATAGATTTGATCTTATTCATGACCTTTTCCTATTAGGAAAAGGTCTTGGCCTTTACCTATAAATAGGACCCCTGGGGTGGGGTGAAAGGCATCCCATTCATTCTACTTCTCTCAGAGATCTCTCCTGAAAGACCCCCAGTTTCCTGCCTCTAGTAGTCTCAAAGATATACCGGTGTAACCAATTGGTGGTGTTCGCACAAGAAGGTTGCTGCGTTTTCGATCTCATTGGCAAGAAAATGTGAATCGATCAAGGCTTCCTACGAAAGTAAGTTTCCTTTGAAATCCTTGATCACTAGGATCATCTAGATTAGATCTAATTATTAAGCATATTTATAGCTGATGTACAACATGTTAAAAATAGTTTTATTGTTGTATTCTTTTACAAATTGTATTGGTATTTCTATTAAAATCAAAGACTCTGAGTACGTTCTGTCCACGCGCCCCCACCTCTTCCGCTGCGCCGAGGGCTCTCATTCCCTTCAAATCCCTCATGGACAGGAGTCCATAATCCACTCAGGATTGAGACCAAGTTGCCTAGCTCATCCTAGTGAAATAGAAACCAAGCTAACTAACAGTGTTATAGCTAGTGGTTAACTATTTCGCGGTCCGATCTTATGCAAACTCATTGCATAGGATACCCTCACTCGCATGTCCACTACATGAACGCATTGGATCATTACGTTTGTATCATAATACAAAGTGGGTCGTATCCATAGTGTTACCGGGATAAGGTACCCAACCTTATCCCAATACTATAGACCCTTTAGGCTGAATCTTGAACATTGATCCCTGTATGTCCCTACATACTAGTTCAAGCCTCATACTATCAACCTAGGATGTTTAGTTTATTGGATTAGGGTTAATAAGACAAGATTACTCAATACTAAGACAGAGAAATGAATAATACATCATTTTATTAATGTTCGATCAAAAGTTACATTTACTATCTACGAGTTTTAGGGCATAAAACCCAACATATCTATGTCTTGATCATCTTACGGGTCATATTTATGTTTCTCGCCATGTTGTGTTTAATGAGGACTTATTCCTTTGTTCCAAGGAGTTCTTGTTTGCTTCTGTGAAAAGTTTTTCTCCTGCTCAGTTTAATTTTTCTTCTTATCCCTTTCCTATGCTTCATTTTGTCCCTCTTCCTTATTCGCCTTCTTCTTCTACTTCTACATCTTTATCTCGTCATCCTGGCTTCCCATCCCACTACAAGAAATTTACCCATTTCCGACGCGCGTAAACGTCGATAGAAGTCCAATTCAACGCCGGTAGAGGTTCTCCCGACGCACTTCAGCGCGTCGGAAAGAAAGTCGAAAGAAACCAGTCGGCAGAAGCCGTTTTTCCCGATGCGCTGTAAACCGCATCGCGAGAAGACTGCATGGAGGCCAATCGAGCAATTTTCTACCGTCGCGGCCATGTGGCGTCGGCAGAAACTATCTAGAATAATGTCTGTTGACGCCACGTGTATGGCATCGACAAAACTTGTAATGAAGGTTTTTTTTTAAATAATAATAACAATTGAAATTCCAAAGCATAGAACAATTTTCTTTTTCTTTTTTTTTTAATGTTAATTAAACAATTGAAACATAAATTCCCTTGATAAATAATTAAACAATTGAAGCATAAATTATGTTCTGTTTAACGAAAATATTTACAATCAATAAACAAAGAAAAATATTATAGGACTGTTCGATATGTTCAGCAGCAACAAGGAAACAACCTAAAAACAACTAAAGATTAAAAAAAAAAATCCTTAGCCCCACCAACATACACCATTGAGCAAATCAACTTGAACTCACGTGCTTCTGGACAATGTGAAGTGCCTCGTGATCCTCCCCGAACACTTGGTGATGGAAATTCAATATTCAAGTAAACAAAATGGTTTTGAAAACAAAAAGAGAAATAGAAAAATTTCTGTACAAGAGAAACACACACAACATACCTTAACTACAACACAAAACCACCCAACAACCTTCCTAGCCTTTCCTTTAGAAAGAATCATGCTCATCTAGCTGCATTAGACCAAATATGAAAAAAATGACTTATTATCCAAACTCATATCAACGAAAACTTTCGATAGGTTCCATCTTGAAATCAAACTCCACAATTATATTTTATAAGAGTACAACATGACTTTAGGATTGAGTAACAACAAACCAACACCAAACACGAGTTCATGAGAAAAAAAAGATAGCATAAACTTGGGACGGACAACACAACCCTTTCAGTCAATCTTACCCAAAAAAGATATGCATACTATACATGTATTGACATATTTAGAGAAAAAAAAGTTGGAAGTCATTCTTGAATTATACATTATCTCTTCTACACACAAGGTCCTTTGACTTTTTACTCACAGAGTCACTAAAACCCATGTATCCTACATCATGCTTTTAGATCGATCCATTATGTCCACCACTATATGCACATACAACATACTTCTACAACAAAATTAACTTACAACATGCTTAGATCATATAATTAAGAGAAAATATTCATGTAATTCATGCATAACACAAGCAAGGCACACAACATGCTAACACACAATCAAACAAGCTCCAAAAGGTAGAAAATACTTACATAAATCTTAACGCGCTTGCAAAATTAATTTGGAGAGCTCATAAGCAATAACAAACAATAACATCTAAAGATTATACTTGAGTTAAAAAGCTTATTCGAAACAAATGAGTGCTTAAGGAGAACCACCTCACCCAAATTCACCAACAAGCCAAATCCTTAAATTCACCAAAACGTTCCTTGACCGTGTGTGCTTCAAGGTGATGAATCTACAAAATAACACTTCCTAAGATTTAGAAACCAGTTTTCAGCACTTAAACGAGCATAGAAGGGACCAAGTATGTCTTACCAATTTCCATGATTTATGTTTCAAGCAAGCCATACCTTTCTTATTACTTTGCTTAAACCATACTTGGACCATATCATTAGTCCTTGCCACAATGGCTCCATCTTTTATTTGTCTAGTTCATTACATTTATAACTACATTTATAACTACTCTTTTTTTTAAAAAATACATATTTAATAAAGTCTCTACCGACATCGTTAATGACGGCGTCGGAAGAGACTTTGTCTCTCTCGACGTTGTATCCACGCCGTCAAGAGAGACTGCATTTCTCTCGACGTTGTAGATACAACGTCGAGAGAGGATCTCCAATAGTCTCGGTGGGAGACTTTCTCTCGACGTCAGGGATACGGGGTCGAGAGAAATGCAGTCTCTCTCGACACCGTGGATACGGCATCGAGAGACATACACTCTCTCTCGACGTTGGGGATACGATGCCGAGAGAGACTGCAATTCTCTCGATGCTGTCTCCCCGACGTCGAGAGAAAGTCTCCCACCGAGACTATTGGAGACTCTCTCTCGATGTCGTGGATACGACGTCGAGAGAAATGCAGTATCTCTCGACGTCGTGGTACGTCGTCGAGAGAAATGCAGTCTCTCTCGACGCTGGAGATACGACGTCGAGAGAGACTACATTTCTCTCGACGTCGTATCCACGACATCAAGAAAGAGTCTCCCAACCCTCTTTCTTCTGACGTCGCTTTCTTGAAGTCGGGAGAAATGCCTTCTCTCGACGTGTTTTTTGTGCGTCGAGAGAAAGTTCGTTGGTAGAACTAGATTTTCTTGTAGTGTCCCCAGTGGTTAGTAATGTTCATCACCATCTTTCTCCATCTGCTTCTCCTAGTACCCAACCTATGCCCACGATCCCTCCTTCCTCTATGCCTTCCCCACCCATGTTGTCTTCCCCCGAATCTTCATTTGTTTCAATTTCCCCTGTTTCTTCATCTGAATCTCCTCCTTTACCTACCTCTTCTTCTACTGTCCTTGCACCTTCTACATCTATACATTCTCAGCCAATTACCAACATTCATCCTATGATAACATGTGCTAAAGCTGGTATTCATAAGCTAAAATGTTGGTTATCCGTTTCTCCTTCTACTTTATCTCTTCCATCCAAACCTTCAAATTTTAAAGCGGCTCTTAAAATTTTGGAATGGCGGGTGGCTATGAAAAAGGAGTTTGATGCTTTGGTTAAGAATAACACTTGGTCTCTCGTCCCACCATCTCCAACTTACAAGGTAATCAGTTGCAAGTGGGTCTATAAGCTTAAAATTCGGCCTAATGGTGAAATTGAGAGGTGTAAGACTCGTTTAGTTGCTCATGGCTTTGATCAAGCTTATGGGATGGATTGTTTTAAAACTTTTAGCCCGGTTGTCAAGCCTGCCACAATCTGTTTGGTTTTATCACTTGCTATACAATTTAATTGGGTGGTTAAGCAACTTGATGTGCATAATGCCTTCCTCAATGGTGACCTCCATGAAAATGTATATATGGCACAACCTAAAGGTTTTGTGGATGGTTCTCGACTGGATTATGTATGTAAGTTGCAGAAGACGCTTTATGGTTTGAAGCAAAGTCCTCGTGAATGGTTCCTTAAACTCAACAAGTGTCTTTTACAGTGGGTCTTTTTTGCTTCTAAATTTGATTCCTCTATGTTTATTTATAAGAAGCAGTCTATTTTGGTTATATTTCTTATATATGTTGATGACATTTGGTAACGGAAAACTCCTTGCATCTCATTAAGAGCAGTTTGTTTCTTCCTTGAATGATTTATTTGCCTTGAAAGATCTTGGTTGCTTGTCTTATTTTTTGGGCATTCAGTTCAAAAGAGACTCACAGTCACTGCACATGAGCCAAAGCAAGTATTTCTTAGACATTTTAAAACGGGATGATATGCTTGATTGTAAGCCAATTGAAACTCCTATGGCTACTGGTTTGGTTTTGTCATTACATGATGGAGAGCCTCTGCCTGACCCAAAGAAGTATCGTAGTATCGTTGGTGTTCTTCAGTATTGCACATTAACTCGTCCTGATCTGAGTTTTGTAGTGAACAAGATATGTCAGTTTCTTCATGCTCTGACTATGACTCATTGGAATGCTGTGAAACGTATTCTTAGATACTTGAAGGCCACCATCTCACTTGGTATTTCTTTTTCACATTCTGAAAATCAGTCCTTGTTATGTTATACTGATGAATATTTTGGCAAATTGTCCTGATGATCGTCATAGCACTAGTGGTTATTGTGTATTTATTGGTAATAATCTTATCTCTTGGTCGTCTGCCAAACAAAAAGTTGTTTCTCGCTCTAGTGCTGAGTCCGAATATCGTGGTATGTTGAATGCTACAGCTGAGTTAGTTTGGCTTCAATCTGTTTTGTCTGAGATTGGTTTTCCTTCCTCTCCACCTTTGCTATTGCATGTGTGACAATATCAGTGCTACGTACTTGGTGACAAATCTAGTTTTCCACAATCGATCAAAACACATTGAAATCAATCACCACTTCATTCGAGAGCGTGTATCTCGCAACAACTTTTAGTTTGTCATGTTCCTTCTGAAGACCATCTTGCCGACATTATGACCAAACCGCTATCTACTGTGAGTTTTCAACATTTGAGGACCAAGCTTTCTGTCCATGGTTGCCCAGTTCAGCTTGCCAGGGGATAATAAAGTGTCTTTTATCGTTAATTCTTCTGGGTCATTTCTCTGGTTTTATATCTTTTGTGGTTTGTTATTTTGTATCCTCTCAGAAGGTTACGTGTGGCTTGTTTCCTTGCTATTTATGTTGCTGATGTACCTCTGTCATTGTAAGAACATTTTATTCATCTTATTCCCAATATACCAGAAGATTTCCTCTACTCCTCTCTTCGTCTTCTATATTGTTGAACTTTGTAACCAACGGTTATTAGGAGCAGATAAATTTGGAGATTTACATCTGACGTTTTTAAAAATGGAGTCTTATAGCACCGTGAACAACTAATAATTTTCCCTAACATACGACTCTTAGAAGAAGTGAATTTTTTAAGCACCAAGATGATCATGACATCGAAAATTAGTATGAGATACACAAGTGAACTATCAACATTAACTAGGAAAAGATGACATCATAAGGGTTTGAAACCACACAATTCTCTTTGTTTAATATTGTGTTAAGTAATTTGGTAGAGACAATTTAATACTTTTAAAATATTACTTAACATAACATATGTTTTAATGATAATATTACATTTTTCGTGGGTCTTACAATTGATGAGTGGCACATTAAATGAAAACCACTCATTGAAACAGCTAGAAATCATAGAAGCAAGTTAAACTGATGAAACAACCTTCTTTATCACTTGGCCGTCTCCTTTTATTGATCTGAATACATATTTCTTTGGTTATTTATTCCTGCAAAGCAACATTTAACTTAAGTAAGATATTGCATGTTGAGATATATGCATATGTTTGAGTAATGAAGTGAGTTATATGTATCTCTTGATAAGAAGCTCACCTTCTTTTAGTTTCTATAGTAGATGGGGACATATTGACCCTAATATATTAGTAAGGAGATGGCGGAGGAGGAGGAGATTTGTACTCATAATCACTTGGTGGAGGATACTTCTTTGGTGGTGGTGGAGGTGGCGACTTCTTTGGAGGCGGCGGTGGTGGAGACTTTTTGGGTGGTGGTGGTGGACGCAATGACTTCCTTGGTGGCGGTGGTGGAGGAGACTTCTTTGGTGATGGTGGTGGAGGCGGCGACTTGTCTTCCTTCTTCTTTGGTGGTGGTGGAGGTGACTTGCCTTCGTTCTTCTTTGGTGGAGGTGGAGGCGGCGACTTGTCTTCCTTCTTTTTTGGTGGTGGCGGAGGCGACTTGCCTTCGTTCTTCTTTGGTGGAGGCGGAGGCGGCGACTTCTCTTCATTCTTCTTTGGCGGTGGAGGCGACTTGCCTTCGTTCTTCTTTGGTGGCGGCGGCGGAGGCGACTTGTCTTCCTTCTTCTTTGGTGGTGGTGGCGACTTGCCTTCGTTCTTCTTTGGTGGGGGTGGAGGCGGCGACTTGTCTTCCTCCTTCTTTGGTGGTGGCGGAGGCGACTTGCCTTCGTTCTTCTTTGGTGGGGGTGGCGGAGGCGACTTGCCTTCGTTCTTCTTTGGTGGAGGTGGAGGCGGTGACTTCTCTTCATTCTTCTTTGGTGGTGGTGGAGGCGACTTGCCTTCATTCTTCTTTGGTGGCGGTGGAGGAGACTTGTACTCATCGTCATTCTTACGAGGCGGTGGGGGTGAAGGAGAGGAATCATAGCCTTGGCCAGTTGCAGATGGCAAGCTTAAGGATGCCACCAAAACTGCCATAACAAGGAACGCCATTAAAGAAGAAGAACCCATTATTATTTTTGCTTATGAATTGGGTTTTCTTCTTAATTCTGATTTTGAATTGAACCTTTCCCAGCCTTTATATAGCTATTAGCTTCGAGTTCCTTCATTATTCCTTCAACGGTAACCAAGTTGTAAATGGTAAATCAATTCAAAAGATTAACATTACCTAACTTAACGTGGAATCTGAAAAGCATTAATTAACATAGACAATAATAGAGGCAAAAAAATTTTTTTTTAAGACAATATGGTGAGGTGAGGGATTTGTACCAGAGGTCTTTTAATCGTTAGTACAACTTTATGACAGTTCAACTATGTCCTTGTTGGTTAATAGAGACAAATTTGTAAGTTGAATTTTCCCTTAGAAACTTATTTTTGAAAGTCGGTTTGATAAAGTTTCAGAATTTTTTTTTTAAATTGTGTGTTTAGTTTAACTTTTCAAGTGTTTAATTTTTTTATAAAAAAAATCATTTTGAAAAAAATTCTAGTGTTTGGCAACTACTAATTAAAATGACTTATTGAAAAATGAGATTTAGAAATAAACCATTTTGAGAGATACACTTAAAAGTAAATTTGTTTTAAAAAAATTTAGGGAAAAATACACTTTTGGTCCCTGAGGTTTGGGTTAAGTGACACTTTGGTCCCTGAGTTTTCAAACTCAACAAAAATACCCCCGAGGTTTGAGATAAGGAGCACTTTGGTCCCTGCCGTCAAATTTTCTGTTAACTTTTAACGGTTGCTGACGTGGCACTATTATTTTAATATAAAAAATTATTTATTTTATTTTTTTAAATAAAAAATATTTAAAAAATATATAATATTAATATTTTTTTATTTTTTTATTCTTTCTCACTTTCTCTCTCTTCTTCTTCTTCTTCTTTTCCATCTTCTCCACATTCTCCACCTTCTCCTTCCTCCTTCTTCTTCTTCCTATGTCCGGCGACCGGCGGCCACCGCTTGCCGCCGGCCGCCAGCGACCTTTTTTTTTTTTTTCTTTTCTTTTCTCTTCTTTCCTCTTTTTCTCTTCTTTCTTCACTGATTTAAAAAAAAAAAAAAAGAAAGGAACGGGGGAGGGAGGAGGGAGGTCCATCCTCCCTCCCCCGTTCCAGATCTGAAACGGGGAGGGAGGGAGGACCTCCCTCCCTCTCTGTTTCAGATCCGAAACGGGGAGGGAGGGAGGACCTCCCTCCTTCGGTTCTCGCCGGAAAATCGAAGGAGGGAGGTCCTCCCTCCCTCCTTTATTCTCCGGCAACCATTTATAAAAAAAAAAAATTGTAGAAAGTGAGAAAAAGAAGAAGAAGAAAAGATGAGAGAAGGAAAAAGAAGAAAAAAAAAAAAAGTTGCCGGCGGCAGCTGGCCGCCGGCGAGTGGTGGCCGGTGGCCGGCGGCCGCCGGCAAAATGTTGAAGAAGAAGATAAGGTTGAAGATGAAGTTGAGGTTGGAGAAGAAAGAAGAATAAGAGAGATGGAGGGAAAATAAAAATAAATAATAAAATAATAAAATATTATTATTATTATTTTAATATATTTTTATTTAAAAAAAATTAAAAATTAATTTTTTAATTAAAATAATCGTGCCACGTCAGCCCTCCATTAGATTTAACGGTAAAATGGATGGCAAGGACCAAATTGCTCCTTATCTCAAACCTTAGGGGTATTTTTGTTGAGTTTGAAAACTCAGGGACTAAAGTGTCACTTAACCCAAACCTCAGGGACCAAAAGTGTATTTTTCCCAAAAAATTAAGTATATAATAAGTATATAATTTAAGTAAATTTGTACATTTGGGGGTGGGGGATTTGAACTCATGACCTCTTGGTCATAAACACATATTTTATTGTCAATTGAGTTATGTTCTTGTTGGTCACTCCTCAGTTATATTGAATTCTTACAACTACACCATCGAATTTTACGGTATTTAGTTGTAAAAAAAGCTAAAATATTTAAGGGATTGATTGTAAACTTATCTCAGCTAAATGAGATAATTGATCAAATTGAAAATTTGAGTGTGTTAAGAAAACTATTGAACTATATATATATATATAATAATCGATATCGATATTGACGTCGATAACTCATATTTACAAATATATCACTGGAAACTTTGGAAAGCGTAACAAATATCATGGAACTTGTAAACATATTTGGAATTCTTTTGTGAAACTTTAGAACAATTTTTTTTTCAAGTCATAAACTATTATTATAAGCAAATGTATCAATAATTACAAAATCAAATATAGAAGGATGTAAAATAAATATGAAATTGAATTATTTACTGATAAAAATTTTGATCAACAATTAGATAATTCATGATAATTCAATAAAAATACAATGTTCTTGGGAGTATAAACTCAACATTAATACAATTGACTTGATAAATGATAGTACTGGTCCTAATTAATTTTTTTCTTGAAAAATAAATTAAGAAGTCATAATATTAAAAATTATATATTTTAAATATAATATAAAAAAATAAAATCAAACATTCAAAGAAAAAAAACAATTAAAAATTTATCAAGTCAAAAAATCAAAATTATGGAAAGACAAGTTGCTAATTTTTTGAAGTACCATATTAAAGAAATAGGGAGATAATAAGAAAAGGGAGAGAGGGATAGAGTTGAAGATTCTAGAGACAGAGAGAACAACAAAATATAAAACTATATAATAAAAAGTTAGGGAAAAAAAATAAAAATAGTGAGAATAGAAAAAAGAGAGAGAGAGAGAGAAAATAAGAAAATTAAAAGAAAAAGTCAAAATTAATTTATATCATTCTATCAATTAAAACTTTACACTATTAATTTTATATAATTTAATATTTTTTTTTTTTTTGACAATATGGGGTGGGAGATTAGAACCACAGACCTCGTGGTACATCTTTATGTCAGTTGAGCTATGCTCTTATTGCCATATATAATTTAAACCTTGAACTTTTATAAGTGTATCAATTTACACCATCTATTGGATTACAATTGAAAAAGGTTAGTTAATGTAATAGACCAAAAAAAAAAAAAACGGACGAGTGAGATTTTGTACCCGATCAAAGAGGGAGGAAAACGGGGGGAATTTTCACGTTTCCCCCCCCCCAACTTTCAGTCAAAGAGTTTTAGAAAAAGATTTTTTTCTCTCTCTCTCCTATATCTCTCCCTCTCTCGTCCCTCACCTCTCACGCTTCTCTCTCTCTTGGTTTGCAGCGCATCACTCACCGTCGCTGCCCTCCTCCGTGATGGGACGTTGCTGGATGAGACATGAAATTCGTAGAATAGACTTCCGCTTTATCATGTTTCTGAACTTCTTCTCTTCGCATTTTGAAACATTTTTAGTTTAGGAATGATTTTGTATTTGAGATCTTTATTTGAACTGATTAAATTTTATTCATTCATGCTTTAACTGGGATCCTAGGCTGGAAGGCCTCTTTTGATTTACTAAGCTTGTTTTACTTTAAATTTCATTTTCATCGTTGTTCTTATGAGTAAAAAGGTAATGCATGAGGTAATGACCTAGGATTTAGTCATGAAATGTAGGGTCGTTACAGTTGGTATCAAAGCTCTAGGTTATAGGTTTTATAGACTGGTTTGCATCGTAAACCTTAAGTATATTCATGGCTTATCAACAAGCATCCAGTCACGCGCAGGTACACATTTGTTTTATTTGTAGCCTGTAAATGTTTATATATATTTGAAAAGATTCATGTTGTGGAAAAGTATGAATGATGTGCTGTAACTGTGGAATATTTAAAAGAACCAAGCTTGTATAGTAAAAGGGTTAAAAATCTTGTGTAATAGATCATGCCTCCACGTGGACGAGGTCGTGGTAAGGGTTAATCAACCCCTGAAGCAGTTGTGCCACAAATGGGGTAGGAAGATAATCTAGCAGAAGACCCACAAGTTGAGCAGTCAGCACTTGCAGCAAAACCTATCACGGTGGATGCCACTCAGGCAATTGTTCAATCAGCAGTTACTAAGACAATTCAGTCTATAGTCCTGGCGGCAGTTGCAGGCGTGATTGCGGGACAGTAGGCCCAAGTGCCTCAAAACAATGAAGCACTGTCGCGAGAGGCAAGGTGTTTAAGGGACTTTAGGAAATGGGACCCCCGTCCGTTTGATGGAACATCAAAGGACCCCACAGTGACATAACTGTGGTTGTCTTCTATCGAAATTGTCTTTCGCCACATGAATTGTCCGGAAGATCAGAAAGTTTACTGTGTTGAGTTCCTACTGCAAGACAATGCTTTAATTTGGTGGCAGTCAACTGAGAGAACTATAGACGTTAGCAACAGACCTGTTACGTGGACCTAGTTCAGGGAGGAGTTCTTTAGGAAATACTACCCTACTGTTGGGTTTTATGCCCTAAAACTCGTAGATAGTGAATGTAACCGTTAACCGGATATTAATGAAATAATATTGATATATTTTTCCATTAAATGTTATTAGTTATTTTATATTTGTCTTTGCCTAAAATAACCCTAATCCAATAAACTAGACATCCTAGGCTGTAATATGAGTCTTGAACTATATGTAGCGACATATGGGATCATTGTTCAAGAAACAACTTAAAAGGTCTATAGTATAGATGACTGGGTGGCTTATCCTGGTGACACTATAGATACGACCCACTTTGTATTTGATACAAACGCTACGATCCAACGTGTTCGTGTAGGAGACATGCAAGTGGGGGTATCCTATGCAATGAGTTTGCATAAGACCGGACCGCGAAATAGCAGCCACTAGTTATAACACCGTTAACTAGTTGGTTTTCTATTTCACTAGGACGACCTAGACAACTTAGTCTTAATCCTGAGTTGATTATGGACTCCTGCTCGTGAAGGATTGTCCTTTGATTTGTATGGGTGAGAGTGGCCAATACGCCGACTCAATAAGCCTACCATTTTGGGGACAAGACCGAGTGGGGAGCTGGGAACATAATCGTACAAGATGGAATTCACTCATTCCCGACTTTAGGGAAGCAGATGAGTGTTCCCTTAAGTGGTGACTTCGAGTCTTGAACAAAGGGCCCTACCCTCTCAATGGCACGAGAGGGTTTTTCTGTTTGATGGTTGGACCACAAACAGGTTGTTCATTAGACGAGAACTGGTACTTAAGGAAATAGAAGTAACCCAAGGGTAAAACGGTAATTTGACCCAGCTGGTGTTACGGACACTCGTGAAGGACTAACTAGTCGATATTGGTCTATATCTGTGGACACAGAAAATATGTCTGCAGTGAGAAGAGTGCAATTGTGAGGGAGGAGGGCCCTCCCTCCTCCCGTCGCCAGCGCTAGAAAGGGAGGGAGGACCCTTCTCCCTCTCCCTCTTCCATATTTAAAAAAAAAAAGAAAAGAAAAGGTGAAGAAATGGAAGAGAAGAGAGAAGAGAAGAGAAGAGAGGGAAAGAAAGAAATTAAAAAAAAAAAAAAAAACTCGTTGGCGGCGGCGGCCGGCCGCTGGAGTTGAAGAAGATGAAGTTGGGAAGAAGAAGTTAGGAGAAGGAGGTGGGGAAGAGGAAGAAAGAGAAAGGGAAAAGTATTAAAAAAAGATAAAATAATAATATTTTATTATTTTAATATTTTTGTATTTAAAAAAATTTAAAAATAAGTTTTTTTATTAAAATAACAGTGCCACGTCAGCAGCCGTTAAGATTTAACAGAAAAATTGACGGCAGGGACCAAAGTGCTACTTATCTCAAAACTCAGGGGTATTTTTGTTGAGTTTGAAAACTCAGGGACCTAAGTGTCACTTAACCCAAACCTCAGGGACCAAAAGTGTATTTTTCCCTTAAATTTATGGAAGTTTAAAAGAGTTCAAATAATGAATTAATTAATTTTAAGGCCTAAAATCTATTTGGGCAAATTAATTAATTCAAGGCCAGAAATTAAATATGTGATATTTAATTGATGGTTAATTAATTAAAGAATTCATTAACCGGAAATTAATCAATTATGGAAATAATTAATCACTTTCATTTATGGAAATGATCTAATCACTTATGGAAGTAATTAGTCATTTGTGGAAAAGATTAATCAATTATGGAATTGATTGACCGTAGATTGATTAAATAAGGAATAAGATTGAATCAATTTTGGAAAAGATTGATTTAATTGAATATTTTATTCATGACCTCTCTTCTATAAATAGAAAACTAGACCTAATTGGTTCAGTACTCTCCTCTTGCTCTTAGACTCACAAGACAAGACCCTAGAATTCTCTCTAGCCTCCCTCTTAGAGAAAGACTCCCACAAGTCTTTTGCCTCATAGACTTAGAGACATACCGGTGTAACCTCTGTGGTTATTGTGTCTTTGAAGAAGAATTTTCCAGCGAAGAAACTACAAGGAGGCTGCTGCGTTTTCGTTCGTTGAAGCGTCGTTGGCGAAGAACGGTCAAGTCTACAATGAAGGTTTGTAACGGTTCTTTCCCCGTATCTTTAGAAAAACATGAAAATAAATTAGATTTAATTTTGAAGCATGTTTATAGAAATTTCCAGCAACTTTAAAGCATGTTTAAAGTTTATTTTGTCTTTTCGTAACGGTATTTTAATGTTAATTAATATACGACGAAAGGTCCAATCGATGCGCTTCCGCTGCTTGGGGGCTTTTATCCCCTTAACCTACGACCTCCCATTTTCGGAAGCAAGTAGAGTTTGTGGCTCTCAAGCAAGGGAGTCGAATCGTAGAGGAATACGAGATGGAGTTCACTAGGTTGTCTCGATTTGCTCCTGGTAACGTGCAAAAATGCTATCTTTTTCCTAGTTATTTTGGCTAGTTTTGTGCGGTAATTGTGAGCTTTAATGTATTTTTGTGTTGATTTTGTAGAAAATCGAGTTCGTCAGGCAAAACTGTGAATTTTATTAATTTCAAGACCAAAATGAAGACTTTGAGCCATAATTGAAGAAAAGAAAAGAGAACATTTTGAGTGGAGGCCCAAAAGAAAGAAGAAAGGAGGACAAAATCCGTGAATGGGGCTTTTAGAAGGCCTAGCGTCGAGACACTAGGACTACTTGAGCGTTTCAATGCTTGGCAGGCAACAAAGAAAAGTCTGGAATCGCGACAGCGTCGCGACGTTGCACCAACTTCTGCGCCATTAAAGCTATGACGTCACAGCGTCGCGACGTTGTCGACTTGTTCAGCAAGAAAAGGGCCGCCCATGCTCCTATAAATAGCCTCCTCTCCAATGGTTCAAATCATCCCATTTTTTGGGAGTTCTCCCCTAGCTCAATAGAGAGAAAAAGTAAGGAGAATTGTGGGGAAAAAGGTGGAATTGAGCGAGATTCCAAGGCTTAGGATTCAAGATGATCGTGACGGGAGCTTTGGATCAACTTATCGGTTATTTCTTCCCTACTTCTTTGTAGTTCTTTATTAGAGTTTGAGTTAGGCCTATGGATCAAGATCACTTGGGCAAAATTATTTCCATTAGTGAGTAGATCTTGAGACCTAGGGCCGTTATTCTAGCTAATTGGATATTATAGCTTAATTTCTTGAATTTTTGTAACGAAATTCTTCATATTTCATCTATGCAATTCATTCTTAATGCTTTTAATCTCTTGATCACGGATTAATTGTTGTGTTGGTCTAAATTGATACTCGACAGAGAGAATTTAGATTAGATCCAAATTGCATGGCTAATGATTGCTTGGAGCACGAGAGTGAAAGAGAATTGTTAGAAATTGATAATGAAGTTGCTTAATGTCATACTATGATTAACTAAGGAAAGGGACACATTAATTAATTATGTTAGTATGAGATGTGGAGGAGCTTGAAAGAGAATTCCGCTTAAAATTACTTCTAGATTTATGGAATTGAAGAATTGTAGTTACATTCATCCAATTAATTGAGCTATAAATCCAAGAAAGCTAGATAAAACCCTAGGTCAAGTCCCCTTAATAGGATATTTCCATTTATTGCATGATTTCTTTAGTTTCTTGTTAGTTCTGTATTTCTTTAAAGTTGAGCTTCTAAATAAAATTAAGCATGATGGTTCTTAGTAAGTAATGGATTAAAAATCAATTTCCCTGAGGATTCGATACTCGGAATACTTTCCGTTTTAATATTACTTGGGCGACCGTACGCTTGCGAAAAAGTGCAACAACTCCTGCCATGGTAGCTACGAAGGTTGATAAGGTGAAACGATTTATCACGGGCTTAATAGAAGAGATACAAGGTAGTGTGGCAGCCCATCAACCAGAAGATTATGCAACAACAGTCAGGGTGGCTGGGTTGATTGATCGTCGACAGAAAGTTCTCCCTCTAGAACCTTCCTCAGGTCAAAAGCGAAGATTCGATCAGATGAATTCAAACACACAGCGGGGTCCGTGTTACCCTAGACGAGGTCAAACTTAGGACCGTCGACAGAGGGCACAGAACCAACAGGGGCCTAATCAAGATAGGTCGTTATGTCAGTCATGCAAGAAATACCACTGGGGTCGTTGCCTGGTAGGGACCCGCGTATGTTTTAAGTGTGGCCAAAAAGGGCACATTGCTCCAAACTGTAATAAGAGGAAATCCAATTATGTCAACCAGTCGTCTAGCTCAAACCAAGCATCTTGAGTAAGATCAGCACAACAACATGGCAACGTATTTGCCACCACCCGATAGGAGGCAGAGAATCTGAATGCAGTAGTGACAAGTACCATCCCTATTTTCGGTCATTACGCTTTCGTGTTGTTTGATTTAGGTTCAACTCATTCTTTATTTCTGCATCGTTTGTAAATGAAGCCAACCTAGAACTAGAGCCGTTAGGCTAGTTTTGTCAGTCTCAACCCCTGCGGGGGTAACATTGCTAGCTAGTGAAGCAGCAAAAGGTTGTCAAATGTTAGTGTCTGATCGACTGATGGATGTGACATTGATTGCCCTTGACATGGGCGATTTCGATGTGATTTTGGGAATGGAATTGTTGGTTTCTAATTTTGCCAACATAGATTGTTATTGTAAGGAGGTTGTTTTCAACCCCCCATCGGAGGCAAGCTTCAAATTTAAAGGATCATTGATCAAGGGCGTTCCTAAAGTAGTATCTACAATGAAGGCGTGAAAGTTGATCGGTAAAGGAGCTTGGGGCCAACTGGCTAACGTGGTTGACAGAAGGGACACCGAGGTATCGGTGACCTCAATACCTATAGTGAGGGAATTCGCAGATGTATTTCCTAAGGATCTGACGGGACTACCACCAGCACGAGAAGTTGACTTTTTCATTGAGGTTAAGCCAATGACTAATATTATTTCTAAAGCCCCATATAGAATGGCTCCAGTAGAACTGAAAGAGTTTAAGGTGCAGATTCGGGAGCTGCTAGATAAAGGTTATATACGCCCTAACGTTTCGTCGTGGGGTGCCCCAGTTTTATTTGTGAAAAAGAAGGATGGGTCCATGTGTTTGTGCATCGACTACCGGGAGCTTAACAAAGTAACAATAAAGAACAAATACCTTCTGCCCAGGATTGATGACCTCTTTAATCAGCTTCAAGGTATAGTAGTGTTTTCTAAGATAGATCTATGATCAGGATATCATCAGTTGAGGATTAGCGAGGAAGATATACCTAAGATAGCCTTCAGGACCAGGTACATGCATTACGAATTTACACTAATGTCCTTTGGACTTACTAATGCTCTTGCGGTGTCATGGACTTGATGAACATAGTATTTAAGGAGTTCCTTGATACATTCGTAATTGTTTTCATTGATGATATCCTTATGTATTCCAAAACAGAGGAGGAACATGAGGGTCATCTCAGAAGAGTTTTGATCACCTTAAGAACGAACAAGTTGTACGACAAATTCTCTAAATGTGAGTTTTGGCTACAACGAGTTTCCTTTTTAGGGCACTTGGTGTCAAAGGAAGGTGTCATAGTAGACCCAACTAAAATAAAAGCAGTGACCAATTGGTATAACCGCACCCCTAACTCAGTTGACTGCTTCTATTACCAATTGGTAATAGTGACCAATTGGTAATAGCCTATGGAGCTTCTTGGGGTTCGCAGGCTATTACCATCGTTTTGTGCAAGGTTTTTCCGGTATAACCGCACCGCTAACTCAGTTGACTCGAAAGGATACTCCATTCGTGTGGAATGAAGCTTGTGAGTCAAGCTTCCAAGAACTTAAGCGAAGACTAATTTCAGCACCAGTACTCACAGTACCCGATGGTTCAAAAGAATTTGTTATTTACAGTGATGCCTCAAAGAAGGGACTAGGTTGCGTGTTAATGCAGCATGGTAAGGTCATTGCTTATGCGTCTCGTCAGCTGAAAGATTATGAGAAGAACTACCCGACCCATGACTTGGAATTAGCAGCAGTGGTCTTTGCCTTGAAGATTTAGAGGCACTATTTATACGGAGAGAAAATCCAAATCTTCATGGACCACAAAAGTTTGAAATACCTTTTCACCCAGAAGGAGTTGAATATGAGGCAGCAAAGATGGCTGGAATTAGTAAAAGACTACGATTGTGACATCCAGTACCACCTAAGCAAGGCAAATGTGGTTGCAGATGCCCTCAATAGGAAAACTATTCATACAATCTTCCTTGATTACTACACAGGCTCATATATTGGATGACTTGGAACGTGCAAAGATGATAATTGCAATGGGCGAAGTTACGGCACGCCTAGCTCAGTTGACAGTTAAGTTGAGCTTGAGACAGAGGATCATAGATGCCCAACCAAGTGATCTTGACCTTGTTATTAAATGCAGTCAAGTAAAGGTAGGACAGGTGAACGAGTTCTCCTTATCTTCGAACCTTGACTTGTGTTACCAGGGTCGCTTATGCATACCTGGGAATGTCGACCTTAAACAGGAGTTATTGGTGGAGGTACATAGTTCACCGTTTTCAATTCATCCAGTAAGTCCGAAGATGTACCAAGAATTATAGCGGTACTATTGGTGGCAAAACATGAAAAAGAGAGAGAGTGGATTTTGTCAGTAAGTGTTTCGTTTGACAGCAAGTAAAAGCCCCGAGACAGAAACCGACGGGCTTGTTACAACCACTGAGTGTTCCGGAATGGAAGTGGGAGCATATATCCATGGACTTCATTATAGGTTTGCCTAGAACGACCAAGGGTTACACCGTAATATGGGTCATTATTGACAGACTCACCAAGTCAGCGCATTTTCTCACTAGAAAGCCTACTTACACAGTTGAAAAGTTGGCACAATTATATATGACGGAGATAGCCAGGCTTCATGGGGTGTCGGTATCGATTGTTTCAGATAAAGACCCTTAATTCACGTCTAACTTCTAGAGGAGTATGCAAAGAGCCTTGGGTACTCAGTTGCATGTCAATACAACATTTCACCCTCAGACAGATGGTCAAACTGAGCGATTGAACCAAACCCTAGAGGATATGTTGCGAGCATGCATTTTGGATTTCTCAGGTAGTTCGGATGCTCATCTGCATTTAATGGAATTCGCTTATAATAACAGTCACCGAGCAACCATAGGTATGTCACCGTTTGAGGCTCTTTATGGGAAGAGATGCAGGTCCCCTATTTATTGGGATGAGGTCGAAGAACGACAACTGTTGGGGCCTGAATTGATCCAAGTCTCCAGTGAGGCTATTCACACAATTAGATCGAGGATGCTAATGGCTCAAAGCCGATATAAGAGTTATGCAGATACAAGGATAAGAGATTTAGAGTTTGATGTAGGCGATCATGTTTTCTTGAAGGTAGCTCCAATGAAAGAAGTTTTGAGGTTCGGAAGGAAAGGGAAGCTCAACCCACACTTCATCGGTTCGTTTGAGATTTTAGAATAGATTGGTCTAGTAGCTTACCGTTTAGCTTTGTTGCCTTCTTTTTCAGCGGTACACAATGTTTTCCATGTCTCCATGCTGCAAAAGTATCTGGCAAATCCAGCACACAGAGTGGATTTTGAACCTTTGCAACTGAGCGAGAACTTGACTTATGAGGAGAAACCTATGCAAATTCTTGATAGAGAGGTGAAGGTCCTTCATAATCGCGCGATAGCTCTCGTAAAGGTCCTTTGGTGAAACCATTTGTCTGAAGAGGCAACATGGGAGAGAAAAGATGAAATGATGGCCAAGTATCCAGAGTTGTTCCAGGGCTAGCAACTTTCGAGGACGAAAGTTCCTTTAAGGTTAGTATGATGTAACGGCCCAAAAAAAAGGAAGAGTGGGTTTTTGTACCTTATCAAATAGAGGAAAAAGAGGGGGGGAATTTTCACGTTTTTCCCCCAAACTTTCGGTCAAAGAGTTTAAAAAAAATATTTCTCTCTCCCCAATATCTCTCCCTCTCTCGTCCCTCACCTCTCACGCTTTCTCTCTCTCTCTCTCTCTCGGTCTGTAGTGTATCAGTCGTCGCCGTCGCCCTCCTCCATCGCCTCTTTCCGCATGTCGCCGTCGTCAAACACCCACATCGTCGCAAGCCTCCGGTACGCCTTCTTTCTTTCTCTCTCTCTCTCTCTCTCTCTCTCTCTCTCTCTCGTCTCTCATCTCCCAACCCACACACTCTCTCTCTCTCGTCTTCAGCACCATTGCCGCCTCGTCGCTCTGATCGTTAGTAGCGCCACCGTCTCCTCCTTGCTCAAATCGTCGTCACTGTCGGAGTTGGGCCGTGAGGTAACTCTCTCACTATCTCTCTCTATTCTGCTCCATTGATTTCTCTCTCTCTAAAAATCGTGCAACGGGTTCTTCTTCGCTGTCTCTCTAATTCGTCGCTGCCAATGTGAACTGTCGCCACCATCCAAATTTCCTAGCCTAGTTTTCTAGAGGATTGATTAGGTAAGGATTTGGTTGAATTTTTGTTAAACCCAATATTCTTTGTTTATCAACTGAATGTCGGGTTATGGGCAGGTGGTTTAAGTTGAGCTAAGACCTTTTTAGAACCGATTAAATTTAAAGGTGGAACAGGAATTTCCTAAAATTTCAATTGGGTAAGGTTCAAATGGCCCTAAGCTTCTGTGTTTTTGTACTTTGTCAATACTATGTTGGGACCTGAATTATTATTTAACTGTTAGGGGTTGTTGGTTGCTAGAAAATTGTGAGTCAGGCCATTTATCGTGATTTTGAATTATTAAGGTAAGTAGCATACTGTCTTGGTCTGTTTATAAGTAATTTATACTAGGTTGGTTATTCTGAATTGATTGGAAAGACATGTATGCCTCTGTTTAGAATTTGGTGCACGTAATAGGAAATATTTACCTTGTAATATGGTTAGGCTACACGTTGCTCATGCATGCTTGTTGCATATTTTGGATGGCTGGCGTGAATGTTGAGTTTTAGAAAATTGTGGTTCTTTGTAAAAATTTTGGATGCCAACCATGGTTTTTGTACTTGAATGAAATGAAATGTGATGTGGTGAAAGCATGTTAGTTTAGTCTTCAGAGACACTTTAGGGGACGAAACTGGTTGGTTAGTGCAGTTAAGTCATGTTTTGTG
Source organism: Luffa acutangula (assembly GCA_036850905.1). Lineage (NCBI taxonomy): Eukaryota > Viridiplantae > Streptophyta > Magnoliopsida > Cucurbitales > Cucurbitaceae > Luffa > Luffa acutangula. The sequence goes on along the minus strand of CM072088.1, from coordinate 19,737,131 downwards.
CAAAGAGTTCTAATAGGAGTAAGAACAAACTTTTATCCTAGAAGGGGTCATGGCAATTAACCACCTAGGATTAAGATGTTTATAGATTGAGATGAGGAGTTAAATGGGCGGGACTCGACTTCGCAGACTAGGTGCCATTTACTAACTGTGGAAGTAAAGTTCTGACAAAAACCCATGGATACTCCATCAGTGAGATGGTAGCTAGAGTGTTATGCGCTCTTAGGTGCCTTGATGGGTGAGACTCGACTCCACTGACTGGGTGCCTTTTACCATCGGTAGGAGTTGAGTTCTGATCACTTGATTCCCGCATGTGCACCTCCAGTGAGTTGGCAAACATATGATAGGAGGATTAATTGACCACGTGACCCATACGACATGATGAATGAAATGAAATGGCATGAAATAACCTTTAGGCCTTTGCTAAACTAACCATAAGTTACCTCTGTTGTTGCATGTCTAGCAGTATTGTTGTTTACTGAGTATTTTTAAATACTCATTCTTTTTCCTAATATATAAATGCAGGTAAAGGCAAAGATGTACAGAATGCGTGACAAGACGTTGTTGGATGAGCCATGAAATTCGTAGAATAGACTTCCACTTTATCATGTTTCTAAACTTCTTTTCTTCGCATTTTGAAACGTTTTTTAGTTTAGGAATGGTTTTGTATTTGAGATCTTTATTTGAACAGATTAAATTTTATTCATTCATGTCTTAACTGGGATCTCATGCTGGAAGGCTCCTTTTGATTTACTAACCTTGTTTTACTTTAAATGTTGTTTTCATCGTTGTTCTTATGAGTAAGAAAGTAATGCATGTGGTAATGACCTAGGATTTAGTCATGAAATGTAGGGTCGTTACAGTTCACACGCTTAAGTAGACTTATTGATAATTGTATTAATTAAAGTCGGTAACTTTTATAAATGAATCAACTTAGATCTTCAATCTGAAAATCGTCTAGGTCTAGGTTTGAAATTCGTCTATTACTCTCGCACGTGTGTAGACATCTTAAAAAATTTTGACAAACGGACGGTGTAAACTAATTCGATATTTATAAAAGTTATGAAGCTTATTAAAAAAAAAGTTATAAAGTTTAATGGACACAACTAAAAACATGTAGTAAGAAACATGAATGCGATTTTTTTTTTTAATAATAAGATGGAGGACCCTTTGGGATATATTCCTTTTAGTTAAATGTTTTTCAAGAATACATTTTCTTTTAAACATTTTGTATAAATTTTTTTTTTATAATTTAAACATTCGTATGTTTGGTTACATATTTTCTCATAAATATTTTTATACACGAGTTATTATATAATTAAAAACTATTTTTTAAAAAAAATTGATTTCAAGTGTTTATCTCAAAATGGTTTATTTCTCGATCTCATTTTTTAATGGTTGCCAAATACTAGATTTTTTTTTTCAAAATTAAACGGTAGCTTGAAAAGTTAAACCAAACACATTACAATTTTGTATACAATTTGGGGTCTTTTTTTTTTTTAATCTAATTTGGGGACGTTGTTAAGTACTAACATTGGCAGTTCATATTCAGTTTGTATACAATTTTTTGTTGTTATATAATTATCATTATTTTCTTGTAAAAAAAATATTATTATTTTGTATTTCTTAAATTCTAGCCAAACAAAATTAATTATTTTTAAAGATAAAATAAAATAATAAAATTGGTCTCTTCCTTTGATTGAGTGACAGATCCAGAATATTTTTTTTGTTAAGGACACAAGTTCATATTAGACCAAATTATAAGTTAGGAACTTTCAAACGTGTGTATATACAATCTTTGAATTTAAAAAGTGTCTAATAGGTCCATGACTTTTCAATTTTGTGTCGGTATAATATAGTTATCTAACATATTCAAAAAAAAATTAAATCAATTTTTTTTTTTTAAAGTTTGACAATATGTAGTGTTGGGAAAAACCCCCAATTCTACCGCAAGAATAAGTAGAAATATAATAGAGAAATTAAAAAAAAAAACAACAAAATAAGAAACACAAGAATTTACGTGGAAACTCCAAAGCGGAGAAAAAACCACAGCTCATAGAAAGAAATCCACTATGCGAAAAATTATTACAATCACATAGAATTCTCTCCCCGACCCCAATTACAAGAACACACCCTCTCAAAGCTTTATACCACTCACACTACTAGAGTATACAAGCTTAAAGTGATTCTGAAATGGGATGCTTTGAACCAAAGCCATAGGCTCCTTTTATAGTACTTGGAGCCCATCACTTCCTTGAACCTTTCCGATGTGGGACAAACGCACTTCTAATATTTTGCCAAAAAACCCAACATGTAGGGGTGGAGGATTCAAACCTCTAATGTCTTTGGTAAAGTAAATACCTTAGACCCCGTTTGATAACCATTTGATTTTTTGTTTTTGGTTTTTGAAAATTAGGTTTCTTTTCTACCAATTTCCCAACCATGGTTTTCATATTTGCCAATGACACATTTGAATTCCTAGCCAAATTCTAAAAACAAAAACAAGTTTTTGAAAATTATTTTTTTTTAGTTTTCAGAATTTGCTTTGGTTTCTAAAAACAAGGAAAGAAAGGTATTAGAAAAACTAAAAAACTTGTAGGTGGAAGTAGGATTTATAAACTTAATTTTCAAAAACCAAAAACCAAATGGTTGTCAAACATACCCTTAACTAATTGAGTTATACTTAGGTTGACAAAAAAAAAAAAAAATTGTTAGTCGTCAACGTATTGGACATTTTTTAAAATTAATGTATTTATTAGTTACAAAATTGAAAGTTTAAGCTTCAATTCAAAACAAAATTAAATATTATGTATTTATTGTTTAATTTAGTTTTTTTTTTCACGTGTTTTTTTCTTGATCATTATGTGTTGTTTTCCATATATATCAAATTTGTAAAAAAGCAAATCATAAAATTGAGGGTAAAGTACACATTTGGTCCGACATCTATTTAGTTTTTTTTTTTTTTTTTGAATAATACTACTTCATTAAAATTAAGAATGGGCAAAAGTCCTCAAAGAAAAAACAGTAATGGGACAGGAACCTCCATTGATGGAGCAACGAGTAGAAGTGTCTATAACATTAAAAATAGAAACATTATTTTAGATTTGAATTCTCACCCATGTTTCTAATGTAATATTCTTATATATAAATAAATAAACAAATTGAAACGGTAATATCATTCTTAATTGGAATGATAAAATTGTCAAAACGAGCTTAGTTCAGTCATAATTGACATGTGTCCTCGATCAAGAGGTTAGAAGTTCAAATTCTCACTCTCAAATGTTGTTGAACTAAAAAAACAAAAAAAAGATAATAATAATAAAATTTATTAAAAAATTATTGGAACTACGACAAGTTTGAATAGTAGACCAATAGGAGATGGATGTTTACGACAAGGAAAGAAATAAAACAGTTGACAAAGACGACAATATTTTAATGCAATTTAGTTTCCTGACCTATACCTATAGGGAGGTTTTTCTTTTTAATTATTTTTGTATTAATACTTTAATTTTTTTATTACAATATATTACTTTTGAAACTTATTATATAAATGTCATAGTTTTAAATTTCTAAGTGAAGGTTGTCTTTTTAAGAGACGATCTTGTCCAACTGAAAACATTTTAAGTCTCTCGAAGAGACGACCTTTACTTTGAAATTTAAAACTACAACATTTATATGATAAGTTTCAAAAGTACGTGTGTGTATATATATATATTTGACAATTTCAAATGTAATATATTTTATTAAAAAGTTTAAAAATTATAATATTAATTAAAAACACACCATACTCCAGTAGTTTTTTTTTTTTTAAAGTTAAATAATGTTCGAGGGTGGAAGGATTTAAACCTCTCTGGTTGAGGGTACTTGCCAATAATAACCACTAAGTTATGCTCACGTTGGCTATATCTAAAGGGTCATACCTAGAGCTAAAATTAACTTAGAAATAAGTAGGGATGTCCACAGGGCATGGATGAAGATGACCTTCCCCAACTCCGTCTCCATCCTTTAGTTTAATCTCCATCCCAAATTTTGCGGAGAGCAGGGTACGGATTTCCCTGTGGGGAATTCATAGTGATTGGGTTCTCTGCGAGCATTATTCCTCATTTAGTTTTTTTTTTTTCATTTTTTTAATCTTAATTGAATCAAATAATTCTTTTGATAAATTTTCAAATTGTTAACTTTTCATGGAAATATTTATTAATTTTCAATTAGATCGTTAATTATTCTTGTGAAATTTACATTTAAATAGTTAATTTCTTGGGAAAAACACATTTTTTAGTCCTTGAGTTTTGAGGAATAAGTGTGTTTGGCCTCTAAGTTTTTAAAACGGACCTTTTTAGTCCCTAAGTTTTGATAAATACGTTTAAAAGGTCCCTAAGCTTTCAAAATGGACCTTTTTAGTCCCTAAGTTTTGAGAAATAGGTTTAAAAGGTCCCTCCTATTATTTTTTTCGATTTTTTAAAATTAATACTTTATTTTTAATTTTAAAAACCATTCAATATTAACAAATAATTAAAAAAACATTAATTTAAAAAAAGTTGAAAAAATAATATGAGAGACCTTTTAAACCTATTTCCCAAAACTCAAGGACTAAAAAAGTCCATTTTGAAAACTTAGGGACCTTTTAAACCTATTTCTCAAAACTCAGAGGCTAAAAAAGTCTGTTTTGAGAACTCAGGGACCAATTGCACCTATTCATCAAAACTCAGGGACAAAAAAGGTATTTTTTCCTAATTTCTTTTAAAAAATATATTCAAAGATAAAATTCTTAAATCTCCTACTCGAAACAAAATAATATTTCATATCAAATTATATAATTATCTAATTCAAATGTTTAATTATATAATTCAAACAATTATCTAAATCATTAACAATAAAACTTCATCAACGTACACACACACAAGTAAACAAGGCGAAAAACTGGGAATGGGCTAGTCGAGATATTTTTCTCCCATTTTCTCTCCCCTATTATATTGGATAATTGTGAAGGGTGACAAAATTATGGTGCATAATGACAAATATAGCAAGTTTTAAAAATAATTGCAAATATGGCAAAGTTTTTAAATGAATTTTTTATATTTCTGAATTGCCCCTGCCCATGATTGGCGTGCACATCTTCTTCTTCCTCGTCAGTTTTTTTAATATATATATATTGATAGAAATCTTCTATCACTGATAGAAAATCTTTCAATCACTGATAGATTCTATCGGTGGTAGAAAAAGCTTTCTATCATTGATAGAATCTATCAGTGTTAAAAAAAAACTTTCTATCAGTGATAGAAATCTTCTATCACAGATAGTTTTCTATCAGAAATCCTCTATCACAGATAGATTTCTTTTAGTGATAGAAGATCTTTTGTTTCTATCAGAGATGGTGGTACATGGTGAAATCGAGCATTGAAAAATAAAGCAGTTATAAAAATCAAACACTGAAAAGCACAAACCAAATAACAACAACCAAACACTAATAGAACACCGAACCCTGATAGAAGTGATAGAAAATCTTTCTATGATTAGTAGAAAAATATCTATCGCCGATAGAATCTATCAGTAGTAAAAAAAATTTCTATCATTGATAGAAAAATATCTGACAGTGATAGAAATCTTCTATCACTTATAATTTTCAAGGGTGATAGAAGATTTCTATCAATGATAGAAAATCTTTCGATCACTAATAGAATATCAGTGATAGAAAATCTAGAGGGGTATTTTAGTAAATGAAACACACAGACCATCAGATTTTGCCATTTTTGCAATTTTTTGTGGGCTGCTAGATTTGCAATTACTTTGGTCCATATTGCTATCCTACTGATAGCAAGCATAGCTAGCTATCTTTACTTATTAAATTTAGCTAGTCTTTGATGATTATTAGCCATTTTATTGCACTTAATTGTTTATTTTGTAGGAAAGCGTTGATTAGAGTTAAAATGTGGAATAAGAGTTAATCGGGTGTTCGGGACGTGAAAAGATGCCAAAGAACCGAAAAGATTCAAGTAACAAGGAGCCAAGAGAGGGCATTCTGCCCATTAGCATCGAGACGCCACTCTTGGAGCGTCTCGACACTACGTTTCTTTAATTAGAATACGCGACAGACTCACAACGTCTTGACGCTGTGATAGGAAGCGTCCCGACGCTACCGCAATTCCTTTTCCAGACACGTGTGTACAAGAGGCAACGTCGAGACGCTGTCTTAATAGCGTCTCGACGCTACGACGAAAAATCTGCTATTTAAGCATCCTTTCGGCTAGGTTATGGGGGACTTCGATTTGGGACTTTTTGGAGTCGACAATAGAGCAGAAATTGGGCATTCTTGAGCTGAAGCAAAGGGGGCAAGTTGGAAATCAACCCATTGTTCGTGGGGATCGTGACGGGGACGTTCGGTCTCGGCCTACAACGAGTTTAATTCTCTTTTCCCTTACTTTAGATAGTTTGATGGCTGTTTTAGACTTTTGCTATATTGTAACGTTGTGTATGAGTAGCTAGACTTTAATTCTTAGGGATTGATGTAGCCGTTGGGCATGTTATGGATTGATTTACTATTTTTATGCTATTGATTTCATTTATGCATATGTTGTATCCTTAATGCTTTCGATTTACCGGCAATAAATTGATTGATGTTTATATTTGAATCCAACTCGGGAGAGAGGATTTAAATTAGTAATCAATATGCATAACTAGAATTTAGCTAAAAATCGGGAGATTAAGGTTAATTCTAGAAATTGTTATAAAGGTTAGCCTTATTGTCTTGTATGTTTATTGGATTTAGATAGGGATATCAGGTTCAATTGCATATGGGAGAATCATGTATGCTCGGGAGAGATATGTGTGATTTTAGTTGCCAAGATTTATGAATCATAGTATTTGTTAATTCGTTTATTAATCCATAACTCCAATTGGTGAAATCAAATCCCTAAGACCAATTCTTCCCATTAGATTGTCACTTTTTGCTTGAGTTTTGTGTTTGATTTAATCATATTCTCATCCAATTTGATTCCCTAAATAAAATTGGCCAAGAGTATTTTCGGTAATTAAAATTGGCTAGACACCAATACAGAGGACGACATTCGAATTTACATTCACTATATTATAACTTGACCCGTACACTTGCGGTAAGCAAATTGCGCATCACCTACCGGCCCATTAATTTTGCTATATTTACAATTAGTTTGCAACTGTGCTATATTTGCTATTAATTTGGTCCAATTTGCTATCTATGCAACTGTCCCCATTGTTTTCTTACCACAAACTCAATACTAATTATACAACTAAAATACATTCTCTATAAAACGAAAAGTGCTTTTTCTAGAACGAAACAAGGATATATAACCATGTGTAAATATATATATATATATATATATATATATATATATATATCAATTTTTATTTAAGAAAATCAAACAAAATAATTTAACGACAATGTACTGCTTAAAGTAATTTTAAGAAAATGTATAAATATAAACCTCAGGTAATTTTTCCGAAAATGCCAAAGAAAAAAACATATTTCTTTTAACAATTTTAAATCCAATGAAAACATTAATTGCACCATTTTTATTTAGTCTCGCAAATTAAATGGCAAGGGTGAGAGCATCACACGATTTTTTTTAATCACAACAACATTTGAGGGTGAAGAAATTTGAATCTCTAACTTTTTGGTTGAGGATACATGTCAATTACTGTTGAACTATATTGAAAATATCACACTACTTTTGACTTTATACATAATGAATTATATTATTGTAGTTTAAGAAGTGCACGAATAGCCAAACATACAAGTCTATGAGGTTAAAATTAATTTGGCATTAAAATCAAATCATTAAATACAATAAATCTTTATTTAATTTATTTTATATGATGAATAAGAGGATGTTTTGCTCAAATTTAATAAATATGTATATATATTTGAATCGTACAAATAAATAAAGTTTTAGAAATTTGATTATGATTTGTATTTAGCTTGTAAGATTATAGTTTATAAGAGTAAGAATCTAATATGATTAGTATTTAAATTGGATTTGCATAGTTCATGGATTAATAAAATAATTGTGGTTTGAGATTAAAAAAAAAAATCTAACTAAAAAATATAAACTTACGTCACGTTTGATAACCATTTTGTTTTTGTTTTTGGACGATTTTGAAAATTAAGCTTATAATCACTACTCCCATCCCACAACTTTCTTTGTTTTGTTATCTCCAACCTTCCCATGTTTTCAAAAACCAAGTCAAGATTTGAAAAAAACAAAAATTGTTTTCAAAAACTTGTTTTTTGATTTTGGAATTTGGCTAAGATCTCAAATATCTACTCAACAAAAATGAAAACCATGACAAGGAAATTGAGAGAAAACAAGCATAATTTTCAAAAACCAAAAACAAAAACCAAATGAATATCAAACGGACCTATCTTTTCAGTTTCAAGTTACAAAAAAAATAAAAAGTAAAAAAAAAAATAACATCTTCTAACTATTTATTCTCCTTCTAAAGAATATGAGAAGAGAAATTAAAGAGAGTTTCTATGTGTATATTATCGAAAACCTAAATATTTATTCTATATTCTTTCCTAAGTTAAAGCTATATTTGATTTCACAAAACTTTTGCAAAAAGAACTTGTAATAAGAAAACTTTAAAATTAAACTCTTGGACTAGCATGTATAAAAATTCTATGGGGTGAATTAGATAGTCGAAGGGTTTAATTTGGGATTACAATAGCTTTTGAAATAATTTTTATCAACTATGCTTTTAAGAAAATCAACCGTTCTAGAAAGTAAATTAGTGTTTGGTAAATTTTAAATTATTTAAAGTCAAGTTAAAATGTTTAGTAGATTAATATTAAATTGTTGGAAAATAGTTATTGTCGCAACGTCATCGCGACGCGGAGCGGCCGACATCCTTTCTTGGGTTTTTTAGAAGAAAATTGGAGTCGCCACCAATCATTGAGGGTGTGATTGGTCACCTTTAAAATAAAAAACAAAACTAGTCTTAGAAAACCAGAAATTAGGTTCGGGAGTCGTTTGAGTGTAGGGAAGGTATTAGCACCCTACAACACCCGTTTAAGAAAACGATTACCACAGTATCTTAAATTGTCCAATTAAATGAATAAAAACAGTCCTTTATTTTTATTTTTCTTAAAAAGAATGATAAATATGAAAATAAAACTCAAAATGCAATACTGAACACAAGATGTCTCATTCGTTTTTACCTTAACTTTAGAAATAAAGCAAGGATTAAACATTATGAGTTGGATATCCAATTTAATATAAATCATGCCTAATATCCCTTTTAATTAAAGGAACATGGGTGTACATGATTATGTTTACTAAAAATATTTTTTTTAAAATAAAACGGATGTAAAAGAAGAAAAAATTATTCAAAGAGTAAATTCTTTTAAAAGGGAAAATGAGAATTTTCATACGCCTACACGGGAGTTGGACTCCACGAAGGCACATTACTCAGTTCCCATAATCCCTTTCAAAAGAAAATCAAAACAATAACAATAATTGAAATTGATAAAGCAGAATTAAAGATTAGAATAAAGCAATTTGGAGAATGAAAGGAAAAAACAAATGAATTAGAAAGTTTAAAAAAATGAAGTTGGCAAAGTGCAAAAGTGAACTAAAACGAGAGAGACATTAAAAATGATAATGATAATGATGATAATAATAATCATAATAATAATAATAACAATAATAACTAAACAAAAAAAAAAAAACAAAAAAAAACAAAACCCCACCTTTTTTACTTCTCTCTTTCTTCTTTTTTCCTTTTTTCTTACCCAATGTTTCCTCTCCCCGTATACTCCTTCCTCCCCCTCTTTTTTCCTCTTTTCCTCTTCCACTTTCTTTTCTCTCTTTTTCTATCACTCTCTAAGCTAAACTCTTGCTCAAATGCCTAAACTCGCTCAAGCTCACTTTTACTCTAAACTTCTTCTCTTTTTTTCTCTCCTTTTCTATCACTCTCTAAGCTAAACTCTCTCTAGCTCACTTTTACTCTAAAATTCCACTCATTCTTCTTGTGTTTCCATCCTCCATCTCCCCCCCTTTTTATACTTGAAGTGTTACTAATTTAGGGGGAGATGGATGAGAAAATGGTGGGGAAAATAAAAAATAAAAAAAATAAAAAAATACTAACCATGGAAAAAGCTTTAGAATAGGTAATGGGTGAGTTTTTCATGAAAACTTCCCATTGAATAGGAATGGGGAAGACCAAAAAAAAAAAAAAAAAAAAAAGTTTGGGGAAGTGGATTTGAAACACAGATCTCGTGATTATCAATACGACTTCATGTCAGTTGACCTATGCTCTTGTTGGCATATCATAAAAACAAATTGACCACCAAATATTGGAAAACTTCAAACATTATTACTTAAAATCAAGCCGGACCAAATACGGTGTCTACAGTTTGCCCCCCTTTGTGTATCCTTGAAGGATTGAAAGGGTAGACAAAGGAAAGAGACTAAGTACTGGGGAGGCGAAGATTTGTTCGGTAAAAATTTGAATTTAGAAAGGAAAATGCGCTTGACTTAATCACGTCTCAACCACAATTTAATAGTCAGGTTTGGTTTAACCGTGAGAAAAACTGAAAACGAACACGGATTGACACAGGCTTCGACCTCGACTGAATAGTCGGGTTTGATTTAACCGAGAGAAAAATTGAAAACGGACCTGGATTGACACATGCTTCGACCTCGACTGAATAGTCGGGTTTGATTTAACCGAGAGAAAAATTGAAAACGGACCTGGATTGACACAGGCTTCGACCTCGACTGAATAGTCGGGTTCGATTTAACTAAGAGAAAAAACTTAAAACGGACCTGGATTGACACAGGCTTTGACCTCGACTAAATAGTCGGGTTCGATTTAACCGAAAGAAAAAACTGGAAATGGACCTGGATTGACACAGGCTTCGACCTCGACTGAATAGTCGGGTTCGATTTAACCGAGAGAAAAACTGAAAACGGACCTGGATTGACACAGGCTTCGACCTCGACTGAATAGTCGGGTTCGATTTAACCGAAAAAAAACTTAAAACTGACCTGGATTGACACAGGCTTCGACCTCGGCTGAATAGTCGGATTCGATTTAACCGAAAAAACTAGAAATGGACCTGGATTGACACAGGCTTCGACCTCGACTGAATAGTCGGGTTCGATTTAACCGAAAATAAATTTTCTTTGCAATGCACGCTAAACTTGAATGCTTGAATACATGGGGTGCAGATTTAGCATTATCTGAAAACTATGATACAAATTTCTTTAAAAAATATTTGATAGCTCGGGCACCCCATTCGCATCACCCTTGGTAATAGACCTTAATTGGATCATGAACTCGCTAAACAACTTGTTCGTTGTTTGATGACAAAAAATGTATCCATAACGACTTTGCTCCTGTAATAATAATGGTTTTGCCCCAGTTTGAGAAAACCAAAATAATCGTTTTGTCCCAGTTCAAGACTTTGTCATGTTGAAATGACGGTTTTGTCCTCCATGATGACATTCCATCAACCTTCATGATCACGGTGCTCTTGGAAAAATATTGTCTTTGGATTCTTTGTTTGGACATATGTATTTCACATCGAATCGTTTAAGTTACCACCATTGATTTGAAATATCGCGTTTATGTAACTTTTTGTTTATTCAATTGTAATGATAATACAGGTAAACATGCCAACATTCATAGTTGAGGAAATACTATGGAGAGTGGGGGAGAAAAAATGGACAAGATATGCCATGCTTCGAGAAGGGAGCTTTGATTTATGACTAAAATTCAATAGACATATGTGTCAATGTTAAGGTTCTAGAACTTGAGACAAAAGTAACCTCTTAAACATGATATAGAAATTGAAGCGTAATTCTCCTAGACACTTGTTGAATTCCCGCAACTTTGCCGAATCCTTTGATACACAAGTAGCCTATGCGTAATATCTTCGAACTTGATCTGAATTAACTGGACTTGGCAGCTCATTACCATCCATGTTAGTCAAGACTAAAGCTCCTCCAGAGAAAGCTTTCTTCACCACGAATGGTCCTTCATAGTTTGGGGTCCACTTGCCTCGGTGATCTTTTAGAAAAGGAAGAATTCGTTTTAAGACTAAATCCCCTTCTCTGAATACTCTAGGACGCACTTTCTTATCATAGGCTTTCATCATTCGTCTTTGGTAAAGTTGACCTCTGCACAATGCTGTCAATCTCTTTTCTTCAACAAAGTTGAGCTGCTCATAGCGGTTTTGGATCCATTCAGCCTCTTCTAAATTAGTCTCCATGAGGACCCTTAATGATGGAATTTCCACTTCAATGGGAAGAACAGCTTCCATACCATAAACTAATGAAAATGGTGTTGCCCCAGTTGAAGTGCGAACCGATGTGCGATATCCATGTAATGCAAAAGGAAGCATTTCATGCCAATCCTTATACGTCACCGTCATTTTTTGCACAATCCTTTTTATGTTTTTATTGGCAGCTTCCACTGCTCCATTCATCTTTGGTCTATACGGAGTTGAGTTGACATGCTTGATCTTGAATTTCTCACATAACTCAGTCATCAATTTATTGTTCAGATTTCGTGCATTATCAGATACTATGGTCTCAGGAAGACCAGCGACATATAATCTCCTTCTTGATGAATTTGATCACAACTCCTTTCGTCACCTGTCGATAGGACATTGCTTCTACCCATTTTGTAAAATAATCTATTGCCACCAAGATGAATCGATGTCCGTTTGAGGCTTTTGGGTCAATAGGGCCTATAACGTCCATTCCCCACATGGAAAATGGCCATGGTGTCGTCATAACGTGCAACTGAGATGCTGGAGCATGAGCTTTATCTGCGTAAATCTGACATTTGTGGCATTTTCGGGCATATTTGATACAGTCAGCTTCCATGGTTAACCAGTAATAGCCAGCCCTTAATGCCTGTCTGGCCATCATGTGTCCATTTGCATGAGTGCCGCAAATTCCCTCATGAATTTCTTTCATAATCGTGTTGGCTTCATTTGTATCTACACACCTTAGAAGTACCATATCATGATTTCTTTTGTAAAGTATTTCTCCATTTAGGAAGAACTTCATTGCTAACTTTCTAAGTGTGCACTTGTCATTTTCTGAGGCATTCAGAGGATAGGTTCCACATTTCAAATAATGTTTGATGTCTTGAAACCACGACTTGTCATCAAACTCTTCTTCTATATTCATGCAGGAGGCTGAAACATCTACCCTTCCCATCTTAATAGGTTGTACCTCATGATTGGGGTCTATGTTGAACATGACTGCAAGCGTAGCCAAGGCGTCTGCTATTTGATTACTCTCCCTTGGTAAATAGTCAAAAGTGATTTCTTCAAATTTATGAGACAAATCTAATATAAGCTTTTTATAAGGCAGTAGCTTAGTGTCTCTTGTTTCCCATTCTCCTCTCAATTGGTGAATCACCAACATAGAATCTCCCAAGACTCGAAGTTTCTTTATCTTCATATCCAATGCAGTTTGGATACTCATAGAACAAGCTTCATATTCAGCCATATTATGAGTACAATCAAAACTTAATTTGGTGGTGAGAGGGAACAACTTTCCTTCAGGTGATATTAATACAACACCTATCCCATGACCTAACTCATTGGAGGCCCCATCAAACAACATGGTCCATGTTTCCAAGTCTGATATTTCTTTTTTCACCATTATAGTGGAGACAAATTCATCAGGGAAATCAAATTTCATTGGTTCATAATCGTCTATAGGTTGCTCGACCAAATGATCAGCTAGTGCACTTCCTTTTATTGACTTTCGAGTAACATAAACAATATCATACTCGGATAAAAGAACCTGCCATCTAGCAATTCTACCAGACAAAGACGGCTTTTCAAAGATGTATTTGATAGGATCCATCTTTGAGATAAGCCATGTTGTGTAGTACAACATATATGGTCTCAAACGACGAGCGGCCCAAGCTAGAGCACAACAAGTTCTTTCTAAAAGAGAATATCTGGTTTCGCAATCAGTGAACTTTTTGCTTAAATAATATATGGCTTGCTCTTTTCTGCCTGAACTGTCATGTTGTCCCAGTACACACCCCATTGAATTTTCCGTCACTGTAAGATATAGGATAAGTGGACGATTTGGAGTTGGAGGTACAAGAACAGGAGGGTTTTGTAGGTATTGCTTGATCTTTTCAAATGCTTTTTGACAGTCGTCATTCCATATGCATGTATTGTTCTTACGAAGTAGCTTGAAGATTGGTTCACATGTTGCTGTAAGATGTGATATGAATCTTGCAATATAATTCAATCTTCCCAAGAAACCTCTGACTTCTTTTTTAGTACGTGGTGGTGGCATTTCTAGAATGGCTTTGACTTTGTCTGGATCAACTCTAATTCCCTCATGGCTTACGACGAAACCCAACAACTTGCCAGAAGTGACCCCAAATGTGCATTTACTCGGATTCAGTTTCAACTTGAATTTTCTAAATCGCTCGAATAACTTTCGGAGAATGGTTGCATGCTCCTCCCCTGGTTTTGACTTAGCAATCATGTCATCAACATACACTTCGATCTCCTTATGCATTAGGTCATGGAAGAGAGTAACCATGACCCGTTGGTAGGTTGCCCCAGCATTTTTAATCCGAACGGCATGACCTTATAACAAAAGGTTCCCCATAATGTGATGAATGTAGTTTTCTCTTGATCTTCAGGTGCCATTTTGATTTGATTGTAACCTGAGAATTCATCCATAAAGGAAAAAGTTGAGAATCCAGCTGTATTATCTACCAGTACATCAATATGAGGAAGTGGGAAGTTATCCTTTGGGCTTGCTCGATTCAAATCTCTATAATCAACACACATTCGGACCTGTCCATTTTTTTTAGGTACTGGCACAATGTTAGCTACCCATTCTGGATAATTAGCAACTGTTAAGAATCCTGCATCAATTTGTTTCATGACTTCCTCTTTTATTTTGATTAACATGTCTGGCTTCATCTTGCGTAACTTCTGTCTCACTGGCTTGCATTCAGGCTTAAGTGGCAAATGATGCACCACAATACTTGTGTCTAAACCAGGCATATCTTGATAAGACCAGGCAAAAACATCAATGTATTCATGAAGCAATGTTATTAACCCTTGACGGCTTTCAACAGACATGTTGGTCCCGATTTTAACTTCTTTAATCTCTACTTGAGATCCCAAGTTAATCGTCTCTATCAACTCTTCATGTGGTCCCAATATCCTCTCTTCTTCTTCAATCATTCTCAACAATTCAGGAGTAAGTTCTAGATCTTCCTCATTACCACTTGTTCTCTCATCGGACTCAACATCGTATGTAGGAGAATCAAGTTCGTATTTAAGATCATTAACGCTTTCAATCCCAATTTCGCTGTTTAAGAGAGGGATTATTCAGTGTGATGAAAGAAGATAAATGAAGGAATGGAATAAATGAATTCAATGCTAAAAGAAGTAGACACAAGAGAGATTCATTGGATGATAGGAAATGAAGGAAAAAAAAATGCTTCTTCATTAACAAATGAAATATTGACATAGAACACATAAATCATCAAAACAAAAAACAAACAAAAAGTTTAAAAATTACTTTGATATCTCATTAACAAATGATGGTAGCTCCATTACAGTCCAATTATTGAGTTCAAAGTCTTCTGGGCACAAATAAACTAAGGGACCGGCTTCTTTGTTCTGTTCGATTATAGCCATGACTGCAGGGTCTTGAGATTCCGAATGAATTATTCCAGCAAAGATGAAGGTATCATGAAGATGAGGAATGATATTCATTTGATACTTCGGCTCACGGTTCTCCAATCTAGCCAGTCATTTTTCTTTCTCCTGCCTGTGTGCTTTAATCATATCTTTTTTGCTTGGTTTATACCCCAAACCAAACCTCTTCATATTTTTCGACATATTCAACAAATTTTCGAGGCTTTGGTTGCTTCCTGTTAAGGAGAGTTTTGAAAGTTGCAGCTCCATTTTCCCTATCTCTCCGTATAAAGTTGTGGCATTTGCAATCTCAAAAGCTTGAAATGATGACTCAAAAACCTCTTCTGCTGCTTCTATGTAGGGCATTGAAGAGGGTCTTGACACTAAGATATTCTCTTGCCCAGATATGATTACTAGTTTGCGGTCGACCACAAATTTAAGTTTTTGGTGTAATGATGATGGGACCACTCCAGCTGAGTGAATCCAGGGACGCCCTAACAAGAAGCTGTAGGCCGAATTAATGTTCATGACCTGAAAGGTTATATCGAAGGTGCATGGACCTATCTGGATGGGCACTTCTATGTCTCCAACAACTTCACTACGTGCCCCATCAAAAGCTCGTACGATCATAGTGCTGGGCCTTATATGAGACATATCAACAGGCAATTTCTCCAACGTGGATTTAGGCATTATGTTCAAGGAGGAACCATTATCAACTAGAACTTTTGCCACAGCAAATTTTTTGCACTTAACTGTAATGTGCAAGGCTTTAGTGTGTCCGGTGCCTTCTGGTGGTAACTCATCATCTGTGAAGGTTACTGAACTGGATGTAGTTATGTTTCCAACAATGTTATCCAAGTTGTCCACCGTAATATCCTGCGGAACATAAGTTTGATTCAAAATGTCCAACAAAGTCTTACGATGCGTATCTGAAGCCAGTAACAAAGCCAGTATGGAAATCTTTGCAGGGGTTCGACCTAACTGTTCAACCACTTTATAATCACTTTGCTTAACCAACTTCAAAAATTCTTGGATGTCCTCTTCAGATGCTGGCTGTTTAACATCTAGGTTCTTCGCTACAATGGGCTCTTCTATTTTCTCCTTGATATCTTCAATGATCTTGGCTTTTCCTTTTTCTTTACCCTTGGGTTTCAATAGGTCTTCTGGTGTATAGCACTTCCCGCTTCGTGTTAGACCTCCTATCCCACTGATATTATGGATTGGAAGGGGTTCAAAATCAACAGTTACCTTATATTCATAGTTCCAAGGTACTGCTTTTGAACTTTTATATTCAAAGGGAGTCGGAATCTGGATGGTAATCGGTCTTGGCTTGGAATTTGGGGTACTGGGCTTCTCGCGATAAGATATTGTTAACGGTTTTGGCTTGAGAGACAACCTTGAGCATTCTTCTATAATATCAACTTCCCCATACTGAGGGAGCTGAACCATTTTTTGAGAAACTATTTAAAAATGTGAATCTAACAACTCCTGGACTTTCAGACGAAAATGAGGACATTGGTCAATAGAATGCCCTTTTGCCCCAGTGTGATAAGAACACATCAAACTGTCATCGTATGCTCTGACACCCAAATCTAATTGGAGGCGTTCTACTCCAATGTATCCATTATTCAATAATATTTCGAATAGTTCTCCCATGGGAGTCACTATTCTCTCAGCATTCTTTCTTAAATCAGCTCCATGAACCTCTATCGCATTTACTTGTGCATTCTGATGGTTTGGCAGAGGATTGTTGTTGACATCTGGACCATTTTCTTTCTTAAAGTTCAACCATCCTGCCTTTATCAATGCTTGCACCCTATGCTTGAGTGCAGTACAGTTTTCAGTGGAATGTCCAATTGCTCCTGCATGGTAGTCGCAACGGGCATTTGGGTCATACCACTTTGGGTAAGGTGGCTTTACTGGGTCTATTGGTACGGGTGCCAGCTGATTATTCTGGAAGAGTTGGGGTAGAAGTTCGGTATATGTCATCGGAATCGGATCAAAATGAGTCTGTCTACGGACGCCTTTATTGTTTTGGTGTCCTTGGACATAAGGAGTGTTATGTTGATTCCGAGGCTGGTAGCCTTGAGTAGGACGAGGATTTTGGACGTAAGGGGATGGATATTGGGCTGACGTATTATTGATATAGGGTTGAGGGTAAACATATGGAGGTGGATAGTGATATTGTGGCACTCCGGCATTAGGGTATGGTTGTCTTGAATTGAAACCAATCATCTGAACTTCTCCCTCTTTTTTCTTCGATGGAACCCCCTTTTTCGTTGTTGATGATCCAGCCGTATCAGTTATCTTTCCATGCTTAATTCCGTACTCGATTCTCTCTCCAATTGTCATTATGTCAGAGAAATTGGTAGAGGCACTCCCAATCATCTTATCATAGAAAGGAGATTTGAGAGTATTAATAAACATGGTCGACAGCTCCTTATCAGCTAAAGGTGGTTGCACCTGAGCAGCAGTATCCCTCCACCTTTGGGCGTACTCTTTAAAGCTTTCTGTGCTCTTCTTTTCCATCCTCTGGAGGTTTAAGCGGTCAGGAGCCATATCTATGTTGTGCTTATATTGCTTTAAAAATGAATCGGCTAGATTCTTCCATGAACATATATGAGTGCTGTCTAACTGCATATACCATCGAGATGCTGGACCAGTAAGACTGTCCTGGAAGCAATGAATTAACAGCTTGTCATTTTGGACGTATGCTGCCATCTTCCTACAATACATGATGAGATGGTTCTTAGGACAGGATGCTCCATCATACTTTTCAAACTCGGGCACCTTGAATTTTGGAGGGAGGATTACATCTGGTACCAAGCATAGCTTGGTCGCATCTATATTTCCGAAGACGTCTGTTCCTTCTACTGCCCTTAATCTTTCCTCCAGGACTTCAAGCTTTTCACTAGAAGAGACTTTCTCACCTCCCGTTAGCTCTTTTCTGATTTCAGGATCATCTAAATTGGGAACTGTAATGGTCACCTTGGGAGGTATCTCTGTGGGTAGTGAAAATCCAGGTTGATTGTGTACAGGCACTTGCTCATTCTTGAAAAATGGAAACGGGTGCTGCTCTACTGGAATATTGTACAATGGATGATATTTTGGAGTAGTACCCTCTGTTGATTGCCGGATTGGAGGGTCGTTCATTGTATGGCTGGACTGAGCAATATCAGGTATTATTTTGCCTCTTTCTAGGGCGACAAGAATGGCATCCATTTTTTCTCGTAACTCCTCAATATCTTTCCTTGTTTTCTCCATCTCAGTACTCTGCTCTTCCATGATCCTTGTCCTGTATCTTGTGACGTAGGTGCGGTGGATTCGAGGTGACCGAGCTATCTTATGATTCTGTTTATATTTTTAATGAAAAGAGATTTTAGTGTAAGAAAAGAGAAAGACAAAACGAAACAAAAAAAAAAAGTGATAGAAGAGAAGGGAAAAAAATGGCTTTGATATTAAATTGGAAAATGATAAAACAATGTAGCAGCAAAATTTGTGCAAAATTGAATTACAAGATATTTCAACTATCTAAATAAAACATAAACTAAAGTAAAGAGTTAATAAAATTGCCCCCAATACTCTAAACTTATACGAAGTTTTCCCAGAAACTTGAGCACATTCTTGCTATTCGGCTTTGTAGGTGCTATGACTTTAGAGAGAGTACGTGCATCTTCTGCTAGTTCATCTGCCCTTCGAGTGACTCTCCTAATCTGAGTGAGCATATGTTCCGCTTTACTTCGTAGTGTCGCGTGGTTCTGTCTCGCAAACCCAAAATCATCGCTTAATCTGTCGTACTGCTCCTTTAAATAGGTATAGTCTTTCATTAATCTATCAGTGGCATCCTGATACTTACCGAGGCGAACATTAAGTGACTGAACGGACTCTCTTAGACCCTTGTTGTCGTTGATGAGGTCCCCTAGTTGATCTTCTCTAATCTTGAGCGTTAATTGTAGGTCGTCAATTGTTCGACATAGCGTTCCATTTTTTCCTTCTACCTCAGTAATCGTTTGGTTCCTCAAACTAATGCAATCTTCGAGCTCTTTCATCAACTCATGAAGTGAGGCAATCTCAGATTGTTGCTTCAAAACTTGGTCATTCCTTGACTTGAGAGTTGCTTGGGAGACTTCATTATCCCTTCTTAATCAATGCATTCTTCTGTTCAGGTCGCGGGCCTCTGTGTCTAATGCTGAAATTTCTTTTTCTAACTGTTCTTGTTTGCTAACACTGCCCTTTAATCGGTTCAACTCTTTTTCTAGTTCAACATTGCGCAACAAACCTTGCTTTACCTCCAATTGCAACCTTTCATTTTCTTGAACCAATGATGAATTCGCTTTTCTCAATTCATCACATTCCTTTTCGCGTGCTGCTTGTTCTGTCTGTTGATCTGGTATCACCTTTGCATTAAGTTTTATCTTGGTTTTCATTTTTGGTGACACAAGCACGGTTTTAGCTCTGTTCGCATGCCATGTTTTGTACGCCTCTGTGGTATCATCATGAAACTGACCACTCTGGATTTTAGTGATCATTTTCCATGCTTTCACAATTTTCTGAATTCTATCTTTACAGAAGCCTTTATCATAAGCAAATTCGAAATCCTTAAACTCATGCGTAGCAGGGATGAATTGTCGGACCCAAATTTGGCGCACTACCAATAAAGGAGCATAAGATATACATCCCCAAGGACCCAAAAGAGGTAAACTTTGAAATTTACCACATTTATAGATCATTGGCCTAGTTGACATCCAAGGGGCTCTCCATATTACATCTTCTATCTTTAGTTCGGAGAAAAAGGCCTCCCAAGTGCTCCTTTCAAGGGAGGATGAACTCCAACCTGATTTCACGAACTCTGAGATGGGATTTTGCAGCTTATTCCAGGAACTTGAAAATTTGATCTCTGGACATTTGAATTCGGGTGGACACTTCACATGACTAAGGACCCAAATGTACAATAATGGTGCACACCCTATAAATCTTCCTGTTCCTTTTGTTCTGCAATAATTTAATGAACGAAAAGTTTCTGCCAATACAGGAATAATGGGATCAACTCCTATTTCTATCTTAGCAAACAACTTGACCACACGTTCCTCAACATATCCACATACTTTAGGAAACAAAACAACATTAAAGATACACAATGCCAGTAAAGTTAATTCCTTGTCTTCATTTGCAAATTTTTGTTGAAGAGTAAAGATGTAGTCCAGGGGTAGGCATGTGTTCTCTCCCTTTATCTTTACTTGTTTCTCAATGTCGCTTGTACGAATCTTGCCCAAAAGAGTAGATAATGCTCTTTTCATTGTAAGCTCTTGATCGTAAGAATAAGCTTCAACTTCCGTTCGTACTGGCATATGCAGAAGGGATTGATATTCCTCTATTGTAGGAGTCATGTCAATTGAGCCAAATGTGAAACATCTATAGGCTGGATCCCAATGTCGAATCAAAGCTTTTAATACAGAATAATTAACTTGTACATACATGAGCTGAGCTAGATAGCCATATTTGCTTGTAAATTTAGCCTTCCTATCTACAGTTAATTTTTCTCAAGCCTGTTTCACTGTTTCTAATTGACTTTCTGGAAAACTGACATCCTTAAATTGAGAAACAACATTTTCTACTAAAGAATCTCCGTGGATTTGTTGTACATTTTCTGACCATTGACGTACTGTTGCTTGATCTTCTATACCCATTTCTTGTATTGGAGGGGGTGATTTTATTTTACTCATACTTTAGTTTCTGCCAATGCAAATAATCGAAAAATCTTGTTAATTTAATTTGCACAATTTTCTTAACTACATTAAAAGAGATTTCAAAGGATACTTTCAATGAGCGAAAATTGAAAATTGATATAAGATACAAGGGAAAGAAGAAAAATAAATGAATAAATAAACTTTGACAATAATGCATGTAATAAGTCAAATCCTAGAACTATATGAGTGGAGTTTAACTCTAAGGCATCCTAGAAAAGGTCCCCAAGCTTACCCACCGATTTAACGACGTAGTAGGCTTGAGTGGAGAATTTCATGCGCCTGCACGGGAATCGAAATTCCACGAAGGTCACACTACTCAGTCTCCTAGTCTAGTCCTAAGGTAAAGCCCGGGTAGAAGGCTAGTGAAAGTGTGTGAAATGCATGATTAATAAGATGACATACAAATGAATGACATAACAATTACAACATAAAAAAAAAAAATAAAAAAATGGTAACAATAAGATGACATGCAAATGAATGACATAAATAAGATAAAGTAATTACAACATTAAAAAACAAAAAAAATGGTAATAGACAAGCGAATAACAATATGCCAAACAAATCATATTATAAAGGAAAACAAAATAAATAAATAACAAAACAATAACAAAAGGACCTGAAAGAAAAATTCAATTCAAAGGACAATAAAGATATTCATGGTTTGACCCTCAAAATCCCCAGCGGAGTCGCCAAGCTGTCGCAACGTCATCGCGACGCGGAGCGGCCGACATCATTTCTTGGGTTTTTTAGAAGAAAATTGGAGTCGCCACCAATCATTGAAGGTGTGATTGGTCACCTTTAAAATAAAAAACAAAACTAGTCTTAGAAAACCAGAAATTAGGTTCGGGAGTCGTTTGAGTGTAGGGAAGGTATTAGCACCCTACAACACCCGTTTAAGAAAACGATTACCACAGTATCTTAAATTGTCCAATTAAATGAATAAAAACAGTCCTTTATTTTTATTTTTCTTAAAAAGAATGATAAATATGAAAATAAAACTCAAAATGCAATACTGAACACAAGATGTCTCATTCGTTTTTACCTTAACTTTAGAAATAAAGCAAGGATTAAATATTATGAGTTGGATATCCAATTGAATATAAATCATGCCTAATCTCCCTTTTAATTAAAGGAACATGGGTGTACATGATTATGTTTACTAAAAATATTTTTTTTAAAATAAAACGGATGTAAAAGAAGAAAAAATTATTCAAAGAGTAAATTCTTTTAAAAGGGAAAATGATAATTTTCATACGCCTACACGGGAGTTGGACTCCACGAAGGCACATTACTCAGTTCCCATAATCCCTTTCAAAAGAAAATCAAAACAATAACAATAATTGAAATTGACAAAGCAGAATTAAAGATTAGAATAAAGCAATTTGGAGAATGAAAGGAAAAAACAAATGAATTAGAAAGTTTAAAAAAATGAAGTTGGCAAAGTGCAAAAGTGAACTAAAACGAGAGAGACATTAAAAATGATAATGATAATGATGATAATAATAATCATAATAATAATAATAACAATAATAGCTAAACAAAAAAAAAAAAACAAAAAAAAAACAAAACCCCACCTTTTTTACTTCTCTCTTTCTTCTTTTTTCCTTTTTTCTTACCCAATGTTTCCTCTCCCCGTATACTCCTTCCTCCCCCTCTTTTTTCCTCTTTTCCTCTTCCACTTTCTTTTCTCTCTTTTTCTATCACTCTCTAAGCTAAACTCTTGCTCAAATGCCTAAACTCGCTCAAGCTCACTTTTACTCTAAACTTCTTCTCTTTTTTTCTCTCCTTTTCTATCACTCTCTAAGCTAAACTCTCTCTAGCTCACTTTTACTCTAAAATTCCACTCATTCTTCTTGTGTTTCCATCCTCCATCTCCCCCCCTTTTTATACTTGAAGTGTTACTAATTTAGGGGGAGATGGATGAGAAAATGGTGGGGAAAATAAAAAATAAAAAAAATAAAAAAAATACTAACCATGGAAAAAGCTTTAGAATAGGTAATGGGTGAGTTTTTCATGAAAACTTCCCATTGAATAGGAATGGGGAAGACCAACAAAAAAAAAAAAAAAAAAAAAAAAGTGTGGGGAAGTGGATTTGAAACACAGACCTCGTGATTATCAATACGACTTCATGCCAGTTGACCTATGCTCTTGTTGGCATATCATAAAAACAAATTGACCACCAAATATTGGAAAACTTCAAACATTATTACTTAAAATCAAGCCGGACCAAATACGGTGTCTACAGTTATGATGACCAAAATAAACATATTTCAATTAAGTATGAGATTGTATTAATATTTAACTTCAAAACTTTACTAAGATAATTATGAAAATTTATATAACTTATGTTTTTTTTTTTGAATCAATTATATAACTTATGTTATAACTTATATTTGGTTTACTTTAAATAATTAATTGATAAATATATCCAAATAAAATCTAATTTTAGTTTTCTTTTCTGAAAAAAGAAAATCTAATTTTTGTTTAAATACAAAAAAGTAAGAAATTAAATTGTTAGCAGGAAATTAAATTTAAAAATAAAAAGAATGAGACAAGATAAGATAAGATACGATTATAAATTGTTAATAATAATATTTGAAAACATTTGTATGACAAATAAAATATGGAAGGATAAAAAAAAGAGAATTTTAAATATTTGTTAATTACACCCAATTTTCATAAAAGTTAAATATCAAAACCACTCATAAGAGCTTTTGTAAATCAACATGATTCAAAAAGTGGTTTTCTTTAAATTATGAAAGAATCCGTTTAACTAAACAAAAAATGGTTAAAATTTTTCTACAACCACTCTTTAGGTCTTCAAAATCAATCCAAAATAGGGACGAAATATATATATATATATATATATATATATTTTTTTTTTTGATAACGCCCAAGTATGTTCTTACAGAGAGAAAGATGCAGTAGAGAGAGAATGTGACATTTCTAGAGAGAAAAGTGCATAGAAAGAAAATACATTTTTGAAGTGCAAAGAAAAAGAAAATACATTTTTAAAGTGAGAAGTATGGATGAAGAGATTTTTATTTATTTTTTTTTAACAGAGAGAAACTTTTCTTTAAAATAAAGGAGAGACTTTTCTGTACCATCAAACAATTTATCAAATCATCAGTAATATGGAAGAATTCCATTTTCACAATTATACAAGTCTAGTAGTCTAAAGGTTTTTATTAACTCTTAGCAAAGCTCAATTGGTTAATATTATAACTTCAACTCAAAGTTGTAATTGTAACATTTACTATGGTTAAAAATGAGTTGTGCAATTTGTTCTAAATATTTATTTATTGTCTTATAATAAATAGTATTTATACTTTTTTCTTTTTGAGAAGAATAGTATTTATACTTATATAAGTCAATTAACACGAAAGATCTATAATTCAATTTTGTGAATTAATTCTCCTAGTCAAACATAGTTTGAAATCATAAAATTGACAATTAAAATATAGGGTGTGGCTTTAAATATTGTTAAGGTCAAGTTATAGATTCTAAAAAATACTCTAAATTATACAAAATGCTTTGATTTTTATAGTTGGTTACAATTTTCCTTCAACATTTTAAGCCCGTCTTTCATAATCATTTGGTTTTTGGTTTTTGATTTTTCTAAATTAAGTTTATAACACTACTTTATACCCACAAGTTTTTTTTTTTTTTTTTTTTGTTATTTACATCATTCCCATGTTTTCAAAAACCAAGTCAAATTTTGAAAAAAAAACAAATTTTCAAAAGAGTTAAAAAAAAAAATTGATTAAAAAATCAAATGTCTTCCTAACAAAAATGAAAACCATTGTAAGAAAACTAAGAGAAAACAAGCATACTTTTCAAAAACTTAAAACAAAAAGCCAAATCGTTATCAAACGTGACCTAAACTTTTCGATTTTTCCCTATCTTTACTTCGTTTATGTAACTAGTTAGCACTCATCGTCATTGTACACAATTTTTTAATCTTTTAAAAATAATATTGGTTACTAAGGCTTAAGGATGATTTAATATAATTTACACAATGAAAAGTAAACAAAGATTATAAAATTATTATTAACTAATTTTGACCACATTTATCTGTTGTTGCAAAATTTGGACAGAAAAAACATACTTAACCTTCACGTTGCAACAACCGTAAGTTTATTTGAAGGGTAAGACGTGACCTGCAAAACAGTAAAAACTACACACTGGTGTGGTGCTTGCCACATCGACTCTGATACTAAGTTAGCTAGGATGTTACGAGTGTAACAAGTAATTGAGAATGAGGAAAAAGACTGTAACGACTCGACTAGAAGAAAGTTAAAACATGCTGATGGTCGCTACTAAATCATGATTTTTTTTAAAAAAAAAAAAAAGTCAAACACATAGGAGAAAAGAGAAATAACTTTCATTTACTAAAAATGGCCCAAGACATAAGTTGAGTTCATAAATCATAAAATAGAACATCTGAAACAAAACTCTATAAAACACATACTTTTAAAACATCACATCTAAAACAAGAGTTCGATCCTATGACATCAGAGACTAGAAATAATCGAAAGAATGGAAACATAAACTGCAGCTGTGATCCCATAACCAACGAAGTCATAGCTCTCGCCAAGCTCCAGTCATCCTCAAATACCACCTGAAAAGGAAAATCGAGTAGCATGAGTGAGTATATAAGAATATACTCAGTAAGTAGCCCACATAAGAGTTGAATCTGATAATCATAAAATCAAGTAACATGAAACTTAGTTTTCGGGTCTCTACTTCATAGGAACCTAACTGGAAACATCAATTCGGGTTTCTAATCCCAGGGCCATGTTCGGGTTCAGGTAAAGATCTCCCTAGGTGGTTTCTTGCTCCCAACCTATGTCAACTATGGTGTTGTGTGGGTCAGTCAAGTAAGGCGAGTAAACTGGGGACTAGCTGGCAACCTCTAGCAGAACTACACCTATCCCTACACAACACCCCTGAATCATGAAGTCAAAGTACGGGCGAGCAATCTAGGCATGAAACATGCCCGAATGCCATCTGGCACACAATCCTGTGCCTAGCTCGACACCGTCCCGATGGAATGCACGATCCCGTGTCAGAAGAGTAAGCTCTACCAGTCCCTGATAGAGTGCACGATCTCGTGCCTGTAGGTAGGTTCCATCAGAATCCTAAGATGGGGGGAGGAAACAACCCTAGCTTATCACAAGGCTTAACGGTCTGCTAAGTTTACCTGAGGCCCAGAATCACATCTAAGGCTCCTATTCTAGGTCCTGTCCTCTTCATACATACGACTATCGAGCGTATCATAACGAGGGATATTACTAAGCTTAGCCTAATCAGGGAAATTCTACTAAGCTTAGCCTTACTTCCGCTATAGTGCTACCGAAAATTTGGCAACATAATGACATACATAAGGCAAACCCAAAATTTTTCTATCACCTGAAAAAGAGATACAACACTTATATAATCAATACCGCCAAACCACAAACTTCAAAATACATTGAACCACCACAACCAAGGCGAGACAGACCTCGCTTCCACAACCAACCAGACATGTAGAGCAATCAAGCCATACGGTCAAAACATGCTTCCAAATAATTTAAAAAGTACTAATCCATCCAGGAGGAGACTTAGATATGCTATAACTAAAACATAACTTTCAACAACATGCTTTGCAATGAACTATCATACTCATTGAAATCCAAGGACAAGTTTCAAGGCTCACAACTACTTCATGCTAGTATGCTAAATTCTCAAAAGAAACTAATTTCAAGCTTCGGCTAGACATTTACCGATTCCAACAAACATGCTATGACAACTAAACTTGAAAACAAAGTCCTATAGCTACTTACCTTAGCTAATTAGTTTGCTTGACAAAACAATTAAACTCCTTAGCTTCCAAGTTCCTAACCAACTACACAAAAGAGGAAAAACATACTAAAACTCATAAACCTCTTTGAATCAAAAGGCACAAGGAGATAATTATTTTTTTTGGGGGGAGAGGTTTAAGTCCCAAAAATTCACCTAAATCAGTCACCAAGCTTCCAAATCCTTTCCTAAATGACAATTAAACCTTTAGAAGCAAAGGGGACCTTGAAATCAAAGGCAAAACCAATGGGTAATCTTCCAACATAATAGAATTAACCAAAATTTACAAAATCTCACTTACCCACACTTGAAATTGCCGGAAAAATGCAACAAAACCCAAAACTATTGCTGTTTGCGTGCCCAAACCACACAGCCACTAGAAAAACGTGAAAACCAACCTTCCTTGAGCCTGAAATTTGCTGAAAATCGAGAGTGAGAGATGGAGAACGAAAGGGAAGAAAAACCACAACCTTGAGGATGAAAAATCCGAGAGAAAACACACCCAAATCGCCTGAAATGAAACCCATGGACTGCACCCACCTCTTGTCGCCATCGCTGCGTGCTGTCATTGGAGAAGGAACATGCTGAATGAGATGGTGGTGGCGCACGTGGAGCACGATGGTGGCTGGTCGAAAGCTTCAAAGAAGAAGAAGAAAAATGCGCGGGATCACCTTGGGCAGCTGGAACTTGAAAAAAAAAAGAAGAAGAAATCGAAGGGAATGGGCTGGTGGCTGAACACGTGAAGAGAAGAAGATGAAGGCTGAAAGAAATTGGGGTTTTTACATTAATGGGCTGAAATCAGCCCATATTTTTCACTTTTGTCCAAAAAGTTTATAAACTTCATTTCAGTCCAGTCCATCTTTTTTAATTGTGGCCCATTTACAAAAATAACCCTCTGATATTAAAAAAAAAAAGAAAAGAAAAGAAAGTACAGAAAAGGAAAAGACAATAGTATATGGAAATTCAAAATATTCCCCCAAAACACGATTCTTCATTCCTAAAACCTTGCTACCGTATTCTCTCATCTTCTCCATTGTTTTTCACTGCTTTCGTCTTTTTCCTTCCGAAAACAAGTGGGTTTCGGCTTCTCTCATCTTCTCCATTGTATCGTTAGGGCTTCACGCAACAAAGAGGTGGGTTTGACGGTGAAGAAATGTACTGATTTTGGGTTCTTCGGTTTATGATTTTGGGGGTTTTCGGTTTGCATGTCTTCTCCATTGCTCAGTTTTCTCACTTAAAAAACATGTTGAGCCTTGGATTGTATGATTTTGGGGGTTTCGGTACACAAACATCTCATACCTTCCTTACTTTTCATATGGGTTTTTCATACGGGTTTCATACGGGTACCTCACTTAAAAAGCATGTCGAGCCTTGCACTGTATGTATTGTTCTAGTCTTGCAACTTTCGTACGGGTTTCATACTTAAATCAACAGATTGGGATTTTTTAATTTTTCCCCTATTTTGGGGTTTGGGCAGTGATTCGTGCAACTCCACTGTATTTTGGGGTTTGGGCAGTGTTTGAAAATTGATTCGGGCACTTTTCATGCGGGCTTCTCACTTAAAGCATGTTGATTGAGGTAGTTTTCCTCTATTTTGGGGGTAGAGCAAAACAGATTTAATACTGAAACATGGATGAAGAAGACTAAAAGCAAATTAAGTACAATGTTGCACTCATACCTTCCATAATTTTTAGTTGAAATGTGACAGTACACAACATTTTTAAATACCCGGTATGATTTCTAAATACCGGGTATGAATTTTTGGAGTTGAAAAAATCTCAAAAGCACGGTCTTCTCCCTTCCAAAAACGAAAACGTCTTCTTCGACTTGCCATTTTTTTTTGCAACCTTCTCCATTGTTGAAGGTTAGGGCTTCATCTTCTTCAAAACTCCGGCGACAATCTTGTGGGTTTCACGACGAAGTAAGTTACTGATTTTGGAGTTTTCGATTTATGATTTTGCATTTTTTGGGGTTTTTCCGTGACTTCTTAGGTTAAAAAATCACTAAGTTGCTTCGTCTTCTTCGCTATAAACCTACTGATTATCAAGTTTTAGGTTCAAAGTAAGTGAGTTCCTTCATCTTCTTCACTATAAATACCTCGTATTAACGGTAAATTAAGATTTGCATGTTGCTCTGTTTTCTCACTGAAAAAGCATGTTGATTCCAGTGATTTTTTTCACATATAAATCTCATACCCTTCTATACTTTTAGTGTATATTTTTTTTTTTTTTTTGAAAATACTTTTAGTGTATATTATTCATACCAAGTATGAATTCCATATTGAATTGTATTAAACACATACATTATAAAGTTGTTATTGTTCATACCGGGTATGAATTCAGGTATATAAAAGGTATTAAACACATGCATTATAAATTTGTAAATATATATACAACATACAAACATGTATGAAATTAGCCAAATCATAATTTTTACGAATTCATACCCCTCCTATATAGAATATTGGGGTCCTATGCATGGAAAATAAGAAAATGAAGGTGAAAATGTTGTTGGACGATCTTTGACAAAAAAAAAAAAATAAATGGGAGGAAAGAACAAAAAATGAATTGAAAAGAAATTGTAGGGCAAACGGTGTTATTGGAGAAAATTTATGTTATCGTTTAAGGAAGAAGGCTACTTTCGAAAATGGTAAATAAAATGGCAGGAGGTTGACAAAAGAAAATTAAAAGATCTTGCTACAGGAAAGGAATAAAATGAAAAGGAAACTTTAATAAAAAAAATATCTAAAATTAAATTTTCAAATAGGAATAGCCGGCAACAAACTAAACAAACGTGCAAGTAATTCTATTTTTAGGCAAAATGGTTGCAACAAATTGGAAGAAAATATTATTTGGCCCAAAAATTAAGGAGAAGAATCAAACATTAATTGCAAATTTGGTATTGGATCCGATTTCAGGATAAAAAAGTAAATTCAAATTATTTTTTTACTTTATTGTTTATATTTAGTTTAAAATATAATATTAAATTAAATTAAATTTGATTCCATTCATTAATGTGGGGGTATTTTGGTAAGAGAAATAAATTAATTAATTGATAAAAACCTACTAATAATAATTATATTCATTATGGACACTTTTGAAATTTGGTCATCAAAAGAACCCATCCGCTATAATTTCTGAAAGAAATTTGCTTCCTTGGGTTGCGTGCGTTTAGAATAAAAAGAGGATGACTTAGGGTTAACTCCAACTTAAAGTTATTCACAAAAATGACCCTTTCATCCTATTACTTTAAGGAATAACTGTGACACCTGAGGTTAGGAGGGGTACATGAATGAACTGAGATCACATCCGAATGATAGGGATCCTAAGGACATGAAAGCATTGTCAAGATAAGCTTAAAAGAATTGATAGATACTATCTATACCAATAAGGTGCACCTTCCTTTTTGGTGGCTCAATCATAGGAACTTTGAAGTTAAGCGTGCTTGGCTTGGAGAAGTTCTATGTTGGGTGACCTCGTGGGAATTTTCCTAGGAAGCATGTGAGTGAGGATAAAACATGCTAAAAGGACCCCATGTTGGTTTGTGGGGACAATCTTCACTCTTAGAAGCAGTTTCAGACAAGTATGATGACGTCGCCAGGTCGCAGGGGATGTAGGGGAATGTTGGGGCCGTTAGGTGCTGAATCCAGATTTCGAATCCTGGACCTGGGGCGTTACAGATGGTATCAGAGCAGAACCTCTCCCAGTAGGATGTAGTTCGAGGACGAACCAATGAGAGTGATCCTGAGGACATGAAAGCTGAAGGATTGAAATTCTGTAATTTCGTAAAGCGGAAGCGTGATTGAGACCGATTCGTAATTAATTTTGTTTAAACTAAAATACCAATACATTGGCAATAATATTAGAACTATTCTAAATATATATTAAGACTAAGCATACAAAAATATTAGATCTAAATCTAATTTATAAAGTAACAAATTACTTACTCTCGTTGACGACTCAGATTAAATTCACCAACTGCTTATGAATGGTTACACCCTTGAGGAAAATTCTCTAAGAGTGGGAGAATGAATGATATGCCTTTCACCCCACCCCAGGGGTCCAATATATAGTAAAAACCAAGACTTTTTTCCTAATAGGAAAAGGTCTCTAATTTTAATAAATAAATAATTAATTTCTTAATTAATTAATTTTCCAATTAAATATCATATATTTAATCTTAGGGATTTTATTAAAATTAAAATTAATATGAATCCAATTCATATTAAATTTATTTGAACTCTTTCAAATATTTTCCTTCCTAATAGGAAAATGTCTCTAATTTTAATAAATAATTAATTAATTCCATAATTAATTAATTACCCAATTAAATATCATATATTTAATCTTAAGAATTTTATTAAAATTAATATGGATCTAATTCATATTAAATTTATTTGAACTCTTTCAAATATTTTCTCTCAAGAATTAATTTTTGAAATTAATTCAAAAATTATATTATAAAGTTTCATAAACTTTATATTATAATGCATCAATATACATTATACGATTCCTCAAATAAATCGAACACTTTCAATTTACAATTTATACTTAATTGCCTCAAGTCACTTTACGAGCTACCAGTGGGACCTAATGGACCTACAGATCAGAAGCTCCAACGATACGAGACTAATTGACCAAACTCATTAACCAAGTTAGTCAACATTCGCTAACTGTGGGTCACTCCACTAAAGACCCACAACTGCACTCTTCTCACTGTAGAATATTTTTGTGTCCACGGATATTGACGAATGCAGTAAGTCAATCCTTCACGTGTGTTCGAAACACCAGCTGGGTCAAATTACCGTTTTACCCCTAAGTTACCTCTAGTTCCTTAAGTACCGCTAATCCCTCTAATGAACAAGTTGTTTAGGGTCCAACCACTAAAGAGGAGTTCCTCTCGGGCCAGGAGAGGACGACGAGCCTTTGTTCAAGTCCCGGAATCAGCCCTTAAGGGAACAAACATCTACTTACCCCAATAGGGGAAGAAGTGAATTCCATCTTATACTGTTATGTTCCCAGCCCCCATTCGGTCTTGCCCCTAAAATGGTAGGCTTATTGAGTCGGCGAACTGGCCACTCTCACCCATACAAATCTAAGGACAATCCCTCTTGAAAGAGGTTCATAACAGACTCAGGATTGAGATTGAGTTACCTAGGTCATCCTATTGAAATAGAAACCTAAACTAGTTAACGACGTTACATCTAGTGGTTACTATTTCGCGGTTCGGTCTTATGCAAACTCATTGCATAGGATACCCTCACCCGCATGTCTCCTACATGGTTGCTTTGTATCATTGCATCTGTATCGAATATAAGGTGGGTCGTATCACATAGTGTCACCAGGATAAGGTACCCAGCCTTATCTCTATACTATAAACCTTTTAGGTTGTTACTTGGACACCGATCCTCGTATGTCCCCACATACTAGTCCAAGTTTCATTTAAACAACCTTGGATCTTAGTTTATTGGATTTAAGGTTTATTAATGCAAACTCGATTATTCAATAACCAAATTACTAAATTACTCAAATAACGCTTTATTGAGATCGATTAATTTGTTTCATTTACTATCTACGAGTTTTAGGGCATACAACCCAACAAAAGCATGGTCAAGATAAGTTTAAATGAATTGATAGATACTACCTATACCAACTAAGGGAGTAAGAAACCAAATCGAACTGGTCGGTTCAGTTTAATAGGCTATTACATTAAAGATAGAACCAAACCAGTCGGTTCAGTTCGGTTTCGGTTCAATTGTCAATATATATGGTTTGTATGTTGCCCTAAATCGTTAACTCCAGCGTCGTCTCCCTCTTTTGCCCAAAATCCTAAACTAAGGTTTCCTCTCAAGCTCTCTCTCTACTCTCTCTTTCAGTTCAACTCTCTCTCTCTCTCCACTCTCTCTTTCGATTCGACTGTTCGCCTTTTTGTTCGTCTTCTTTCGGTTCGACTGCTCGTCTTCTTTCAGTTCGACTGTTTGTCTTTGCTCGTGCTCGCACGACATCAGTTTAGATTTACATGGAAACAAACCCCTTTTCGTGCTCGTGATCTCGTCACCGGGGCAATTCGTGCTCGATTTCTCCTCACCGGTGCCATTAGTGCTCTTGTAGGCTCGATTTTTCCTCGTCGGCACCATTCGTGTTCATGCATACTCGATCTCTCCTCGTCAGTGTGATTTTTCAAATGAGATTTGGTTTTTTCTTCCCTTTCTTCTTCAAACTTGGTTGATTTGTTCAATTTTCTGTGATTTGGGCTTTTTTTTTTTTGTTGAGAATCCTCCATTGATTCCTGTGATTTGTTCAATTTTCTGTGGTCTCTGAACCGAATCTATTGATTCCTGCTCTCAAAGGATTTATTGAATGTTGAACTTGATTTTTCTGTGGCCGATTCTTGATAGAAAAGGTGTTATGAATGTTTGAATTCTAACGAATTTTCTTTGGAACAAGATTCAATAACTTGCCCCTTTTGAGATTTAGTGTTTTATTTGCATATTTAGGGCAAAACACAGAGGTGTTATTTAAAAAAATAAAAAGGAACCCGACCCAACCCAACCCGTTCGGTCCAAGTCTGGTCGGTTTGTCCGTACAACCGAGCACAGGTCAGGTCGGGTCGGTTTGTCCGTACAACTGACCCGACTTGAAATTTTTACACCCCTAATACCAACAAGGTGCACCTTCCTTTTCGGTGGCTCAATCATAGTAACTTTGAAGTTAAGCGTGCTTGGCTTGGAGAAGTTCTATGTTGGATGACCTCATGGGAATTTTCCTAAGAAGCATGTGAGTGAGGACAAAACATGCTAAAAGGACCCCATGTTGGTTTGTAGGGACAATCTTCACTCTTAGAAGCAGTTTCAGACAAATATGGTAGCGTGGCCAGGTCGTAGGGGAATGCCGGGGTCGTGAATCCGGATTTCGAATCCTGGGCCAAAAACCATTAAAATAAATCCTATTTCTCCCCAAAATCCCATGAAATTAAACTGAAATTAGAGAAATTAAGACTTACCATTAATGTTGTCATTACAAAGACCCTTCTCCCAAGTTGAAAGAGAGTATTTATATCTTGTTCGTTTTAGGATTTTACCTGTTAAATGAACGATTTAGTGTTGGCGTGGATCGAATCAGGCTGCCACAAGACTCCAAAAGTGAGGATATGATTGTGCAGGACAAGTGGCCTTAGGGATTGGGCCATAGTCGGCCTTGACTGAGCTTAGCCTCGACCTCGACAATGGGCCGAGGCTGAGGCTAGGAATTGGTCCAATTGGGGTTGGCCCATTCCTCTCCTCCTTTGTTCAGTTCAAGCTTGATCTTTTGGTGTTTTTCCTGAACTTGATCTACATTGGATCTGTCTTTTACTCAATCATCGGAGCAATGTAAAATTACCTATAACCTTAAACCCCTGTTCCTTAATTGGGATTTATGGTTTGACTTATTGGTATAAGTTAAATGCATTACGCCCTATTTGAGAGTATAATCTTCACTAAACTTGTCCTATTTTGTGCTACTTTCCTCTTGGGTCTATTGGACTCTTTTTCCTTATTTTTTATTGCTTTGCTCGATTTGTTGAGTGTATCTTAGATCATTCCATCATGTCTCTCGTTAGGATAGTTAGATGGCCCTTTTTAGGTTTAAATGCTCCAAGGTAGGCCTTGGAGTTTTGACGTGCTTCTTGCTGAATGACAGTGATAGGTGTTTGAGTGCAAGTATACACTACCAAGTAATAAGTGGAGAGTACTCTTGATATCGAATCCCAAGGGAGAATGGTTTAATACACCTTTCTAATTTTCAAAACAAGAACCCCCTCTAAATTTGCAACCGAGAAAAAGTAACCAGAAAATTGATATATTGATGGTGTTTTGATTTAATAGAAAGAAGATAAAAGAATATGCAAATAAATATATGAGATAAGACGAGAAATTCAAGTAAAGTATCAACCAAAGCATCATATTGCACCCACCTTTGCATCCAACAATTTACTCAGCAAGTGCAAGACAACTGGAGAATGATGCCTATTAGGTGCCCACATTTCTATGGTTGATGCGTGACTGAATGTGATGATAAAAAAAAGTTGATGGAAAATATAGGTTAAAGATGATTTAAGTCAAAAGTGCAAGTATACACTATCACATACAGTAATAAAAACAATGGAAGTATTCCAAAGTATCCATCCCATAGATAATTCATGCATACAACCTATAACCCTATATTTGTTACTCCTCGTAACAACGAATTTCCTACGTTTAGGCTTTTCTCCTATATCCTCTTTATGAAAACCGTTATTGTCCGACCCTTTCGGTACCAGACTCATATTGCATGCTAAGTTCAAATGACCAATTATTTTGGTTAACAAGATAACATTATAATTAATAAAGAGAGAAATGCATAAATAAATCACAATGCAAGCAAACTACTTTTCAAGGTAATCTATCCACAAAGGTATTCACTAAATCGAATCCCTTAAAAGAATGTAGCTACTCGTGATGAAAAATGAATAATAAAATGAATTTTCATTTAATACGAATCCATGAACACAGTAAAATGAAAAGAGTAATTTATAAATCCTTGTGGATACGATAATTTACTTTCAACTTGTTGTGAAATTGTGTATACTTGCACAACGTTTTAAGTTGTTATTTGCATCTAGATTTATCCATCTCGAGAGGGAACAATGATCGAGCTAAGTTAATAATAAGCAATAAAAAAAAGCAAACAATGTTAGAGGTGAGCAAAATTGCAATTACATAGACGACAACGTACTTTCTTTAGGGCATCCACATAATTGAATCATAAAGGGGAGTTTAGCTCATAGTGATAGAAAATAAAGATA
This sequence comes from Luffa acutangula, assembly GCA_036850905.1. Taxonomy (NCBI): domain Eukaryota; kingdom Viridiplantae; phylum Streptophyta; class Magnoliopsida; order Cucurbitales; family Cucurbitaceae; genus Luffa; species Luffa acutangula. Next base: position 19,701,044 of record CM072088.1, on the reverse strand, counting down.
GAAATAACATAACTGAAACTTGCATTTTATTAGAATATAAAGGCATTGAATGACAAAACATACAACAAGGAAAAACACAATTACAACAAGAAAAAACACAATTATAAAAAACAAAAATGCGCACCAGCCTAGAGTACTAGATTGCTTTCCCAATCTAATCCAACTTTACATTTTTCAAGGAAGTTGGATAGTGACACCTACTCTCTTGAGGTTGGTGTCCGATGGGGTGAAAACACTCAGTAGATACTCTTGTAATGCTACTAAAATCTAGCCCTCTAAACTACTGCACCTCGTAATGGCGGCCAACACTTCAAAAAGCCTCTCGAAGAATCTCCAAATTGGCTCCATTTTCTTGAACCTTTTGGTCTTCTTTTATAGGCCTCTAGGGTTAGGTGTGCTGTCGAGTTCAGTGTGTACATCTAGATCCACAATCAACTCCAAAAATCAAGGAACAGAATTGAATCCTTCATCAACTCCTTAAATTGCGTTAATGTTGTCTGTTGGAGTTATGTTGGGTGAAAAAAAACAAGTTGTGCGGCCACAAATCACGAAATTTCAGATTTTACACAAAATCAATTATTCTCTCAAATTCTTATCAAAATTGTTTCAATTCACACCCTAATTCGTTCAAATCAGAATATTACCCTAAAATCATGCTCTAATTGAATATACTCAAATATGTTTGAATAATATCATAATATAAACATAATTTCCAAAATATAAATAATAACTTATGTTTTAAAAGCTAAACAACACTCATAAATGAGCATTATCACCTATCTTAGGTGATCTCTTGGGAGTTTTTTTCTAAAAGAAACATGTGTGTGAGAACATAACATGTTGAAAGAACCTGTGTTGATCCATGGGGATAATCTTCATGCTTGTAAGTTGTTGAAGACAAGTAAAATAACTTGACAAGTTACAAAGAATGTAGAGGAATGTCGAAGTTATGTACCAAATCCAAATTCAAAATCCTCGATCTAGGATGTTACAATAACATATCTAGAGTAAGGGGTTTTGAACCCCATGCTCTTTAGTTGAGTGATTTTTTTTCCTCTTTGATTATTTCCATAGTCCACAACCCCACCTCTCTCTCCCTCTATTCTTTTCTTTTTTATTCTCTCAAAACTTTTTCTTCGTTCTTTCAATTTTTTTGTATTTATAATTTATATTTTGTTGTTCTTTGGTCTCTCTCATTCCGAAACACAAGCCTCTCCCCCTCTTTTATTTTTTATTTTTTGAATTCTTTCACTAGTTTTTTCTTTTTTCAAATGTTTTGGATTATATAATTTGTATTTTGTTCTTATTTTCTTTTTCATTATTTTTAATACAATTTTTTTAATGTTGCATTATTGTTAAATGATGTATTTCTTTGTATTTACATTTTTACTCATTACTGAATTAATTAAATTTATATACATTTCTTGACATATACATTATTCTGTTATATTTTGTCGCATTTTTAACATAAAAAATCCACACTTTAGGTATATTATAACACAATTTAATATTCATTAAATTTATAGAACACACAGTTATTTTCATTTTTAAAAAATCAGTTACATATCTTTGATAATTTTGACTTTCGTATCTTGAAAATTTTTACGAAATTTTTTTAATTCTCCTATTCTTTTAAAGTTTGATTTGACTTTTTATATTGTATTAGAAGGTACATGTTTTGAATATTATGACTTTTAATTTATTTTTAATGATAGAATAAATTGGGAGCTTCTTTATGATTAAAAAAAAAAAAAAACACGATCCATGATCAATCTTCATTTGGCTTTCCCATTATTGATCTAAATACATATATTTTTTTTCCCTTCATCTTCTTCATACAAAAGCAACATAAAATCATTCTAAAATATATGTAAATGTGTAGATAATTATTTGAGCTATATGTATCTCTTAATAAGAAACTCACATTTTCCTAGTTTTATTGTTGAGCACATGTTGATATAGAAGTAGTAAGGAGATGGTGGAGGAGGCGGTGTCCTATTTACCGGTGCTGGTGGTGGAGGAGACTTCTTTGACCGTTGGTGGTGGTGGTGGTGGTGGAGGAGCTGGGTCCACTAGTGACGATGGTGGTAGAGGAGACTTCTTTGGTGATGGTAGAGGTGGTGACTTCTTTGGTGGTGGTGGCGGTGGCGCCCTTGGTGCCGGTTTCGAAGGAGGTGCTATGAAGAATTTTGGTGGTGGTGGAGGAGATTTGTACTTCTCCGCGCTCTTAGGAGACGGAGGAGATTGATAAATTGGGGGATGCTTGAGTGATGTTGTAGATGGAAAGATTAGAGTTGACACCAAAACTCCGATAACAAGGGAGACCATTAAAAAAGAAGAACCCATATTATCGTTAGTTTGTTTAAAAAAGGGGTTTTTCTTTTTAGTTCTGATTTTGAATTGAACCTTCTTGACCTTTATATAGCTTCAAGTTCCTTGATTACTAATCTAATGCTAACCAAGTGGTTGCATATTGTAAATTTATTCAAAATATAATATTACCTAACCAAACGTGGAATTTGCAAAGCATTGACTTTGATTGTAGAGGCAAAGCATTGACTTTGATTGTAGAGGAAATTTTGTAATTAAGTTGGGGATCATCCCTTCAAACCAAGTGGAAATTAAAGAAAAAAAAAAGGGGATAGAAACTTGGTTTTATATATAAAATAAAGATTCAATTACAAGTTTATTCCTCAATTTTGAGGGTTGTTTCAATTTAGCCCTGAACTTTAAAAAGTATCTAATAGGTCTATAAACTTTCATTTTTATGTATAATAGGTCCTTTAACTTTCATTTTTGTGTCTGTTAAGTCTTCAACCTATTCGATTTTTTTTTTTAAATTCACAAGCCTACTAGATACAAAATTGAAATTATAGAGTCCCAATTGGCATAAAATTAAATCATGTATCTAGTAGGAAAGCTAATTTTTAAAAATCTCGAATATGTCAGAGACCTATTAGACACTAAAATTGAAAGTTCGGGGATTTATTAGACACAAAATTGAAAGTTTAAGGACCTATTAAATACTTTTTTAAAGTTTAGGAACTAAATTGACACGACTCTGAAAGTTCAAAGACTAAACTTGTAATTTAATCTAAAATAAAAAATAGAAACTTGTTTGATGAAGTTTTTGTTCTTGCTTTTTTTTTAAGTCATATTTTTGTGTTGACTTTCTTCTTTATTTTTGTTTTTGAACGTGTTGGTATATATACTCTTTGTTAAACTTTTCCCATCCTAAAAACATTCTGTAACCTTAGTCATTTTTTAGAAAAACAAAGATATATATATATATATATTTGAAAATGATCTTAGTCATATTTTTTAAAAACAAAAAGTATATCTTTCAAAGCCGTCGTGTTATAACAATTTTTTTTTTCTTATTTTCTATTTTGGAAAATTGATTTTAGTCAAAAATACACTTTTGGTCCATGAAGTTTGGGTTAAATTACACTTTGGTCCCTGAGTTTTCAAATTCAACAAAAATAGCTCTGAGGTTTGAGATAAGGAGCACTTTGGTCCCTGCCGTCAATTTTTTTGTTAAATTCTAACGGCGGCTGACGTGACATTATTATTTTAATTAAAAAATTATTTTTTAAATTTTTTTAATAAATAGTAATAAATTAAATAAAAAATATTTTATTACTATTATTTTTAATTTCTTTTTCCCTCTCTCTTCCTCCTCTTCTCCCTCCTCTTCTACTCCTTCATCATCTTCTTCCTCTTCTACTTTTTCAACCACCGCTTGTCGCTCGTCGCCGACGATTTTTTTTTTTTTTAATCTTCTCTTCTCTCTTTCCCTTCTACTTCTTCCTTCCTTCTTCTGTTTTTTTTTTAAAAAAAAAAAAAAACTCAGAATATCACGGGGAGGGAGGGAGGGACCCCCCTCTTGCGATTCCGACGCTGGAAACGGCCAGAAACGGAGGAGGGACCTCCCTCCCTCCCCGTGATATTCTGAGTTTTTTTAAAAAAAACAGAAGAATGAAGGAAGAAGGGAAGAGAAAGAGAAGAGAAGATTAAAAAAAAAAGAAAAAAAAAACGCCGCCGGTCGGCTGTCTCCAGTAGCCGGTGGTTGAAGAAGTAGAAGAGGAAGAAGATGATGAAGGAGTAGAAGAGGAAGAAGAACAGGAGGAAGAGAGAGGGAAAAAGAAATAAAAATAACAATAATAAAATATTTTTTATTTAATTTATTACTATTTTATTAAAAAATTAAAATATATTTTTTAATTAAAATAATAGTGTCACGTCAACCGCCGTTAGAATTTAACAGAAAAATAGACGGTAGGGACCAAAGTGCTCCTTATCTCAAACCTCAGACTATTTTTGTTGAGTTTGAAAATTCAGGGACCAAAGTGTAACTTAACCCAAACCTCAGGGACCAAAAATGTATTTTTCTTTTCATTTTATCTTTTAAATTTTGAAGACAGTGATAATTTGTATTTGTAATGTTTTAAAATTTTCAATTTTGTTTCTAATGGATGAGAAATTTTCAATTTAATTCTTTATTGTCAAAACCATTAAATTCATTAATGGTTTTCTCATGTAGCATTAAATATCATTAAATAGGAGAGATGCAATTGAAAAATAATAATGAGTAAAATTGAAAATTGAACAAAATCGGAACAAAAATGAATATTAAAAAATTAAACATAGATTTTTAAATTAAAAAAAATATATTATTTCTTAAATATATATAGATTTGATTTCTTAGAAATTAAATGACCTGACTTAAAGGGCTAATATTTCTTGAGGGTCATTACCATAAAATACTTGAACTTTCAAAATTCAAGCGGAAGAAACATGAAATAAAAGAGCAACTTTTTATTTAAATCAAGCAAATAGAAATATGAATTATTTTGCGTCTAACATTTCAAAGAACATTTAACTAAAAGAATGAAAGAAAACTGAAATGATTGGAATAAAATCCTATAAACCACTAAGTTAAAAAAAAATCATGGTGCATGAAATGGAAAAGAAACTCTGGTTTCAAAGAAAAAAGAAAAAAGAAAAAAAAAATCAACCCTAGGAAGATAAATCGAGGCTTCTAGGGATAGGAAAGAAGAGTAGCATGAGTGAGTATATCACTTATGCTCCGTTTGGCGTATGGAATTAGCAAGAAATGATTTTAAATTCCAAGATTTTAAAAGATGGAAATGATTTCAAATTCTTATTTACGTTTGGAACCAAATTGATTTGAAATCATTAAAATTAAAATTTCTTGTTTGGATGCTCATTAGAAATAAAAAGAAAGTATAACTTTTTACTATTATGCCCTTATAAATTTGTAGGAAATAATTTTAATCAATTGCAAAATATTTTAACATCAAATAACAATGTTAAGCAAGTATAACTATGAAAACATGTATTTTTTTTTAACAATTTATTCTTCAATTAATGTATAAAAACATGTATACATACAAATTATGCTATTTAATAAAAAGGACCAAGAAAAAAAATATATTATTCTCATCCAAATCCAAATCAATAAAAAGTGGCTTAAGAAGTTGAATACAGTAACTAAAACGAAAAAAAAAAAAAAAAAGTTTAAGGGGATGAACACATAGAGGAAAAAAAAAACTTACTTCTAGGCTATAAATGTTGGTAGGAATCAAAAAAGCTACATTGAAAAGATTATAATTATTATCAGTTTTTCTTTTCAAAAAAAAATTATTATCCGTTTTTAAAAAAGTACAAGAATAAATAAAATAGAAATTTATAGTTTAAAAAAAAACAAATCTCTAACCTTGTGAATGGCGTCAAATGGCTTTGAGTGGAAAAGATAGGGAGAGTCGATATGATGTCCATATAATGGAAAACTTATCGAATAAAAGAAAGGGGTCGAGGGTTAAAATTGGAATTATTTTTTAAAAGTTTGAAATCCTGCCAAATCCGAGCTATTTGGAATGGAAAATTTATTTAAAAAAACAAGATTTGAAATCAGTTTTGATTTCAAATCTGTTGGCTTTTTGTCTCTTCCAAACAAGAGAAATAATTTGAAATCATAACTGGTTTCAAATCCTCACAAATCTAGGGGGTTCCAAACAGGGGTTAAAGGCTAAGACTGATAACATACAATTGATTAGAAACCTTAAAACCATGGTGACCTAATGAGTCATTCATTCAAGTTTCGAACATCTAAGGCCATAACTAGAAATATAAATTTTTTAGAATTTTTGGTAGATAGACTGTTTTATATACATATTTTCATAAATGTCCATAGTTTTGTAGATTTCCAAGATTAGATTTTCAGCATTTTTTCCTTACCATTTTACCCTTCTTGTCATATTTTATAAGATTTTATAAGATATTATCTTAACTAAATCCTCAATATTTTGAAAATATGAGTGTTGAGATTTGATTTCTTGCAATAGTGATTCCAACGTATTTTCCTTTTATTTCATTTGACAATATTCATCCATTTTCGTTCTCTTGTTTCGTAATTTTTGGTTGATCCATTTTTTTCTCTTTTTTTTTTCTTTAATTTTTGGTTGATCCATTTTTTTGCTCTCTTTTTTTTTTCCTTCTTTATCGATTTATTCCTTCACGTTTTTTTCTTCATAGCAGTAGTTTTCTATTTTCTTCATTAACCGAACAAAAGCTAATCGATTTTTTTATTCCCGTTTTTTTCTTCCCGACAGCAGTATATATAATATATTCTCTGGAATATCTAAAAAATGTGTATATATTTCGATTAATAATCATTTTACTGACATAACTTTTTCGGTTATTATATATATATATATATATATATATATATTCCCAGTAATATACCGTTTATAATCTATGCATATATTGCATTGATTATTATATATTCTGGTTAATATTCAATATATAATAGTTTAGTATATATGTCCCATAGTTTACGTAATTTTTTTTTTAGATTTTTTCATTTTACAAAAAAACATTTATATTCATATATAACTTCATATTATTATAGTATGTACGTGGGTATACCGAGTTTTTTTCTTGTCACATTATTATAGTATTAAATATACACTTGTATATTTAATTATTTGTCAATATATATTATATATATACATGTATGTATGTATATTAAATATACCAATGCATTTAGGAGAAATATAGATATTGGGAAAAAAAAACTTGTATATAACCATATAAAAACCTTATTTTTTAAATAATATATACATAGGTATATATTTAATATACCACGGCGGTGATGAAATTAAACGGTACCCACGATAAAACAGTGACAATTTGAGGGCAATAACTGGGCTGGTTGTATCCATTGATGCATGGGTGCTGCTTATTCAAGTTTGCAATGGCGATGGTTGGACGGAGGCGGCGCTTCCGGTGGTGGTTGGTCGTCGACGGTAAGAAAAGGATCGGAGATGAAGATGGAAAGAGAGGTCGAGAGACCATGAGGGAGGAATGAAGGGAGGAAGGAACCGTGTGTGAATTGGGAAAAATAGTGAGTGGTTTTAGGGATTTTTTTTTTTTTTGAAAAATTGAGAGTGATTTTAGGATCTTTCAAAATTGGAAAGTAATTAAAAAATCTCTTTCCTTTTATGTTCTCTATCTCTCACCCACGATTTGTGTTTCCTTTTTTGGTTTTATTTTATTTATTTTATTTTTTAAAAATAGTTAGTAGATGATATAAGGGTTGAATAGTAAAAGGACCATGATTTTTATGAAAAAAAGTTGGGCCATTAAGCCTTTTCCGTAAAAAAATTGAAACTTGGACATTTATGAAATATAGGGTCCAAATTTAGGCTATCTATGTACTTTTCCTTAAATATTTTTGTCATGGACAATTACCTATCTCCAATCTGAGTCAACTATGGTGTGCCTGTGTGGGTCAGTCCTATAAAGCAGGTATCACTAGAGAATATCCCAAAATAGTACCTCATGGAAAACATACATGAAATTTATAGAGCATTCATGGACTAATACATGAAACATGCCTAAAAATATGTTCTAAATTGTCCTGAGATGGAGAAGGTAATTGGCTTTTTCTAACATGAAACTTAAAAACTTAAAAGATTAATTGTAGCCCTAAAAGCATGGTAAAAGTTCCAATTCATATCTACTCACATCCATAAGTAGAGTTCTCCAAATGCCACCAGAGGGGAGAGGAGGAGCGTCGCCTAGCTGCTACAAACCACCAGAGAGACAATCTGGAAGCTGATGATACGCCGAAGATGATGATCGGTGATGAGGGAGGTAGGGGTGGCTGGCTCGATGAGAACAAGAAGAAAACGTATGAGAGAGGTGCTGCTCGGCTGAAGCTGAAGGGGAAGAAGAGAGGGAAAAGACGAGTGGCGTCGGTTCTTCTTCGGCTACGTGTGGTGTGGCTCAATTAAATAAAAAATAAGCTTTGGCTTGGCTCCAATTTCCACTTATTTTATTATTTTCAATCCAATTCCAACTTCAATTTAAACTCTCAATTCAAACTAATTAAAAGTAATTAGTCTAAATAAACTTATAATGGGCGTTACAATTTTAAAAAAAATTAAAAAATACGCCCCAGGATTTTAATAATTATCCTAGCGATATTACTAACTCTTAAATCAGAACTAACCAAGTGCACCGAAAATTTCGGCAGCATAGCGCGCACATAGGACTAACCCAAAATTTTAAACACGTGCTACAACAAAAAAATACACTTCAAAATAACATTTTTTTCAACGACTCCACCATACTACAACACAGCAGAACTCCACAAAACCAACAACTAGACAGGTCTCGCATTATCAACTATATCTAACCAGAAACGCAACTTTAACAAAGCTTATAACACTGATTCATTCAAAACAAACTTAATGATTAACAACTAAATGAATATGTAGAGTTCTTTAAAAACAAAGACAACTAGACCTAGAGTTAAACAAAAATGATCAGAACTGAACCTAATAGGACAACAGCTGTCCAACCAAATTAAGCATCAAGCTATCCAACAAGAAAATATAATGGAAAACAGTGCAGACTAGCTAAGGTCCTTCCTCATATGCCTCCTCTGCATCACCATGGTCCACGAAGTCCTCATAACCTGCAAAACCTGGTAGTTGGGGGGAGAGAGAGAGGAGGGGGTCAGTACACTAAGGTACTGATAAGCAGCCCCTGCCTAAGAAGCCATCAAACAACAACCAAGCAAACAACATGCCTTTCATGCACAAACAACATGTTTTTTAAAGCGGTAAGCACAATGACATGCTCAAAAGCTAGTAAGTTGAATGACTCTCCTAAGCCATAACTCATGAATCTCTCTATGCAACTCGCTAACCATGGTCCACGAAGTCCTCATAACCTGCAAAACTTTGTAGTTGGGGGGAGAGAGAGGGGATGGGGTCAGTACACTAAGGTACTGGTAAGTAGCCCCTACCTAAGAAGCCATCAAACAACAACCAAGCAAACAACATGCCTTTCATGCACAAACAACATGTTTTTTAAAGCGGTAAGCACAATGACATGCTCAAAAGCTAGTAAGGTGAATGACTCTCCTAAGCCATAACTCATGAATCTCTCTATGCAACTCGCTAACCACTCAAGCTCCACGAGCTCACTCAACGCTCATGTTTAGCCCTCACATGGCTCTCCAAGATTGATCCTTCGAGTCACACTATTCCCTGACCATTTGTACCCAGGGCCACAATGCTCTCTACGAAGCTCGGCGTTCGACCCTTGACCATTTGTACCCAAGGCCCCAAACTGTGCATCGCCCCTTGGCCATTTGTACCCAAGGCGCACCGATGACTTAGCAAAGTATTGACCCTTCCCCAGGCGTCCTACACTTACTTTCTAGACTCATCACACTGACCCTTGATCATTTGTACCCAAGGCCTCGATGCTTCTCTTAAAACCAATGGTGACATGCCACCCCTCGACCATTTGTACCCGAGGTGCACTAACACTCACCCAACTTTCCTTTCTTTCACATTTAGGTCCCTGACCTCTATCTCACATCTATCTAGAATGCATATGCTCTGCAACGCTTCTAGACTCACGTACTATGTCCAACCAAGCATATACATGTAACCACATGCTCACAACTCATGCTTAACTCACGAATGCAAAATAGAACCAACATGCGTTACAACCAATCATCACGCAACAACAGTTCATGCTTTTCAAAGATTTCATATATATACATATATATTCAGAGAATTAAGAACAAGAGAACAGTTATAAAGCGGATAAACAATCAGCATGCATCATGCAGTCAAACAGACTACATCAGATAAGAACTACTTACCGGAAGCTCTAAACGCTCCTAAACGATCCTAAAAGACTAACAGAACCAACCAGAAGAGTCTCAAACTACAAGCAATGATTACTAAGGATTAGAAAATAGATTTAAAGCACTAAAAGACTTAATAAATGGAACAAGAACTGTTGGAATTTACCGCTCAACACTCAAGTAGCCTTGAAAACAAGCTGACTTGTGTTCGAAACGACCCAACAACCAAGATCCCAAGTCACCGGGTCTAATCACTATGTTCTAAGGTTTATTCTGTATTAGCTAGCAAGGGGAGTTAATGGACCTACAGATCATGGGCTCCAACGATCCGAGATTAACCGACTAGACTTATTCCTTGGTCTTGGTCTTATGCAAGCTCATTTGCATAGGACATCCCCACTCGCATGTCTCTACATGAATGATTCAGGATCACATCGTTTGCACTATATACAAAGTGGGCCGCATCACTTAGTGTTCTTAAGATAAGGTACCCAACCTTATCCTTATACTATAGACCGTTTAGGCTATTACTTGAACTTGATCGACTTTTTTGTTACTACATATAGTTAAAATATTCATATCATATAGCCATGAATGTTAGTTTATTGGATTCGGGTTATTTAACATGCCATTCACTTATTTAATAACTTAAGTGAACAAAAAACTCGACAACGATTTTATCGAACAAGTATACTACTATTTGTTTCATTCACTATCTACGAGTTTTAGGGCACCAATCCCAAAAGATCCAACGATACAAAATTAATTAATTAAAGTCTTTAATCAACAAATTTTCTTTCATTAACTCTAGGTCACTCTTTTATCAAAAAAAAAAAAAAAAAACTCTAGGTCACTCTACTGTAGACCTAGCGTTGAACTTTTATGCATTGTAGGATAAGCTATGTCCTTGGACATAACCATTACATGCAAGTTGATCCTTCAGAAGTTGTTCGTAATTATAGTTAGGACAAAAGTTTGTTTTACCCCTATACATCTTATATCTTAGGGACTACTAATCCTTGATGTGAGTGCAAGTGTACACTATCAAGTAATAAAGTGGAAAGTATTTCGGATATTGTACCCAAGGGAGATGGTGACTAGTTGAGAAAACACAAGATTCTGTAAAGACGATAACCTCCTCTAAATTTGCAACCATTGAGATGGTAACTAGAAAAATATAGTTTGAATGGGTTTTGTTTTTTTTTTTTTTTTATTGAAGACAAAAGTGAAAATAAGCAAGTAAATGAAAACGGTAAAAACTCTATGAGATAAACGGGGGAATTCAAATAACATCAACTTTAAGCATTAGATTGAACCCACCTATGCGCTCGCAACTTACACAGGCACTACAAACGGTTGCTGAGTACTATCTATATTGCCCACATAGACATGTTGCAGATAGCATCCTACAGTTGCGCCCGCAATTACCCTAACAACTAGATTGTGAGTTAAGTCCTACTTCTATTCAGCTCAGCTGTAGGTGCCTTTAGAAGACTAAGCCAACTAGACATCTATTTCTAGGGCTAGCTGAAACTTAGGTAATTAATGCTCATGACTCTTAAAACCCTAGTGGTTCGAGTCCTATTTCTAGGATGCAAGAAGACAAAGTCTTATTTCTAGGATCTTTTCCACTATTGTTTTGCGAAACCGCGCATTTAACTCCAACCTTTCGACCATCAGCTAAATACAAACTATGCTAACCTAAGTGATCAGTTTAAGATAACAATGACAATTAAACTCAACAAAAACAAACAATGCTAAGAGGGAGCAAGGTTGCTTTCGCATAGGAGGGACTTTCTTCTACTCAAGGAATCCACATATTTGAACCCTCGAGAAGAAGTTTAGCTCATGATCGAAAGTAAAGTGCACGAAAATAAGTAAAAAGAACACATAATGGAAAACAAATTGAATTCATATTAAATAAATGAATTGAGTAAAAGACTTGCAACTTACAACTGAAATAAAAGAAAAACAGAAACTTAAGAATGCTGGAAATAATAAACGAAGACACAAAATAAAAGACGAGACTCTATTAAGGATCTCTCCCTCTCTATCTACCTTGCTCTTGCCCTTTTTCAAGTAGTGACAAGCCTTTCCCTTCTTCTTCTTTCGTATAGAAGGGCTGACAAAGGCTGAAAGACTCGAAACTCAGAATGGTTACAAGATGAGAAGAGAGAAAAAACACAAAATCTTTCCTAGGATGAAATTTCGAGCTCACTTTGCTTCTTGCATCTCGGCCCCGTTTTATAGACCTTGGAAGGTGAGGTTGGCTGCCGAGATCAGTGTGAGAAGGCCTTGAAAGGTAAGAATCCACGATCTTCAGAGAGTTGATACAATATTTGGGATTTTCGGATGAATCTGTGATGATCCCACGAATCTCAATATTTTGTCGGAAAGCCCAGTTGCAACCGCATATCAGGCGCAAAATCTCTGTGTGCACTGCCTTGACAACTTTGTCTTCAGCTAGGGCTACTTTCCTTATAAGGTTGCGAGCGCATATTGATTGCATATCCTACATCCTCAAGTCTAGATACAGGCGCAAATCTTCACTTCAATTCTTTTGCTCGCTGGCCTTTATTCTCCTATTTGCCGACACATTTCCTTCGCAAAGTCCTTTATACAAAAACATTAACTTGGATAAATTCTTTACAAAAGTAATCTCTTTTTGTACAATTTAAACATAAATTCTATATTTCTAAGATTTTCACAAGATTCTACTACTTTTGTTAATTTGACTAGAAATGATAAGCTTTTAAACACAAAGTCTTTGCTTTCTAACAATAACCTAGGTTTTTAAGGTTAAATAATGCACATAAATGAGCGTTATCAATCCTCTAATGAACAATTTGTTTATCATCTAATCATAAATTAAGTTTCTCTCAGGGCACTGAAAGAGTGGGGCCTCATTATTTAAGTCCTTAAAACATCACTTGGAACTATTCATCTACTTTTCCAATATGGAAAGGAGTGAATTACATCTGGTGAAATTTATGTTTCCAGCTCCCCTGTTTGGTCAAAAATGGTAGTGGAATAGACCACAGAAGCCACTTTCACCAATGCAAATCAACGGACAAGCCCTCACAGGCAAGAGTTCATAACTCAACTCAGGATTAAGATCGAGTCGCATATGATCATCTTGTGAAGTATTAATCTTCTCATTTAATGGATTTATACATAAAGACTAACGATATTGACCATCGGATGACATAAGCAAAGTTCAATCAAATTATGCCACGTGACAATTGGACCGAGAGTAATATAACCCGAGATCATTAAAGAAATTGAGCTAAATTAAAATAATCCAACCTTATTAAAAAAAAGGATTAGATTAAAGCCCAAATGTAGCCCAAGCCCAAAAGTTGGACCCAAAGTCAACTAAGCCGAAGCCCATACAAGGTCCATCAAATTCCATAAATAGAGATGGCCACCCTTCATTTGATTCATTCACACTCATTGGGGCAGATTCAGACTCAAAAGCATTCAAAGAATTCAGAAGCTTCATGTTCAGTCAGAGAATCTAGAAGAGTCAGAAGCTAAAAAGTCCAGAGAACTTAGAAAGATACGAGATTCCAAATTCAAAGGATTTAAGACTCAGAATATTTGAAGACTAGAAGACTCCAAGAAGAGATCAACAAGCCAACATGCCGATCATCCAAGAATATCAACAAGCCAACAAGCCGATCAAGAAGATCAACTAGTCAGTAGATCGATCATCCAAGAAGATCAGCAAGCCAACAAGTCGATCTAAGAGATCATCAAGCCAACAAGCCAATCCAAGAGATCATCAAGCCAGAAGGTCGGTCATCCAAAAAGATTAGCAAACCAACAAATCGGCCCAAGAAGATCAACAAGCCAAAGGCCAAAGTTTATATATTTGCGAGAAAGAATTAGAGGATAAACATTAGAGAGGGCAACACTTATACATCAAATTCATTAAAATCAAGTTCATTTCCACGAATCAAATTTCCCTCTTGAAATCTCATGTGAACAACCACTGTTGTCATTCCTTTTTTTTAGACACGCATTATGCTAGGTTCATCCAACTACTACTTGAAATTGAGTAAATAACTCTTGCATCTAGCCACTTGAGGATCTCCTTTCTTACCACTTCTTTCATGTCTGGATTGAGGTGTCTTGGGTTTTCTACTGAATTTTTAACTCCCTCTTCTAGAATGCTCGTGCAGAACGACGGGTAGATTTCTCGAGTGTCTACAATTGAATCTAAAATGTATTTACCAAAATAAAAACATTTAGATTTAAGGAATCCTCGGAAATGGCCAAAAAAATAGCACGTTTTGATAAATAGCCAAACAAAATGCTTGATTTATGTCCATTTCATTTGGTTCACGTGATTTATTTGGGACCAAATCTTTCTCTTTTACCCTTGATCGTGTGTCACAGTCTCTCTCCATTTTTCCATAAATAATGTGTGTTTGGAATCTTCATGATCTCTCCAAATCAAAAACCATGCCTTGATTTTTGGGAAGAAGGTGTATCTGAAATCATTCTCCCTCGAAATCTTATCGAAAAAAAGAGGATAAAATTCAAAGATAAATATCAAAATTTAAAAAAAATGTGATAAAAAATAAAAAAATTGAGAAACCACGCATTCAAGTATTAAATATTCTCTGTTGTTATAGGAAATTCTGGAATTTGGACCATCCTGAAAATCGAGGAAACAGACTGAACCAGAACAATGCTAACTCGAGGAGTCAACAAGAAATTGGACCTCAGAGGAGAGAAATGCAAGTCCGGGCCTCGACTAGACCCGACTCAAGGCCGACTAGGCCAAGGTTGACTAAGCTCAGGCCGAGGCCGACCCTTGGCCCAAGGATCGGACTCAGTTGCCCTACCCTTGCTCGGTCCCTAGAGTTCTCTACCAGCCCAGTCTGATTCGTTTCCAACCCTAGATCGTCCTTAAAAAGGTAAAGCCCTAAAAAGAACCCAAGTATAAATACTTTCTTCAGCCTTGGAGAAAGGGGCCAAAAAACTCTACTTCTGAACTCTCTCTCTTCTTCTTGCTCTCTGGATTTGCTCATCTTGGTTCTCCTTGTAGACTTAAGCATCGCAGGCGGTGTACTAAACACCACACTGATGTGCAGGTCTTTCCTGTCTTGCAGACTACGTCTTCCTCTCTATTCAAACAAACTTATCGTTGGTGTCACGTGAATGTCAGGTGAATTCTCCTTTTCAAGATTTTGGCATCAACATCTATGTTATTGTAACAGGGGCATCATTGAAGATGTTGGAAGTTAGAAATAGAATCATAATTGTGGCTGCTGTTGTTGTTTCTTTGGTTCTAAGCCTTGACTTTGGATCTCATGTATTGCCTCTTGATGAAGGTAAACTGTTTATTGCTTAGTTAATTACAGATTAGTTACTTTTTTAATATTTTAAAAATTTCTATTATTTTATCCATTCTTAAAAAAGGGGAGAAACTTGAAGATTACTTATAACCAAACATGCATCCTTTTATAAGGCTATTTTGTTATCTCCTCCCTTTTTTTTCGTCTCCTTGTTCCTCAGTCTTCCCTCTCCTCTGCTTATCCTCTAATAAATTTTCAATCCCTACCCAAACAAATTGAAGATAGGCCCTAGTGTTCTAAGTTGAATTTGTAGTTTGAACCGAACCCCCAATGAACATGCAAAATACTATGTATTCGTACTTCGAGGTCAATTTAGCCGCCAACAAAATGAGATGATGAAACCAAAAATTGTCAAGCTTTGCAGTGAAAAAACCCTAGGCATCGTCTGAAATCGTACCGAACAAAGATTGAGCTTTTTCGAAGAAACTCAAAAAACCAAAAGGTCTCTGGAATTTTGTAAATGAAAAGGTTTTCTTTAATTCTTCATCTTGGTATCTGTTATAGGCAATTTTGGACCACCCCGATATACAAGGAGCTGACGAGGACAACCGGGGAGAAATCGGGCTGAAAGATGGACCAAGGAGGCAAAACCGGCAAATGGGACGGGCCAAGACCGAAGGGGTCGGGTTTTTGGCCTGACCCCCTGCTCGGCCTCGGCCATGGGCCGAGGGCGGGCCGAGTCCGTTCAATGTTGTTTGGTCCCCACCGCCTTTGGCTGCCTCGGTTTCGCCTGGTTTGACCTAAAACGCCTCCGAATCCCTAAAAACCCTAGGAGGATGAGCAGGTATTTATATCCCTCTTCGCCACTGAAGAGGGGAACCCGAATTCTATCCCTAAACACTATTCTATATTTTCTACTCTCTCCTCTTGCTCTTACTTTTCCACTTCCTACCGTTCTGTTTGCTGACTTAAGCATCGGAGCCAGTGTGGCGAGCACCACACCGGTGTGCAGGTTTACTGTCTTGCAGGCCACGTCATCACCCCTCATCTACAAATTTACCGTTGGTGGCATGTGAAGGTCAGGTGAGATCCTCTGGCCAAAATCGACCATCAACAGTATCTGTAATTGTAATGTCAATTAATTGAGATTTGATTTAAATTGCTTCTAGCAAATTTATATAATCTATGAAATTTATCCCAACATTGGTGTCCTTACTAAGTATTTGTGTTTAGTTCACTTCAATTGTAGGTATTCATATTGCTCAATTTTGTGAAAAAAAAGTTATGAATGACAGATTTGAAAGTTTGATAGGAACATTTTCATGTCATTAGATTTTTTTTTTTTATCGTTAAATTTAAGTTAAATTTGAATTACAAATCTATTTTTTTATTGTCAAATTTGAATTCCTTTATTTTAGGGTATTGTATTTGAAATTGATTGAAATTAATTTAAATCATGTAAATCTATTAAAGGACCATGTATTTCTAGCATAAATTGGTTATTTTATTGATTGAGGGTATTTTGGTAACTCGATAATTCAAATTTATTAATATAGAAATTCAAGTTGGCCATCCATCCAAAAATTTAGTCGATTTTACATTTTTACGCATTTAAATATAGTCATTCTTGTCGTTAGCCCTTCAAGATTCCATGTGTTGATTTTGGCTGATAATTAATTAATTAATTATAATCAATATTTGAAGGGATACTTTGTAAATATAAAATTAAAGAAAGGGCATAATAGTCCAAAAATATTTTCCAACATCCTCCTCTGTTAATGGATATAGATTATAGATTATTAAAAAATTTTAACATTCAAAAATAGTATGAGAAGCACAAATATATGGACCATACATATTATTAGAGGAAGAAATAACATTGTAAGAGTTTGAACAAAAATTGAACACATGATCCTTCGTTGAAACTATGTTGGATTATTAATACAAACTAGAACTTTTTTTTTTTTTTTGACAACATGTGGGGGTGGGGGGATTCGAACCACAGACCTTTCGGTCACTAAGACAAGTCTTATGCCAGTTGAGTTATGCTCGTGTTGGCTACAAACTTTAATATTCTTAACACTCTACATATACTCATATTTGATAGATTCGCTTGTCTTACAATATGAAGATATGGAGAGCTTTTGTCCGAAGAATCACAAAAAGTTCAATTTTATCGATGCACACTAAATGAGTT
This sequence comes from Luffa acutangula, assembly GCA_036850905.1. Classification (NCBI taxonomy): domain Eukaryota; kingdom Viridiplantae; phylum Streptophyta; class Magnoliopsida; order Cucurbitales; family Cucurbitaceae; genus Luffa; species Luffa acutangula. The sequence goes on along the minus strand of CM072088.1, from coordinate 19,683,346 downwards.
CCTCAAGTTTAAAAAAACTATAAATCATAGAAGCAAAACAGTTGAAACAGCCTTCTTTAAGATAGCAATATTTTCCATGATCTTGATTGAGTTCTCCTCTTTATTGATCTGGATACATATTTCTTTATTTTTCTTCATGCAAAATAACATTCGTTTGACATCACATTCATGTTGAGATATATTTGATAGTAGAATATATGCAAATGTTTGGAAGTGATTTTGAAATGATTAAAATAACTTTTATCGTATTCAAAATCACTTTGAAACATGCCTTAATAATTCAAAATCAGTTTGATGTTAAATTTATTTTGAAGGACTAAGAACATGTTTCAAGATGATTTCAAACATGACAAAAGTGATTTTAATCATTTCAAAATCACTCCTAGACATGCACTATTGACCTAATAGTAAGGAGGTGGTGGAGGAGGAGGCGACGTGTACTTTCGCGGTGGGGGTGGGGGCGGCTTGTATCCCCTTCTCGGTGGCGGCGGAGGACGAGACGACTTCTTCTTTGGTGGCGGTGGGGGACGAGATGGCTTCTTCTTTGGTGGTGGCGACGGAGGAGGCGATGGTGGAGGAGGAGGCTGATTCATCTTGGGTGGTCGTGGAAGAGGACGAGGACGAGGACGAGGTTTGTTCTCTGGTGGAGGTGGAGAGTCAATAACAAAATCGGGTGGTGGAGGAGAGTCGTCGTAGTCTGGTGGTGGTAAATCAATAACATGGTCGGGTGATGGATGAGAGTCGTAATTTTGTAGTAGCGAGTCGATAATAACAGAGTCGGGTGGTGACGGGTCATAGTCGATCGATGACACGGTTGGCTCATTGGAAGAATCTGAAGGGGGTGGAGGGGTAAAGAAAGGTTCATACCCTTCAGCAATTGTAGATGGCAAGCTTAGAGTTGCCACTAAAATTGCAATAACAAGGGAGACCATTAAAGAATAACCCATATTATTGCTTATTATTTGGCGTTTTCTTTTTAATAATTTTGATTTTGAATGGAAACCTTCTTGAACTTTATATAGCTTTGAGTTCCTTCATTATTCCTCCAAAATGTAAATTGTAATTAATTCAAAAGATTAATGTTACCTAACCAAACGTGGAATTTGGAAAGCATTAATAATAAGGGCAATAAAGGCCAATTTGTTTTGGTTGGATTATCACGTAAAAGTTAAAACCTTATTGGAGACAATTTGTGAACTTTTAAAATAGTTTGCAAAATTATTGTTATTTATTTAGGTCTCGTTTCATAACCATTTGATTTTCTATTTTTGGCGTTTTTTAAAATGAGGTTTGTTTTCTTTTCTCCCATTTTTCTAATCATGGTTTTCATCCTTGTTGATTAAGAGAACATTTGAATTTTTATTCAAATTTCAAAAACAGGAACAAGATTTTGAAAGCTACTTTTTTTTTTTTTTTTTTTTTTTAGTTTTCAAAACTTGGCTTGTTTTTTTAAAACATAAGAGGAGACTAGATAACAAAACAACGAAACTTATAAGCAAGTGGAAGTAATGTTTATAAGCAGATCTGTTTAATAACTATTTAGGCCTCATTTAATAACCAATTGGTTTTTGGTTTTTGGGTTTTGGTTTTTGAAATTTAAGCTTTCAAACATTACTTCCACCTATAAGCTTCATTGTTTTTTTATCTACCTTCTTCCCATGTTTTAAAAAACTAAGTCAATTTTTGAAAACTTAAAAAAGTAGTTTTCAAAAATTTGTTTTTGTTTTTGGAATTTTGCTGGAAATTCAAAGGTCTCCTTAACAAATATGAGAACTATGGTAAGGAAGTTAGGAGAAAATAAGTTTAATTTTAAAAAACCAAAAACCATAAACGAAATGGTTATTAAATGGGACCTTAGCTTTTGGTTTTTGGTTTTTTAAAATTAACCTTACAAATACCTTCCATCTATAAGTTTCTTTTTTTTTATTATCTACTTTGTTTTTGTGCTTTCAAAAATCAAGTCAAGTTTTGAACACTAAAAAAAATAGTTTTCAAAAACTTGTTTTTGTTTTTGAAAGTTGGCTAAGAATACAAATTTGTCCTTAACAAATATGAAAATTACGGTAAGGAAAGCATAATTTTCAAAAATAAAAAACCAATAACCAAATAGTTATTAAACGAGAATTTAGTTTTCAAAATATTTCAAAAATAAAAAACCAAATACAAAATTAATATATGTGTATTAACATAAACATGAGTTTTTTTTTTAATTAGAAAACAAAAAACTAAGCATAAACATTATCAAATAATTTCTTATCCATTTTTCTTAATTTTTGAAAAAAAAAAAAAAAAAAAAAGAGTTGTCTACCAACAACAAAGTAATAATCCGAAAATTTTGAATTACTCAAATTCCAAAAGAAAAATAGAATAACTAAAGTTTGTTTCGTTTCCAATTTAGATTACGAGCAATTGTGACACATGGTTAAGAAAAAAAACTTGTTATGATTTTTTTTTTTGGAAATTGGGAAAAGGCTACCACGATGTGTGGAACAACTAATTGATTATTTACATGTCTATTTTACCCTTGGTGTATACTATTATTTACAGCTTTGTCTAGCCCAAATACCAATATTCAATTTTTTTAAAAAAAAAATCAACGTAAGATTTTTCACAACTCAAAAATCTTTAAAGTCACATGGATTTTCTTCAATATTTGTTAAAAAGAAAAAAAAAAACTAATTTTGTCCTATATTTTCTTGGTCCCAACAATTTTAAACTTTTTCTACATTCTCATTCGTCTCTTCACGATCAAATGTTCCAATCTTTGCTTGAATGTTTGCATTTCTTTATTTCCAGAATTATAATTTCATCTCCACTATCTTTCTACCATCAAAACCTTTTCAATTATGGCTTCCCATCAAGTTTCGATCCAATACAAGATAGTGTTTGGGAGACGAAAATTCCTACGTTGTAGCGTAGTGGTAGTCAGTCATGAATCGATCCTTTCTCATCCCACTGATTCTGCCACAAACTTTATTAGACTTGATGCTCGAAAGAAAATTTCACAAATCTCCCTCTTCAATAATTGTGAAGACAAGTTCCAAACTATAAGTTTTTCTGAGAACAATGATTTTGCCTGGATGCTCGCTGGGGTATGTAACGGGATGTATTATGATTGTTGTCTTGTCTTATATGTTGACAGTGTTTGTATATTACTATCCGTAGGGACAATGGAAGCTTGAATTCAATGGAAAACATAAACAAACAGAGAAAGGATTTCATGTAAGTGTACATATCAACACAATACAGTAACTGTATTGTCGGTGTGGAAGTTTGAGCCTATAGATACCAATATACACAAAGGCAGTTTTGACCAAATCCACCAAGGAATGCAACTTGGAGAAGGATGATATTTTTTTCCTTATTCATATGCAAGCGATTGATAGGGACGTTGAGTATGATGCTTGTTTGTATATACACATATAAAGACATGTGTTGTACTTATTGTGTGTTTGTACATAATGATAAGGGAAAAATACACTTTTGGTCCCTGAGATTTGGTTTAGGTTTCATTTTGGTCCCTGAGGTTTCAAACTCAACCTTTTAGTCCCTGAGGTTTGCATTTAGTAGCATTTTGGTCCCTCCATCCATTTTTCCGTTAAAAACTAACGGTTTGCTGACGTGGCACCTATTTTTTTTTTTATTAAAATTTTATTTTTCATTTTTTTAAATATAAATATATTAAAAACAATAATATATTATTATTCTTTTTTTATATTACTTTCTCTCTCCCCCATCATCATCATCGTCTTCTTCTTTTATACTCCGGTGACCCCCGGCCACGGTCCGACAAAGTTTTTTTTTTCTCTCTCTCTCCCTTTCTTTCTCTAACTCTTTGTTTCGCCTCTCTCTAACTCTTTGTTCCCTCTCTATCTCTCAACTTGAACGAAACCCACGCTTGAAAACTCCTCAAGATCTGAAACCCAGCTTGTCGAACGAAACCCACGACCTGAACACCAGCTTGCCATCGAACGAAACCCAGTCGCCGACTGTCGAACGAAACCCTCGCTTGAAACGAGCTGCGACGTTTTTATACCGAAACGTTACCCACGACGTTTTTATACCGGAACGAAACCTTCACCTAAAACCAACGAGTTGCGGCGTTTTTATACCGAAACGAAGCCAAATCTTGAACGAAATCTAAGTAGCGGCATCGTGGGTTTGAAATCGAGAGGACCTACGGCGGCATCGTGGGTTTGAAATCGAACACCCCTTTCGAACCTCGAGCGGTGGACCATCAACTCCACGGCGAACGAACCTGCAGCTTCGACAGAAGGGGCGGTGGATTTGAAGGGGGAAACCCCCTTCGTTTTTTTTTAACTTTGCAACAATGGACGTGAGTGACTGGAAGAACGAAAGGGGTGGTGGGTTTCATGATCGGAGGGAAGAACGAAAAACAAGAGGGAGGGAGCATTGTGACGTGGGTATGCTCGCCGGAAAACACACAGACGAGGGGGAGAAGTGAGTTTGTTGGCGGTTGAAAAACACGCAGATGAGGGGGAAGAAAAGAAGGAGAAGGGAAAAGAAAGAAAAAAATGGCTTGCCGACAGTCGACAATCGACGGCGGCGCCGGTGGCTGGAAGAAGAAGAGAGGTGGTTGGTGGGAGAAGCTAAGAAGAAGGTGGGGGGAGAGAGAAAGAAATAAAAGAAATATAAATAAAAAGTGTTAATATATTATTATTTTTAATATATTTATATTTTAAAAAAAATAAAAATAATTTTTATAATAAAAAAATAATGTCACGTCAGCCAACTGTTAGTTTTTAACGAAAAAATGGATGGAGGGACTAAAATGCAACTAAAATGAAACCTCAAGGACTAAATTGTTGAATTTGAAAACTCATGGACCAAAATGAAACCTAACCCAAACTTCAGGGACTAAAAGTGCATTTTTCCCTAATCATAATTACTTCTATGTTTCCATGTATGTAATATTATATACACATAAGTATTGAGTGATTTTCTACGAAAAATGTATATATTGACAGTTCAATATAAGTTTTTTTAGGATTAAGAATTTAGAATTTTTGTTTTAAATGATGCTAATTAGAGTTTTTGATTTAATGCCCGTTAAATCTTGTTTATGTCAAATTAAGTTTCTTATTATACTCTAGGTTGTATTTATCTTTCTAAAAAAATTCTTAACATAGGGTTGGCCACTTTTCAAATCTACCTACTAAATCTAGTCATTTTTCTTGTTGTCCCTTATATTTCTTGTTTTTAGACTCAATCAAATAAACCCAAATAAGTGTATAAAATTGGTGAATTTGTTTTGTGATTTTTTTTTTTTTGACAATATATGGGGTGGAAGACTCGAACCTTTGATTTCTTGGTTCAGAGTTCATGCTTTTTACAAAACTAAAATAACAGTGACTCAGGGGAATGAGCAGTAGAAGTGAATTTTTCTTATTGAATCTGATCAAACAATAATCCCATATTTATAGGATTCTGAAATATATCAATACATAACAGAACAACTGAAAAGAGTAAACTGAATAACATTTATCAGTTGCATAATAAACGATATTACATTTAGTGAGCTCTCTTAACACCCCCCTCAACCTAATGTGGGATGAAGAACAAACATTGAGCTTGTCTTTAAGAGGTAGAAACCTGGAAGCTGAGAGAGGCTTGGTGAATATATCTGCTACTTGAGCTGTGACAGGCAAATGACAAACTGAGAGACGTTTTTGTAAAACAAGGTCCCTTACAAAGTATATATCTATTTCAACATGTTTTGTTCTTGAATGAAGAACTGAGTTGGCAGTCAAATGAACTGCACTGAGGTTATCACACCATAAGGTTGGTGTGCTGGAAATATTCAGCTTCAGATCTTTAAAGAGGGACTATAACCATATTAAATCAGATGAAACATGGGCCAAGCTTCTGTATTCTGCCTCAGTGCTCGATCGAGAAATGATCTGTTGCTTTCTAAATGCCCATGTGATGAGATTTCCACCCAGATAAACACAAAATCCTAAGGTAGATTTTCGGTCATCTGGGTCTGAAGCTGTTGTGAACGATTTTTAAATTCCGCAAGCGAACGGGTCGTCACAAGTAATATAGTGATTTTGAGTATAGAGTATCGCCTCCACAGGGATTGGATTTATTCAATTAATTACCACGAATAATCTTGCTTAGCTTTATTTAGAGAACAAAATCTACTGCCGAAAAGAATAATAAAAAGCTAATCTAGAAAGCAAAAGATAAATGGAGACACAATTTGATGGGATAATTCTAGAGTTGTTGATTTTATCAATTGGACCTTTAATGCATAATCAATTAACTAACATGGATTAACTAATCATTTGATTCATAAGTCTATAAGCCTAATGACAAGGACTCTCCTGTCGGTCTCCTCCTATCTCATACCTTTCAATAAAAAATCTCCTTTCAGTCTCATCTTTATTTACTTAGCATGGTATTACGACCCTTCAGTACAACCTCTAACGTTATTTATCTTGTCCCGTGTCACCCGGGTAAATAAACGTTAGTCATGCATTCAGTTCTAGTCTAAGCTTCTCTCCGTCGAGTTTCCACTTAGTAACGATTCATTTAATCAGTGATCAGTTGATTAAAAGCATTATGGACAAAATGCACAAATGAACAATAATGACATTTAAACCACATCAATTCATTAATTCAGCAGAGGTTCAACATCTAAATCAATCTCATAGAATTTAGGAATTTACTACTCATAATCACTAAAATTCAATAATTCCTAATCACAACAATTCTAGAAACTAAAACATAAAGGAAAAGGGAAGAGAAATGCTCATAAAAGTGTCGATCTCTTCGATCCCGCACTGACCTCCATCGATCCCGAGCTCCAAAGATCTTCAACAAAGCTCCAAAAATCTCCCAAAAATCCCAAATTTTAGAGTGGATTCTAGAATGGGGTGAAAACCCACAAATTGGCACACCAAATATGGATGCAAAAGGCTCCTTTTATAGGCTCCCAACAGGCGTAGCGTCGCAACACTACGTAGACAGCGTCGCGACGCTCTGACGTCGTCTTTTCTTGGGCTCCAAGACGTCGTAGCGTCGAGACACTACATAGACAGCGTCGCGACGCTACCGCGATTCTAGATTTTTCCACATAGCTGCCTAGCGTCGGGACGCTCCAGGCTTAGCGTCTCGACGCTAGGCCCTGAATCTTCAATAATGACCCGATTTTGACTCCATTTTTGGGCCTCCAACTTTCTTTTGGCCCAAATGCTTCATGTAATGGATTTTGGACTTTTTTCTTGACCCAACTTGATAATTTAAGACTTGGAATTCATGAATTTGGGCTTCTAACTCATTCTTCTTGGCTTTTTGGATTTGGGTCTTCAATGTAATTCTCTAAATTGCTTTAAAAAGTGTCCAAAATCATCCAAATTCTCTCAAAAATCTGATTTTTCTTCTTTGACTCGGTTTTCTGAAATTTAAACATAAAATAACATTAAAGTACACAATTCAAGCATAAAACTAGCTAAAATTATTAGGAAAATGATGACATTTTTGCATGTCATCAGAAGCCCAGTCAGCATCAGCGAAACCTTGTAAGGAAAAATGACTAGAGTACCAACAAGATAACGTAAAATTCGTTTAACTGCCTGCCAATGTGTCTGAGTGGGAGCATGCATAAATTGACACACTTTGTTAACACTATATGCAATTTCTGGTCTGGTTAAAGTAGCATATTGGAGAGCTCCAATAGTACTTCTGTAGAGACGAACATCAAGAAATGGTTCACCATAAAATGCAGACAAAACAACCCCACTAATCATTGGTGTGGAGATAGGACTAACTTCATGCATCTTTGTTTTGTGTAAAATTTCAAAGATGTATTTTGTTTGAGATAAAAATAGGCCACCAATGGGAGGATAAGACACTTCAACTTCTAAAAAGTAGCTCAAATTACCAAGGTCTTTCAGAGAAAACTTCCGATGCAACACATGAATAAGCTGATTAATAACATCATTTGAACTACTAGTGATTACTATATCATCCACATAAACCAGAATATAACAACATGCTCCATTTTTATGACAAACTAATAGAGAGGAATCTGGTTTAGAGCTAATGAAACCAAGAAAGTGTAAGAATGTACTTAGCCGATCAAACCATGCTCGAGACGCTTGCTTCAAACCATACAACGCCTTTCTTAGTTTGCACACCATATGTGGCTTGCTGCTGTCATTCATTCCAGGGGGTTGCATCATAAACACTTCCTCATTTAGAATGCCATGAAGGAAGGCATTGTTGATGTCAATTTGTCTTAGGGGCCAACCGTATGCAAGAGCCATGGTAAAAAGAACCCGGATAGTTGTGGGTTTGACAACAGGACTAAATGTTTCAGTGTAGTCTAGATCGGCCTCTTGATGGAACCCTTTGGCCACTAAGCGAGCTTTGTACTGGGCGACTGAACCATCGGAGTTTCGTTTGATTATGAAGACTCATTTGCATCCAATGACTTTCTTATCAGAGGGAGGTGGAACTAGGCTCCATGTACCATTCCTCTGCAAGGCCTCATATTCAAATTTCATTGCATCAACCCAATGAGGACATTTCAACGCTTCCTTCACAGTAGGTGGTTCTACTTCAAGATATTCAATAAGTAGAATTTGTGGCTTAAAAACCCTTGCTTTAACTCTTGTAACCATGGGATGGTTGTTGATGACAGAAGTAGAAGTAGGCAATAGTGCATTTTCAGTATGTTCAAACAAAGAAGGTGAAGGAGAGGGTTCAGGGTTGGAATAGGTTGAAGATGAATTCAGAGGTGAAGTCTCGGGTAAGGGACTAGTTGTTTGGGAAGTGGATTTATTAGGTGTATCAGACAATGAAGCAGTCGGTGTCAGAATGAGCTGGTTGGGAAGGGAAGTCACGGGTGAGCTAGGAAGTGTAGCAGTAGGTGAAATAGGATGAGCTGTCTCGGATGATGGAGTACATACAGTAGCTGGAAAAGGGGAAAAGTTTGCAGGAGGCTGTGTTTTGACTAGTGGTAAAAAGGAGGTTACTGTGGAAGACATGGGAGTTTTCGAGGACAAAAAGGACTGAGACATGGCTGGAAAGACAGATTCATCAAATTGAACGTGTCTTGAGATGTATAAACGCCCAGTAGATGACAAGCATTTATAACCTTTGTGTGTTGTGCTATAGCCAAGGAAAAGGCATGGAGTGGAACGGGGTTCAATTTTATGGTTATTGTAGGGTCTGAGTAAGAGAAACAAAGGCAGCCAAATGTCTTAAAGAAGGAATAATTTGGTTTATAGCCAAATGGTTTTTCTAAGGGAGAGTTATGTTGATGGATTATTGTTGGCAGCCTGTTGATTAAGTAAGTGGCGGTGGAAAAAGCATCATCCCAGAACTCAAGAGGTAAAGAGGCTTGAGATAAGAGAGTAAGTCTCATATCTACTATTTGACGATGTTTTCTTTCGACAATTTTGTTTTGTTGAGAGGTGTAAGGGCAAGAAAGACGATGTTCAATACCATTTTCTTTAAGAAATGAGGTGAAGGGACGAAATGCACCTCCTCCATCAGTTTGAAAGCGAAGAATAGACCGATTTAAAAGCTTTTCAACATGAGTTTGAAAAGAAGAAAAGCTTGAAATGCCTCGGCCTTGGAAGTTAGAAAATATATCCAGGTGAAGCGAGAGTAAACATTAACAAAACTATGTAATAACAAAAGTTGTTTCTAGAGGTTTTAAAGGTGGGACCCCAAATATCAGCCACTACAAGTTGAAGTGGAACAATATAAATTGTTGTTGAATCAGGGAAAGGAAGTTTATGACTTTTTCCAATAGCACATGCATGGCACAAAGATTGTATTTTATTATTGGAATATGAAATGTTACAAGATTGAAGGACTTGTTTTACAGTAGCAAAAGATGGGTGCCATAATCTTTTGTGCCAAAGATCTATATTATAGGTATTATAGGAAGTAGAATTAGAGATATTTGAAGAAAGAGAAGTATGAAGTACTTGAGGCTGAGTGACTGAGGAAGAGCAGTCACTGCGTGAGTTCTGAGATTTTTCCTTTTCCAAAGAGATTTGGTATAGTCCATCAACCACTCTGCCTTTGAGAAGTATTTGGCCAGTGACAGGATCCTTCACAAAACAACAAGATGGGTGAAATTCAAAATAAACATTATTATCTTGGGCAAATTGGCTAACACTCTTAAGATTCTTTGTTATATGAGGTACATGAAGAAGATTATTAAGTTGGAAGACATTATTTGGGTTAGAAGGAGATTGAATAAAAGAGGAACCAATATGTTGAACATTCAAACCTGCACCATTGCCTACAAAGACTTTGTTATCTCCAGTATATTCAGAGGCCAAGGACAGATTAGAGAGATCACCAGTAACGTGGTTTGAAGCCCCTGAGTCAAGATACCATTGATTTTCTTTGTTTAGATCGTGTTGCAGGGAATAAGCGGAGAATTGTTGTTGTGGTGATGGAAGAAGACCGGGTGCAGCAGAGGGAGTAAACTGATTTGGAAAATTATTTCCATTGGATTGTTGCTGAGGATTGTTGTTGTTGTTTGGACCTTGATACCATCTCTCAAAGCGCTTATAGCAGGGAACAACCGTGTGACCAAAACGATCGTAGAGCTGGCATTGAGGTTTACCTCCATTGTTATTCCAATTTCTTCTGTTGGATCTTCCTCCATTATTATTATTAAAGTCTCTGCCACCACTTCGTCTCTGAGAATCACTGGTGTTTTGTGAAGGAATTGAGTCCTCTAGCGGAAGCGGTTTTCACCGATCGTGATTTAATTTCAATTAGAGAAAACCGGTACGTTGGGCAAAATTAGAAACTTATTTTCTAAACTAGATTAAGCATGCATTTTTAGATCTAAAACAATTTTAGAACGAAGTACTTACATGAACTTGAAGAATACTGCACAATGCTCCAAGAACACCACCATGTCGGATCACCTACTATGACTCTTGGGAATCGAGATCCGGCTTGTGGGAACCCAAAACTAGTCTTGGAAGGGAAAAAATTGCAGCAAACAAGTTGCTGTGTTTTTCTTTTGGGATGAGAGAATTTCTGAGAGAGAGATCTTCTTCTGTGTCAAAAAATGAGAATGAATCATCCGTTTTTCAACTCCCTCTCCCCTGTACGATAAGTGGGGAGGGAGTTATTACCCTACTAGATCTTGATCGTTGGATCTAATCCAAACGATCTTGGCCGTCTATTAATTAAATAATAATAATCATTTAATTAATTAATTAATTACAATTAATTTAATTAAAACAATATTAATTAAATCAATTATAATATAAAGTATTTAATTCAATTTGAGTCATATTCAATTGAATTAAACTGGCCATTCAATTAATCCTATTAATTGAATCCACATTAATTAAATATCAAATATTTAATTAATTTTGTAATTGAATCATATTCAATTATATCTCTCTCATTTAACCTATAGTTTTAATGTGCAACAAATGTACATTAATATTAACTATAGAATTAATTTAATTAAATCACATTTAATTAAATTTAATTAATTAATTCTCCAATTAATTAATTCATTAATTAAATATCATATATTTAATTAATTTACTATTTGAATCATTATTCAAATAATTCTCTCATATACTATAGTTTTAATATGAATCTCATTCACATTAAATTTAACCTATAGTTTCAATATGAATCTAATTCATATTTAATATTTGAACTCCTTCAAATATTTAATTCTCTCGTTAATTAATTTTGAATCATATCCAAAATTAATTTATAATATAAAGTTTAATTCACCAATTAAACTTATATTATAATGTATCTTTATACATTATTTTAATTGTATCAAATACAATAAAATCCCCTTAATGAATTTGAACACACTTCAAATTCTATTCAAGACTATTTAACCTCAGAACCCTTTACGAGCTAGCAGGTGGACCTAATGGACCTACAGATCAGAAGCTCCAACGATACGAGACTAATTGGCTAAACTCATTAACCAAGTTAGTCAACATTCGTTAACTGTGAGTCACTCCACTAAAGACCCACAGCTGCACTCTTCTCACTGTAGAATATTTCTGTGTCCACGGATATCGACCAATAACAGTAAGTCAATCCTTCACGAGTGTTCGTAACGCCAGCTGGGTCAAATTACCGTTTTACCCCTGGGTTACCTCTGGATCCTTAAGTACCACTGATTCCTCTAATGAACAATCTGTTTATGATCCAATCAATAAACAGCAGTTCCTCTCGGGCCAGGAGAGGATGGGCGCCCTTGTTCAAGACCCGGAATCAGCCCTTAAGGGAACACACATCTACTTGCCGCAATAGGGGAAGGAGTGAATTCCATCTTGTACTGTTATGTTCCCAGCCCCCATTCGGTCTTGCCCCTGAAATGGTAGGATTATTGAGTCGGCGAACTGGCCACTCTCACCCATACAGATCTAAGGACAATCCCTCCTGAAAAGGAGTTCATAACAGACTCAGGATTGAGATTGAGTTACCTAGGTCATCCTATTGAAATAGAAACCTAAACTAGTTAACGGTGTTACATCTAGTGGTTACTATTTCGCGGTCCGGTCTTATGCAAACTCATTGCACAGGATACCCCCACTCGCATGTCTCCTACATGGATGCTTTGGATCATTGCATCTGTATCGAATACAAAATGGGCCGTATCACATAGTGTTACCAGGATAAGGTACCCAGCCTTATCCCTATACTATTGACCATTTAGGTTGTTACTTGAACACTGATCCCCGTATGTCCCCACATACTAGTTCAAGTTTCATCTAAACAACCTAGGATCTTAGTTTATTGGATTTGGGTCAAATTGTGCAATTTTAGTAACAATAACTCTTTATTGTACAAACCTCAATAACGACGTATTGATACAAGTGAACAATTTGTCACCATTCACTACCTACGAGTTTTAGGGCATAAAACCCAACAATTCATTTTGTTGCTGTTTGTTAGGTGGGACGGCAGTGTAGTTGACTGATGGTAAGGAATCATCAGTATTAATAGTGGAATTTCTCTCTATTATGCTTTCTTGTGTGAGTAATAAAGAATACATTTTTTTGTAGAGAGGGAGTATCGTCTTTTTGTGTAATGACTGACACAGTGGAGTCGTATTCTGTTCCAAGACCGGAAAGAATATACATCATATGGTCATCTTTCGAGATCTTCTTTCCCGCAACAGCCAAGGAGTCAACCAGGGTCTTTACTTTTGGAAAATACTCTTTGAGAGTGAGGTTTCCTTTCTTTAAGGTTTCAAGTCTGTATTTGAGTTGCATAACACGAGCAAGGTTTCTTGCAGAGAAGCGAGCATTCAAGATTTTCCAGATTTCACGAGACGTTTCACAGTCAAGAACTTCTGAGAGAACTTCGTTCGTCATGGAGCCAAGAAACCATGAAGTGATTAGGTTATCTTGTCGAACCTAAGCCTCATAATCAGGATTCAGAATCGAACGAGAAGGCTCTTCATTGGACTTAACGAATTTAGGAGGGATTTCTGTATCTTCATCAATGAATCGCCCAAGACCATGTCCTCGACGAACTGCTTGGACCTGCATTTTCCAATAAAGGAAGTTTTCTTCATCCAATTTGACGGTGTTCGTCTTGCTTCCAGGGTTGATGGGTTTCAGAATTTTTGAAGGAATAAGGGTTTCGGAAGAGACATTTGTAGCAGACGAAGAATCCATGAGCACAACGCGGAAAAAAAAAAATTTGTCGTTAGACTGAAGGTTCTGATACCATTTTACAAAACTAAAATAACAGTGACTCAAGGGAATGATCAGTAGGAGTGAATCTTTCTTATTGAATCTGATCAAACAGTAATCCCATATTTATAGGATTCTAAAATATATCAATACATAATAGAACAACTGAAAAGAGTAACTGAATAACAACTATCAGTTGCATAATAAACAATATTACATTTAGTGAGCTCTCTTAACACTGCTTTATACCAATTGAGCTACTTTTGTTGGCTTGTGAAACTGATTTTTATTCTACTATCCCAACTGTGGAATGACAATTGTTTTTATGCTTTTCTAGTGTTTTTAGATTTGGAATTGGAAAATTAAAAATATAAAATTATATTAAGAAAAAAATATTTTTTATACAAAGTTTATAACATAAATTGATAATATTTGAGATTCGTTATTAAGAAATACAATTTTTTTTATTGTTTATAAATATACTACTATATCCATCTACATTTTTAAATTGAGATCGAATTTTTAAATCTTCAATCAAGTACATATTCGAAACATTTAAAATATAGAATAAAACATTAAACATTTTGGGAGGGTTAGATAATTATTTTGTTTTCGGTATCTTTTTTCATTTAAAAAAAAATAGAGGCGCTTGATAACTAATGTTGTTTTCTGTTTTCTATTTTTTAAAAAACATTTTCGAAATCGTGAGTAAATTTCAAAAATCAGAAAACAAAATCGTTTTTAAAAACACATATTTTTATTCTAAAGTTTTTCCTCTTTGATGTCATTTCTCTATAACATTTTTTTTCTAACTTTCCTCGCTCTATTTTCAAGAAAAAAAGAATCTCACTTTAAAAATTATTTTCCGAAATTTTTCTCTCTCTAAAAATCTTCTCTTTCTCTCTCTCTGAAATTAGAGGCGAAGCTATAGTAGGCCCAGGGGCTCGAGCCCCCTATAAATTTGAAAAGTATTTTATATTTGTATTATTTTGTTCTCCTTCTGTTAATGAAATTTCTTCTTGTCTTGGTGGTGTGAGCGTTTAGCCTTCTTGATGTCGTTGCAGTGCTTGTGTTTGATTTTCTTCACTTTCATTTTATTTTTTTTTTTTTTTTCTTTTTATACAATTAAAGGATTTTTTTCATTTTTTTTTCCTTTTACACAATTGACGCTCTTTTTTAAAAAAAATTTCCCTTTTACACAATTAACGTTTATGTTATTGTTTGTTTTTAATCCACCAATTTGTGTTTTCTTTTACAATTATTTTCCATATATCAATTATTTTTTATTGTTTATTTTTAGTTTAGATCCTTTTTTCTTTAAAGGTTGAAGTTTGTTTCTCTTTCTCTCTCCCTTTTTTTTTTTATCTCAATAACTATATTATATTTTCTTAAAATTCAATTTAGTTACATTTTTTTTATGGTTTTTGGATCAACTCTCTTCAATTTAATTTTTTTTCTTTGAAAAATACTCAGAAAATCATTCAAAACAAGCCTTTATTCTATGGATAATTGTAATGGGTGGCAACATGAAGGTAAATAATTGCAAATATAGCAATTTTTAAAAATATTTGCAAATATGGCAAAATTTTTTAATTAATTTTTTATATTCCTAAATTGCCTCTGTGTGCCCATCTTCTTCTTTCTCGTCAGTTTTTTTTTTTTTTTTTTTTACTGATAGAAAGTCTTTTTATTACTGATAGATTCTATCAGTGGTAGAAAAATTTTCTATCAGTGATAGAAAGTTTCTATCACTGATAGAATAAAGTTTCTATCACTGATATTTCTATCACTGATAGATTCTATCAGTGGTAGAAAAATTTTCTATCGGCGATAGAAAGTTTCTATCACTAATATTTCTATGACTGATAGATTCTATCACTAATAGAAACTTTTTCTATCAGTGATAAAAAAAACTTTTTATAGAAAATCATAGAAAAACTTTTGATAAAAAATCTTTCAATCCCTGATCACCCATAAAAATCTTTCTATCACCGATATAATCTATAAGGGATAGAAAAACTTTCTATCACCGATAGAAAAGCTTTCTATTAGTGATAAAAGATTTCTATCACTGATAGAAATTTTTACTATTCTATCCGTGATAGAAAGATATTCTATCAATGATAGAAAACTCTTGATAGAAAATATTTCAATCTCTGATAGAACCTATCAGTGATAGAAATCTTCTATCACTTATAGAAATTTTTTCTATGAGTGATAGAAAAAATTTCTATCATTCATAGAAAATCTTTCTATGAGTGATAGAAAACTTTCTATCTCTATCACTGAGACTGATAGAAAAACTTTTCGTGAGTTATAGAAAATCTTTCTATCACTGATACTTTTCTACCAGTGATAGAAGATCTTTTGTTTCTATCAGTGATGGTGATACATGGTGAAATCGAGCATTGAAAAATAAAGCAAAAACGAACGATTATAGAAATCAAACACTGAAAAACAAAAACCAAACACTGATAGAAAATCAAATAACAACAACCAAACACTGATAGAACACCGAACAAGTGATAGAAAAATATTCGCTGATAGAATCTATCAGTAATAGAAAAATTTTCTATCATATGATAGAATCTATCAGTGAAAGAAAATTTCTATCACTGATAGAAAATCTTTTTATCACTGATAGAAAATTTCTATCACTGATAGAATCTATCAATCATATAAAAACTTTCTATCAGTGAAAGAAAATCTGGAGGGGTATTTTAGTAAATGCAACACACAAACTATTAGATTTTGCCATTTTTGCAATTTTTTTTTGTGGGTTGCTAGATTTGCAATTATTTTGACCCATATTGCTATCCTTGCAACCGGCCCTTATTCTATCTCAAAAATTAGTAAACTAGATCAGAATGGTGAGAAATGTCCATTTGTAAGGGAATTGTCATACCTTCTAGAAATGTTTTTATTATCACCATGGAAAAATACTGGCCTTTATTCTATCTCAATAAATATTTTAATGTTTTATTTCTTTATTCTTTTTTTTTTTCCTTTTTTAATAAAGACATTAATGTTTTCTTTCTTCTTTCCTTTTTTTTCTTTGTATCAAATATAAATATAAATGAATAAAGATATTTTTAAATGAAATTAATTTCATATAAACATTATAATTAACTCTTATAAAGAAATTCCTAAAAAAAAACTCTTATAAAGAAAAATATTATATTTAGTTCATGAATTTTAGTTTCTATCGATTTAGTTTATGTACTTTTAATTTTGTAACAATATAATTTAGTCTATGTAGTGAAAAATATTGTTCGGATTTAACGAGATTTCTTACATATATCTAGATCAATTAACTAATTAGGAATCAAATGTTATAAATAACAAAGACTGAAGTACATACATAAAAAAATTTGACAACTAATTTTGAAGGAGCTTTTCAAAGTAAGGTTAAATTGTTATAAATTTTAAAGTACAAGGACTAAATTATTATATATTAAGTTGAAGGACTAAATTATTATAAATTTGAAAGTATAAAGACTAAATGGTTACTTTGATGAAAGTCTAAGGACTAGTATTTTCTAACATATGAAAATATAAGTCATAATTTTTATTGAACAGACAAATAAGTCCCCTTATATCAAGCTCCCCTAACATAAAGTTTTGGATCCGCCACGGTCTGAAATGTTAATTCATCTATTTTTATTTTTCTCTCTTCTCATAATATATATCTCTCACTTTTCTCCCTCTAAAATTTAAATATTTTTCCCAACTTTTTCTCTCTAAAGTTTTTGTCTATAAATTTTCTTTTCATCTCTCTAATTTATTTTTTCTCTAACATTTATATCTCTCTAATTTGCCAACAAGAGCATAGCTCAATTGACATAAAGTTGTAATGATAATCACGAGGTCTGTGGTTCAAATCCCCTACCCCATATTGTCAAAAAAAAAAAAAAAATCTCTCTAATTTTTAATGAAAAAACATTGCTTTCATTTATACTTTCTTGAAAGATTAGAACATGAAATAAGAGATATAAAAAGTAAGAACTTAGTAAATGACCCCAAAAATATATATTTTTTCCTTTTCCTGAAATCTAAAATTTTGATGTATTTTTAAAGAGTGAGAAATTAGATAAAGAAAACATAAGGTTTTTTTTTTCATAAATTTATTTTAGAAAAATAGAAATATATATACAAAATCATTATTAAATAGGAAATTGAAATGGATAGCAAAAAATACTAGGACATTTGCAAATTTAGCTATGCTTCTTGAGATTTGCAAATATAAGAAAATTTTTAAAAACTCATTTTTGCTTTTTTTTATTCCAGTTTTACCCTTGTTGGTATATCAACAGATAGATATGTTAGTAGTATATCTGATATACTTTTTATTTATTGATATACGAAATATAAAATATATCAGTTAACTGATATACCAAATTTGTTACGTATACTCGAACGAATACAATGATATACCTAATATATATGTAATGCCCCAGGCCCAGGATTCGAAATCCGGATTCGGCACCTAAGGCCCCGACATTTTCCTGCGACCTGGCCACGTCACCATACTCGTTGTTAGTATAGGTAGTATCTATCAATTCTTTTAAGCTTATCTTGAACATACTTTCATGTCCTCAGGATCCCTCTCATTCGGATGTGGCCTCGGTTCATTCATGTACCCCTCCTAACTCGGGTGTTACATGCCCACCAGCTTTCGCCTTGGTTCCCCGAACCACATCTTACTGGGAGAGGTTCCGCTCTGATACCATCTGTAATGACCCAGGCCCAGGATTTGCGACCTGGTCACGCCACCATACTTGTCTGATGTTACTTCTACGATTGAAGACTATCCCCACAAACCAACACTGGGTCCTTTTAGGATGCTTTGTCCACACTCACATGCTTCCTAGGAAAATTCCCAGGAGGTCACCCAACATAGAACTTCTCCAAGCTAAGCACGCTTAACTTCAAAGTTCCTATGATTGAGCCACCGAAAAGGAAGGTGCCCCTTGTTGGTATAGGTAGTATCTATCAATTCTTTTTAAGCTTATCTTAACTATACTTTCATGTCCTTAGGATTCCTCTCATTCGGATGTGCCCATAGTTCATTCATGTACCCATCCTAACTCGGGTGTTACAATATACTTGATTTGATAAGCATAACCTTTGATGATATATGAATATTGATATAAGAATGATATACCTTATATATGAATGTTGATATATCATTTTCCTTACTTATATTTGTTATGTTTCCTTTTCTCTTTATTAATTTGTGTTGTGCTATTTACATATTTTAAATGGAATGTTTGTTTTTTTATAACATAAAATGTTTGTCTTATATATTTGATATGAACATTGATATACTATTGATATACCTAATTTGTTATATTACTCAAATAATTAATAATATCGATATACCTGATTATGCGTGGCTAAATACATCAATGATAGATTTGTTATTTTTTTAAAAAAAAATCATTGATATATATTTTTAATTATTAGTGATATACTTTATTTTAAGTATATTTTTTTTATATTGAATATGAAGTGTTGATATACTGTTGATATATAATTCATATTAGGAATATCATTTCACTGATATATTAGAGTATATTAGTAATATTATCAGTGATATACTTCAATTTAGGTATATCTTATATACTGAATATCAAATAATGATATACTGTTAATATACTTCATATTAGGAATATCATTCCACTAATATACCAGAGTAAAGTATATCAACAGTATATTAGATATATTTCATTTTGGTATATCAACAGTATGTCTGATATATTTCATTTTAGGTACATCAGTAGTATATCTACAATATATCTAATATACTATTGATATACTTCATAATAGCAAAACACGCGAAAATGCTGGAAATAGTATTTTTGACTTTTTCTATTTGGGTTTTGGACTGGGCTGAACTTTTTTACCATAATTGCAACCCTCAAAAAGTGGAGTCACTCTTGCAATTGATGATTTCTCTTTTGCTATTGCAGCAACCACCCCTTATTAAATATATTTATCTAAAATTACAAAACATTCATCAATCCAGTTTACATTTTTCTGTCTCAATTTTCTATATTTCATGCATTAGTTTATCTCTTTAATGTTAAAGTGACCATAGCTCAATGATAATTGGTATGAATCCTCACCAAGAGATTTGCGTTCGAACTCCACTCTAAATGTTGTTGAACTCAAAAAAAAGATAGAAAAAAGTTTATCCCTTTATTAGACTCTAAATTCAAAAAAAAAAAAAAAAAAAAATCCTTTCTTACATTATTGTCAAAACCAAAACTAAAAGTTTCCCCTAAAAAAAAGCTACGTTCATTTATATACATTAATTTTTGTACTTATCTTTAATGAAGATAAAAGTTGCCAAAACTAAAAGTTACGTTGATTAATTTTTGTACACTTATCTTTAATGAAGGAGTCTCTCTCTTATTTGAAAGGAAAAAAAAAAAAAAAAGTCTCTCACTCCCCTTAAATGATGGTGTGCTCTAAATTTATATGGTTCTTAGGAGTAATATGAACATTTTTTATGCTAACACTCATTGATTGTTTTGTCATAATAGCAGCATTTAAGAATAGTCTAGGTCCATAAAATTAAATAATATAATACTCAATAACGTATCAAATTGTGAATGGAGGGAGTTGCACTATCATAGCACTAAAAATTTTACCCAATTAATATGGAAAAGTTATTAATTTTTTTAAATTAAGGATTGAAAATATTTAGATTAGTTCAAAATTTTCTATTATGAATCTATAAACTACTTTATTGATGGTAAGCAATAGGATTTTATTATTGTTTTTCCCATACGACAAGTTATTGATCAATAAAGGGCCGTTTGTTTCGTGGGAATCCGAGATTCCCATGAGTCGGGCATCTGGATTCCCACGTTTGTTTTGCAGTAATCTAAGATACCCGGATATCTCGAGATGCCCGGGTATCCGAGGATGCCCATATAGGAGATAATCTAAGTGCTTTTGGATGCCCTTTTGAAACATGGGTTTCGAAGATTCCCATGTCGAGGGCATCTCCTTTTTACTTTTTTGCCCTTTGTTCATGTTTTTATATATTTTCTTTCATTAATTTTCTTTATCTTTATAATATAATAAATAAATTTCACCTCATATAACATTAATTATATAATTGTCTTGTAGAAAAATATTAAAATTAAAAATAAAATTTATATTTAATATAGTTTTTTTTTTTTTAAAAAAAAAAAGTCATATATAATGTGAATTCCACAAAATAACATACAAAAATTAATATACACGAAATTAATATAAAAAGATTAAATTAATTAAAAAAAATATATTATATAAATATAAATTATATTAAATTATTATATAAATTATATAATTATATTAATAAGGGCATTTTTGGAACATTACATAAATTTACAACATTTCCAAAAATAAATCCTTCAAAACTATCCGAATATTCTCGAATACCCTTATAAATTTTCCTACAAAACAAACATGGCTATCTGAAGATGCTGAATATCTAAAATTCCGGTCATCTAAGATTTCAGGCATCTAAAGATGTCGGGCATCTACATTCCTAAAAAACAAACGACCCCTAATAGTTTTCATTGCTGTGGGTTTTTCTTTGGTCTTGGAGTTTTGCCTGTAAATTCTTGTGTTTTCTATTTTTATTGTTTTTTTTTTAATTTCTTTGTTAGTTTGTTGTCTTATTCTTGGAAATGGGATTCTGAACAGTGAACTCAAATATGCTTAGTAGGAGATACAACACAAATTGACTACTATTTTCAAAAAAAAAAAAAAAAAAAAAAAAAAAAAAAAAAAATCAAAACAACCTCCTTGTTTGACACTGTGCTTAAATTCTTTTTTCTCACAAATAGGTCTCAAAACACTCAAAAAGAAATTTAAATCAAACTTCATAATGCCAATTACATAGTTCAAAATAAAAACTCTAAGAAGAAATATTGTATCTTAGGAGTGAAAGAGGAGGAAAACCAATATGCTCTTTTTGCTATAGAGGTTGGAAAAAGAGAAACCTCCCACAAATAAAAATATGAGTCAAATCGAGCACAACTTAACAGTATTTGATATCTACTCTGATCAAGAGATTCTAGAGGTTTGAGATACAAATCTCTCCCTCCAAATGTTGTTTAATTCAAAAAAGATAAGTTGAGAGTTTGAGAGAGGCATCATCATGTTTAGAGATTAAAAATAACTAGAAGAAAAAAAATTATTATAAACTTTCCTTACAAACCATTTCAAATATTGGAGAATAATGTAAAAAAAAAAAAAAACGAAAAATATCATAGTTTTTCAAAATATTTACCACAACAATTTTTGGTGGGATATTCTCATTTTACCTTTTTTTTTTAGTTTGTGTGAAAGAACCCATATGAAAATTCTTATATATATTAATATAGGGAATATACTAAATTAATTTCTCAGAAAAAAAACCCTTTATTATATTTTTTACTGGATGTGATTTTTTCCCCAAAGGAATTTATTAACAAAAATTGACATCAGATCCCTTATTTTCAGGTTTTTTTTTTTTTTTTTTTTTTTTTTTGACAATATGTGGGGAGCGAGACAGTTGAGCTAAGCTCTGAGCTTTTAAGATTTGAATTACTAACCAAGCATAAGGCTTTATTAATTTTTTTTTTGGCAACGAGATAAATGACCATTTTTAAATGGTTGTTTTGAAAAATGATCATCCGAATTTTCAATTTGAAAAATGGCCAATTGCTAATTTTGTTAAGTTTTTTTGGTAACAAAATGGACAAGAATGCCCTTAACCGAAATCTAAATTCAGAGATTATTTAAATTAAATACACTATAAAAAGGGAAAGAATCTAGGATTTACAAATTAATTTAATGTGAAATTCAATAAACAAATTTCAAAATAAAAAAAAGTATAATTTGAAAACAAAAATTTTAATTAAGAAATTTGTTACTAAATTCAAATCAGGATCTATGGAGGAAAAATAGGGGAACATCAAAAATAAAAAATATCAATTAAAAAAAAATCATCTCTGTTGCAGTTGAAATTTAAAATCATTGTATCATGATCTTTGTCTAATCACAATTACACTGTGTATGCAAACATGTTAGGGTTCCTTCTAATAATTATTTACTTTTGTAGGAGAGGAAGATTCAAAGGTGATTGAGATTGATGAGTTCAAATGAGCTTTCAACAACCAGAAAGAATAACTCAAGTGAAGGAAAACATAGAAGCAGTAACCAAAAACGCCTACTTTGGGGATGAAGGAAAACATGAAAGCAATAACAAATATGTGAAAACATACTTATGTTATGAATTATGAATAATCTTTACAGTGTGTTAGTAACAAAATGTATAAGAACGACCCTAACCGAAATCTAAGTCCATATTATTTAAATTAAATATACTATAAAAAAGGAGAGAATCTAAGATTTACAGATTAATTTAATGTGAAATTCAATAAAATAATTTCAAAATAAAAAAGATAAGTCTAATATTAATCTATCTTAACAATATAATTTGAAAACAAAAGTTTTAATTAAGAAATTTGTTACTAAATTCAAATCACGATTTATGGAGGAAAATTAGGGAAACATAACAAAATACAGTATATTGATTTAAAAAAAAAAAATCATACATGTTACAGTTGGAATTCATCATGCAAATTGAAGAAATTGAAGAAAAATCAGTGTAGTTGTGATCTTTGTCTAATCACAATTAGAGTGTGTATGAAAACGGGTAAGGGTTTCTTCTAAAAATTATTTACTTTTGTAGAAGAGGGAAGATTCAAAGGTGATTGAAACTGATGCAGAAGAAAGTTCAAATGGGTTTTCAACAACCGGAAAGAATAACTCGTGAATGAAAACATGAAAGCAATAATCAATCTGAACGCTTACTTTTGGGGTAAAGGAAAACATGAAAGTAGTAACAAAAATGCAGAAATATAACTATGATCAATAGCTTTACAGTGTTGGAACGAATGATGAAGACCAATAATCGATCAAACTTCAGAATGGTTGGAAAAGACGATGAAGCAATCTAATTTGTTGATTACAAAATAAAAATCTACTGGAAAATTGAATATGAAAACTTATATTTTGTGTAATCTATCCGATTGCAAAGGAAAATAAAATCTGGATTTGAATTTCAAATGATAAGAGATAAGATATATGTTGTAACTAACCATTACTTGATTCATGGGATAATTGGTTTTTTATTTAATTAAATCAGAGAACGCTTCCTCAAATATAGGGTGAGACGTGAAAATTGACTTAGAGGTACAATTGGAAGAATAAAACACGTGAAAATAGGTTAAAAATATGATTTGGCCATTTTTCATTGAAAAATTCTGTTTAGCCATTTTTCAAATCTATACTGTATATTTAGGCCATTTCTAAGGATTTCTTTTTTTTTTTTTTTTTTAAAAAAAGAAAAACCCTTGTATAGTCCGTTTTTTTCTCTTCTAATTTGACCTTATCCGCATGTTTTCTTTTTCTTTTGTTTTTTTTTTTTGTGGAAATTTCCCCTTCTTTCTTTCTTTTTGAAACCGTCTGTCGTTTGTTTTCATTTGACAAAAAATCATTTTTAACCCTAAACTTAGCATGTTGTATCAATTTCAATCCTAGATTTTCAATTTCATCAAATTGAACGTTATAGCAAGCTATATCAATTTTAACCTTGAATTTTCAATTTCATCAAATCGAACCTCAAACTTAGCAATCTGTATTAATTTTAACTTCAATCTTGCATAAATGTTGCAATTAAACCTTCAACTACGTTCTTTTTGAACCACCGTTAAAACACATAATTGAATATTTTTGCATTTTTTTTAATTCACATTGCACTTAAGTTGGTTTCTTGTAAGAAATTGATGAGAGAAGTTTTTTATTTGAATAAGCTTTTGCTATTGAGAAGTTGTGCATGAGTTTGCTCTCATTTTTTTTTTCTTGTGTTTGTGGGCTTTGTTACTATTTTTAGTGTTTAGAAGAATGTGCAATTGTGAGATGATAAAAAAACAATTTTGGAGTTTTTTCTTTTCATTTAGATGACTTTCTCTTGAGGTTGAGAACTTTGTGAGATTTTTTTTTTTTTTTTTTAAAAAAAATGTTTGAAGGTTTTTTTCTGGTTGCTAAGAACTTGGTGAAATCTTTTTTTCATTGTGTTTTTTTTCTTGCTAATTAGAACACGCAAGTGTAGGAAACCAAAGGAAAGCAATTTCATTTTTCTTTTCTTTGGTAATTTTTTCTTGTTGCAACCTTTGTGACTATTTTTAGGCTAAATAACAATAAGAAGAACAAGTCTGGAGTGTTTGATTTCTTAAAATAAAGAGTTTCTCCAACAATTTTTTTACAAGAAACCAACGTAATTCAGGTGTAATGTGATTTTTTTTAATAAAAAGGAGAAAATTGTCAATCACATATTTTAATGGTGATCCAAATGGAAAATTAACCCAATGTCTACATTGCAACAAGTTTGAGGTTAAAATGGATACAATCTGCCAAGTTTAGGGTTCAATGTGATGAAATTAAAAGTTTAGGATTAAAATTAATACAACCTACTAAGTTTAGGGTCAAAAATGATTTTTTTTTTCTCTTTTCATTTTTATGTTTTTCAAACAATAAATACTATGAAACAACTTGAAGATGTACTTCTTTTGGAATACGAATTTGTAAACTAAGAATAAGAAATAATCGATCTTCGAAAAAGAAACACGAATCCTTTTTTTCTTTTCAAAATTGTTACATATTCTCCATGATTTTTTTAACAAGGATAGATAATAAATTTCGGATCTTACCTTATTTAATTTCCTCCCTCTCTTTGATAACTGCCCAAAAGGTAGTTATTTAGGCCTCAATTATATAGGGATTTGTGTGTCCTTTATGCTTATTAGGGTTGGTTTTGGATAGATATTACATGATTTAACCCATTTGGAAGAATGGAAGCATTGGAAATTATTTTGTGCAGATTATGCTTCTGAGCGACTAGAGGGAGCAAATTCTATGCTGCAGCAAAACTGGGAGCAGAAACTGCCACATCACAGCTCGTTAGCCAACTTCATGAACCGACTTCTGTTGAGTTATTTTCGGGATAAAGGAGCAAGGAGAGCCCTACACGTGTCCAAGTTGACCTAATTCAAGTCTCATGTCCTTCTATAAAAGGAAGTAGCCGTCAAAGTCAAATTCATTCCATGTTTTCCCTTGGAAGCCGAATAGTATAGGGAGATTGAAGATCATCAAGAACACCATCTACCGCAATCTGATTAGGGAGTTTATTTTCTTTATTAACTTGTGGTTATGGATATGCATACTCAGATTGTAATTCGTATTCCTATGCCTATTATGAACTAAGTAGCTTAGGGTGTTGGTTAGGAATAATGTGATTATTGTGCTTCATCTCTAGTAATAAATTGACTATCACATTTTGGTTAATTGTTGTGCTTATTCTTATTTTATGCCCGCTTGGCCAGCCGGTGTGAATAGCTCTCTCTAGTTTCAGGGATGATTTAGAGAGTGTGTGGCAATTATCCACACTACGATCATTGTGTATTGGTGAACGCTAGTGACTGAGCTAGGGATAGCCAGTTGCCTAGTGCTTGATCGGTCGTACTTCATTGGGTTTGAAACATATCCCAAAAGATCTGGAGTTCCGGGAGGAATCCGCTAATAATACTGCGAGAAATGCATGATCAATAATATTGCTAGAGCATATCTTAGAGCAATCACTAAAACCTAACCAGCGCCTGTCTTTAATCTGTCTATCTATTTGTTTACTTGTTGTTCTGTCATTTATTTTGCTTCAGCATAATTCTTATAAAACCCAACATTTTTATTATCTTCGAAACCATTAGGAAGTTACGCAAAATAGATAAAGTGGAAGCTCATTCAGACCTTGGATTGATAATATTACTTACTGCATACTGTGTATACTTGCACAGCAATTCTAGAGTATTTTATACTATATTTTTACTCACTCTAGGAACCCAACACTCTCCTTAACCAAAGTTGTTTTAATTATTATTATTATTTTTTTTTGTTGAGAAGACCAAAGTTCTTTTAATTATTAATAGGTGTTGGCGGGAAAGGATGGTAAAATTGGAATTGAAAGGCAGAATCGTTGTGTCGTAGACGGAACCACTGCCTTGAAAGCAAAACTCGACACGACCTCGGTGCTAAATCGTTTCACTGCCGGTATGCTCCCCAAGTTTAACAAAACCTACGAAACAAACGTGCACTCGTCGGGACTAAGTGGAATCAATTTCGTGCTTAGGAAAGAAAAATGAAATCAGAGAGGAGAAGAAGAGAGAATGAGATGAGATGATGAAGAAGGTAGGGGAAGGGCTCTATTTAACTGCAGGAGTGGCCAAAAATAGGAGTAGAGTTTTTAAAAATTAAAAAATCCAAAAAAAAAAACCATGGCCACCCGCGTGTCCTTTGACCAGCTTCCCTTTCTCTGCAGATGCCACGTGTCCTTAGAATTATTCAGCCAAAGACTCAGCCAACGTATAAATCTTTCACTTCCTCCGAGCCTGCCACGTGGATTTAAATAAACAATTGAAAGAAATTTGAAGAAGAAAGTTTTAAAAAATAAGCTCGTATCCGAGCCCGATCGAGCCAGCCGGACAGTGGCGGCGCGCGTGTGGGCCTTGGGTCTTGGCTTACCTCACATCAAGTTTATAAACCCAATACACAATAAGTGCTTTTAAACCAACTCTCCAAGAGCTACGCTTCCGATGTGAGACAAACTATTTGTCATTCCCAACAATCCCTCACAAATGACAAAATAGTAAAGTAAAGAGGATTAAGATGAAAGAATGTTTCCTTGAGCAAGGATAATAAACTTAAGCATAAATATCTTTCAATTTTAATTATTGCATAGTGAAGTATGGCAACAACCTAAAGGGTGGAAGTGAGTTACCTCTTGAACTTCCAGTATTTATAGTTGAGACCCCCACAACACGTTTGAATCCTTAATTTTGATTCCGCGATAGTTATCAAATGCTTTTAATGGCCATGCACAAAACCTTGGGTCATCGTGAAAGCTCTAGAAAGAGACTCCTCGCCTCTTTCATAGAAGGCGTCCCCACCTTCACAATCACGTTGTTGCTTCATCAAGTCTATCATGGATAAATCACTCAGATTGAGCTAAGAAGATTTTGAATACTATCCATCAAGTCCACGCATGGACCACCCCAAAAAGGGTTATGGTTTCACAAGCTTCACTATATCCATCAAGTCCACGCATGGACCACCCAAAAAAAAGGCTATGGATTCTCACAAGCTTCACTATATCCATCAAGTCCACACATGGACTACCCAAAAAGGGTTATGGATTCATGCTAGTGAGAAGCATCATGGCTTGAGTCCCATACATCCTGAGGGCTCTATAATTACTCTCCTTGTTTGTCCTTTGGTGAGAGGATCTACCAAGTTTCTCTCGGACCTCACATATTCCAAGGAGATAACTCCATCTTTCAGCAACTTCTTTACGGCAACATGTCTCAGGCGTATGTGGTGTCTCTTGCCATTGTACACGTTGTTTTTGGCAATCCCTATGGCATTTTGTGAGTCACAGTGTAGGGACACAAGTACAGTCTTTCCCCACAATGGCACGTCTCTAAGAAGACTTTTTAGCCATTCGGCCTCTTGACTTGCCAGTTCAAGTGGTATGAACTTAGATTCCATAGTAGAACGAGCAATGCAGGTATGTTTTGCTGATTTCCATGAGATAGCTCCTCCACCAAAGGTAAAAACATACCCGCTAGTGGAGTTTACGTCATCATTATCTGTTACCCAATTTGCATCACAATATCCTTCAAGCACAGCAGGAAAATTGTTAAAATGCAAACAGTAATCCATAGTACCTCTAATATACCTTAACAAGTGATGTTCAATGTTCTTTACCACAGCTATGAGTATATCTACTCAGTCTATTAACAACATATGCAATATCAGGTCTAGTGTAATCCATCAGAAACATGACTCTACCTATGATTTTTGCATATTTAGATTGAGATACACTATTGACAGTTGGTATCAGAGCCCAGTTAATGGTTCTGTAGACTGCTTACATCGTAAACTTATGTGTCCTCATGGCTAAATAACAAGATTCTCTTCATCGCCAAGTATGCCCTTGTAAATTAAAAGACTATGTTTTAGATGATTATATGTATATGTAAATATTTCTCTTGAGATGTGTTTCTACCCATGTCTTTTATTTTCGACTAGATTATTAAATAGGCCAAGTTTGGGAGAGACTTAGAGAGTAAGTAAGTTGTGTTTTTGAGAAGCTTTGATATCTTTACAAGACAAAAGCAATCGATAGTTGAGACTCCAAGTGCATGTGTATAGCTGATCCTTATTGACTTGACTGATGTTCAGGAGTCTTTAGGATTGTTGAAGAAATTTTGTGAGTCTGTGACTAGTGGGAGTTGAGAACCTTGTGTGAATTTTGGTTGTAGGAATTGTATGTGGCTTTGGTTATGAAATTCAACTTTAGTACGAGAAGTTCCTCTCAAAAGCAAAAGATTAGGCAAGAACAAGCAAAATAGTGAAAGAATGCTTGGAGAAGTTGTTGGGTTCCTAGAGTGAGTAAAATTATGATCTAAAAAGTACTCTAGAATTCTGTGCAAGTATACACAGTCCGCAGCAAGTAATAAGTATTATCAATCCAAGGTCTGAACTAGCTTCCACTCTATCTATTTTGTATAAATCTTTAATGATTTCAAAGGTAGTAAAAATGATTGGTTTTTATAGGAATAATGTTGAAGCAAAGTAAATGACAGAACATAAAATAATTAAATAGGCAGACAGATTAGAAACAGGCGCTGGTTAGGTTTTAGCAATGGTTTAAAAGATGCTCTAGCAATATTATTGATCATGCAAACTCTCGCAGTATTATTAGCGGATTCCTCCCGAAACTCCGGATTTTTTGGAATGTGTTTCAACCCCAATGAAGTACGACCGATCAAGCACTAGGCAACTGGCTATCCCTAGCTCAGTCACCGGCGTTCACCAATACACAATGATCGTAGTGTGATTAACCACCACACACTCTCTAAATCATCCCTGAAACTAGAGAGAGGTATTCATACCGGCTGGCCAGGCGGACATAAAATGAAAACAAGCACAACAATTAACCAAGATGCAATAATCAATATATATTACTAAAGGTAAGCACGATAATCACATTATTCCTAACCAACGCCTAAGCTACTTAGTTCATAATATGCATGGAGTTGCACGCTACAATCTTAGTAGGCATGCCCATAATTACAAGATAATAAAAGGAAATTTTAATCTCCTCGTTCAGCTTGCAATGATGGTCTTCTAGGTGATCTCCAATCTCTCTTCACTATTCGACTCCCAAAGATGGAAGGAACTTTCCAAGAATGGAATGTTTTCTCCCAAAAGTGGAATGAATTTGACTTAGGCGGCTACTCCCTTTTATAGAAGGATAGGAGGCTTGAATTAGATCAACCTCGACACGTGTAGGGCTCTCCTTGCTCCTTTATCACGAGAATAACTCAACAGAATTCAGTTTGTCAACTTGGCTAACGAGTTGTGACGTGGCAGTTTTGCTCCAAGTTTTGCTGCAGCACAGAATTTGCTCCCTCCAGTCGCCCAGCAACATAATCAGCACAAAATAACTTCCAAAGCTTCCATTCTTCCAAATGGGTTAAAACATATAATTTATATCTAAAATCAACCCTATTAAGCACAAAAGACACACGACTCCCTATAGAAATGAGGCCTAAATAACTAACTTTTGGACAGTTATCACACCCCCAAACTTGAACTATTGCGTGTCCCAAGCAATGCTAACCAACCTTCCCTTAATAATTCAAAACATTAGACAAAGAATAGCTTAATCAAACCAGACGGTCTAACACTACCTTCAACCTTTACCTGAGCACTCTGCACAACCAAGCTCTGCTGCAGCAAAATGATTCTTCCGGCATGGACAAATAATCACCACTTTTTAACTCAATTCTAAGAACTTGCCACAACCTAGCTCTACATTCAAAACACATTTTCAAGGGGTTTATATTCTTGTTTTACAGACTTTAAGCAGCCATATAGTCATAAGCTCTTAAGCATGGGATGACCCACTTTATGGTGCAGTATACCCTTGCCTCAAACTCATCACCAACTAGGCTCAATACTCTTGATAAAGCTAAAAAATCCTTAGTTATTCTATCTCTTACCCCTCAAAATGGCAACATTTTATGATGAAGCTCACCTAAGTTCTGGTAGACAGAAAAACTGTTGGATCATCATTCATCCTTCAAAACTTTTGCTCCATGATTTTTTTTAGCAACAATCAATTTTTCTCATTTTTTCATATTTCCTAGGTCATCTTTTGACACGAAGAAAAACTGTGGGTATCACAAATGTCCCCGGTTACTCAATAACCTAACAAATGTTTATTTGAAGGAGAGGAATGCTCGAGCAAAACAATTGGAGTAGCAAAAAGTCCCCCAAACTTGAATTATTCATTGTCCCCAATGAATCATTAAATTTTCAATTATACCCCCAAACTTAAAATTTTCTATCTGAATTTTAAACTATGCGTAAAGTGGATCATAAAAGTCAACACTACTTCCAAAATCTTCTTTGTCGCAGCAACAGACCAGGCTAGAAGAAATGCTCAAGCAAAAGGTTTCTGGAGATCAGAATACCTTGATCTAATTAAGCTTAACCAGTCCAAGCTTCAAAAATTCAGAAGAAAATAGTTAAGTTAGAGTTACTCAGTGCTTATAGAATAGAAACATCTGGAAATTTCATTAAAAATATGAAAAAGAAATTACAAAGCAGATATATTTTTTTCCAAGAAGTAGAAAAATTAAAAGAAGCAAACATAACATCAACAAAAGAGGTCAGAAAATGCTCGAGCAAACAAAAAGTCAGAACAAAAATTATGCTCGTGCAGGGCCACTTCATCCATCAGTCCTCTTGGCCCTGTGCATTTTCATTCTCCTCTTCTCCTCTTTCAATCGGTGGGGGTGGAATCCAGGGGTTCAACAGATCCTCAGGGAATGCAGGAAAGGCCGGATATGGTTTTGAAAAATTCTCTTGCAGTGCCTTCTTTAAAATAGCATCACGATTCTTAACATAATTCCAGAAGGTTAAAGCTTGCCTCTCGACAAACTCTTGCCTACTGGCCGAAAGTGCCAGTTGTTCTAGAATCGTGTTGATGTCGTAGACAAGCGCACCTTAACGTACCTCCTGCACACGCTGGAGCCGTGCCAAATTGGGCGTGTCGATAATTCCCTTATCAAGCAAAATTATTTCCTCTGGAATCGTGGGCACTCCATATCATCATGATTGTGTTCGGAAAAAAACATCTTCCCCACCTTCTTGCGCCAGCAACTTAGAATCTCATTTGAAATAATATTTCCAACATCAATACTAAGGGATCGAAGAATAGCGAATATCAGAAGCACCTGTTCACGAGACATTGTTGAATCATGCGTAGTCGGCAGCAAACGCAGCTTGATGAAGCCCAACCAAGTATTGACTTCACTCTTTAGATATGCAGCTTGAAACGTGTGTTTCTCCGTCTTAGATAGCCTCCACTGAGCCCCATCAATTCCAACCTCTCGGACCGCCGCATTCAACTGATCACTAGGCGGTGCCACGACCATTTCATTAAAGCCTGCGTGTGGGAAGTCCTGAAGGTTGAATAACGAGTTGATAGCTCCTGGGCTCCAGTCAACAGATACTCCTCGAACTATGGCCTGAAACTCCTCTGCATTATCAATATTCACATAGAATTCTCGAACAATATTCGAAGTCACTGGGTCTGGTTTCGCACAGAACTGGCTCTACCCAAGATTCGCTATTCCTGCTCGTAAGAAATGGGGGAGATCATCACCGAACCCTCTTTCGAATAAAAATATCCCTACGTAGCATCTCTTGGTATTTTGCTCGAGCAAGCTCATTAATGAAGCGGATAAAAGGTCCCTCCACAGGTTCATCCGATGCTTCAGCAATTCCTTTGCCTCTGTCTTCCCTTCGTTTGAGCAAAATCTCTTCCTCCGCCTTCTTTGCTTCTTCCTCTCTTGCCTTATCCTCAGCTTCCTTCTTTTCTCGTTCTTCTCTTCCTACATTCTCTCCTTCAGAGTCCGACGTTGGTGGTGATGGGGTATCAGTTCGAATCACCTGAATACCCCCAGCCTTTCGCTTAACGCGGCTTCGTTTAGGTGCTTCGGGCATGATGACCTCAACACGCACCGTTTGCTCTTGTTCATTCTCTTTTTCAAGCACTACCTCCGTCTGCTCGCCTCGCACCTCGTCAGTCTGATTTTCTTGATTCTTGTCAGGGCTCTCTTCCTGCATTCTTTCAGTATCAGCTTCTGATAGCGAGCATAGCTAGCTATCTTTACTTATTTAATTTAGCTAGTCTTTTATTGATTTTTGGGCCATTTTATTGTGCTTTAATGTTTATTTTGTAGGAAATGGTTGATTGGAGCTATAATGCCATATTAGAGTTAATCGGGTGCTCGGGGTGTGAAGAGATGCAAAGGAATGAAAAGAGTAAAAGTGGAAAAAAGTCAAATCTCGGTCCACAGCAGGCTAGCGTCGAGACGCTAGCTCTTAAGCGTCTCGACGCTCACATTCCATATCAGATTAGGCGCGTAAAGCTCACAGCGTCGAGACGCTATGATAGGAAGCGTCCCGACGCTTCCGTTTTTCCTTATTCAGAACGCGCGTATAAAAGGCAGCGTCGCGACGCTGTCTTGACAGCGTCTCGACGCTAAGACGAAAAATCAGAATAAAAGCTTATTTTCGGCTAGGTTTTGAGGGAGTTCGATTTGGGACCTTTTGGAGCCGTAAAGAGGACAAAATAGAGCACTTTTGAGGCTGAAACAAAGGGGGAGACTTGGAAATCAACCCATTGTCCGTGGGGATCGTGACGGGGACGTCGGGACTCGGCCTACATTGAGTTTTCTTTTCCCTTTTCTTCCTTTAGTTAGATTTATGGCTTTCACATGTTTAGTTGAGCTTGTATTTGCATTCATGAGTAGCTAAACTTGTAGCTTAGGGATTGATGTAGTTGATTAAGTTTATGGATTGATTTATGGTTTAAGTTGTGCAATGTTATTGTGTTTGTAATCTTGATTTAATGCTTTCAATTAATTGGTCATTAGTTGGATGATTTAAGTTTCGAATCTAGCTCGGGAGAGGGGATTTGATCTAGACTTACTCAAGATTGCATGAATAAAGTTTACTTTCTAATTCTTGACGGTTTTAGATTAACTTTAGAATTGGTTAAAAGATCTCATTGCCTTGCATATTAATAAACTTAGATAGGGATATCAAGTTGGTTAATTTGCATGAGAATCAATTATACTCGGGAGAGGTAGTTGTGATTAAAGGGTCTTTGGCTCATAATTTCATTGTGCATAATAACTTATTCTTTAAAATCAATCCTAAACGAAATCGGCGAAATCAATTCCCTAAGTAGTTTTCCCAATTGAAATTCCATACTTTTTACTTGCTTTGAGTTAGTTTTATTATCATCCATTCATCACTTTTTGATCCCTAAATAAAATTGGGCAAGATAATTCACAATACTTGATTTGCTTAAAAATCCAATCCAGAGGACGACATTCGAATTTACTTTCACTATATTATTACTTGACCCGTGCGCTTGCGGTAGGTAAAGTCCACATCAAGTTTTTGGCGCCGTTGCCGGGGATTGGCACATTTAGCTAGATTGATATTGTGGAAAAATTGCTTGATCTTAATTTAGGGTGTATTGTTATTTTTTTAGGTTGAGTGCATTTTTCCTTATTTGTTTTTCTTTCCATATTTGATTTTCTAGGTTAGTTTTTCTTGTTGGTTAGTTTCCTTATTTGCATTTTGCCATATTTATTTTTGCATTCCATATTAGGTTAGTTTGTTTCCTTTTTCTTGATTATATTTTCCATATTTAGATTAGTTGTTTTCTTTGCTTTATTTCATTCCATAATTGTTTTCTTTCCTTTTTAGGGTAGTTTTGATTTTTGCATGCGTAATAGTAGAGAAGTAGCACCATTTGATCCCGAGATAGAAAGAACAATTCATAGGCTTCGAAGGGAAAATAGAGAAATTATTCAAATGGCAGACCAAAATCCACATGAGGAGCCTAGGCCTATTAGAGATTATTTTCAGCCTGTGTTTCAGGGGCAACAGTCGGGGATTGTCTATGCACCGATTAATGCCAACAACTTTGAGCTGAAGACCGGCCTCATTCAGATGGCTCGAGACTGTGCATACAGAGGATCACCCACCGATGATCCAAATTCTCATCTTAAATCATTCTTGGATATTTGTGGGACGGTAAAGATTAATGGTGTCTCTGAGGATGCTATTCGCTTACGTTTATTTCCCTTTTCTTTGCAGGATAAAGCACGTGATTGGTTGCAGTCTATTACCCCTGGGAGCATCACCACTTGGGATGCTTTGGTCCAGGCCTTTTTAAAGAAAATTTTCCCTCCTGCAAAGACGGTCAAGCTGAGGACCGACATTGGGACATTCCAACAACAATATGATGAGCAGCTGTTCGAAGCTTGGGAGCGATTCAAAGAGCTACTTAGGAAGTGTCCTCAGCATGGTTACCCCGATTGGCTTCAGGTACAGTTGTTTTATAATGGTTTAACTCCTAGTACAAAAACGATTGTTGATGCAGCTGCAGGTGGGACTCTGTTGTCCAAGACCGTGGAAAACGCTCGCACACTTTTAGAGGATATGGCCACCAACAGCTATCAGTGGCCATCTGAGCGGTCTACACCTAAAAAGATTGCTGCTGGAGTGTTTGAGGTTGATAAAGTAAGTGCACTCCAAGCCCAGATGACCTCCCTCGCTAATGCTTTTATGAAATTTTCAGGTACAGGGAGTGCTCAATCAATTGAATCAGCTGCTGCTTTAGCATCCAGACCTCAGGAGGAGACTATTGAGCAGGTTCAGTATGTATCAAATTTTAATTCTAGGGGATATAATAATAGTTCTACACCTACACATTATCACCCTAACAACAGGAACCATGAAAATTTCTCTTATGCTAATACTAAGAATGTTCTTAATCCTCCTGGTTTTGCCCCTCAAACTCAAGATAATAAAAAGTTAGAAGATCTTGTTGGAGCTTTCATTGCAGAGTCTAGTAACAGGACAACCAAATTAGAGGAGGCAGTCATTGCTATCAACACAACAGTGAATGGCCACAGTGCAGCCATAAAGAACATTGAGACTCAGCTGGGACAGTTGGTGAATGTCGTAAGCACCATGAACAAAGGTAACGCCCCAGCTGAACAAGAGAAACCCAGATGGAGTACTGTAAGGCAATCACTGTGCACCAGGAGGAATCTGAAGAGGAACCTGAATCTGAGGACTATGAAACGCCTACAGGGGAAGCTGAGGAGGACACATCATCTGATGAGGCTGAACAGCCTAACATGGAGCCTCCTATTCCTTCTCCCACACTGTTGGTTCCCAAGGAAAAGAAAAAGAAAAAGAAGAAAAAGAACAATCAGGTTCAGTTTGATAAATTTATGAATGCTTTTATGAATCTGAATATTAATATTCCTTTTGCAGAGGCATTAGAGATGCCCCAATACAACAGGTTCATGAAGGAGTGGTTAGCAAAGAAGCGAAAAGAAAAGAAGGTTGACACTGTTTATCTTGCTTCCACATGCAGCACCAGAGTACAACAGAAAGTACCTGAAAAAGTAGCAGATCCAGGGAGTTTTTCTGTTCCTTGTAGTTTTGGTACTTATTCTTTCAGAGCATTATGTGATTTAGGTGCTAGCATTAATATCATTCCTCTATCGTTGTGTAAAAAGTTAGATATAGGTGAGATTAAGTCTACTCCTGTAAAGCTCCAATTGGCTGATCAATCTGTGGTGAGACCAGTTGGTATTGTAGAAAATGTGTTAATCAGAGTATGTAGATTTTTCCTCCCTATTGACTTGTATGTTATGGACATGATAGAAAATCCTTCAATGCCTGTCATACTAGGAAGACCATTCCTCGCTACTAGGCGAGTGATTATTGATATTGAGAGCAGGGAGCTCACTATTAGAGTCAAGAACGAAAAAGAAATCTTTAAAGCAGTTGAAGACTCTAAAGAGGAAGTGCTTTTCATGGGCTACAGGAAAGGTGCAAGAAAGAGCACCTCTGTTGGATTCACAGAACAAAAGCCTCCTTGAAGCACTGTCAACACGTCGAGCTAATGACGTTAAACAAGCGCTTATGGGAGGCAACCCAAGTAAGTTAGTGTGTTTTCTTCTTGTTTTTGATTTATTGTTTGTTTTTGTTTTGTAGGTTTTGTTTTCTCCTCTCCTTTGCTTTCAAGCTTTCAAGATTCCAAGCTCTCAAGCAAGAAGTCATCATCATTCCAGGCCAGTATTATTCACTCCTGTCATTCTTTTATTGTTATCATGCTTGTTTATTCCCTATTTTCTTTATACATTGAGGACAATGCATATTTTAAGTTTGGGGGTGGATTAGCATGTTTGTGGAGCCCTTGAGCATCTGAGTTCGGGCTATAGTTTTGAGCTTTCTTTGAATTATGCATATGGTTGTTTTCTGGATGCTACTTTTGCGTGATTATGATGTCCTAGGATAGGCTTTCTTGTCAATTTTCAAGCTTGTGATGAGATGTAAGCATAAGTACCCAAAAAGGGAGACTTTTTAAAATTTTTCTAGGAGATGGCTTGCATGAGTAGAGTATCTGTCTTGGCTAGATTGGGATTCGAATGCTTAGGAGCGAATTATTGAGTTCATATGCTTGTTGTCACCTCGATAGGTGTAGGGTAGAGCTAAAGAGTTAATTTTTTGCAAATTAGCATGTTTGATCTTGCTTAGGAGAAAAGAAAAGAATATCTGCTTATTATGTTCATAACGAAAAATCATTCTTGTTGTTACTGTTGAAAAGAAATTTTTTATGCCATGGCCTGTGCACAGTTTGCAATGTTTAATAAAGTTTAGGCAAAAAGAGCTACCCCTGTTGTGATCAGTTAGGCCAACCAGAGAAATCTCAGGTTAAGGGTCCCTGCAATGGGTGTGTGAAAGCTAGTGCCACATATACATGCTTAATTTGATTGTTAATTATAAGCACCTAAGTATGGAGATAAACAAACTAATTTGTTGCATTAACTCATTAGTGAAACCTTAGTGCCAGTGTAGAGGGAAGATGAGCTGAGAGTTTAATAATCCAATCCCGAGCTAGTAGAGTCTGATCTTGTTGAGTTAGATCTCGCTTGTGCAAGTTAATTATGGAAAAATTTTAATTTGTCTCCCTCATTGGTCCTTATGTGCGTATCTCTTGCTTGCTTGGTTATTGACTTTTGAGCCTTGAGGATTGAGTTATGATTGTTGCATCCATTCTTCCATTGTATGTTTGATTTCTAGTTTGCTCGAGGACTAGCAAAAACATAAGTTTGGGGGTATTTGATAGCGAGCATAGCTAGCTATCTTTACTTATTTAATTTAGCTAGTCTTTTATTGATTTTTGGGCCATTTTATTGTGCTTTAATGTTTATTTTGTAGGAAATGGTTGATTGGAGCTATAATGCCATATTAGAGTTAATCGGGTGCTCGGGGTGTGAAGAGATGCAAAGGAATGAAAAGAGTAAAAGTGGAAAAAAGTTAAATCTCGGTCAACAGCAGGCTAGCGTCGAGACGCTAGCTCTTTAGCGTCTCGACGCTCACATTCCATATCAGATTAGGCGCGTAAAGCTCACAGCGTCGAGACGCTATGATAGGAAGCGTCCCGACGCTTCCGTTTTTCCTTATTCAGAACGCGCGTATAAGAGGCAGCGTCGCGATGCTGTCTTGACAGCGTCTCGACGCTAAGACGAAAAATCAGAATAAAAGCTTATTTTCGGCTAGGTTTTGAGGGAGTTCGATTTGGGACCTTTTGGAGCCGTAAAGAGGACAGAATAGAGCACTTTTGAGGCTGAAACAAAGGGGGAGACTTGGAAATCAACCCATTGTCCGTGGGGATCATGACGGGGACGTCGGGACTCGGCCTACATTAAGTTTTCTTTTCCCTTTTCTTCCTTTAGTTAGATTTATGGCTTTCACATGTTTAGTTGAGCTTGTATTTGCATTCATGAGTAGCTAAACTTGTAGCTTAGGGATTGATGTAGTTGATTAAGTTTATGGATTGATTTATGGTTTAAGTTGTGCAATGTTATTGTGTTTGTAATCTTGATTTAATGCTTTCAATTAATTGGCCATTAGTTGGATGATTTAAGTTTCGAATCTAGCTCGGGAGAGGGGATTTGATCTAGACTTACTCAAGATTGCATGAATAAAGTTTACTTTCTAATTCTTGACGGTTTTAGATTAACTTTAGAATTGGTTAAAAGATCTCATTGCCTTGCATATTAATAAACTTAGATAGAGATATCAAGTTGGTTAATTTGCATGAGAATCAATTATACTCAGGAGAGGTAGTTGTGATTAAAGGGTCTTTGGCTCATAATTTCATTGTGCATAATAACTTATTCTTTAAAACCAATCCTAAACGAAATCGGCGAAATCAATTCCCTAAGTAGTTTTCCCAATTGAAATTCCATACTTTTTACTTGCTTTGAGTTAGTTTTATTATCATCCATTCATCACTTTTTGATCCCTAAATAAAATTGGGCAAGATAATTCACAATACTTGATTTGCTTAGAAATCCAATCCAGAGGACGACATTCGAATTTACTTTCACTATATTATTACTTGGCCTGTGCGCTTGCGGTAGGTAAAGTCCACATCAGCTTCTATTGGTC
This sequence comes from Luffa acutangula, assembly GCA_036850905.1. NCBI lineage: Eukaryota > Viridiplantae > Streptophyta > Magnoliopsida > Cucurbitales > Cucurbitaceae > Luffa > Luffa acutangula. The sequence goes on along the minus strand of CM072088.1, from coordinate 19,643,930 downwards.
CGACCGCCACTGGGTTTTGCACTTCAGGTTCTTGTGTATCTCCTTCCTCCACTACAGTGGCAACATCCTCTGCCACCTCATGAACCTCTTCTTGCTCTGCAACCCTCTGTTGCCTCCTTCTTCTCTTGGCTTCTTTCTCCTCCGGGGTCTTTTTTCTTTTTAGCCTTTACTTTCTGTACCTTAGGGGTAATCACAACCTCTTCCTCCTCATTCTCTCTTTCTTTTCTTGCTCGTGTTTTCGCCATGGAAACTCAAAGATTTTACAGAGAAAAGCAACGAAGGAAGAAGAAGAAGAAAAACGAACAGTAAAGGAATTAAATGGGAAGGTGAAGTAAAAAGAAACTTACCACCGTCTTTAAATAAATAGCTTCAGCAAAATGGAATCCCAACTGAAAAGATTTGCCCTGCATTTATTAATATTCCCATTTAATTTTAAACGCATGCAAAGTAGAAATTCAAAACCATCAACGGTAAATTTATGAATTTCAATCGCCCATGGTAAATTGTTATGCGTTGTCCACCATCAAAGCCTTTGAATGATCTCCATGTGACACGTGGCTTCATCAGATGATGCATGCAAATTTACCTGTTAATAGAAAACTCAAAAACCAAACGGTAAAAATAATCAATTTACAACGAAATCCCTCCTATTCGGACAGTTTTGCTTTAGCCATAATTTTGCCACAACAACCTTTTGAACAAAAGACTTACCTGAAGAAATGTGGATACGGATTATAAATTCAAAATCAAAGATCACAACATTAAATTCGAATTTAAATAAACCGATCAAATCAAATCTTATCCTTTATTTTCAATTGAAGCCGAATAAATTAGAGAAAATCTTTATTAAATCTCAACTAAACAGAATCGAAATAACTGAAATTAATCTAATCGAATAAAAACTAATTAAAAGATAATTCAATAAAATAAACCGAAAACAAAAACCAACAAAATCAAATAAACTTCAAATCAACATAGATAAAATCCAAAATACATTCTATGGAATTAAAAATACCAACAGACTGAAAATAAATCATTGATAGCTCTTAGAAATAAGAGCTATTGGTTCTCTTTTAGGCTTAAAAACTCTATTCTTTGATGTGTTTGAGCTTTGGTTTGTGCTTGAAAATGAGTATTCTTTGATGAACATTTTTTTACATATCAGTAGGCAAGACTTGAACTAAATTTGGTGCAGATTTCTTATGATTAAGCTGATTTTTCTGGTATAGGGCCACTCAGGTTTTGCTGCAGCAACTGATTTCACAAGCAGAAGGCAGAAAGTCTGGGTAATAAAATTCTGCACGTGCCAAATCCGTGTAAGCCTTCATTAATTGAGCTGGCAGCCATGTGGAGCTGATTTGTCCCATCTCAACCAATTGGGGAAGGTCCATGTGGAGTTATATGTCTAATCAGCCCTGAATTCAATGAAAAGAGAGGGTATAAATGTTCTTTTGCCCAAAAAGAATGAGAGACAAGTTGGAGAAGTTGACCTAGGAGTTGCTGCTGTCACTGAAGGGGAAAAAGGACAAGGAGGCTGCTGTTTGGAGGAATTTCCAGCTTGGGAAAGCTGGAATCTCCCTTGGAAGCTTCTTCTCTTCACTCCTCTTCTTTTATTCTTCTTTCTCCTAGTGATTAGTGGGTATTTAAGGTTGTAATCATGACTGATATGGTTGTTGGCTGCTGTATTTTCATTATTTTCACCTTGAACATGAGCTAAATCCTCTTAGGTGAGGATTAGGGTGCTTAAGCTTGAACTTGTTGTTTGTTTTAGTGGAACTTGATTTATTGCAACTTAAAGCAAAGTGTTCTTCATGCTTAAAGCTGGAATTTCGTTTGGCCAACCATTTTCTAGCATTGTTGTTTAGTGTTTGGGAAAACAATAGATAACCGACTACTTTGCTTTACCTTAGTCTTTAATGATCATGAAAATGAGTGGGTATTTAGGGATAAATCACCACCTAAGGCACTAAATCAGTTGAGCTAAAAAGAAGGGGTTAAATGGGAGTTTAATCACCTAAGTTAGAGGAGAATTGGAAGATTCCCGTAGAAAATTCTGTGTGAGTTGTAATTATAAAGCTCTGCTACAGCAAGCAGCTTGTGAGAGTAGACAGCCCCTAATCTGAACCTTACCTTCTCTGTGCTAATCTGTTGTTTTTATTGAATTCTACTTTAGTTCTTGTCATTTTAAGCTTGTTTGCCATTTCAATCTCTTGCATTTAGTTAAGGAAAAATATTGTTCCTCGGTTACATTGAATTTCATTAAAAATCAAGCTTAGAAGTAGTAAAATTCCCTAAACCAATCCCTGTGGAGAACGATCTTAATTTACTTATCACTTGCTGCCATGATGTGTATACTTGCACGTTTCTGAGTTATTTGTGAAGATTTCTTGCATATCTAGAATCACTTTGCACAAGGCAACAAGTTTTTGGCGCCGTTGCCGGGGATTGAGTTGATTTTTGCTATTTTTGAGCTGAAATTTGGTGAAATTGGTGCTAAAACAGCTTCTAACTTGGTTGTTTGATTTTGCAGGTGCTGGTAGCTGTGTATGAACGAATTCCCTGACTTAGAATTCGGTTTGGACCCTGAAATTGAAAGGACTTTTCATAGGAGGAGAAGGGAACAAAGGGAGAGAAACAATAGGATGGATCCACCACCTCGTTTACCCCCTGTACCTCCTAGAAATCAAGAAAACCAAAACAACCAGCAGCCTAATCCTGAGGTAAATCAGCAACCTAGGGTAGAAAACCAAGCTGAAAACCCTGTCCTTATAGCCAATGATAGGGGAAGAGCTATTAGAGCCTATGCCGTCCCTACCTTCAATGAGTTGTACCCTGGGATAGCTAGACCCGAGATACAAGCACACAATTTTGAAATGAAGCCTGTTATGTTCCAAATGTTACAAACGGTGGGACAATTTCATGGATTACCTTCTGAGGACCCACACCTACACCTTAAATCCTTTTTGGGAGTGAGTGACTCATTCAAAATTCAAGGAGTTTCTCAAGATGCTTTGAGGTTAACCTTGTTTCCTTATTCTTTGAGAGATGGTGCCAAAGCTTGGTTAAATAACTTTGCTCCTGGCTCCATCACTACATGGAATGAGTTAGCAGAGAAATTCCTCATTAAGTACTTTCCTCCCACAAGGAATGCCAAGCTTAGATCGGATATAGTGTCTTTTAGACAATTTGATGATGAATCTTTTAGTGAAGCTTGGGAGAGATTTAAGGAATTATTGAGAAAATGCCCTCACCATGGACTCCCCCATTGCATTCAAATGGAGACTTTTTATAATGGGTTGAATTGGGCTACTCAAAACATGGTAGATGCTTCAGCTAATGGTGCTTTATTACCCAAGACTTATGATGAAGCTTATGCCATTTTGGAGAGAATTTCCACAAATAGTTGCCAATGGTCTGATTCTAGAAGTGTGGCTGGGAAGAAAAATAAGGGTATGCTTGAGGTTGACATTGTTACATCCTTTAATGCGAGGTTTGATTCAATGGAAAGCATGATGAAAAAGTTAAATTCAGGCTTTGAGAGTTTGCAGTTGATGAATTCCAGTGCAAACTAGTCTGCTGCAGCAGTCAATATAAATCAGAATGCAGCAGATTCTTGCGTTTACTGTGGAGAGGATCACAAGTTTGAATTTTGCCCTGGAAATCCAGCCTCAGTGTGTTATGTAGGAAACCAAAATGCCCCTAGGAATAATCCCTATTCCAATACCTATAATCCGGGTTGGAGAAATCATCCAAATTTTGCTTGGGGAGGTCAAGGAAGTAATTCCAACACCCAACAAGCTCAACAAAAGATGAGTGGACCTTCCGGATTTGGGCAACAAAATCAGCAACCTCAGTTCCAAAATACCATGAAACAACATGCCACTGGAAGTTCTTTAGAGAGCATGTTCAAGGAGTACATGGCTAAAACTGATGCTGCTATTCAAACTCACCAAGCATCATTGAGAAATTTGGAAGTGCAAATGGGCCAAATAGCTAGTGAATTGAAAGCTAGGCCACCTGGTAAACTCCCCTCTGACACTGAAAATTCAAAGAGGGAAGGAAAGGAACAAGTCCAAGCTGTGGAGCTAAGAAGTGGGAAGCCGTTGGTTGAGAAAAAAGGGCCAACCCAACAAAAACCAGCTGGACAGCAAGTGGAAAAACCAGCTGATATTGATGCTGATATGGAAAAGACAGCAGAGAAAAATGTTGAAAAACCTGCTGGAATTCAAGTAGAAAAAAGTCCAGAGAGTGAGGAAATTGAAGAAATTCCTAGAGCAACCCCTGTAGCTCCTTCTAAGTCAATTCCTACACACACCCCTACATTTAAACCGCCCCCACCACCCTTTCCCCAAAGGCTAAAGCAGTAAAATCAAGAGGCCAATTTTAAGAAATTTCTTGAGGTCCTAAAACAGCTTCATATAAACATCCCACTAGTTGAGGCTTTGGAACAAATGCCCAACTATGTGAAGTTCCTCAAGGATATTTTGACAAAGAAAAGGAGATTGGGTGAGTATGAAACTGTGGCATTGACTGAGGAGTGTAGTGCAATTTTGAAAAATAGGATTCCACCCAAAGTTAAAGACCCTGGAAGTTTTACCATTCCTGTTTCTATCGGTGGTAAAGAGTTGGGAAGAGCTCTGTGCGATCTTGGAGCTAGCATAAACCTCATGCCATTGTCCATTTACAAGAAATTAGGAATAGGAGAGGCTAGACCGACCACTGTGACTTTGCAACTTGCTGATAGATCAATCACCTACCCTGAAGGAAAAATTGAGGACATCTTAGTTCAAGTGGATAAGTTTATCTTTTTAGCTGATTTTATCATTTTGGATTATGAAGCGGATAAGGATGTCCCAATTATCCTAGGGAGACCATTTTTGGCCACAGGGAGAACTTTAATAGATGTTCAAAAAGGTGAATTGACTATGCGAGTGCATGATCAAGAAGTCAAATTCAGTGTGTTTGATGCCATGAAATGCCCAGCTGAGGTGGAGGAGTGTTCTGTGATTAATGTGTTGGATGAGTTGGTAGCTCATAAATGGGAGGAAGAACTATTGCAGCACCACATACAGCAGTTTGGTGAGATAAACGTGGGAGACTTAGAATTTCTGTGTGTGCAGCAGAATCTGGAAGTAGTGACTGAAGCTCCTAGCTTTAAGAGAGCTTTTGAATCACTGGAGTTGACTGATAGGAAAATTAAACCTATGCAGCCCTTCATTGTAGAGCCTCCAAAGTTAGAGCTAAAGCCCTTGCCCAACCACTTGAAATATGCTTACTTGGGAGAACAAGAAACATTGCCTATCATAATCTCAGCAAGTTTGCTCCCTGGGGATGAACAAGCACTGTTGGAATTGTTGAAAAAATTCAAAAAGGCCATTGGTTGGACTCTAGCTGACATTCAAGGTATAAGTCCATCCTTTTGTATGCACAAAATTAATTTGGAGGAAGGAAACTTCAAATCGATTGAGCAACAAAGGAGGCTTAATCCGGCCATGAAAGAAGTAGTGAAAAAGGAGATAATAAAGTGGCTAGATGCTGGAATTATATACCCTATAGCTGATAGTAATTGGGTTAGTCCGGTCCAATGTGTGCCTAAAAAGGGAGGTATGACCGTGGTGATGAATGAGGCAAATGAGCTAGTTCCCACTAGAACAGTGACAGGATGGAGGGTATGTATGGATTATAGGCGTTTGAACAAGGCCACAAGAAAAGACCATTTCCCTTTACCTTTCATTGACCAAATGTTGGACAAGCTAGCTGGGCAAGATTATTATTGCTTTTTGGATGGTTATTCAGGATATAACCAAATCACCATAGCCCCTCAAGATCAAGAGAAAACCACCTTCACTTGTCCCTATGGTACCTTTGCATTTAGGAGAATGCCATTCGGTCTTTGTAATGCCCCTGCCACTTTTCAAAGGTGTATGATGGCCATTTTTTCTGATTTAGTGGAGACAATAATGGAAGTATTCATGGATGACTTTTCGGTTTTTGGGGAGTCATTCCAAGCTTGCCTCACTAATTTGGGAAAATTATTGCAAAGATGTGTAGAAACCAATTTGGTGCTCAACTGGGAGAAATGCCACTTTATGGTCAAAGAAGGCATAGTTCTTGGGCACAAAATCTCGAGAAAAGGCATTGAAGTGGATAGAGCCAAGGTAGAGATCATTGAAAAGCTAGAGCCTCCAACCACAGTGAAAGGAGTTATAAGCTTTCTTGGGCATGCTGGATTTTACAGGAGATTTATCAAGGATTTCTCAAAAATTTCCAAGCCCCTTTGCCTATTGTTAGAAGTGAACCGCCCCTTTGAGTTTGATGCTGAGTGTGTGAAGGCTTTCAACACCCTAAAAACAGCATTAGTCACTGCACCTATCATCTCCTCACCCAATTGGCTTCTGCCATTTGAGTTGATGTGTGATGCAAGTGATTTCGCTGTTGGGGCTATGTTGGGACAAAGAATAGGGAAGCTGATCCACCCTATCTACTATGCTAGCAAAACTCTAAATGAGGCCCAAAAGAACTACACCACCACTGAAAAAGAGCTTTTAGCCGTAGTGTTTGCCTTTGAAAAATTTAGACCTTATTTAGTGGGAACAAGGGTAACAGTTTTTACTGACCATGCTACCATTAAATATCTTTTGGCCAAGAAAGATGCTAAACCAAGGCTAATTAGGTGGGTGCTTTTGCTCCAAGAGTTTGACTTGGAGATTAAGGATAAAAAGGGTTCTGAAAATCTTGTTGCTGATCATTTATCAAGGCTGGAAGGCAATGAGAAACTGTTACAGCAGAGTGAAATTAAGGATTCATTTCCTGATGAGCAACTGCTTACAGTAGCTCAAGTGAAGGAAATTGACACTCCTTGGTTTGCAGACCTTGTAAATTACCTAGCCTGTGGAGTTGTGCCCCCTGATATGACCAAGCAACAGCAAAAAAAATTCCACTCTGAGGTGAGATTTTATTTTTGGGACGAACCATTCTTGTATAGGCAGTGTGCAGATGGAATTTTTAGAAGATGTGTTGCTGAAAGTGAAGTTCAGTCCATTTTAGCTCACTGTCACTCATCCCCTTATGGTGGACATTTTGGTGGTCAAAGAACAGCTGCAAAAGTGTTTCAGTCGGGTTATTATTGGCCCTCGGTGTTTAAAGATGCTCATTTGTTTAGTAAAGTGTGTGACAAGTGTCAAAGGAAGGGAAATCTGAGCCAAAAAGATGAAATGCCTCTCACCTACATTTTAGAGGTAGAACTCTTTGATGTTTGGGGTTTGGATTTTATGGGACCTTTCCCACCTTCCTTTGGGAATTTATACATACTTTTGGCTGTAGATTATGTGTCAAAATGGGTGGAAGCTATTGCTTGTCCCTTAAATGATGCCAAAACAGTGTTAAAATTTTTGCACAAGAACATTTTTACTCGTTTTGGTACTCCTAGAGCTTTAATAAGTGATGAGGGGACTCATTTCGTGAATAGAATGATGAACAACATGTTGGTTAAGTACAATGTTAAGCATAGAGTCTCAACCCCTTACCATCCACAAGCTAACGGGCAAGCCGAGATCTCCAATAGGGAAATTAAAAGTATTTTGGAAAAAATGGTCAGCCCAAATAGAAAGGATTGGTCTATTAGGCTTGATGATGCATTATGGGCCTATAGGACAGCATTTAAAACTCCCTTGGGCATGTCTCCATATAGGTTAGTTTTGTGAAAATCTTGCCATCTGCCTTTGGAGTTAGAACATAAAGCTTTTTGGGCCATTAAAAATCTCAATTTTGATCATAAAGCAGCGGGTGAATTGAGAAAATTTCAACTTATAGAGATGGAGGAGTTTAGGCAACTATCCTATGAAAATGCAAAGATGTACAAAGAAAAGACAAAGGCTTGGCATGATAAGAGATTGGTGCCTAAACAATTTGAAAGGGGGCAAAAGGTCTTGTTGTTTAACTCTAGGCTAAAGCTTTTTCCTGGCAAGCTCAAATCTAGGTGGTCGGGACCCTTCACTGTGTTAGAAGCCTACAGTCATGGAGCTGTGTTGTTAAGGGATGAAAGTGATGGAAGAGAATTCAAGGTCAATGGTCAGAGATTAAAGCACTACTGGGGTGAAGAATTCCAGAGGTGTTTTGCCTCTTGCAATTTGTTAGAAATTTGAGAAATGGAAGGAGAAGTTAGGGACAATGTGTTTTAAGTTCTATTGAATACTCTTTTGGTCCCTAAAGGTGGTAAAGTGCATTCAAATTTACTGTTTTATTTCAATTTGCAGCAGTCTTTAGCTTTAATTCTTCTGTCTTTTAATTTGCCGTTGGTAGTGTTTAGTTGTAGCTAGTTGCTTTCATTTTATTCAATTTGTTTTGCCTTTAATTTCAGTATTTAGTTGCTGACAATATAGTTTCTTTAGTGCAAGCAAGCTTTTATTTAGTAGGAGTCCTCATGCAAAAGGTGAAGTATGAATCTTGGAAAAAGATTTCCTTGGGCAGTGAGCTTGTTAGTCTTGGGAGAAAAAGCCAGCTGATGAGATTGCTATCATTAGATTTGAAAAGGTGGATTTGATGGGAATTTGCATTTAAGATGTTGTTTGTCTAAAAAGGTGAAATCTGGAAGCTGCAGCAGAATCCTTGCAGTCCCATAGCAGCAGACTTGGTGCACCCATAGCAGCAGATTTTTTTTGGGGCAGTGAGCTGGTGGCAGCACTTGAAGGCCCGTGATTCCCCTCAACAACCTGAATTTGCTTATTCAATGAGAAGATCTTTTATGGCTTATTTAAACAATGAGGGTAGCCTTTCAACCATCAAGCAACCCGTAGCAATTCCTCTGAAAAAAAAAAAAAAAAAAACTGCTTTTTTCCCCTAAACCGAAGCTTGCTTCTCCTTTGCCTATGGCTCCTAAAGTTCTCAAAAAGCTATTTAGGCCAAAAGTTGCTGAATCTTCAGCACCATCAAGCAAATCTCAAGATAAAGAAATAGTTGTTTTAGGTGAAGTTGGGCAATCTAAGGCCATAAGAAGGAGTCCTAGAAACAAAGGAAAGGGAAAGCAAGTGGTGGAGCAAGAAGAACTTCATGAAGAAGTAATTGTGACTCAAGTTCAAGAGCAAGAAGTTGAGGAAGAAATTGCACCTCCCCCAAGAAGTCCTCCAACAAGAAAGAAGAGCCTAAAGAAAAAGGGAAAATAGCCAATGCTGGAATTTGATGAGAGCCCTTTGGAAAAGTTTGTTAATGCTGCTGCTAAGAAAAAATTTGAAGTCATGCTCCAAAGAGATCCTCTTCCTGAAAGAGGATTTGAGGCAGATTTTGAAAAGCTTCCCTCATATGTTTCAGGAGTGATCGTCAAGCTTGGATGGCAATTACTTTGCCAAAAGCCGGAACCAGCTGTTATTCCCTTGGTGAGGGAATTCTATGCAAATGTCCAAGACAACGAGCTTTTCAGAACCAAAGTAAGGGGAAAATGGGTGGACTGGTCGCCATTAGTCATCAACGAATTCTACAACCTTCCAAATTTCCCCTATGCTGTTTTCAACTCAATGGAGATTGCTCCATCTGAAGAGCAGCTCCATTCAGCTCTTGTCACTTGTGCTGTTGAAGGAGCAAGCTGGAAGATGGCAAGAAACTCAGTTCGAACACTATTGGCTGCATACCTTAAGCCCGAAGCAAACGTTTGGCACACCTTTGCAAGGAGTAGGTTGCTCCCCACTACTCATGACACCACGGTGTCTAAAGAAAGAGTTCTCTTAATTTTTTCCATCTTAAAAATCCTGAGCATTGACGTGAGAAAGCTCTTGGCAAAAGAGATTGTGGCATGTTCAAAAAGGAAGGTAGGAAGACTGTTTTTTCCAAATCTGATTACAGCATTATGTTTGAGGGCTCAAGTCGAGGTGGATGAGAATGAAGAAATTCTAATGGACAAAGGAATCATAGATTCAGCATCTATAACAAGATTACATGGGGAGAAGAAGGGAAGGTCAAGCACGAATATGGTTTGTGGGGTTGAGGAGATTTTAAGGCAGCAGAGAAGGTTGATGAGGCAAATGGAACACAGTGAAAGTCAGCAAAAGACTTATTGGCAATATGCTCATCTTAGGGACTCTGCCATGGAGAAAACATTCGAATTCGGCTTTGAGGAGCTTCCTCAGCCATTTCCTCATTTCCCAACAGGTTTATTTGACCCGTGGGGCCCTTCCCCATCTCCCAGCGGGAATGAAAATGATGCTGATGATGATCAAGAAGATTGATGAAGATTGAAGGGGAGTGGTTGCTGTTGCTTGCTTTATGCTGATATTGTCTGTTTTTCTGAAAAAAAATTATGTTTGTTGTGTGGTCTGCTGCTGGTTTATCTTGTTGATTTCTTTTTCGCTTTTGTTCAAGTCTATTTTCTTTATCTTTTATCTTTGAGTAGCTTTGTTAGGCGTTATCTGAAAAAAAAAATGTGCTGATGCTAAAAGTTAAATCAATGAACAACATATCTCTTATTTTAGCTTGCCTAGGTGCTGTTTTAGGTGCTGGTGCTGTTTTGGGAAGCTGCTCATTTGTGTACAATGCATCTGTTTTAATGAAATCATGCCCTTTGAGTGTTGGAAAATGCATAAGTACCAAAAATCTGAAATTGAGAAAGCTTAGTAGTGCAAAAATGTGCATGTTCTTTTCTGTTTCAAATGTTATGTGATATACCTCTAAATCTTAGATAGTGCCATTTTTGCGTGAATGGATATTTTAAGTTAGAAAAGTCATTTCATGAAAAATTTTAAGGTTGGTGAGCTGCTGAAATTGTTGATGTTTAGCAATACTAAGCTTGTTTAAAATGCTAAGTAAGCTAGAGTAGCCATCTGGTGCATAAATTTTCTGTTAGAGAATTTTGAATTGCTGATTTTTAGCATGTTGCAGCTGGTATATTGTGTTCTGCTTTGAAAATATGGATTGTCCAGCTTGTGTGGAAGTAGGTAAGGCCTAGCTGTAGCTCTAGGCTGTTCTTTTGGTTAAGTTTAGCCTTGCTGAATGCTGCAGCAGTAGCTGTGAAAAAAAAAAAAATCTGTTTTGCTTGAAAAGAAAGTGTTTTGGGTAATGATCCCCAATAGCTTAGCCTATTTGCTTAGTTTGATTATCTTAGTGTGCTTTAAGTCCTTAGGTGGATAGGAAGCTTCCTAATTTTCCTCCTTAGCTTAGCTCAAATCTTAGGAAAGCTTGTTCCTAGTCCTTTGCCCAAACCTTATAATCCTCCTAAGCAACAAGCCTTAACTTCTCTAAAAAATAAGTTTGGGGGTCCTTGCCTTGCTTTCTCACTCATTAGGATTGCTTTGCAAGCTTTAGGATTGAGATTTGTGCTAAGTTTAGGCTTGAAGGTTAGTGGCTTCCTTGATGTCAATAGGCTGGTATAATTTGATATGATGGCTTTTGTAAATAGGTTGAGCTAGAGGATCATTAGAAGAGCGCTAAAAATTCGAGAATGCCGAGTTGAAAGGGTATTTTTTTTTAAAAAAAGGAATGTTTTGTTGAGTTGTTGTATGCATTCAGAGAGGTAGGCTTGTCAAGAAGTAGCTAGGTGCTTTAGTAAGCCATTTTGACTGCAAGCTGAATATGAAATGATGAGTTAGAGTTTTTGTAGGCTAGCATTGCTCAGGGACGAACAATGATTCAAGTTTGGGGGTTTGATAGCTCTTAGAAATAAGAGCTATTGGTTCTCTTTTAGGCTTAAAAACTCTATTCTTTGATGTGTTTGAGCTTTGGTTTGTGCTTGAAAATGAGTATTCTTTGATGAACATTTTTTTACATATCAGTAGGCAAGACTTGAACTAAATTTGGTGCAGATTTCTTATGATTAAGCTGATTTTTCTGGTATAGGGCTGTTGGGTTTTATGCCCTAAAACTCGTAGATAGTGAATGTAACCGTTGACCGGATATTAATGAAATAATATTAATATATTTTTTCCATTAATTGTTATTAGTTATTTTATATATGTCTTTGCCTAATAATAACCCTAATCCAATAAACTAGACATCCAAGGCTGTAATATGAGTCTTGAACTATATGTAGCGACATATGGGATCATTGTTCAAGAAACAGCCTAAAAGGTCTATAGTGTAGGGATAAGACTGGGTGCCTTATCCTGGCAACACTATGGATACGGCCCACTTTGTATTTGATACAAATGCTATGATCCAACGCGTTCGTGTAGGAGACATGCGAGTGGGGGTATCCTATGCAATGAGTTTGCATAAGACCGGACCGCGAAATAGTAACCACTGGTTATAACACCGTTAACTAGTTGGTTTTCTATTTCACTAGGAAGACCTAGACAACTTAGTCTTAATCCTGAGTTGATTATGGACTCCTGCTCATGAGAGATTGTCCTTTGATTTGTATGGGTGAGAGTGGCCAATACGCCGACTCAATAAGCCTACCACTTTGGGGACAAGACCGAATGGGGAGCTGGGAACATAATCGTACAAGATGGAATTCACTCCTTCCCGACTTTAGGGAAGCAGATGAGTGTTCCCTTAAGTGGTTACTCCGAATCTTGAACAAAGGGCCCTACCCTCTCAATGGCACGAGAGGGTTTTCTGTTTGATGGTTGGACCACAAACAGGTTGTTCATTAGAGGAGAATTGGTACTTAAGGAAATAGAGGTGACCCAGGGGTAAAACGGTAATTTGACCCAGCTGGTGTTACGGACACTCGTGAAGGACTAACTAGTCGATATTGGTCTAAGTTCCGTGGACACAGAAAATATGTCTGCAGTGAGAAGAGTGCAACTGTGAGTCTATAGTGGAATGTACACACAGTTAACGAATATTGATTATTGTGGTTAATGAGTTTAACCAATTAATCTCACATCGTTGGAGCTTCTGATCTGCAGGTCCATAAGGTCCCACTGGTAGCTCGTAAAGTAATTTGAGGCAACTAAGTAATTAAATGTAAATTGAAAATGTTCAATTTACTAAGGGAAATAAATATAATATATATTGATATATTATTATGAGAGAAATTAATATTTGAAGAAGTTCAAATATAAATTTATGGAAGATTGAAAGAATCAATTAATTTAAGTCCTAAAAGTGTTTGGGCAAAATTAATTAATTCAAGGCCGGAAATTAAATATGTGATATTTAATTGGTGGTTAATTAATTAAAGAATTCATTAACCATGAATTAATCAATTATGTAAATAATTAATCACTTAAGGAAGTGATTAATCATTTATGGGAATGATCTAATTACTTATGGAAGAAATTAGTCATTTATGGAAAAGATTAATCAATTGGGGAATTGATTGATCATGATTGATTAACTAAGGAATAAGATTGAATCAATTTTGGAAAAGATTGATTTAATTGAATATTTTATTCATGGACTCTCTTCTATAAATAGAACACTAGACCTAATTGGTCATGACACTTGACACTCTTGAAAGACAAGACCTAGAATTCTCTCTAGCCTCCCTCTTAGAGAAAGACTCCCACAAGTCTTTGGCCTCCTAGACTTAGAGACATACCGGTGTAACCTCTGTGGTTATTGTGTCATTCAAAGAAGAAAATCCAGCGATCAAGAGGCGAGAAGGCTGCTGCGTTTTTGTTCGTTGGAGCGTTGTCGGCGAAGAACGGTCAAGTCTACAACGGAGGTTTGTAACGGTTCTTCCTCTTTTCGTTAGAAAAGTTTTTAAAATAAATTTAGATTTATTTTAGCATGTTTAAACCGATTTTACAGCAACTTTAAAGTTAGTTTAAAGTTTTGTTTGAGTAATCGTAACGGTATTTTAATGTTAATTAATATACGGCGTAAGGTCCAATCGATGCGCTTCCGCTGCGTGGGGACTTTTATTCCCTTCAAGGGCCACTCAGGTTTTGCTACAGCAACTGATTTCACAAGCAGAAGGCAGAAAGTCTGGGTAATAAAATTCTGCACGTGCCAAATCCGTGTAAGCCTTCATTAATTGAGCTGGCAGCCATGTAGAGCTGATTTGTCCCATCTCAACCAATTGGGGAAGGTCCATGTGGAGTTATATGTCTAATCAGCCCTGAATTCAATGAAAAGATAGGGTATAAATGTTCTTTTGCCCAAAAAGAATGAGAGACAAGTTGGAGAAGTTGACCTAGGAGTTGCTGCTGTCACTGAAGGGGAAAAAGGACAAGGAGGCTGCTGTTTGGAGGAATTTCCAGCTTGGGAAAGCTGGAATCTCCCTTGGAAGCTTCTTCTCTTCACTCCTCTTCTTTTATTCTTCTTTCTCCTAGTGATTAGTGGGTATTTAAGGTTGTAATCATGACTGATATGGTTGTTGGCTGCTGTATTTTCATTATTTTCACCTTGAACATGAGCTAAATCCTCTTAGGTGAGGATTAGGGTGCTTAAGCTTGAACTTGTTGTTTGTTTTAGTGGAACTTGATTTATTGCAACTTAAAGCAAAGTGTTCTTCATGCTTAAAGCTGGAATTTCGTTTGGCCAACCATTTTCTAGCATTGTTGTTTAGTGTTTGGGAAAACAATAGATAACCGACTACTTTGCTTTACCTTAGTCTTTAATGATCATGAAAATGAGTGGGTATTTAGGGATAAATCACCACCTAAGGCACTAAATCAGTTGAGCTAAAAAGAAGGGGTTAAATGGGAGTTTAATCACCTAAGTTAGAGGAGAATTGGAAGATTCCCGTAGAAAATTCTGTGTGAGTTGTAATTATAAAGCTCTGCTACAGCAAGCAGCTTGTGAGAGTAGACAGCCCCTAATCTGAACCTTACCTTCTCTGTGCTAATCTGTTGTTTTTATTGAATTCTACTTTAGTTCTTGTCATTTTAAGCTTGTTTGCCATTTCAATCTCTTGCATTTAGTTAAGGAAAAATATTGTTCCTCGGTTACATTGAATTTCATTAAAAATCAAGCTTAGAAGTAGTAAAATTCCCTAAACCAATCCCTGTGGAGAACGATCTTAATTTACTCATCACTTGCTGCCATGATGTGTATACTTGCACGTTTCTGAGTTATTTGTGAAGATTTCTTGCATATCTAGAATCACTTTGCACAAGGCAACAATCATGCAAAATTTAAACGAACTAAATCTAGAATACTCGAAATTAAAAATAAATCAGCGAAAAATAAAATCAAAGCAAACTCTGGGAGCTCAAAATATTGCTCTGTAAAATGCTCTCGCAAACATCTTGCTCTCTCAATCATTATCCAATTTTAGGGAAGGATATTTCGACTGAAACTCCTCTTCCCAATAATGTTTCACACGCTGTCCATTCACCTTGAACACTCTCCCATCTTTTTCATCCTGCAAAGTAATTGCTCCATGGGGAAAAACCTCAATCACAACAAACGGTCCCAACCATTTAGATTTTAGTTTCCCAGGAAACAGTTTTAATCTAGAATTATAAAGCAAGACTTTTTGACCCTTGACAAACTCTTTAGATTTAATTTTCTTGTCATGCCATAGCTTTGTCTTTTCTTTATACATTCTCGCATTCTCATAAGAAAATTGGCGAAATTCCTCTAATTCGTTAAGCTGCAACATTCTTATTGCTCCTGCACGACTCAGATCAAAATTTAACTTTTTCAAAGCCCAAAACGTTTTATGCTCTAGCTCCAATGGTAAATGACAAGCTTTCCCATATACTAACCTATAGGGAGACATACCTAAAGGAGTTTTATAGGTTGTCCTATAAGCCCAAAGAGCCTCATCCAACCTAAAAGACCAATCTTTTCTAGATGGATGGACTACTTTTTCTAGAATAGCTTTAATTTCCCTATTACTAATTTCAGCTTGACCATTTGCTTGTGAGTGATAAGGGGTAGCTATCCTATGCTTAATCCCATACTTAGCTAAAAGCTTAGTTAAGATATTATTAACAAAATGCGTACCCTCATCACTCACTAGAGCTCTAGGTGTCCCAAACCGCGCAAAGATGTGCGATTGAAGGAACCGTGCTACTGTCTTGGCATCACTCTGACGGCATGCAATGGTGTCCACCCACTTAGCTTGGACACATAATCAACTGCCAATAAGATAAAAACATTGCTATTAGAAGGGGGAAATGGTCCCATAAAATCAATACCCCATACATCGAATAATTCAACTTCTAAAATGTAAGTAAGAGGCATTTCATCTATAGGCCCCAAGTTTCCTCTCCTTTGGCAAGCATCACATTGCTTGTAAAACCAATGGGCATCCTTGAATAAGGTAGGACAGAAGAATCCACAGTGCAAAATCCTCATAGCTGTCCTCTGACCGCTGAAATGACCTTCATACGGTGAAAAGTGACATTGCTCTAGGATTTCCTTTGCTTCATCACCTGAAACACACCTACGAATAATACCGTCGGAGCATTGCTTATACATAAATGGCTCATCCCAGTAGAAAAATTTTGCATCATGCTTAAACTTTTTCTTTTGCCTCAAATCCATGTCAATAGGAGTGACTCCCTTTACCAAAAAGTTGGCAATATCAGCATACCAAGGGACATCCCTGACTACCTTTACCTCAACGGCAAAAAGCTGTTCATCTGGAAAAGAATCGGAAATGGCAGTTTGCTTCAGCAAAGATGATGATGGATCAAGACGAGACAAGTGATCTGCAATGACATTTTATGATCCCTTCTTATCCTTTATCTCTAAGTCGAACTCCTGCAATAATAAAACCCAACGAATTAATCTAGGCTTTGCATCTTTCTTAGACATTAAATACCTTATTGCTGCATGATCCGTGAACACCGTGACTTTGGATCCAACCAAATATGGCCAGAATTTCTCAAAAGCAAACACAACTGCTAACAACTTCTTTTCAGTAGTTGTATAGTTGCTTGTGCTTCATTTAAAACCCTACTTGCATAATATATAAGATGGATAAATTTGCCCTGCTTATGCCCCAGCATAGCACCTACTGCAGCATAGCTCGCATCACACATTACCTCAAATGGTAAATTCCAATTAGGTGCACAAAGAATGGGTGCTGAGATTAAAGCAGCTTTTAAAGTCTCAAAAGCCTTCCTACAATCTACATTAAAGTCAAAAACATGATCAGTACACAATAAGTTACAAAGAGGTTTACTGATTTTGGAAAAATCTTTTATGAACCTCCTATAAAATCCAGCATGACCTAAAAAACTCTGAATTCCCTTCACTGAATTTGGTGGTTCTAATCTTTCAATCACCTCTATTTTTGTTTTATCAACTTCTAGACCATTCATAGAAATCCTATGACCTAACACTATGCCCTCCTTCACCATGAAGTGGCATTTCTCCCAATTAAGAACTAGATGGGTATCCTCACATCTCTTTAACACCTGACCTAAATTATCTAAACAACTTTGAAAAGACCCTCCAAACACCAAAAAATCGTCCATAAATACCTTAACAGTGGACTCAATCATATCAGAAAAAATTGCCAACATACACCGTTGAAATGTTGCTGGAGCATTGCAAAGGCCAAAAGGCATTCGCCTAAAAGCAAACGTCCTATAAGGACAGGTGAAAGTGGTTTTTTCCTGATCCTCAAGAGCAATAGTAATCTGGTTATACCCAGAATAACCATCTAAGAAACAGTAATAGGTCTGACCAGCCAATCTATCCAACATCTGGTCAATAAATGGTAGAGGGAAATGGTCTTTACGGGTGGCTTTATTAAGCCTCCTATAGTCCATGCAAACCCTCCAGCCAGTTACTGTCCTGGTTGGAATTAACTCATTGTCTTTATTGCTCACCACAGTGACACCTCCTTTCTTAGGAACACATTGGACATGGCTTACCCAATTGTTATCTACAATTGGATAAATGATCCCAGCATCCAACCATTTAATCACCAACTTTTTAACAACCTCTTTCATTGCAGGGTTAAGCCTTCTTTGTTGCTCAATACTCCTAAAGGATCCCTCCTCTATAGTGATTTTGTGCATACAAAAAGATGGGCTAATTCCCTGAATGTCAGCCAATGTCCAACCTATAGTCGTGCAGTATTACTGCAGCAATTTTATTAAGGCCTCCTCATGCTTCGACATTAAATCTGATGCAACAATAATGGGCACGTCTCACCTTCCCCAAGATACACATACTTTAGATGATCCGGCAAGGGCTTCAAATATAAAGTAGGTGCCTCAATCAGGGATGGCTTAATAGGAGGAGCCTTCCTTTGATTTAAATCTAAAGACTCAAAAACATCCTCACACCTAAACAATTCTTTTTCATTTTTTCTTTCTAACAAACAAACTTCTAAATCCTCTACACTAACCTCTGTTGGGTTTTATGCCCTAAAACTCGTAGGTAGTGAATGGTGACAAATTGTTCACTTGTATCAATACGTTGCTATTGAGGTTTGTACAATAAAGAGTTATTGTTACTAAAAGTGCACAATTTGACCCAAATCCAATAAACTAAGATCCTAGGTTGTTTAGATGAAACTTGAACTAGTATGTGGGGACATACGGGGATCAGTGTTCAAGTAACAACTTAAATGGTCTATAGTATAGGGATAAGGCTGGGTACCTTATCCTGGTAACACTATGTGATACGACCCACTTTGTATTCGATACAGATGCAATGATCCAAAGCATCCATGTAGGAGACATGCGAGTGGGGGTATCCTGTGCAATGAGTTTGCATAAGACCGGACCGCGAAATAGTAACCACTAGATGTAACACCGTTAACTAGTTTAGGTTTCTATTTCAATAGGATGACCTAGGTAACTCAATCTCAATCCTGAGTCTGTTATGAACTCTTTTTCAGGAGGGATTGTCCTTAGATCTGTATGGGTGAGAGTGGCCATTTCGCCGACTCAATAATCCTACCATTTCAGGGGCAAGACCGAATGGGGGCTGGGAACATAACAGTACAAGATGGAATTCACTCCTTCTCCTATTGGGGTAAGCAGATGTGTGTTCCCTTAAGGGCTGATTCCGGGTCTTGAACAAGGGCGCCCATCCTCTCCTGGCCCGAGAGGAACTGCTGTTTATTTATTGGATCATAAACTGATTGTTCATTAGAGGAATCAGTGGTACTTAAGGATCCAGAGGTAACCCAGGGGTAAAACGATAATTTGACCCAGCTGGCGTTACGAACATTCGTGAAGGATTGAATTACTGTTATTGGTCGATATCCGTGGACACAGAAATATTCTACAGTGAGAAGAGTGCAGCTGTGGGTCTTTAGTGGAGTGACTCACAGTTAACGAATGTTGACTAACTTGGTTAATGAGTTTAGCCAATTAGTCTCGTATCGTTGGAGCTTCTGATCTGTAGGTCCATTAGGTCCACCTGCTAGCTCGTAAAGGGTTCTGAGGTTAAATAGTCTTGAATAGAATTTGAAGTGTGTTCAAATTCATTAAGGGAATTTTATTGTATTTGATACAATTAAAATAATGTATAAAGATACATTATAATATAATTTTAATTGGTGAATTAAACTTTATATTATAAATTAATTTTGGATATGATTCAAAATTAATTAACGAGAGAATTAAATATTTGAAGGAGTTCAAATATTAAATATGAATTAGATGCATATTGAAACTATAGGTTAAATTTAATGTGAATGAGATTCATATTAAAACTATAGTATATGAGAGAATTATTTGAATAATGATTCAAATAGTAAATTAATTAAATATATGATATTTAATTAATGAATTAATTAATTGGAGAATTAATTAATTAAATTTAATTAAATGTGATTTAATTAAATTAATTCTATAGTTAATATTAATGTACATTTGATGCACATTAAAACTATATGTTAAAATGAGAGAGATTCATTTGAATATGATTCAAATGTAAAATTAATTAAATATTTGATATTTAATTAATGTGGGAACAATTAATTAAGAATTAATTGGATGACCTATTTAATTCAATTGAATATGATTTAATTGAGTTAAAACTTTATATTATAATTGATTTAATTAAAATTGGTTTAATTAAATTAATTATAAATAATTAGATAATTAGTTATTTAATTTAACGGCCTGGATCACGTTGATTATGATCAACGGTGGAGATCACATAGGGAAGTTAACTTCCTTTATTCCCACGTATCAGTGAGGGGTTGGAACATTTTTGCTCTTGATTCATTCTCATATTTTTTTTTCACAGAAGAAGAGATCTTTCTCTCTCATGAACTCTCTCTCAGAAATTCTCTCATCCCAAAAAGAAAAATACAGCAAGGTTGGCTGTAGTTTTTCGATTCCCAATTTTTCAAGAAGTGATCCTACAATCACAACCTCGAGAACTCAGAGAATAGTGGGTGATCCAAATGGTTGTGTTCGTTGGAGAGATCGTTGACGAACTGTTCGTTGAGGAGCATAGTGCTGTGAAGAACGGTCTTCAACAAGTAAGTTCCAAAAATTCTAAATCGTTTAGAATTAGTATTGCATGCTTAATCTAGATTTAATTTGAGAATCGTTCTAAAATTAATTTTGCCCAACGTACCGGTTTTCTTTAATTGAAATTAAATCACGATCGGTGAAAACCGCTTCCGCTAGAGGATTCAATTCCTTCAACCTCTTCATAATCTTCCGAATGCTTACTAGCTGAATCCTGTATTGCTGTCTCAACAATTGTGCTCTCCACAATCCTAATGAAAGAGCAATCTTCCATTTCGTCTGGATATTTCATGGCTTTAAACACATTAAATTTTACTTCCTCATTACAGACTCTCATTGTTAATTCCCCTTTTTGAACATCTATTAACGCCCTACCAGTAGCCAAAAATGGACGTCCTAGAATAATTGGGACATCTTTATCAGCCTCATAGTCTAAAATAATAAAATCAACAAGAAATATGAATTTATCTACCTTCACTAAGACATCCTCAATTTTACCCTCTGGATATGTGATAGACTTATCAGCTAATTGGAGTGTGACTGTGGTAGGTCTAGCTTCACCAATTCCTAGCTTTCGATAGACCAAAAGAGGCATAAGGTTAATGCTTGCACCTAAATCACAGAGTGCTCTACCTAACTCTTTTCCACCTATAGATACAGGTATGGTAAATGATCATGGATCCTTAGCCTTGGGTGGTAGCCCATTCTTAAGAATAGCACTACATTCCTCAGTAAGGGATACAGTTTCAAACTCACCTAACCTCTTCTTTTTAGTTAAAATATCCTTAAGAAATTTAGCATAATTAGGCATTTGCTCTATAGCTTCTACTAAAGGAATATTTATATGCAATTGCTTAAGAATCTCTAAAAACTTTTTAAATTGACCTTCCTGATTCTTAGGCTTTTGCCTTTGTGGAAAAGGTAGAGGTGGTACATAAGGTGGGGGCGGCACATAAGGTGGTTCCACATCTGGAACAGAACCAGATGCTCTAGCATCTTTATTCCTGCCTCCAGCACCCTGACCGGACTCCAACTCTTTCTCAACAACAACATTTTTATCACTATTCTTTTCTATATCCTGAGTTTTACTGGGCTCTTTTCTTTCCTCTAATGGCTTACCACTTCTAAGAGTCACTGCCTTTACCTGCTCCTTACCTTCCCTTCGAGGGTGTTCAGTATCTGAGGGAAGTTTCCCTTGAGGTCTTGCCTTCAGCTCATTAGCTAGCTGACCCACTTGCAATTCCAGGGCTCTCATTGAAGCCTGATTACTTTGAATTGCGGCATCTGTACGAGCCATAAATTCTTTCATCATTGCCTCAAGAGAACTCCCCGAATTTTGCTGGGGCAAAGCCTGCTTATTTTGCTGGTGCAATACCTGGGCTTTAGCAAATCCCGACTGGTTCACCTTTTGTTGTGTTTGCATACTGCTTCCTTGTCCTCCCCATGAGAAGTTGGGGTGGTTACACCAACCTGGATTATAAAAGTTAGAGCAAGGGTTATTCCTCTGATTACCTACAAAAAACACTGAAGCTGGATTGTTGGGGCAAAACTCGTAGTTGTGGTATTCACCACAATAGACACATGCTTCTTCTGTGACTTGGTTCACCACTGCAGTAGGCTCCACAGCTGGTGGTTGCTGATGACTAATGACTGTCACATTCTTAAGAGCGTTAGCAATCATTGCAAGATCAGTCCTAATGGTGGACACACCATCAACCTCTAATACACTCTTAACCTTTTTATTTGTGCCTCTAACATCTGACCACTGACAACTATTAGTAGATATGCTTTCTAAAATTTCATAGGCTTCATTGAACGTTTTTGCCAAAAGAGCCCCTCCAGCCGAAGCATCAACCATACCCTGGGTTACTCCGTTTAACCCATTGTAAAATGTTTCCATTTGAATACAATGAGGTAAACCATGGTGGGGACACTTGCGTAAAAGCTCCTTAAACCTCTCCCAAGCCTCACTAAAAGTCTCATCCTCAAGTTTCCTAAACCCTACTATTTCACTCCTTAATTTAGCATTTCTATTAGGTGGGAAATATTTACTCAAAAATTTTCCAGCTAACTCATCCCAAGTCCTAATTGATCCTGGAGCAAAAGAATTTAACCATGCCTTTGCTCCATCTCTAAGAGAATACGGGAACAAAGTTAATCTAAGAGCATCTCTAGGCACTCCTTGAATTACAAAAGAACCACTAACTCCTAGAAAAGACTTAAGATGTAAATGAGGGTCTTCAAATGACAAACCATGGAATTGCCCCACAGTTTGCAACATCTGAAACATTACCGGTTTTATTTCAAAATTTGCCGCTTGGATTTGAGGACGGGCAATCCCTGGATTCAATGCATCAAACATTGGAATAACATACGCTCGAATGGCTCTGGTTCTATCGTTCGCTACCAAGATAGGATTCTCAGCCTGATTATTTTGCTACTCATTTTGCTCCAGCGGCGGGTTTTGCTGCAACAAGCGATTCTGGGGATCTGCTGGATCTTCAGGACCGCGCGGAAGACGCGACACGTTATCCATTTGGTTTCTGCGCTGCTCTCTCCTTCTTCTCCTGAATGTCCTCTAGATTTCTGGATCAAGCTCGAACCTTACCCCAAGCGGATCACTCATGCACCAAACTCACGCCTGCAAAAACTAAAGAAACAATCAAAAAGTTCTAGCACCAAACCACTAAAACACATAGACAAAACAAATCCGATAAAAACTTATTCAAGTCCCCGTCAACGGAGCCAAAAACTTGTTGGGTTCCTAGAGTGAGTAAAATTATGATCTAAAAAGTACTCTAGAACTCTGTGCAAGTATACACAGTCCGCAGCAAGTAGTAAGTATTATCAATCCAAGGTCTGAACTAGCTTCCACTCTATCTATTTTGTATAAATCTTTAATGGTTTCAAAGGTAGTAAAAATGATTGGTTTTTATAGGAATAATGTTGAAGCAAAGTAAATGACAGAACAAAAAATAATCAAATAGGCAGACAGATTAGAAACAGGCGCTGGTTAGGTTTTAGCAATTGTTTTAAAAGATGCTCTAGCAATATTATTGATCATGCAAACTCTCGCAGTATTATTAGTGGATTCCTCCCGAAACTCCAGATTTTTTGGAATGTGTTTCAACCCCAATGAAGTACGATCGATCAAGCACTAGGCAACTGGCTATCCCTAGCTCAGTCACTGGCGTTCACCAATACACAATGATCATAGTGTGATTAACCGCCACACACTCTCTAAATCATCCCTGAAACTAGAGAGAGGTATTCATACCGACTGGCCAGGCGGGCATAAAATGAAAACAAGCACAACAATTAACCAAGATGCAATAATCAATATATATTAATAAAGTTAAGCACGACAATCACATTATTCCTAACCAACGCCTAAGCTACTTAGTTCATAATATGCATGGAGATGCACACTACAATCTGAGTAGGCATGCCCATAATTACAAGATAATAAAAGGAAATGTTAATCTCCTCGTTCAGCTTGCAATGATGGTCTTCTAGGTGATCTCCAATCTCTCTTCACTATTCGGCTCCCAAAGATGGAAGGAACTTTCCAAGAATGGAATGTTTTCTCGCAAAAGTGGAATGAATTTGACTTAGGCGGCTACTCCTTTTTATTGAAGGATAGGAGGCTTGAATTAGGTCAACCTCGACACGCGTAGGGCTCTCCTTGCTCCTTTATCACGAGAATAACTCAACAGAATTCGGTTTGTCAATATGGCTAACGAGCTGTGACGTGGCAGTTTTGCTCCCAGTTTTGCTGCAGCACAGAATTTGCTCCCTCCAGTCGCCCAGCAACATAATCTGCACAAAATAACTTCCAAAGCTTTCATTCTTCCAAATTGGTTAAAACATATAATTTATATCTAAAACCAACCCTATTAAGCACAAAAGACACACGAATCCCTATAGAAATGAGGCCTAAATAACTACCTTTTGGACAGTTATCAGAAGCTTTTGCCTTAAATTTACCAGGAGCTAGATGGAAGAAGTTTTTAAATGAAGTTGATTATTTTCAATAATTTTCAGAGAACAATTGAAGTAAAACTTGGAGGCTTTATTAGTGAAGTGTTAGATTGTTGATCTTGTTAGCAAGTTCGTGAGAATCTGATCTTGGGATCAGATTAGTACAAAAAACTAATGAAGGCATCATCTTTGTTGAAAGGAAAAAATAAGGTTAGCTTGGAGTAAACGAAGAGATTGTGCTAAATTTAGGAACCACTAATTAGATGCACCAGCTTTATTCGTTAAGAAAAATGATGTATCCATGCGGCTATCTATCAATTGACAGATGTTGGGCACTGTTGTATTTAAAGCAGATGAGAATCAAATGCCTAGAGCTCTTCCAGGACCAACAACTTTCAAGGACGAAGGTTCTTAAGGGGGGAAGATTGTAACGCCCGTAATTTAAGGAAAACTCAAATTTATTTAGTTTGGGAGTTTATTTGGGTTAAGAGGGAAATTTAAAGATTTGAAAAATTTAAAGGTTCTTAAGGGGGGAAGATTGATCCGCGCGTGGGTTCCGACGAGCAGCAGCGTTTTGGGAGTTTGGAAGCGTGGGTCTCGGCCTTTGGTTGTTTTCCCGGCGAGATTGGAGCTTGGCGATGGCTTATGCGTGGGTTTTGATAGCGAGCATAGCTAGCTATTTTTCTCTAATTAATTAAGCTAGTCTTTTTCAATTATTTGCCCAAATTTATGCATTTTTATGTTTTATTTGTAGGAAGTATGTGCTTGAAGCTTAATTCAGCAATTGGAGTCAAATGGAGCTTCCAATCTTAAAAAAAAAAAAAAAAAAAAAAAAAAAAAAAAAATTCATAGCGTCGCGACGCTATAGAAAATTTTCCAAATTTGCGGATCGCGACAGCGTCTCGACGCTACAACGAAATTTTGCTATTTAAGCATCTTTTCGGCTAGGTTTTTGGGGACTTCAAATTGGGGACTTTTGGAGCCGACATTAGAGTAAAAAGAGGACAGAATTGAGCTGAAGCAAAGGGGATTAGTTGGAAATCAACCCATTGTTCGTGGGGATCGTGACGGGGACGTTCAGTCTCGGCCTACAACGAGTCTATTTCTCTTTTCCCTTACTTTAGACACTTTTTA
Organism: Luffa acutangula; assembly: GCA_036850905.1. Lineage (NCBI taxonomy): Eukaryota > Viridiplantae > Streptophyta > Magnoliopsida > Cucurbitales > Cucurbitaceae > Luffa > Luffa acutangula. The sequence continues at coordinate 19,618,539 of CM072088.1, read as the reverse complement.
TGGCTTATTTAGACTTAGTTTATATTGTAACGAGGATTATGCGTAACTAAGTTTAATTCTTAGGGATTGATGTAGCCGTTGGGCAAGTTTTGGATTGATTTACGGTATTTATGCTATTGATGTCATTTATGCATATGTTGTATGCTTAATGCTTTCGATTTACTGGCCATAAATTGATTGATGTTTATATTTGAATCTAACTCGGGAGAGAGGATTTAAATTAGTAATCAATATGCATAACTAGAATTTAGCTAAAAATCGGGAGATTAAGGTTAATTCTAGAAATTGTCATAAAGGTTAGCCTTATTGCCTTGTATGTTTATTGGATTTAGATAGGGATATCGGGTTCAATTGCATATGGGAGAATCATGTATGCTCGGGAGAGATATGTGTGATTTTAGTTGCCAAGATTTATGAATCATAGCATGTGTTAATCCGTTTAATAATCCATAACTCCAATTGGTGAAATCAATTCCCTAAGACCAATTATTCCCATTTGATTGTCACTTTTTATTTTAGTTTTGTGTTGATTAATTCATATTCTCATTCAATTTGATTCCCTAAATAAAATTGGTCAAAAGTATTTTCGATAATTAAAATTTGGCTAGACACCAATCCAGAGGACGACATTCGATTGCAAAATCACTATATTATTACTTGACCCGTACACTTGCGGTTAGCAAATTGCACATTAGGTTTCAATTTCCAGCAACTGTAGGTATCGTCTAAACGAGATTTTGAATGATTTTGGCATTGGGTAAGCCATATTGAAGGTTGTCTTACTTGATTTTAGTTTTTAGTTTAATACCCATCCAATGATTAGTTCGTTCGGCAAGTTCTCCGCTTACATTCCGACAAACCTTGAGTGGGTAATTGAGATTCAAGTTTATTAGGTTGGATTTTAAGGTTTAATTGAAATACCCATTAATTTTGGTTATTTTTTTCAAGGTACCCATAGTGATAGGAGGTTGGATTTTGGCATTAGAGTGAAATGCGAACTCTTGACTCGCAAGCTAAAAATTTATTTGGCTTGCTGATAACTCCCCAAAAGGTAGTTATTTAGGCCTCAATTATATAGGGATTTGTGTGTCCTTTATGCTTATTAGGGTTGGTTTTGGATAGATATTACATGTTTTAACCCATTTGGAAGAATGAAAGCATTGAAAATTATTTTGTGCAGATTATGCTGCTGAGCGACTGGAGGGAGCAAATTCTGTGCTGCAGCAAAACTGGGAACAGAACTGCCACATCACAGCTCGTTAGCCAACTTCATGAACCGACTTCTGTTGAGTTATTTTCAGGATAAAGGAGCAAGGAGAGCCCTACACGTGTCCAAGTTGACCTAATTCAAGTCTCCTCTCCTTCTATAAAAGGAAGTAGCCGTCCAAGTCAAACTCATTCCATGTTTTCCCTTGGAAACCGAATAGTATAGGGAGATTGAAGATCTTCAAGAACACCATCATCCGCAAGCTGATTAGGGAGTTTATTTTCTTTATTAACTTGTGGTTATGGACATGCATACTCAGATTGTAATTCGTATTCCTATGCCTATTATGAACTAAGTAGCTTAAGGTGTTGGTTAGGAATAATGTGATTACTGTGCTTCATCTCTAGTAATATATTGACTATCGCATTTTGGTTAATTGTTGTGCTTATTCTCATTTTATGCCCGCCTGGCCAGCCGGTATGGATAGCTCTCTCTAGTTTCAGGGATGATTTAGAGAGTGTGTGGCAATTATCCACACTATGATCATTGTGTATTGGTGAACGCCAGTGACTGAGCTAGGGATAGCCAGTTGCCTAGTGCCTGATCGGTCGCACTTCATTGGGGTTGAAACACATCCCAAAAGATTCAGTGTTCCGGGAGGAATCCGCTAATAATACTGCGGGAAATGCATGATCAATAATATTGCTAGAGCATATTTTAGAACAATCACTAAAACCTAACCAGCGTCTGTCTTTAATCTGTCTATCTATTTGTTTACTCATTGTTCTGTCATATATTTTGCTTCAGCATAATTCCGATAAAACCCAATCATTTTATTATTCTTGAAACTATTAGAAAGTTACACAAAAATAGGTAGAGTGGAAACTCATTCAGGGCTCGGATTGATAATATTACTTGTTGCAGACTGTGTATACTTGCACAGGAATTCTAGAGTATTTTATATCATATTTTTACTCACTCTAGGAACCCAACAAGTTTTTGGCGCCGCTGCCGGGGAACTGGATAAGTTTTTATCTGATTTATTTTTGTGTATGTGTTTTAGTGGTTTGGTGCTAGAACTTTTTGATTGTTTCTTTTGTTTTTGCAGGTGTGATTTTGGTGCATGAGCGATCCGCCTGGGGTACGGCTTGAGCTTGATCCTGAAATTGAAAGGACATTTAGGAATAGAAGGAGAGAGCAGCACAGAAACCAGATGGAGAACGTGTCGCGTCTTCCGGAGGGTCCTGAAGGTCCAGCAGCAGCGAACCCCCAGCAGAATCCGTTGCTGCAGCAAAACCCGCTGTTTGAGCAAAATGAGCAGGGAAATAATCAGGCTGAGAATCCTATCTTGATAGCGAACGATAGGACCAGAGCCATTCGAGCATATGCTGTCCCGATGTTTAATGAGTTGAATCCAGGGATTGCACGTCCCCAAATCCAAGCGGCAAATTTTGAAATGAAACCGGTAATGTTTCAGATGTTGCAAACCGTGTGGCAATTCCATGGTTTGTCATCTGAAGACCCTCATTTACATCTTAAGTCTTTTCAAGGAGTTAGTGATTCTTTTGTAATTCAAGGAGTGCCTAGAGATGCTCTTAGATTAACTTTGTTCCCGTATTCTCTTAGAGATGGAGCAAAGTCATGGTGAAACTCTTTTGCTCCAGGATCAATTAGGACGTGGGATGAGTTAGCTGAAAATTTTTTGAGTAAATATTTTCCACCTAATAGAAATGCTAAATTAAGGAGTGAAATAGTAGGGTTTAGGCAACTTGAGGATGAGACTTTTAGTGAGGCTTGGGAAAGGTTTAAGGAGCTTTTGCGAAAGTGTCCCCATCATGGTTTACCTCATTGTATTCAAATGGAAACATTTTACAATGGTTTAAATGGAGTAACCCAAGAGGTATGGTCGATGCTTCGGCTGGAGGGGCCCTTTTGGCAAAAACTTTTGATGAAGCTTATGAAATTTTAGAAAGAATATCTATTAATAGTTGTCAGTGGTCGGATGTTAGAGACACTAATAAAAAGGTTAAGAGTGTGTTAGAGGTTGATGGTGTGTCCACCATTAGGGCTGATCTTGCTATGATTGCTAACGCTCTTAAGAATGTGACAGTGATTAGTCATCAGCAGCCACCAGCTATGGAGCCTACTACAGTGGTGAACCAGGTCACAGACGAAGCATGTGTCTATTGTGGTGAAGACCACAACTACGAGTTTTGCCCCAGCAATCCAGCTTCTGTGTTTTTTGTAGGTAATCAGAGGAACAACCCTTATTCTAACTTTTATAATCCAGGTTGGCGCAACCACCCCAACTTCTCATGGGGAGGTCAAGGAAATAACGTACAAGCACAACAGAAGATGAACCAGTCGGGATTTGCTAAAGCACAGGTGTTGCCCCAGCAAAATAACCCGGCTTTGCCCCAGCAAAATTCGGGAAATTCTCTCGAGGCGATGATGAAAGAATTTATGGCTCGCACAGATGCTGCAATTCAAAGTAATCAAGCTTCGATGAGAGCCCTGGAATTGCAAGTGGGTCAGCTAGCTAATGAGCTAAAGGCGAGGCCTCAAGGGAAACTTCCCTCGGATACTGAACACCCTCGAAGGGAAGGTAAGGAGCAGGTAAAGGCAGTAACCCTTATTAGTGGTAAGCCACTAGAAGAGTCTAGAAAGACCCAGGATTTAAATAGTAATAGTGATAATAATATTTGTGTTGAGAAAGAGTTGGAGTCTGGTCAGGGTGCTGGAGGCCGCAAAGAAAATGCTGGAGCATCTGGTTATGTTCCAAATGTAGAACCACCATATGTGCCGCCCCCACCTTATGTACCACCTCTACCTTTTCCACAAAGGCAAAAGCCTAAGAATCAGGATGGTCAATTTAAAAAGTTTTTAGAGATTCTTAAGCAATTGCATATAAATATCCCTTTAGTAGAAGCTATAGAGCAAATGCCTAATTATGCTAAATTTCTTAAGGATATTTTGACTAAAAAGAAGAGGTTAGGTGAATTTGAAATTGTATCTCTTACTGAGGAGTGTAGTGCTATTCTTAAGAATGGGCTACCCCCCAAGGCTAAGGATCCAGGGTCATTTACCATACCCGTGTCTATAGGTGGAAAAGAATTGGGTAGAGCACTCTGTGATTTAGGTGCAAGCATTAACCTTATGCCTCTTTCGGTCTATCGGAAGTTAGGTATTGGTGAAGCTAGACCCACCACAGTCACACTACAATTAGCTGATAGGTCTATCACATATCCAAAGGGTAAAATTGAGGATGTTTTAGTAAGAGTTGATAAGTTCATATTTCCTGTTGATTTTATTATTTTAGACTATGAGACTGATAAAGATTTCCCAATTATTCTAGGTCGTCCATTTTTTGTTACTGGTAGGGCATTAATAGATGTTCAAAAAGGAGAATTAACCATGAGAGTCTGTAATGAGGAAGTGAAATTTAATGTCTTTAAAGCCATGAAATATCCAGACGAAATGGAGGATTGCTCCTTCATTAGGATTCTAGAGAGCACAGTTATTGAGACAACAATACAGGATTCGGCTGATAAGCATTCAGAAAAGCATGGAGAGGTTAGTGTAGAAGATTTTGAATTTTGTTCTTTAGATAGAAAAAATGAAAAAGAATTGTTTAGGTGTGAGGATGTTTTTGAGTCTTTAGATTTAAATCAAAGGAAGGCTCCTCCAATTAAGCCATCCCTGATTGAGGCACCTATTTTAGATTTGAAACCTTTACCGGATCATCTAAAGTATGTGTATATTGGGGAAAGTGAGACGTTGCCCATTATTGTTGCAACAGATTTAATGCGGGAGCATGAGGAGGCCTTAATAAAATTGCTGCAGTAATACCGCAAAGCTATAGGTTGGACATTGGCTGATATTCAGGGAATTAGCCCATCTTTTTGTATGCACAAAATCACTCTAGAGGAGGGATCCTTTAGGAGTATTGAGCAACAAAGAAGGCTTAACCCTGCGATGAAAGAGGTTGTTAAAAAGGAGGTAATTAAATGGTTGGTTGCTGGGATTATCTATCCAATTGCCGATAGCAATTGGGTAAGCCCTGTCCAATGTGTTCCTAAGAAAGGAGGTGTCACTGTGGTGAGCAATAAAGATAATGAGTTGATTCCAACCAGGACAGTAACTGGCTGGAGGGTTTGCATGGATTACAGAAGGCTTAATAAAGCCACCCGAAAGGATCATTTCCCTCCACCATTTATCGACCAGATGTTGGATCGATTGGCTGGTCAGGCCTATTACTGTTTCTTGGATGGTTATTCTGGGTATAACCAGATTACTATTGCTCCTGAAGATCAGGAAAAAACCACTTTCACCTGTCCTTATGGGACATTTGCTTTTAGGAGAATGCCTTTCGGCCTCTGCAATGCTCCAACAACATTTCAGTGGTGTATGTTAGCAATTTTTTCTAATAAAATTGAGTCCACTGTTGAGGTATTTATGGATGATTTTTTAGTGTTTGGAGGGTCTTTTCAGAATTGCTTAGAAAATTTAGGAAATGTATTAAAAAGATGTGAGGATGGTCATCTAGTTCTCAATTGGGAGAAATGCCATTTCATGGTGAAGGAGGGCATAGTGTTAGGTCATAAAATTTCTAAAAATGGTCTACAAGTTGATAGAGCAAAAGTTGAGGTTATTGAAAGACTAGAGCCACCGAATTCAGTGAAGGGAATTCGGAGTTCTTTAGAACATGCTGGTTTTTATAGGAGGTTCATAAAGGATTTTTCCAAAATCAGTAAACCTCTTTGTAACTTATTGTGCACTGATCATGTTTTTGACTTTAATGCAGATTGTAGGAAGGCTTTTGAGACTTTAAAGGATGCTTTAATCTCAGAACCCATTCTTTGCGCACCTAATTGGAATTTGCCATTTGAGGTAATGTGTGATGCGAGTGATGCCGCGGTAGGTGCGATGCTAGGGCAAAACCAGGGCAAATTTATCCATCCTATATATTATGCAAGCAAGGTTTTAAATGAAGCACAAGTCAACTATACAACTACTGAAAATGAGTTGTTAGCTGTGGTGTTCGCTTTTGAGAAGTTCCGACCATATTTGGTTGGATCGAAAGTCACGGTTTTCACGGATCATGCAGCAATAAGGTATTTAATGACTAAGAAAGATGCAAAGCCTAGACTAATTCATTGGATTTTACTATTGCAGGAATTTGACTTGGAGATAAAGAACAAGAAGGGATCAAAGAATGTCATTGCAGATCATTTATCTCGTCTTGATCCATCATCATCTTTGCTGGAGCAATCTGCCATTTCCGATTCATTTCCAGATGAACAGCTTTTTGCTGTTGAGGTAAAGGTAGTTAAGGATGTCCCTTGGTATGCTGATATTGCCAATTTTTTGGTAAAGGGAGTCACCCCTATTGACATGGATTGGAGGCAGAAGAAAAAGTTTAAGCATGATGCAAAATTTTTCTTTTGGGATGAGCCATTTATGTATAAGCAATGTTCTGATGGTATTATTCGTAGGTGTGTTTCAGGTGCTGAAGCAAAGGAAATCCTGGAGCAATGTCACTCTTCGCCGTATGTAGGTCATTTCAGCGGTCAGAGGACGGCTATGAGGATTTTGCATTGCGGATTTTGCTGGCCTACGTTATTCAAGGATGCCCATTGGTTCTACAAGCGATGTGATGCTTGCCAAAGGAGAGGAAATTTGGGGCCTAGAGATGAAATGCCTCTTACTTATATTTTAGAAGTTGAATTATTCGATGTATGGGGCATTGACTTTATGGGGCCATTTCCTCCTTCTAATGGCAATGTTTTTATCTTATTGGCAGTTGATTATGTGTCCAAGTGGGTGGAGGCCATCGCATGCTATCAGAGTGATGCCAAGACAGTTGCAAGCTTTCTTCAATCGCACATCTTTGCGCGGTTTGGGACACCTAGGGCTCTAGTGAGTGATGAGGGTACACATTTTGTTAATAATATCTTAACTAAGCTTTTAGCTAAGTATGGGATTAAGCATAGGATAGCTACCCCTTATCACCCACAAGCAAATGGTCAAGCTGAAATTAGTAATAGGGAAATTAAAGCTATTTTAGAGAAAGTAGTCCATCCATCTAGAAAGGATTGGTCCTTTAGGTTGGATGAGGCTCTTTGGGCTTATAGGACAGCTTATAAGACTCCTCTAGGTATGTCTCCCTATAGGTTAGTATATGGGAAAACTTGCCATTTACCATTAGAGCTTGAGCATAAAACATTTTGGGCTTTGAAAAAGTTAAATTTTGATCTAAGTCGTGCAGGAGCAATAAGAATGCTGCAGCTTAATGAGTTAGAAGAATTTCGTCAATTTTCTTACAAAAATGCGAAAATGTATAAGGAAAAGACTAAGCTGTGGAATGACAAGAAAATAAAGTCCAAAGAATTTGTTAAGGGTCAGAAAGTTTTGCTTTATAATTCTAGATTAAAACTATTTCCTGGAAAATTGAAATCTAAATGGTCAGGACCGTTTATTGTGATTGAGGTTTTTTCCAATGGAGCAATTACTTTGCAAGATGAAAAAGATGGGAGAGTGTTCAAGGTGAATGAACAGCGTGTGAAGCATTATTGGGGGGAGGAATTTCAGTCGAAATATCCTTCCCTAAGGTTGGTTGATGATTGAGAGAGCCTTTGCGGGAGCATTTCACAGAGCAAAATTTTGAGCTCCCAGAAGTTTGTATTGATTTTATTTTTCGTTGATTTTTTTTTTTATTTCGGATAGGTTGGATTTGATTTTGCATGATTTATTAGATTTTATCTTAAAAAAATATATAATATTTTCTGGTATTTTTGGTAGTTTAAATTTTATCTATTTTTAAATTTAGTTTGATTTTATTTTCGGGTTATTTATTTAGAGTATCTTTATATTATCTTTTTATTAGTTTGATTTTATTAGATTTTACTTTCAGTTATTTTTTTCAGTTTAATTTGAATTAATAAAGATTTTCCATAGTTTATTCGGCTTCTTTTGAGAATAAAAGATTAAGTTTGATTTGATCGGTTTGAATTTAAAAGATTTGGTTTTCCTATTTTGAAATTTAAATTCCATATCTAAGATTCGGCAGGTTCAGAAGATTGTTGCAGCAAAGATAATGCTGGAGCAAATTTCTCGTACGCATAGGAAGGATTTTAGTGTGAGTCATTATTTTTACCATTGGGATTTTTGAATTTCTATGGGCAGGTGAATTGCAGGGATGTTGCCACATGTCGTGTAGGGACAATCCAACGGTTTAGCCGTTGACAACATGCCGTTATTTCCCATAGATGATTGGAGTTCCACAATTTTACCGTTAGGGATTTGAATTGCAACTTAATTGTGAACAGTAAAACCATTTATTACGGAGCAAATCCTTTCGGTTAGGATTTCAAATTGCTGGAGCCTTATTTATTTGCAGACATTGGTAAGTCTTCTTTCTACTTCGTCTTCTTAATTCTATCTTGCCATCTACATTCTTTCTTTCTCCTTTTCATTCTTTGCAAAACCCTTTGAGTTATCCATGGCCAAAACAAGAGCGAGGAAAGAAAGAGAGAGAGAGAGTGAAGAGGAAATACCCATTACCCCCGAAGTTCCGAAAGTAAAAACTAAGAAGAAAAGAACGCCGGAGGAAAAGGAAGCTAAAAGAAGAAGGCGGCAACAGAGGGCGGAAGAACATGAAAAAGTGACAGAGGATGAGGTTGTTGCAGTGGTTGAAGAAAACCTGGAAGAACCGCAAGAACAGACCCCAGGAGAGGCTGATCAGAGACTTGCGGATACAGATACGGCTCGAGAGGAAAATGTTGAGGAGAATCAAGAACAACAGGCTGAGATGGTGAGAGACGAGCAGATAGACGCAGTGTCGGAAAGAGGAAACGAGCAGGACCAAGAAGCTCGTGTTGAGGTAATCATGCCCGAACTGCCGAAACACCGCCTCATAAAAAGAAAGGCCGGTCGTATTCAGGTGATTCGGACTGATACCCCATCACCACCATCATTAGATTCTGAGAGAGAAAAGGCAGAGCGAGAGGAAAGAGAGAAGAAAGAAGCTGAGGACAAAGAAAGAGAAGAAATAGAGAAGAAGACTAAGGAAGAGCAGTTGCTCAAGCGCAGGGCAGAGAAGGGAAAAAATATTGTTGAAGCATCGAAAGAACACGAGGCGATAGAAGAACAGCAGGTTCAACAATTTTGCCAGAGCAAAATACGTTGAGCTTCTGAAAAGGGATTTCTTGTTCGAGCGCGGTTTCAGTGGTGATCTTCCACAGTTTCTGAGGACCGGTATTGCAGACCACGGTTGAGAGCTGTTTTGTGCAAAGCCGGAATCTGTAAACGCACAGGTGGTGCGTGAATTTTATGCTAACATTGTCAAGGAGGATAGTTTTCAGGTAATTGTCCGAGGAGTCGAGGTGGATTGGAGTCCAAGTGCTATCAATGCACTGTACAACGTTCAAAACTTCCCCCATGCGGCATATAATGAGATGGTTGTGGCGCCATCTGATGACCAACTAAGTGAGGCTGTAAGGGAGGTAGGAATTGAAGGGGCACAGTGGCAGTTATCCAAGACTCAGAAGAGGACATTCCAGTCGGCTTATTTGAAAAGGGAAGCGAACACATGGATGAGATTTATTAGACAGAAGATGCTTCCAACAACACATGACTCGACAATCTCCAGGGAACGGGTTCTCCTAGCTTTTGCCATCTTACGGTCTCTCAATATTAATGTAGGGAGGATCATTGCGAATGAGATTTCTGGATGTTGGAAAAAGAAGGTGGGAAAACTATTCTTTCCGAACACAATCACTATGCTGTGCAGAAGAGCAGGGGTTCCGGTGGATGAGGGAGATGTGATCCTGTTTGATAAGGGGATCTAGACACGCCCAATTTGGCACGGCTCCAGCGTGTGCAGGAGGTACGTCAAGGTGGGCTTATCCATGGCATCAACTCGATTCTAGAACAACTGGCACTTTCGGCCAGTAGGCAGGAGTTTGCTGAAAGGCAAACTTTAACCTTATGGAATTATGTTAAGAATCGGGATGCCAGCTTGAAGAAGGCGCTGCAAGAGAATTTTTCAAAACCTTATCCACCCCTTCCAGCATTCCCTGACGATCTGTTGAACCTCTGGATTCCGCCCCCACCTGTTGAAAGAGGAGAAGAGGATGATGAAAATGAACCGGGCCAAGAGGACTGAAGGATGAAGTGGCCCTGGGCGAGCATAATTTTTGTTCTTAAATTTTTGATTGCTCGTGCATTTTCTAACCTCCTTTTCTATTACTGTTATGTTTGCTTTTCTTTTTACTTTTCTGCTGCTTGAAAAAATATATGTGATGTGTAATTTCTTTTCTTGTTTTTAATGAAATTTCTTGATGTTCCATTCCAAGAGCACTAAGCAACTCTAACTTAACTAATTTTCCTCTGAATTTTTGAAGCTTGGACTGATTACGCTTAATTAGATCAAGGTATTCTGATCTCCAGAAACCTTTTGTTTGAGCATTTCTTCTAGCCTGGACTGTTGCTGCGACAAGAAGATTTTGAAGGTAGTATTGACTTATATGATCCACTTTAAGCTTAATCTGAGTCCCATGTTTAGTTAAAAAATTCAGTTAGAAAAAATTAAGTTTGGGGGTATACTTGCTTATTTAATGATTCATTGGGGACAATGAATAATTCAAGTTTGGGGGACTTTTTGCTACTCCAATTATTTTGCTCGAGCATTTCTCTCCTTCAAATTAAAATTTGTTAGGTTATTGAGTAACCGGGGACATTTGTGATACCCACAGTTTGTCTTCGCGTCAAAAGATGACCTAGGAAATGTGAAAAGATGATGAGAAAAATTATTTGTTGAAAAAAATATTATTTGTTGAAGATTTTGCTGAAAAAATTGACGGAGCAAAAGTTTTGAGGGATGAATGATGATCCAGCAGTTTTTTCTGTCTCCCAGAACTTAGGTGAGTTTCATCATAAAATGTCGCCATTCTGAGGGGCAAAAGATAGAATAACTAAGGATTTTTTAGCTTTATAATGAGTATTGAGCCTAGTTGGTGATGAACTTGAGGCAAGGGTATACTGCACCATAAAGTGGGTCATCCCATGCTTAAGAGCTTATGACTGTAAGGCTACTTTAAGTCTGATAAATAATGGAATAAACCCCTGTAAAAATATGTTTTGAAATGTCTGATAATAGAGCTAAGTTGTGGTGAGTTCTTAGAATTAAGTTGAAAAGTGGTGATTATTTGTCCATGCCGGAGGAATCATTTTGCTGCAGCAGAGCTTGGTTTTGCAGAGTGCTCAGGTAAAGGTTAAAGGTAGTGTTGGACTGTCTGGTTTGATTAAGCTATTCTTTGTCTAATGTTCTGAATTCTTGAAGGAAGGTTGGTTAGTATTGCTCGGGACGCGCAATAGTTCAAGTTTGGGGGTATGATAACTGCCCAAAAGGTAGTTATTTAGGCCTCAATTATATAGGGATTTGTGTGTCCTTTATGCTTATTAGGGTTGGTTTTGGATAGATATTACATGTTTTAACCCATTTGGAAGAATGGAAGCATTGAAAATTATTTTGTGCAGATTATGCTGCTGAGCGACTGGAGGGAGCAAATTCTGTGCTGCAGCAAAACTGGGAACAGAACTGCCACATCACAGCTCGTTAGCCAACTTCATGAACCGACTTCTGTTGAGTTATTTTCAGGATAAAGGAGCAAGGAGAGCCCTACACGTGTCCAAGGTTACCTAATTCAAGTCTCCTCTCCTTCTATAAAAGGAAGTAGCCGTCCAAGTCAAACTCATTCCATGTTTTCCCTTGGAAACCGAATAGTATAGGGAGATTGAAGATCTTCAAGAACACCATCATCCGCAAGCTGATTAGGGAGTTTATTTTCTTTATTAACTTGTGGTTATGGACATGCATACTCAGATTGCAATTCCTATTCCTATGCCTATTATGAACTAAGTAGCTTAAGGTGTTGGTTAGGAATAATGTGATTACTGTTCTTCATCTCTAGTAATATATTGACTATCGCGTTTTGGTTAATTGTTGTGCTTATTCTCATTTTATGCCCGCCTGGCCAGCCGGTATGGATAGCTCTCTCTAGTTTCAGGGATGATTTAGAGAGTGTGTGGCAATTATCCACACTATGATCATTGTGTATTGGTGAACGCCAGTGACTGAGCTAGGGATAGCCAGTTGCCTAGTGCCTGATCGGTTGCACTTCATTGGGGTTGAAACACATCCCAAAAGATTCAGAGTTCTGGGAGGAATCCGCTAATAATACTGCGGGAAATGCATGATCAATAATATTGCTAGAGCATATTTTAGAACAATCACTAAAACCTAACCAGCGTCTGTCTTTAATCTGTCTATCTATTTGTTTACTCGTTGTTCTGTCATATATTTTGCTTCAGCATAATTCCGATAAAACCCAATCATTTTATTATTCTTGAAACCATTAGAAAGTTACACAAAAATAGGTAGAGTGGAAACTCATTCAGGGCTCGGATTGATAATATTACTTGTTGCAGACTGTGTATACTTGCACAGGAATTCTAGAGTATTTTATATCATATTTTTACTCACTCTAGGAACCCAACACTTGCCAAAGTCTTTGAATCAAGAAGTTTTGAATAGGATTAGTTTGGAATTAATTAAGACAAGGTAAGTGAACTTACTGTTGAACTTTTTAATTGGGTGCACGTGTTTGATTTTCTAAAATTTTCGTGCTTATGAGTTGTTCATGAAATTTATTATTATTGTTAAAAGCATGAAAATTGTGTATGAACAATCTAATATTTTAATTACGTAAGTGTTTATGAAAACCGATGAAAGCATGAACTTTATTATTATTGCTTTGTATTTGTTGATATCCTAAATAATTGAGTTAGTGGTCTCTCAAAATTCCATTAAAGGAATGATTTTAAAATTCCATTAAAGGAATTATTTATGAGTTTTATAATTGTACATAAAATTGATGTACATTCAGAGATGCCTACATAGGGCATAGAGACATGAAATTGATGTACCTAAGTCGAGGTTTGTGAAATTGACGACTGATAGCGAGCATAGCTAGTTAGTTTTTCCTAATTAATTTAGCTAGTCTTTTATAATTTATTGGCCAAAATTATGCATTTATGTGTTGTATTTGTAGGATATATAGTTTTGAGCCAATTGGATGTTCGGGATGCGAAAAGAAGCCAAAGAATGAAAAAGAATCAAAGTTGGAAGATTGAAGATAGACTCAGCTGCAGACCAGCGTCGAGACGCTGCGCTCTGGGGGTCTCGACGCTGACATTCTATATTTGGAGTTTTCAATCTAAAAAAAAAAAAAAATTCACAGCGTCGCGATGCTACAACCAAAATTTTCCCTATTTATATTTTGCGATTAGGGCTTTTTGGGGGACTTCTCTTGGACGATTTGGAGCCAAAAAAAAAAAAGAGAAAAAGTGGGGTTTTTGAAGCTGAATCAAGTGGAGGAAAAGCGGGAATCAAACTATTGGTCGTGGGGATCGTAACTGGGACGTGTGGTCTCGACCTACCTAGCGTTTAATTCTCTTTACCCTTTGCTTTTGTAGTTTTTATGGCTTGTTTAGACTTAGTTTATATTGTAACTCGGATTATGTGTAGCTAAGTTTAATTCTTAGGGATTTATGTAGCCGTTGGGCACTTTATGGATTGATTTAATGGTTTTATTGCTATTAATTTCATTTATGCATAATTGTGTTCTTAATGCTTTCAATTTACCGGCCATAAATTGATTGATGTTTGTGCTTGAATCTAACTCGGGAGAGAGGATTTAGCTTAGAAATCATTATGCATAGCTAGGATTTAGCTAGAAATTGGGAGATAATAGTTAATTCTAGAAATCGTTACAAATGTTAACCTTAATGCCTTGCATGTTTAATGAATTTAGATAGGGATATCGGGTTCATTGCATGTGGGAGAATCATGTATGCTTGGGAGAGATATGTGTGATTTTAGTTTCCCAAGATTTATGAATCATAGCATGTCATTAAACCATGAATTAATCCATAATCCCAATTGGTGAAATCAACTCCCTAAGACCGTTTTCTCCATTAGATTGTCATACTTTTTCATTGTTTTGTGTTTGATTTACATTCATTCTCACTTTGATTGGTTTCCTAAATAAAATTGGGCAAGAGTATTTCCGATAATTAAAATTGATTAGAAATCCAATCCAGAGGACGACATTCGAATATCACATTCACTATATTATTACTTGACCCGTGCGCTTGTGGTAGGAAAATTCCACATCAACGACCTCGAGGTTTCGTGAAATTGACGACCTCCGTAGGAGACACATGAAATTGATGTGTATAGGATATACATGAAATTGATGTATATCATCTTTCATTAGTAAGTTAAAATAAAGTTTTGAGCCACCAAAAAGATATTTGTTGTTGATTTTATTTAAAATGTCTTTTAAAGTGTGACCCAACCTCAATAGTAGCGTTATTTACTGAATATTTAAAATACTCATTCTTTTCAAAAATATTTTTTTTCAGGTAAAGACAAGGGCAGGTGAAAGGCGATTGATGAGAATCCGATAGACAACCATAGGAGGACCTAAATTTCATATTTTTCTTCCGCTTTAAGAACTTTGCTTTACTTTATTGATTTGGAATTTTGTTTGAGAAATTTTCTAGAGGCCACGAACATTTATATTTTAGAAATTATTTAAAAGTTTTAAAATTTAGGGATCTCGAATAAAAGTTTTGTTTTAAAGTTTTTGTTTAAATTAGTGTTTATGTTTCAAATTATTTTTATTTAAAAAGGCCTCCAAAGCATGCATTGTCGTAACGGTCCCTTAAAGACTTATTAAGAAGTCGGGTCGTTACAGTCCTGGTTCCTTTTAAGACTAATGTTTGCATCATAAGGGGTTCTTACAGGTGACTTATCAAAGTGATCAAATTTCTTCAACATTTACTCAATGTAGTGTGATTGACATAAGGAATACCCATGGTCATTTTTCTTTATTCTTATACCAAGTATTACGTCAACCTCTCCTAAGTCTTTCATTTCAAAATGTGAAGATAGGAGTAACTTGGTCTCATTAATGACATACAAGTTTGAACCAAATATAAGCACGTCATCAACATACAAGTAAATAATCACACATTTTGCTCCAAACAATTTTGAGTAAACACAATTATCAGAACAATTTACTTTATAAATTGATTATTTAAGTATTATTAAACTTTTCATACCATTGTTTGGGAGCTTGTTTTAGACCAGAGAGAGATTTTTTAAGCTTGCATACTTTAGTTTCTTGACCAGCAGCTAGAAAACCTTCAAGTTGTGACATATAGATCTCCTCCTCTAAATCCCCATTAAGGAATGTCGTTTTTACATCCATCTGATGTATTATTAGGCCACGAATAGCAGCTAGAGCTATTAGAGATCTAATTGTAGCTATTTTGGTTACAGGAGAGTAAGTATCGAAATAATCAATGCCATACTTTTGTGTGTAACCTATAACCACTAGTCTAGCCTTGTATTTTTCTATTGTACCGTCCGGTATCATTTTCTTTTTAAAGATCCATTTTCACTCGATAAGTTTATTTCCTATAGGCAAATCTACCAATTCCCATGTTT
The DNA here is from genome assembly GCA_036850905.1 of Luffa acutangula. Classification (NCBI taxonomy): domain Eukaryota; kingdom Viridiplantae; phylum Streptophyta; class Magnoliopsida; order Cucurbitales; family Cucurbitaceae; genus Luffa; species Luffa acutangula. Next base: position 19,602,754 of record CM072088.1, on the reverse strand, counting down.
GATTCATAACTATGGAGTCTAGTTAGCTTTTAATAGCTTCTTTCCATAAGCTAGAATTTGCAGCATTTATAGCTTCTTGGTAAGTTTTAGGATCTTCGTCTATTAGATACATGCAAGAAAATTGACTATCTATCTTGTCAAAATTCTCTACTAGGTAGGTAGTTAAAAAGTCAGGTTCGAAACTTTTACTAACCCTTTGCCTTTTACTTCTCCTATGTTCTGGATCTATCATGTCAACAAAGGTATGTGCCAAAGACATGCATGCTCGTTTTGATATTCCACTAGATTCATTATCAGTTTTAATCATAGGGAGGATATTTTTAAAAAACTCAACATCTCTATACTCACAACTTGATTTATTACTTAGGCACATAAACATATATGCTTCTATTTTGGGCATAACCTATGAAAACACAATCAAAGATTTTAGAACCAATCGTAGGTTTTTTGAATGTCAGATATGCCACTTTTGCCAAGCACCCCCACACTCTTAAGTAGCTCAGGTTTGGTGAGTATCCCTCCCAGAGCTCGTATAGTGTCTTATTCAGCTTTTTGTGAGGAACTGATAGGGTAATTTTAATCTCTTCTAATTTATATTGAATTAACTAAAGAATATGTCGTTGTTGTGCATTAATCCAAGTATAAATTATGCACTACCAAGTAATACCTGGAGTATTCCAGGGTCGAATCCACAGGGAAGGGCGAGTAGAGAAAATATCTCAAATTAAATCCTATTCTAATGATGTTGTGCTGGGGTAATAAAATATGGATGCGACAGGTTGAATATGCGATAAAGAAAAGTAATAATAATGCGATAAAAGGATACAATGGTTGATGAGTTATCAAGACTTTCGCTGCAGTAACCACATGCGACATATAAGATATTAATGTAGCGCATAACAATGAATCGACAGGATATTGATGCCTAAACGAGAAATAAACAAGTGATTCCCTTCCGGTATTACACATGCGATGAACTAAGAATATTCCTATTGCTTAATTCATGCGTTTAATCAGTTCTCTATATGCTTGCAAGTGGTTGAATTATTCCTAAAGCAACCCAAACACATTCATGAAATATCCTAAGCAGTTGAGTTATTCCTAACACAACCAGACTACATGTAATGTATTATCTTGATCTACTTAGATATTTCCACATGCATTACCTGTCAGGGATTTATCATGCTACTACCTTTATCGGTTGATCAGACGGATATTAGTAATGAAAGAATTATCACATCTAAGTAGAAAACATCAATATCACTGATTCATTGCATTCCATACAAAAATAATCTTAATGCCTCATGGGCACCTAGGCTAAGCCTTGATAAAAAGAAATTAACTCATGCTACAACATAAAATAAAACATAAAACTCTAAATTAGTTCATGCTACAGCATGCAATAAAACAAAAAAAAGCTCTAAGAAAGACTTATGGATCATTGGATTCCAGGATGCTTTGATTCTTCATCTCCCCTCTATTTATAGACTTTTCTTTGCTTGGAGCCAAAGCATGTCTTGCTTTAAGCCAAAGCATGTCTTGCTTTGAGCCAAAGCAAGTTGCTTAGAACTTGTTGTAGCATCAACAAGCATCCCATGCTACAACAACAATCATTCCATGCTACAAGCTTCCATGCTATAGCAACAATCTTTCCATGCTATAACAACAAGGTTAAGATAACTTCATCAAGTAATAGCCACTTGCTTGATCATCATTAGGCAACTTGCGCCTTTTTAATCCCCTTTTTCGCCCACTTGCTCTGGTTGCGCCGACGCTGTCTTTTCATCCATCCTTTTCTGTCTCTTTATCATCTTGGGATGTGAGCCTGTGTACTTTCCATGCTACAGGCTTCCATGCTACAAGCTTCCATGCTACAGCAACAATCATGTCATGCTACAAGCTTTCCATGCTATAGGCTTTCCATGCTACAAGCTTTCCATGCTATAGGCTTTCATGCTACAACAACAAGCTTTCCATGCTACAGCTGCTACAGCATTTCATGCCCCAAACGCATCATGCTCTACCGCATAATTGGCCAAGTTTTTCCTGATGCAGCAATAAATTAGAATTAGTGCAGTTTTATAGGAATTTCAAAGATAATAATCAATATGAGCACATTAATACAAATAAATCAATATTACTGCATCTAGCATATAAATTAGTTAAAACTTGGGTATTTTCACTCTCTTGAGGCTCATAATAAGCTTATATTAGATGCTTAATAACTTGATATTTTCAAGTTATCAGGAACCCTGTTAAGAATAAAACAGGCAGAAAGAACAGCTTCCCCCCACATATCATCAGATAAACCAGAACTTAATAACATAACATTCATCATTTCCTTTAAGGTTCTATTTTTCCGTTCAGCTATTCCATTCTGTTGAGGTGAATATGGAGTAGTAAATTCATGTATGATTCCATTTAATTCACAAAAGTCTTTAAGTGAATTATCACTATATTCACCACCTCTATCTGATCTTATTCTTTTTATCTTTTTATCTAACTGATTTTCTACTTCAACCTTGAATTTCAAAAACATACTACATGCTTCATCTTTAGATTTTAGAAGATATATTTTTGTATATCTGGAAAATCATCAACAAAAGAGATATAGTAATTTTTTCCACCTTTGCTAGTGATGTTTTGGAAATCAGCTAAATCAGTATGAATCAAATCCAACAGTTCAGTACACCTTACGGTGACTGGTTTAAAAGGTTTTTAGCAAACTTTGCTTCCACACAGATAGGACATTTTATAGTTTTAGTCAACTCATAAGCATTAATTAAATTTAACATTCTAAGCCTTTTAACAGAAGCAGCATTCACATTTCCTAATCTACCATGCCACACATCAAGGGACTCAACAATGTAAGCAGAATTGGAAATTTCATTAATAGGAATTGTGTTAAGAACAAACAAACTGTCTGCTAAATATCCCTTACCAACAAAGTCACAATTCTTGGTGATGATAACCTTGTCAGCCTCAAACACAATCCTAAGTCCAGCTCGATTCAACAGATCTCCAGACACCAAATTCCTACGCAAGGAAGGAACATACAAAACATTATTCAATGATAAAGTTTTCCCATAGGTGAGTTCAAGAGAACCTTCTGATAACTGCCCAAAAGGTAGTTATTTAGGCCTCAATTATATAGGGATTTGTGTGTCCTTTATGCTTATTAGGGTTGGTTTTAGAGAGATATTACATGATTTAACCCATTTGGAAGAATGGAAGCTTTGGAAATCATTTTGTGCAGATTATGCTGCTGAACGACTGGAAGGAGCAAATTCTATGCTGCAGCAAAACTGGGAACAGAAGCTGCCACATCACAGCTCGTTAGCCAACTTCATGAACCGACTTCTGTTGAGTTATTTTCGTGATAAAGGATCAAGGAGAGCCTTACACGTGTCCTAGTTGACCTAATTCAAGCCTCCCATCCTTCTATAAAAGGAAGTAGTCGTCCAAGTCAAATTCATTCCATGTTTTCCCTTGGAAGCCGAATAGTATAGGGAGATTGAAGATCATCAAGAACACCATCAACCGCAAGCTGATTAGGAAGTTTACCTTCTTTATTAACTTGTAGTTATGGACATGCAAACTCAGATTGTAATTCGTATTCCTATGCCTATTATGAACTAAGTAGCTTAAGGTGTTGGTTAGGAATAATGTGAGTACTGTGCTTCATCTCTAGTAATAAATTGACTATTGCATTTTGGTTAATTGTTGTGCTTATTCTTAGTTTATGCCCGCCTGGCCAGCCGGTATGGATAGCTCTCTCTAGTTTCAGGGATGATTTAGAGAGTGTGTGGCAATTCTCCACACTACGATCATTGTGTATTGGTGAACGCCAGTGACTGAGCTAGGGATAGCCAGTTGCCTAGTGCTTGATCGGTCGCTCTTCATTGGGTTTGAAACATATCCCAAAAGATCCGGAGTTCCGGGAGGAATCCGCTAATAATACTGCGAGAAATGCATGATCAATAATATTGCTAGAGCATATCTTAGAACAATCACTAAAGCCTAACCAGCGCCTGTCTTTAATCTGTCTATCTATTTGTTTACTCGTTGTTCTGTCATTTATTTTGCTTCAGCATAATTCCGATAAAACCCAACATTTTTATTATCTTCGAAACCATTAGAAAGTTATACAAAATAGATAAAGTGGAAACTCATTCAGACCTTGGATTGATAATATTACTTGCTGCAGACTGTGTATACTTGCACAGGAATTCTAGAGTATTTCATATCATATTTCTACTCACTATAGGAACCCAACACCTTCCCTTTCCCAAGTACTCCAGTAGTGGGGGAGTGCCCCATGAATACACATTCGCCATCAGTGGAGTCCTCGAAATTGTGGAATAGGTCACGGTTCGAGCAGGAGTGTCTGGACGCTCCAGTATCAAGAATCCAGTCAGACTTGTTCTCCACTAGGTTTGCTTCCATGACTACAGTGGCAATGATGTCGTCTGACTTTGCAAGGTTGACTTTTGGGGTAGGCTTTTGATTGTTCCCGTCCTTCCTCTGGATGCACTGGTAGAACTTATGTCCTGGTTTACCATAGATATAACAAACCAATTTTGTCTTCTCGATTTTTCCACTAGTGCTCTTAAGTTCCTTTATTCTTTTGTGCTTTGTCATTCGAAATCTACTTCCCTTTATTCTTAAACTTGTCTTTGGAAGTACTAGAAGATTCAACTAAGTTAGCTTTAATAGAGATTAAGAACATGGAAGAAATCTTATCCTTTTGCCTGTTGGCTTCTTCCGTTTGCACAAGACTGATTAGTTCTTGCATAGTCAGGTCATTCTTCTTATGTTTTAGGTGGTTGCGATAATTGCTCCAGGAAGGAGGTAATTTCTCGAGCAGCACATTTGCCTGAAGAATTTCGCACATCTTCATGCCATCAGACAACACACTAGCCACCAAGTTTTCGTACTCATGAACCTTATCCATCATCGGTTTGTCGTCTGTCTTTTGAAGTTGTAGCCATTTTCCAATGACGTACTTTCTTCTACCTGCATTGTTCCCACCATATCTGGACTCTAACGTGTCCCAAATATTCTTCGTAGACTTTTGGACCACGTATAGATAGAAAAGAGAGTTTCTCATGTGGTTGAAAAGATGACTCCGAACAGTTTTGCTGTCCTTTTCAAACTTGTCAGAATCAATGACAGTCGTAGTGGATGTCTCGGGATCAACGACGACGACAACAACGGTGGTGGCAGACTGAACAATAACAACAACGACAACAGGTGGATTAGTGGAGGCAGCAATTACAGCAGCAGTGGTAGCGGTAGCAGATTGAACGACAACGACAGCGGTAAAGATGGATTGGTGGCAGCAACAGCAGCAGACTCAACAGTAGTGAGAATATAGTCTACCTCCAACTACTCAAATAAGATCAGAAGCTTTTGAGACCAGCGGCAGTAATTTGTCCCATCAAGAGATTCCAATTATGATAGGTTTGGCAAGACCTTTCTGGATCAAATGGTAGCTGATAACTGCCCAAAAGGTAGTTATTTAGGCCTCATTTATATAAGGATTTGTGTGTCTTTTATGCTTAATAGGGTTGGTTTTGGAGAGATATTACATGCTTTAACCCATTTGGAGAATGGAAGCTTTGGAAATTATTTTATGCAGAATGCATTGCTGGGCAACTAGAGGGAGCAAATTCTGTGCTGCAGCAAAACTTGGAGCAAAAACTACGTCACAGTTCGTTAGCCAACTTCATGAACCGACTTCTGTTGAGTTATTTTCGTGATAATGGAGCAAGGAGAGTCCTACTCGTGTCCAAGTTGACCTAATTCAAGCTTGCTTCAACTCTATAAAAGGAGGTAGCCGCCCAAGTCAAAGGGATTCCATTTTCCCTTGGAAGCCGAGTAGTATAGAGAGGTTGGAGACCACTAGAAGACCATCGTCCGCAAGCTGATTAAGAAGATTATTATTTTCTTTATTATCTTGTGATTATGGACATGCCTACTCAGATTGTAATTCGTGTTTCCATGCTTATTATGAACTAAGTAGCTTTAGGCGTTGGTTAGGAATATGTAGTTGTTGTGCTTCATCTTTAGTAATATATTGATTATTGCATCATGGTTAATTGTTGTGCTTATTTCTATTTTATGCCCACCTGGCCAGCCGGTGTGAATACCTCTCTCTAGTTTCAGGGATGATTTAGAGAGTGTGTGGCAATTAACCACACTACGATCATTGTGTATTGGTGAATGCCAGTGACTGAGCTAGGGATAGCCAGTTGCCTAGTGCTTGATCGGTCGTACTTCATTGGGGTTGAAACACATTCCAAAAGATCTGGAGTTCCGGGAGGAATCCACTAATAATACTGCGAGAGTTTGCATGATCAATAATATTGCTAGAGCATCTTTTAAAACAATTATTAAACCTAATCAGCGTCTGTCTCTAATCTGTCTGCCTATTTGTTTACTTGTTGTTCTGTCATTTACTTTGCTTCAGCATAATTCTTATAAAACCAAATCATTTTTACCATCTTTGAAACCATTAGAAAGTTACACACAATAGATAAAGTGGAAGCTAATTCAGGACTCGGATTGATAATATTACTTTCTGCAGACTGTGTATACTTGCACAGGAATTCTAGAGTCTTTTCAGATCATAATTTTACTTACTCTAGGAGCCCAACAAGTTTTTGGCGCCATTGCCGGGGAACTGAATAAGTTTTTATCTGATTTATTTTGTGTATGTGTTTTAGTGGTTTGGTGCTAGAACTTTTTTATTGTTTCTTTTGTTTTTGCAGGTGTGAGTTTGGTGCATGAGCGATCCGCCTGGGGTAAGGTTCGAGCTTGATCCAGAAATTGAGAGGACATTCAGGATCAGATGGAGAGAGCAGCGCAGAAACCAGATGGAGAACATGCCACGTCTCTCGCAGGGTCCTGAAGATCCAGCGAACCCCCAGCAGAATCTGTTGCTGCAGCAAAATCCGCCGCTGGAGCAAAATGAGCAGCAAAATAATCAAGCTGAGAATCCTATCTTGGTAGCAAACGATAGAACCAAAGCCATTCAAGCGTATGTTGTCCCAATGTTTGATGAGTTGAATCCAGGGATTGCACGTCCCCAAATTCGAGCGGCAAATTTTGAAATGAAACCGGTAATGTTTCAGATGTTGCAAACCGTGGGGCAGTTCCATGGTTTGTCATCTGAAGATCCTCATTTACATCTTAAGTATTTTCTAGGAGTTAGTGATTCTTTTGTAATTCAAGGAGTGCCTAGAGATGCTCTTAGATTAACTTTGTTCCCGAATTCTCTTAGAGATGGAGCAAAGGTGTGGTTAAATTCTTTTGCTCCAGGGTCAATTAGGACATGGAATTAGTTAGCTGAAAAATTTTAGAGTAAATATTTTCTACCTAATAAGAATGCTAAACTAAGAAGTGAAATAGTAGGGTTTAGGCAACTTGAGGATGAGACTTTTAGTGAGGCTTGGGAAAGGTTTAAGGAGCTTTTGCGAAAGTGTCCACACCATGGTTTACCACATTCTATTCAAATGGAAACATTTTACAATGGTTTAAATGGAGTAACCCAGGGCATGGTCGATGCTTCGGCTGGAGGGGCCCTTTTGGCAAAAACTTTTAATGAAGCCTATGAAATTTTAGAGAGAATATCTACTAATAGTTGTCAGTGGTCAGATGCTAGAGGCACAAATAAAAAAGTTAAGAGTGTATTAGAGGTTGATGGTGTGTCCACCATTAGGGTTGATCTTGCAATGATTGCTAACGCTCTTAAGAATGTGACAGTGATTAGTCATCAGCAGCCACCAGCAATGGAGCCTGCTGCAGTGGTGAACCAAGTCACAGAAGAAGCATGTGTCTATTGTGGTGAAGATCACAACTACGAGTTTTGCCCCAGCAATCCAGCTTCTGTGTTTTTTGTAGGTAATAAGAGGAATAACCCTTACTCTAACTTTTATAATCCAGGTTGGCGCAACCACCCCAACTTCTCATAGGGAGGACAAGGAAACAATATGAAACCATAGCAAAAGGTGAACCAGTCGGGATTTGCTAAAGCACAGGTATTGCCCCAGCAAAATTCGAGAAGTTCTCTCGAGGCGATGATGAAAGAATTTATGGCTCGTACAGATGCCGCAATTCAAAGTAATCAAGCTTCAATGAGAGCCCTGGAATTGCAAGTGGGTTAGCTAGCTAATGAGCTGAAGGCAAGGCCTCAAGGGAAACTTCCATCAGATACTGAACACCCTCGAAGGGAAGGTAAGGAGCAGGTAAAGGCAGTGACTCTTAGAAGTGGTAAGCCACTAGAAGAGCCTAGTAAAACCCAGGATATAAATGAAAATGGTGATAAAAATATTGTTGAGAAAGAGTTGGAGATTGGTCAGGGTGTTGGAGGCAGCAAGAAAGATGCTGGAGCATCTGGTTCTGTTCCAGATGTGGAACCACCTTATGTGTCGCCCCCACCTTATGTACCACTTCTACCTTTTCACCAAAGGCAAAAGCCTAGGAATCAGGACGGTCAATTTAAAAAGTTTTTAGAGATTCTTAAGCAATTGCATATAAATATCCCTTTAGTAGAAGCTATTGAGCAAATGCCTAATTATGCTAAATTTCTTAAGGATATTTTAATTAAAAAGAAGAGGTTAGGTGAGTTTGAAACCATATCTCTTACTGAGGAGTGTAGTGCTATTCTTAAGAATGGACTACCACCCAAGGCTAAGGATCCAGGATCATTTACTATACCTGCGTCTATAGGTGGAAAAGAGTTAGGTAGAGAACTCTATGATTTAGGTGCAAGCATTAACCTCATGCCTCTTTCGGTTTATCGAAAGCTAGGTATTGGTGAAGCTAGGCCCACCACAGTCACACTCCAATTAGCTGATAGGTCTATCACATATCCAGAGGGTAAAATTGAGGATGTCTTAGAAAAGGTAGATAAATTCATATTTCCTGTTGATTTCATTATTTCTGACTATGAGGCTGATAAAGACGTCCCAATCATTCTAGGTCGTCCATTTTTGGCTACTGGTAGGGCGTTAATAGATGTTCAAAAAGGGGAATTAACAATGAGAGTCTGTAATGAGGAAGTGAAATTTAATGTGTTTAAAGCCATGAAATATCTGGACGAAATGGAGGATTGGTCCTTCATTAAGATTCTGGAGAGCACAGTTATTGAGACCGCAATATAGGATTCGGCTAGTAAGCATTCGGAAGAGCATTTTGAGATTAGTGTAGAGGATTTAGAGATTTGTTTGTTAGAAAGAAAAAATGAAAAAGAGTTGTTTAGGTGTGAGGATGTTTTTGAGTCTTTAGATTTAGATCAAAGAAAGGCTCCACCCATTAAGCCATCCCTGATTGAGGCACCTACTTTAGATTTGAAGCCCTTGCCGGATCATCTAAAGTATGTGTATCTTGGGGAAGGTGAGATTTTGCCCATTATTGTTGCATCAGATTTAATGACGGAGCATGAAGAGGCCTTAATAAAATTGTTGCAGCAATACCGCAAGCCTATAGGTTGGACATTGGCTGACATTCAGGGAATTAGCCCATCTTTTTGTATGCACAAAATTACTCTAGAGGAGGGATCCTTTAGGAGTATTGAGCAACAAAGAAGGCTTAACCCTGCAATGAAAGAGGTTGTTAAAAAGGAGGTGATTAAATGGTTGGATGCTGAGATCATTTATCCAATTGTCGACATCAATTGGGTAAGCCTGTCAAATGCGTTCCTAAGAAAGGAGGTGTCACTGCGGTGAGCAATAAAGACAATGAGTTGATCCCAACCAGGACAGTAACTGGCTGGAGGGTTTGCATGGACTACAGAAGGCTTAATAAAGCCACCCGTAAGGACCATTTCCCTCTACCATTTATTGACCAGATGTTGGATAGATTGGCTGGTCAGGCCTACTACTGTTTCTTAGATGGTTAATCTGGGTATAACCAGATTACTTTTGCTCCTGAGGATCAGGAGAAAATCACTTTCACCTGCCCTTATGGGACGTTCTCTTTTAGGCCAATGCCTTTTGGCCTTTGCAATGCTCCAGCAACATTTCAGCGGTGTATGTTAGCAATTTTTTCTGATATGATTGAGTCCACTGTTGAGGTATTTATGGACGATTTTTCAGTGTTTGGAGGATCTTTTTCAGAGTTGTTTAGATAATTTAGGTAAGGTATTAAAGAGATGTGAGGATACCCATCTAGTTCTTAATTGGGAAAAATGCCACTTCATGGTGAAGGAGGGCATAGTGTTAGGTCATAGGATTTCTAAGAATGGTCTAGAAGTTGATAGAGCAAAAATAGAGGTGATTGAGAAACTAGAACCACTGAATTCAGTGAAGGGAATTCGGAGTTTTTTAGGACATGTTGGATTTTATAGGAGGTTCATAAAGGATTTCTCCCAAATCAGTAAACCTCTTTGTAACTTATTGTGTACTGATCATGTTTTTTACTTTAATGTAGATTGTAGGAAGGCTTTTGAGACTTTAAAGGCTGCTTTAATCTCAGCACCCATTCTTTGTGCACCTAATTGGAATTTACATTGAGGTAATGTGTGATGTGAGTGATGCTGCGGTAGGTGCTATGCTGGGGCAAAAGCAGGGCAAATTTATCCATCCTATATATTATGCAAGCAGGGTCTTAAATGAGGCACAAGTCAACTACACAACTACTGAAAAGGAGTTGTTAGCTGTGGTGTTTGCCTTTGAAAACTTCCGGCCATATTTGGTTGGATCCAGAATCACAGTGTTCACGGATCATGCAGCAATAAGGTTTTTAATGACTAAGAAAGATGCAAAGCCTAGACTAATTCGTTGGGTTTTATTATTGCAGGAGTTCGACTTGGAGATAAAGGATAAGAAGGGATCAGAGAATATCATTGCAGATCATTTATCTCGTCTTGATCCAACATCATCTTTGTTGGAGCAATCTGCTATTTCAGATGCTTTTCCAGATGAACAACTTTTTGCTGTTGAGGTAAAGGTAGTCAGGGATGTCCCTTGGTATGCTGATATTGCCAACTTTTCGGTAAAGGGAGTCACTCCTATTGACATGGACTGGAGGCAGAAGAAAAAGTTTAAGCATGATGCAAAGTTTTTCTATTGGGATGAGTCGTTTATGTATAAGCAATGCTCTGACGGTATTATTCGCAGGTGTGTTTCGGGTGATGAAGCAAAGGAAATCCTGGAGCAATGTCACTATTCGTCGTATGGAGGTCATTTCAGCGGTCAGAGGACAACTATGAGGATTTTGCACTGTGGATTCTTCTGGCCTACCTTATTCAAGGATGCCCATTGGTTCTACAAGCAATGTGATGCTTGCCAAAGAAGAGGAAACTTGGGGCCTAGAGATGAAATACCTCTTACTTACATTTTAGAAGTTGAATTATTCGATGTATGGGGTATTGACTTTATGGGGCCATTTCCCCCTTCTAATGGCAATGTTTTTATCTTATTGGCAGTTGACTATGTGTCCAAGTGGGTGGAGGCCATTGCATGTCATCAGAGTGATGCCAAGACAGTAGCAAGGTTCCTTCAATCGCACATCTTTGTGCGGTTTGGGACACCTAGGGCTCTAGTGAGTGATGAGGGTACACATTTTGTTAATAATATCTTAACTAAGTTGTTAGTTAAATATGGGATTAAGCATAGGATAGCTACCTCGTATCACCCACAAGCAAATGGTCAAACTGAAATTAGTAATAGGGAAATAAAATCGATCTTAGAGAAAGTGGTCCATCCATCTAGAAAGGATTGGTCTTTTAGGCTGGATGAGTATGTATGTCTCCCTACAGGTTAGTATATGTGAAAGCTTGCCATTTACCACTAGAGCTAGAGCATAAAACATTTTGGGCTTTGAAAAAGTTAAATTTTGATCTGAGTCGTGCAGGAGCAATAAGAATGCTGCAGCTTAATAAATTAGAGGAATTTCGCCAATTTTCTTATGAGAATGCAAAAATGTATAAGGAAAAGACTAAGTTGTGGCATGAAAAGAAAATAAAATCTAAAGAGTTTGTCAAGGGTCAAAAAGTCTTACTTTATAATTCTATATTGAAATTATTTCCTGTGAAGCTAAAATCTAAATGGTCAGGACCGTTTGTTGTGATTGAGGTTTTCCCCCATGGACCAATTACCTTGCAGGATGAAAAAGATGGGAGAGTGTTCAAGGTGAATGGACAACGTGTGAAGCACTATTGGGGTGAGGAATTTCAGTCGAAATATCCTTCCCTAAGGTTGGTTGATGATTGGGAGAGCATGATTTTTGCGGGAGCATTTCACAGAGCAAAATTTTGAGCTCCCAGTGTTTGTATTGATTTTATGTTTCACTGGTTTGTTTTTAATTTCGAATAGGTAAGATTTGATTTTGCATGGTTTATTAGATTTTATCTTTAAGAATTATTTTTGGTAGTTCATATTTTATCTATTTCGTTTTGAATTTGATTTTATTTTATTTTCGGGTAATTTATTTGAATTATCTTTGAATTATCTTTGAATTAATTAGATTTTATTAGATTATATCTAAATTTCCTTTTCAGTTATTTTAATTCTGTTTAGTTTAAGTTAATAAAGATTTTCTCTAAATTAATTCGGCTTCAAGAAGGATTAAATTTGATTTGATTGGTTATTTTTAAATTTAAAAGATTTGGTTTTCTATTTTGAAATTTGAATTCCGTATCCAAGATTCTTCAGGTTCAGCAGGTTGTTGCGGGAAAGTTATGGCTGAAGCAAAATCATCCGAATTAGAAGGGATTTCGTTGAAAATTTATTATTTTTACCATTGGTATTTTCTTTGAATTTTCGCAGGTAAATTTCAATGCATCATCTGATGAGGCCACGTGTCACACAACAATCATCCAAGGGCTTTGATGGTGGACAACGCATAGTGATTTACCATGGGCGATTGGACTTCACGATTTTACCGTTGCTGGTTTCAAATTTTCAAGTTGCATGCGATTAAAACGGTAATATGATTTAATGTGGCAAATCTTTTCAGTTGGGATTCGATTTTGCTGAAGCTATTTATTTAAAGACAGTGGTAAGTTTCTTTTTATTTCACATTTCCATTTCATTCCTTTACTGTTCGTTCTTTCTTCTTCTTTCGTTATTTTTCTCTGTAAAATCATTGAGTTTCCATGGCGAAAACACGAGCAAGAAAAGAAAGAGATAATAAGGAGGAAGAAGTTGAGATCATCCCTGAGATACAGAAAAAGGCGAAAAAGAAAAAGACCCCGGAGGAGAAAGAAGCCAAGAGAAGAAGGAAGCAACAGAGGGCTGCAAAACAAGAACAGGTTCAGGAGGTGGCAGAAGATGTTGCCACTGTAGTAGAAGAAGAAGTTACACAGGAGCCTGAAGCGTAACACCCAGTGGCGGTTGAACCAATAGAAGCTGATACTGAAAGAATGCAGGAAGAGAACACTGAAGAAAATCAAGAAACACAGACTGGCACGGTTCAAGAAGAAGAGGCAGTGGCTGTGCATGGGAAAGAGACTGAAAGGGAGCCAGTTCAGGAGGCTCGAGTGGAGGTAATCATGCCGGAGGTACCTAAGCGTCGCTGCATTAAGCGAAAAGCCAGCCGTATTCTGGTAGATCGAACTGATACCCCCTCGCCTCCAACTACTGACTCTGAGAGAGACAATGCAGAGAGAGAGGAACGAGAGAAAAAAGAGGCTGAGGAAAAAGACAGAGAAGATACAGAAAAGAGAGCTGAGGAAGAGCGGTTGCTCAAGCGATGAGCGGAAAAGGGAAAAATATTGCTGAAGCATCGGAGGACACGATGAAATAGAAGAACAACGATTGTCGTATGATCGCTATGTCAACAATTTTGCCAGAGCAAAATTTGCTGAGCTTCTGAAAAGGGATTTCTTATTTGAGCGAGGGTTCAACGGTGATCTTTCGCAATTTCTGAGGACCGGTATTGCAGACCACGGCTGGGAGCTGTTTTGTGCGAAGCCTGAGTGTGTAAACGCACAGGTGGTGCGCGAATTTTATGCGAACATTGACAAGGAGGATGGTTTCCAGGTAGTTGTTCGAGGAGTCGAGGTAGATTGGAGTCCTAGTGCTATCAACGCACTGTACAATCTTCAGAACTTCCCCCATGCGGCATATAATGAGATGGTTGTGGCGCCATCTAATGCGCAGTTAAGTGATGCTGTGAGGGAGGTAGGTATTGAAGGAGCACAGTGGCAGCTGTCCAAGACTCAGAATAGGACATTCCAGGCGGCTTATTTGAAAAGAGAAGCAAACACGTGGTGGGATTTATAAGACAGAGGTTGCTTCCAACAACACACGACTCGATAATTTCCAGGGAATGAGTTCTTCTAGCTTTTTCAATTTTACGGTCGCTCAGCATTGACGTAGGGAGGATCATTTGTAGTGAAATTTCTGGATGTTGGAAAAAGAAAGTGGGCAAACTGTTCTTTCCGAACACAACCACTTGCTTTGCAGAAGAGCAGGGGTTCCAGTGGATGAGGGGGATGTAATTCTGTTTGACAAGGGAATCATTGACACGCCCAATTCGGCACGGCTCTAGCGCATGCGGGAGGTACGTCAAGGTGGGCTTATCTACAGCATCAACACGATTTTGGAACAACTGGCACTTTCGGCCAGTAGGCAAGAGTTTGCTGAGAGGCAAACTTTAACCTTCTGGAACTATGTTAAGAATCGTGATGCTGGTTTAAAGAAGGCGCTGTGCTGCAAGAAAATTTTTCAAAACCATATCCAGCCCTTCCTGCATTCCCTGAAGATCTGTTGAACCCCTGGATTCCGTCGTCGCCTGTTGAAACAGAGGGAGATGAAGAAGAAGAGCCTGGTCAGGAAGAATGAAGGAGGAGAGTTTGAGCGCGCAGTTTTTTTTGTTGAAATATTTTGTTTGCTCGCGCATTTCTGACCGCATCTTCTTCTATCTGTGCTTGTTTGTCTGTTTCTTTTTAATTTTTCTGCTTAAAAAAAATATCTCTGCTATGTAATTTCTTTTCTTATGTTTTAATGAAATTTCTAGTTGTTTTTGTTCCATGAGCATTAAGTAACTCTAACTTAACTAATTTTCTTCTGAATTTTTGAAGCTTGGACTAGTTAAGCTTAATTAGATCAAGGTGTTCTGATCTCCAGAAACCTTTTGCTTGAGCATTTCTTCTAGCCTGGACTGTTGCTGCGACAAAGAAGATTTTGGAGGTAGTGTTGACTTTTATGATCCACTTTAAGCTTCGATCTAGTCCCACGTTTAGTTAAATTCAGATAGAAAAATTTAAGTTTGGGGGTATAATTGCAATAATTAATGATTCATTGGGGACAATGAATAATTCAAGTTAGGGGGACTTTTTTCTACTTCAATTGTTTTGCTCGAGCACTCCTCTCCTTCAAATAAAAATTTGTTAGGTTATTGAGTAACCGGGGATATTTGTGATACCCACAGTTTTTCTTTGCGTTAAAAGATGACCTAGGAAAGAGGGAAAATGAGAAAAAATTATTTGTTGAAAAAACTATTTGTTGAAAATTTTGCTGAAAAAAAATTCATGGAGCAAAAGTTTTGAAGGATGAATGATGATCCAGCAGTTTTTCTGTCTCCTAGAACTTAGGTGAGCTTCATCATAAAATGTCGCCATTCTGAGGGGCAAGAGATGGAATAACTAAGGATTTTTTAGCTTTATAATGAGTATTAAGCCTAGTGGTGATGAGCTTAGGGCAAGGGTATACCGCACCATAAAGTGGGTCATCCCATGCTTATGAGCTTATGACTGTTAGGTTGCTTAAAGTCTGAAAAACAAAAATATAAACCCCTTGAGAATATATTTTAAGATGTTTGATAATAGAGCTAGGCTCTGGTAAGTTCTTAGAATTGAGTTAAAAGTGATGATTACTTGTCCACACCGGAGGAATCATTTTGCTGCAGCAGAGCTTGGTTTTGCAGAGTGCTCAGGTAAAGGTTAAAGGTAGTGTTGGACTGTCTGGTTGGATTAAGCTATTCTTTGTCTAATGTTTTGAATTCTTGAAGAAAGGTTGGTTAGTATTGCTCGGGACGTGCAATAGTTCAAGTTTGGGGGTGTTATAACTGCCCAAAAGGTAGTTATTTAGGCCTCATTTATATAATGATTTGTGTGTCTTTTATGCTTAATAGGGTTGGTTTTGGAGAGATATTACATGCTTTAACCCATTTGGAGAATGGAAGCTTTGGAAATTATTTTATGCAGAATGCATTGCTGGGCGGCTGGAGGGAGCAAATTCTGTGCTGCAGCAAAACTGGGAGCAAAAACAGCCACGTCACAGTTCGTTAGCCAACTTCATGAACCGACTTCTGTTGAGTTATTTTCGTGATAATGGAGCAAGGAGAGTCCTACACGTGTCCAAGTTGACCTAATTCAAGCTTGCTTCAACTCTATAAAAGGAGGTAGCTGCCCAAGTCAAAGGGATTCCATTTTCCCTTGGAAGTCGAGTAGTATAGAGAGGTTGGAGACCACTAGAAGACCATCGTCTGCAAGCTGATTAAGGAGATTATTATTTTCTTTATTATCTCGTGATTATGGACATGCCTACTCAGATTGTAATTCGTGTTTCCATGCTTATTATGAACTAAGTAGCTTTAGGCGTTGGTTAGGAATATGTAGTTGTTGTGCTTCATCTTTAGTAATATATTGATTATTGCATCTTGGTTAATTGTTGTGCTTATTTCCATTTTATGCCCGCCTGACCAGCCGGTGTGAATACCTCTCTCTAGTTTCAGGGATGATTTAGAGAGTGTGTGGCAATTAACCACACTACGATCATTGTGTATTGGTGAACGCCAGTGACTGAGCTAGGGATAGCCAGTTGCCTAGTGCTTGATCGGTCGTACTTCATTGGGGTTGAAACACATTCCAAAAGATCCGGAGTTCCGGGAGGAATCCGCTAATAATACTGCAAGAGTTTGCATGATCAATAGTATTGCTAGAGCATCTTTTAAAACAATTACTAAACCTAACCAGCGTCTGTCTCTAATCTGTCTGCCTATTTGTTTACTTGTTGTTCTGTCATTTATTTTGTTCTGCATAATTCTTATAAAACCAAATCATTTTTACCATCTTTGAAATCATTAGAAAGTTACACAAAATAGATAAAGTGGAAGCTAATTCAGGACTCGGATTGATAATATTACTTGCTGCAGACTGTGTATACTTGCACAGGAATTCTAGAGTATTTTCAGATCATAATTTTACTCACTCTAGGAGCCCAACAGTAGCCATGAAGGATAATATAGTTTTGCTTTCAATTTGTTGGCCAGAAAGGAGGGTAAAATTGGAATTGAAAGGAAAAATTGTTATGTCGTGGACAGAACCACAGCCTTGAAAGCAAAACTCGACATGACCTCAGTGCTAAAACGTTAACAGTCGGTATGCTCCTCAAGGTTAACACAACTTCCGAAACAGACGTGCACTCGTCAGGATGGAGTGGAATCAATTTCGTGCTCAGGAAAGGAAAATGAAATCAGAAAGGAGAAGAAGAGAGAATGAGATGGGATGATGAAGAAGGTAGGGGAAGAGCTCTAGTTATACTACAGGAGTGGCAAAAAATAGAAGTGGAATTTTTAAAAATTAAAAAATCCAAAAAAACCGTGGCCACCCACGTGTCCTTTGACCAGCTTCCCTTCCTCTGCAGATGTCACGTGTCCTTAGAATTATTCAGCCAAGTACTTAGCCAACTGTTGGGTTTCCAGAGTGAGCAAAACTACAATATAAAAGGACTCTAGAATTCTGTGCAAGTATACACAACCGGTAGCAAGTAATAAGTATTTATCGAATCCAAGGTCTGAATTTGCTTTCACTCTATCTATTTTGTTTAGCTTTTCAATGGTTTCAAAAGTGGTAAAAATGATTGGTTTTTGATAAATGCTTAAGCAAAAAAATGACAAAACATAAAGTAAACAAATAAGCAGACAAATTAGAAACAGGCGCTGGTCAGGAATTAGTAATTGTTTTAAAAGATGTTCTAGCAATATTATTGATCATGCAAAACTCTCGCAGTCTTATTAGCAGATTCCTTCCGAAAATCCAGATTTTTTAGAATATGTTTCAACTCCAATGAAGCTCTACCGATCAAGCACTAGGCAACTGACTATCCCTAGCTCAGTCACTGGCGTTCACCAATACACAATGATCTAGTGTGATTAACCGCCACACACTCCCTAAATCATCCCTGAAACAAGAGAGAGGTATTCATACTGGCTGGCCAGGCGGGCATAAAATATAAATGAGCACAACAATTAACCAAGCTGCATTAAATCAATATTTATTACTAGAAATTAAGCACAACAATCACATGTTCCCTAACCAACGCCTAAAGCTACTTAGTACATAAAATGCATGGAAACACACGTTACAATATGAGTAAGCATATCCATATTTACAAAATAATGGAAGAAAATATTAGTTCCCTTGATCAGCTTGCAAATGATGGTCTTCTTGATGGTCTCCAATCTCTCTCCTCTATTCCGCTCCCAAAGGTGGAAGTAACTCTTCAAGAATGGAATGTTTCTCCCAAGGATGGAATGAATTTGACTTGGGTGGCTATCTCCTTTTATAGAGTGATAGGAGGCTTCAATTAGGTTGACCTAGACACGTGGATGGCTCTCCTTGCTCCTTTATCCCGAGAATAGCTTAACAGAATTCAGTTCATTAAATTGGCTAACGAGCTGTGACGTGGCAGTTTTGCTGCAGCACAGAATTTGCTCCCTCAAGTTGCTCAGCGATATATTCTGCACAAAATAACTTCCAAAGCATCCATTCTTCCAAATGGGTTAAAACATATATTATCTATCTAAAAGCAACCCTATTAAGCATAAAAGACACACAAATCGTTATAGAAATAAGGCCTAAATAACTCCCTTTTGGAGAGTTATCATACCCCCAAACTTCAACTATTGTGCGTCCCGAGCAATACTAACCAACCTTCCCTTAAGAATTCAAAACGTTAGACAAAGAATAGCTTAATACAAACAGATAATCCAACACTACCTTCAACCTTCACCTGAGCATTCTGCAAAACCAAGCTCTGCTGTAGCAAAATATCACCAACTAGGCTAAATACTCATTGTAAAGCTAAAAAATCCTTAGTTATTCTATCTCTTGTCCCTCAGAATGGCGACATTTTATGATGAAGCTCACCTAAGTTCTGGGAAACAGAAAAACTGCTGGATTATCATTCATCCTTCAAAACTTTTGCTCCATGAATTTTCTCAACAAAATTTTCAACAATTTTTTTCAGCAAATAATTTTTCATTTTTCTTATTTCCTAGGTCATCTTTTGACGCAAAGACAAACTGTGGGTGTCACAAATGCCCCTGGTTACTCAACAACATAGCAAATTATTTAATGAAGGAGAGGAATGCTCGAGCAAAACAATTGGAGTAGCAAAAAGTCCCCCAAACTTGAATTATTCATTGTCCCCAATGAATTATTAATTTTGAAATTATACCCCCAAACTTAAAATTTTCCATCTGAATTTTAAACCGAGCGTGGAACTAGAACTAAGCTTAAAGTGGATCATATAAGTCAACACTACCTCCAAAATCTTCTTTGCCGCAGCAATCGACCAGGCTAGAAGAAATGCTCACGCGGTTTCTGGAGATCAGAATACCTTGATCTAATTAAGCTAATTCATTCCAAGCTTCAAAAATTCAGAAGAAAATTGGGCAAGTTAGAATTACTCAGTGCTTATAGAATGGAAACAACTTTAGAAATTTCATTAAAAACACAAAAAGACATTACAAAAGCAGATATATTTTTTCAGAAACAGAAAAATTAAAAAGAAGCAAACATAACATCAACAGAAAAGGAGGTTAGAAAATGCGTGAGCAAACAAAAATTCTAGAACAAAAATCCTGCTCGCTCAAGGACACGTCATTCGTCAGTCCTCTTGGCCCTGGTCATTTTCATCATCCTCTTCTTCTCTTTCCATCGGTGGGGGCGGAATCCAGGGGTTCAATAAATCCTCAGGGAATGATGGAAGGGCTGGATACGGTTTGGAAATCTAACATAGTTCTAGAAGGTTAAAGCTTGACATCACGACTTCTAACATAGTTCTAGAAGGTTAAAGCTTGCCTCTCGACAAACTCTTGCCTGCTGGCCGACAGTGCTAATTGTTCTAAAATCGTGTTAATGCCATAGATAAGCCCACCCTGACGTGCCTCTTGCGTACGCTGAAGCCGTGCCAAGTTAGGCGTATCGATAATTCCCTTGTCAAATAAAATAACATCACCTTCATTCTCTAGAACCCCTGCTCGCTTGCACAACATGGTAATGGTATTTGGAAAAAAACAGTTTCCCCACTTTCTTCTTCCCACATCCAGAAATTTCACTAGCAATAATCTTCCCTACATCAATGCTGAGAGACCTCAAAATCGCGAAAGCCAGAAGAACCTGTTCCCTAGAAACTGTTGAGACATGAGTCGTTGGAAGAAACCTCTGTTTAACAAACCCCATCCATGTGTTTGGTTCCCTCTTCAGATAAGCTAACTTAAACGTCCTTTTCTCTGTTTTTGAAAGCCTCCACTACGCCCCTTCAATACCAACTTCCCTCACAGCGTCACTCAGCTGCTCATTAGATGGCGCCGCAGCCATCTCATTATACGCTGCGTGTGGGAAATCTTGAAGGTTATACAGTGCGTTAATAGCAC
Organism: Luffa acutangula; assembly: GCA_036850905.1. Taxonomy (NCBI): domain Eukaryota; kingdom Viridiplantae; phylum Streptophyta; class Magnoliopsida; order Cucurbitales; family Cucurbitaceae; genus Luffa; species Luffa acutangula. The sequence continues at coordinate 19,582,141 of CM072088.1, read as the reverse complement.
CAGGACTCCAGTCGACCTCAACACCTCGAACGATCGCTAGGAAACCTTCTTCTTTGTCAATATTTGCATAAAACTCGTGCACCACCTACGCGTTCACAGATTCAGGCTTTGAACAAAACAACTTTCAGCCGTGGTCCGTAATGTCGGCCTTCAGAAAATGTGGAAGATCATCGTTAAATCCTCTTTCAAACAGAAAATATCTTTTCAGCAGCTCAGCATATTTTGCTCTGGCAAGATTGTTGACGAAGCGGACATACGGTAATTGCGGCTCTTTTGTTTCGTCAGGTTCCTCTGATGCGGCAGCAACACTCTTGCCCCTTTCTGCCCTTTGCTTGAGCAACTGTTCTTCTTCAACCTTTTTCTTTGCCTCCTCTCTTGCCTTTTCCTCAACCTCTTTCTTCTCCTGCTCTTCTCTCTCTGCATTTTCTCTTTCAGAATCAGTAGTTTGAGGTGAGGGGGTATCAGTTCGGACTACCTTGATGCGGCCCGCTTTTCGCTTAATGCGGCAACGTTTGGGTACTTCCGGCATGATCACCTCCACTCGAGCCTCCTGCACTTGCTCCACCTTGTCATTGCCCTTATCTTGAACATCTCTGTTCGTCCTTCTTGCTTATCCTCTGTTCGTTTTTCTTGAACTTCTTGTGTATCCTCAATTGTCGAGTTAGGCTGTTCAGGGTTCTGATTTTCAGGTTCCTTAACATTTTCTTCCTCAATCACCTTAGCAGCAATATCTTCTACCACCTTCTGTATAGTTTCTTGATCTTCATTCCTCTGTTGCCTTCTTCGCCTCTTGGCTTCCCTCTCCTCTGGTGTTCTCTTCTTCTTTGTTTTTGCTTTTGGTACCTCAGGAGTAACTGGTACCTCTTTTTCCTCATTTTCCCGCTCCTTATTTCCCCTCGTTTTTGCTAGTGCGAACTCAAAGAGATTTACGAAAGTGAAAAGGAAAAATAGAAACAGCAAAAAGATGGAAGCAAGAAGATGAATTAAGAAAAACGTACCGAGGGTTGTCAATAAATAGGGCTTCAGCAAAATAAAATCTTAATCGAAAAATCTTGCTCTCATTAATTAACATTGCCGTTTTAAATTGCATGCAGCTTAGTGGAATTAAAACCATCGAACGGTAAAATCAGAATTCCAATCAGCCCATGGTAAATAATTATGTGTTGTCTAATGACTAAGCCCTCGTATTGCCCCTGCGCGACACGTGGCAGCATCATAAATCCTCGTGCAATTTTCGTACACACAGAAATTAAAAATTCGAACGGTAAAAATAATTAATCCTCAACTAAACCCTTCCTATTCGGACGAAATATTTGCTTCAGCCATAACTTTGCCGCAACAACCTTCTGAACAAAAGATTATCTGAAGAATCTTGGATACAAAATTCAAATCTAAAATAAAAGAATAAAATCAAATCAGAAAATTTAAATTTAAATTAATCGCTCAAATCAAATCTTTATCTTTTATTTTTATAAGCCGAATAAATCATGAAAAATCTTTATTAAACCTAATCTAAACAGAAATTAAAATAACCGAAAATAAAATCTAAATATAATTTAAACTAATCAGAATAAATAAAAACCAAATTACCAGAAATAATAAAAATATTCAAAATTACGATAAAATCTCCGGAATTCAAAAACAACGAATTTAAAATAAATCATGCAAAATTTAAACAAAACAAATCTTAAATACTTGAATTAAGATCAAATCAAATCAGTGAGAAATAAAATTACAACAACCACTGGGAGCTCAAAATATTGCTCTATGAAATGCTCCCGCAAAAATCTCGCTCTCTCAAACATCAACAAGTTTTAGGGAAGGATATTTCGTTTGGAACTCCTCTCCCCAATAATGTTTAACTCGCTGTCCATTCACTTTGAACACTCTCCCATCTTTTTCATCCTGCAAAGTAATTGCTCTATGGGGAAAAACTTCAATCACAGCAAATGGCCCTGACCATTTAGATTTCAGCTTCCCAGGAAACAATTTTAATCTAGAATTATAAAGCAAAACTCTCTGACCTTTTGCAAACTCTTTAGGCTTAATTTTTTTGTCATGCCACAACTTAGTCTTTTCTTTATACATTTTCGAATTTTCATAAGAAAATTTTCGAAATTTCTCTAATTCATTAAGCTGCAGCATTCTTACTGCTCCTGCACGACTCAGATCAAAATTTAACTTCTTCAAAACCCAAAACGTTTTATGCTCAAGCTCTAATTGTAAATGGCAAGTTTTCCCATATACTAACCTATAGAGAGACATACCTAGAGGAGTCTTATAAGCTATCCTATAAGCCCAAAGAGCCCCATCCAACCTAAAAGACCAATCATTTCTAGATGGATGGACTACTTTCTCTAGAATAGATTTTATTTCCCTATTACTAATCTCAGCTTGACCATTTGCTTGTGGGTGATAAGGGGTAGCTATCCTTGTTGGGTTTTATGCCCTAAAACTCGTAGATAGTGAATGTAAACAAATTGTATACTTGTTTCAATAAAGTGTAATTGAGTTTCTACAATAAAGTGTTGTTGTTAAATATTGCACAATTTGACCCAAATCCAATAAACTAAGATCCAAGGTTGTTTACATGTGACTTGAACTAGTATGTGGGGACATACGGGGATTGGTGTTCAAGTAACAACCTAAGAGGTCTATAGTACAAGGATAAGGCTGGGTACCTTATCCTGGTAACACTATGTGATACGGCCCGCTTTGTATTCAATACAGACGTATTAATCCAAGGCGTCCATGTAGGAGACATGCAAGCGGGGGTATCCTATGCAATGAGTTTGCATAAGACCGGACCACGAAATAGTAAACGACTAGATGTAACACCGTTAACTAGTTAGGTTACTGTTTCAATACGATGACCTAGGTAACTCAGTCTTAATCCTGAGTGTGTCATGAACTCCTTCTCATGAGGGATTGTCCTTTGATTAGCATGGGTGAGAGTGGCCAATACGCCGACTCAATATGCCTTCCTTTTTGGGGACAAGACCGAGTGGGAGGCTGGGGACATGACAACACAAGAAGGAATTCACTCATTCCCACTTCTAGGAGAAGTAGATGAGTGTTCCCTTAAGAGGTGACTCCGGGACTTGAACAAAGGGATCCCGTCCTCTCACTGGCCCGAGAGGAACTTTCTGTTTAATGGTTGGACCATAAACAGGTTGTTCATTAGAGGAGCGCTGGTACTTAAGGAGACAGATGTAACACAGGGGTAAAACGGTAATTTGACCCAGCCGTGGTTACGAACACTCGTGAAGGATTGACTTACCGGCATAGGTCTACATCCATGGATACAGAAATGTTCTACAGTGAGAAGAGTTCAGCTGTGTGTCTTTAGTGGAATGACTCACAGTTAATGAATTGGTTAACTTGATTAATGAGTTTAATCAGTTAACCTCCTATCGTTGGAGCTTCTGATCTGTAGGTCCATTAGGTCCCCCTGCTAGCTCGTAAAGAGTAATTAGGAACAAATATATCTTGAGAGAATTTGAATAGTTCAAATTCATATTGGGAATTAAGTTAATTGTATGAGATACAAATTAATATAATGTATAATGATGCATTAAAATATAAAGTCTAATTTGAGATTAAACTTTATTAAATTGAGAGATTGATATATTTGAAAGAGTTCAAATATATGTCTAATTAAATATAGGGTATTTAATTAGAAGATGAATTAATTAATTATTCAATTTAGTTTAAATTAAATGAGATTTAATTAAACTATAGTCTATGAGAGAAATAAATATTTGAAGAAGTTCAAATATTAATATGAATTTGATTCATATTAAATTCATAGGATATAAGAGAATTTGAAGGAGTTCAAATTTTAATATGAATTTGATTCATATTATAGAATTAATTAATTGAAGGCCTGAAATTAAATATATGATATTTAATTGGGTAATTAATTAATTAACTAATAGAAGGTCTGAAATTAAATATATGATATTTAATTGGTGATTAATTAATTAAAGAATTAATTAATTGGAAATTAATCAATTATGGAAATGATTAATCACTTATGGAAGTGATCAATCATTTATGGAAAAGATTAATCAATTATGGAATTGATTGGCCATGGAATTGATTAATGGAAAAGATTAAATCAGTTATGGAAATAATTGATTTTAAATGAATATTTTATTCATGGCCTTTCTCCTATAAATAGAACACTAACCCTAGGGTTTAGGTACCACAACATATGGCCACCATAAGGCCCTCTCATATTCTCTCAACTCAAGAACTCTAGGGAGAATTTTCTCTCTCGAGTTTTTCCCATTCAAGATTAGGTAGTCCCACAACTACGTTCCTAATCTCAGAGTTATAGCGGGGAAGATCAAATGGTGGTGTTCTTCGTTGTTGCGGAGCAATCAAGAAAGGCGTTCTTGAAGAATTCAAAGTCGTCAACGAAGGTATGTTTCTCACCGCTTAACCTTTTGCCAATGCATTGGTATTTTGTAAAACAAAATTAATTTACGAACGGTCCAATTGCTTCCACTGTAACGGAATTGGGAATTTCAATCTTTCAATCCTATGCTTGATCTCATACTTAGCTAACAGCTTAGTTAAGATATTATTAACAAAATGTGTATCCTCATCACTTACTAAAGCTCTAGGTGTCCCAAACCACGCAAAGATGTGCGATTGAAGAAACCTTGAAACCGTCTTAGCATCATTCTGATGGCATGCGATGACCTCCACCCACTTGGACACGTAATCAACTGCCAATAAGATGTAAACATTGCCATTAGAAGGGGAAATGACCCCATAAAATCAATACCCCATACATCGAATAATTCTACTTCCAAAATGTAAGTAAGAGGCATTCATCTCTAGGCCCAAAGTTTCCTTTCCTTTGGCAAGCATCACACTGCTTGTAGAACCAATGTGGATCCTTAAATAAGGTAGGGCAGAAAATTCCACAATGCAAAATCCTCATAGTTGTCCTCTGACCACTGAAATGGCCTCCATACGACAAAGAGTGCCATTGCTCCAGGATTTCCTTTGCTTCATCACCCGAAACACACCTACGAATAATACCATCAGAGCATTGCTTATACATAAATTTCTCATCCCAATAGAAAAACTTTGCATCATGCTTAAATTTTTTCTTCTGCCTCCAATCCATATCAATAGGGGTGATTCCCTTTACCAAAAAGTTAGCAATATCAGCATACCAAGGGACATCATTGACTACCTTTACCTCAACAGCAAAAAGCTGTTCATTTGGAAAAGAATCTGAAATGGCATATTGCTTCAACAAACATGATGATGGATCAAGACGAGACAAATGATCTGCAATGACATTTTCTGATCCCTTCTTGTCCTTTCTCTCCAAGTCGAATTCCTGCAATAATAAAACCCAACGAATTAGTCTAGGCTTTGCATCTTTTTTAGTCATTAAATACCTTATTGCTGCATGATTCGTGAACACTGTGACTTTGGATCCAACCAAATATGGCCGAAATTTCTCAAAAGCAAACACAACAGCTAACAACTCCTTTTCAGTGGTTGTATAGTTGACTTGTGCCTCATTTAAAACCCTGCTTGCATAGTATATAGGATGGATAAATTTTCCCTGCTTTTGCCCCAGCATAGCACCTACCACAGCATCACTTGCATCACACATTACCTCAAATGGTAAGTTCCAATTAGGTTCACAAAGAATGGGTGTTGAGATTAAAGCAACCTTTAAAGTTTCAAAAGCCTTCGTACAATCTACATTAAAGTAAAAAACATGATCAGTACACAATAAGTTACAAAGAGGTTTACTAAGTTTTTGGAAAAATCCTTTATGAACCTCCTGTAAAATCCAGCATGACCTAGAAAACTCTGAATCCCTTTCACTGAATTCGGTGGTTCTAATCTTTCAATAACCTCAATTTTTGCTCGATCAACTTCTAGACCATTCTTAGAAATCCTATGACCTAACACAATGCCCTCCTTCACCATGATGAGGCATTTCTCCCAATTAAGAACTAGATGGGTATCATCACATCTCTTTAACACCTTACCTAAATTATCCAAACAACTCTTAAAAGACCCTCCAAAAAACTGAAAAAATCATCCATAAATACCTCAACAGTGGACTCAATCATATCAGAAAAAATTGCTAACATACATCGTTGAAATGTTGCTGGAGCATTTTAGAGGTCAAAATGCATTCGCCTAAAAGCAAATGTCTCATAAGGGCAGGTGAAAGTGATTTTTTCCTGATCTTCAGGAGCAATAGTAATCTGGTTATACCCAGAATAACCATCTAAGAAACAGTAGTAGGTCTGACCAGCCAATCTATCCAACATCTGGTCAATAAATGGTAGAGGGAAATGGTCCTTACGGGTGGCTTTATTAAGCCTCCTGTAATCCATGCAAACCCTCCAACCAGTTACTGTCCTGGTTGGGATCAACTCATTGTCTTTATTATTCACCACCATGGGACCTCCTTTCTTAGGAACACATTGGATAGGGCTTACCCAATTGCTGTCTCCAATTGGATAAATAATGCTCGCATCCAACCGTTTTATCACCTCCTTTTTAACAACCTCTTTCATTGTAGGGTTGAGCCTTCTTTGTTGCTCAATACTCTTAAAGGATCTATCCTCTAAAGTGATTTTGTGCATACAAAAAGAGGGGCTAATTCCTGAATGTCAGTCAATGTCCAACCGATTACTTTGTGATACTGCTGTAGCAATTTTATTAAGGCCTCTTCATGCTCCGACATTAAATCTGATGCAACAATAATGGGCAACGTCTCACCTTCCCCAAGATACACATACTTTAGATGATCCAGCATGGGCTTCAAATCTAAAGTGGGGGCCTCAATCAAGGATGGCTTAATAGGAGGAGTCTTCCTTTGATCTAAATCTAAAGACTCAAAAACATCCTCACACCTAAACACTTCTTTTTCATTTTTTCTTTCTAAAGAAAAAACTTCTAAATCATCTACACTAACCCCTCCATGATCTTCCAAATGCTTGTTTGTTGAATCCTGAATTGTTGTCTCAACAATTGTGTTCTCCAGAATCCTAATGAAAGAGCAATCTTCCATCTCGTCTGGATACTTCATGGCCTTAAACACATTAAATTTTACTTCCTCATTATAGACCCTCATTGTTAACTCCCCTTTTTGAACATCTATCAATGTCCTACCAGTAGCCAAAAATGGACGACCAAGAATAATTGGGACATCTTTATCAGCCTCATAGTCTAAAATAATAAAACCAACAGGAAATATGAACTTATCTACCTTTACTAAGGCATCCTCAATTTTTCCCACTGGATATGTGATAGACCTATCAGCTAGTTGGAGTGTGACTGTGGTAGGCCTAGCTTCACCAATACCTAGCTTTCAATAGACCGAAAGAGGCATAAGGTTAATGCTTGCACCTAAATCACAAAGTGTTCTACCTAACTCTTTTCCACCTATAGACACAGGTATGGTAAATGATCCTGGATCCTTAGCCTTGGTTGGTAGCCCATTCTTAAAAATAGCACTACATTCCTCAGTAAGAGATACAGTTTCAAACTCACCTAACCTCTTCTTTTTAGTTAAAATATCCTTAAGAAATTTAGCATAATTAGGCATTTGCTCTATAGCTTCTATTAAAGGGATATTTATATGCAATTGCTTAAGAATCTCTAAAAACTTCTTAAATTGACCATCCTGATTCTTAGGCCTTTGCCTTTGTGGAAAGGGTAAAGGTGGTACATAAGGTGGGGGTGGCACATAAGGTGGTTCCACATCTGGAACAGAACCAGATGCTCCAGCATCATTATTGCTGCCTCCAGCACCCTGACCAGACTCCGACTCTTTCTCAGCAACAACATTTTTATCACAATTCTTTTCTACATCCTAGGTCTTACTAGGCTCTTTTCTTTCCTCTAGTGGCTTACCACTCATAAGAGTCACTGCCTTTACCTGCTCCTTACCTTCCCTTCTAGGGTGTTCAGTATCTGAAGGATGTTTCCCTTGAGGCCTTGCCTTCAACTCATTAGCTAGCTAACCCGCTTGCAATTCCAAGGCTCTCATTGAAGCTTGATTACTTTGAATTTCACCATCTGTACGAGCCATATATTCTTTCATCAATGCCTCAAGAGAACTCTCTGAATTTTGCTGGGGCAAAGCCTGCTTATTTTGCTGGGGCAATACCTGCGCCTTAGCAAATCTCGATTGGTTCACCTTTTGCTGTGCTTGCACATTATTTCCTTGTCCTCCCCATGCGAAGTTGGGGTGGTTGCGCCAACCTGGATTATAAAAGTTAGAATAAGGGTTATTCCTCTGATTACCTACAAAAAGCACAGAAGCTGGGTTGCTGGGGAAAAACTCGTAGTTGTGGTCTTCACCACAATAGACACATGCTTCCTCTGCAACTTAGTTCACCACTGCAGCAGGCTCCACAGCTGGCGGCTGCTGATGACTAAACACTGTCACATTCTTAAGAGTGTTACATTGCAATATCAGCCCTAATGGTGGACGCACCATCAACCTCTAACACACTCTTAACCTTTTTATTTGTGCCTCTAATATTTGATCACTGACAACAATTAGTAGATATTCTTTCTAAAATTTCATGGGCTTCATTAAAAGTTTTTGCCAAAAGGGCCCCTCCAACCGAAGCATCAACCATACCTTGGGTTGATCCATTTAACCCATTGTAAAATTTTTCCATTTGGATACAATGTGGTAAACCATGGTGGGGACACTTTCGCAAAAGCTCCTTAAACCTCTCCCAAGCCTCACTAAAAGTCTCATCTTCAAGTTGTCTAAACACTACTATTTCACTCCTTAATTTAGCATTTCTATTTGGTGGAAAATATTTACTAAGAAATTTTTCTGCTAACTCATTCCATGTCCTAATTGATCCTGGAGCAAAAGAATTTAACCATGCCTTTGCTCCATCTCTAAGAGAATACAGGAACAAAGTTAATCTAAGGGCATCCCTAGGCACTCCTTGAATTACAAAAGAATCACTAACTCCTAGAAAAGACTTAAGATGTAAATGAGGGTCTTCAGATGACAAACCATGGAATTGACCCACAATTTGCAACATCTGAAACATTACCGGTTTCATTTCAAAATTTGCTGCCTCAATTTGAGGATGTGCAATCCCTGGATTTAACTCATCAAACATTGGAAAAGCATACGCTCGAATGGCTCTAGCCCTATCGTTTGCTACCAAGATAGGATTCTCAGCCTGATTATTTTGTTGTTCATTTTCCTCCAGCGGTGGATTTTGCTGCAACAAACGATTCTGCTGGAGGTTCGCTGGATCTTTTGGACCCTACGGGAGACGTGGCACGTTATCCATTGGATTTTTCTGTCTACGCTGCTCTTTCCTTCTCTTGAACGTCCTCTCGATTTCTGGATCAAGCTCGAACCTTACCCCAGGCGGATCACTCATGCACCAAACTTATGCCTACAAAAAAAGAAACAATCAAAACGTTCTAGCACCAAACCACTAAAACACATACACAAAACAGATCAGATAAAAACTTATTCAAGTTCCCCGACAATCGGCGCCAAAAACTTGTTGGGTTTCCAGAGTGAGTAAAATAAGATATAAAAAGACTCTAGAACTCTGTGCAAGTATACACAGTCCACAGCAAGTAATAAGTATTTATCGAATCCAAGGTCTGAATTAGCTTCCACTTTATCTATTTTGTTTATCTTTTTAATGGTTTCAAGGGTGGTTAAAAATGATTGGATTTTATAGAATGTTGAAGCAAAAGAAATGACAGAACAGAAAATAAACAAATAGGCAGACAGATTAGAAACAGGCGCTGGTTAGGATTTAGTAATTGTTTTAAAAGATGCTCTAGCAATATTATTGATCAGGCAAACTCTCGCAGTCTTATTACCCGGAACTTCGGATTTTTTAGAATGTGTTTCAACTCCAATGAAGCTCTACCGATCAAGCACTAGGCAACTGGTTATCCCTAGCTCAGTCACTGGCGTTCACCAATACACATTGATCTAGTGTGATTAACCGCCAAACACTCCCTAAATCATCCCTAAAACTAGAGAGAGGTATTCATACTGGCTGGCCAAGCGGGCATAAAATAGAAATGAACACAACAATTAATCAAGATGTTGGGTTTTATGCCCTAAAACTCATAGATAGTGAATGTAACCGTTGACCGGATATTAATGAAATAATATTGATATATTTTTCCATTAGTTGTTATTAGTTATTTTATGTTTGTCTTTGCCTAATAATAACCCTAATCCAATAAACTAGACATCCGAGGCTGTAATATGAGTCTTGAACTATATGTAGCGACATATGGGATCATTGTTCAAGAAACAACCTAAAGGGTCTATAGTATAGGGATAAGACTGGGTGCCTTATCCTGGTGACACTATGGATACGGCCCACTTTGTATTTGATACAAACGTTGCGATCCAACGCGTTCGTGTAGGAGACATGCGAGTGGGGGTATCCTATGCAATGAGTTTGCATAAGACCGGACCGCGAAATAGTAATCACTAGTTATAACACCGTTAACTAGTTGGTTTTCTATTTTCACTAGGACGACCTAGACAACTTAGTCTTAATCCTGAGTTGATTATGGACTCCTGCTCATGAGAGATTGTCCTTTGATTTGTATGGGTGAGAGTGGCCAATACGCCGACTCAATAAGCCTACCACTTTGGGGACAAGATCGAATGGGGAGCTGGGAACATAATCGTACAAGATGGAATTCACTCCTTCCCGACTTTAGGGAAGCAGATGAGTGTTCCCTTAAGTGGTTACTCCGAGTCTTGAACAAAGGGTCCTACCCTCTCAATGGCACGAGAGGGTTTTCTGTTTGATGGTTGGACCATAAACAGATTGTTCATTAGAGGAGAATTGGTACTTAAGGAAATAGAGGTGACCCAGGGGTAAAACGGTAATTTGACCCAGCTGGTGTTATGGACACTCGTGAAGGACTAACTAGTCGATATTGGTCTAAGTTCCGTGGACACAGAAAATATGTCTGCAGTGAGAAGAGTGCAACTGTGAGTCTATAGTGGAATGTACACACAGTTAACGAATATTGATTATTGTGGTTAATGAGTTTAACCAATTAATCTCACATCGTTGGAGCTTCTGATCTGCAGGTCCATAAGGTCCCACTGGTAGCTCGTAAAGTAATTTGAGGCAACTAAGTAATTAAATGTAAATTGAAAATGTTCAATTTACTAAGGGAAATAAATATAATATATATTGATATATTATTGTGAGAGAAATTAATATTTGAAGAAGTTCAAATATAAATTTATGGAAGATTGAAAAAGTTCAAATAATGAATTAATTAAATTAAGTCCTAAAATATGTTTGGGCAAAATTAATTAATTCAAGGCCGGAAATTAAATATGTGATATTTAATTGGTGGTTAATTAATTAAAGAATTCATTAACCATGAATTAATCAATTATGTAAATAATTAATCACTTAAGGAAGTGATTAATCATTTATGGGAATGATCTAATTACTTATGGAAGAAATTAGTCATTTATGGAAAAGATTAATCAATTGGGGAATTGATTGATCATGATTGATTAATTAAGGAATAAGATTGAATCAATTTTGGAAAAGATTGATTTAATTGAATATTTTATTCATGGCCTCTCTTCTATAAATAGAACACTAGACCTAATTGGTCATGACACTTGACACTCTTGAAAGACAAGACCTAGAATTCTCTCTAGCCTCCCTCTTAGAGAAAGACTCCCACAAGTCTTTGGCCTCCTAGACTTTGAGACATACCGGTGTAACCTCTGTGGTTATTGTGTCAATCAAGAAGGAATTTCCAGCGAAGAAAAACAAAGGCGGCTGCTGCGTTTTCGTTCGTTGGAGCGTCGTTGGCGAAGAACGGTCAAGTCTACAACGGAGGTTTGTAACGGTTCTTCCTCTTTTCGTTAGAAAAGTTTTTTAAAATAAATTTAGATTTATTTTAGCATGTTTAAACCGATTTTACAGCAACTTTAAAGCATGTTTAAAGTTTTGTTTGAGTTATCGTAACGGTATTTTAATGTTAATTAATATACGGCGTAAGGTCCAATCGATGCGCTTCCGCTGCGTGGGGACTTTTATTCCCTTAAATCGGCATCAGAGCCATCGCTGTCCCTATTAATTAATTTTAAAAGTTGCGATAGGCTCTAATAGGTGGGATTTATGCATATTGTATGTTCGGTTTGCGTTGAACTGTTTGGGTTAATTTTATGGCCATAGATTTTATTTTTATGTGATTTTGATCATGTAAGGCCCGGTGTTTCGGGTATTTTATGTAAAATCGAGTCCTATGTAAGTCCGGGTCTAGAATAGGTTTTTATGAGATGAAAATCGGAGCAATCGCCGCTGAAATCGGGGCCGAAATTGGAGAAATCGTTGCTGTTTTGCCCAGATTCTGTCTCCAGACGCAACAGCGTCGGGACGCTCCTTCAACAGCGTCTTGACGCTGTCTCGATACCGAAGGCGCTCGGTAAGGAAAGCACACAGCGTCGGGACGCTACCTCAACAGCGTCTCGACGCTGTCTCGATTACGCAGGCGTCAGATATGGAAAACGCACAGCGTCGGGACGCTAATCAACACAGCGTCTCGACGCTGTCACGATGGAGGCGCGACCTAGGGTTTCGAAAGGCGCGGTTCAAGGTGTAACCGGACCGGTTCGGCTGGGATGGGACCTATTTGGTCCGGTTCAGCCAATTTTTGGCATGGTTCGTGATTTTGGAAGCCGGTTCGAGGTGGTTCGGGGCGGTTCGTGCTGTCTAGACCAATTCCGGAGCTGTACAAGGATTTTTAGGATAGAATTTAGCTAAATTAATGTAATTTAATGCTTTATTTTATCCTAGGGGCCAAAATTAACCGGTTCAATTGCTATTTATATGCTTTATGGATGTCATATAGAATTTTTAATCCCACCTTAGGTTATAAACATGCTCATGCATTTTTTTATATATTATAAATTGTTATAATGTATGTTTAAATGCATGGATTTGTTTTCATATTTTTTAATATAAGTGTATATTAATTATATGAAAAATTGGAAAGCATGAAACATGTCATTACTTAAATTAAATATAAATAGTTATGTTTAATGTGATGAATGAAGCATGCTTGGTTGATTTTCTTGATTGACTTATAATTGTTATAATAAAAGAAAATCAAAATTGCATGAAGCATGAAACATCCATAGTTAATAATATAATTGTTATATTATTCATGCAATTGATGTGGCTCAATTATTCAATTTGAATGAGATTGTTGAATGAATTAAACCCTAGATTCTTGATTATAGGATTAATCATTAAAATTTGAAATAGTTCTTCAATAATAATGATTAGAAACCGTCAATCTATAATCAAGATTTGCATGCAAACATAAGATCATAGGATAAATTGGATTAATTTTAAATTGTTTAAAATTAATTAGACCTAGATCGATTTCTAATAGGATTAGAATCTTTTCTTACTTAGAATTAAAAATAGTTTTAATTTACTAAGTAGGAAAAACATTGCTATGATTATAAGGGAACTCCACCGGTAAAGTTCTGTCTAAGGTTGGGGGTATTTAAGTTGATGGTTTACGGAACACCTCCTACCTGGGAACTGACCTGGAATACCGGAGTTGAATTAATCATAGTTAAATGTTAGCATGCAATGTCACTAGGTTTATTAAAAGTGTTTAATGCACCTAGATCTTTAGAGTAAAGACCTTACATTACTGAGGTTATAAGGGAACTCTCTCGGTAAAGTTCTGTCTAAGGTTGGGGGTATTTAAGTTGACGGTTTACGGAACACCTCCTACCTGGGAACTAACCGGATTGAGTTGAATTAACCATAGTAATGTTGACTTGCAATGTTGGGTTTATTAAAAGAAGTTTAATTCACCCAAAAGATTGCAGTTGAATCCTTTCCATAATTGTTATAATAGGATCAGACTTAGATAGATTGACTTAGCCGAATACTATCTAAGTTAAACAACCCTATATTAACCTTAGGACATTTTCAGTGGGAGGAAAATTACAAAACGAGATTTAAATCAAGTTTTGCTCCTACGTCCCTATATTCACAACGTGAGATTCATGCTCGGCTTCGAGTCGCCCTAGGAGCGGCCTCCCTTCGGAAAGTGTTTGCATGGATCAATATCAAGGTGAATGGGAAAAATGTCTAGAGTAAGTGGGAGCGGGACACGTGTCAACGTATCCCTCGGTCTCCGCCCATAGTTCACACCGTGAGAGTCCTATGATCCGCCTGCAGGTTGCCCTGGCGCATCCATCCCTTCGGAGGGCCTGGTCATAGGATTCGAGACATCGTGAACTCCTGAAAAGGATAGGAGCTCTTAGGCTAATCACCAACAGTTGTTTTTCCCTTCGGTAGCCTGTTGGTGCGTGCCTCTGAGATCTGAAAGTGAGAGGGTTACACTTACGAGGATGAGTTAAAAGTGTTAACAAATCCTTGACCGAACAACGGTGGCTAATGTCTACAGGAATATGAGTTATTCTGGAATTAGAATTAGCTGAGAGGTGTCTCATTTCAAAGGAGGAGTACCTGATCACCCTCCGGTGGCTGATATTCTAAACCTCTGAAACGTCGTTGCAAAACTAAATCAATAGTTTTAGGGTTCTGTGATTGTCTGTTTTGCTAAATTGATTGGATTGTGTGCAATTGTTTGCTTGTATGATGGGTTAAGGCAAAGATAACTAATACGGTCATTGTTTGTTTAAATTTCAGCAATGTCTTCCTCAATTGTCTCTCTGCTTAAAAATGAGAAATTAACCGGCGAAAATTATGCTACGTGGAAGTCGAACTTGAATACGATTCTTGTTGTCGATGATCTGCGGTTCGTCTTAACGGAGGATTGTCCTCCAACCCCTGCTCGTAATGCATCCCAGGCAGTTAAGGATGCTTATGACCGCTAGACAAAGGCCAATGATAAGACTCGCGTCTATATCTTAGCCAGCTTATCTGAAGTTTTGGCTAAAAGGCATGAGGGCATGGTAACAGCGAGGGAGATTATGAACTCTCTCCGAGAGATGTTTGGACAACCGTCCTACCAACTCCACCATGACGCTCTCAAATACGTTTATAGCTGTCGCATGAAAGAGGGCACGTCTGTTCGGGAGCATGTCCTGGATATGATGGTCCAATTCAACGTGGCAGAGGCAAACGGGGCGGTCATACATGAGCGTAGTCAGGTTGCATTCATCTTAGAATCTCTTCCGAAGAGTTTTCTACAGTTTCGAAGCAATGCAATGATGAATAAAATAACATTCAACCTGACTAGCCTCCTGAATGAGCTACAGCTGTATCAGTCTCTTCTTAAGAACAAGGGACAGATAGAAGGAGAGGCAAACGTTGTCCACTCTAAAAGAAAGTTCGAGAAGGGTTCATCCTCTAGAACTAAATCTGTAGCCACTTCTTCAAAGAAAACTCAGAAGAAGAAAGGAAACAAGGGGAAAGCTCCCAGTACTGCTGCTAAAAGCAAGGGAAAAGCCAAAGCTGTGGCAGACAAGGGCAAGTGTTTTCACTGCAATGTAGATGGATATTGGAAGAGAAACTGCCCAAAGTACCTTGCTGAGAAAAAGAAGGAAAAGGAAGGTAAATTTGATTTACTGGTTTTAGAAACATGCCTGGTAGAACATGATGAGTTTACCTGGATACTTGATTCAGGAGCAACTAATCATGTTTGTTGCTCTTCTTTTCAGGAAAATAGTTCCTTTCGGCAGTTGAACGATGGGGAAATGACACTCAAGGTCGGAACTGGAGAAGTCATTTCAGCTAAAGCAGTGGGAGTTGCGAAGTTATTTTTTAGAAATAGATTCTTACTTTTAGAAAGTTTGTTAATCGTTCCCAAGATTAAGAGGAACTTGATTTCTATTTCATGTTTGATTGAACAATCGTATACAGTTACTTTTGATATGAATGAAGCGTTCATTTATAAAAATGGTGTACTTATTTGTTCAGCCAAATTGGAAAATAACTTGTATGTTTTAAGACCAACCGAAAACAAAGCACTTTTAAATCACGAATTATTTAAAACTGCTGAAACTCAAAGTAAAAGGCAAAAGATTTCTCCATCATGTAACAATACTCATCTTTGGCATCTTAGACTTGGTCATATAAACATCGATAGGATCGGTCGTTTGGTAAAAAATGGACTTCTAAGCAAGTTAGAAGATGATTCACTACCACCTTGTGAATCTTGTCTCGAGGGAAAAATGACCAAAAGACCCTTTACTGGAAAAGGTTACAGAGCCAAAGAACCCTTAGAGTTAATACATTCGGATCTGTGTGGTCCAATGAATGTAAAAGCTCGAGGAGGGTACGAATATTTCATCTCATTTATAGATGATTATTCAAGATATGGTTACTTATACCTAATGGGACATAAGTCTGAAGCCCTTGAAAAGTTTAAGGAGTTTAAGGCTGAAGTTGAAAACCTATTAGGAAAATCTATTAAAGTACTTCGATCTGATCGAGGAGGGGAGTATATGGATCAAAGATTCCAGGATTATATGATAGAACATGGAATCCAATCTCAACTCTCAGCCCCTGGTACACCTCAGCAGAATGGTGTGTCAGAAAGGAGAAATAGAACCTTGTTATACATGGTTCGATCAATGATGAGCTATGCTCAATTGCCTAGCTCGTTTTGGGGGTATGCAGTAGAGACTACAGTATACATCTTGAACAATGTTCCCTCGAAAAGTGTTTCTGAAACACCTTTCGAGTTATGGAAGGGGCGTAAACCTAGTTCGCATCACTTTCGCATCTGGGGTTGTCCTGCACACGTGCTTGTGACAAATCCTAAGAAACTGGAACCTCGTTCAAAACTGTGCCAATTTGTTGGTTACCCTAAAGAAACGAGATGTGGTTATTTCTACGACCCACAAGAAAACAAGGTGATTGTATCGACAAACGCCACTTTCTTAGAGGAAGACCACATGAGAGATCATAAACCACGGAGCAAAATAATATTAGGAGAAGCTACTGAAGAATCATCAAGAGTTGTTGATGAAGTTGGACCTTCAGCAAGGGTTGATGAAGGAACTAGTTCTTCAGATCCATCCCGTCAATCTCAAACGTTGGGAATGCCTCGACACAGTGGGAGGGTTGTATTACAACCTGACCGCTACTTGGGTTTAACTGAAACTCAGGTTGTCATACCTAATGATAGCATTGAGGATCCATTGTCCTATCGACAGGCAATGAATGACGAAGATAAGGATGAATGGGTCAAAGCCATGAACCTGGAAATGGAGTCAATGTACTCCAATTCTGTATGGGAACTTGCAGATCTACCATATGGGGTAAAACCCATAGGGTGCAAATGGATCTATAAGAGAAAAAGAGATGCAGCTGGAAAGGTACAGACCTTCAAAGCTAGACTAGTGGCAAAGGGTTATACCCAAAAGGAGGGGGTTGACTATGAGGAAACCTTTTCTCCTGTAGCCATGTTAAAGTCCATAAGAATTTTTTTATCCATTGCCACATATTATGACTATGAAATATGGCAAATGGACGTCAAGACTGCCTTTCTGAATGGTAATCTTGAAGAGAATATCTTTATGTCTCAACCCGAAGGGTTCATAGCCCAAGGTCAGGAACAAAAGGTTTGTAAGCTAAATCGATCCATTTATGGATTGAAACAAGCATCCAAATCATGGAACATTAGATTTGATACTGCAATCAAATCTTTTGGTTTTGACCAAAACGTTGATGAGCCTTGTGTATACAAGAAAGTCAACAAAAGGAAAGTAGCTTTTCTAATACTTTATGTAGACGATATCCTACTCATTGGGAATGATGTAGGATACCTCACTGACATTAAGAAATGGCTAGCAGCCCAATTCCAAATGAAAGATCTGGGAGAGGCTCAATATGTTCTGGGAATCCAAATCATTAGGGATCGTAAGAACAAAACGCAAGCTCTGTCTCAAGCAACGTATATTGACAAGATGTTGTCTCGATATTCGATGCAAAACTCCAAGAAGGGACTCCTACCCTTCAGACATGGGGTACACCTGTCTAAGGAACAATCTCCTAAGACACCTCAAGAAGTTGAGAACATGAGACACATTCCCTACGCCTCAGCTGTGGGCAGCTTAATGTATGTCATGCTCTGCACTAGGCCTGACATATGTTATTCAGTGGGAATAGTCAGTAGGTATCAGTCTAATCCAGGGTTGGACCACTGGGGAGCGGTTAAGAATATCCTCAAGTATCTTCGGAGAATGAGGGACTACATGCTTGTGTATGGAGCTAAGGATTTGATTCTTACTGGATACACTGATTCTGACTTTCAAGCTGATAAGGATTCTAGGAAATCCACATCAGGGTCAGTATTCACCCTCAATGGAGGAGCAGTAGTGTGGAGAAGCATCAAACAAGGATGCATAGCAGACTCAACCATGGAGGCTGAGTATGTAGCAGCTTGCGAAGCAGCTAAGGAGGCAGTATGGCTCAGAAAGTTCTTGACTGATTTGGAAGTAGTTCCGAATATGAACGTGCCCATAACACTATACTGTGACAACAGTGGGGCTGTAGCCAACTCAAAAGAACCTCGTAGCCACAAACGGGGTAAACACATTGAGAGGAAGTATCACCTGATACGGGAGATTGTGCAAAGAGGAGATGTGATCGTCACTAAGATCGCCTCGGAGCACAACATCGTTGATCCATTTACGAAGGCTCTCACGGCTAAAGTGTTTGAGGGTCATCTAGAAGGTCTAGGTCTACGAGATATGTATGCCATCTAATCTAGGGCAGGTGGGAGAAATGTATAATGGGTATAAGGATGCCCTAGTTCATTGTATTATTTTAATATAAATGACATTTCCAGCTTTAGATTATTGCATTTACATCCCACTAACTAGTGTTTTAGTTCAAGTGGGAGTTTGTTGGGTTTTATGCCCTAAAACTCGTAGATAGTGAATGTAACCGTTGACCGGATATTAATGAAATAATATTGATATATTTTTCCATTAGTTGTTATTAGTTATTTTATGTTTGTCTTTGCCTAATAATAACCCTAATCCAATAAACTAGACATTTGAGGCTGTAATATGAGTCTTGAACTATATGTAGCGACATATGGGATCATTGTTCAAGAAACAGCCTAAAGGGTCTATAGTATAGGGATAAGACTGGGTGCCTTATCCTGGTGACACTATGGATACGGCCCACTTTGTATTTGATACAAACGTTGCGATCCAACGCGTTCGTGTAGGAGACATGCGAGTGGGGGTATCCTATACAATGAGTTTGCATAAGACCGGACCGCGAAATAGTAATCACTAGTTATAACACCGTTAACTAGTTGGTTTTCTATTTTCACTAGGACGACCTAGACAACTTAGTCTTAATCCTGAGTTGATTATGGACTCCTGCTCATGAGAGATTGTCCTTTGATTTGTATGGGTGAGAGTGGCCAATACGCCGACTCAATAAGCCTACCACTTTGGGGACAAGATCGAATGGGGAGCTGGGAACATAATCGTACAAGATGGAATTCACTCCTTCCCGACTTTAGGGAAGCAGATGAGTGTTCCCTTAAGTGGTTACTCCGAGTCTTGAACAAAGGGCCCTACCCTCTCAATGGCACGAGAGAGTTTTCTGTTTGATGGTTGGACCATAAACAGATTGTTCATTAGAGGAGAATTGGTACTTAAGGAAATAGAGGTGACCCAGGGGTAAAACGGTAATTTGACCCAGCTGGTGTTACGGACACTCGTGAAGGACTAACTAGTCGATATTGGTCTAAGTTCCGTGGACACAGAAAATATGTCTGCAGTGAGAAGAGTGCAACTGTGAGTCTATAGTGGAATGTACACACAGTTAACGAATATTGATTATTGTGGTTAATGAGTTTAACCAATTAATCTCACATCGTTGGAGCTTCTGATCTGCAGGTCCATAAGGTCCCACTGGTAGCTCGTAAAGTAATTTGAGGCAACTAAGTAATTAAATGTAAATTGAAAATGTTCAATTTACTAAGGGAAATAAATATAATATATATTGATATATTATTGTGAGAGAAATTAATATTTGAAGAAGTTCAAATATAAATTTATGGAAGATTGAAAAAGTTCAAATAATGAATTAATTAAATTAAGTCCTAAAATATGTTTGGGCAAAATTAATTAATTCAAGGCCGGAAATTAAATATGTGATATTTAATTGGTGGTTAATTAATTAAAGAATTCATTAACCATGAATTAATCAATTATGTAAATAATTAATCACTTAAGGAAGTGATTAATCATTTATGGGAATGATCTAATTACTTATGGAAGAAATTAGTCATTTATGGAAAAGATTAATCAATTGGGGAATTGATTGATCATGAATGATTAATTAAGGAATAAGATTGAATCAATTTTGGAAAAGATTGATTTAATTGAATATTTTATTCATGGCCTCTCTTCTATAAATAGAACACTAGACCTAATTGGTCATGACACTTGACACTCTTGAAAGACAAGACCTAGAATTCTCTCTAGCCTCCCTCTTAGAGAAAGACTCCCACAAGTCTTTGGCCTCCTAGACTTAGAGACATACCGGTGTAACCTCTGTGGTTATTGTGTCAATCAAGAAGGAATTTCCAGCAAAGAAAAACAAAGGCGGCTGCTGCGTTTTCGTTCGTTGGAGCGTCGTTGGCGAAGAACGGTCAAGTCTACAACGGAGGTTTGTAACGGTTCTTCCTCTTTTCGTTAGAAAAGTTTTTTAAAATAAATTTAGATTTATTTTAGCATGTTTAAACCGATTTTACAGCAACTTTAAAGCATGTTTAAAGTTTTGTTTGAGTTATCGTAATGGTATTTTAATGTTAATTAATATACGGTGTAAGGTCCAATCGATGCGCTTCCGCTGCGTGGGGACTTTTATTCCCTTCACAAGATGCATAGAATCAATATTTATTTCATAGAAATTAAGCACGACAATTACATGATCCCTAACCAACGCCTAAGGTTACTTAGTTCATAAAATGTATAGAGACACACGTTATAATCTGAGTAAGCATATCCATAATCACAAAATAATACAAGAAAATATCAATTCTCTTGATCAGCTTGCAATTGATGGTCTTCTTGCTGGTATCCAATCTCTCTCCTTTATTCGGCTCCCAAAGGTGGAAGTAAACTTTCCAAGAGTGGAATGTTCCTCCCAAGGATGGAATGAATTTGACTTGGGCGGCTATATCCTTTTATAGAGTGATAGGAGGCTTGAATTAGGTTGACCGAGACACGTGGATAGCTCTCCTTGCTCCTTTATCTCGAGAATAGCTTAACAGAATTCAGTTAATTAAGTTGGCTAACGAGCTTTGACGTGGCAGTTTTGCTCCCAGCTTTGCTGCAGCACAGAATTTTCTCCCTCAAGTCGCTCAGCAATAGATTCTGCACAAAATAACTTCCAAAGCATTCATTCTTTCAAATGGGTTAAGTCTTGATTCTACTAACAGTTTTGCTCTCAGCTTTGCTGCAACACAGAATTGCTCAGTTGATTTAAATTTTGATTCTACTAACAGTTTTGCAGGTAAGAAGAAACTGGATGAAAAAGAGAAGCTGAAAGAAACGATGAAAGAAGAAGAAAAAGAGGTAGTCCCATGCAAACACCACGACCGGGGGTCCCACATCAGCCCGCCCAAGACGGGCGAATGTTTGACCTTTGATTACAGGGAGTTTACTTTTCCCCATAGGTTTAAAGACATTAAATTAGATGAGCAATTTGCTAGATTTCTAGAGATGTTCAAGAAATTGTCTGTAAATATACCTTTAGTAGACTCTCTATCTAATATGAAAGAGATGATTGCAAAGAAGAAAAACTTGAATAAAAAAGAAGTTTGTAGATTGTCAGAAAATAGCAACACAATAGTTTTAGGGAAGATACCTTTAAAACAAAAAGATCCAATGAGTTTTACTGTTCCCTGCATAATAGGAGAGGTGTCTTTTGATAGGGCGTTATGTGATCTTGGAGCGAGTATTAATCTAATGCCCTATTCGCTTTATAGGAAGATTGGACTTACTGGACTTAAAGACACCGACATAACCCTTCAGTTGGCAGATCGATTAGTTACTCAACCGATGGGTATAATGGAGGATGTGTTGGTGAAGGTAAATAAGTTCATTTTCCTGGTACACTTCATTGTGCTGGATATGCAGGAAGATAGAGAGGTTGATAGCGAGCATAGCTAACTATCTTTACTTATTTAATTTAGCTAGTCTTTGATGATTATTGGCCATTTTATTGCACTTAATTGTTTATTTTGTAGGAAATTGTTGATTGGAGCTAAAACGTAAATTTGGAGTCAATCGGGTGTTCGGGATGTGAAAAGACACAAAAGAACCGAAGAGAATCAACAAGAAAAAAAATAAATTTAGGGTCAAAGGCTGACCAGCGTCGAGACGCTGCTCCTTTAGCTTCTTGATGCTGGCATTCCATATCGATTCAGGTGCAATAAGGTCACAGCGTCGAGACGCTGTGACAATAGCGTCTCGACGCTACCGCATTTCCTTTCCAGACACCCGCGTATAAGAGGCAGCGTCTCGACGCTACGACGAAATTTCACTATATAAGCATCCTTTCGGCTAGGTTTTAGGGGGATTCAATTTTGGGACTTCTTGGAGCCGTAAAGAGGGCAGAAACAGAGCAATTGAAGGCTGAAACAAAGGAAGAGATTTAGAAATCAACGCATTGTTCGTGGGGATCGTGATGGGAACGTTCGGTCTCGGCCTACATTGAGTTTTCTTTTCCCTTTCCTTTTCTCTAGTTAGATTTATGGCTTTATTATGTTTAGTTGAGCTTGTAATTACATTCATGAGTAGCTAAACCCATAGCTTAGGGATTGATGTAGTTGATTTTGTTTATGGATTGATTTGTGGTTTAAGTTGTGCAATGTTTATTATGTTTGTAATCTTGATTTAATGTTTTCAATTAATTGGCCATTAGTTGAATGATTTGAGTTTTGAATCTAGCTCGGGAGAGGGGATTTAATATAGACTTACTGATAGCGAGCATAGCTAGCTACTTTTACTTATTTAATTTAGCTAGTTTTTTATGATGTTTGGGTCGTTTTATTGTGCTTTATTGTTTATTTTGTAGGAAATGGTTGATTGGAGCTATAATGCCATATTAGAGTTTATCGGGTGCTCGGGGCGTGAAAAGATGCAAATGAATGAAAAGAGTAAAAGTGAAAAAAAGTCAAATCTCGGTCAACAGCAGGCTAGCGTCGAGATGCTAGCTCTTGAGCGTCTCGACGCTCACATTCCATATCAGATTAGGCGCGTAAAGCTCACAGCGTCGAGACGCTATGATAGGAAGCGTCCCGACGCTACCGTTTTTCCTTATTCAGAACGCGCGTATAAGAGGCAGCATCGCGACGCTGTCTTGACAGCGTCTCGACGCTAAGACGAAAAAACAGAATAAAAGCTTATTTTCGGCTAGGTTTGAGGGGAGTTCGATTTGGGACCTTTGAGAGCCGAAAACAGGGCAGAACAGAGCACTTGGAGGCTGAAAACAAAGGGAGAGACTTGGAAATCAACCCATTGTTCGTGGGGATCATGACGGGGATGTCGGGATTCGGCCTACATTGAGTTTTCTTTTCCCTTTTTTTCCTTTAGTTAGATTTATGGCTTTCACATGTTTAGTTGAGCTTGTATTTACATTCATGAGTAGCTAAACTTGTAGCTTAGGGATTGATGCAGTTGATTAAGTTTATGGATTGATTTATGGTTTAAGTTGTGCAATGTTATTGTGTTTGTAATCTTGATTTAATGCTTTCAATTAATTGGCCATTAGTTGAATGATTTAAGTTTCGAATCTAGCTCGGGAGAGGGGATTTGATCTAGACTTACTCAAGATTGCATGAATAAAGTTTACTTTCTAATTCATGACGGTTTTAGATTAACTTTAGAATTGGTTAAAAGATCTCATTGCCTTGCATGTTAATAAACTTAGATAGGGATATCAAGTTGGTTAATTTGCATGAGAATCAATTATACTCGGGAGAGGTAGTTGTGATTAAAGGGTCTTTGGCTCATAATTTCATTGTGCATAATAACTTATTCTTTAAAATCAATCCTAAACTAAATCGGCGAAATCAATTCCCTAAGTAGTTTTCCCAATTGAATTTCCATTCTTTTTACTTGCTTTGATTTGGTTTTATTATCATCTATCCATCACTTTTTAGTCCCTAAATAAAATTGAGCGAGATTATTCACAATACTTGATTTGCTTAAAAATCCAATCCAGAGGACGACACTCGTATTTACGAACACTTTATTATTACTTGACCCGTGCGCTTGCGGTTAGGAAAAGTCCACATCAAGTTTTTGGCGCCGTTGCTGGGGATTGGCACATTTAGCTAGATTGATATTGTGAAAAAATTGTTTGATCTTAATTTAGGGTGTATTCTTATTTTTTTAGTTGATTGCATTTTTCCTTATTTGTTTTTCTTTCCATATTTGATTTTCTAGGTTAGTTTTTCTTTTAGTTGTGTAATTTTTTCCATATTTGTGTCTTGTTATTTTTTTTTTAGTTTAGTTTTCCTTGTTGGTTAGTTTCCTTATTTGCATTTTGTCATATTTATTTTTGCATTCCATATTAGGTTACTTTGTTTCTTTTTTCTTGATTATATTTTCCAAATTTAGATTTGTTGCTTTCTTTTCTTTATTTCTTTCTTTATTGTTTTCTTTCCTTTTTAGGGTAGTTTTGTTTGTTTATGCGTAGGAATAAAGATCTAATTTTAGCACCTCTGGATCCCGAGATAGAAAGAACCATCCATAGGCTTCGAAGGGAAACTAGAGAAAATTTTCACATGGCTGACCAAAATCCACCTGAGGAGCCTAGGCCTATTAGAGATTATTTTCAGCCTGTGTTTCAGGGGCAACAGTCGGGGATTGTCTATGCCCCGATTAATGCCAACAACTTTGAGCTGAAGACCGGCCTCATTCAGATGGCTCGAGACTGTGCATACAGAGGATCACCCACCGAGGATCCAAATTCTCATCTTAAATCATTCTTGGATATTTGTGGGACGGTAAAGATTAATGGTGTCTCTGAGGATGCTATTCGCTTACGTTTATTTCCCTTTTCTTTGCAGGATAAAGCACGAGATTGGTTGCAGTCTATTACCCCTGGGAGCATCACCACCTGGGATGCTTTGGTCCAGGCCTTTTTAAAGAAATTTTTCCCTCCTGCAAAGACGGTCAAGCTGAGGATCGAGATTGGGACATTCCAACAACAATATGATGAGCAGCTGTTCGAAGCTTGGGAGCGATTCAAAGAGCTACTGAGGAAGTGTCCTCAGCATGGTTATCCCGATTGACTTCAGGTACAGTTGTTTTATAATGGTTTAACTCCTAGTACAAAAACGATTGTTGATGCAGCTGCAGGTGGGACTCTGTTGTCCAAGACCGTGGAAAACGCTCGCACACTTTTAGAGGATATGGCCACCAACACCTATCAGTGGCCATCTGAGCGGTCTACACCCAAAAAGATTGCTGCTGGAGTGTTTGAGGTTGATAAAGTAAGTGCACTCCAGGCCTAGATGACTTCCCTTGCTAATGCTTTTATGAAATTTTCAGGTACAGGGAGTGCACAGTCAATCGAATCAGCTGCTGCTTTAGCATCTAGACCTCAGGAGGAGACCATCGAGCAGGTTCAGTATGTATCAAATTTTAATTCTAGGGGATATAATAATAGTTCTACACCTACACATTATCACCCTAACAATAGGAACCATGAAAATCTCTCTTACGCTAATACTAAGAATGTTCTTAATCCTCCTGGTTTTGCCCCTCAAACTCAAGATAATAAAAAGTTAGAAGATCTTGTTGGAGCTTTCATTGCAGAGTCTAGTAACAGGACAACCAAATTAGAGGAGGCAGTCATTGCCATCAACTCAACAGTGAATGGCCACAGTACAGCTATAAAGAACATTGAGACTCAGCTGGGACAGTTGGTGAATGTTGTAAGTACGATGAACAAAGGTAAGGCCCCAGCTGAACAAGAGAAACCCCAGATGGAGTATTGTAAGGCAATCACTGTTCACCAGGAGGAATCTGAAGAGGAACCTGAATTTGAGGACTATGAAACGCCTACAGGGGAAGCTGAGGAGGACACATCATCTGATGAGGCTGAACAGCCTAACCTTGAGCCTCCTATTCCTTCTCCCACACTGATGGTTCCCAAGGAAAAGAAAAAGAAAAAGAAGAAAAAGAATAATCAGGTTCAGTTTGATAAATTTATGAATGCTTTTATGAATCTGAATATTAATATTCCTTTTGCAGAGGCATTAGAGATGCCCCAATACAACAGGTTCATGAAGGAGTGGTTAGCAAAGAAGCGAAAAGAAAAGAAGGTTGACACTGTTTATCTTGCTTTCACATGTAGCACCAGAGTACAACAGAAAGTACCCGAAAAAGTAGCAGATCCAGGGAGTTTTTCTGTTCCTTGTAGTTTTGGTACTTATTCTTTCAGAGCATTATGTGATTTAGGTGCTAGCATTAATATTATCCTATTGTCCTTGTGTAAGAAGTTAGACATAGGTGAGATTAAATCTACTCCTGTAAAGCTCCAATTGGCTGATCAATATGTGGTGAGACCAGTTGGTATTGTAGAAAATGTGTTAATCAGAGTAGGTAGATTTTTCCTCCCTATTGACTTGTATGTTATGGACATGATAGAAAATCCTTCAATGCCTGTCATATTAGGACGACCATTCCTCGCTACTGGGCGAGTGATCATAGATATTGAACGCAGGGAGCTCACTATTAGAGTCAAGAACGAAAAAGAAATCTTTAAAGCAGTTGAAGACTCTAAAGATGAAGTGCTTTACATGGGCTACAGGAAAGTTGCAAGAAAGAGCACCTCTGTTGGATTCACAGAACAAAAGCCTCCTTGAAGCACGGTCAACACGTCGAGCTAATGACGTTAAACAAGCGCTTATGGGAGGCAACCCAAGTAAGTTAAGTGTGTTTTCTTTTTGTTTTGGATTTATTTATTGTTGTTGTTTTGTAGGTCTTGTTTTCTTTCTCTCCTTTGCTTTCAAGCTTTCAAGATTCCAAGCTTTCAGTCAAGAAGTCATCATTATTCCAGGCCAGTATTGTTCACTCCTGTCATTCTTTTATTGTTCTCATGCTTGTTTATGCCTTATTTTTGTTATACATTGAGGACAATGCATATTTTAAGTTTGGGGGTGGATTAGCATGTTTGTGGAGCCCTTGAGCATCTGAGTTCGGGCTATAGTTTTGAGCTTTCTTTGAATTATGCATATGGTTGTTTTCTGGATGCTACTTTTGCATGATTATGATGTCCTAGGATAGGCTTTCTTCTCAATTTTCAAGCTAGTGATGAGATGTAAGCATGAGTGCCCAAAAAGGGAGACTTTTTAAAATTTTTCTAGGAGATGGCTTGCATGAGTAGAGTATCTGTCTTAGCTAGATTTGGATTTGAATGCTTAGGAGCGAATTATTGGGTTCATATGCTTGTTGTCACCTCGATAGGTGTAGGGTAGAGCTAAAGTGTAAATTTTTTGCAAATTAGCATGTTTGATCTTGCTTAGGAGAAAAGAAAAGAATATCTGCTTATTATGTTCATAACGAAAAATCATTCTTGTTGTTATTGTTGAAAAAGAAAAAGTCATGACTTATGCGCGCAATATGCAATGGTTAATAAAGATTAAGGCAAAAAGAGCTACCCCTGTTGTGATCAGTTAGGCCAACCAGAGAAAACTCAGGTTAAGGGTCCCTGCAATGGGTGTGTGAAAGCTAGTGCCACATATACATGCTTAATTCATTTATTAATTAAAAGCACCTAAGTATGGAGATAAACAAACTAATTTGTTGCATTAACTCATTAGTGAAGCCTTAGTGCGAGTGTAGAGGGAAGATGAGCTGAGAGTTTAATAATCCAATCTCGAGCTAGTAGAGTCTGATTTTGCTGAGTTAGATCTCGCTTGTGCAAGTTAATTTTGGAAAAATTTTAATTTGTCTCCCTCATTGGTCCTTGTGTGCATATCTCTTGCTTGCTTGGTTATTGACTTGTGAGCCTTGAGGATTGAGTTATGATTGTTGCATCCATTCTTCCATTGTATGTCTGATTTAGAGTTTGCTCGAGGACTAGCAAAAGCTTAAGTTTGGGGGTATTTGATAGCGAGCATAGCTAGCTACTTTTACTTATTTAATTTAGCAAGTCTTTTATGATGTTTGGGCCGTTTTATTGTGCTTTATTGTTTATTTTGTAGGAAATGGTTGATTGGAGCTATAATGCCATATTAGAGTTTATTGGGTGTTCGGGGCGTGAAAAGATGCAAAGGAATGAAAAGAGTAAAAGTGGAAAAAAGTCAAATCTCGGTCAACAGCAGGCTAGCTTCGAGACGCTAGCTCTTGAGCGTCTCGACGCTCACATTCCATATCAGATTAGGCGCGTAAAGCTCACAGCGTCGAGACGCTATGATAGGAAGCGTCCCGACGCTACCGTTTTTCCTTATTCAGAACGCGCGTATAAGAGGCAGCGTCGCGACGCTGTCTTGATAGCGTCTCGACGCTAAGACGAAAAAAACAGAATAAAAGCTTATTTTCGGCTAGGTTTGAGGGGAGTTCGATTTGGAACCTTTGAGAGCCGAAAACAGGGCAGAACAGAGCACTTGGAGGCTGAAAACAAAGGGAGAGACTTGGAAATCAACCCATTGTTCGTGGGGATCGTGACGGGGACGTCGGGATTCGGCCTACATTGAGTTTTCTTTTCCCTTTTTTTCCTTTAGTTAGATTTATGGCTTTCACATGTTTAGTTGAGCTTGTATTTACATTCATGAGTAGCTAAACTTGTAGCTTAGGGATTGATGTAGTTGATTAAGTTTATGGATTGATTTATGGTTTAAGTTGTGCAATGTTATTGTGTTTGTAATCTTGATTTAATGCTTTCAATTAATTGGCCATTAGTTGAATGATTTAAGTTTCGAATCTAGCTCGGGAGAGGGGATTTGATCTAGACTTACTCAAGATTGCATGAATAAAGTTTACTTTCTAATTCATGACGGTTTTAGATTAACTTTAGAATTGGTTAAAAGATCTCATTGCCTTGCATGTTAATAAACTTAGATAGGGATATCAAGTTGGTTAATTTGCATGAGAATCAATTATACTCGGGAGAGGTAGTTGTGATTAAAGGGTCTTTGGCTCATAATTTCATTGTGCATAATAACTTATTCTTTAAAATCAATCCTAAACTAAATCGGCGAAATCAATTCCCTAAGTAGTTTTCCCAATTGAATTTCCATTCTTTTTACTTGCTTTGATTTGGTTTTATTATCATCTATCCATCATTTTTCCTTATTTGTTTTTTTTTTTAGATTAGTTTTTCTTTTTTTGTTAGATTCCTTATTTGTGTTTTGCCATATTTATTTTTTCATTCCATATTAGGTTATTTTGTTTCCTTTTCTAGATTATATTTTCCATATTTAGATTAGTTGTTTTCTTTTCTTTATTTCTTGCCATAATTGTGTTCTTTCCTTTTTAGGGTAGTTTTGTTTTTATATGCGTAGTAGTAGAGAAGTAGTACCGTTGGATCCCGAGATCGAAAGAACAATTCATAGGATTTGAAGAGAAAACAGAGAAATTATTCAAATGGCTGACCAAAATCCACCTGAGGAGCCTAGGCCTATAAGAGATTACTTTCAGCCCGTGTTTCAGGGACAACAATCGGGGATTGTCTACACCTCGATTAATGCCAACAACTTTGAGCTGAAGACCGGTCTCATTCAGATGGCTCGAGACTGTGCATATAGAGGATCGCCCACCGAGGATCCAATTTCTCATCTTAAATCATTTTTGGATATTTGTGGGACGGTAAAAATTAATGGAGTTTTTGAGGATGCTATTCACTTACGTTTATTCCCTTTTTCTTTGCAGGATAAAACACGAGATTGGTTGCAGTCTATTACCCCTGGGAGCATCACCACCTGGGATGCTTTGGTCTAGGCCTTTTTGAAGAAATTCTTCCCTCCTGCAAAGACGGTCAAGCTGAGGACCCAGATTGGGACATTCCAACAACAATATGATGAGCAACTCTTCGAAGCTTGGGAGCGATTTAAAGAGTTGTTGAGGAAGTGTCCTCAGCATGGATACCCCGACTGGCTTCAGGTTCAATTGTTTTATAATGGTTTAACTCCTAGCACAAAAACGATAGTTGATGCAGCTTCAGGTGGGACTCTATTGTCCAAGACCGTGGAAAATGCTCCCACACTTCTAGAGGATATGGCCACCAATAGCTATCAGAGGCCATCTGAGCGGTCTACACCCAAAAAGATTGCTGCTGGAGTGTTTGAGGTTGATAAAGTAAGTGCACTCCAGGCCCAGATGACCTCCCTTGCTAATGATTTTATGAAATTTTCAGGTACAGGGAGTGCACAGTCAATTGAATCAGCTGCTGCTTTGGCATCTAGACCTCAGGAGGAGACCATTGAACAGGTTCAGTATGTATCAAATTCTAATTTTAGGGGATATAATAATAATGTTACACCTACACATTATCACCCTAACAATAGGAACCATGAAAATTTCTCTTATGCAAATACGAAGAATATTCTTAACCCCCCTGGTTTTGCCCCTCAAACTCAAGAAAATAAAAGGTTAGAAGATCTTGTTGGAGCTTTCATTGCAGAGTCTAGTAACAGGACAACCAAATTAGAGGAGGCAGTCATTGCCATCAACACCACAGTGAATGGCCACAGTGCTGCCATCAAGAACATTGAGACTCAGCTGGGCCAGTTGGTGAATGTTGTGAGCACCATGAATAAAGGTAAGGCCCCAGCTGAGCAAGAGAAAACCCAGATGGAGTACTGTAAGGCAATCACTGTGCACCAGGAGGAAGCTGAAGAGGAGCCTGAGTCTGAAGATTATGACACGCCTATAGAGGAAGCTGAGGAGGACACATCATCAGATGAGGCTGAAAATCCTGAACCTGAGCCTCCTATTCCTTCTCCCACACTGATGGTTCCCAAAGAAAAGAAAAAGAAAAAGGAGAAAAAGAACAATCAGGTTCAGTTTGACAAGTTTATGAATGCTTTTATGAATCTGAACATTAATATCCCTTTTGCAGAGGCATTAGAGATGCCCCAGTATAACAGGTTCATGAAGGAGTGGTTAGCAATAAAGCGAAAGGAAAAGAAGGTTGACACTGTATATCTTGCTTCCACATGCAGCACTAGAGTCCAACAGAAGGTACCTGAAAAAGTAGCAGATCTAGGGAGTTTTTATGTTCCTTGTAGTTTTGGTACTTATTCTTTCAGAGCATTATGTGATTTAGGTGCTAGCATTAATATTATTCCTTTATCCTTGTGTAAAAAGTTAGATATAGGTGAGATTAAATCTACTCCTGTTAAGCTCCAACTGGCTGATCAGTCTGTGGTTAGACCAGTTGGCATTGTAGAAAATGTTTTAATCAGTGTAGGTAGATTTTTCTTCCCTATTGATTTATATGTTATGGATATGATAGAAAATCCTTCAATGCCTGTCATATTAGGAAGACCATTCCTCGCTACTGGGCGAGTGATTATTGATATTGAGCGCAGGGAGCTCACTGTAAGAGTCAGGAATGACAAAGAAATATTTAAAGCAGTTGAAGACTCTAAGGGACACTCGGACGTGCTTTTCATGGGCTACAAGAAAGGTGCAAGAAAGAGCACCACTGTTGGATTCACAGAAAAAAAGCCTCCTTGAAGCACGGTCAACACGTCGAGCTAATGACGATAAACAAGCGCTTTTGGGAGGCAACCCAAGTAAGTTTAGTGTGTTTTCTTTTTGTTTTTGATTTATTGTTTGTTTTTGTTTTGTATGTCTTGTTTTCTTTCTCTCCTTTGCTTTCAAGCTTTCAAGATTCCAAGCTTTCAGTCAAGAAGTCATCATTATTCCAGGCCAGTATTGTTCACTCCTTTCATTCTTTTATTGTTCTCATGCTTGTTTATGCCTTATTGTTTTTTTTTTTTTTATACATTGAGGACAATGCATGTTTTAAGTTTGGGGGTGGATTAACATGTTTGTGGAGCCATTGAGCATCTGAGTTCGGGCTATAGTTTTGAGCTTTCTTTGAATTATGCATATGGTTGTGGTCTGGATGTATTTTTGCATGATTATGATGTCCTAGGATAGGCTTTCTTCTCAATTTTCAAGCTAGTGATGAGATGTAAGCATGAGTGCCCAAAAAGGGAGACTTTTTAAAATTTTTCTAGGAGATGGCTTGCATGAGTAGAGTATCTGTCTTAGCTAGATTTGGATTTGAATGCTTAGGAGCGAATTATTGGGTTCATATGCTTGTTGTCACCTCGATAGGTGTAGGGTAGAGCTAAAGTGTAAATTTTTTGCAAATTAGCATGTTTGATCTTGCTTAGGAGAAAAGAAAAGAATATCTGCTTATTATGTTCATAACGAAAAATCATTCTTGTTGTTATTGTTGAAAAAGAAAAAGTCATGACTTATGCGCGCAATATGCAATGGTTAATAAAGATTAAGGCAAAAAGAGCTACCCCTGTTGTGATCAGTTAGGCCAACCAGAGAAAACTCAGGTTAAGGGTCCCTGCAATGGGTGTGTGAAAGCTAGTGCCACATATTCATGCTTAATTTAATTGTTAATTAAAAGCACCCAAGTATGGAGAAAAACAAACTAATTTGTTCCATTAACTCATTAGTGAAACCTTAGTGCCAGTGTAGAGGGAAGATGAGCTGAGAGTTTAATAAATCAATCCCGGGCTAGTAGAGTCTAATCTTGTTGAGATAGATCTCGCTTGTGCAAGTTAATTTTGGAAAAATTTTAATTTGTCTCCCTCATTGGTCCTTATGTGCATGTCTTTTGCTTGCTTGACTATTGAATTTTGAGCCTTGAGGATTGAGTCATGATTATTGCATCCATTCTTCCACTATATGTTTGATTTGTAGTTTGCTCGAGGACTAGCAAAAGCTTAAGTTTGGGGGTATTTGATAGCGAGCATAGCTAGCTATCTTTACTTATTTAATTTAGCTAGTCTTTGATGATTATTGGCCAATTTATTGCGCTTAATTGTTTATTTTGTAGGAAATTGTTGATTGGAGCTAAAACGTAAATTTGGAGTCAATCGGGTGTTCGGGATGTGAAAAGACACAAAAGAACCGAAGAGAATCAACAAGAAAAAAAATAAATTTAGGGTCAAAGGTTGACCAGCGTCGAGACGTTGCTCCTTTAGCGTCTCGACGCTACCGCATTTCCTTTCCAGACGCGCGTATAAGAGTCAGCGTCTCGACGCTACGACGAAATTTCACTATATAAGCATCCTTTCGGCTAGGTTTTAGGGGGATTCAATTTTGGGACTTCTTGGAGCCGTAAAGAGGGCAGAAACAGAGCAATTGAAGATTGAAACAAAGGGAGAGATTCGGAAATCAACGCATTGTTCGTGGGGATCGTGACGGGGACGTTCGGTCTCGGCCTACATTGAGTTTTCTTTTCCCTTTCTTTTTCTCTAGTTAGATTTATGGCTTTATTATGTTTAGTTGAGCTTGTAATTACATTCATGAGTAGCTAAACCCATAGCTTAGGGATTGATGTAGTTGATTTTGTTTATGGATTGATTTGTGGTTTAAGTTGTGCAATGTTTATTATGTTTGTAATCTTGATTTAATGCTTTCAATTAATTGGCCATTAGTTGAATGATTTGAGTTTTGAATCTAGCTTGGGAGAGGGGATTTAATATAGACTTACTCAAGATTGCATGACTAAAGTTTACTTTCTAATTCATGATGGTTTTAGATTAACTTTAGAATTGGTCAAAAGATCTCATTGCCTTGCATGTTAATAAACTTAGATAGGGATATCAAGTTGGTTAATGTGCATGAGAAACAATTATACTCGGGAGAGGTAGTTGTGATTAAAGGGTCTTAGGCTTATAATTTCATTGTGCATAATAACTTACTCCTTAAAATCAATCCTAGACTAAATCGGCGAAATCAATTCCCTAAGTATTTTTCCCAATTGAATTTCCACACTTTTTACTTGTTTTGATTTAGCTTTCATACCATTCATTCATCACTTTTTGTTCCCTAAATAAAATTGAGCGAGATAATTCACAATACTTGATTTGCTTAAAAATCCAATCCAGAGGACGACATTCGAATTACATTCACTATATTATTACTTGACCCATGCGCTTGCGGTAGGAAAAGTCCACATCAGAGGTACCCATCATTCTTGGTCGACCATTTCTAGCCACTGGTAAGGCTGAAATTAGCGTGCACACAGGTAAATTAATTCTTAGCGTAGACAATGAGAAGGTAGTTTTCAATATCTTTGGTCAGGACGAGTCAGTTTGTAGCATACATACTTTCTTTTCTATTAGCTTAGATTTACTACCTGATGAGGATAATGAAGAAGAGTTAAACTTAGGCCTAGAGTTAGATGGTTTACCTATGGATGATGTTAATTTTGATCATAATGAATTCGTTGACGATGCTATGTTTGAGAATGAACTGTTGAATAATGTTGAGAAGCCTGTTGTAAATGTTTATGAGTATAATTTGCATGCTTTGAATTTAGAGGAGCATGAGTTAGATGAAATTTTTTGTTCTGATATTGAGGAGTTAGATGATAGCTTTATTCGGTCTGATTTGGTTGCTGAGTCTCATGAGCATGTAGAGATTATGCCTGACGAATGGTTAGTCCTAGTTGATAGACCACCCCAGGACCCGAGACCGGTAGACATTTTGATGCTTGATGACTCCGTAAATAATTGCTTTGTAAATAGAGACGTGGAGAAAAGTTTTCATACTGTTGAATTTTTCATGACTAGTTATTTTGATAATCTATTCAGTGATGATGGGCAAGGTGAGGCATTTTTTACTTCCCCTGTTTGCAATGTGTGTTTCAGCACGTGATTTTATCCAGGGCTCAGAGGATGATGAAAATTAAGTTTGGGGTGAGACTTTCGTTGTGTTTGAGCATGCTTAAATTCTTCGGATGCATGTTAGGATAGCGATGATAGCCGAGAATTTCGTTTTTAAATTTATGGGGATATGGTTTATGTGATGTGGAATTTGGGAACATAGCAGAAAAATGAGTAATTTTGAAAATGTTTTGGTTAGTATTAATGTCTAAAGCATGCAATAAACTTATCTTTTGAGATCTTTGAAAATCTAGATTCTTATTATGATTTTTATAAGTTTGTTGTCACTTCGATAGGCTTAGCCTTTGACATTAGGAGTTATGCTTGATTGTTGTTAAGAACTAGGTGAAAAGAAAAGGAAAAAAATATGTTATGCCTGCAAAAAGAAAAGCAACACTGAAAAAGAATCATCTGTTGAAAAAATGAAAATAATTTTTGCTTGTATGAGAAAAAAATAAACTAGGGGTAAAAAGAGCTGTCTACGGAGTGATAATTTAAGCCAACCAAGAGTTAAACTCGGGTTATGGGTCCCTGCATCTTAGTGTGAAAGCTGGTGCCATTAGAATCATATAAAGCAAGTTTGGGGGAATTCCCCTAAGAAAAGGAAAAGAAAGGCGCCCTACTTTTTTTGTTTGCATGATAGCTAAATTCCAACCTGTTAGGACTCTTAGCTAGTGTAGAGGGTAAACAAATGGAAAAAGCCGTATATATATATACATATTCAAATACATATACATAATGCATACAAATATACATGTATGTATATATGTATTTATGTATGTGTTTCCTCATAACTTTTAGTTTATTTTAACAAAATCTAATTCTTGTGACGGGTATATTTAGTGCAATGTTATTAAGCATCGTGTTCATAATAGTATGGCTCACATTTTGGAGTTCATATATATTGAGAATAATGTCATTCATATTTTAAATTCCTTTCTCAAGACTTTGAATTGGTTCTTAAAAATTCTAATTCTTGTGACAAACATATTTAGTGCAATGTTATTAGTCGTTGTGTTCATATCAGTACGGTTCACGTTTTAGATTTGATATAAATTGACTATAGTGGTCGTTTTATGTTCATATATAGATGTATGTATGTCTGCATGTATGTATTTATGTATTTCGTCGTGTTCATATTAGTATGACAAACATTTTAGACTTCATATATATAGAGTATGTGTTTGTTGTATGCTCATATACATATATACATACATATACATATGCATATGCATACAAATATACATGTTTGTATGTATGTACTTATGTATGTGTTTCATCATAACTTTTAATTTATTTTAACAATATATTTGTATGCATATATATATACATATACATATGCATACAAATATACATATATGTATGTATGTATTTATGTATGTGTTTACTCATAACTTTTAATTTATTTTAACAAAATCTAATTCTTGTGACGGGTATATTTAGTGCAATGTTATTAGGCCTCGTGTTCATAATAGTATTGATAGAGAGCATAGCTAGCTATCTTTAATTATTTAATTTAGCTAGTCTTTTATGATTTTTGGGCCATTTTATTGTGCTTTAATGTTTATTTTGTAGGAAAAGGTTGATTGGAGCTAAAATGCAATAGTGGAGTTAACCGGGTGCTCGGGACGCGAAAAGATGCAAAGAAAGGAAAAGAATCAAAAGGGCAAAAGTCAAAATTCGGTCAAAAGGTGACTAGCGTCGAGACGCTAGCCCTTAGGCGTTGAGACGCTAGCATTCCTTATTCGGATAGGCGCGAAATCGTCGCAGCGTCGAGACGCTGCGACCTTAGCGTCTCGATGCTACCGTAATTTCCTTTCCAGAACGCGCGTGTTTAGAGGCAGCGTCTCGACGCTATGATGAAATTTCATAATAAATAGTTCCTTTCGGCTAGGTTTTTGGGGGAACAAATTTTGGGACTTCTTGGAGCCGAAAACAGAGCAAAATCAGAGGAATTCAAGGCTGAAGCAAAGGGGAAAATTCGGAAATCAGCCCATTGTTCGTGGGGATCGTGACGGGGACGTTCGGTCTCGGCCTACAACGAGTTTAATTCTTCTTTCCCTCACTTTAGTTAGATTTTTATGGCTTTTACATGTTTAGTTGAGCTTGTAATACAAATCATGAGTAGCTAAACTTGTAAGCTTAGGGATTGATGTAGTTGATTGTGTTTATGGATTGATTTATGGTTTAAGTTGTGCAATGTTATTATGTTTGTAATCTTGATTTAATGCTTTCAATTAATTGGTCATTAGTTGGATGATTTAAGTTTCGAATCTAGCTCGGGAGAGGGGATTTGATTTAGACTTACTCAAGATTGCATGACTAAAGTTTAGTTTCTATTTCGTGACGGTTTTAGATTAACTTTAGAATTGGTTAAAAGATCTCATTGCCTTGCATGATTAATAAACTTAGATAGGGATATCAAGTTGGTTAATTTGCATGAGAATCAATTATACTCGGGAGAGGTAGTTGTGATTAAAGGGTCTTTGGCTCATAATTTCATTGTGCATAATAACTTATTCCTTAAAACCAATCCTAAACTAAATCGGCGAAATCAATTCCCTAAGTAGTTTTCCCAATTGAAATTTCCACACTTTTTGTTCTTGCTTTAATTTAGTTTTCCATTAATCACTCATCACTTTTTGATCCCTAAATAAAATTGAGCGAGATAATTCACAATACTTGATTTGCTTAACAATCCAATCCAGAGGACGACATTCGAATTACATTCACTATATTATTACTTGACCCGTGCGCTTGCGGTAGGAAAAGTCCACATGGCACACATTTTAGAGTTCATATATATTGAGAATAATGGCCTTCGTGTTTTGAATTCCTTTCTCAAGACTTTGAATTGGTTTTTAAAAATTTTAATTATTGTGACAAGCGTATTTAGTGCAATGTCATTAGTCGTCGTTGTAGACACCGTATTTGGTCCGGCTTGATTTTCAGTAATAATGTTTGAAGGTTTCCAATATTTGGTGGTCAATTTGTTTTTTCTTGTATGTCAATAAGAGCATAGCTCAACTGGCATAAAGTCGCATTGATAACCACGAGGTCTGTGGTTCAAACCACCCTTCTCATATGTTTTTATCAAAAATTCGTTTTTTTTTTATTTTTATTTATTTTTATTTTTATTTTTATTTTTTTTTTTTTGTCTTCCCCATTCCTATTCAAGGGGAAGCTTACCTATTCAAAAGAATTTGCATGGCTCTCATTTTTTTATTTTTTTTATTTTTTTTCTTTTTTCCACCATTTTCTCATCCATCCTCCCCTAATTTAGTAACCCTTCAAGTATAAAAAGGGGGGAGATGGAGGATGAAAGGGGGAAAACAAGAAGAATGAGAGGAATTTTAGAGTAAAAGTGAGCTTGAGAGAGTTTAGGCATTTGAGCAAGAGTTTAGCTTAGAGAGTGATAGAAAAGGGGGGAAAACAAGAAGAATGAGAGGAATTTTAGAGTAAAAGTGAGCTTGAGAGAGTTTAGGCATTTGAGAGAGTTTAGGCATTTGAGCAAGAGTTTAGCTTAGAGAGTGATAGAAAAGGAGAGAAAAAAAGAGAAGAAGTTTAGAGTAAAAGTGAGCTTGAGAGAGTTTAGGCATTTGAGCAAGAGTTTAGCTTAGAGAGTGATAGAAAACGAGAGAAAAGAAAGTGGAAGAAGAAAAGAGGAAAAAAGAGGGGGAGGAAGGAGCATACGGGGAGAGGAAACATTGGGTAAGAAAGAAGGAAAAAAGAAAAAAGAGAGAAGTAAAAAAGGTGGGGTTTTGTTTTTCTATTTCCTTTGTTTTTTTTTTTTTTTGTTTTTTTTTTTTTTTTGTTATTATTGTTATTATTATTATTATGATTATTATTATCATCATTATCATTATCATTTTAATTTCTCTCTTGTTTTAGTTCACTTTTGCACTTTGCCAACTTCATTTTTTTAAACTTTCTAATTCATTTGTTTTTTCCTTTCATTCTCCAAATTGCTTTAATCTAATCTTTAATTCCGCTTGGTCAATTTCAATTATTGTTATTGTTTTGATTTTCTTTTAAAAGGGATTATGGGAACTGAGTAATGTGTCTTCGTGGAGTTCAACTCCCGTGTAGGCGTATGAAAATTCTCATTTTCCCTAAAAAGAATTCACTCTTTGAATGATTTTCTTCTTTTACATCTATTTGTTTTTTTTTTTTTTTTTTAATAAACACAATCATGTATCGCCCATATTTCCTTTAATTAAAAGAGAAATTAGGCATGATTTATATTAAATTGGTTATCCAACTCATAATGTTTAATCCTTACTTTATTTCTAAAGTTAAGGTAAAAACAAATGAGACATCTTGTGTTTATTATTGCATTTTGGGTTTATATCTTCATATTTATCATTCTTTTTAAGAAAAATAAAAATAAAGGACTGTTTTTATTCATTTAATTGGACAATTTAAGATACTGTGGTAATCGTTTTCTTAAACGGGTGTTGTAGGGTGCTAATACCTTCCCTACACTCAAACGACTCCCCAACCTAATTTCTGGTTTTCTAAGACTAGTTTTGTTTTTTATTTTAAAGGTGACCAATCACACCCTCAATGATTGGTGGTGACTCCAATTTTCTTCTAAAAAACCCAAGAAAGGATGTCGGCCGCTCCGCGTCGCGATGACGTTGCGACAGCTTGGCGACTCCGCTGGGGATTTTGAGGGTCAAGCCATGAATATCTTTATTGTCCTTTGAATTTAATTTTTCTTCAGGTCCTTTTGTTATTGTTTTGTTACTTATTTATTTTGTTTTCCTTACTTTAT
Source organism: Luffa acutangula (assembly GCA_036850905.1). Lineage (NCBI taxonomy): Eukaryota > Viridiplantae > Streptophyta > Magnoliopsida > Cucurbitales > Cucurbitaceae > Luffa > Luffa acutangula. The sequence goes on along the minus strand of CM072088.1, from coordinate 19,542,459 downwards.
AATATTATTTGTTTGGCATATTGTTATTCACTTGTCTATTACCATTTTTTTTAATGTTGTAATTACTTTATCTTAGTTATGTCATTCATTTGCATGTCATCTTATTGTTACCATTTTTTTTCATGTTGTAATTGTTATGTCATTCATTTGTATGTCATCTTATTAATCATGCATTTCACACACTTTCACTAGCCTTCTACCCGGGCTCTACCTTAGGACTAGACTCGGAGACTGAGTAGTGTGACCTTCGTGGAATTTCGATTCCCGTGCAGGCGCATGAAATTCTCCACTCAAGCCTACTACATCGTTAAATCGGTGGGTAAGCTTGGGGACCTTTTCTAGGATGCCTTAGAGTTAAACTCCACTCATATAGTTCTAGGATTTGACTTATTACATGCATTATTGTCAAAGTTTATATATTTATTTATTTTTCTTCTTTCCCTTGTATCTTATATCAATTTTCAATTTTCGCTCATTGAAAGTATCCTTTGAAATCTCTTTTAATGTAGTTAAGAAAATTGTGCAAATTAAATTAACAAGATTTTTCGATTATTTGCATTGGCAGAAACTAAAGTATGAGTAAAATAAAATCACCCCCTCCAATACAAGAAATGGGTATAGAAGATCAAGCAACAGTACGTCAATGGTCAGAAAATGTACAACAAATCCACGGAGATTCTTTAGTAGAAAATGTTGTTTCTCAATTTAAGGATGTCAGTTTTCCAGAAAGTCAATTAGAAGCAGTGAAACAGGCTTGGGAAAAATTAACTGTAGATAGGAAGGCTAAATTTACAAGCAAATATGGCTATCTAGCTCAGCTCATGTATGTACAAGTTAATTATTCTGTATTAAAACTTTGATTCGACATTGGGATCCAGCCTACAGATGTTTCACATTTGGCTCAATTGACATGACTCCTACAATAGAGGAATATCAATCCCTTCTGCATATGCCAGCACGAACAGAGGTTGAAGCTTATTCTTACGATCAAGAGCTTACAATGAAAAGAGCATTATCTACTCTTTTGGGCAAGATTCGTACGAGCGACATTGAGAAACAAGTAAAGATAAAAGGAGAGAACACATGCCTACCCCTGGACTACATCCTTACTCTTCAACAAAAATTTGCAAATGAAGACAAGGAGTTAACTTTACTGGCATTGTGTATCTTTAATGTTGTTTTGTTTCCTAAAGTATGTGGATATGTTGAGGAACGCGTGGTCAAGTTGTTTGCTAAGATAGAAATAGGAGTTGATCCCATTATTCCTGTATTGGCAGAAACTTTTCGTTCATTAAATTATTGCAGAACAAAAGGAACAGGAAGATTTATAGGGTGTGCACCATTATTGTACATTTGGGTCCTTAGTCATGTGAAGTGTCCACCCGAATTCAAATGTCCAGAGATCAAATTTTCAAGTTCCTGGAATAAGCTGCAAAATCCCATTTCAGAGTTCGTGCAATCAGGTTGGAGTTCATCCTCCCCTGAAAGGAGCGCTTGGGAAGCCTTTTTCTCCGAACTAAAGATAGAAGATGTAATATGGAGAGCCCCTTGGATGTCAACTAGGCCAATGATCTATAAATGTTGTAAATTTCAAAGTTTACCTCTTTTGGGTCCTTGGGGATGTATAGCCTATGCTCCTTTATTGGTAGTACGCCAAATTTGGGTCCGACAATTCATCCCTGCTACGCATGAGTTGAAGGATTTCGAATTTGCTTATGATAAAGGCTTCTGTAAAGATAGAATTCAGAAAATTGTGAAAGCATGGAAAATGATCACTAAAATCCAGAGTGGTCAGTTTCATGATGATACCACAGAGGCGTACAAAACATGGCATGCGAACAAAGCTAAAACCGTGCTTGTGTCACCAAAAATGAAAACCAAGATAAAACTTAATGCAAAGGTGATACCAGATCAACAGACAGAACAAGCAGCACGTGAAAAGGAATGTGATGAATTGAGAAAAGCGAATTCATCATTGGTTCAAGAAAATGAAAGGCTGCAATTGGAGGTAAAGCAAGGTTTGTTGCGCAATGTTGAACTAGAAAAAGAGTTAAACCGATTAAAGGGCAGTGTCAGCAAACAAGAACAGTTAGAAAAAGAAATTTCAGCATTAGACACAGAGGCCCGCGACCTGAACAGAAGAATGCATCGATTAAGAAGGGATAATGAAGTCTCCCAAGCAACTCTCAAGTCAAAGAATGACCAAGTTTTGAAGCAACAATCTGAGATTGCCTCACTTCATGAGTTGATGAAAGAGCTCGAAGATTGCATTAGTTTGAGGAACCAAACGATTATTGAGGTAGAAGAAAAAAATGGAACGCTATGTCGAACAATTGACGACCTACAATTAACGCTCAAGATTAGAGAAGATCAACTAGGGGACCTCATCAACGACAACAAGGGTCTAAGAGAGTCCGTTCAGTCACTTAATGTTCGCCTCGGTAAGTATCAGGATGCCACTGATAGATTAATGAAAGACTATACCTATTTAAAGGAGCAGTACGACAGATTAAGCGATGATTTTGGGTTTGCGAGACAGAACCACGCGACACTACGAAGTAAAGCGAAACATATGCTCACTCAGATTAGGAGAGTCACTCGAAGGGCAGATGAACTAGCAGAAGATGCACGTACTCTCTCTAAAGTCATAGCACCTACACAGCCGAATAGCAAGAATGTGCTCAAGTTTCTGGGAAAACTTCGTATAAGTTTAGAGTATTGGGGGCAATTTTATTAACTCTTTACTTTAGTTTATGTTTTATTTAGATAGTTGAAATATCTTGTAATTCAATTTTGCACAAATTTTGCTGCTACATTGTTTTATCATTTTCCAATTTAATATCAAAGCCATTTTTTTCCTTCTCTTCTATCACTTTTTTTTTTCGTTTTGTCTTTCTCTTTTCTTACACTAAAATCTATTTTCATTAAAAATATAAACAAAATCATAAGATAGCTCGGTCACCTCGAATCCACCGCACCTACGTCACAAGATATAGGACAAGGATCATGGAAGAGCAGAGCACTAAGATGGAGAAAACAAGGAAAGATATTGAGGAGTTACGAGAAAAAATGGATGCCATTCTTGTTGCCCTAGAAAGAGGCAAAATAATACCTGATATTGCTCAGTCCAGCAATACAATGAACGACCCTCCAATCCGGCAATCAACAGAGGGTACTACTCCAAAATATCATCCATTGTACAATATTCCAGTAGAGCAGCACCCGTTTCCATTTTTCAAGAATGAGCAAGTGCCTGTACACAATCAACCTGGATTTTCACTACCCACAGAGGTACCTCCCAAGGTGACCATTACAGTTCCCAATTTAGATGATCCTGGAATCAGAAAAGAGCTAACGGGAGGAGAGAAAGTTTCTTCTAGTGAAAAGCTTGAAGTCCTGGAGGAAAGATTAAGGGCAGTAGAAGGAACAGACGTCTTCGGAAATATAGATGCGACCAAGCTATGCTTGGTACCAGATGTAATCCTCCCTCCAAAATTCAAGGTGCCCGAGTTTGAAAAGTATGATGGAGCATCCTGTCCTAAGAACCATCTCATCATGTATTGTAGGAAGATGGCAGCATACGTCCAAAATGACAAGCTGTTAATTCATTGCTTCCAGGACAGTCTTACTGGTCCAGCATCTCGATGGTATATGCAGTTAGACAGCACTCATATATGTTCATGGAAGAATCTAGCCGATTCATTTTTAAAGCAATATAAGCACAACATAGATATGGCTCCTGACCGCCTAGACCTCCAGAGGATGGAAAAGAAGAGCACAGAAAGCTTTAAAGAGTATGCCCAAAGGTGGAGGGATACTGCTGCTCAGGTGCAACCACCTTTAGCAGATAAGGAGCTGTCAACCATGTTTATTAATACTCTCAAATCTCCTTTCTATGATAAGATGATTGTGAGTGCCTCTACCAATTTCTCTGACATAATGACAATTGGAGAGAGAATCGAGTACGGAATTAACCATGGAAAGATAACTGATACGACTGGATCATCAACAACGAAAAAGGGGGTTCCATCGAAGAAAAAAGAGGGAGAAGTTCAGATGATTGGTTTCAATTCAAGACAACCATACCCTAATGCCGGAGTGTCACAATATCACTATCCACCTCCATATGTTTACCCTCAACCCTATATCAATAATACGTCAGCCCAATACTCATCACCTTACGTCCAAAATCCTCGTCCTACTCAATGCTACCAGCCTCGGAATCAACAGAACACTCCTTATGTCCTAGGACACCAAAACAATAAAGGCGTCCGTAGACAGACTCATTTTGATCCGATTCCTATGACATATACTGAACTTCTTCCCCAACTCTTCCAGAATAATCAGCTGGCACCCGTGCCAATAGACCCAGTAAAACCACCTTACCCAAAGTGGTATGACCCAAATTCCCGTTGCGACTACCATGCAGGAGCAATTGGACATTCCACTGAAAACTGTACTGCACTCAAGCATAGGGTGCAAGCATTGATCAAGGCAGGATGGTTGAACTTTAAGAAAGAAGATGGGCCAGATGTCAACAACAATCCTCTGCCAAACCATCAGAATGCACAAGTAAATGCGATAGAGGTTCATGAAGCTGATTTGAAAAAGAATGTTGAGAGCGTAGTGACTCCCATGGGAGAACTATTCGAAATATTATTCAGTAATGGATACATTGGAGTAGAGCGCTTCCAATCAGATTTGGGTGTCAGAACATACGATGACAGTTTGATGTGTTCTTATCACACTGGGGCAAAAGGGCATTCTATCGACCAATGTTCTCATTTTCGTCTGAAGGTCCAGGAGTTGTTAGATTCACATTTTTAACAGTTTCTCAAAAGATGACTCAGCTCCCTCAGTATGGGGAAGTTGATATTATAGAAGAATGCTCAAGGTTGTCTCTCAAGCCAAAACCGTTAACAATTTCTTATCGCGAGAAGCCCAGTACCCCAAATTCCAAGCCAAGACCGATTACCATCCAGATTCCGACTCCCTTTGAATATAAAAGTTCAAAAGCAGTACCTTGGAACTATGAATATAAGGTAACTGTTGATTCTGAACCCCTTCCAATCCATAATATCAGTGGGATGGGAGGTCTAACACGAAGCGGGAAGTGCTATACACCAGAAGACCTATTGAAACCCAAGGGTAAAGAAAAAGGAAAAGCCAAGATCACTGAAGATATCAAGGAGAAAATAGAAGAGTCCATTGTAGCGAAGAGCCTAGATGTTAAACAGCCAGCATCGGAAGAGGACATCCAAGAATTTTTTAAGTTGGTTAAGCAAAGTGATTATAAAGTGGTTGAACAGTTAGGTCGAACCCCTGCAAAGATTTCCATACTGGCTTTGTTACTGGCTTCAGATACGCATCGTAAGACTTTGTTGGACATTTTGAATCAAACTTATGTTCCGCAGGATATTACGGTGGACAACTTGGATAACATTGTTGGAAACATAACTGCATCCAGTTCAGTAACCTTCACAGATGATGAGTTACCACCAGAAGGCACCGGACACACTATAGCCTTGCACATTACAGTTAAGTGCAAAAATTTTGTTGTGGCAAAAGTTCTAGTTGATAATGGTTCCTCCTTGAACATAATGCCTAAATCCACGTTGGAGAAATTGCCTGTTGATATGTCTCATATAAGGCCCAGCACTATGATCGTACGAGCTTTTGATGGGGCACGTAGTGAAGTTGTTGGAGACATAGAAGTGCCCATCCAGATAGGTCCATGCACCTTCGATATAACCTTTCAGGTCATGAACATTAATTCGGCCTACAGCTTCTTGTTAGGGCGTCCCTGGATTCACTCAGCTGGAGTGGTCCCATCATCATTACACCAAAAACTTAAATTTGTGGTCGACCGCAAACTAGTAATCATATCTGGACAAGAGGATATCTTAGTGTCAAGACCCTCTTCAATGCCCTACATAGAAGCAGCAGAAGAGGTTTTGAGTCATCATTTCAAGCTTTTGAGATTGCAAATGCCACAACTTTATACGGAGAGATAGGGAAAATGGAGCTGCAACTTTCAAAACTCTCCTTAACAGGAAGCAACCAAAGCCTCGAAAATTTGTTGAATATGTCGAAAAATATGAAGAGGTTTGGTTTGGGATATAAACCAAGCAAAAAAGATATGATTAAAGCACACAGGCAGGAGAAAGAAAAACGACTGGCTAGATTGGAGAACCGTGAGCCGAAGTATCAAATGAATATCATTCCTCATCTTCATGATACCTTCATCTTTGCTGGAATAATTCATTTGGAATCTCAAGACCCTGCAGTCATGGCTATAATCGAACAGAAAAAAGAAGTCGGTCCCTTAGTTTATCTGTGCCCAGAAGACTTTGAACTCAATAATTGGACTGTAATGGAGCTACCATCATTTGTTAATGAGATATCAAAGTAATTTTTAAACTTTTTGTTTGTTTTTTGTTTTGACGATTTATGTGTTCTATGTCAATATTTCATTTGTTAATGAAGAAGCATTTTTTTCCCTTTCTTTCCTATCATCCAATGAATCTCTCTTGTGTCTACTTCTTTTAGCATTGATTTCATTTATTCCATTCCTTCCTTTTACCTTCTTTCATCACACTGAATAATCCCTTTCTTAAACAGCGAAATTGGGATTGAAAGCATTAATGATCTTAAATACGAACTTGATTCTCCTACATACGATGTTGAGTCCAATGAGAGAACAAGTGGTAATGAGGAAGATCTAGAACTTACTCCTGAATTGTTGAGAATGATTGAAGAAGAAGAGAGGATATTGGGACCACATGAAGAGTTGATAGAGACGATTAACTTGGGATCTCAAGTAGAGATTAAAGAAGTTAAAATCGGGACCAACATGTCTGCTGAAAGCCGTCAAGGGTTAATAACATTGCTTCATGAATACATTGATGTTTTTGCCTGGTCTTATCAAGATATGCCTGGTTTAGACACAAGTATTGTGGTGCATCATTTGCCACTTAAGCCTGAATGCAAGTAAGTGAGACAGAAGTTACGCAAGATGAAGCCAGACATGTTAATCAAAATAAAAGAGAAAGTCATGAAACAAATTGATGCAGGATTCTTAACAGTTGCTAATTATCCAGAATGGGTAGCTAACATTGTGCCAGTACCTAAAAAAAATGGACAGGTCCGAATGTGTGTTGATTATAGAGATTTGAATCGAGCAAGCCCAAAGGATAACTTCCCACTTCCTCATATTGATGTACTGGTAGATAATACAGCTGGATTCTCAACTTTTTCCTTTATGGATGGATTCTCAGGTTACAATCAAATCAAAATGGCACCTGAAGATCAAGAGAAAACTACATTCATCACATTATGGGGAACCTTTTGTTATAAGGTCATGCCGTTCGGATTGAAAAATGCTGGGGCAACCTACCAACGGGCCATGGTTACTCTCTTCCATGACCTAATGCATAAGGAGATCGAAGTGTATGTTGATGACATGATTGCTAAGTCAAAACCAGGGGAAGAGCATGCAACCATTCTCCGAAAGTTATTCGAGCGATTGAGAAAATTCAAGTTGAAACTGAATCCGAGTAAATGCACATTTGGGGTCACTTCTGGCAAGTTGTTGGGTTTCGTCGTAAGCCATGAGGGAATTAGAGTTGACCCAGACAAAGTCAAAGCCATTCTAGAAATGCCACCACCACGTACTCAAAAAGAAGTCAGAGGTTTCTTGGGAAGATTGAATTATATTGCAAGATTCATATCACATCTTACAGCAACATGTGAACCAATCTTCAAGCTACTTCGTAAGAACAATACATGCATATGGAATGACGACTGTCAAAAAGCATTTGAAAAGATCAAGCAATACCTACAAAACCCTCCTGTTCTTGTACCTCCAACTCCAAATCGTCCACTTATCCTATATCTTACAGTGACGGAAAATTCAATGGGGTGTGTACTGGGACAGCATGACAGTTCAGGCAGAAAAGAGCAAGCCATATATTATTTAAGCAAAAAGTTCACTGATTGCGAAACCAGATATTCTCTTTTAGAAAGAACTTGTTGTGCTCTAGCTTGGGCCGCTCGTCGTTTGAGACCATATATGTTGTACTACACAACATGGCTTATCTCAAAGATGGATCCTATCAAATACATCTTTGAAAAGCCGTCTTTGTCTAGTAGAATTGCTAGATGGCAGGTTCTTTTATCCGAGTATGATATTGTCTATGTTACTCGAAAGTCAATAAAAGGAAGTGCACTAGCTGATCATTTGGCCGAGCAACCTATAGACGATTATGAACCAATGAAATTTGATTTCCCTGATGAATTTGTCTCCACTATAATGGTGGAAAAAGAAATATCAGACTTGGAAACATGGACCATGTTGTTTGATGGGGCCTCCAATGAGTTAGGTCATGGGATAGGTGTTGTATTAATATCGCCTGAAGGAAAGTTGTTCCCTCTCACCGCCAAACTAAGTTTTGATTGTACTCATAATATGGCTGAATATGAAGCTTGTTCTATGGGTATCCAAACTTCATTGGATATGAAGATAAAGAAACTTCGAGTCTTGGGAGATTCTATGTTGGTGATTCACCAATTGAGAGGAGAATGGGAAACAAGAGACACTAAGCTACTGCCTTATAAAAAGCTTATATTAGATTTGTCTCATAAATTTGAAGAAATCACTTTTGACTATTTACCAAGGGAGAGTAATCAGATAACAGACGCCTTGGCTACGCTTGCAGTCATGTTCAACATAGACCCCAATCATGAGGTACAACCTATTAAGATGGGAAGAGTAGATGTTTCAGCCTCCTGCATGAATATAGAAGAAGAGTTTGATGACAAGCCGTGGTTTCAAGACATCAAACATTATTTGAAATGTGGAACCTATCCTCTGAATGCCTCAGAAAATGACAAGCGCACACTTAGAAAGTTAGCAATGAAGTTCTTCCTAAATGGAGAAATACTTTACAAAAGAAATCATGATATGGTACTTCTAAGGTGTGTAGATACAAATGAAGCCAACACGATTATGAAAGAAATTCATGGGGGAATTTGCGACACCCATGCAAATGGACACATGATGGCCAGACAGGCATTAAGGGCTGGCTATTACTGGTTAACCATGGAAGCTGACTGTATCAAATATGCCCGAAAATGCCACAAATGTCAGATAAAGCTCATGCTCCAGCATCTCAGTTGCACGTTATGACGACACCATGGCCATTTTCCATGTGGGGAATGGACGTTATAGGCCCTATTGACCCAAAAGCCTCAAACGGACATCGATTCATCTTGGTGGCAATAGATTATTTTACCAAATGGGTAGAAGCAATGTCCTATCGAGAGGTGACGAAAGGAGTTGTGATCAAATTCATCAAGAAGGAGATTATATGTCGTTATGGTCTTCCTGAGACCATAGTATCTGATAATGCACGAAATCTGAACAATAAATTGATGACGGAGTTATGTGAGCAATTCAAGATCAAACATGTCAACTCAACTCCGTATAGACCAAAGATGAATGGAGCAGTGGAAGCTGCCAATAAAAACATAAAAAGGATTGTGCAAAAAATGACGGTGACGTATAAAGATTGGCATGAAATGCTTCCTTTTGCATTACATGGATATTGCACATCGGTTCGCACTTCAACTGGGGCAACACCATTTTCATTAGTTTATGGTATGGAAGCTGTTCTTCCCATTGAAGTGGAAATTCCATCATTAAGGGTCCTCATGGAGACTAATTTAGAAGAGGCTGAATGGATCCAAAACCGCTATGAGCAACTCAACTTTGTTGAAGAAAAGAGATTGATAGCATTGTGCAGAGGTCAACTTTACCAAAGACGAATGATGAAAGCCTATGATAAGAAAGTGTGTCCTAGAGTATTCAGAGAAGGGGATTTAGTCTTAAAACGAATTCTTCCTTTTCTAAAAGATCACCGAGGCAAGTGGACCCCAAACTATGAAGGACCATTCGTGGTGAAGAAAGCTTTCTCTGGAGGAGCTTTAGTCTTGGCTAACATGGATGGTAATGAGCTGCCAAGTCCAGTTAATTCAGATCAAGTTCGAAGATATTACGCATAGGCTACTTGTGTATCAAAGGATTCGGCAAAGTTGCGGGAATTCAACAAGTGTCTAGGAGAATTACGCTTCAATTTCTATATCATGTTTAAGAGGTTACTTTTGTCTCAAGTTCTAGAACCTTAACATTGACACATATGTCTATTGAATTTTAGTCATAAATCAAAGCTCCCTTCTCGAAGCATGGCATATCTTGTCCATTTTTCTCCCCCACTCTCCATAATATCTCCTCAACTATGAATGTTTGGCATGTTTACCTTTATTATCATTACAATTGAATAAACAAAAAGTTACATAAACGCGATATTTCAAATCAATGGTGGTAACTTAAGCGATTCGATGTGAAATACATATGTCCAAACAAAGAATCCAAAGGCAATATTTTTCCAAGAGCACCGTGATCATGAAGGTTGATGGAATGTCATCATGGAGGACAAAACCGTCATTTCAACATGACAAAGTCTTAAACTGGGGCAAAACCATTATTTTTCGTCTTCTCAAACTGGGGCAAAACCATTATTATCACAGGAGCAAAGTCGTTCTGGATACATTTTTGTTCATCAAACAAAGAGCAAGTTGTTTAGTGAGTTCATGATCCAATTAAGGTCTATTACCAAGGGTGATGTGAATGGGGTGCTCGAGCTATCAAATATCTTTTAAAGAAATTTGTATCATAGTTTTCGAATAGTGCTAAATCTTCATCCCATGCATTCAAGCATTCAAGTTTAGCGTGCATTGCAAAGAAAATTTATTTTCGGTTAAATCGAACCTGACAATTCAGTCGAGGTCGAAGCCTGTGTCAATCCAGGTCCATTTCCAGTTTTTTTTTCTTTCTTTCGATTAAATCAAACCCGACTATTCAGTCGAGGTCGAAGCCTGTGTCAATCCAGGTCCATTTTCATTTTTTCTTTCGGTTAAATCAAACCCGACTATTCAGTCGAGGTCGAAGCCTGTGTCAATCCAAGACCATTTTAATTTTTTTCTTTTGGTTAAATCGAACCCGACTATTCAGTGAGGTCGAAGCCTGTGTCAATCCAGGTCCGTTTTCAATTTTTATCTCGGTTAAATCAAACCCGACTATTCAGTCGAGGTCGAAGCCTGTGTCAATCCAGGTCTGTTTTTAGTTTTTCTCTCTGTTAAATCGAACCCGACTATTCAGTCGAGGTCGAAGCCTGTGTCAATCCAGGTCCATTTTAATTTTTTATTTTGGTTAAATCGAACCCGACTATTTAGTGAGGTCGAAGCCTGTGTCAATCCAGGTCCGTTTTCAATTTTTATCTCGGTTAAATCGAACCCGACTATTCAGTCGAGGTCGAATCCTGTGTCAATCCAGGTCCATTTTAATTTTTTCTTTTGGTTAAATCGAACCCGACTATTCAGTGAGGTCGAAACCTGTGTCAATCCAGGTCCGTTTTCAATTTTTATCTCGGTTAAATCGAACCCGACTATTCAGTCGAGGTCGAAGCCTTTGTCAATCCAGGTCCATTTTAATTTTTTCTTTTGGTTAAATCGAACCTGACTATTCAGTGAGGTCGAAGCCTGTGTCAATCCAGGTCCGTTTTCAATTTTTATCTCGGTTAAATCGAACTCGACTATTCAGTCGAGGTCGAAGCTTGTGTCAATCCAGGTCTGTTTTAAGTTTTTCTCTCGGTTGAACCAAACCTGACTATTGAATTGTGGTCGATACCTGATTCAAATTCTCACCAAACAAATCTTTGCCTCCCCAGTACTTAGTCTCTTTCCTTTGTCTACCATTTCAATCCTTCAAGGATACACAAAGGGGGGCAAACTGTAGACACCGTATTTGGTCCGGCTTGATTTTCAGTAATAATGTTTGAAGGTTTCCAATATTTGGTGGTCAATTTGTTTTTTCTTGTATGTCAACAAGAGCATAGCTCAACTGACATAAACTCGCATTGATAACCACGAGGTCTGTGGTTCAAACCACCCTTCTCATATGTTTTTATCAAAAATTCGTTTTTTTTTTATTTATTTATTTATTTTTTATTTTTTTTATTTTTTTGGTCTTCCCCATTCCTATTCAAGGGGAAGCTTACCTATTCAAAAGAATTTGCATGGCTCTCATTTTTTTATTTTTTATTTTTATTTTTTTTCTTTTTTCCACCATTTTCTCATCCATCCTCCCCTAATTTAGTAACCCTTCAAGTATAAAAAGGGGGGAGATGGAGGATGAAAGGGGGGAAAACAAGAAGAATGAGAGGAATTTTAGAGTAAAAGTGAGCTTGAGAGAGTTTAGGCATTTGAGCAAGAGTTTAGCTTAGAGAGTGATAGAAAAGGGGGGAAGACAAGAAGAATGAGAGGAATTTTAGAGTAAAAGTGAGCTTGAGAGAGTTTAGGCATTTGAGAGAGTTTAGGCATTTGAGCAAGAGTTTAGCTTAGAGAGTGATAGAAAAGGAGAGAAAAAAAGAGAAGAAGTTTAGAGTAAAAGTGAGCTTGAGAGAGTTTAGGCATTTGAGCAAGAGTTTAGCTTAGAGAGTGATAGAAAACGAGAGAAAAGAAAGTGGAAGAAGAAAAGAGGAAAAAAGAGGGGGAGGAAGGAGCATACGGGGAGAGGAAACATTGGGTAAGAAAGAAGGAAAAAAGAAGAAAGAGAGAAGTAAAAAAGGTGGGGTTTTGTTTTTCTATTTCCTTTGTTTTTTTTTTTTTGTTTTTTTTTTTTTTGTTATTATTGTTATTATTATTATTATGATTATTATTATCATCATTATCATTATCATTTTAATTTCTCTCTTGTTTTAGTTCACTTTTGCACTTTGCCAACTTCATTTTTTTAAACTTTCTAATTCATTTGTTTTTTCCTTTCATTCTCCAAATTGCTTTAATCTAATCTTTAATTCCGCTTGGTCAATTTCAATTATTGTTATTGTTTTGATTTTCTTTTAAAAGGGATTATGGGAACTGAGTAATGTGTCTTCGTGGAGTTCAACTCCCGTGTAGGCGTATGAAAATTCTCATTTTCCCTAAAAAGAATTCACTCTTTGAATGATTTTCTTCTTTTACATCTATTTGTTTTTTTTTTTTTTTTAATAAACACAATCATGTATCGCCCATATTTCCTTTAATTAAAAGAGAAATTAGGCATGATTTATATTAAATTGGTTATCCAACTCATAATGTTTAATCCTTACTTTATTTCTAAAGTTAAGGTAAAAACAAATGAGACATCTTGTGTTTATTATTGCATTTTGGGTTTATATCTTCATATTTATCATTCTTTTTAAGAAAAATAAAAATAAAGGACTGTTTTTATTCATTTAATTGGACAATTTAAGATACTGTGGTAATCGTTTTCTTAAACGGGTGTTGTAGGGTGCTAATACCTTCCCTACACTCAAACGACTCCCGAACCTAATTTCTGGTTTTCTAAGACTAGTTTTGTTTTTTTATTTTAAAGGTGACCAATCACACCCTCAATGATTGGTGGCGACTCCAATTTTCTTCTAAAAAACCCAAGAAAGGATGTCGGCCGCTCCGCGTCGCGATGACGTTGCGACAGTCGTGTTCATATCAGTACGGTTCACGTTTTAGATTTGATACAAATTGACTATAGTGGTCATCATTCCAGGGCAGTATCATTCACTCCTCCTACTCTTTTATTGTTCTCATGATTGATTATGCTTTATTTTCTTTATACATTGAGGACAATGCATGCTTTAAGTTTGGGGGTGGATTATCATGTTTGTGGAGCCCTTGAGCATCTGAGTTCGGGCTATAGTTTTGAGCTTTCTTTGAATTGAGCATATGGTTGTTTTTTGGATGCTATTTTTGCATGGCTATGATGTCCTAGGATAGGCTTTCTTGTCAATTTTCAAGCTTTCGATGAGTTGTAAGCATGAGTGCCCAAAAAGGGAGACTTTTTAAACTTTTTCTAGGAGATGGCTTGCATGAGTAGAGTATTTGTCTTGGCTAGATTTGGATTTGAATGCTTAGGAGTGAATTATTAGGTTCATATGCTTGTTGTCACCTCGATAGGTGTAGGGAAGAGCTAAAGAGTTAATTTTTTGCAAACTAGCATGTTTGATCTTGCTTAGGAGGAAAGAAAAGAATATATGCTTATCATGCTCATAAAGAAAAATCATTCTTGTTGTTACAATTTGAAAGAGAAAAAAAAAAGTCATGACTTATGCGCGCAATGCAATGATTAATAAAGTTTAGGCAAAAAGAGCTACCCCTGTTGTGATCAGTTAGGCCAACCAGAGAAAACTCCGGTTAAGGGTCCCTGCAATAGGTGTGTGAAAGCTAGTGCCACATATAAATGCTTGATTTAATTTGCACTTATAAGCACCTAAGTATGGAGGAAAACAAACTAATTTGTTCCATTGACTCGTTCGTGAATCCTTAGTGCCAGTGTAGAGGGAAGATGAGTTGAGAGTTTAATAATCCAATCCCGGGCTAGTAGAGTCTGGTCTCGTTGAGTTAGATCTCGCTTGTGCAAGTTAATTTTGGAAAAATTTTAATTTGTCTCCCTCATTGGTCCTTATGTGCATGTCTCTTGCTTGCTTGACTATTCACTTTTGAGCCTTGAGGATTGAGTCATGTTTGTTGCATCCATTTTTCCACTGTATGTTTGATTTTTAGTTTGCTCGAGGACTAGCAAAAGCTTAAGTTTGGGGGTATTTGATAGGGATCATAGCTAGCTATTTTTCTCTGATTAATTAAGCTAGTCTTTTACAATTATTTGCCCAAATTTATGCATTTTTATGTTTTATTTGTAGGAAGTATGTGCTTGAAGCTTAATTCATTAATTGGAGTCAAATGGAGCTTCCAATCTAAAATATATATATATATATATATATATATATATATATATATATAAATATTCATAGTGTCGCGACGCTAGGACCAGCGTCGCGACACTATCGAAAAATTTTCCAAAAATGTGGTATCGCGACGCTGTCCATAGCGTCTCAACGCTGTCGCCAGATTTTCTATAAATTCTTCTTTTCAGCTACGGATTTGGGGAGCCCAATTGGTTAGATTTTAGCCCTAATTTCGACTAGGGACCTTTGGTGGGAGCTAAAGCAAGGCCAAGGAGTGGGAATCAAGCGAGAAGTCGTGGAGATCGTGACGGGGACGTGCCGGTTTCGACGAATTCGAGTTTTCCTTTCTCTTTCCCTTACCTTTTGTAGTCTTTATGGCTTTTCTTTCAATTAGTGTTTGTAGTTTAAAGACTATGAGTTACTAGTTGTTTGTCTTAGGGATTGATGTAGTTGTTTTAGTTTGTTGGATTGATTTGTGGTATGAATATGCATTTATTTTACCTATGCAATTATGGTTAAATGCTTTCAATTACTTGATCACTAGTTGAATGATTTGAGTGTTGAATCTTGCTCGGGAGAGGGGATTTGGCCTAAGACTTACTTTATTTAATTGCATGACTAAAGTAGAAATTCTAAGTTTGTGACGGGATTTGGAATAACTTTAGAAGTTGCTTGAAGAACTAACTCAAAGCCTTGCATGTTAATGAACTTAGATAGGGATATCAAGTTGGTTGCATACATGAGAATCAATTATGCTCGGTAGAGATAGTTGTGATAAAAGGTTCTTAGACTTGGTAGAACAATTGCATGTTAAATTCATCCCATTAATTAATCATCAATCTTAATCAAGGAAATCAATTCCCTAAGAATCTTTCCATTTGAGTCACCACTTTTATTTTATGTTTTTTGTCTTTAGATTTATCTTTATCATTGAGTTTTGCTCCCTAAATAAAATTGAACAAAAGTATTCGCGATACTTAATTTGCTAGAAAACCAATCCAGAGGACGACACTCGTTTTACACGAAAACACTATATTATTACTTGACCCGTACACTTGCGGTAAGCAAATTGCACATCAACGGGTAATAAATAACACTCAGTCTTCAACATCTCTGGTGCACTAGGATAAGCAATATGAAACAGCCCACATGCAGATACTCTGGTTGTAAACCATTCACCAGCTGCCAATCTCTGATTATATGCGTGAGCACAAACACACACAAAAACCCTTAGAAAACATTGGATTTAAAGCTATCGAGGTTGAATATGCAAAAGGTAATTTTTGAAAAATAAAAACAAAAGGAGGAAAACGCTAGCAATTCTCAGAATTTTAGGACAAAAAGAAAAAGAATGCTACAACAAACAGGAAGGAGGGGAAACTAACAGGGTCTCATAATTGGTTTGGTAACTTTATTGAAATTAAATTAACCCCAATAACCAAGTTTCCAAGCCGACGAGTTATGAGTAACTCAATTTAAGGTCGTTTGGGTTATGGGTATTTGTCGAAAACTAATTTCGAGCCCAAACGCTTGTTGGTTGGCTTTCAAAGAACCTTAAACTGTAAAATTGAAGCTACTAAACAGTGGGTAGTCCGAATTCCAAGTAAAAGAACAAAAACAAGTTTTTGAAAACTACTTTTTTTAGTTTTCAAAATTTGACTTGGTTTTTGAAAACAATGGAAAGATGTAAATAACAAAACAAAGAAACTTGTGAATAAAAGTAGTGTTTGTAGGCTTGATTTTCAAAAACCAAAAACAAAAAAACGAAATGGTTATCAAATGGGATCTAAGAAAACAAATATTGAGTCGTTTCAAAAGACAGTTGAAAAAGTAGCTATGGAATTACATAAAATCTCTTAGAATTCCAATTGTATGTACTAAGTGTCAAACAAAGAAAAATTGCTTGGAGAATGGAATTAGATCCCGTTATAAGTATTATTTAGGATTCTCTATTGTTTCTCTGGAAAATTTCTGAAAATTATGAAAGAACACTTGCATTATTTGCTGACCATATTTTCTTTTCTTTTGTGAGAGATATGGCTTTAAAAGGATTATGAGTCACTTCAGATCACTACCTTAAACTTAAACATTTGGAAACCAAGAAAGCTTGTTTGGGCTTAATCTTTTTTACATATGATAACTGATGGCTACAAAAGCTCAGGGCAAGGAAAACTGGATTAAAGACTTTTCTACCGACTTGTCATGAAATAGAGTTGTCTACCCAAAAAAAAAAAAAAAGAATAAATGATAAAATTTTAGAATCTGTACCACATAAGGAGGCAAAATGGGTTTTGTTTGACACACAAGATTGATTTAAAAAGAAAATTGATGCTAGAAACTCTTGTGAGTTATATAACAGCTTAAAAATTAATGAGAATTCCTATGACAACTTAAAAGCAAAGTATATTTCACATCCTTAATTCAATAATAAAAGTTCATAAATTTTTCTTGCAGCAGGAAGCAGAAAATGTTTTTAAAACAAATTAAAAGGAGAAAAAGTAGTCGTTAAGGAAGAAATTGTAACAGACGTTTTTTTTTGGAGCATCTTTAATAACCAATGAAAACATCAGATACTGGAGGAATGACAATAAGTTCCTAGACAAAGAAGAGTCACAAGACAATTAAACAACCAATAATTATAATAAATGGTTGGGAAAAATACACTTTTGGTCCCTGAGGTTTGGGTTAAGTGACACTTGGATCCCTGAGTTTTCAAACTCAACAAAAATACCCCTGAGGTTTGAGATAAGGAGCACTTTGGTCCCTGCCGTCAAATTTTCTGTTAACTTTTAACGGTTGCTGACGTGGCACTATTATTTTAATATAAAAAATTATTTTTGTTTTATTTTTTAAATAAAAAATATTAAAAAATTAATATTTAATTATTTTTTTTTATTCTTTCTCTCTTTCTCTCTCATCTTCTTCTTCTCCATCTTCCTTCTTCTCCATCTTCTCCCTTCTTCTCCATCTTTTCCCTTCTCCTTCTTCTTCTTCCTAAGTCCGGCGACCGGCGACCACCACACGCCGCCGCCGCCGCCGCCGACTGAATTTTTTTTTTTTCTTTCTTTCTTCTTTCTTCTTCTTCCTTTCTTTCTTCTTCTCTTCTTTTTCTTCAATGTTTTTTTTTAAAAAAAAAATAGAAAAGGGAGGGAGGAGGGACCTCCCTCCTCCTCCGTTTCCGGTCGGAAATGGAGGAGGAGGGAGGTCCCTCCTCCCTCCCTTTTCTATTTTTAAAAAAAAAAAAACATTGAAGAAAAAGAAGAGAAGAAGAAAGAAAGGAAGAAGAAGAAAGAAGAAAGAAGAAAAAAAAAATTCAGTCGGCGGCGGCGGCCGGCAGCGGCGGCGGCGTGTGGTGGTCGCCGGTCGCCGGACTTAGGAAGAAGAAGGAGAAGGGAGAAGATGGAGAAGAAGGGAGAAGATGGAGAAGAAGGAAGATGGAGAAGAAGAAGATGAGAGAGAAAGAGAGAAAGAATAAAAAAATAATTAAATATTAATTTTTTAATATTTTTAATATTTTTTATTTAAAAAATAAAACAAAAATAATTTTTTATATTAAAATAATAGTGCCACGTCAGAAACCGTTAAAAGTTAACAGAAAATTTGACGGCAGGGACCAAAGTGCTCCTTATCTCAAACCTCAGGGGGATTTTTGTTGAGTTTGAAAACTCAGGGATCCAAGTGTCACTTAACCCAAACCTCAGGGACCAAAAGTGTATTTTTCCCTAAATGGTTTTAGCCTTAGAAGTCCTTGGGTGAGTATCTCTAGAGTATAAAGGCTAAACTTACCAAAAAAGTCGAAATGCTTTGTTGGAGGGTTGGAATTCGCGTCGAACTCGCTGGAGAAGCTGTTGTTTGTACTAGAATCAAGTGGGTACACGTGGGCTAGAGTGGTCGACGATCAAACGGGACGTGTTGCGCGAAGAAGAAAATGGGACGTGCTGCGAAGAAGAAAACAGGACGGCATGCACGCTGCGCGAAGAGGAAAACGGGACGGGGGGGCATGCTGCTCGAAGAAGAAAACGCTGGGGCGTGCTGTGGGAAGAAGAAGGGTTACGACGTGGAGAGCAAAAAAAGAGAAAAGAGGGAGATGTTTAGGTTTTTTTTCTTTTTTTTTCCCTTTTTCTTTTATTTCTATTAATCCATCCAAATAAAAAAATGTGGGTTTCTTTAATTCCAACTTTATCTCTTTTGCAATTAAAAACCTAATTTAAACTCCTAAAATCACTTCAAATTTGGGAGAATGATAAAATGTGCAGTTTTTTAAATAAAAGAACCTGTTGTGTTGACCTTTAATATACGTCAAGAAAACCTCCATTAATACTGACGTTTATTGCCTGTCAATATAGCAAGGTTTAGGGTTTAGGGTTTAGGGTTTGGCGCTTATTAGCCGTCAATGAATGCGGTTTTCATTGACAGCTAATAAGCATCAATAAAAACCGTCAACAAAACCCTTTTATTGATGATTTTTGTCCGTCAATTATGTGAAAAGGCAGAGTTGGATGAAAATCTACGTAAAGTAAGCTTTTAATCACATTTATTGATGTTTTTTGTCCGTCAACATAAACCATATCATTTCTTGACACCATAAAACCGTCAATATACCTATTTATTTATTAACAATTTATTTTCAAGTACAAATGATACCTTTATTGACGTTTTCTTGACACAAGCGTCAACAAACTTAAAAGGCCAAGTGTCAATAAAGGTCAAATTTGTAGTAGTGATACATATATGTATGTATGTATTTATGTATGTGTTTCCTCATAACTTTTAATTTAGTTTAACAAAATATAATTCTTGTGACATGTATATTTAGTGTAATGTTATTAGGCCTCGAGTTCATAATAGTATGGCTCACATTTTAGAGTTCATATATATTGAGAATAATGGCTTTCGTGTTTTGAAATCCTTTCTCAAGACTTTGAATTGGTTTTTAAAAATTCTAATTATTTTGACAAGCGTATTTAACGCAATGTCATTAGTCGTCGTGTTCATATCAGTAGGGTTCACGTTTTAGATTTGATATAATTTGACTATAGTGATCGTTTTATGTTTATATATATATAGATGTATTTATGTATTCATGTATATATATACATATGCATATGCATACAAATATACATGTATGTATGTATTTATGTATGTGTTTCCTCATAACTTTTAATTTCTTTTAATAAAATCTAATTCTTACGGCGGGTATATTTAGTGCAATGTTATTAGTCATCGTGTTCATATTAGTATGGTTCACATTTTGGAGTTCATATATATTGAGAATAATGACGTTCGTGTTTTGAATTCCTTTCTCAAGACTTTGAATTGGTTTTTAAAAATTCTAATTATTGTGACAAATGTATTTAGTGTAATGTCATTAGTCGTTGTGTTCATATCAGTACGATTCACGTTTTAGATTTGATATAAATTGACTATAGTGGTTGTTTTATGTTTATATATAGATATATGTATGTATGCATGTATATATATATATATTATATATATATATATATATATATATACATACAGTGGCGGATCCAAAATTTCATGTCAGGGGGGGCTACATAGAAATAAAGGAAAATAACAATTTTAACCTTCAAATTGGTAAAGTGTTTCGGTTTTTACCTTAATTTTTCAATGTTATCCAATTGCACGTTGAACTTGGATTAGTGTTGTAACTTTAAAAAGTATTGCAATTTTACCTTATTGTAAATTTTCGTTCAAAGAATTTTCGATATAAATATAAAAGAAAAAAAGAATGATTTGAAATAACAAGTTAGATTTTTTTTCCTCTTTTACAAAGATTATACATTTGTTTCATGCTATACATTTTGTTATGAAAATATTTTACTGAAATTTAAAATTAATTTTATTTATTTTCATATATATTGATCCAAGAAAAGAAAGTTTAAATTTCAGGTTGAAATTGAAACAAAATGTAATTAGTATTTTACACCTAGTTACAAAGAAACTAAAAAAAAATGGGTTAACAAAAATTAAAAATGCAGGTTCAAGTATGAAAAGAAAGAACGAAAAAAAAAATCAAAATACTTGTAAAAGAAACTGAAGTTACGAAGCAACTAAAAGACAAACCGAAAGAAAAAAAAAGGTTAAGGTTCAAGAATGCAGGTTAACAAAAATAAAAATGAAAAAATGAAAAAAAAACGAAAAATACCTGTAAAAAAACTGAAAAGAAACAAAGGAAAAAAATATTTGCGTAAAAAAACTAATTATTAATTAAAAAGGAAAATGTGCGTGAAAAAACTGAAAAGGAAAAATAAAAAAAAAGAAACAAAAAGGCAGCTGGAGCGAAAACTGAAAAGGAAAAATTTTAAAAGGAAAAGAACTGAAGGCGCTCAGATAAACACTTGGCGGGGCTCGAACAAGGGAGGAAGGCAAATGCAGGGGCTAATGCCATCAAACTGAAGGATAATTTCAATAAATTGTTGTCGCATATAATATAACTACCAAAATCATTTTAAGTTGAGGGGGGGCTCAAGCCCCCCTGGGCCCTTAATAAATCCGCCGCTGTATACATATGCATACAAATATACATGTATGTATGTATGTATTTATGTATGTGTTTCCTCATAACTTTAAATTTATTTTAACAAAATCTAATTCTTTTAACGGGTATATTTAGTGCAATGTTATTAGGCCTCGTGTTGACTCACATTTTGGAGTTCATATATATTGAGAATAATGGTCTCGTGATTTAAATTCTTTTCTCAAAACTTTGAATTGGTTTTTAAAAATTCTAATTATTTTGACAAGTGTATTTAGTGCAATGTTATTAGTCGTTGTATTCATATCAGTACGGTTCACGTTTTAGATTTGATATAAATTGACTATAGTGGTCGTTTTATGTTTATATATAGATATATGCATGTATATATATATATATACATATGCATATGCATACAAATATACATGTATGTATGTATGTATTTATGTATGTGTTTCCTCATAACTTTTAATTTATTTTAACAAAATCTAATTCTTACGACGGATATATTTAGTGCAATGTTATTAGTCATCGTGTTCATATTAGTATAACTCATATTTTGGAGTTCATATATATTGAGAATAATGTCATTCATATTTTGAGTTCTTTTCTCAAGACTTTGAATTGGTTTTTAAAAATTCTAATTATTGTGACAAGTGTATTTAGTGCAATGTCATTAGTCGTCGTGTTCATATCAGTACGGTTCACGTTTTAGATTTGATATAAATTGACTATAGTGGTTGTTTTATGTTCATATATAGATGTATGTATGTATGCATGTATGTATTTATGTATTTCGTCGTGTTCATATTAGTATGACAAACATTTTAGACTTCATATATATAGAGTATGTGGTTGTTGTATGCTTATATATATATATATACACATATACATATGCATACAAATATACATATATTTATGTATGTGTTTCCTCATAACTTTTAATTTATTTTAAAAAAATCTAATTCTTGTGACGGGTATATTTAGTGCAATGTTATTTGCCATCGTGTTCATATTAGTATGGCTCACATTTGCGATTTCATATATATTGAGTATGATGACCTTCGTATTTTGAATTATTTTCTGAAGACTTTGAATTGGTTTTTAAAAATTCTAATTTTTCTGACAAGCATATTTAGTGCAATGTCATTAGTCGTCGTGTTCATATCAATATGTTTCACGTTTTAGATTTGATATAAGTTGACTATAGTGGTTGTTTTATGCTAATATATAGATGTATGTATGTATGCATTATTTATGTATTTCTCAAGATTTAATTGTTTCCTTATGACTTTCAATTTTTTTTTCATAATTCTAATACTTGTGATACGTATATTTAGTGCAATGTCATTAGTGGTCGTGTTCATAATAGTGAAACCCACATTTTGGAGTTCATATATATTGAGTATCGTGTCTGTTATACGATCAGTAATGGACGTTCTTGTAGTCGTATTCTATATTCCCGGTGAGTTATTATAAAGTTATAAAATTTATTATAAATTATTGACGATAAACTATTTTTTTTTTTTTTTGTTTATTTTACTTTCATGGTACAAAGACTGAAATATTTCATCTGTGCACTGCTTGTATCATAGATGAGACTATTGGGTAAGCAATTCTAAGATTATAGAATTCATTAATCCATCTTTAAAATTTTATACATTATTTTTAACTTTCAGGAGCACTAATGAGAGAACTATAGAGACTATGTAAGAAATTCCAAGACTATCTAATTATATATCATTTATCAATCGAGGTTTAAATTGTGATCCATTTTTTCTTTTCTTACTTTCATCGAGATCTTGTTTCAACTCTATAGAGGGTGGTGTTGTTGTTCTCTTTTTTTATAGATCTTGCTCAGTCTCTCACCGTTAGTAGATTATAAAGAGTGGTTAAGCTACTGGATTAGTTTTTTTTTCTAGTTTTTATTCAAAAATTTTCATATTTTGTTTGGCTTCTGTCCATAATATACTTTTTCAGTATATGTAATTTTTTCTAGCTTTTCTAGTTGATTAATATGTTTGGGATAAATAACAAGTTGTAATTCTTATGATAGGTATATTTAGTGCAATGTTATTAGTGATCGTGTTCATATTAGTATGTGGTTGTTGTATGCTCTCACACATATATATACATATACATATGCATACAAATATACATGTATTTATGTATGTGTTTCTTCATAACTTTTAATTTATTTTTAAAAATTCTAATTCTTGTGACGGGTATATTTAGTGCAATGTCATTAGCCGTCGTGTTCATATTAGTATGGCTCACATTTTGGAGTTCATATATATTAAGTATAATGGTGTTCAGACTTTAAATTGTTTCCTCGATACTTTTAATTGGTTTTTAAAAATTATATTTCTTGTGACAAGTATATTTAGTACATTTTCATTAGTAGTCCTGTTCATATTACAATGGCTCACATTTTGGGGTTGATATAAATTGAGTATAGTTGTCGTTGTGCGCTCATATATAGATGTATGTATGCACACATGCATATATTTATTTATGTATTTTCTCAAGACTCTAAATTGTTTCCTTTGGACTTTGAATTGGTTTTTCAAAATTCTAAATCTTGTAACGGGTATATTTAGTCCAATGTCATTAGTCGTTGTGTTCATATTAGTATGACTCACATTTTGGAGTTCATATATATTGAGTATTGTGGTCGTTGTATGTTCTATGATGGGCATTGTTGTAGTTATATTTTACATTCTCGGTAAGTCATTATAAAATTATAAAATTAATCATAATGTAAATGACGATAGACTATTTTTTTCTGTTTACTTTCAGTGTGCAAGACTAAAATATTTCATCTTTGCACTGCTTGTACCACATATGAGACTATTGGGTAAGCAATTCTAAGATTATAGAATTCATTGATCCACATATATTTTTTTATCTTTCAGGCGCATTAATGAGAGAACTATGCAGACTGGGTATGCAATTCCAAAACTATCTAATTATATACCATTTATCAATCGAAGTCTTAATTGTGATGCATTTTTTTTCCTACCTTTCAGCGAGATCTTGTTGCAACTCTATAAAGGGTGGTGTTGTAATTCTTTTTTTTCTAGATCTCGCCCAGTCTCTCCCCGTTTCTAGATTATATAGAGTGGCTAAGTTGTTGGATTTTGAGTTTTCGTCTAGTTTTTATTCCAAACTTTAGATACTTTTTTGGCTTCCATCCACAATATACTTTTTGCAGTATATGTTAATTTTTCTAGCCTTTGTGGTTGATTAATATGTTAGGGTTAAATTACCAGTTATAATTATTGTGACAGGTATATTTAGTTCTATGTCATCAGTCGTCGTGTTCATATTAGTATGACTCACATTTTGGAGTTCGTATATATTGAGTATGAGGATGTTGTATGCTAATATATATATATATATATATATATATATATTATGTATGTATTTATGTATATATTTCCCTAAAACGTTTAATTTATTTTTACAAATTCTAATTCTTATGACGGGAATATTTAGTGTAATGCCATTAGCGTCATGCTCATATTATTATGGCTCACATTTTGGCGTTCATGTATATTGAGTATAATGGCCTTCAGACTTTAAATTACTTCCTCGATACTTTTAATTGGTTTTTAAAAATTATAATTCTTGTGACAGGTATATTTAGTTCAACGTCATTAGTGGTCATGTTCATATTAGAATTGCTCACATTTTGGAGTTGACAGAAATTGAGTATAGTGGTCGTTGTACGCTCATATATGTATGTATGTATGCATGCATATATGTATTTATGTATTTTCTCAAGATTTTGAATTGTTTTCTTAGGACTTTGAATTGGGTTTTTAAAATTTTAATTCTTGTGATGGGTATATTTAATCCAATGTCATTAGTCGTCGTGCTCATATTAGTATGATTCACATTTTGGAGTTCATATATATTGAGTATTGTGGTGGTTGTATGTTCTGTGATAGCATTGTTGCAGTCGTGTTCTACATTCTCGGTAAGTCATTATAAAATTATAAAATTATAAAATTAATTATAATTGAATGACGATAGACTATTTTTTTCAAAAAGTATAGCGGATGGGTTCAATTAACCTATTAATTACATCTTTGTCATAATCTTTTGATTTTCTCATTTGTAGGATTTCATGCATTTATTTCAATATTTTTCTTCCCTAATTGCCCTTATTTAATTATATAATTATATTAAATATTATTTTTTTTCTTTCCATTTGCAGCCGACAGCCATGATGGAATATTTTTATTTTAAAAAAAATATAATTATATATATATTATCAATTAATTCCTTTTATGTAACAAATAGGTATAATTAATTTCAAATATACATATTTTGAAATTCCTTGTATACATTTGGTAGATTTGACGCCTGATTTTCTATTTTAAAAAAAAAAAATACTTTTGCATCTCTTTTGGTAATAACTAAAATAAGATTTAGGGTTTATTTTTACAGAAATTACACAAATATATATATTCTGAAATATTCTTATAATATTTTTTATTTTCTAAAATTCTATCTGTACCAAAATGGAATTTATTTCCAATCTTTCATTAATTGACCGACTGATTCCATTTGTCATCCAAAACTTTGAAATTTCTAATTTTTATTTTGGCTCCATTTTGCTATCACAATATGCAACCATTTTCAACAAATTTTTCATTCAAAATTCCTCATTTCCTCTGTATTTGAAGACGACGGTCCCATTTTTCTAGATTTTATTTTTCATGTTTTGGCTCCATAATGTATGGTATATATCAATACCATGTTTTTCATACATGCGTTCATATGGTATGTAAACGAACGACATGTACAGTCAACCTAAATATAGGTTGATAGTATACACACAATTTGCTACACAAACCATATGTCACGTTACCAAACAAAACTTTTTGCAAATCTCACTCCACTTTCTTTAAACAAGTTTAGTGGAATGCTCAAAATAACTAAACTTCATGCAAAGCTAACACCACTCTCTTTATTCCACAATTACAAATTTCATATATGTCTATATTTGGTATTTAAAAGGCACAACATAGTGATCAGTAGCAACCTCTACAATCTCCATATTTATCTTGCAACAGACCAACATGGTGCAGGAAGAGTTTCACAATAATTTTGGTGTGGTAATCATTTGTAAACACCTGCTAATGAAAATGATTCTCATTAACAGCAGCCTGTTTAAATATCATATAAGTTTCATACACGTCTATACTTGAAAAAAATAAACATAATAAACCCTTGACTAATTGTTAAAATCCCTTCATACACCTGATTTCATTCAGTATCACAATAACCATCCAAACAGAATCATTCATACTCAGATTTGGGACATACTCAGAATCATACCATTTGGTACATACTCAGAATCATACTCAGATTTTCATTCAAAAGTCAAAATAATTAATCAGAATTCTTCCAAAAAAGACTAATAAACAAGCGTCAGAATATAAAAGCCTATAAAATCCAGTTTAGGTATGAATATCAAATGAAAAGTCATAATGAAAAAGCCTATAAAATCCTGAATAAACCATAATATCTAAACCTACAATTGGGACATAATTTTGAAGCTTGGACCATTGAAGTCTTGTGTGTTTTCATAATTTCCTGATTTCTTTTTTTCCTCTGTCGATCCGAACTTTGAAGTGTACGGATACCTATCGTACTTCGATGGGAGAACAACTCTTCTTTCCCTCTGTCTGCCTCCGAAGTCGGACTTTTTAGGTTTACCTTCAAATGGTCATTTACCTTTAAGCTACACAAACACAATGAGACTTAAGTTAGAATAACATTTTGTACTAAAAAATTGCAAAATGAAAATTTTAGCAATCATATTATCGCATCAATATATACTGTTGGACCAACGTATTCAGACAATGTACCGAAACCTTCATTCAATTTTTCTTTTCCCTAATACATGTAGAACAAATTAATACCAGTCCATATCATATAGCATAAACAAATTAATATCAGTCCATATCATATAGCATAAAGAAAATAAGATAAATACCATACCTTAGCACTCTTTACCTGTTGCTCAATTCAATCGACTTCTTGGAGGACTTGAGTATAAAGAAAATAAGATAAATACCATACGCTATCCGAACTTTCACCCTGGAAAAATCCATAATTATTGCATTTCAAATTCATACATATATATAATAAACAGTGGCAATCATACCTCAGAAATTGCAACAATTTCGTTCTCTTTCGATTTATTTTTTGGTTGCCTTGTTGAGCTTCCAAGAAGCCTTTGGCTCCTTCTTACGTCTGTATCTGGTATTTGCCTGATCTTCACTATACTAAATTTAACAGTAAAAATCAAAAAGGTAAAATCATACACATATATATATATATATCATAAAGACATTCATTCATATATATAAAATGTCACATTTTTCATATAGAACCTCAATAAAGAATGATGGAACGAAGGATTAAGGGGGCATGAGATTCCAGCAGAGAAACAAACTTGCCTATGAGCTAAGAGAATAACACATCCATTTTATTATAAC
This sequence comes from Luffa acutangula, assembly GCA_036850905.1. Taxonomy (NCBI): domain Eukaryota; kingdom Viridiplantae; phylum Streptophyta; class Magnoliopsida; order Cucurbitales; family Cucurbitaceae; genus Luffa; species Luffa acutangula. The sequence continues at coordinate 19,514,608 of CM072088.1, read as the reverse complement.
GCAAAAGCTAGTAATTAACATAAACATATGATTTTCCAAATGCTATAAACAAAAGAGAAATAAGAATGCTATAACATTGTCAGACAAGGTAGGTGTATCAACACTCATATCCTAAAAAGGGAGGGGGTTCATTTTCAACTACATCCTCCAAACTGGTGCAAGCATATACAACCTTCTGAAAAACTAATACAACCTTATAAAATTTCACATATTTTTCATACAGAACCTCAATAACCAAATAATGTATGAGAATTTTGTGAACCGAAACCCAAAAATTCATACAGTACAGTGGCTGGAATCACTTCCTAATCGATTAATTTAAGTGAGGATCCCCTATGAAATGTGCAAGACTATAACAATAAAGTGCAAAGCTAACATTTGTGTTCTAAGTAAGGAGGGTATGAGATTTTTGTGAACCGAAACCCCCAAATTCATACAGTGCAAGGCTACTCATGTGGAAAAAGGGAGAAAACAGAGCAATGGATAGCAGAAGGGGATGAACAATTAAGACATGCAAAATACTGAACCGAAATCCCCCAAAATCGGAAACTTATAAAGCAAAAATCAGAAATCGAAGAAGCCGAAATACCGTACCTTTCTTCACCGTTAAACCCACCTCTTGAACGCTTGGGGAAGACGAGAGAAGACTAAACCCTAACGATACAGTGGAATGAAGTAGATGAGGGCGGGAACGAGAGAATTGCGTAGCCGAAGGAAGGAAGAAGCGTGATTTTGGAGGATTTTTTTCAAATTCCATATAAAATGTCTTTTCCTTTTCCGTAATTTCTTTCTTTTTTTTAAAAAAAAAAATCAGAGGGTCAAAATGGTAAAATAGCCATAATTAAAAAAAAACGGGCTGGACACTATTGAAATTTGCAAAAGTTTTGGACAAAATTGAAATATATGGGCTGATTTCAACCCATATATGTAGAAACCCCTATTTTCTTTTCTGTTTACTTTCAGTGTACAAGACTGAAATATTTCATCTGTGCACTGTTATGACCACATATGAGACTATTGGGTAAGCAATTCTAAGATTATAGAATTCATTAATCTATCTCTAAAATTTAATACATTCTTTTTAACTTTCAAGAGCACTAATGAGAGAACTATGAAGACTAGGTAAGCAATTCCAAAACTATCTAATTATATACCATTTATTAATCGAGGTCTAAATTGTGATGCACTTTTCTTTTCTAACTTTCACAATGAGATCTCGCTGAACTCTAGAGAGGGTGGTGTTATAGTTGATGTGGACTTTTCCTAACCGCAAGCGCACGGGTCAAGTAATAATAAAATGTTCGTAAATACGAGTGTCGTCCTCTGGATTGGATTTTTAAGCAAATCAAGTATTGTGAATTATCTTGCCCAATTTTATTTAGGGATCAGAAAGTGATGAATGAATAATAATAAAACCAAATGAAAGCAAGTAAAAAGAATGGAAATTCAATTGAGAAAACTACTTAGGGAATTGATTTCGCCGATTTAGTTTAGGATTGATTTTAAGGAATAAGTTATTATGCACAATGAAATTATGAGCCAAAGACCCTTTAATCACAACTACCTCTCCCGAGTATAATTGATTCTCATGCAAATTAACCAACTTGATATCCCTATCTAAGTTTATTAATCATGCAAGGCAATGAGATCTTTTAACCAATTCTAAAGTTAATCTAAAACCGTCATGAATTAGAAAATAAACTTTAGTCATGCAATCTTGAGTAAGTCTAAATCAAATCCCCTCTCCCGAGCTAGATTCGAAACTCAAATCATTCAACTAATGGCCAATTAATTGAAAGCATTAAATCAAGATTACAAACATAATAACATTGCACAACTTAAACCATAAATCAATCCATAAACTTAATCAACTACATCAATCCCTAAGTTACAAGTTTAGCTACTCATGAATGTAAATACAAGCTCAACTAAACATGTGAAAGCCATAAATCTAACTAAAGAAAGAAAAGGGAAAAGAAAACTCAATGTAGGCCGAGTTCGACGTCCCCGTCACGATCCCCACGAACAATGGGTTGATTTCCAAATCTCTCCCTTTGTTTTTAGCCTCCAAGTGCTATGTTCTGCTCTGTTTACGGCTCCCAAAGGTCCCCAATCGAACTCCCAAAAAACCTAGCCGAAAATAAGCCTTTATTCTGTTTTTTCGTCTTAGCGTCGAGACGCTGCCTTCAAAACGCGCATTTCAGGAAAGGAAATTATACATCGTCGAGACGCTCAGGTCGCAGCGTCTCGACGCTGTGACCTTTACGCGCCTATTCTAATATGGAATGCTAGCGTCGAGACGCCTAAGGGCTAGCGTCGAGATGCTGGTCACCTTTTGACCGAATTTTGACTTTTTTCCATTTTGATTATTTTTCCTTCCTTTGTATCTTTTCGCGTCCCGAGCACCCGATTACCTCCAATATCGCGCTACAGCTCCAATCAACCATTTCCTACAAAATAAACATTAAAGCACAATAAAATGGCCCAAAAATCATAAAAGACTAGCTAAATTAAATAAGTAAAGATAGCTAGCTATGCTCGCTATCAAATACCCCCAAACTTAAGCTTTTGCTAGTCCTCGAGCAAACTAGAAATCAAACATACAGTAGAAAAATGGATGCAACAATCATAACTCAATTCTCAAGACTCAACAGTCAATAACCAAGCAAGCGAGAGACATGCACACAAGGACCAATGAGGGAGACGAATTAAAATTTTTCCAAAATTAACTTGCACAAGCGAGATCTAACTCAACCAGATCAGACTCTACTAGCTCGGGATTGGATTATTAAACTCTCAGCTCATCTTCCCTCTACACTGGCACTAAGGCTTCACTAATGAGTTAATGCAACAAATTAGTTTGTTTATCTCCATACTTAGGTGCTTTTAATTGACAAATGAATTAAGCATTTAAATGTGGCACTAGCTTTCACACACCCATTGCAGGGACCCTTAACCTGAGTTTTCTCTGGTTGGCCTAACTGATCACAACAGGGGTAGCTCTTTTTGCCTTAATCTTTATTAACCATTGCATATTGCGCGCATAAGTCATGACTTTTTTCTTTTTCAACAATAACAACAAGAATGATTTTTCGATATGAGCATAAATAGCAGATATTCTTTTCTTTTCTCCTAAGCAAGATCAAACATGCTAATTTGCAAGAAAATTAACTCTTTAGCTCTACCCTACACCTATCGAGGTGACAACAAGCATATGAACCCAATAATTCGCCCCTAAGCATTCAAATCCAAATCTAGCCAAGATAGATACTCTACTCATGCAAGCCATCTCCTAGAAAAATTTTAAAAAGTCTCCCTTTTTGGGCACTTATGCTTACATCTCATCACAAGCTTGAAAATTGACAAGAAAGCCTATCCTAGGACATCATAATCATGCAAAAGTAGCATCCAGAAAACAACCATATGCATAATTCAAAGAAAGCTCAAAACTATAGCCCGAACTCAGATGCTCAAGGGCTCCACAAACATGCTAATCCACCCCCAAACTTAAAATGTGCATTGTTCTCAATGTATAAAGAAAATAAGGCATAAACAAGCCTGAGAACAATAAAAGAATGACAGGAGTGAACAATACTGGCCTGGAATGATGATGACTTCTTGCTTGAGAGCTTGGAATCTTGAAAGCTTGAAAGCAAAGGAGAGAAAGAAAACAAGACCTACAAAACAAAAACAAACAATAAATCAAAAACAAAAAGAAAACACACTAAACTTACTTGGGTTTCCTTCCATAAGCGTTTGTTTAACGTCATTAGCTCGACGTGTTGCACGTGCTTCAAGGAGGCTTTTGTTCTGTGAATCCAACAGAGGTGCTCTTTCTTGCACCTTTCCTATATCCCATGAAAAACACTTCATCTTTAGAGTCTTCAACTGCTTTAAAGATCTCTTTTTCGTTCTTGACTCTAATAGTGAGCTCCCTGCGCTCAATATCTATAATCACTCGCCCAGTAGCGAGGAATGGTCTTCCTAATATGACAGGCATTGAAGGATTTTCTATCATGTCCATAACATATAAATCAATAGGGAGGAAAAATCTACCTACTCTGATTAACACATTTTCTACAATACCAACTGGTCTCACCACAGATTGATCAGCCAATTGGAGCTTTATAGGAGTAGACTTAATCTCACCTATATCTAACTTTTTACACAAAGATAGAGGAATGATATTAATGCTAGCACCTAAATCACATAATGCTCTAAAAGAGTAAGTACCAAAACTACAAGGAACAGAAAAACTCCCTGGATCTGCTACTTTTTCAGGTACTTTCTGTTGTACTCTGGTGTTGCATGTGGAAGCAAGATAAACAGTGTCAACCTTATTTTCCTTTCGTTTCTTTGCTAACCACTCCTTCATGAACCTGTTGTATTGGGGCATCTCTAATGCCTCTGCAAAAGGAATATTAATATTCAGATTCATAAAAGCATTCATAAATTTATCAAACTGAACCTGATTGTTCTTTTTCTTCTTTTTCTTTTTCTTTTCCTTGGGAACCATCAGTGTGGGAGAAGGAATAAGAGGCTCAAGGTTAGGCTTTTCAGCCTCATCTGCTGATGTGTCCTCCTCAGCTTCCCCTGTAGGCGTTTCATAGTCCTCAGATTCAGGTTCCTCTTCAGATTCCTCCTGGTGCACAGTGATTGCCTTACAGTACTCCATCTGAGGTTTCTCTTGTTCAGCTGGGGCCTTACCTTTATTCATGGTGCTTACAACATTCACCAACTGTCCCAGCTGAGTCTCAATGTTCTTTATGGCTGCACTGTGGCCATTCACCGTGATGTTGATAGCAATGACTGCCTCCTCTAATTTGGTTGTCCTGTTACTAGACTCTGCAATGAAAGCTCCAACAAGATCTTCTAAATTTTTATTATCATGAGTTTGAGGGGCAAAACCAGGAGGATTAAGAACATTCTTAGTATTAGCATAAGAGAAATTTTCATGGTTCCTATTGTTAGGGTGATAATGTGTAGGTGTAGAATTATTATTATACCCCCTAAAATTCGAATTTGAAACATACTGAACCTGTTCAATAGTCTCCTCCTGAGGTCTAGATGCTAAAGCAGCAGCTGATTCAATTGACTATGCACTCCCTGTACCTGAAAATTTCATAAAAGCACTAGCGAGGGAAGCCATCTGGGCCTGGAGTGCACTTACTTTATCAACCTCAAACACTCCAGCAGCAATCTTTTTAGGTGTAGACCGCTCAGATGGCCACTGATAGCTGTTGGTGGCCATATCCTCTAAAAGCGTGCGAGCGTTTTCCACGGTCTTGGACAACAGAGTCCCACCTGCAGCTGCATCAACAATCGTTTTTGTACTAGGAGTTAAACCATTATAAAACAACTGTACCTGAAGCCAATCGGGGTAACCATGCTGAGGACACTTCCTCAGTAGCTCTTTGAATCGCTCCCAAGCTTCGAACAGCTGCTCATCATATTGTTGTTGGAATGTCCCAATCTCGGTCCTCAGCTTGACCGTCTTTGCAGGAGGGAAAAATTTCTTTAAAAAGGCCTGGACCAAAGCATCCAAGGTGGTGATGCTCCCAGGAGTAATAGACTGCAACCAATCTCGTGCTTTATCCTACAAAGAAAAGGGAAATAAACGTAAGCGAATAGCATCTTCAGAGACACCATTAATCTTTACCGTCCCACAAATATCCAAGAATGATTTAAGATGAGAATTTGGATCCTCGGTGGGCGATCCTCTATATGCACAGTCTCGAGCCATCTGAATGAGACCGGTCTTCAGCTCAAAGTTGTTGGCATTAATCGGGGCATAGACAATCCCCGACTGTTGCCCCTGAAACACGGGCTGAAAGTAGTCTCTAATAGGCCTAGGCTCCTCAGGTTGATTTTGGTCAGCCATTTGAAAAATTTCCCTAGTTTCCCTTCGAAGCCTATGGATGGTTCTTTCTATCTCGGGATCCAAAGGTGCTAAAATTAAATCTTTATTCCTACGCATAAACAAACAAAACTACCCTAAAAAGGAAAGAAAGTAATTAAGGAAAGCAACAAAGAAAAGAAAACAACTAATCTAAATATGGAAAATATAATCTAGAAAAGGAAACAAAATAGCATAATATGGAATGCAAAAATTAAATATGGCAGAACACAAATAAGGAAACTAATCTAGAAAAGGAAAAACAAGAACAAATAAGGAAAAAAACACAACTAAAAGAAAAACTAACCTAGAAAATCAAATATGGAAAGAAAAACAAATAAGGAAAAAAATTGCAATCAACTAAAAAGGTAAAAATACACCCTAAATTAAGATCAAACAATTTTTTCACAATATCAATCTAGCTAAATGTGCCAATCCCCGGCAACGGCGCCAAAAACTTGATGTGGACTTTTCCTAACCCCAAGCGCACGGGTCAAGTAATAATAAAGTGTTCGTAAATACGAGTGTCGTCATCTGGATTGGATTTTTAAGCAAATCAAGTATTGTGAATTATCTTGCCCAATTTTATTTAGGGATCAGAAAGTGATGAATGAATAATAATAAAACCAAATGAAAGCAAGTAAAAAGAATGGAAATTCAATTGGGAAAACTACTTAGGGAATTGATTTCGCCAATTTAGTTTAGGATTGATTTTAAGGAATAAGTTATTATGCACAATGAAATTATGAGCCAAAGACCCTTTAATCACAACTACCTCTCCCGAGTATAATTGATTCTCATGCAAATTAACCAACTTGATATCCCTATCTAAGTTTATTAATCATGCAAGGCAATGAGATCTTTTAACCAATTCTAAAGTTAATCTAAAACCGTCATGAATTAGAAAATAAACTTTAGTCATGCAATCTTGAGTAAGTCTAAATCAAATCCCCTCTCCCGAGCTAGATTTGAAACTCAAATCATTCAACTAATGGCCAATTAATTGAAAGCATTAAATCAAGATTACAAACATAATAACATTGCACAACTTAAACCATAAATCAATCCATAAACTTAATCAACTACATCAATCCCTAAGCTACAAGTTTAGCTACTCATGAATGTAAATACAAGCTCAACTAAACATGTGAAAGCCATAAATCTAACTAAAGAAAGAAAAGGGAAAAGAAAACTTAATGTAGGCCGAGTCTGACGTCCCCGTCACGATCCCCACGAACAATGGGTTGATTTCCAAATCTCTCCCTTTGTTTTTAACCTCCAAGTGCTCTGTTCTGCTCTGTTTACGGCTCCCAAAGGTCCCCAATCGAACTCCCTCAAAACCTAGCCGAAAATAAGCCTTTATTCTGTTTTTTTCGTCTTAGCGTCGAGACGCTGTCAAGACAGCGTCGAGACGCTGCCTTCAAAACGCGCGTTTCAGGAAAGGAAATTATACATCGTCGAGACGCTCAGGTCGCAGCGTCTCGACGCTGTGACCTTTACGCGCCTATTCTGATATGGAATGCTAGCGTCGAGACGCCTAAGGGCTAGCGTCTCGACGCTAGTCACCTTTTGACCGAATTTTGACTTTTTTTCCATTTTGATTCTTTTTCCTTCCTTTGTATCTTTTCGCGTCCCGAGCACCCGATTACCTCCAATATCGCGCTACAGCTCCAATCAACCATTTCCTACAAAATAAACATTAAAGCACAATAAAATGGCCCAAAAATCATAAAAGACTAGCTAAATTAAATAAGTAAAGATAGCTAGCTATGCTCGCTATCAATAGTTCTTTTTCTTTCTAGATCTCGCTCAGTCTCTCTCCGTTTCTAGATTATAAAGAGAGGTTAAGTTGTTGGATTTTTAGTTTTCATCTAGTTTTGATTCCAAAATTTCCATATTTCGTTTGGCTTCCATCCACAATATACTTTTCGTAGTATATGTTGATTTTTCTAGCCTTTGTGGTTGATTAATATGTTAGGGTTAAATTACAAGTTATAATTCTTGTGACAGGTATATTTAGTGCAATGTCATATGTCATCGTGTTCATATTAGTATAACTCACATTTTGGAGTTCATATATATTGAGTATAATGGTCTTCAGACTTTGAATTGCCTCCTCGATACTTTTAATTGGCTTTTAAAAATTATAATTCTTGTGATAGGTATATTTAGTGTAATGTCATTAGTCGTCGTGTTCATATTAATATGACTCACATTTTGGAGTTGATATAAATTGAGTATAGTGGTATTTGTACTCTCATATATAGATGTATGTATGCATGCATGTATGTATTTATGTATTTTCTCAGGACTTTGAATTGTTTCCTTAGGACTTTGAAAATGTTTTTCAAAATTCTAATTCTTGTGACGGGTATATTTAGTCCAATGTCATTAGTCGTCGTGCTCATATTAGTATGACTCACATTTTGGAGTTCATATATATTGGGTATTGTTGTCGTTGTATGTTCTGTGATGGACATTGTTGCAGCCATATTCTACATTCTCAATAAGTCATTATAAAATTATAAAATTAATTATAATTTAATGACGATATACTATTTTTTTTTTTTTTTTTTTGTTTACTTTTAGTATACAAGACTGAAATATTTCATCTGTGCACTGCTTGTACCACATATGAGACTATTGGGTAAGTTATTCTAAGATTATAGAATTCATTGATCCATCACTAAAATTTAATACATTCTTTTTAACTTTCAGGCGCATTAATGAGAGAAATATGCAGATTGGGTAAGCAATTCCAAAACTATATGATTATATACCATTTATCAATCAAGGTCGAAATTGTGATAATTTTTTTTCTAACTTTCAACAAGATCTCGCTTCAACTCTAGAGATGGTGGTGTTGCAGTTCTTTTTCTTTCTAGATCTCGCTTAGTCTTTGTTCGTTTCTAGATTATAAAAAGTGGTTGAGTTGTTGGATTTTGAGTTTTCTTCTAGATTTTATTCCAAAATTTCCATATTTTCACTCCGGTTTGAAATATACTTTTCGCAATATAGGTTGATTTTTGTAGGCTTTATGGTTGATTAATATGTTAGGGTTAAATTACAAGTTCTAATTCTTGTGATAGGTATATTTAGTGCAATGTCATTAGCCGTCGTGATCATATTAGTATGACTCACATTTTATATTGAGTATGTGGTTGTTGTATGCTCATATATATATATATATACTAGTGTATTACCACGTACATTTGCACGTGTATTTTTTTAAAAAATAAATAACTTAACTTTTGAATTATTATTATTACTATTATTATTATTATAAAGTAATTATTATTATTATTATTATTTTAAATAGTAATTAATTAGTTCGTTACAAATGTCTTTTAGAATTTTTTTAATAGATTAAAAGTTATATAATTTTAATTAAACTTTAGAACCATTTTTTTAAACTTCGAAGGTAAAATATTAAATTAAATTGAAAATCTTGAATTTCAAATATTTAGGAATGGAAGGAAATGTTTGTAATCTTAATATCTTTATCAATATTAATTAAATGTTAGAACTGTCTTTTGAACTTCAAACCTAAAATATTATATAAGTAGAAAATATTGAATTACAAAATTTTGAAAATGCAACGAAATATTTGTAATATTAATATTTTATTAATATTCTAAAAGATATTATCTTAAAAAAAAAAACAATGCAAAGATGTATATATTTTTCTTAACATTATTAATTTGTTTGATTTTTATTCACATACTTTAATATTGAATATTTAATTTTATGGACTTTATCAAAGTAGAAAAAAAATTTCTAATTTATTTAATAAAATGAAAACTTTATAACTTTAATTAATTTGGAATCCTTCTTTTCAACTTCAGATGTTAAATATTAAATTAAATTAAACATCTTAAATTTTAAACTTTTTGAAAATGAAATGAAAAGTTCTTAATCGTAATATTGTGTCATAGACCTATAATAATATTTGAACTTTATATTATAGTTAAAATTAATGTATAATAAATTGACTAAATAAGAGAAAGTGTATAATTCATAACATGCTACATTTATTATGAAATATGAATTACCTACATGAAATTTAATTAACAAATTCGAAGTATGTATAAATATTTTCAATAAAAAAACAAATGCACCTATCAAATAACACTAGAAATAAGCCAACACATAGTTCAACTGGCATAAAGTTGTACTAATGACCACCCCACATATTGTCCAAAAAAAAAAAAAACATAACAATAGAAATAAAAAAAGGGGAAAATACACTTTTGGTCCCTGAGGTTTGGGTTAGGTTTCATTTTGGTCCCCGAGTTTTCAAACTCAACATTTTAGCCCCTAAGGTTTGGATTTTCTTACATTCTTTGTCCCTCAATTAATTTTGTCGTTAAACACTAACAAATTGTTGACGTGGCAATATATTTTATTTAAAAATCTATTTTTAATTTTTTTAAAATAAAATAATATATTAAATATTTTTTTATTATTTTATTATTATTCTTTTTCTTTTCTTTTTTTCTTTTTTCTTTCTTCTTATCTTCATCCTTAATCTTCTTCTCCACCACTCATAAACCCTAACTCAACAAACTTGGCAGTCACCACCACCTCCAGCCGTCGGCCTCTGCCACCGTTGCCAGAGTTTTTTTAATCGTTTTCTTCATCTTCCTTCCTTCTTCTCCTTTCCCATGTTTTGTTTTTCCTACTCTTCCTCTCTCTGTCTCCCTTCCTCTCTCTCCCCCGCGTGCGTACCCAATTTCGATCGTCGCCGGATCTACACAATTTTCTTCATGCCACCATCGCTCGTCCTCGCGTTCGTTCATGTTGCCGCCATCAGATCTGCACTGTTAGGATTTCGTTCACGCAGCCACTCGTCCTCGCGTTCATGTCGCCGCCGCCGCTCGTCCTCGCGTTTGTTCACGCTGCTGGGTTTTATGCCCTAAAACTCGTAGATAGTGAATGTAACCGTTGATCGAATATTAATGAAATAATATTGATGTATTTTTCCATTAAGTATTATTAGTTATTTTATTGATTGTCTTTGCCTAAAATAACCCTAATGATCTCCAATAAACTAGACATCCTAGGCTGTAATATGAGTCTTGAACTATATGTAGCGACATATGGGGATCACTGTTCAAGAAACAGCCTAAAGGATCTATAGTATAGGGATAAGACTGGGTGCCTCATCCTGGTGACACTATGGATACGACCCAGTTTGTATTTGATACAAACGTTATGATCCAACGCGTTCGTGTAGGAGACATGTGAAATAGTAACCACTAGTTATAACACCATTAACTAGTTATGTTTCTATTTCACTAGGACGACCTAGACAACTTAGTCTTAATCCTGAGTTGATTATGGACTCCTGCACATGAGGGATTGTCCTTTGATTTGTATGGGTGAGAGTGGTCAATACGCCGACTCAATAAGCCTACCATTTTGGGGACAAGACCGAATAGGGAGCTGGGAACATAATCGTACAAGATGGAATTCACTTTTTCCCAACTTTAGGGAAGCAGATGAGTGTTCCCTTAAGTGGTGACTGCGAGTCTTGAACAAAGGGCCCTACCCTCTCAATGGCACGAGAGGGTTTTCTGTTTGATGGTTGGACCACAAACAGGTTGTTCATTAGAGGAAAACTGGTACTTAAGGAAATAGATGTTACCTAGCGGTAAAACGGTAATTTGACCCAGGTGGTGTTACGGACACTCGTGAAGGACTAACTAGTCGATATTTGTCTATATCCGTGGACACAGAAAATATGTCTGCAGTGAGAAGAGTGCAACTGTGAGTCTATAGTGGAATGTACACACTGTTAACGAATATTGATTAATTTGGTTAATGAGTTTGACCAATTAATCTCACATCGTTGGAGCTTCTGATCTGCATGTCTATTAGGTCTCACTGGTAGCTCATAAAGTTATTTGAGGTAACTAAGTAATAAATGTAAATTGAAAGTGTTCAATTTACTAAGGGAAACAATGTAATATATATTGATATATTATTGTGAGAGAAATTAATATTTGAAGTTATTTAAATATTAATATGAATTTGAGTCACATTAAATTTATGGAAGTTGAAAGAGTTCAAATATGAATTAATTAATTTTAAGGCCTAAAATCTATTTGGGCAATTAATTAATTCAAGGCCATAAATTAAATATGTGATATTTAATTGGTGGTTAATTAATTAAAGAATTAATTAATCGGGAATTAATCAATTATGGAAATAATTAATCACTTATGGAAGTGATTAATCATATATGGAAATGATCTAATCACTTATGGAAGTAATTAATCATTTGTGGAAAAGATTAATCAATTATGGAATTGATTGATCTTGGATTGATTAAATAAGGAATAAGATTGAATCAATTTTGGAAAAGATTGATTTAATTGAATATTTTATTCATGGCCACTCTTCTATAAATAGAACACTAGACCTAATTGGTTTAGTAGCCCTCTTGCTCTTAGACTCACAAGACAATACCCTAGAATTCTCTCTAGCCTCCCTCTTAGAGAAAGACCCCCACAAGTCTTTTGCCTCCTAGACTTAGAGACATACCGGTGTAACCTTTGTGGTTATGGTGTCTTTGAAGAAGAAAATTCTGGCGAAGAAATCAAAAGGGGATTGCTGCATTTTTGTTCATTGAAGCATCGTTGGCGAAGAACGATCAAGTTTACAACGAAGGTTTGTAACGGTTCTTTCCCGTTTCTTTAGAAAAACATGAAAATAAATTTAGATTTATTTTTCTAGTTTTTTTAGCATGTTTATATCGTTTTACAACGGCTTTAAAGTATGTTTAAGGTTTCGTTTTGCCTTTTCGTAACGATATTTTGATATTAATTAATATATGGCGTAAGGTCCAATCGATGTGTTTCCGCTGCGACGGGGTTTTCATCCCCTACACACGCCACTCGTGGATTCGAAAGAAAAATTGGTCTAAAACCCCTTCGTTTCAGACCCAAACATCGGATCTACTGCTCGTGGAGTGATGACATGCATAAATGTCATCATTTTCCTATTAATTTTAGCTAGTTTTGTGCATGAATTGTGTACTTTAATGATATTTTATGTTTAAATTTTAGAAAACCGAGCCAAGGAAGGAAAACCAGAATTTTGAGAGATTTTGGATGATTTTGGAGACTTTTTGAGTAATTTGGAGAATTACATTGAAGATCCGAGTCCAAAAGCCCAAGAAGAATGAATTAGAATCACAAATTCATGAATTCAAAGTCTCAAATTATCATGTTGGGTCAAGAAAAGAGTCCAAAATCCATTACAAGAAGCATTTGGGCCAAAGGAAAGTTGGAGGCCCAAAAATTGAGTCAAAATCGGGCCTTTCTAGAAGATTCAGGGCCTAGCGTCGAGATGCTAAGCCTTGAGCATCCTGACGCTAGGCAGCTATGTGGAAAGATCCAGAAAGGGGGTAGCGTCGCGACGCTGCGACGAATTGGAGCCCAAGAAAAGATGACGTCAGAGCGTCGCGACGCTACGCTTGCTGGGAGCCTATAAAAGGAGCCTTTTGAATCCAAGTTTTGTGTGCAATTTGTGGGTTTTCACCCCATTCTAGAATCCACACTAAAATTGGGTAATTTTGGGAGAGTTTTGGAGCTTTGTTGAAGATCTTTGGAGCTCGGGATCGAGGAGATCGACACTTGTATGAGCATTTCTCTTCCCTTTTTCTTTATGTTTTAGTTTCTAGAATTGTTGTGAATAGGAATTATTTAATTTTAGTGATTATGAGTAGTAAATTCCTAAATTCTATGAGATATATTTAGATGTTGAACCTTTATTGAATTAATGAATTGATTTGGTTTAATTGTCATTATTGTTCATTTGTGCATTTTGTCCGTAATGCTTTTAATCAACTGATCACTGATTAAATGAATCATTACTAAGTGGAAACTCGACGGAGAGAAGCTTAGACAAGAACTGAGTGCATGACTAACGCTATTTACCCGAGTGACACGGGATAGAATAAATAAAGTTAGAGGTTGTATTGAAGGGTCGTAATGCCATGCTAAGTAAATAAAGATGAGATCGAAAGGAGATTCTTTATTGAAAGGTATGAGATAGGAGGAGACCGACAAGAGAGTCCTTGTCATTAGGCTTCTAGACTTATGAATCAAATTATTAGTTAATCCATATTAGTTAATTGATTAAGCATTGAAGGTCCAATTGATGAAATCAACCCACTCTAGAATTATCCCTCCAAATTGTGTCTCCATTTATCTTTTGCTTTCTAGATTAGTTTTTTATTTTATCTTTTCAGCATTAGATTTTGTTCTCTAAATAAAGCATAGCAAGATTATTCGCGGTAATTAATTGAATAAATCCAATCCCTCTGGAGACGATACTCTATACTCAAAATCACTATATTACTTGTGACGACTCGTACGCTTGCGGATTAAAAATCGCCCAACATGGAGGTGGGTTGGCCGGAAAATACAGAGGCACGAGAGGAATCCTTAGATCTAGATCGTCGCCACCCCTTCTCTTGACGAACTTGCTCAAGCAACTCATGGCCACGAGCTCGACAGGGGCGTTCTTGTCCAGTGGCTCTGACGAAAGTGAAAGGGGAAGGAAAAGGAAAAACCCACGCCTTACCAGTGTCAGCGGCTCCGACTCCAGCGAGAGAACGAAGGTGGTGGTCTGAAGAATAAGAGGGAAAAAAACAAAACTTTTCGACCGCCGGTGGTGGGGCAGTGCCGGCGGAAAGTAGTCGCCGACGACTAAGGGCTGGTGCTGGTGGGACTTGAGGAAGAAGAATAAGGTGGGAGAAATGAAATGAAAAAGTATTAAAATATATATTTTTAATTAATTAATTATTATTTTATTTTAAAAAATTAAAAAAAATCAAGTTTTTAATTAAAAAAATGGTGGCACTTCAGCAATCTATTAGGATTTAACGACAAATTGGACGGAGGGACCAATAGTGTAACGAAATCCAAACCTCAGGGGTAAAAATGTTGAGTTTGAAAACTCAGGGACCAAAATGAAACCTAACTCAAACCTCAGGGACCAAAAGTGTATTTTTCCCAAAACAAACAATGGAAAGAAAATAAAATAGAGTACCTATACACACCTTCCTTAAAATCAATTTACTCAACTAATAATTGTGTTGGATGAACACATCTTTATTCGACTTCATCAAAGTGGAGTTTTAATGTCTCAAATTACATTTGATCTACATATTCATCACATGTATCTCTTGCAACTTAAATATACCAAGTAACATAATAAGTTGCTTGCAGGATTTGAAAAAACTTTGAGAGAAATGAATTGAGAGAACTAAAAGTTTAGGAAGAATGAAGCTCATTGACGGAAAAATGGTGGAAACATGTTGATGAAAAAATTGTGGAAGATAACCTCTTTATAGTGGTAGATAATTAAAAGTTACAAAACTTTTGGAATTCCAGAACTATCTTGATGTAACAACAAAAAAAAAAAAAAACAGAGTTTTATTTTTTTGAAAAAAAGAAACCACCCCAGAAGTGGTCATTTAGGTTTTTTTTTTTTTTTTTAAAAAAAAAAAAAAAAAATTTCTCCCATTGAAGCCTGATTCCCTCTCTCTCTCTAACTCTCTCTCACTCGCTCATTTTCCCTTCTTCTCTCGACTGCACAGCCCCTGTAATGACCCATCTTCTCATGACTAATTCCTAGGGTCAGAGAAAGCTTATTTTGAAATAAGATTAATACAAACATTTGAGATCTTAAAGTAAATGAAGCCTTTCGACCTGGGATCCCAAGTAAAACAAGAAAACTTGCAAAAACTTCATTAAAACAAGGTTTCTTAAGGACAGCATAAAGACATTTAAAACCTGAAGAACACCATTTACAAAACTGAATAAAAGAAAAAAAATAATAGGAAAAATTGGACTACGCGGAAGTCATGATCATATGGTTTCCATGGCTCGTCAGCAACAATCTGCCACGCGCTCTGTATGTCCTCGCTCGTACCTGAAAGGAAACATTTTGAAAAGAATGAGTATTAAAAATACTCAGTAACTCTATTACTGGGAGGGGATTTACATGCATTACATGGGTAACTTGAGGTTAGTGGTTGTTAAAGGCCCTAATGGTCATTACATTTCATTTCGTTTCATTTTTCATGTCATATGGGTCTCGTGGACAATTAACCAGCCTGTCACATGCTTACCAACTCACTGGAGGTGCACAAGTGGGAAATTCGGAGATCTCTACTCCTATTGATGGTAGAAGGCACCCAGTCAGTGGAGCTAAGTCTCACCCCTCAAGGCACCTATACGTGCATAACACTCTAACAACCAACTCACTGGTGGGGCGTCCATGAGTTTTTAGTCGGAACTTTACTCCCACAGATAATAGATGGCACTTAGTCTGCAAAGCCGAGTCCCGCCCCATTTAGCTCCTCATCTCAGTCTATAAACATCTCAATCCAATGTGTTTAATTACCACGGTCCTTACTGGGATAAGTAACCTATTCTCATTTCATTTTAGGGCCCCCTGTTAACAGAATCTGATCGATTTAACTTGCAACCTAACCATCAAGTTTCTTTCCCATTAAAGGTTTCTGAAGGATTAATTTCACATGAACTAACTGTCTCGGATTTCATCTCATTCAAGCACAGATATCATAACTAACATCCAAAACACTAAATAGAAAAATGCATATGCATAGTTCAAACAACCAACAGCCAATCCGCATATCATAATCCAAGTGACATTACTAAACTTAGTCTCGTTATTTGTTGTAATGCTACCGAAAATTCGGCAGCACAACGACATACGTATAGCTGACCCCAAATTTTCTTATCACATGTAAACAAGAGAATACGCTTCTATATTCAAAGGTGCCCAACTACAAACTTCCACAACACTTCTAATCAATAGAATGGACTCCGAACTTCCACAAAACAAAGCGAGTCAAGTCTCTCATCCACAACTCAACCATATAGAACATCCTATCTTCCCCAACATAGAGCATTTAGAGCATTTAGAGCATACAAAACTTATCCAACCAGAGCATTCTAAACATAAAGCAGACAAAGCATTCAACACAACTGGAACATTCCTCATAATCTAAGCGTTTGATACTTTTAAACCAACACTATATTCAGAGCGTACCGTTCAGACAAATGCACATATTCAGGATGTTCACTAACACCATAACACACATAATTCAACATCTCATAACTCAAACCATACATAAACAACAATTCATACAAGTACTTCCAGCCTAGTCAAGACTATCAAATTAGTAAGGTTCCTTACTAAAAGCTTGAGAAATCTTTAATAAAGTTCCTTTAAGGCAAAATCAAACTCGCACTTTAGCTTGCTGCTTGGATTCTAATTTCGCTCCCATTCTAAGATTCGACCTCCAAATGTTACAAGTACCTTAAATTAAGAACCAAACTTTAATGGGTATTCGAATATACATTATAACCAATCAGAGAAAACTTTAAATCTCAATTACCCACAACCTAAAATTGCTAACAACCACGAAGGATTAAATACCCATTATTCAAATCGTCGGAAAATCGCAAGAACGTTTGTTGTCCAACTAACCCCCACTGATTCGAGTTGATTGCACGCCTCCTACACCCTGCCTCGAATCGAACCCCCACGTGCGTTGGTCGCAGCTGGTCTGCTGGCTTGCAGGTTGCAGCAGTTGTGCGCGTTGCTGCTTCAGTGTCGGCGGGTTCGTGTGGCAAGGACGGTGGCTTCAGACGGCGGCCTGCAGTTCGTGAGCAGCGACGGAGAGAGATTGTCGAGAGAGATTGAGAAGGGTGACGGCAACTGTGTGGTTAAACGAGAGAAGGAAAAAAAGGGAGAGGCACAAGAAAGGTGCGGCAGCAACGGCCAAAGATCCGATCTGAGGCGAATGGTGGCGCATCTAGCGGTGGCGTAGAGTAGAAATGGGAAAAGGAAATGGTCGTCGTTGAGAGAGAAGTGAAAAGAGATGGGTGTGGGTTAAGGGGGAAAAATCAGGAGAGGAAGAGACTAAAGAGTTTTCTCTCTCTCTCTTTTTTCTTTTTCATTTTCTCATTTCCT
Source organism: Luffa acutangula (assembly GCA_036850905.1). NCBI lineage: Eukaryota > Viridiplantae > Streptophyta > Magnoliopsida > Cucurbitales > Cucurbitaceae > Luffa > Luffa acutangula. The sequence goes on along the minus strand of CM072088.1, from coordinate 19,496,694 downwards.
TTTTTTAAGGGTTGTTACAGCCCCAACGTCGCCGCCTCCTACTCGCTCCGATCGTCAGTAGCGCCGCCATCTCCTTCTTGCTCAGATCACTATCGCCATCAGTTAGTTTCTCTCTCTCTCTCTCTCTCTCTCTCTTCTGTAGATCCACCACCACGAACGCTGTCGCCGCTTAGATATGTTCATCATCGCCGCTCAGACCCATTCTTCGCCGTTGTTTCTCCCTCTCACCCGCTCATTCTTCTCTCTTCTACCTGCTACCCATCGCCTTAGATATGCCACTATCATCGTGGTTTGTCGCTGCCGTCGTGAACGTCGTCGTCACTCACACTGTTATGAGTCACTGTCGTCCCTCTCATCTTTCGGTAAAGACCTCTCTATCTCTCTCTGCATCGCTTCCTTTCTCTCTCTAACCCTCTGTGTTTTTTCTCTCACTCTCCAGTCATCTCCAGCGAGTTCAAGCCACATTGGATCTTGAATTTTCGTTGACTTCGATTAATCAATCAGTGGGTAAGAAGGATTTAGTAAGTTTCAGATATGTTTTGTCTTCTTTTGTGCCTTAATGGAATACCAATTGATGTTCGTATATTAATCTAAGGTACCCATAGTAATTAGTGGTCGAATCTTTAAAGGTGGAGCGAAATATGAACTTGGGTAGTAAGCGTCAGCTTCGTTTGGGTGAGTTTCGACCTTATCAAATCATGTCGTTTTTTAGGAAAACTATTGGAATGGAATTGAATGCCTCTAATATTAGAACTTTGTGTGTGATATTAGATTACCTTATTCGCATAACGTGATTGGCGCCATATCAAATTAATTGGGCTTATTCAATCAAGTTTAGTTACCCCAAGGTACGTAACTTACTGTCTTGGAATGCATATAAGCAATTTCTACTTGGTTGGTTGTTCTAAATTGATTGGGAAAAAAATCATGGATGCCTCTGTTTGGAATTTGGTGCATGTTATAGGGAATATTTGTTTTGTGATATGGATAGGCCAAACATGTTAATGCATGATTTTTTTTTTATTTTTTTTTTTTTGTATATTTGGATGGTTGGCATTTGAATGTTGAGTTTTAGAAATTTGTGGTTCACTATAGAATTTTGGATGTCAATCGTGGTTTCTGTACTTGAATGAGATGAGATGTGATGTGGTGAGAGCATGATAGATTAGCCTTCAGAAACACTTTAGGGGAAGACTCTGGTTGGTTAGTTTGCAGTTAAGTCATGCTATGTGCAAAGGGTCCTAATAGGGAAAAGAACAAACTTTTTATCCTATTAGGGGTCATGGCAATTAATCACCTAGGATTGAGATGTTTATAGACTGAGATGAGGAGCTAAATGGGCAGGACTCGGCTTCGCAGACTAGGTGTCATCTACTAACTGTGGAAGTAAAGTTCCGACTAAAAACCCATGGATGCTCCACCAGTGAGATGGTAGCTAGAGTGCTATGCACTCAGAGGTGCCTTGATGGGTGAGACTTGACGCCACTAACTGGGTGCCTTCTACCATCGATAGAAGCTGAGATCTCACTTGATTCCCACATGTGCACCTCAAGTGAGTTGACAAGCGTATGACGTGAGGGTTAACTGTCACGTGACCCATTCGACATGTTGAATGAAATGAAATGATCATTAGGCCTTTAGCTGAACTCACCATAGTTACCCTTGTTGATGCATGTCTAGCAGTATTGTTACTTACTGAGTATTTTTAAATACTCTTTATTTTCCCTAATATGTAATTGCAAGTAAAGACAAAGGTGTACAGAACGCATGACGGAACGTTGCTGGATGAGCCATGGAACTTCGTAGAATAGACTTTCGCTTATCATGTTTTCGAGCTCCTTCTTTTGTGCATTTTGATATGTTTTGTTTTAGAACTTGTTTTGCTTTTGAGATCTTTATTGAAATGATTAAATTTTATTTGTTCCTGTTTTAACTGGGATCCCAGGTTGGAAAGTCCTTTTTTATTAACTAAGCTTATTTTACGTTAAATGCTCGTTTTCATCGTTGTTCTCTAAAAGTAAGAAGATAATGCATGTGGTAATGACCCTGGGAATTAGTCATGAAATGTAGGGTCGTTACACTCAACTTCTGTTATTAATTATAATTAAAGAAAAATAATAATTAATAAAAAACTTTTTGTATTCTAACTCCTTATTAATGATATAATGCTTTTTCCTAAAATTAAATGACAATATGAATGTACTATATTATTAATCAAATAATAAAATATTAAAAAAATAAATTTAATTTACTTTGTTTTTAAAAATTCAATTTTAATTTACCTTAAAATTGGTTTGATTTGATTTTTTTTAGATACATAAAGTCTAATTTATTTATTAAATAATATTTACAATTCATTATATTAATTTAAATACATTTATAATTAATTAGAGTAATTGCATTTTTAATACATTTAAATAATACATTCATTATTAATAATCAATAACAATGACATGGTTGTAAATTTAGAAATACAGTAGGGGTATAATAGTCCCAAAATGTTTTCTTCAAGATCCTCTCTTTTTAATATAATAATTATAGATATTATAGATTATAGATAAAACAAAGTAAGAATATATATAGCATGCATTGCACGTGGCAATAAACTTAGTAATTATAAATTTTGAAATGAGTTGAAATTTCAAAAGTTTAATAAATAGGTGCCTTCTTCTACAACTACTTTACTTCCATTTTTATTTCATCAACTACTTCGTTCCCATTTTGGAGAAATTATACCGTGGTGATTGTCTAGCTATTATCCAGAGATAAATATAATTTACTTTTTCAATAACCAAAAGGTATATATATGTATGTTAAGAAAATGTGCAGAAACACATCTTAGTTTTTCTCTTTTTTTTTTTCTTTTTTGTAATACTTTTTTTTCTTTTTGCCTTTTTACTCTAAATCATATTTGTTGAAGGAGAAATTTTGACCAATCACAAATTGCCACGTCATTATTTAAAATTAATGACGAAATTACAAATAATTAAATTTGGGACCAATTATAAGTTGACATGTGTCCCGAATTTAATTTAAAGACAAAGTTGGCCAATTATAATTTTATAGGGCCAAAGTTCTATTTTGATCAATTAATTGAAATTAAATTATTTTGATCACATTAATTAATTTGACCAATTAATTAAAAGAAATTATTATTTGAATCAAATTTGGGCCTTTTAAATATTTGGGTCATATGGTTTTGGGTCAAATATGAACCAGACTCAAGACTAGATAGTTGAGCCCAAGACCGATAAAGCCCAAGCCCAAGTTTTTTGCCCAAAAAGTCACCAGGGCCCATCCAGCGAGAACTCTATAAATAGAGGGGTTCTCTTCCATTCAGGGGATCATAATTTTGAAGCTCCAAGCCAGAGTCAAATAATTCAAAGAAATTTCATCAAGATTGAAGACTGAAGACTGAAGACTCCTTGAAATCCATAAGTTTCAAAGTGCTGAACACTTCTTGAAGATTGAAGACTCCTTCAAGATTGGAAGACTTCAAGCTCCAAGAATCCATTGAAGCCACAGACTCGAGATCAAGCGCTCCAGTCCTCGAGTGAAACACATCCACATACAAGAGAGAGAATCAGAGGATTAACATTAGAGATTGTACATCCACACGCATACAAATATTAATACAAGTATATTGTTTATTCCACGTGTCTCCATCTTTGAAGTTACGTGTGAACAAATTGGCACGCCCAGTGGGACCATCTCTACCTTTCATCTCTTTCTCTTATCTAAAGATCCAACCAACGTGATGGCACCAAAGAAAGCTCTCGCGAAGGTTACAACATCGAGCGACTCTTATACGGGTCCTGTCACTCGTAGTCGTTCCCAAGGAATTGAGATTAAGGAGGATCATACTCCTCTTGCTGTTGCAAGCAGGATCTCAAAGTTGATTGAAGAATCCTCTAAAGATAAGGTTGCAGTCAAAGACAACCCGTTGTTCGAGTCTGTCATTTCAACATCTAAGCAGCCAAAGGATACACTAAATCCTGATGTGATGTCCGTCATGATGGCTGATGTAGACCAGGATGAAAGAATGGTAGAGATGGAAAGAAAACTCAATCTCTTAATGAAACATGAAAAGGTATTTAAATCCTTCTTCGTCACTAAAGAAGGGATCCCGAAACTCATTCTCGGAGGCGATGTGGCAAGCACCACACCGGTACTCATTCTCGGAGGTGGTGTGGCAAGCACCACACCGGTACTCATTCTCGAAAGTGGTGTGGCAAGCACCACACCGGTGTACAAGTTTTTCTATCTTGGCCACGTCTTCCCCCTCTCAAACAAATTTACCATTGGTGGCACGTGAAGGCCAGGTGAGTTCTGTTTGTCCAGATTTGACCATCAACAAGTGTAGCATACCAATGTTTAAAAACGATGAAGATGTTGATTCGATAATTAAAAACTAAGAATCCAATCGAAAATTAAAAATGAAAACGTGATTTCCATGTAATCTTTTCATTTTTAAAAAAGATAAAATCTAAATTTGAATTTTAAAAGATAGAGAGAAGATAGATATTGTAATTCCTTGATTTATGGAATAAACAGTTTTATTTTTTTTAATTAATTTAGTTGGTGGGTTCCTACAAAATAGGGTGTGAACGGTAAAACTTACTCAAGGGTATAGTTGAAAAGACAATCCTCAAGGAAATAGGTTAAAAAAATGTTTTAGCCATTTTTTATTGAAAAAATATGTTTGACCATTTTTAAAAAATACAGTGTATATTTGGACATTCACAAAGATTGGGGCAATGGGACTTTTTGGGCCAATTTGGTTTTTGGATTGTAAAAATTGGTCCTTTTTTAAAAACTTGTATTTGGAGACCCCTGTGATGGCGAGAAGACGAAAATACCTTTGGCTTAAAAACTTTCTCTCTCCCTCCCTTACGACTTTAGCGTTGCTCTTTTCTTCTTCTCGACCAAAAATCGTCACATTGGAACACAAAGGGCCCAAATTTTAAAACGACCTAGATTTTACAAATTTGTTTTCAAACTTTTTTATCAATTAATACACAAATTTCAATACTTGTTTATTTTCAAATTTGGAAGTATGCTTTAAATTTGAAGGTTAAAGATTTTTTAATTAAAATTTAACAAGATTACCAACTAGATTTAATGAATCCCAACCGAGATTCATACAAATTCGGACTAAATCTGACCAAAATTAATAAATAACAGTCAAATTTAGTAAATTCCAACAAAAAAATGACTAAGAATCATGCGTTAAATTAGGCCGAAATTAATAAATTCCGATCGAATTTTGTGAATCCCGACCGAAAGTGGCCAGGATTCATGAATTCCCGGCCGGGAATCATGGAGCTTGGCAAATGTTTGTATTTGTTTTTTTTAATATTTTATAATTTGTCTGTACATGGCCTATTTTTTATTCTTTTTTTAATATTTAAAAATTTGTCTTTATTTTTCTTTATATTAAAAATTATTATTGAAGTAATTTCTTTTAACAAAGCTGGAAAGTATATGGATGTATCTATTTTAAAACTAACTTGTAAAAATCCTTCAACATTGTTTTATATTAAATAGTAAAGTTTGTGGAATTTTTTACATTAATTGGTTTAAAATTGATGGGTATAAAAATCATTTTACACTCCAAAATTTCCTTGATGACATCATTTTAGTAAGCAATGGATCCCCAAATACAAATTTTTAAAAAAAACTTTTTAAAAAAGGGTCCCTTTTTACAATCCAAAAATCAAATGGGCCTAAAAAGTCTAATTGCCCCACAAAGATTTCCCTAAAAGGTAGAAGTTATAGAAGACCTCCAAATTCTAATTTTTCCAACAAATTATATATATTTATCATTTATAAACCATTAGACTTTAATATTTAACCATAGTCATAGCCACTAAAATCCTTTGAACTTTCCTAATGTTGAAGATGAAATAATGTATACATATATTCCATAAATAAAATAAAAATAAAAATCGTGTCTATGTCCTACATTTTTAGAAATTGATGTATTGTCATGTTCGTGTCTTGTCTCGTGCCCGTATCCCATGCCAATGTCCATGCTTCTTAAAAGAAATCAATAGGTAGCACATTTTGTAGTGATCATTTGCATCTTTGTAATTATTATCTCAATTTCAGAGTCTCCACATTTGTAGCATTGAAACATATATATTTCTTCATGAAGTTCTCGAGAAGCCCAACAAGCTCTGTGGCATCATGTGTACCATTTACAAGAGATTTGATGTGTTACACCCGAGTTGTACAAAGTGTATACAAATCCAACATTTGTTAGGTACGTAATGAACACTTGTAAAGCAGACCCAAATAGTAATATGGAATAAAAATACTAACTTTTGGTTTGGGGACACCACACCAAGAAGTTCTTCCCGTGATGATGGTTTATTTTTGCTATAAAAAATTATCTTGTTCCTATCAAACCAATTGATACAAAGACTCCTTGTTTAGGAAAACGTAACCGCAGCAAAAACCCATCTTAATACACAGAAATACTGCAGTTTTCTGGTTATAAAAGGTTTGACAAAGATCAAGAACAAACATCATATCCAGAATCAGTAACACATCTTGCACTTGAATGACAACACTGAACGTTTAAGCTTATGTGAACTAATATTCTTAATATATGATTTAGTATTTGATGTTTGAATGTTTTTTCAATTTAATCCCTGTTGTTTAAAACTTTTAATATAGTCTCTAATGTTCTAACATTCTTCAATTTAGTCCCTCACCGTTGGACAAAAATTAAAATTAGATAATAAACAACTTACATAGCATAGTAGTTAGTTGATCTGCGAAAATTTAAAAGAAAAAATTTTGAAATTTTTACTAATTTGGAGGAAGAATTAAAACTTTCCTCCCTAAGATACCTTTTTCTTAGTCTAAATTTCTACCAATTTAATAAGTATCATGTCAAGTAAGTTTATCGTTAACATCTATCGACAGAGGACTAATGGAAAAATGTTAAAAATACAAGAGACTAAATTGAAAGTTTTTATACCATAGGGACTAAATAGAAAAAGCTTCCAAACTTCAGGATCTAAAACATATATATTAGCCTTAAAAATAAGCAGTCTGACACTGGATTTGTGATTTCAACGGACTAATCTTTAATTTCAGCTATAACTGGACCAAGGAAAAGATGAAATTGCAGTTCACATTAAGGAGAAAAACAAAAATCATTCAAAATTTCATCAAACAAACAACTGCACAGTATAAAGTGAGTTTATAGAAGACCAAAAATCTTACAATCAGACACCAAATGAAAGACAATCTTCCTTGAAACTTGAATCGGAAAACCAATTTTAAAATTAACCAAACATGGAGACTACCTCAACTTTACTGCCAGCAGATAATTTTTAATAGAATAAAAACACACTAACCTTGAGATTTCTTTAGGCTTCAAACAAAACTCCTCCAAGCTTACTTCCATCTGGCCCTTTGACCTTCATACTGCACGCTGCTGCTACCATGTCCTTACACCCCAATGAAGAGATGGATGTGCCATGGTGTGCTCGGTGTGCATCTAGCCAACGCTCGCATATTGCTAACTTTCCTAGCATCTATGGCTAGGGCCTGGCGTTGGATGCGACCAGATAGGGGCACGAGTAGGATGTCGAGTAAAACTCAATGTGTGCTTGCTTCGTCAACATTCACATCATGGTTCTATCCCCAAGTTTCATGTTAACAAGAACTCCTTCAAGCTCTGAAACTTTAAATCCCAGATTCCTAAATACAAACTCAGCTATTGAAGACATGCTCAATAGGTGAAGTGCATCACGTTTGAAGTCTCCCATCAAACTCACGCAAGAGCAACTTAGAATTATCAACAACCCGTTTGCTTTCACAAACTATATAACTACACAACTCATGCTTGGGCGATGGCCTTAGAGACTTCAGCTCAATGAGGGGATTTTTAATGGAATATTTACTACACATCTCCCTTGCAGGTTGAACATGCTTCCACCAAAAATCCGACAAAGCGATTTTCAGAACCTCCCAATATTCGACATCTCGGTACAATCTGAACAAACTACTACCTTTAGGAGTCCAAACATAAAAGTCCATCCAATCTCTATCCATTATTTCCATCAAACCTTGAGCCTGAGGAATACAATAAAGAGGAACTCGTGACCATGGTGATGCCTTTCTCATATCACCATCAAAAAATGGACACTTAATCTCCAACACACCTCGTGAAGGCAATCCATAGACCATTTTGTCAATAGCACCATCAGGTGAAGCAGCTAACCAATCATATTCAGAGTTTTCATTACCATAGACTTGAAATTCAGGAAACAAAACTGAGTTTCCTGTAATAAGCTTATATCTTTCAAGTGCCTCTTCTTCTTTCATGTTACTCCAACAAGTTGCAAGATTACCACAAAACTGGTCAATTGCCCCAAGTTTCTCCAACCACAATTGAGCCCTTCGACGAGGCCAAAACCCAATTGCTCCAGCAAAAGTACTCGCTGTCAACTTATGCTTTCTAAGCTCTTTCCAATTTTTGAACCAATGCTGAAAACTACTGGACTGAAGAACAGAGTAATAATCACCCGTTTCGAATTTTAAAGAAGAAGAAGCAGAAGTGAAATTGCATCCAGACCAGTTCCTAACAGATTGACTACTAGCAAATATCTTTTTGCAATTGAACATCGATGGTTTCTGAAATTAAACTAACCGAAAGAGACTATGAAAATCTCAATTCAGGGATCAACTAGAACACTTCAAAGCATAAGACGAAAGCGTAACCGCAATCAAGGAAGAAGAAATGAGGAAGAAGAGGAATAACAGATTAGAGTGAAGATTGTTGGCTTACAATGGCGGACGCGCTGCTCGCGGAAAGAGAAGAAACGGCGGCGACGGGATGGGTTCTTGCCGGAATCGAGAGAGAGACTTGCGGCTTCTCGCTTGGGTCGACGCCGGAGAAGAGGCTGCACCGGCGAGGAGAATTCGAGAAGGCGACGGCCTGCTGCTCGAGGAAGAAAATACGCAAGGGAGAGGGGTTAGGCGGCGGCAACGAGAAAGAGAGGGAGAAAAGAGATGATTTAAGGGCCCTTTTTTTTCCTTGCTTTCTCTTTTCCTTCTTTTCTTTAACCCTCGTTTGGAATCAAGAAAGTTTAAGAAATGATTTTAAATCTTGTGATTTGAAATTCAAGAAATGATTTTAAATTTTTTGTCATGTTTGGAACGAGAAAGATTTAAAATGAATGTATTTAAAATTTTGTGTTTGGATGGTAGTTGGAAAAGGAAAGAAAGTAAAAGAATTTACTAATATAGGTTTTTAATTTGAGTTATTAATAGAAAATTAAAATATGATGAGGATAAATAAGTAATTTTAACTCTCACCCCCTAGAAATCCTGCAAAATCCGATGGTTTTAATTGGGAAAATTTTTTACGTCATTTGAAATCATTTTGGATTTGAAATCATTATCTTTCTTGAGATAACAAATAACAAAATTCATTTCAAATCCATTATGATTTGATATCTCCCAAAATCAGGAGATTCCAAACAGAGCATAAGGAAAAAAAATTCTCATTTTCTCCCTTCTCTTTCTCTCAGTTGTCAAGATTTTAATGGGTTAGGTAGGGTCTCTGCATACCGTTATGCATGAAAGTTTTGTTCTTTTGGCATCCGAGTTAAATTAGAACTCTCGACTCGCAAGCTAAAGGTTTATTTGGTTTGACAAAGTCTTTGAATCAAAAAATTTGAAAAAAAAGGATTGATTTGAGGTTAATTAAGCCAATGTAAGTGAAACTTACGGTTGAACTTTTTAATTGGGTGTGCTTGCTTTATTTTCTAAAATTCCCGTGTTTATGAGTTGTTTTTTAAATTTATTATTATTATTAAAAATATGAGAATTGTGCATGAAAATTTATTATTTTTAATTGAGTATGCGTTTATGAAAATTGTTGAAAGCAAGAAATCTATTATTTTTGCTTGCATTGTTGATGTTTGAAATATTTGATTGGTGGTCTCTCAAGATTCCATTAAAGGAATGAGTTTAAAATTCCATTAAAGGAATTATTTATGAGTTTTATAAGTGTACATGAAATTGATGTATATTCAGAGATGGCTACACATGACTTAGAGACATGAAATTGATGTACCTAAGTCGAGGTCCGTGAAATTGACGACCTCGAGGTTTCGTGAAATTGACGGCCTCCGTAGGAGACACATGAAATTGATGTGTATAGAATATGCATGAAATTGATGTATATCATCTTTCATTAGTAAGTTAAAATAAAGTTTAGAGCCACCAAAAGATATTTGTTGTTGATTTTTAAAATGTTTTTTTAAAGCATGACCCAACCTCAATAGTAGAGTCACTTGCTGAGTATTTACAATACTCATTCTTTTCAAAAATATTTTTTTTTTCAGGTAAGGGCAAGGGAAGATGAAAGGCGATGGATGAGAATCTGATAGACAGCCATGAGAGGACCTGAGTTTCATATTTTTCTTCCGCTTTAAAAACTCTGCTTTACTTTACTGATTTATAAATCTGTTTGAGAAATTTTCTAGAGGCTATGTATATTTATATTTTAGCAATTGTTTAAGAATATTTTAAACTTTTAAAATTAGGGATCCCGAATAAAAGTTTTGTCTTGAAGTTTTTACTTAAATAAGTGTTTATATTTTTAAAATGTTATTATTTAAAATGGCCTCCAAAGCATGCATTGTCGTAATGGTCCCTTGCATTTTAAGAAGTCGGGTCGTTATAATGTGAGGTGTGGAGATTCGAATATCTAACCTTTTAGTCGAGATTTGTATCTTAACCAGTTGAGATATATACTGTCAAATTGACAAATGACTTAATTTTCTTTACGTGTACGTACTTGTTTTTTTCCCATATATTTTATTTGAAATATTTTATTATGAAATAGGGACATTTTTTAGATTTAATGAAACATCTTTTTTTTTTCTTTTTCTTTCAACAAATATGGTGTGAAATCAAACCTTCAATCTTAAAGAAGGTAAGTAATAATCAAATGGACAACTTTTAGAAAATAATTAAAAAGGGATAGTTTTTTTTTTTTTATTTATTTTTTAATTTTTTTTTAAGAAAGTAAGTGGATGAAATTAATTACCATATAAGTTCTTAAATCTTACACATGAATATGTCTTAGGGCAACTAGATAAATAACTATTTTTAATTGGGCATTTTAAAAAATGGCCATATGATTTTTCCATTTGAAAAATGGCCAATTGCTATTTTTAGTAGGTTTTTTTTTTTACCACGAATCGGACGAAAATGCCCCTGAACCGATCAAATACAGCGTAAATGCAGTCAACTATAAATACAAATATAAATTTAGGAGAGAATCTAGGGTTTACCCTTAAATTAAGGGCCCGTTGAAAATCAATAACAAACCTAACAAAAAAGATAACAAAAACCAACCAATTAGCACGAACTAAGGGAGATAGTTGTAGAATTTAAAAAAAAAATTGTTAACTCTTAAATTAAAAATAGGGAGTGCATGAAAATGATTGAATCGGTTAATTTGTGTGTATTTAAATTACTAAATTCATTTAGACATAAAACCCTATTTTCTTTTCCAAACCCTCACCAAATATTGTCTAGTTGAGTATTCAATAACCTAACTTCACAGTGTATTTAATAAATTTGCAAATAATTTCACTATTGAAAAACATGAAGAAATCATTACTCACTCACAAATGGTTACAGGAATAGTAAAGAACATTCAAATTTATAAAAAGAAAAATTATGCAAATACAGTGTATTCAGTAAACAAATTATGCAAATACAGTGTATACAGTAAACTAATAATTTACTATGGTACACATCAAACCATCTAAAAAACGAGAAAAAATCAATACTCACTATTTCCCTCCAACTTAATTCGAAAAATGGGATTTAGTATTCACCTTGTTTTTTTTTATAAAAAATCTAAAACCCTCGAGATTCTTCCCATTTTCTTCGTTTTGTGCGGTCTTTCCCATTCTCATCCTCTTCGAACCATTACAAACAAAATTCTTGAGAAACCTTTGATTTTCTTTTGGGCACCTTCCTCCAAATGCTTCTTCGTCCAAAAGCTTTCGTTTGGAAACCGGTAAAGACTTTGAAAAAAAATAAAAAATACTTTGTGTTGGAAAATAAGATACAAAGAGGAAAATAAAGAGGAAAATAATGATAGATAAATACAAAATACAGTATTTAACATACCTATGATGTAAATTAATAACCCTTACAATGGCGATATGAATGACAGATAACCCTTTCAATGGCGATATGAACGACAGAGCAAAAAATCGATGGATGGCAAAAAGTTGGGAAAAACGATGAATATGCTAATTAGATAATTAAAATATAAGAATCTAATCGAAAATTAAAAATGAAAACCTAATTTCTATGTAATCTTTTAGTTTTAATAAAGATAAAATCTGAATTTGAATTTTTTGAGATAGGAGAGAGAAGATAGATATTGTAATTCCTTGATTTATGGGATAAACTGTTTTGTTTTGTTTTTTTAAAATTAAATCAGATAGTGGCTTCCAAACTTGACTCGAGGGTATAATTGGAAAGACGATCCTCACGAAAATAGGTTAAAAAAACGACCATTTTTCAAAACTACCCTGTATTATTTGAAGAAGGAATATTACTATTTTTTTTTTTGAGTACATCAACATTTGGGGTGGGGGGATTCGAACCTCTGACCTCTTGGTCGAGGGTACATGCCAATTACCGTTGAGCTAAGCTCGCTTTGGCTAGAAGGACTAGTACTATGACAACATATAATTTGTATATATTTGCAAAGGAATTTATTATTTTTTTGGAGTTTTCTTGCAAAGACACTGATTGCTTTCAATAGTTATAGTGATGGATGCAGCGGCGGATCTACAGTAGGCACAGGGGGGCTCGAGCCCCCCTGAACTTCACTGTATATTAGATTTATATTAAAATGTTCACTTGGTTTTGTAAAAATGCTACTTTGGCTTGTTTGCAATATGCTTCAAGCCCCCCTAACCGCGCGCCCTTTTTGAGATTTGTTTTATTTTAGTCTTTGTGTTTACAAATGTCCAAATTTAGTCCTTGTAATTTAAGTAAATTTTAAGTATTCTTATTATATTGTTTTTTTTTTTAAATACGTGGACTAAATTTGGACATTTAAAAGTTAGACTAAAATGAAATGAGACCTAAAGTTCATTGACCAAAATGATATTTTAACCTAAAAAATGTCAATAATATTTTCTATTGAATAAACTAATTTCAAAATATATCAAGCCCCCTAACATAAAGTTCTGATCCGCCACGGGATGGATGTGGAAATTCCATAGAAATCAACTAAGGAGAGAAAGGTCAAAGTCTTTGCATGACTTCTATACCTCATTTATATATCTCACCATCTCAACTTAAACTTGAATTATGGGTTAAAGCATTTGTCATTGGAATCTTTTCTTATTGACATACAAATGGTTGATGGTCAAATTTGGTCGGGAGGAACTCACCTGACCTTCACGTGCCATCAACGGTAAATTTGTTTGAGAGAGGGGAAGACGTGGCCTTCAAGACAGAAAATCTGCACACCGGTGTGGTGCTTGCCACACCGCCTCCGATGCTTAAGTCAGAAAACGGAAAGAGGAGAGCAAGAGAGCAAGAGGAGAGTGTAGAGAATCGAGTTCGGGATCCTCTCTTCAGTGATGAAGAGGGGTTTAAACACCTGCTCATGCTCCTAGGATTTTTAGGAATTTGGAGGCGTTTCGGGACAAGCCAGGCGGAATCGGGGCGGCTAGAGGCAGCAGGGACCAAACGGAGACGACTGAGCTCGGCCCGCGCAGGCCGACCATATGGGTCAGCCCAAGTTGGCTTGACCCTTTGGTCTGGTCTTCTTCTAGGTCGGCTTCTTGGTCCTATCTCTGCCCGGTTGTCCTCGTCAGCTTCTTGTGCATCAGAGTGGTCCAAAATTACCTATAGCACAAATTATTGCTCTTACTCTCACTTGTATATTTATTTTTAGGTTAAAAATCACTTTTAGTCCCTGAACTTTGATTTGTAACGATTTAGTCCCTATCCTTTCAATTTTGTAACGATTTAGTCCCTGTACTTTCAATTTTGTAACAACTTAGTCCTTGAACTTTAATAAGTAGCAATTTAGTCCCTGTACTTTTCAAATTTGTAACGATTTGGTCCTTATCGTGAAAAAATAATGTAAAAATTTAATGAAATTTTTTACCAAGATAGATCAATAAACTAATTTGGGACCCACTATGTTAATAAGCTACAAAGTTTAATCATTAAATAATAAAAATCAACAATTAATTTTGATGATTTTTTTTGCAACAAGGATTAAATTGTTACAAATTTGAAAGTATAGGGACTAAATTGTTACAAGTTTGAAAGTATGGGGACTAAATTGTTACTTATTAAAGTTTATGGACTAAATTGTTACAAAATTGAAAGTACAGGGACTAAATCGTAACAAATCAAAGTTTAGGGACCAAAAGTGATTTTTAACCTTATTTTTATTTTATGTTCATACCTAATTTGATTGTTAATAGTCTTTTCTTTTTTTTTTTTTTTAACTGGATATTAGATATATCTTTGATAACCATTTGGTTTTTGAAAATTAAGCTTAAAAACACTACTTTCACCAATAAGTTTTTTAATTTTGTTATCTACCTTTTTGCCCATGTTTTCAAAAACCAAAATTTGAAAACTAAAAAAAAGTATTTTTCGAAAACTTGTTTTTGGAATTTAACTAGGAATTAAAATGTGTTCTTAATAAGGATGAAAATCATCCTAAGAAAATTGGAAGAAAATAAGCTTAATTTTCAAAAACCCAAATGATTATCAAACGGGACCTAAACTTTCAATATTGTATCTAATAGGTTTCTAAACTTAAAAATGTGTGGCAAATCATCCCAAAACTCAATTTTATATCTAAAATTTCTAATATATGCGTGTGACCGTTTCACCACCTGTTTCTAATTTGTACCAATTACTTCTTCAAGCTTATGAAACTGTTGCAAAATATTTACTCTGACACTAACAACGAGAGTTGTCTTCAAGCTCTCAAGGTTGTTTCTAAATAATATGAGACAAGCATGAGGTTTACATCTATCTAATAAAGAGTAGTGTGTTATTCTCTTATGTTAAAGCAAGGTGGAGAATTATTGTATATTTGCTGGCATAGTTTTTTCCTTGGTCATTGACTTTGACCATTTTGGTGTCGTGAATTATAATCAACTTACACAATGAGTAAGCCAATTACGGTATGTTTGGTTTAACTTTTCAAGTGTTTAATTTTGAAAAAAGATTCTAGTATTTGACAGCCACTAGAAATGCATTGGTTTTGGAACAATCTATCTCCAGATTATTTGGGTTGATAGATTGTTCCAAAACCAATAAGGAAAATAACATCCGAAATTTTGGTGTCTGAAATATCAAGGAAAGAGAACTTTTGGGTTTGAAGCCATTTGGGAAAAGATGGGCCCAAGTTGCAAGTTCTTAACAATATAGATTTCAATCGAAAAGGAGGAACCCAATCAGATTTGAAATTAAAAATCAAAGAGTGTTTCCAGATAGATGTAACGCTTGTAAATTTGTTAGCTTTGAGAAGTGAGCTTCATAAATTTCATCTTTCAGTGAGTTTTGGTCAAGATATAGATATTCCAAGTTGGACATTTGACCCATACTTTGAGGAATGGTTCCATTCAATGTGTTGTTAGAGAGAACCAATCCTTTTAAAGATGTAAGCATTACAAAGTTTGACAATGGTCAAAAAAAATTGTTTGATGCAAGCTTTAAAATATTGTAATGAGTCAAGTACACATTGTGAAAAGTTTTTCAAAAAGTCGGTTAACAATCCTCCTATGTTATTTTTAGATAAAGACAATTCCTTTAAATTACAATGATTTTCAAAGGATGTTGGAGGAGAACTAAAATCAACATAGGTGGAACTAAGCTCAAGAAATTCAAGAGAAACCATATTGCTAAAATCTTCCATGGTTAGACTTTGTAAATTGTTAAATGAAAGATCAAGATAGACAACACTATTACGAAAGTTAAGTAACCATGGAAAAATCGAAGAATTGAGATTATTGCCTCCAAGATTCAACCTAGAAAGAATTCTAGAGGAATTTGTTTCTGAATGAGATGATAACATGGGTTGTGGGAGATTGCAATAATCTAAAGACAAGCTTTTTAGAAGGGTAAGTTTGCTGGCACCACCAAAATTGAGACCACTCAAGAACAGATGTTTCAAAGAAGAAAGATTTCCCAATTGGTAAGGAATGACGCCCTTCAAGGAGTTATAAGATAAGTCGAGATATTTTAAGTTGACAAGAGAATCAATATCTTCAAAGAGCGAGATTTGATCAAAATGATTAGTACTATGGTCTAGGTAAATGAGGTGTGACAAGTTAATCAATGAAGAACCAATCTTACCCTCCAAAAATAACACATGATTATTGTAACCATGTGGTCCATGAAGATCAAGGCTAATAATATGTTTCGTAGTATTACTGCATCGAACATCCGTCCAGTTACAACATTCATTGTTTTCTTCATTCCACGAAGAGAGTATGTTACCTCTATCTACAAGATCATACTTGAAGGATAGAAGTGCTCGTCTCTCGCTCTTTATGCACCTAATGTTATTCTTTGCCAAATTTATTTGGAGAGAAAGGAAAATGAGGGTAAGGAGGAAAGTGAGATACCAATATGAAGTGACATTGTGATGGTGGATGGAAGCAATAAAGCAAAACAGTTGAATGAGAAATCATTGTTCCAAACCCATATTTATAAATTATACTCGACCTATATTGTTACTTGAGACATTAAAGTCAGTCAAGAAGAAATATAAATTATTATTTTTAGTAGCAGACAAGTTTTAAACATGTTAATTATGATTTATAATTTTGAAAAATATTTAGCCTTTTCTTTTCCTCTTTTTGATCCTTTAAAGCTTTTACCTTATTTTAGCTTAATTATCCTAAATTTGGTGGAACCAATAATAATTGGAGTAAAATAATTATTCTAAAACTAAATGCTTACTTTTTCTAAAGTCCTCAATTCATCTAATTCAACCCTAAATTTAGATTGCAATTTTTACCTTATATTTAAAGTCTGCTACATTCATCACTTATTTTTTAACTAAAAAACACAAGGTAAAAATCTTCCAAAACTCACTAATTTTAGTTAAACAATCAAACGTAAAACTAAACTCCATCAATGTTCAAAACTGACCACTGAATGGAATATCTCAAAACTCATCAATCTCAACAAAAATATTTTTTGAATTCCTAATTTTTTTCAACCACAGTGGGAGTCGAACCCACGACCTTTTGATCCGAAGTCAAACGCGCTAATCCACTGCGCTATGCGGTCACTTTGTTTGAAGATATTAGTTATGTAAGAGGAGTTTAAATTTTAATGAAAAATAGTATCCTCCCAACTGGGGAGGAATGACCCTCCTTCAAGGAGTTATAAGATAGATTGAGATATTTTAAGTTGACAAGAGAACCAATATCTTTAAAGATTGGGATTTGATCAAAAGAATTATAACTAAGGTCCACGTAAATGAGGTGTGACAAGTTAATAAATGAAGAACCAATCTTATCCTCCAAGTACATATAGTTGTAATCATATGATGCATGAAGATCAAGGCTAATAATATGTCCCGTAGTATTACTGCATCGAACACCTGCCCAGTTACAACAATCACCATTTTCTTCCTTCCACGAGGAGAGCATGTTATCTCTATCTACAAGATCATACTTGAAGGATAGAAGTGTTTGTCTCTCGTTCTCAATGCCCTTCATGTCATTCTTTGCCAAATTTGTTTGTAGAGAAATTAGGAAAATGAGGATAAGGAAGAAAGTGAGATACAAATATGAATTGATAGTCATTGTGATGGTGGATGGTGTTAAAGACAGTCAGGGGCGGATCCATGAAGGGGTCGGGGGCACGTGCCCCCCTCAAATTATCTTAAACCTCAGGGACCAAAAATGTATTTTTTCCTAGAATTTTTGTCCCTATGATTTGATTAAACGTCACAAAAAGTTCGTAACTACCGTTAGAAGCCACAAACAAATTGTGTACGTGATAGTTGGCTCGATGTGTCATTGAGGTGATCTTTTGTATTTAGGTGACTATGTGAGTTAAGTAGTTGATTGAATAAAGAGTGAGTTGTCGATTTCCAAAGAAGTTGCATTAAATTGTCAATTTTTAACTATTTTTTATCCATTGGGACGAAATTCTTACTCTTAAAACTATAGAGACTAAATTCTAATTTTCCCCAAATCATAAAGATCAAATTTGTAATTTAACCAATAACATTTCAATCCTATGCCTCAACTATTATATCAAATATATTTGGAGAATATCACATCACAATTTGGAAGAACAGTTGAACCTATCACCTTTTTAATGAAGGTACATATCATCTTTTAAAAAGAAAACACAAACATTAATATTTATTTACACTAGGAGAACTACTGATTGTTTCAAGATAAAATTAAAAGATTTATTCAATTATAGAGATCCAACTGCATTAGATTTTTTTCAAAAGAAGTTTAAATGTATATAACTTAAGTATTTTTAATTGATACTTATTTAATGAAAAATAAGTACAGACTAATTACTATTGAGGTATGTTTACTTTGACATTACATCATATTTTGTTGCAGTGAACTAATGAAACTTTTAACAATATAGAAGTTAAATTAAAATTAAGTTATTTATCATAAAGGTTTTTTTTTTCCTCTTTTCTTTTCAAAAGCAGCCTTTACTGTTGCTATTGTAATGGAAAATTTGTCATATAAGATTTTCTTTTGAAAAGCAGCCTCTGCTGTTGCAATTACTCATTTTCACACGTAATTTTTTTTAGTACATCAACATTTGGAGGTAGGGGGTTCGAACTTCTGACTTTTTGGTCGAGATTACATGTCAATTGTCGCTGAGCTAAGCTCGCTTTGACATTTTCACACGTAATTTTTTAAAGGAATGGATCATGCGAAAAAAATTGTATTTGCATTGATTTTATATCAGTGTGAGTGTATAATCTCTAATTTTGATCATTTGATTATTTTTCTCTCATATGTAAATTAATCTTTTCAAAGGCTTCACAACTTGTTGACTTTGTCTCAAGGGTTCTGCATCTTCTTGAGATTGAAGCTTCAATTAATCTTTGGAGTCTTAAAGTCTTCGAGTCTAGAAGGGTCTTTATGTCTTCAAGAAAGAGCTTCAACACTCAAGGAATTGGATTTCAAGGAGTAGTCTTTCCATCTTTTCTACTGTAGTTTGAAAGAAAACAAGCAAAATTTTCAAAAACCAAAAACTAAAAATTAAAGTCTCATTTGATAACCATTTGGTTTTTTGTTTTTCGTTTTTCATAATTAAACGTATAAACACTATTTTCACCTATAAGATTTCTATATTTTGTTATCTACCTTCTTCCAATGTTTTAAAAAACCAAGTCAAGTTTTGAAAACTAAAAAAAGTAATTTTCAAAAACTTGTTTTGTTTTTGGAATTTGGTTAAGAACTCAAATGTGTTCTTAACAAAGATGAGAAGCATTGTAAGGAAAAAGTGGGAGATAATAAGTTTAATTTTCAAAAAAACAAAAACTAAAAATTAAGCCCTGTTTGTAACCATGTGAGTCTCATCTGATAGTTTGTTTTTTTTTTTTTGGAAAAATAAGCTTATACAAGTTTTTTTGTCTTGTTATCTACCTTCTTCTCATGTTTTCAAAAATGATCGGGTCAATTTTGAAAACTAAAAAAAGTAGTTTTCAAAAGCTTGTTTTTGTTTTGGAATTTGGCTAAGACGTCAAATATATCATTAACAAAAACCATTGGAAGAAAATTGGAAGAAAACAAACCTAAGTTTCAAAAACCAAAAACTAAAAATTAAAGGTCTTGTTTGATAAACATTTGACTTTTGGTTTTTGAAAATTAAGTGTATAAAGTAGGGGTGATCATCAGTCGGTCGGCATCGGTTTTGAGCAAAAACCGACGCTGACCACCGACATGTCGGTTCTGATCGGTCGGTGGTCTCGGTTTTGGGAGCTATTACAAAAACCGACCGACCGACTATAAGAAAAAATCGGTCGGTTTCGGTCGGTTATGTGAGTTTGTATGGAGAAAAGAAAAAAAGGTGTAACATCGTCGATCGTCCGATAACGAGAAGAAGAAGAAAGAATTGAAGAGAAACGAGAAGAAAAGAAAAAAAAAGGAGGAAAAAAATGCTTCGTGGCGTGTAGATGGTCGTCCGATAACATCTTGCTTCAAACCTTGGAACGATTTTGTCTGAAAAAAAAAAAAAAGAATCGAAGAAAGAAGAAATGGAAACAGAGGAGAAAGGAGGAGGGAAAGAGAGAAGGGAGAGTGGAGATGGCGTTAAGAGAGGAGAAAGAGATTGAAAGAAACAAAAATCAAATAATAATTTTTTTAAAAAAATAATAGGTAATGATTACCTATAAAAATAGGTAATCATTACCTCTAGAAACCAGCCGGTGGTTTTAAAAAACCATGGGCTGGTTTCTAACTTTTTCTGATATTTCTTTTTTTTTTAAATAATAATCACGTTTTCCAAAGTTTTCCCACGTTTTCCCATATTCTCACCTTCCCTGATGTGATAAGCGGCCCACATTTTCCCATATTCTCACTTTTTTTTTCTTATTGAAAAACCGACCTCCGACCGAACCTGCTATAGAACCGACCGACCGACGTCGGTTCGGTCGGTTTCAGTCGGTCGGATTGATTTTTCGGTGTGTCTTGCTCACCCCTAGTATAAAGAACACTATATCCACTTATATGTTTTCTTATTTTGTTATCTACCTTGTTCCCATGTTTTCAAAAACCAAGTAAAGTTTTGAAAACTTAAAAATGTATAGACCTCATTTGATAACTTTTTGGTTTTTGATTTTTTAAAATTAAATTTGTTTTCTTCCAATTTCCTTACAACGATTTTCATCTTTGTTAAAAACACCCTTGAATTTCTAGCTAAATTCCAAAAAATAAAACTAAGTTTTTGAAAACTATGACCCCATTTGATTATCATTTGGGGGTCGTTTGATAACCAATTCATTTTCTGTTTTTAGTTTTTGGTTTTTGGTTTTTAAAAAACGGGTGTGTTTGATAACAAATTCGTTTTTAGGCCCTGTTTGATAACTATTTGGTTTTTGGTTTTTGAAAATTATGCTTATACACACATACTTCCACCTATAAGTTTCTTGGTTTTAGTATCAATCATCTACCTTGTTTTCAAAAACCAAGTCCAATTTTGGAAACAAAAAAGTAGTTTTCAAAAACTTGTTTTTGTTTTTAAAGTTTGGCTAGGAATTCAAATGCAACCTTAACTAGAATGAAAGTCATGGTAGGGAATTTAGAAGAAAATAAGCATAATTTTCAAAAACAAAAAACTAATAACCAAATGCTTATCAAACGTTTTTCGAATTTTAAAGAAAAACCGGAAACGAAAAAAAAAAGCTTTTCAAAATCGGATTTTGGTTTTTGAAAAGCAGACTACCCTCTCATTAACAATTAATCACGATATCTAAAGAAACAAAATCTTCAGCGTAGAAAAATAATGGGCTCGATTTCCGATATTTTAAGGAAATCCTTAAAAATGGAAGAATTTACACTGTATTTTTGAAAAATGACAAAACCGATTTTTTCAATGAAAAATGGCCAAACCGATTTTTTCGATGAAAAATATGGCTAAACCGTTTTTTTAACCTATTTCGTCATGAATTATTCTTCCAATTATACCCCTCCCACCCCTGATTTCACCTCCACCCCTAATTTCATGGTAGAATTAAACTATTTTTTATATATAAAAAAAAATCATTCTCTTCCTTGATTTACGAAATCTAGTTGGTTTGTCATATATTACTATATTTTTTTCAAATTTCAATTTCAAATTATGAATTTATCTTTTAAATCCCTAAAGATAAACTTGTAACGACCCGACTTCTTAATAAGCCTTTAAGGGACCGTTACGACAATGCATGCTTTGGAGGCCTTTTTAAATTAAATTATTTTAAAACATAAACACCTAATTTAAGTAAAAACTTTAAAACAAAACTTTTATTCGGGATCCCTAATTTTAAAGGTTTTAAATATGCTAAAATAATTTCTAAAATATAAATGTACATGGCCTCTGAAAAATATCTCAAAACAAATTTACAATTCAATAAAGTAAAACAGAGTTCTTGAAGCGGAAGAAAAATAAAATATGAAACTCAAGTCCTCTCATGGTTGTCTATCGGATTCTCATCAATCGCCCTTCATCTGCCCTTGTCTTTACCTGAAAAAAAAATATTTTTGAAAATATTTTTGAAAAGAATGAGTATTTTAAATACTCAGTAAGTGATTCTACTATTGAGGTTGGGTCACGCTTTAGAAACATTTTTAAAATCAACAATAAATATAATTTTGGTGGCTCTAAACTTTATTTTTTAAACTCACTAAGGATATACATCAATTTCATGCATATCCTAGACACATCAATTTCATGTGTCTTCTACGGAGGCCGTCAATTTCACAAAGCCTCGAGGTCGTCAATTTCACAACCCTCGACTTAGGTACATCAATTTCATGTCCCTAAGCCCTGTATATGTACATCAATTTCATGTACACTTATAAAACTCATAAATAATTCCTTTAATGGAATTTTAAACTCATTCCTTTAATGGAATATTGAGAGCTCTGAATGTACATCAATTTCTTCTACATTTATAAAGTTTGGCAAAATTCATAAATATTTAAACTCATACATATAATGAAATTCTAAGAGACCACAACTCAATATTTCAAACATAAACTATTGCAAACAATTAATAAGAAATTTTCATGCTTTTAACCAGTGTATTAAATTTCGATCGACATACCGAAATTTCGGTATGTCGACTGTATCGACATTTCGTGGGGGGAAATTTTCGTTTTTCCCCCCTTTTCGACGAAATTTCGGGGAAATCACGAAATTTCGTCGAAATTTCGAGATTTCCACGATTTTTTTTTTTAATAAAACTATATTGGGAGTGGAACTTGGGAGGCGCGTCAATCATCTGACGCGCCTCCCTGTGCAGCCGCCTGGTCTTTTCATAATTTTTTTTTTTACATTTTCAATTTTAATTTTTTTTAACTTTCTTTTTTACCTACCTTTTTTGTTTTTTTTTTTATAGATTATTTACCATTATACATATTTTAATTATTTTAATTTTTTAATACATAAAATGCTATATATCACTATTAGTAATATAGTATTTTACATTTTATTTTATTGATGTGTATCTTTATAATATTTGTCTAAAATTATCTAATTAGTCTAAGTTTAATATTTGGTTGTCCATTCAAATATAATTATAGATGTTAAATATCAATTAACTATAGTTTAATTAAGTCAATAATTAAAATTTTAGTTATTTAATAATTCAAACAATTTATTTCGATTGTCATATTTTTTCAAAATCTTTATTGATATTGACATTTTTATAGAAATTTCAATATGTTTGTTATATGTAACTTGAATAGATGGTTAAAAATGATTAATTGTAATATAATTAAACTATAATTAAATTTGCATTTAATAATTCAAATAATTTTCATCAATTTTCTTTTTTTTTTTTTTCAAAATTCCTGCACATATCGACGAATCGAGAATTCCATCTAAATATTATCTTACTTTTTAGATATGATTATAAAAAAGGGTCATTATAGTCTAATTAAGCCACAATTAAAATTTCATGAACTAATTCAAACAATTTCCATCAATTTCTACGATTTCCATACATCGACATTCGACATTTCCATCGACATCGACATTTTAAACCTTGCTTTTAAGCATAATAATAAATTTCATGAACAACTCATAAGCACAAAAATTTTAGAAAATCAAACACGCGTACTAATTAATAAGTTCAACAGAAAGTTCACTTACCTTGACTTAATAATCACCAAACCAATCCTCTTCAAACTTCTTGATTCACAGACTTGGCAAACCAAAGACGGAATCGCTCACAAACGCTAAAACTCTTAGACCCACTACTCCAACTCGTCGATAACGCAAAGAACTCGCCACTACACGAAACTCCAAAAAGGGGACACGACCA
The DNA here is from genome assembly GCA_036850905.1 of Luffa acutangula. NCBI lineage: Eukaryota > Viridiplantae > Streptophyta > Magnoliopsida > Cucurbitales > Cucurbitaceae > Luffa > Luffa acutangula. Next base: position 19,472,630 of record CM072088.1, on the reverse strand, counting down.
CTACACACTGTTGTCTGCATGCCCCACTGCCAAAGCCATTGGAAACCGCCACTGCACACGCTGGAGGACGCGTCGAGACTGGCCAGAACCGCCGCTGCACACGCTGGAGGAAGCACGCCGAGACCTGCCGGAAACCGCTGCTGCACGTCGGGCCTCTCCACACGCCGGACTACTCTGCAACCATCGCCGCCGCTTCGTGTGCTGTCGTCGGAAGGAGATGCGCCGTCAAGGAGTTCGTCGGACTGTTCGCCGCCGCCATTGATTTGTTGTTTCGTTGCTTCAGCCGTCGGGTTGCAAGGAGGGGAAAAAAAGGTTGATCACGTGGAGAAGAAAAAGGAAAGAGAGAAGATGGCTTGGCTGATGACTCTAGGGCTACGTGCGGCTTTAAAACAAGAACTTAATGGGCTTGGGCTTGGCTCTAGAGTTCACTTAATTTCAATTTTTCCATTCCAGCCCTAACTTTAAAAATTCACCAAATTTCAATCTTTTTTTAATTTCCCTCCAATTCCAATTTGAACAACTTAACCAAATTAACTCCAAAACTAATGAAATTTGAAATTTTCTTAAATTACGGGCGTTACAAAACTTTTATTAAGATTTGTCATTTTTAATCCTCAAATCAAGCATCTTCATTATCCAAATCGACATCTTTATTATCCAATTCAACATCTTCATCGTTCTAACAACCCAAAAATCGTAGTCTTCTTCTTCAACCCAGAAATCATCCTTCTAACAATCCATTGCTAAAAGGGTTATCAATCTTGAAACAAAGGTATGTTAAATACGTTGTATTTATCTATCACTATTTTACTCATCGTATATCCTCTTTTTCAACCTAAAATATATTTTTTTTTTTTTTTCAAGATCTTCAATGGTTTCCATTTCTGAATGAAAGCTTTTTGGAAGAAGATTAGAATGGAGAAAGGTACCCACGTTGAAGAAAATTAGAGATTTCTCAAGAATTTCGTTTGTAATTGTAGGGACTAGAAGACGAGAATGGGAAAGACGCAAAAACTCAAGAAAATTGGAAGAATCTCAAGGGTTTTAGAAAATTTTTGAAAAAAAAAAAGGTGAATACTAAATCCTAATTTTCGAATTAAGCTAAGGGAAATAGTGAATAATGATTTCTTCCATTTTTTAGATGATTTGATGTTTACTATAGTGAAATTATTTGCATGTTGTCTAATAGGTTAGTTTACTGTATACACTGTATTTGCATAATTTGTTTACTGAATGCACTGTATTTGCATAATTTTTTTTTGGTAAACTTGAATCTTTTTTATTTTTCCCGTAACATTAATGATTTCTTCCCGTTTTTCAAGATGATTTGATATTCACCACAATGAAATTATTTGCATATTCACTAATAGGATAGTTTACTAAATACACTGTATTTGCATTTTTGTTTTTGTAAACTTGACATCTTTTTATCGTTCCGGCAACATTTTTTTCAAATAATTTCACTTATTTTATTAATTTTAAATTTGAATACTCGTTGAACTTATGCAGTTAAGATATATTATAATCTTCATATTTTTATCTCAGGATTATAAGATAGTTTAGATTTAACTATTAATAGTTATTGTTTGAAATAATAATTTCACTTATTTTAATAAATTAATCTCTAAATCTTAGATTCTCTCCCTACTTTAGAGTATATTTTAATTTAAATAGTCTTTGGATTTAGATTTCGGTTAGGGGCATTTTGGTCTGTTTCATTGCTAAAAAAACTTACTAAAAATATAATTTGGTCATTTTTCAAATGAAAAATTTGGATGGTCATTTTTCAAAATGGTCAATTAAAAATAGCCATTTATCGTCCCTTGTTAATATAATAATAATTTTATTATTTCTTTTGAAAAAAAAATCATGTCTTTTCCTTGCAAAATTATTTCTCAACAAGTTGATTGAAATTAAAATTAGATGGTTGGTTAAAATTTATTATTTCATCATTTTAAATATTATATTTTAATTTTGTTGAAATAAATACTATATTTAGTTTATATTTTTTTTATATACAAAAATAATCTCTAATCTTTTTAAGTAATTATCGGTTTCATTTTTAATAATTTAAAATTAAATCAACGTATTAAAAATTTTCAATTACATTCTTTTGTTTGTAGTTAATTATTATTTCATTAATGTATTTAGGGTTAAATTACAAATTTGGTTTTTATAGTTTGAAGAAAGTTAGAATTCAGTCTCTATAATTTTAAAAGTTGGAATTTTATGTTTATGGTTTGATTAAAGTTCCTATCATTAAAGCTACTATTGGATTGAGTAAGTGGACGTTAGAACTCACTCACGAATTGTATACGTGATAGAAACTGTCAATTTGATCCCTTCATTTTCACTTTTCCTCTTTTTTAGATCATAATTTTAGCACTTACTAAATTTCTTGAAATATAGTTGTAAATTTGTATTAAAGGGTTTCCATTATGTATAAAACTTACGCTTAAATTTTGCAAGTAGAGACTAAATTGGTCAATTTTTAAAAGTATGAGGGTCAAATGAACAAAGTAAAAAATATAGGGACCAAAATAGTATTTAAGCCTAGCATAATTAGTGAATAAGACATCGATTACCATCTCAAATGTTGATAGTTCGATCCCTTATGTTGATGCCAAAGTCCAGATAGGGAGAACTCACCTGACCCTCACGTGACATCAACGGTAAATTTGTTTGAAGGGGAAACGTGGCCTGCAAAATAAGAGAAAACTAAGCACCGGTGTGGTGCTTGCCATACCGACTCCGATGCTTAAGTCAATTAGGAGTTCATCAGTGAGACAAGTAAATTAAGAATTAGGGAGAAGATTCAATACCTAGTTGAGTCCCTTTACCTTGGGGTGAACCTCTTCTATTTATAGCTGAAATTAGGGTTTTCCCCTTCCTTTTAGGAGAGGGAGTAGCCCTAGAGATTGATTCAGGCCCATTGGGCTTCCGTGGGCTTGTTTCTCCTCTGGGCTTCTATCATTCTGACTTTCTTAGAGCTAGGTCCAAATTCACCCATAACATTAAGCCCCCACTCTTGAATTGGGATTCTGGGGTAGCCTGTTGTTATAAGTCAAAACACCTTAAGCCCAATTTAAGAGTATAATTCTCACTTGTGCCAATTTGTGTGTTGACTTTCTCTCCACTCTGCTTGGGCAGTTACATAAGACCTTCTGAGTTCAAATACTTCAAGGCTAGCCTTCGATGCTTTACCGTGAGAATCTCCCCTAGATTGATTTCCAGATGGGTTTGTACCTAACCTCTCGCTTGCAACTAATTTATTATCTTGTAAAAAGGATTCTTGTGGCTTTTATCATTCACTTTGCTTGTATGAAATATCTTAGGTCTTGGCCTCAACTACAAGTGTGGTTTACTATTTTGAAGCCCCCTGTGTAGGTGTTGCTTTTCCACTAATCATTTATGTGGCACACGTGGTAAGACCATCGAGTCGGCCTCGGCCACTCTCCATGCTTATTGAAAATATTGAGTTCCTCAAAGTTTTAGTGTCTCTACACCTTCTCTATTGGCATGATTCTGATTGGAGTTTTGGCTCCATTCCCGAGGGTCCTCTAGTTGTCGCAAGTCGATTGCCTCGAGGAGTATAGGATTAGACCACTCCTCCAAGGACATTTCCACAAGTCGATTGCCTCGAGGAGTATAGGATTAGACCACTCCTCCAAGGACATTTTCGCAAGTCGATTGCCTCGGGGAGTATAGGATTAGACCACTCCTCCAAGGACATTTTCGCAAGTCGATTGCCTCGGGGAGTATAGGATTAGACCACTCCTCCAAGGACATTTCCACAAGTCGATTGCCTCGGGGAGTATAGGATTAGACCACTCCTCCAAGGACATTTCCACAAGTCGATTGCCTCGGGGAGTATAGGATTAGACCACTCCTCCAAGGACATTTCCACAAGTCGATTGCCTCGGGGAGTATAGGATTAGACCACTCCACCGAGGACATTTTGTTGGCCCAACTACTTGGGATTTCTGCATGTCATGTTCCCTCGTGAAATAACGTTAGTAGATAACATTATGCTGATATGAAAAAAAGACTAATAAATGATTGAAACATTAGTATGTCATGAGTAGCTTGCAAATTATGAATAGTTTGCATTCAATAAATCAATAGATACACATAAAGTAATAAGAATGTATCAGAACTTGCAATTACGAGTTGAGTAATAGACATATAGTAAATGGGGGTAGGTAGAGAACATACCCAGAATGTTGAGCCCATGAAATGGTAAAGACCTTCGTTCGGCTAATATGAGCTATCTTCTTTGAATTTTTCACTCCATATTGTTGTATTCAAAATTAGAAATAAAAATCTTTGTAATATGAAGATATCATAGAAGAATTTTTATGCGAGAATATAACTAATTTGTAATATATGAAGATGTCATTGAGCAATTTATGTGCAGGCAAATATCTAACTTGCTTTATATAGGCTACTTTAATTTCGACTTCTTAATTCAGTCCAAGTCATTTATAATGACATGACTAAACAAATTTATATGTGTGGCTTGAAATATGACCATTCGGTCTATTTATTCATTGGCCAAATGATTTTTTTTTATTGACTAAGTATGAATTATCAATTGACACAAATATATTTTTTTAAAAAATATGTAACCTAGATTCTAAAATTACATAGTAGATACATCAAATCTACAATAATCAGGCAAATTCAATATGAACTATCAATTGATAAAAATATTCTCAATGAAATATCTGATTGAGATTCTAAATTAGGGAGCAAATCAAATCTAAACTTAATTTAAATAACTCCTAATCCTGCATTTAAAATTACATAGATAATAAATTACATAGATAAAATTACATAGATTTTTTTATATATATAGAAAAAGATGGTTGGCCCCAAAATAGAAATTGATACTGATAGAAGATTGCAAAACTCCTAAACTTAGGAGGACAAGAAACTTAGTTTCTTCAGTACTGCCGACAAGCCAAATAAACGAAAAATCCCCAAGATTTTGAGATTTTTTTTCTTTCTTTGAAACATGAAAAACGAAGAGGCTTATCTAAATATCCTTGATTTTCGGTAAATAAATATAGATCGAATTTTGTTTCAAATCCTAACAAAATTCCAACTAAATCTTAACCAATTTCAAATTAGAAAAATTGGAGATCAAACTTTGTCGCATGCCTTCTATTTTGAATCAAAACTAAAAACAAATAAATAATCATAAACAGCACATGCATCTAACTCAAATATCAATAATTTTAAATTATGGATGTGATTAAAATTAGATAAGATTGGATTAAAAAAAAACAAAAAAACAAAACCTGTTCACTCACAACATCAGGGATGGTAGAATTAGTGTTCCGAGGACGTCATTGCAGGTGGAGGAGCAGAAAATAATTCAACAATTTAATCAAATGCCATCTGGTGCAAATGGTTTGGGCATGATGATACAATGAACCGTTGCAAGACTGTGCCAAGGAAACTCAATGTTGAAACCTCGTGAGGCATTGCATGTAATGCGGCCATTAATTGATTCAAGTTCTGCCTTCCCAAATCAGACAACACCACCATCTATTTCCTCATATCCAGGCCATCTCCAATCGTAGCATCAAACTTCCCCACGGACGGCGCCAACTGTTGATGCCAAAATTCGGACAGGGAGAACTCACCTGACCCTCACGTGACATCAACCGTAAATTTGTTTGAAGGGGAAACGTGGCCTGCAAAATAAGAGAAAACTAAGCACTGGTGTGGTGCTTTAAATTAAGAATTAAGAATTAGGGAGAAGATTCAATACCTAGTTGTGTCCCCTTACCTTGGGGTGAACCTCTTCTATTTATAGCTGAAATTAGGGTTTTCCCCTTCCTTTTAGGAGAGGAGTAGCCCTAGAGATTGATTCAGGCCCACTGGGCCTCCGTGGGCTTGTTTCTCCTCTGGACTTCTATCATTCTGACTTTCTTAGAACTAGGTCCAAATTCACCCATAACACCTTACTTCACTATTGTTAAACTAATTAAAAAAAATAATTGTTCATATAAATTATAAATCTCCCAAATATTATAAATTATTAAAAAATGTATATTTTCTTTTTATAAAATATAAAAAAACATTTTTTGGTTTTTTATTTTTGTTTTTTATTAATCTCAAAAAAAAAAAAAAATCAATGTTCTTTTTATAAAAAAAAAAAAACAAAAAAAAAAAAAAACAAAACAATACATGTTTGGTAAATGTTTTTGGTTTTCAGTTTTTTAAAAATGGAAAACCAAAACCAATTGCCAAACATATATAGTTTTTGTTTTTCAAAAACAGAAAAAAAAACCAAAAACCAAAAATCCAAAAACGAAAAATTGAAATGGTTATCAAACGGAGTCCGGTTTCTAGTTTTTGATTTTTGAAAATTATATTTGTTTTCTTCCAATTTTCTTACCATGGTTTCCATCTTTGTTAATGACCGTTGAAGAAGAAATTTTGACCAATCACAAATTGCCACGTCTTTACATGAAATTAATGACGAAATTATAATTAATTAAATTTGGGACCAATTATAAATTGACATGTGTCCCAAATATAATTTGAAGACAAAGTTGACCGATTATAATTTTTTAGAGCCAAATTTCTATTTGATCAATTAATTTAAATTAAATTATTTTGATCAAATTAATTAATTTGACCAATTAATTAAAAAATAATTATTTGGATCAAATTTAGGTCTTTTAAATATTTGGGTCATATGGTTTTGGGTCAAATAAACAAAACCCAAGACTAAATAGTTGAGCCCAAGACCAATAAAGCCCAAGCCCCAGTTGTTGGCCCAAAAGTCACCAGGGCCCATCCAGCGAGAACTCTATAAATAGGAGGGTTCTCTTCCATTTGAAAGGATCAGAATTTTGAAGCTCCAAGTCAGAGTCAGAGAATTCAGAGAAACTCCATCAAGATTGAAGACTGAAGACTGAAGACTCCTTGAAAGCCATAAGTTTCAAAGTGCTGAACACTTTTTGAAGATTGAAGACTCCTTCAAAGTTGGAAGACTTCAAGCTCCAAGAATCCGTTGAAGCTTCAGACTCGAGATCAAGCGTTCCAACCCTTGAGTGAAACACATCCACAAACAAGAGAGAGAATCAGAGGATTAACATTAGAGATTGTACATCCACACGCATACAAATATTAATACAAGTATATTGTTTATTCCACGTGTCTCCATCTTCGAAGTTACGTGTGAACAAATTGGCACGCCCAGTGGGACAATCTCTACCTCTCATCTCTTTCTCTTGTTTAAAGATCCAACCAACGTGATGACACCAAAGAAAGCTCCCGCGAAGGTTACAACATCAAGCGACTCCTACACGGGTCATGTCACTCATAGTCGTTCCCAAGGAATTGAGATCAAGGAGGATCATACTCCTCTTGCTGTTGCAAATAGGATCTCAAAGTTGATTGAAGAATCCTCTAAGGATAAGGTTGCAGTCAAAGACAACCCGTTGTTCGAATCTGTCATTTCAACATCTAAACAGCCAAAGGATGCACTAAATCCTGATGTGATGTCCGTCATGATGGCTGATGTAGACCAGGATGAAAGAATGGCAGAGATGGAAAGAAAAATCAATCTCTTAATGAAGACAGTTGATGAAAGAGATCTTGAGATTGCCTATTTGAAGAACCAGCTGCAAAACTGAGAAATGGCTGAGTCTAGCCAGACCCCTATTGCAGGAAAGAATGATAAGGGGAAGGCTGTCATGCGTGAGGACCAACCACAACACTCCGCGTCAGTTGCCTCTTTGTCCGTCCAACAACTGTAGGACATGATCATGAATTCCATCAGGGCTCAATATGGTGGACCCACTCAAAGTTCCCTATTGTATTCCAAACCTTATACAAAGAGGATTGACAATCTTAGACTGCCCACTGGGTATCAGCCTCCCAAGTTCCAACAGTTTGATGGAAAGGGCAACCCAAAGCAGCACATCGCCCACTTTGTTGAAACCTGTGAGAACGCTGGTACTCGGGGAGATTTGCTTGTTAAGCAATTTGTCCGAACACTGAAAGGAAACGCGTTCGATTGGTACACTGACCTGGAGCCTGAGACAATTGACAGCTGGGAGCAGATTGAGAGAGAGTTTCTGAATCGCTTCTACAGTATGAGGTGAATAATTAATATGACGAAACTCACGAACACAAAGCAACGGAAGGGTGAGCCAGTCATCGACTACATCAACCGTTTGAGAGCCTTGAGTCTCGACTGTAAAGATAGACTCTCCAAAGTGTCCTCTGTTGAGATGTGCACCCAAGGCATACACTGGGGACTTCTTTACATCTTGCAAGGGATAAAACCTCGAACCTTTGAAGAATTAGTGACTCGCGCTCATGATATGGAGTTGAGCATCGCTAGTAGAAGGAATAAAGATCCCGTAGACCCAGATACGAGGATGGAAAAGAAGGAGTTAAAGACACTGAGAAAGTGACGAAGAGTGCCACGAAAGAATCCATGGTCGTCAACACGACCCCTGTGAAACTTTCTGCCAAAGGAAGGGAAAACAAAACAAATAAGCAAGTGGAGACAAGCGAAAGACGTCGCCTAACTTTAAAAGGAAGACAGGAAAAGGTCTATCCATTTCCAGATTCCGATGTCCCAGATATGTTGGAACAACTGCTAGAGAAGCAATTAATCAAACTCACTGAATGCAAACGACCGAAAGAGTTAGGAAAAGTTGATGATCCTAACTATTGCAAGTATCATCGAGTCGTTAGCCACCCAGTGGAGAAGTGTTTTGTATTGAAGGAACTAATCCTTAAGTTGGCTCGTGAGAAGAAAATTGAGTTGGACCTTGATGAGGTGGCTCAGGCGAATCATGCAACAATAGCGGCAAATGTCGAGGATCAAGTTCCCCTAATCTCCTCATGTGATTATGAAGAAAGACTAATTCAATTTGGGACCCTTGATCCCGTAGTGGTTCGATTCCAAAAAGAAGCCACAATGAAGGGATCCCAAGAAAAATATGATTCCATCAAAGATGAGAGAGAAGGTTGGACCCTTGTCGTTCGTCGCAAAAAGCAAAAGCAAAGTTACGCACAGAAAGAGTCCCGCCTATTTCGAGACAACAAAAGAAAGGTTAAATCTCAAAGGAAAAAGGGAAAAAAGAAGTCAAGGAGGTCAAAGCCTGTTGTGGAGGAAAGTGAAGATTTCTTTTGCCCTCCACAACCCATAACTTTGGCAGAATAATTTCCAAGGCGCTTTTCTGATGATAGTCAAGGAGAGGCACTTGAAACTGTCACGTGTCACGTTGTGGACGTGGTGGAAGATGATGATCCTGCTAGCTCCTCGGAAACGGTGGCAGGCCCAGGAGACTTATCCTCCTTCAGCATAAAAGATTTACTGTCACTTCCTCAGGAAGCTAAAAGTGTCCTTATTAATGCATTGATAGAGTCTGATGGTATAAACATCCCAACCTCTGAGGCACGTACATGTGCTTCGTGTTGCATGACTATAGGATTTTCCGATGAAGATTTGTTGTTAGGGTCGAAGCCTCACAATAGACCTTTATTCATCTCGGGATACATCCGAGAACAAAGGGTTAGTCGGATCCTCATCGATGATGGATCGGCTGTCAATATAATGCCTAAGTCAACTATGAAGCAATTAGGCATCTTGATGGAAGAACTATCAAACAGTAAATTGGTGATTCAAGGTTTCAATCAAGGCGGACAACGAGCGATTGGTATGATACGCCTCGAGCTCATCATTGGGGATTTGAAGGCCGATACTTTGTTTCATGTGATAGATTCCAAGACCACTTATAAGCTGCTATTAGGTCGCCCTTGGATCCATGGCAATAGAGTGATAACTTCTACATTGCACCAGTGCTTTAAATTTTATCAGGATGACATTAAGAAAGTTGAGGCTGACAATAACCCATTCACAGAAGCTGAATCCCATTTCGTTGATGCAAAATTTTATATGAAGAGCGACAACACAGGGGAAACTATACCTACAAAAGTCCCCTTGCTAAAAAAGAATGATAAACTCGACTTAGAGCCACAAGTAGATGCAGGGAAGGAAGTTGTTGAGAATGTGAAGGCATCTGACCTGAAAAATGGTGAAATATCTACAAGCCTTGTTAAACCTAAAGTTGTAGAGGATGAGAAGAGTTCACCTGTCCTACGATACATCCCTTTATCTCGGCGTAAAAAAGGTGAATCACCTTTCACTGAATGTCCGAAAAGCATAAAGGTCGGTGACGTTGAAATTCTGAAGGAAAATTTCACTACGCCTCTTACAAAGATCACAAAGTAAGAGGTTAAGAAACCTGAGAATGACCAGATAAAAATGATTTTCCCTGACAAACGGACTAAAGACGGGTTTGACCCTAAGGCATACAAACTTCTAGCGAAAGCGGGTTATGACTTTACAACTCACACTAAGTTTAAAAGTCCAAGGGTTATGAAAGACCGAAGCTCTCTGCAACACAGAAGAAACTTCTAAAAGAAGGTCATAGTCTGTCCACAACGAGAAAATGACTTGGATATCAGTCGCCCGAGCCAATTCGTATAACAAGAAGAGGGAAGGCGAAAGTGGCAGACATAAATCATATAACAGTAGAAGAGGTTGATGACTCAAAAGAAAAAGAGAGCGTCGACCAACGAGCTTCTGTTTTTAGGCGCATCAGGGCACTAGTTGCTCGTGCTTCAGTCTTTCGGAGGTTGACTACGAATGAAATAGAAGAAGAAAGTGCACAACCTACCAATAACTCCACTCGATCTTCAGTTTTTCGAAGGTTAAGTATGTTCATTGGGGAAGAAGAGAGTACACTTTCAACTCCGGATGTCATGCGGCCTTCAGCTTTTCGAAGGTTAAATATGCCCGTTGGGAAATAAGAGGGTACATTTTCAACTCAGGATGTGACTCGACCATCAGTTTTTCAAAGGTTAAGTGTTACAACGATAAAAGACAAAAAAGAGCAGTCTGCTTCGTCGACCTCTCACTGACTTCAATATGAAGATGCGATGAAAACTGAAAAGATCACGAAGGCCGATGGAAAAATTCGGAGTGTAGTTCCTTCGCGAATGAAAAGAAAAACCCTTGTTACTATTGATATAGATGGTTCTTTGAAGGTAAAGAGACGTGATGTTGTCATCACCAATCCTTCAGAAGAAGATAGTAACCAAGAAGAAGAACAAACCTCTTGCCTTCTGATAACTCTCCAAAAGAGAGTTATTTAGGCCTTAATTCTATAGGGATTTGTGTGTCTTTTTTGCTTAATAGGGTTGCTTTTAGATGTATGTTATATGTTTTAACCCATTTGGAAGAATGGAAGCTTTGGAAATTATTTTGTGCAGAATATGTTGTTGGGCGACTTCGGGGAGCAAATTCTGTGTTGGAGCAAAGCGAGGAGCAAAACTGCCACGTCACAGCTCGTTAGCCAATTTAACAAACCGAATTCTGTTAAGCTATTCTCGGGATAAAAGAGCAAGGGGAGCCATCCACGTGTCTAGGTCAACCTAATTCAAGCCTCCTATCACTCTATAAAAGGAGATGGCCGCCCAAGTCATAGTCATTCCATTTTTGGGGAAGAGATCATTCTCGTTTCCACCTTTGGGAGCCGAATAGAGGAGAGAGAATGGAGACCATCAAGAAGACCATAAATTACAATCTGTTCAAGAGAATTAATCTTTTCTTGTATTACCTTGTAGTTATGGACATGTTCACTCAAATTGTAATGTGTGTTTCCATGCATTTTATGAACTAAGTAGCTTTAGTCGTTGGTTAGGAAACATTTGATTGTCGTGCTTAATTTCTAGTAATAAATATTGATTTGATGCATCTTGATTAATTGTTGTGCTCATTTATATTTTGTGCCCGCCTGGCCAGCTGGTATGAATACCTCTCTCTAGTTTCAGGGATGATTTAGGGAGTGTGTGGCGGTTAATCACACTAGATCATTGTGTATTGGTGAACGCCAGTGACTGAGCTAGGGATAACCAGTTGCCTAGTGCTTGATCGGTAGTACTTCATTGGAGTTGAAACATATTATAAAAAATCCGGAGTTCCGGGAGGAATCTGCTAATAAGACTGCGAGAGATTGCATGATCAATAATATTGCTAGAGCATCTTTTAAAACAATTACTAAATCCTGACCAGCGCCTGTTTCTAATATGTCTGCCTATTTGTTTACTTTTTGTTCTGTCATTTCTTTTGCTTCAACATTTCTATAAAAACCAATCATTTTAACCACTTTTGAAACCATTAAAAAGTTATACAAAATAGATAAAGTGAAAGCTAGTTCAGACCTTGGATTCAATAAATACTTATTACTTGCTGCGGACTGTGTATACTTGCACAGAGTTCTAGAGTCTTTTTATATCTTATTTCTTATTACATTTTTACTCACTCTGGAAACCCAACAAATTTTTGGCGCCATTGCCGGGGACTTGAATAAGTTTTTATCTGATCTGTTTTGTGTATGTGTTTTAGTGGTTTGGTGCTAGAACTTTTTTATTGTTTCTTTTGTTTTTGCAGGCATGAGTTTGGTGCATGAACGATCCGCCTAGGGTAAGGTTCGAGCTTGATCCAGAAATCGAGAGGACATTCAGGAGAAGAAGGAGAGAGCAGCGTAGACAGCAAAATCAAATGGATAACGTGTCACGTCTCCCGCAGGGTCCTAAAGATCCAGCGAACCCCCAGAATCGTTTGCTGCAGCAAAACCAACCGCTGGAGCAAAATGAGCAGCAAAATAATCAGGTTGAGAATCCTATCTTGGTAGCGAACGATTGGGCCAGAGCCATTCGAGCGTATGCTTTTCCAATGTTTGATGAGTTAAATCCAGGGATTGCACGTCCTCAAATTGAGGCAGCAAACTTTGAAATGAAACCGATAATGTTTCAGATGTTGCAAACCGTGGGTCAATTCCATGGTTTGTCATCTGAAGATCCTCATTTGCATCTTAAGTCTTTTCTAGGAGTTAGTGATTCTTTTGTGATTCAAGGAGTGCCTAGGGGTGTCCTTAGATTAACTTTGTTCCCGTATTCTCTTAGAGATGGAGCAAAGGCATGGTTAAATTCTTTTGCTCCAGGATAAATTAGGACATGGAATGAGTTAGCTGAAAATTTTTTGAGTAAATATTTCCCACCAAATAGGAATGCTAAATTGAGGAGTGAAATAGTAGGGTTTAGGCAACTTGAAGATGAAACTTTTAGTGAGGCTTGGGAAAGGTTTAAGGAGCTTTTGCGAAAGTGTCCCCACCATGGTTTACCACATTGTATCCAAATGGAAACATTTTACAATGGGTTAAATGGAGCAACCCAGGGTATGGTTGATGCTTCGACTGGAGGGGCCCTTTTGGAAAAAACTTTTAATGAAGCCCATGAAATTTTAGAAAGAATATCTACCAATAGTTGTCAGTGGTCGGATGTTAGAGGCACAAATAAAAAGGTTAATAGTGTGTTAGAGGTTGATGGTGTGTCCACCATTAGGGCTGATCTTGCAATGATAGCTAACGCTATTAAGAATGTGACAGTGATTAGTCATCAGCAGCCACCAGCTGTGTTGCCTGCTGCATTGGTGAACCAAGTTGTAGAGGAAGCATGTGTTTATTGTGGTGAAGATCACAACTACGAGTTTTTCCCCAGCAACCCAGCTTCTGTGTTTTTTGTAGGTAATCGGAGGAATAACCCTTATTCTAACTTTTATAATCCAGGTTGGCGCAACCACCCCAACTTCGCATGGGGAGGACAAGGAAGTAACATACAAGCACAACAAAAGGTAAACCAGTCAGGATTTGCTAAAGCGCAGGCATTGCCCCAACAAAATAAGCAGACTTTGCCCCAACAAAATTCGGGGAGTTCTCTCGAGGCAATGATGAAGGAATATATGGCTCGTACAGATGCCGCAATTCAAAGTAATCAAGCTTCAATGAGAGCCCTGGAATTGCAAGTGGGTCAGCTAGCTAATGAGCTGAAGGCAAGGCCTCAAGGGAAACTTCCTTCAGACACTGAACACCCTAGAAGGAAAGGTAAGGAGCAGGTAAAGGTAGTGACTCTTAGGAGTGGTAAGCCACTAGAGGAAAGAAAAGAACCTAGTAAAACCCAGGAGATAGAAAAGGATAGTGATAAAAATGTTGTTGTTGAGAAAGAGTTGGAGTCTGGTCAGGGTGCCGGAGGCAGCAATAATGATGCTGGAGCATCTGGTTCTGTTCCAGATGTGGAACCACCTTATCTGCCGCCTCCACCTTTTGTACCACCTCTACCTTTTCCACAAAGGCAAAGGCCTAAGAATCAGGATGGTCAATTTAAAAAGTTTTTAGAGATTCTTAAGCAATTGCATATAAATATCCCTTTAGTAGAAGCCATTGAGCAAATGCCTAATTATGCTAAATTTCTTAAGGATATTTTAACTAAAAAGAAGGGGTTAGGTGAGTTTGAAACTATATCTCTTACTGAGGAATGTAGTGCTATTCTTAAGAATGGGCTACCAACCAAGGCTAAGGATCCATGGTGATTTACTATACCTGTGTCTATAGGTGGAAAAGAGTTAGGTAGAGCACTTTGTGATTTAGGTGCAAGCATTAACCTTATGCCTCTTTCGGTCTATCGAAAGCTAGGTATTGGTGAAGCTAGGCCTACCACAGTCACACTCCAACTAGCTGATAAATCTATCACATATCCAGAGGGTAAAATTGAGGATGTCTTAGTAAAGGTAGATACATTCATATTTCCTGTTGATTTTATTAGTTTAGACTATGAGGCTGATAAAGATGTCCCCATTATTCTAGGTCGTCCATTTTTGGTCACTGGTAGGGCATTGATAGATGTTCAGAAAGGAGAATTAACAATGAGAGTATGTAATGAGGAAGTAAAATTTAATGTGTTTAAGGCCATGAAGTATCCAGACGAGATGGAAGATTGCTCTTTCATTAGGATTCTGGAGAACACAATTGTTGAGACAGCAATACAGGATTCGGCTAGCAAGCATTTGGAAGATCATGGAGAGGTTAGTATAGAAGATTTAGAAGTTTGTTCTTTAGAAAGAAAAAATGAAAAAGAAGTGTTTAGGTGTGAGGATGTTTTTGAGTCTTTAGATTTAGATCAAAGAAAGGCTCCTCCTATTAAGCTATCCCTGATTGAGGCACCCACTTTAGATTTGAAGCTCTTGCCAGATCATCTAAAGTATGTGTATCTTGGGGAGGGGGAGACATTGCCCATTATTGTTGCATCAGATTTAATGTCGGAGCATGAAGATGCCTTAATAAAATTGCTGCAGCAATATCGCAAAGCTATTGGTTGGACAATGGCTGACATTCAGGGAATTAGCCCATCTTTCTGTATGCATAAAATCACTCTAGAGGAGGGATCCTTTAGGAGTATTGAGCAACAAAGAAGGCTTAACCCTGCAATGAAAGAGGTTGTTAAAAAGGAGGTGATAAAATGGTTGGATGCTGACATTATTTATCCAATTGCAGATAGCAATTGGGTAAGCCCTGTCCAATGTGTTCCTAAGAAAGGAGGTGTCACTGTGGTGAGCAATAAAGACAATGAGTTGATCCCAACCAGGACAGTAACTGGCTGGAGGGTTTGCATGGATTACAGGAAGCTTAATAAAGCTACCCGTAAGGACCATTTCCCTCTACCATTTATTGACCAGATGTTGGATAGATTGGCTGGTCAGACCTACTACTGTTTCTTAGATGGTTATTCTAGGTATAACCAGATTACTATTGCTCCAGAGGATCAGGAAAAAACCACTTTCACCTGCCCTTATGGGACGTTTGCTTTTAGGCGAATGCCTTTTGGCCTTTGCAATGCTCCAGAAACATTTCAGTGGTGTATGTTGGCAATTTTTTCTGATATGATTGAGTCCACTATTGAGGTATTTATGGACGATTTTTCAGTTTTTGGAGGGTCTTTTCAGAGTTGTTTGGATAATTTAGGTAAGGTGTTAAAAAGATGTGAGGATACCCATCTAGTTCTTAATTGAGAGAAATGTCACTTCATGGTGAAGGAGGGCATTGTGTTAGGTCATAGGATTTCTAAGAATGGTCTAGAAGTTGATAGAGCAAAAATAGAGGTAATTGAGAGATTAGAACCACCGAGTTCTGTTAAAGGGATTCAGAGTTTTCTAGGTCATGTTGGATTTTACAGGAGGTTCATAAAGGATTTTTCAAAAATTAGTAAACCTCTTTGTAACTTATTGTGTACTGATCATGTTTTTGACTTTAATGCAAATTGTAGGTGCTATGTTTTTGAAACTTTAAAGGTTGCTTTAATCCCAGCACCCATTCTTTGTGCACCTAATTGGAATTTACCATTTGAGGTAATGTGTGATGCAAGTGATGTTGTAGTAGGTGCTATGTTGGGGCAAAAGCAAGGCAAATTTATCCATCCTATATACTATGCAAGCAAGGTTTTGAATGAAACGCAAATCAACTATACAACTACTGAAAATGAGTTGTTAGCTGTGGTGTTTGCCTTTGAGAAGTTCCGACCATATTTGATTGGATCCAAAGTCACAGTGTTCACAGATCATGCAGCAATAAGGTATTTAATGTCTAAAAAAGATGCAAAGCCTAGACTAATTCGTTGGGTTTTATTATTGCAGGAATTCGACTTGGAGATAAAGGATAAGAAGGGATCAGAAAATGGCATTGTAGATCATTTGTCTCGTCTTGATCCATCATCATCTTTGTTGAAACAATCTGTCATTCCAGATTCTTTTCCAGATGAACAACTCTTTGTTGTTGAGGTAAAGGTAGTCAGGGATGTCCCTTGGTATGCTGATATTGCTAACTTTTTGGTAAAGGGAGTCACTCCTATTGATATGGATTGGAGGCAGAAGAAAAAGTTTAAGCATGATGCAAAATTTTTCTATTGGAATGAGCCATTTATGTATAAGCAATGCTCTGATGGTATTAATCGTAGGTGTGTTTCAGGTGATGAAGCAAAGGAAATCCTGGAGCAATGTCACTCTTCGCCGTATGGAGGCCATTTCAGCGGTCAGAGGACAACTATGAGGATTTTGCATTGTGGATTCTTCTGGCCTACCTTATTTAAGGATGCCCATTGGTTCTACAAGCAGTGTGATGCTTGCCAAAGGAGAGGAAACTTGGGGCCTAGAGATGAAATGCCTCTTACTTACATTTTGGAAGTAGAATTATTCGATGTGTGGGGTATTGACTTTATGGGGTCATTTCCCCCTTCTAATGGCAATGTTTTTATCTTATTGGCAGTTGATTACGTGTCCAAGTGGGTGGAGGCCATCGAATGCTATCTGAATGATGCCAAGACAGTAGCAAGGTTTCTTCAATCGCACATCTTTGCGCGGTTTGGGACACCTAGAGCTCTAGTGAGTGATGAGAGTTCACATTTTGTTAATAATATCTTAAGTAAGCTGTTAGCCAAGTATGGGATTAAGCATAGGATAGCTACCCCTTATCACCCACAAGCAAATGGTCAGGTTGAAATTAGCAATAGGGAAATAAAATCTATTCTAGAAAAAGTAGTCCATCCATCTAGAAAGGATTGGTCTTTTAGGTTGGATGAGGCTCTTTGGGCTTATAGGACAGCCTATAAGACTCCTCTAGGCATGTCTCCCTATAGGTTAGTATATGGGAAAGCTTGCCATTTACCGTTAGAGCTTGAGCATAAAACGTTTTGGGCTTTGAAGAAGTTTAATTTTGATTTGAGTCGTGCAGGAGCAATAAGAATGTTGCAGCTTAATGAATTAGAGGAATTTCGCCAATTTTCTTATGAAAATTCGAAAATATATAAAGAAAAGACTAAGTTGTGGCATGACAAGAAAATTAAGCCTAAAGAGTTTGTCAAGGGTCAAAAAGTCTTGTTTTATAATTCTAGATTGAAATTGTTTCCTGGGAAGCTAAAATCTAAATGATCAGGGTCATTTATTGTGATTGAAGTTTTCCCCCATGGAGCAATTACTTTGCAGGATGAAAAAGATGGGAGAGTGTTCAAGGTGAATGGATAGTGTGTTAAACATTATTGGGGAGTGGAGTTCCAGGCGAAATATCTTTCCCTAAAGCTGTTTGATGATTGAGAGAGCAAGATTTTTGCGGGAGCATTTCACAGAGCAAAATTTTGAGCTCCCAGTGGTTGCTTTAATTTTTATTTTCTCGTTATGATTTGGTTGATTTTAGTTTGAATGATTTTAGATTTGTTTTATTTAAATTTTGCATGATTAATGTTAATTCATTATTTTTTTTAATTCAGTAGGTTTTATTTTATTTTAGAGTATTATTTCTGGTAATTTAGTTTTTATTTATTCCGATTAGTTTAGATTATATTTAGATTTTATTTTTGGTTATTTCAATTTCTGTTTAGATTAGATTTAATAAAGAGTTTTTCTAATTTATTCGACTTGAAATAAAAAATAAAAGATAAAGATTTGATTTGAGCGGTTAATATTTGAATTTCCGGATTTGAATTTTCTATTTTGAATTTGAATTTTTCGTATCCAAGATTCTTCAGGTAATCTTTTGTTCAGAAGGTTGTTGTCGCAAAGTTATGGCTGAAGCAAATCGTCCGAATAGGAAGGGTTTTGTTGAGAATTGATTATTTTTACCGTTGGGATTTTGAATTTTCTATTGGCAGGTAAAATTGGATGTGTTATCTGATGGAGCCACGTGTCGCACAGAGATGATCCAAGGGTTTGGCCGTTGGACAGTGCATAATTATTTACCAGGGGCGATTGGAATTCACGATTTTACCCTTGATGGTTTTGAATTTCCAGATTGTATGAATTTAAAAAAAAGAAAATGGTAATATCATTTAATGCGGAGCAAATATTCTCAATTGAGATTTGATTTTGCTGAAGCCTTATTTATTCACAGACTACGGTAAGTTTCTTTTCACTTCACCTTCGCGTTTCATTCATTTTCTCCTTCTTTCTCTGTGTGCGATAAACTTCATTTGAATCTCCAATGGCGAAAACGAGAGCAAGAAAAGAGAGGGATAATGAGGAAGAAGAGGTACCTGTTACCCCCGAGGTACAAAAAATGAAAACGAAGAAGAAGAAGACGCCGGAGGAGAAAGAAGCCAAAAGAAGGAGAAGGCAACAACGGGCTGAGGATCAAGAAGCTGTACAGAAGGTTGTGGAAGATGTTGCTGCCACAGTGGTTGAAGAAGTCCCGAAGAAGCCAGAAGAACAAAATCCAGAGCAGACTGAGCCGAGAGTTGCGGATACAGAGGAAGTTCAAGAAGAGAATACCGAGGAGACTCAAGAAAAGTAGGCTGAGGAGGTACAAGAACAACAGGCAGAGGTTGCGCCTGAAGGAGGTAATGAGCCAGTGCAGGAGGCTCGAGTAGAGGAGATCATGCCGGAAGTACCCAAACGTCGCCGCATAAAGCGGAAAGCGGGCCGCGTCAAGGTAATTTGAACTGATACCCCCTCGCCTCCAACAACTGATTCTAAAAGAGAAAATGCAGAGAAAGAGGCCGAGGAAAAAGCACGAGAGGAAGCAGAGAAAAAGGCTGAAGAAGAACGATTGCTCAAGTAAAGGGCAGAAGGGGGCAAGAGTGTTGCTGAAGCATCGTAGGAACCTGACGAACCAGAAGAGCCATAGTTGTCATATGTTCGCTTCGTCAACAATCTTGCCAGAGCAAAATATGTTGAGCTGCTGAAAAGAGACTTCTTGTTCGAAAGAGGATTTAGTGGTGATCTTCCGCATTTTCTAAGGGCCGACATTTCAGACCACGGTTGGGAGTTGTTTTGTGCAAAGCCTGAATCTGTGAACGTGCAGGTGATGCGCAAATTTTATGCAAATATTGACAAGGAAGGCGGTTTCCAAGTGATCGTTCGAGGTGTTGAAGTCGACTGGAGTCCTGGTGCTATTAACGCCCTATATAACCTTCAAGATTTCCCCCACGCAGCATATAATGAGATGGTTGTGGCGTCATCTAATGAGCAGTTGAGCGATGCTGTGCGGGAGGTCGGTATTGAAGGGGCACAGTGGAGGCTTTCAAAGACAGAGAAAAGGACGTTTCAGTCAGCTTATCTGAAGAGGGAAGCAAACACATGGATGGGGTTTATCAAACAGAGGTTGCTTCCAACGACTCATGACTCGACGGTTTCTAGGGAACGGGTTCTTCTGGCTTTCACGATTTTGCGGTCTCTCAGCATTGATGTAGGGAAGATTATTGCTAATGAGGTATCTGCATGTTGGAAGAAGAAGGTGGGAAAGCTGTTTTTCCCGAATACCATTACCATGCTTTGCAAGCGAGCAGGGGTTCCAGAGAATGAAGGAGATGTTATTTTATTTGACAAGGGAATCATCGATACGCCTAACTTGGCACAGCTTCAGCGTATGCAAGGGGCACGTTAGGGTGGACTTGTCTACGACATCAACACGATTTTAGAACAACTGGCACTGTCGGCCAGCAGGCAAGAGTTTACCGAGAGGCAAGCTTTAACCTTCCGGAACTATGTTAGAAGTCGTGATGCCAATCTGAAGAAGGCGTTACAGGAGAATTTTTCCAAACCGTATCCAGCCTTTCCAGCATTCCCTGAGGATTTATTAAACCCCTGGATTCCGCCCCCACCATGGAAAGAGAAGAAGAGGATGATTAAAATGAGTAGGGTCAAGAGGACTGACGGATGAAGTGCCCTGCGCGAGCATGATTTTTGTTCTGGACTTTTTTGTTTGCTCGCACATTTTCTAACCTCCTTTTCTGTTGATGTTATGTTTGCTTCTTTTTAACTTTTCTGCTTCTGAAAAAAATATATCTGTTGTTGTAATTTCTTTTTTAGGTTTTTAATGAAATTTCTAAAGTTGTTTCTGTTCTATGAGCACTGAGTACCTCTAACTTAACTAATTTTCTTTTGAATTTTTGAAGCTTGGATTGGTTAAGCTTAATTAGATCAAGGTATTCTGATCTCCAGAAACCTTTTGCTTGAGCATTTATTCTAGCCTGGTCATTGCTGCGACGAGAAGATTTTGAGGTAGTGTCGATTTATATGATCCACTTTAAGCTTAGTTCTAGTCCCACACTCGGTTTAAAATTCAGATAGAAATATTTAAGTTTGGGGGTAAACTTCACAAAATTAATGATTCATTGGGGACAATGAATAATTCAAGTTTGGGGGACTTTTTGCTACTCCAATTGTTTTGCTCGAGCATTCCTCTCCTTCATTAAATAATTTGCTAGGTTGTTGAGTAACCAGGGACATTTGTGACACCCACAGTTTGTCTTTGCGTCAAAAGATGACCTAGGGAATATGAAAAAATGAGAAAAATTATTTGCTGAAAAAATTGATTGTTGAAAATTTTGCTGAGAAAATTCATAGGGCAAAAGTTTTGAAGGATGAATGATAATTTATCAGTTTTTCTGTCTCCCAGAACTTAGGTGAGCTTCATCATAAAATGTCGCTGATGTGCAATTTGCTTACCGCAAGTGTACGGGTCAAGTAATAATATAGTGTTTTCGTGTAAAACGAGTGTCGTCCTTTGGATTGGTTTTCTAGCAAATTAAGTACCGTGAATACTTTTGTTCAATTTTATTTAGGGAGGAAAACTCAATGATAAAGATAAAAATAAAGACTAAAAGCATAAAAATAAAAGTGGAGACTCAAATGGAAAGACTCTTAGGGAATTGATTTCATTGATTAAGATTGAGGATTAATTAATGGAATGAATTTAACATGCAATTATTCTACCAAGTCTAGGAACCTTTTATCACAACTATCTCTCCCGAGCATAATTGATTCTCATGCATGCAACAAACTTGATATCCCTATCTAAGTTCATTAACATGCAAGGCTTTGAGTTTAGTTCTTCAAGCAACTTCTAAAGTTATTCCAAATCCCGTCACAAACATAGAATTTCTACTTTAGTCATGAAATTAAATAAAATAAGTCTTAGGCCAAATCCCCTCTCCCGAGCAAGATTCAACACTCAAATCATTTAACTAGTGATCAAGTAATTGAAAGCATTTAACCATAATTGCATAGGTAAAATAAATGCATATTCATACCATAAATTAATCCAACAAACTAAAACAACTACATCAATCCCTAAAAAAAACAACGCTAGCAACTCATAGTCTTTAAACTACAAACACTAATTGAAAGAAAAGCCATAAAAACTACAGGAGTTAAGGGAAAGAGAAAGGAAAACTCGAATCCGTCGAAACCGGCACGCCCCCGTCACGATCTCCACATCTTCTCTCTTGATTCCCGCTCCTTGGCCTTGCTTTAGCTCCCACTAAAGGTCTCTAGTCGAAATTAGGGCTAAAATCTAACCAATTGGACTCCCCTTGGTCGTAGCATGAAAAGAAGATTATATAGAAAATATGCCGATAGCGTTGAGACGCTATAGACAGCGTCGTGACGCTGTCGCGATCCGCAATTTTGGAAAATTTGTCGATAGCGTCGCGACGCTGGTCCTAGCGTCGGGACGCTATGAATTTTTTTATTTATTTATTATTATTTTTTTTTTAGGATTAAACTCCATTTGACTCCAATTGCTGAATTAAGCTTCAAACACATACTTCCTACAAATAAAACATAAAAATGAATAAATTTGGGCAAATAATTGTAAAAGACTAACTTAATTAATTAGAGAAAAATAGCTAGCTATGCTCGCTATCAAATACCCCCAAACTTAAGCTTTTGCTAGTCCTCGAGCAAACTAAAAATCAAGCATACAGTGGAAGAATGGATGCAACAAACATGACTCAATCCTCAAGACTCAAAAGTCAATAGTCAAGCAAGCAAGAGACATGCACATAAGGACCAATGAGAGAGACAAATCAAAAGTTTTCCAAAATTAACTTGCACAAGTGAGATTTAACTCAACGAGATCAGACTCTACTAGCCCGGGATTGGATTATTAAACTCTCAACTCATCTTCCCTCTACACTGGCACTAAGGATTCACTAACGAGTCAATGGAACAAATTAGTTTGTTTTCCTCCATACTTAGGTGCTTATAAGTGAAATTTAAATCAAGCATTTATATGTGGCACTAGCTTTCACACACTGATGTGGACTTTTCCTACCGCAAGCGCACGGGTCAAGTCATAATATAGTGAATGTAATTCGAATGTCGTCCTCTGGATTGGATTGTTAAGCAAATCAAGTATTGTGAATTATCTCGCTCAATTTTATTTAGGGATCAAAAAGTGATGAGTGATTAATGGAAAACTAAATTAAAGCAAGAACAAAAAGTGTGGAAATTCAATTGGGAAAAATACTTAGGGAATTGATTTCGCCGATTTAGTCTAGGATTGATTTTAAGGAGTAAGTTATTATGCACAATGCAATTATGAGCCAAAGACCCTTTAATCACAACTACCTCTCCCGAGTATAATTGATTCTCATTCAAATTAATCTACTTGATATCCCTATCTAAGTTTATTAACATGCAAGGCAATAAGATCTTTTGACTAATTCCAAAGTTAATCTAAAACCATCACGAATTAGAAAATAAACCTTAGTCATGCAATCTTGAGTAAGTCTACATTTAATCCCCTCTCCCGAGCAAGAATAAAAACTCAAATCATTCAACTAATGGCCAATTAATTGAAAGCATTAAATCAAGATTACAAACATAATAACCATTGCACAACTTAAACCATAAATTCAATCCATAAACTTAATCAACTACATCAATCCCTAAGCTATGAGTTTAGCTACTCATGAATAGAATTACAAGCTCAAATAAACATGTAAAAGCCATAAATCTAGCAAAAGAAAAGGAAAGGGAAAAGAAAACTCAATGTAGGCCGAGTCCGACGTCCCCGTCACGATCCCCACGAACAATGGGTTGATTTCCGATTTTCTCCCTTAGCTTCAACCTTCAAATCCTCTGTTTTAGCTCTGTTTTCGACCCAAAGAAGTCCCAAAATTCAATCCCCCAAAAACCTAGCCGAAAGGATGCTTAAATAGCAAAATTTCGTCGTAGCGTCGAGACAGCGTCGCGACGCTGTCGCGATCCGCAATTTTGGAAAATTTTCTATAGCGTCGCGACGCTGTTCCTAGCGTCACGATGCTATGATTTTTTTTTTTTTTTAGGTAGAAAACTCCATTTGACTCCAATTGCTGAATTAAGCTTCAAACACGTACTTCCTACAAATAAAACATAAAAATGCATAAATTTGATTAAGCTATTATTTGTCTAACGTTTTGAATTCTTAAGGGAATGTTGGTTAGTATTGCTCGAGACGCACAATAGTTCAAGTTTGGGGGTGTGATAACTCTCCAAAAGGGAGTTATTTAGGCCTTAACTCTATAGGGATTTGTGTGTCTTTTGTGCTTAATAGGGTTGCTTTTAGATGTATGTTATATGTTTTAACCCATTTGGAAGAATGGAAGCTTTGGAAATTATTTTGTGCAGAATATGTTGCTGGGCGACTTCGGGGATCAATTCTGTGCTGGAGCAAAGCGAGGAGCAAAACTGCCACGTCACAACTCGTTAGCCAATTTAACAAACCGAATTCTGTTAAGCTATTCTCGGGATAAAGGAGCAAGGAGAGCCATCCACGTGTCTAGGTCAACCTAATTCAAGCATCCTATCACTCTATAAAAGGAAATGGTCGCCCAAGTCAAAGTCATTCTATTTTTGGGGAAGAGATCATTCTCGTTTCCACCTTTGGGAGCCAAATAGAGGAGAGAGATTGGAGACCATCAAGAAGACCATAAATTACAAGCTCTTCAAGGGAATTAATCTTTTCTTGTATTACCTTGTAGTTATGGACATGCTCACTCAGATTGTAACGTGTGTTTCCATGCATTTTATGAACTAAGTAGCTCTAGGCGTTGGTTAGGGAACATGTGATTGTCGTGCTTAATTTCTAGTAATAAATATTGATTTGATGCATCTTGATTAATTGTTGTGCTCATTTATATTTTGTGCCCGCCTGGCCAGCCGGTATGAATACCTCTCTCTAGTTTCAGGATGATTTAGGGAGCGTGGTGTTGGATTTTATGTCCTAAAACTCGTAGATAGTGAATGATTAACGAATTATACACTTGTAACAATAAAGTGTTATTGAGGTTTATGCAATAAAGTGTTATTGTTATATTAAGTCTAGAATTGCACAATATGACCCAAATCCAATAAACTAAGATCCAAGGTTGTTTACATGAAACTTGGACTAGTATGTGGGGACATACGGGGATCAGTGTTAAAGTAATAACCTAAAAGGTCTATAGTACAGGGATAAGGTTGGGTACCTTATCCTGGTAACACTATGTGATACGGCCCGTTTTGTATTCGATACAGACGTATTGATCCAAGGCGTCCATGTAGGAGACATGCGAGTGGGGGTATCCTATGCAATGAGTTTGCATAAGACCGGACCACGAAATAGTAAACCACTAGATGTAACACCGTTAACTAGTTAGGTTACTGTTTCAATAGGATGACCTAGGTAACTCGATCTTAATCCTGAGTGTGTCATGAACTCCTTCTCACGAGGGATTGTCCTTTGATTAGTACGGGTGAGAGTGGCCAGTATGCCGACTCAATAAGCCTACCTTCTTGGGGACAAGACCGAGTGGGGGGTTGGGGACATGACAATACAAGATGGAATTCACTCCTTCCCTTATTGGGGCAAGTAGATGTGTGTTCCCTTAGGGCTGATTCGGGGTCTTGAACAAAGGTGCGCCGTCCTCTCCTGGCCCGAGAGGAACTCTTGTTTAGAGGTTGGACCCTAAACAAATTGTTCATTAGAGGGATCAGTGGTACTTAAGGATCCAGAGGTAACCCAGGGGTAAAACGGTAATTTGATCCAGCTGGTGTTACGAACACACGTGAAGGATTGACTTACTGCATTGGTCGATATCCGTGGACACAGAAATATTCAACAGTGAGAAGAGTGCAGTTGTGGGTCTTTAGTGGAGTGACCCACAGTTAACGAATGTTGATTGACTCGGTTAATGAGTTTAGATGATCAATCTCGTATCGTTGGAGCTTCTGATCTGTAGGTCCATTAGGTCCACCTGCTAGCTCATAACGGGTTCTAAGATAATATAGTCTTGATTATTAAAGGGAATATAAGTTAGTTGTATTTTGATGCAATTAATATAATGTATGGAGATACATTATAGTATAAGTTTAATTAATGAATTAACTTTATAATAAAATTAATTTTGGATATGATTCAAAATTAATTAATGAGAGAATTATGAATTTAATTAAATATGTGATATTTAATTAATTTAATTTTAATTTGGTTAAATGTGATTTAATCAAATTAAAACTATAGTTTATATAGATGTACATTTTGATGCACATTAAAACTATAGGTTAAATGAGAGAGATAAAATTGAATATGATTCAATTATAAAATTAATTAGATATTTGATATTTAATTAATGTGGGATCAATTAATTTAAATTAATTGAATGACTTATTTGATTCAATTGAATATGATTTAATTGAATTAAAACTATATGTTATAATTGATTTAATTAAAGTTGGTTTAATTAAATTAATTATAATTAATTAGATAATTAATTATTATTTAAATAATTATTAATTATTTAATTATTTAATTATTATTTGATAATAATTAAACGATCTTGATCATTTGGATTTGATCCAATGGTTGAGATCTTGTAGGGTTTTAACTCCCTCCCCACTTATCGTGAAGTGGAAAGGGGTTACCCAACAGTCTCTCAACTCTCTCATTCAAGCAATACAGAAAAAAAAGGTCTGACTTTTCCTCTCTTCTCTCTCTCAAAAAATTCCAACGATCCCTTTGTTGAATTTTCCCTTTCCAAGGCGAGATCGACCCCACAATCGAAATCTCAAGATATCCCAAGAGAATAACAGGTGATTTGAGTGGTGGTGTCCGTTGGAAGTCCCAAGAACGAAATTGGAGCATTGTGTTGTGTTCTTCGAAATCCGATAAGTATTCTTAATCTTGAATAAATTTACAGCATGCTTAATCTTAGTAATTTAGAAATTGTTTCTGAATTTTGTTGCCAACGTATTGGTTTTTCTAAAATTGAAATTTTAATTTGAGATTGTTCTTGTTTGCTTCCGCTGCCAAAGGGATTTCAACCCTTACACGTGGGGCGGTTAATCACACTAGATCATTGTGTATTGGTGAATGCCAGTGACTGAGCCAGGGATAGCCTGTTGCTTAGTGCTTGATCGGTAGTACTTCATTGAAGTTGAAACATATTCTAAAAAATTCAGAGTTTTGGGAGGAATCTGCTAATAAGACTGCGAGAGATTGCATGATCAATAATATTGCTAAAGCATCTTTTAAAACAATTACTAAATCCTGACCAGCGCCTGTTTCTAATCTGTCTGCCTATTTGTTTACTTTTTGTTCTGTCATTTCTTTTGCTTCAGCATTTCTACAAAAACCAATCATTTTAACCACTTTTGAAACCATTAAAAAGTTATACAAAATAGATAAAGTGAAAGCTAGTTCAGACCTTGGATTCGATAAATACTTATTACTTGCTGCGGACTGTGTATACTTGCACAAAGTTCTAGAGTCTTTTTATATCTTATTTCTTATTACATTTTTACTCACTCTGGAAACCCAACACCTTCATATCACTGTTGAAGAAGAAACAGAGGTCGAAATGTCCGAAGTAGATGAGGACGAAACGCCTTTATCACTTGAAGACGACATCGAATCTACAGTCGATGAGCTTAAAGAAGTAAACTTGGGTACACCAGAGGAGCCACGCCCAACTTTTATATGTTGGGTTCTATGCCCTAAAACTCATAGATAGTGAATGTAATCGTTGATCGAATATTAATGAAATAATATTGATATATTTTTCCATTAAATGTTATTAGTTATTTTATATTTGTCTTTGCCTAAAAATAACCCTAATCCAATAAAATAGACATCCTAGGCTGTAATATGAGTCTTGAACTATATGTAGGGACATATGGGATCATTGTTCAAGAAACAGCCTAAAGGGTCTATAGTATAGGGATAAGACTGGGTGCCTTATCCTGGTGACACTATGGATACGACCCACTTTGTATTTGATACAGACGCTACGATCCAACGCGTTCGTGTAAGAGACATGCGAGCGGGGGTATCCTATGCAATGAGTTTGCATAAGACCGGACCGCGAAAATAGTAACCACTGGTTATAACACCGTTAACTAGTTGGTTTTCTATTCCACTAGGACGACCTAAACAACTTAGTCTTAATCCTGAGTTGATTATGGACTCCTGCTCATGAGAGATTGTCCTTTGATTTGCATGGGTGAGAGTGACCAATACACGAACTCAATAAGCCTACCATTTTGGGGACAAGACCGAATGGGGAGCTGGGAACATAATCGTACAAGATGGAATTCACTCCTTCCCGACTTTAGGGAAACAGATGAGTGTTCCCTTAAGTGGTGACTCCGAGTCTTGAACAAAGGACCCTACCCTCTCAATGGCACAAGAGGGTTTTCTGTTTGATGGTTGGATCACAAACAGGTTGTTCATTAGAGGAGAACTAAGGAAAAAGAAGTAACCCAGGGGTAAAATGGTAATTTGACCCAGCTGGTGTTACAGACACTCGTGAAGGACTAACTAGTCGATATTGGTCTATATCCGTGGACACAGAAAATATGTCTGCAGTGAGAAGAGTGCAACTGTGAGTCTATAGTGGTTAATGAGTTTGACCGATTAATCTCATATCGTTGGAGCTTCTAATCTGCAGGTCCATTAGGTCCCACTGGTAGCTCATAAAGTAATTTGAGGCAACTAAGTAATAAATGTAAATTGAAAATGTTCAATTTACTAAGGGAAACAATATAATATATATTGATATATTATTATGAGAGAAATTAATATTTGAAGAAATTCAAATATTAATATAAATTTGAGTCACATTAAATTTATGGAAGTTTGAAAGAGTTCAGATAATGAATTAATTAATTTTAAGGCCTAAAATCTATTTGGGCAAATTAATTAATTCAAGGCCGGAAATTAAATATGTGATATTTAATTGGTGGTTAATTAATTAAAGAATTCATTAACCGGGAATTAATCAATTATGAAAATAATTAATCACTTAAGGAAGTGACTAATCATTTATGGAAATGATCTAATCACTTATGGAAGTAATTAGTCATTTATGGAAAAGATTAATCAATTATGGAATTGGTTGATCATGGATTGATTAAATAAGGAATAAGATTGAATCAATTTTGGAAAAGATTGATTTAATTGAATATTTTATTCATGGTCTCTCTTCTATAAATAGAACACTAGACCTAATTGGTTCAACACACTCTCCTCTTGCTCTTAGACTCACAAGACAAGACCTAGAATTCTCTCTAGCCTCCCTCTTAGAGAAAGACTCCCACAAGTCTTTTGCCTCCTAGACTTAGAGACATACCGGTGTAGCCTCTATGGTGATTGTGTCATTCAAGAAGAAATTTCCAGCGATTAAAAGACAAGAGGGCTGCTGCGTTTTGTCCATTGGAGCGTCGTTGGCGAAGAACGGTCAGGTCTACAACGAAGGTTTGTAACGGTTCTTTCTCTATTCTTTAGAAAAGCATGAAAATAAATTAGATTTAATTTTCAAGCATGTTTATAGCTATTTACAGCAACTTTAAAGTATGTTTAAAGTTTATTTGAGTTTTTCGTAACGATATTTTAATGTTAATTAATATACGGCATAAGGTCCAATCGATGCGCTTCCGCTGCATGGGGGCTTTTATCCCCTTCATTATAAGCACGTCACTTACTCCCGAAGAAGAGGATGAATATATGAGTTTAATCGCTTCGTATAGAGACATCTTCGCCTGGTCATATAAAGAGATGCCTGGACTTGATCCAAAATTAGTTGTCCATCATCTTGCAATTAAAGAGGGGTATCGGCCAGTCAAGCAGGCTCAGCGGCGCTTTCGCCCGGAACTTATCCCTCAAATCGAAATAGAGGTCAATAAGTTGATAGAAGCAGGATTCATCCGTGAGGTAAAATACCCTACGTGGATAGCCAACATTGTTCCTGTTAGAAAGAAGAATGGACAACTTTGTGTTTGCGTTGACTTTCACGATTTAAATAACGCATGTCCCAAAGACGATTTTCCACTGCCAATCACAGAAATCGTGGTGGATGCCACCACAGGACATGAAGCTTTGTCTTTTATGGATGGATCATCGGGTTATAACCAAATTCGAATGGCTCTTGCAGATGAAGAGATGACAGCCTTTCGAACTCCAAAAGGGATATACTGTTACAAAGTGATGCCCTTTGGGTTAAAGAATGTTGGTGCTACTTATCAACATGCTATGCAAAAGGTCTTCGACGATATGCTGCATAAACATGTCGAGTGTCGATGATCTTGTTGTTAAGTCAAAGAGACGACAAGATCACTTGAAGGATCTAAAAGTGGTCTTTGATCGTTTGAGAAAGTATCAATTAAGGATGAACCCTCTCAAGTGTGCATTCGGTGTTACTTCTGGGAAATTCCTTGGATTTGTTGTTAGACATCGAGGAATCGAAATAGACCAGTCAAAGATTGACGCCATTCAAAAGATGCCAAGGCCTAAAAACTTACATGAGTTGAGAAGCCTGCAAGGTCGTCTGGCCTACATTCAAAGATTCATCTCTAACTTAGCCAGTCGATGTCAACCTTTTCAAAGGCTAATGAGGATATGACAAAAATTCGAGTGGGATGAGGCATGCCAAAATGCTTTTGAAAGCATTAAGATATGTTTGCTTAATCCTCCTGTCCTAGGAGCCCCCATAGCTTGAAAGTCATTGATACTATACATCGCTGCTCAAGAAAGATCACTTGGAGCGTTATTGGCACAAGAAGGTGAGAAAGGAAAAGAACGAGCCCTTTATTACTTAAGCAGGACTCTGAATGGTGCAGAGATAAATTACTCACCCATTGAGAAAATGTGTCTTGCTCTTTTCTTCGCTATTGATAAGTTAAGGCATTACATGCAAGCTTTCACAGTGCACTTGGTCGCGAAAGTTGATCCTGTTAAGTACATTCTATCGAGGACGGTTATTTCTGGACGCCTAGCTAAGTGGGCCATCTTACTCCAGCAATATGACATCGTTTATGTACCTCAGAAGGCGGTTAAGGGGCAGGCATTAGTCAACTTCTTGGCGGATCATCCAATCCCGTCAGATTAGAAGTTATGTGAAGACCTACCTGATGAAGAAGTCTTCTATGTTGAAATCACCGAACCTTGGACCATGTACTTTGATGGCGCAACACGAAGAAGTGGAGCAGGGGCAGTAATCGTTTTTGTTTCGCTTGAGAAGCACATGCTCCCTTATAGCTTCATGCTTGGTGAATTGTGCTCAAACAATGTTGCTGAATATCAAGCACTGATAATTGGCCTCCAAATGGCCTTGGAGATTGGCATAACATATATAGAGGTCTATGGTGATTCAAAGTTGGTCGTTAGTCAACTCTTACTCCAGTATGAAGTGAAACATAAAGACTTGAAGCCTTATTTCATCTATGCAAGACAACTGCTAGAAAGGTTTGACAGCATAGTACTGGAGCATGTTCTGAGATAAAAAATTAAAAAGGCAGATGCTTTAGCAAATTTGGCGACTGCCCTAACAATCCTAGAAGATATGTCGATGAACATCTCACTTTGTCAGAAGTGGATTGTGCCAGTAATAGAAGATGAAGGTAAAGAGGCAAATATGATCTCTGTTTATGCAATTGAGGAAGAGGACTGGCGACAACCTATTACAGATTATCTTCAACATGGAAGACTTCCCACAGATCCCAGATGTAGGGCCGATATACGAAGAAGAGGTGCCCGATTTATCTACTACAAAGAGACCCTTTATCGTTGTTCTTATGAGGGACTCTTCCTTCGATGACTTGGGAAGGAAGAAGCAGCAAAGACATTAGTTGAGGCACATTCCGGTGTTTGTGGCGCCCACCAGTCGGGTCCAAAACTCCAGTTTCAATTAAAAAGGATGAGTTATTATTGGCCTACAATGATTCGAGACTCAATGGAATATGCAAAGAAGTGTGAAGCCTGTCAATTCCATGCAAACTTCATACATCAGCCACCGGAGCCTCTTCATCCGACTGTAGCTTCATGGCCTTTTGAAGCTTGGGGACTTGACCTTGTTGGCCCTATAACACCTAAGTCTTCAGCAGGACATTCTTACATTCTTGCAGGGACAGATTACTTCTCAAGATGGGCTGAAGCTGTCGCATTGAAAAAAGCCAAGAAAGAAAATGTTGTGGATTTTTTCCGAACTTATATAATCTATCGGTACGGTATCCCTCATCGTATTGTGACAGATAATGGAAGGCAATTCTCCAACGGCCTAATGGACAAGTTGTGTGAGAAGTTTAACTTCAAATAATACAAGTCCTCTATGTACAATACTGCGACAAATGGGTTGGCAGAAGCATTCAATAAGATGTTGTGTAACTTATTGAAGAAAGTAGTCTCAAGACAAAGAGAGATTGGGAAGAAAAGATCGGCGAAGTGTTGTGGGCTTACCGAACTACTCATGGCACTCCTACAGGAGTCACACCTTATTCCCTCGTCTATGGGGTAGAAGTTGTGCTCCAGTTAGAAAGAGAGATTCCTTCATTAAGGATGGGTGTCCAAGAAGGGTTGACAACGGAAGATAATGCTAGGTTGCGCCTTCAAGAGTTAGAAGCACTTGATGAAAGAAGGTTAGAGGCTCAACAAGCGTTGGAATGCTACCAAGCAAGGATGTCTAAAGCCTTTGACAAGAATGTGAAGCTTCGATCATTTTAAGTTGGTGATCTTGTGCTTGTTGTTCGAAGACCCATCATCACGACACGACACACAGGGAACAAGTTCACACCTAAATGGGATGGACCCTACGTCGTCAAAGAAGTCTACAAAAATGGAGCGTACAAGATCGTGGATAAAGACGGATTAAGAATAGGCCCGATAAATGACAAATTTCTTAAAAAGTTTTATGCATGAAATGTAATATTCCATATCGCAAGAGCCTAAACTGCATGATACTCCTGGCCCGCATGAGTTAAAAAGGTGAGCGACCAGAAAAAAAAAATCAAATTTGTACCTTGAACTACGTTATGACTTGATCCCATTTATTAATGGGTACGTAGGCAACTTAAAGGAAACTTTAAGCTCGGTCCATAAAATAAAAAAAAATATTATAAAAAAAATCAAATTTGTACCTTGAACTACGTTATGACTTGATCCCTTTTCTTCAAGGGTACGTAGGCAGCTTAAAGAAAACTTTAAGTTCAGTCCCTGCAAAAAAAAAAGTGCCACAAATATTGGAGCATGATAAAACAAATTGAAGAAATTCATCCCTACTGGGGGCAACACAACGGGTTGAAGACGTACATTGCTATGAATGGAATGTTATGAATTGAGTGCATAAAAGAAGGCTTCCTTCTTCAAGTTCGACAATTCACTCGCTTCAAGTTTGGCATCTCGTCTCAAGTTCGGTGTTTCGCTTCTTCAAAGTTTGGCGTCTCACCCCTTCAAGTATGGCACCTTGTTTCCTCTAAAGGTTGCATTCTCCATGGTGGCATCTGGCGATCTCACTTCATGTCAAAAGTTTGGTGGTGGCCGACCTCATTTCATCCTCAAAGGTAGCAATTGAAGGCTTCGTTTTCACTTCAACTTCAAATCTTCAAAGGTTGGCAGTTGAAAACTTTGCTTCACTATAAATGTTGGCAATGGAAGACTTCAGTTTTGCCTCATCTTCAAAATTTGGCGTTTGACGCCGCTTCATCCCCAAAGATCGACTGTCGACAACTTTACTTCATCTTCAAAGGATAGCGGTGGAAGGATTCGTTGTCACTTTATCTTCAAAAGTTGACAGATGGCAACTTTCACTTCATTTTCAAATGTTGACAATTGGAGACTTTCGTTTCACTTCAAAAGTTGACAGGTGACCACCCCTACAGGAAACTACAGTCATCAAAGTGACTGGTCTAGACAGGTGGTGAAATCAATGCAAGTGAAGTTGATGACGACAGTGGTGACCACCCCTGCTGGAAACTACAGTCATCAAAGTGACTAGTCTAGACAGGTGGTGAAATCACTGCAAGTGAAGCTAATGACGACAGTGGTGACCACCCCTGCAGGAAACTACAGTCATCAAAATGACTAATCTAGGCAGGTGGAGGTCGGCGGCACGCGGTAGTCGGAGGTAGACGGTGGCCGATAGTCAGAGGTCGGCGACGACAGCCGGTACTCGGAGGTCAGCGGTGGCCGATAAT
The DNA here is from genome assembly GCA_036850905.1 of Luffa acutangula. Lineage (NCBI taxonomy): Eukaryota > Viridiplantae > Streptophyta > Magnoliopsida > Cucurbitales > Cucurbitaceae > Luffa > Luffa acutangula. The sequence goes on along the minus strand of CM072088.1, from coordinate 19,438,504 downwards.
CGAAGATCGGCGACGACGACCAGTCGGTGGAGGTCGGTGGTAGGCGGTAGGCGGAGGTAGATAGTGCCCAGTAGTCGGAGGTCGGCGACGACAGCTAGTCGGTGGAGGTCGGCGGTGGCAGTCTGTCGATGGAGGTCGACGGTAGCCGGTTAGTGGAGGTCGACAACAACCGGGAGTTGCAGGTCGACGGTGGCGATCGGTTAGTGGAGGTCAATGGTGGTCGGTTAGTGGAGGTCAACGGCAACCGGTAGTTGAAGGTTGATGGTGGCGGTTAGTCGATGGAGGTCGACGGTGGCTGGTTAGTGGAGGTCCACGACAGTTGGTATTTGAAGGTCGATGGTGGCGGTCGGCTGGTGGAGGTTGGTGGTGGTCGGTTAGTGGAGGTCGACGGCAGCCGGTAGTTGAAGGTCGACGGTGGCGGTCGATTGGCGGAGGTTGACGATGGCAGCAAGTCAACGGTGGTGACAATCGTCAGAAAAGTCATTGAAAGAATTTTTTAAAAAAGTGTTGGAGAAGTCGCTGCTACCGCTCGGTCAGCGGAGGTCTTCTGCAACGAGCGGTCGGTGGAGGTCGACAGCAGCGGTAGTCGGAGGTCGATGGTGGCTGTCGGCCAAATAAAAAATGGATCTAGGAATGGAAGAGAGAGATGGATACATGCATGAAAGAAAAAAAAAAACAGAAACAAAATTTAAGAAACAACTTTTTGTAGTTTCTCAAATTTTGCCCATTTTCTAGAAACGTTTCTAGAAATTTAGAAACAAGAAACAGAGATGAGTTATCAAACATGTCTGTTTCTTAAAAATGAGAAATAGGAACAAGAAACAAGAAACGGGAACGTTATCAAACGAGCCCTATATGTATACATGAAGTTTCTGTGATTGCCGCAAATTGAAATAAGAAATAAAAAAAATAATAAAATCTCTTAAAATTGCAGCAAACAAACATAACCTTATACATGTGAAGTTGTAATTTCATATGTGTGCGGCAAGCTGATGTTAAATTTTCTAAAAAAAGATGAGGGAGATATACATGCTTTATGAGCAGGAGCAACGACATTATAAAAAAATTATAAATCTTCGGCAGTAGCTTATAAACAAAAGAATATATATATTCAAGATTGATTTTGACTTACCAATGATGCGACGAAGAAGCACGAAGGGAGATTATTGCTCGAGCTCAAAGCCTACACAAAAAGATAAAATACATGAGCATTTGAAGTCAAATGAAGGAAAGAAAAGAAAATTTGTAGAGAAGAGTTTTTCTCAATACCTAAACTTCTTTCTTGGGTGGCTTTGTGTCTTGACCTATGCAACCTCTTCTATTTATAAAGAAAGGGATTAGGTCAAACCTATAAGGAAAAGGTATTATGAGATTTGATTCTAAATTGAATCTTATCTTTAATCAAAACCTTATCAAATTAGGAGTGTTTATTCAAATTCTAATCCAAATATGAAATTTGAATCAAATCAATTTGAAAATAAATTCAAGTTGATCCAATTTTAAAGCAAAAGATAAATTGGATGGATTTCAAATTTGGTTTGATTTGAATAAAGTTAATTTGGGTATAGTTAAATCTTTATCTAAATCAAATTCAAATTGATGCTGTTGTAGGTGCTAGCGCCTCTTTCACAAGTATGGATTTTGAAGCCCCCTTGCTGAACTAAAGGCCATAAATGAAGGAATCAAGTTGGCTATTAGACTTGGATGCCCTAAGATTGTGATCAATTCAGACTGTCTGCAAGCGATAAAATTTGTGTCTAAAGCCTCTGTACCTTGGAGTGACGTGGAGGCGCAAGTGGAGGAGATCTGAAAAAAAAAAAAAAAAAAAAAAAAACTAATTTGTTTAATGTTTGTAAATTCAATTATATCCCAAGGAGGTCAAATATCCCAGTTGATTAATTAATTATCTAGCTAAGGAAGCCAAAAGGTTGGGTATTAATGATGTATGAGTTGGTTCAATTCCGGAGTGGATTGTTTCATTCGTCGAGTATGACTGCTCTATCTCTGTCCTTGTGGCGTAATAATAAATAATTTTTTTCCTCTTTCCTTCTAAAAAAAATCAAATTCAAAGTATATTTGAATTCTATTAAAATGAGTATCTGGCACCATCACGTTGGTACCATCACGAATGATTTACAACATCACAATTTGAATGGCCCAATCACAATTCTTTCCTAATACAATATTGGGGCAACGAGATATATGGCTAAAATAAATATGTGGGATTTGAAAAATAGCTAAAAAGGTTTCGAAACTAACTAAATGGCTAACATGATTTTAATTAATAACTTCCTAATTGAAAAAGACAAAATTGCCCCTAACAACATGTCTAAAAACTTTCTACCGTTTAGATCAAATATTAGGAGAGAGAAATGCAACTAAAAAGTTGGAGATTTATTAGGAAGAGAGAGAAATACATGATTGCAACACCCTAACAGCCTATTTTGAATTTCCTACGACAAACTCTACCATCCTCCTAATAATGAAGAACTGGCTTCTGGAAAAAAATAAAACCAATACCCCTGGGCAGATAAACATATTATTCACAAAAACAAAAATGAAGAATGAGTACACTCAATCACACACCCATAGACGACAAACGGAATGACGGAATACACATAATACAACACTCAGTAACATATTTACATGGAATTACACCACCTGTTATGTAACCCTTTGGACTTCCAACTTAATTCCATGTATGTAGTATAAAAAATGAATGTTCAAGCTCGGTATTTAAAAAAAAAACGAATTTAAAATCTCACCTCAAATGTGCAGGCTGTCAAAAGGGTGCCATTGAATTTATTCTTCAAAGATGTACCATCTACAGAAATAATCGGGAGATAGTGTTTCCACCCGTCTATGGATGCTTCAATACTCATGAAGAAGAATTTGAACCTATCATTTGAGTCAACTTCCTGGGCGGTGTACGTACCTGAAAATGTTGATAGTAAATATTATTATATACAAAATACGGAATGTTATAAACTGTTAATACAAATGGTATATACCTGGATTTCTTTCGATCAACCTAGCTGCAAACGTTGGAATTTGCGCATAAGACTCTTCAGGAGATCCTTTCAACTCATTTAATGTCTTTTCTCTACCCCTCTATGCTTTGTCATGATTTTATTGGGCCCAATTTTTTTTAGTGAGCTCAGGTTAAATTAGCTTTGATCTCATCGCCACATGGCATAATTTTATTGGACTAGCTTATGTTGTCTTGTTGTTGGATGGTTCAATGATGGCGAAGTGACATTATTTGATTTGCCAAATCCTCTTGTCTATTAATTTAAGGGTGCGTTTGGTTTAACTTTTCAAATGTTTAATTTTGAAAAAAAAAATCATTTTGATAAAATTTCTAATGTTTGGCAACCACTAAAAATGACTTATTAGAAAATGAGATTGAGAAATAAATCATTTTGAGAGAAACACTAGGGCAATCTCTTCAGTTATCCTCTTCGGGAGGTTGATGTAGAGAGAACCCTAGGGGCGATCTCTTTGAGCCTTTCGGGCAATGGAAGAGTCCATTGAGGACATTTTGGCTAGGTTTAATATTTCAGAGAGCGAGTGTGAGGCAGTAAAGATCACTAGTGAATCTAAGCTAGCATACTACGAGGATCGACAGTGGTGTCTGATTGGTGAGGTATTAACGAGCCGCAGATTTAACAGAGAAGCTTTTAGAAAAACGATGATGAACGTGTGGCAATGCAGGAATGTCAGGTTTGTGGAAATTGAGGAAAATGTTTTCCTTTTTGTTTTTTCTGATGCAGCATCCATGATATATGTTCAGCAACAAGGCCATGGTTGTTTGAGGAAAACCTGTTATTATTAACTAAATGGGAGCCAAAAATCAGGACGAAAATCGGATATTCCGAGGAAGTGTGATTTTTGGATTCAGATTCATGGCCTCCCGTTTGATTGTCGTGGTCAAACCGTAGCAAAGATGGTGGGAGGGAAGATTGGCAGAATTACTAATGAGGAAGGAGAGGTGGACATAAAAGGGGTTCAACAGCGAAAGTATGTTCGGCTGAAAGTGGAGCTGGATATCACTAAACCGCTAGTTCGAGGGTTAATTGTCGTCAATGAGGACGTCAAGAAATGGATATGGATCAAGTATGAAAGGTTGCCTAGGTTCTGCTCCTCATGCGGAATCATGGGGCATACCTCTCTGTGGTGCAGTAATAAGCAACACCAAAGAACCGATGACGAATCACCAGGCTGTGGAAAATGCTGGGAAAGATCTAGGAGAAGATCTCGGAAAGAATCCAGAGGATATCTCGGTAAGCAGTGATAAGGTGGTTGAGATGGAGACTACGCAGTCAACAGGGGAGAAACAGACGTTATCTGGTGGGGCCACTGAAAGCTCTAATCGAGCCGATGGGCCTTTAAACAAAGGGAACCCAGGCCCATCAGATGGGATGGAATGGATCGTTAAGGAGGGAAACGGATTTGGGCAGACGTCATCGCTTCTTGGGCTTAAGCGGAAATGTCAGGCAGGAAAACGGAAATTAGATGAATCAGGAGATGTGGGCCCGGCTAAAAAATTGAAGGGGTCTCAGGAAGAAAGAGACACAATTCAGAAGGCGAGGGGAACTGGCCTTGATAGGTCCCCCCAGGGGCCATGAGTGTCTTATGTTGGAATTGCCAGGGTGTGGGGAACCCCCTGACAGTGAGATCGCTAAAGGAGCAAGTACGGCTCTATTCCCCAACAGTAATTTTCCTATCAGAAACAAAAAACAAAGCCAACAGGCTTGAAAGAATAAAGAGGCAAATTCAGTATGAAGGTTGCTTCGCAGTAGACCCCCGTGGGACAAAAGCAGGGCTATGTGTACTATGGAAAAACAAATAAGATGAAGAGTTGGTGCATTTCAATGACTTTATGATTGAGGTATGTTTCTCACCAACAGCTAGAGCGAAGAAATGGCATTTTTCTGGCATGTATGCAAGTACTGATGACAATGAGAGGGAGGGCCAGCTAAATTTCTTATCCCGAAGGCTGGCTTCACTGACCGGAAATTATGTTTTGGGCGGTGACCTTAACGACATTATGAACAATGACGAGAAGGAGGGTGGGCTCATACGCTCCCAACAAAGTTTGAGTAGATTAACCAATTTTATGAGTCTGAATAATTTGCGTGATTTGGGTTTTACCGGGTATCCATATACATGGTCCTACCGAAGGAAAGGGTCGGAACTAGTCAAAATGCGGCTGGACCGATTTCTTGTATCAGAGGACTGGGACACTAATTGGCCAGAAGCATGGGTCAGTCATTTGACCTCCCTTGGTTCTGATCATAGAATGATCTTGCTCCAATCGGTAAAACCAAAAGAAAAGTTTCATAGGAGGTTTTTTTTATGGAAAAAACTTCCCTACATACAGGTATGTAGGGATCTCCCTGCATACCACCATTAAAATGTTGACAATTAGGAGAGATAAAAAAAATTTCTCAAATTTTCTCATTTTCTCCCTTTCTCTTTCTTAGTTGTCAAGATTTTAATGGGGTAGGTAGGGAGATCCCTACATACCGGTATGCAGGGAAGTTTTGTTCTTTTTTTATAACAGGAGTTGGCCGAAGAATCATATGTGCATGCAAGCAATTAATGATGCATGGCAAGGAAGAATAGAGGGCTGCCCTGCTTTCAAACTCATGGAAAAAATCAAAAGTACTCGTATGGCCATGCTGCGATGGCGGAAAAGAACAGATGTGAATACTGATCACCAGATAAAAAGACTAGAGGGAAGCATAAGGGTGGAACAGGATCGATCCCAGCCAGATTTTGATGCCATAAGGGCTTACGAAATTCAACTGAAAAGGGCGATTGTTGAAGAAGAATCTTTCTGGAGAGCGAAGTCCCGTATACAATGGCTTAAGGAGGGAGACAGAAACGCGCGCTTCTTCCACGCCAAAGTATCTGAGAGGAGACGAGCCAATAGCCTGTCCGAAATTGAGGACGAGCACGGCATCTGGCGAGAAGAGGATGAGAGTGTTGCCCAAGTTGGGTTGTTATACTTCCAGATGCTCTTTAAAACAAGCAGTCGACTTTTGATAGCGAGTTTGATAGCTGGAGCATTCGCCTAAATATGGAGGATAATATGGCTTTAGTAAAGGACATATCTGTTCCAGAGATTGAAAGAGCTCTTTTTGAAATGAACCCGGAAAATGCTCCAAGACCAGATGGAATGACAGCTGCTTTTTTCCAAGATAATTGGAAGACCGTACAGAGAGAGGTGATCGATATGGTGAAGTCGTTCTTCATGCATGGGAATGCTGAGGAAGATGAATCACACACACATCGTACTCATTCCGAAGGTGAAACACCCCACTAGAATGGCCCAATTGCGGCCTATAGCATTGTACAACGTTGCGTACAAAATAGTCTCGAAGATCCTCTGTAATAGACTGGAGGGGGTGCTTCCAAAAATTATTAGTGATTGCCAAACAGCGTTTGTTCCAGGCCGACTAGTATCGGACAATATTCTTATTGCACACGAAATACTACATTCGATGAATGGAAAGAGGAGAGGGAACGGGTACACCATGGCGGTAAAGTTAGATATGGCAAAAGCATATGAGCGCATTGAATGGGGCTTTCTTGAAAGGGTGCTCTCAATATTTGGCTTTGACCAAAGATGGATAGGGTGGGTTATGGAATGCATCACATCAGTCTCATATAGTTTGATGGTGAATAATAAGCCGCATGGGTTAATATTACCAGAAAGAGGGCTTCGACAAGGGGACCCGCTATCGCCCTACCTCTTCGTTTTATGTTCAGAAGTTTTCACCTTCTTGCTGCAAAAATCAGCTCTCACTGGCTACGCGGTTTCAAGGAATGGTCCTGCCATATCGAATTTGTTTTCGCTGACGATTCCCTGATTTTCTGCAAAGCCACGAGAGAGGAAGGGTCAAAGCTTCTATAGGTATTGTCGAAATATGGGGTCTTGTCAGGGCATCAAGTGAATTTTGATAAAAGCAATGTGGTATTTAGTAAAAATACCCATGTGGCTGTTAGGGGGGCAATAGCTAATTTGCTGGGTATGAAGCACTCAGTTAAGCTTGGGAAGTATTTGGGCCTTGATATCGATTTTGGGGGCTGCAAACGAGAAGCATTTGAAAACATTCTGAAGATGATAGATATAAGAACTAATGGCTGGGCGGAGCAATACTTGTCTCAGGCTGGAAAAGAGGTACTCTTGAAATCGGTGGGACTAGCACTACCAATATACACTATGAATTGTTTCAAATTACCAATCGGGGTGTGTAAGGAAATCAATCATAGACTTGCACGCTTCTGGTGGCAAAAGAAGAAGGAAAGCAGGGGCATTCACTGGGGCTCTTGGGAGGATCTAACAAAACCCAAGAGTGCTGGAGGTTTGAACTTGAAAGATATTCACCATTTCAATCTTGCACTATTGGCAAAGCAAGGATGGAGGATCCTAAAACATCCGGATAGTCTGATTGCAAGGGTTTATAAATGCTGTTATTTTCGGCACATGAACTTCTTAGAAGCGGTGGCCAAAGGGAGAGCTTCGTGGGGATGGCGTAGCATCATAGCAGGAAAGATTATTCTCAAACAAGGGTTTCGCTGGCGGGTGGGAAAGGATTCGAAAATAAATGTTTGGAAGGATCCTTGGATCCCGAGGCCCTCAACATTCAAGCCTGTTAGATGTTTGGATTGCACATGGCAGCTGGCCAAGGATTTTCTGGATGATAATGGCGTAGGGTGGAGGGAGGATCGCCTGAGAGAATGCTTGGTGCTTGCGGATGTGGACCTAGTTTTGGCTATCCCAGTCAGCAGGCGAGATGTCAGAGATGGAGCAGTCTGGCATTTCACTAATTCCGAAGAATATTCGGTCAGATCGGGGTACGCATGGCAAAGAGTCTGGCTTTCATGGCTGAGTCGAGTGCAAATGGGACAGAGAAAAGGTATGGAGGAATATATGGAATATGCCATGTATCCAAAAAATAAGAAGTTTTGTTTGGAGGGCTTGCAAAAATTTCCTTGCTGTGAACGGAAACCTAGCTCGAAGGGGTATGCAGGTTGATGGTTGCTGGCAAACTTGTGGGAGAGAAGAAGAGACAGTAAATCATGCCCTCTTGGAATGTGATCCGACCAGGGCATTCTGGTTTGGCTCCCCTCTTCAGCTGGATACCAGGGGATATAAGGGTCTACGCTTCATTGCGAGTTGGGAGAAAATCTACAGAGGATTGGAAGGGAGAGAGAATGCGGAAGACGCCCTTTGCTATTTGGGGTGTGGTTTGTGGAGGGTCTGGAAGGAAAGAAATGCAATACTCTTTAAAAATAGCCACCCGGACATTGAGTTTAACATCATATGCACCAACAGGGAGGTTGGTGAGTTTAGAGATATTCTTAGAGAGACATACAATGATAGACGAGGGGGGCACGAAAAAGGATCTCAGTGGGTGACGAGGCATCTGAACTGGTCGACGCTATGGGTTGATGCAGCATGGATAAAGGAGACATTATCCATGGGTTACAGATGGTCACTGCATGGGCCAGATGGAACTCTCTGGGCTGAGGGTGCAGAGGGGGTGGTAACAACATGAGTAGCATGCATGCAGAAGGGAAGGCCTTATGTCGGGGTCTAGAGCGTGCCAGGGGGATGGGCATTCAGGGATTGTTGATAAGGTCTGATGCTCTGAGAGTTGTGAACATTGTGCATGGAAAGGAAAAGTGTCCGGTAGATTTTGAACCTATTACGAATGCATTCGAAGAATTTTGGATGATTTTGACTCCTACAATCTTTCATTTGTAAGGAGAGAGTTCAATGAGAGAGCTCACATGTTGGCCATGAATGGCCTTTGCAATTAGTTCTTTCATCGAATAAAGCTTTCGTTTGGAACAAAAAAAAAAAAGAGAGAAACACTCGAAACCAATTTCTTTAAAAGGAGTTTTTAAGTATACAATAACTTGTGTATAAAAATACTTATGAGAAAATGTAACAAAAAACATATGAGTGTTTAAATTCTAAACAATTTTTATACAGAATGTTTTTTAAAAAATGCATTCTTGAAAAACATTTAAACTAAAATGTATTCCAAACGGACCCTAAGTTAAGGACATATGTAAATTTGTAATTGATCCAAATTTTATTTTATCATTAATTTAAATTAATGATGTGAAAATTTGTGCTTAGCCAAAATTTATTATTCAATGGACATCATTTACAACCTTATTTCAGAAAATTGATTTGGCATCTGAAAGAAAAAAATTGACTATGTGAATGATTTTAATGATACATTTTGAGATGAAATAAATAGTAACAATGATATTAACCCTCTATATAGTTATAAATAATATCAAATTACGCCTTCTAATTTTTACACTAGCTGCCACGTTAATTTTCATAATTTATTCTAACCGAAAAGATATGTTTTGGAACACTTTCAAAGTCCAAGAGTTTTTTTTGGAATAAATTTCAAACTTCAAGAATAACAATGAAAATTTCCTAACATCTAGGAGTATAATTGAGGAGGGAAAAAAAAAACCCTTTCTTTTGAACGTGACTCATTCAAAGCCACAACGAAAATAGAGGGATTCAAAGGAAAAATATAATTTGAGTATAATTGTAAAAACAGAGCAGACTATAATATATTATGAATATAGATTGTTCATTACAATAATAATATATAGGATTATTCATTACAATATTTAGCAATTTGAGGGGCTAAGTAAATGTCAACATAAGCATAAGCATGATTTAACGGTAGTATATCTCTACTTCCTCTAAGATATAAATTTGAATCTTCCCTCTACTTATGATGTAATATTCTTTTAAAAGAAATAGTCAAGTTACTATAGACAAAAACAATTAATTCAAATACAATAAAATATTGGAATATTGGAATATTATGGAAGTATAAATGAATTAATTAATTCTAAATTTTTGTAGTCCATAGTGCAAAATGATTCATCAGAAATTTTCTATCTACATGTGAGTGAAAAATGAGATAACAGAAAATCTATAAATGTCCATAGATGAGACATTAATTATCATCTCAAAAGTCAGATTGTTCAATTTCCATCCCTACCATTGTTAAACTCAAAATAAATAAATATATATTTTCGAAAACACAAGTCAACACTATTTTATTATCAATTCTTTTTCTAATTCCTAACATTTTCTTAATTGACTATTAGAATTTAGGTTTAAATCCTATTTCCGATTTGTTATATTTTACTATTTCAGTCCTTAAATTTTCAAAATAACCGTTTTGGTCCTTGAACTTTAGAAAATAGATGATTTTACTCCCTACCATTAATATTCTATAAATAAACTAATGGAGTGATCATATAGGCTCCATATTTGGATAGCTGCAACCATAATGTTTTATCAGTGGACCAAATAAGCAAACTTAAATCTCATCTAAACACTCTAATGTGCTGAAATCCCGGAAGCAGAAATAACTTCATCCTCATCAACTGGAGACTTGGTTCCAAATTAGAAGAGCCAAGGAATCTAGCAGCTTCAAAAGATTCTTATAATATCCTTAAAAAAAAAAAAAAAAAAAAAAAAAAAAAAAAAAAAAAGCCAGATTCAATTAATTTTACATGCAATAACCAGCCACCACACCTCTCACCATGTTCTCTGAATGAGTCACCACTCACCCGCATCAGCGCAAAAACCTTTTACTCAATTGTAGCCCTAATATTTGACTCGAATCCAACAGTATTTAACCATACCCACTTATTGCATCATGGTGCCTAGTCATCTAAACTAAATACAGAGGCCACATTATCAATCCGACAAGAATCAAAATAGTCTACAGTACAATGACCAAGATAAAAGTTTTAAAAGTTCGAACAAATCTCAAAGTTAAGGGATCAAATAGATTTAAACCTAGACTTTATTGATTGATTACACAAAGCTAGCAAATCATAGAGAAAAAAAAAAGATAGAGAAAGAAAAAAAGAAACTAATCTCAACCTAACAAAGAAGAAACTTCAAGAGGGGTTGAACATCCAAATTTCTCAATCTAATACTTCATCGATCAAGAATGTCTATTTTATTTCTGTCCAAAACCCAATAATAAAAACACACAAAAATGCAAAAACAAAAAGAAAGAGATGAAACCAAAAAGAGCATAACTCCAAAGGTCAGAGGTTGGAATCCTTGTTTCCACAGTTATTAACGGGAAACCAATCACATCATCCAACGCACAAAAAGTCTACAGACCTTGTTCACACCTCCTACCATACATATCACATTCATAGGAACAAAGAAACTAATCACAAATGCAGGGAAGGAAGGAATCTAAACCATTAAAAAAAATCTGATTAGATCAAAATGTCGAATAATGGGATGTTGATGAAAAGACTTATTGCCAAAAACAGAATCCACTTTCTGAGTTTCTGTGCATTTGAAGAAATGAGGGTTTTTACAGAGTCAAGAATACCAACGAGGGGAGCTTATTGACGCACACATTCCTTGTGTGATCAACCAGAGGCTGTCTTCTTTTGCTGAAACATGACTGCATAGATTGGAACGCCCACACCAATGCTGAATGCAGTTAATACTCCAAGCGTCATGGTCAGCTTCTGATTTTTCATCCTATCCAAGTTGTACATGTGTTTTGCGTGCAAATAGTAAGGTTCATCATGTCCGTGTGCATGTCCTCCCATTCTTTTCACACCAGTTGAGTGAAACCCTCGATTGGCTGTGCCATGAGATCACAAACAGCCATCATTTTTATGATTTAACATTATCAACTAGGAGAAATGGATAGCTACTACTAAGAAGCACGAATACCAAGGTGAAACACAAACGTGACGACATGTTAGTTTCTAAAAATCGAGAATAGGGATAAAACACAGACATGTTGACTTTTATACAAGAAAATTCAAAGCCAATGAACTTATGCATTTATATGCCCTAATCAATAAATGTTTTTCCGCTCTCATAATTTATTAACTTTGTCCTATATTACCATTTATGTGTATCTATTATGCCTATCCATTGTCCAAAATGTGTCCAACAAGTATTGAACTCACTTTATACTCATATCTGACAGTTGGCACATCGATTGTATTAACGAGTGCTCGACACTATACCCTTTTTCTTTTTCTCTTCCTCCGGGTGGTGGACACCTTCAGTAGGATGGTTTCTAAAGTTTGGAATGAGGTATTATTCAGAGTTTTGAAGTTGGCTGAGAGAAAGTTCACCTTTCACATCTTTAATTTGCAGGGGATTCCTTCCTGATTTTGACATTCTCCATTTTTTTTGAGGTTTTATCGAGGCTTAAAATCAATAGGTGGAAGTGTCAATTTTGGGTTTGAATTGCGACGATCGTAAGCTAAGTAGATGGGCTTTTTTGATTGGATGTGACATTGGGTCTTTCCCTTCTTATTTAGGTTTTCTTTTGGCCATACTCCAAGATCTATTCCATTTTGAGAACCTATCTTAGCGAAGATTCATAAGAGATTTGCTTCTTGGAAGAGAAGTTTTCCTTCAAAGGTTACATATGTCTCATCCAATCAGTCCTTAGTAGCATTCCCTTTTCACTTTTTAGAGCCCCTGTTTCAATTTGTAATTCCTAAGAGAAGCTTCCGAGGGGACTTCTTATGGAACCGGTCAAGGTAGGGGAAGGGGTGCACTTAAAGTGTTGGGAGGTGGTGGGGAATCTGGTGTACCTTGGGGGATTGGAATTGGGTAACTGAAGGACTCACCCATAACAAAACACTCCTTGATTTTATGTACTAGCACATCAACCACTTCGCTTCAAGTTGAGATAGAATATTGAAAAGGACCCAAACCATAAGTTTTTTAGGGCAAGGGAGAATGGAGTTTAGATGACTTGGACTACAGGAGGTATTAGCCGAGAAAAAAAAAACATTGTGCTTCAAATTGAGAAAGAAAATTGGAGGAAGCAAAGCCACAAGTCTGAAAATAAAGGACGTAGCCTAACTCACACTTCACGAGCTCATAATTTTGGAGAAATACAGATGACAGAAACTCTGAATTGGAGGAGAATCTGCAGTACATCTAAGAGACATGACTCAACAAATCATTCTCGGAGAAAATCCATGGGTGAAGTGAGCTGTTTATCAGTACAATTAACAGGAGAGGATTTAAAAAGCTAGCCTCCCTTCATTATATATTGACGTTTTAATCAGAAAATAAAATCTTCCATAAGTGGTATTTTTAATATAAGAAACCAGAAAAAATGAAAGAATTATAAAGGAGCATGCAGAAAGACCGCAAAGTCCAAAAATATAACCTGAAGAAAAAAGAGGGAGCATCCAATGTAACAACAAAATAACAACAAAATATAACCTGAAGGGTAATTACAAAAATCCTTGGACACCAAAGTCTAAGGAGAAACATGAAACCTAGGACCAACCTTGTACCCCATGAGCTCATAACCCCTCAAAAAATTCTATTATTTCTTTCAAACCAAAGGCCCCACAAAACAACACAATAGCCAACACAGCACAAATAATGAACTATGAAGCACGGATACGTGAAAATGGGCGAGGAATCTGTGTTGGACATGTGTTGGACACGGATACGTCCGGACACGCGCTGGACACATGTCCGACGCAAAAATCCGTGTCCCTTTTTTTATTATTATTTTTTAATTGGACACACGCTGGACACGCTCAGACACGCAAATCAAACACGCCTGGCCGTCCAAATGTCTGTTTACGGAAAAAAAGGAAAAGAAGAAAAAAAGAATTTGAACCCACAAACCTCATAATCGCAAAAAACTCCCCAACATTTTTTCTTCTCCATCCACGATCTCCCTCTTCGGCGCCACTGCCGCCGTCTTTGACGCCATTGCCGTCAGAAAGTAAATCGTTGGAGGACGGAGGTGGAGAGAGGGAGAGATGGAGGGAGAATCAGAGAAGAGAGGGAAAGCAGAATTGAGGGAGGGGTCTGGGGAGGGTTTAGGGCTTGTAGATTTTATTTGGTGGGCTTTTAATGGGTATTTTGTGGCAGATTGTTTTTTTTAATCTTTATTGAGTCTAAGTGGACCATATTGGGTTTTATCATTTCTTTTTTTGAGATGAAATATTGGGTTTTTGTATTTTGAAATTTTAAACTAAATTCAGTAGCTAATTAAATTTCCATTCATGTTTTTTTTTTAATTTTTTTGTTTTATTTTTTTAATTTTAAATATTTTTAGTAGTTAGTAAAAAAAATTAAAGTATTTTGGATTTAATCTTTTAATATATCTAAATAAAAATAATAAAAAAATAATGTATCCTCGACATATCCGTATCCTACATTTTCAGAAATTTACGTGTCGCTGTGTTCGTATTGTATTGTGTCCATGTCCCATGTCCGTGTTCGTGCTTCTTAGATAATGAACCTTATCAGGATAAAGCACATGAAGAAACTCCACCACCTTGAGATACACTCTATGTCGAGGCAAACAAACACCAAACCCCTATAGAAACAGTTCTAGATCGAAAAAGTGAACTAGCAACTCCAAAAGGAGATGATCAAGGTCTTGTTGCACCCCCTACTAAGGAACATCCCTGCAAACCTATCATAAAGGACAACTTCCTCATAATGCATCCCAAAGTATCAACTCTACTATGAAGAACCAGTGACAAAAAGTTCGACATTCTCAGGAATTTTAACCTTCCATAGCCAGAGAAAGCAGGACAACTAAAAAGAGAGATCCACTTGTCTTCCTTTGGAAGACAGGCCCTTTTGTCCCAGACTAACAGAAGAATACCCTAGCAAAGACAAAAGAGTCGCAATACCTTTTTCTTTTTTTTTTTCTTTTTTTTAATGAATAACCATACTTTCATTGAGAAAAAAATGAAAGAGTCGCAATAGCCCTTGTTTCCCTATCAAACAAAGGACAACAAAACCCAAGAGCAACCGTGGAGAAGCTTCCAAAAGAAGGTAAGACTGAAGTCACCAAATGACTCCTCCTCTATGGTACAAACCTATAAAGCACCGACACTTCAAAAATGGCGAAGTGTCAGTGTCGGACACGTGTCCGACACCGACACGCCCCGACACGTGTCCGACACGCCACGTAGCGTGTCCCTTTTTTTTTTTTAAATTCTGACACGGCAAGGACACGGTAGTGGACACGGCAAGGGACACGACAAAGAAGAGGGGCTTTTTTTTTTAAGATTTAACCACAGATTTATTATCATCCAGCCCAAAGCCCATTAAGCCAGCCCACAACCACTCATAAGTTCTTAACCCACGGTGAAAAAGCTCCACCGTTTAAAATTTAAAATGTTACCTTTTGTTTTCTTTTTTTTTTTTTTAATTTTTAAATAAATCTGCCCTAGGTTTATCTAAGTCTTTTTCAGCCACCCACGACTTCTGTCTTCTTCCAAACGCCATTTTTTTTCTTTTAACTTCTCCATCATTCTCCACCGAAGACAGTTCATCTTTCATCTTCTTTCTTCCCGACGCCATTTTGTTTTCTTATTGGAGCTTGGATATTGTTGATGTTGTTTACTTGTTGTATGGATGTTGTATGGATGTTGTTTACTTGTTTTTAATGTATGGATGTTGTTTACTTGTTTGATTCTATTGTTTTTTAATGAGTTGTATGGATGTTGTTTAATGTTTACTTGTTTTAATCAATAAATATAGAGAAAATTTACATTAAAAATATTAAATATTCATAATATGTCAAAATATGCACACATATATATGTTTTTTGAAAAAAAAAATTAACGTGTCCCCAACGTGTCGTGTCCTACTTTTTTGGAAATTGACGTATCGCCGTGTCCGTGTCGCGTGTCAGTGTCCGTGCTTCTTAGGTACAAACGAGGGAACAAAGAGCATAGAAGCCTATCTCCCAACCACCCATCCTCCAAATATAAGCATCAAACCCCTCTACTCCATATTTCCTAATCTTTATCACCTATCCTCTATGAAAAATCGAGTGGGTTGTCGATGTGATGAATCCCTCCAAGAGCTCTATGTCCTATTCAATGGGCTTCCATCGCTCTTTGACCAATGGGGAAACGATGGAGGTTACTACACTCGTCTTTGATAGGGAATTGTCAATTTGGGACACAAAGAAGGGATGTTCGTTGTTGGAGTCTAAGCCCCTTAAGGGTTTTCTCTTGTGGGTCCCTTTTTTGATGGTTGCTTAACCCTTCTCCCCCTAACGAGTTCATTTTTTATATTATATGGAGGGTGAAAATCTCAAAGAAGATAATGTTTTTTATCTGACAAGTTATTCACAAAAGAGTTAATACGATTGACAAACTTTTGAGGAAGATGCCCTTGTTAGTAGGTCTATTTTGTTGTATTCTATGTCGGAGGACAAAGGAAGATCTGCACCACATCCTGTGGAGTTGTGATTTTGCAGTCCGTATGGGGTTCGTTCTTTGATGCATTCGAGTTGTAGGCTATGAGTTTCAATGACTACGGGGAGATGCAAGAATTGTCTGGAGGTGCAAAAAGGTGTGTATACTGTGTCTATTAACATTACCTGGAAGGGCAAGAACTTAGGGTGGGTCACTGGTACCTATGGCCCTCCAAGGCCCAAAGGTAGACAGGAGTTTTGGAATGAGCTCGGCGATCTTTCTGGGTTATGTGGGAACAATTGGTGCATTTTGGGGGATTTTAATGTCACTCGTTCCCCTTTGGAGAAGGCTTCGGGAGGGAGGGTGTCTAAATCGATGAAGTTGTTCAACGAGTGGATTGAAGACTGCAGTCTGTATGATCCCCCCTTATTTAATGGGAAGTTTACCTGGGCTAACAATAGAGCGCGCAGTAGAATTGACAGAATCTTGTGTGCTCAAGGCTGGATGGATACCTTCAAGTGTGTCAAGCAATCCTTAGGTCCTAGAGTCACCTCTGATCACTGGCCTTTAATTTTTGTTTCGGGTCCTCAGAAGTGGGGACCTTGCCCCTTTCGCTTTGAGAACATGTGGTTGGATCACCCTTCCTTCAAATCTTCCTTCCAGTCCTGGTGGGATGTTGAGGTTTCAGGGAAGTGGGAAGGCTACAGATTTATGAATAAACTTAGATCTCTCAAAAGTAACCTTAAATTGTGGAATCAAGAAGTTTTTGGGGATACGAGGATTAAGAAGCAGGAGGTGATGAACAAGATTAAAGAGATTGATGTTCTGGAGGAGGATGGGCTTATTGATGAGACTTTGAAGGGTGAGCGCTTGTCTCTCAAATGCGAGTTTGCTAAATTGGTTGAGAAGGAGACTACTAGTTGGAGACAAAAGGCTAAGGTTAAATGGGCTAAGGATGGAGATTGCAATTCAGCTTTTTTCCACAGGATGGCTAGTGGTAGAAGAAGCAAGAACACGATAGGCCCTCTTGAGAATAACAGGGGGGTGACGCTCCATGAGGAGGAAGATATTGAGAGGGAGATCATTTCTTTCTTTTCAAACCTTTATGGGCCTCAGGTGCCCCCAAGCCCTTTGTCGAAGGAATCGCCTGGAACCCTATATCTGAGAGGGAGAAAAATGATCTGGATGCCCCCTTCTCTTTGGAGGAAATTAGGAAGGCGGTTTTTGATTGCGATAGAGATAAAGCCCCAGGCCCAGATGGCTTTTCTATGGCCTTTTTTCAGGATAACTGGAACGGAATCAAGGGGGATCTGGAGCGTGTGTTTAAAGAATTTTTTGAGCGTGGCATTTTAGATAGTTCGTTAAATGAGACCTTCGTGTGCCTTATCCCCAAGAAAGATAAAGCTAACAAGGTGAAAGAATTCAGACCTATAAGTCTAATCACAAGTGTGTATAAGATTATTGCCAAGGTGCTTACGAAGAGACTGAAAAAAGTTCTCCCATCAACTATCACTGAGGCTCAGGGGGCTTTTCTTGAAGGCCGACAAATCTTGGATCAAGTCCTTATTGCGAATGAGGCTATCGAGGACTATCGTGGGAGTGGCCGTGAAGGAGTGATCTTTAAGATTGACTTTGAGAAGGCCTATGATCAGGTGGACTGGAATTTCTTGGACAAGATTTTGGCTAAGAAAGGGTTTGGGTACAAGTGGAGATCCTGGATTTGGAGTTGTACGAGATCAGTTACGTATTCGATTCTCATCAACGGGAGACCAAGGGGCAGAATTCGAGCTACCCGGGGCCTCCGTCAAGGGGACCCCCTATCCCCGTTTCTCTTTCTCATGGTTGTGGATGCCCTTAGTAGAATCATTTATAGGGGAGTGGAGGGCAAAATTCTTGAAGGTTTCGAGATCGGTCAGAACAAGGTTCCCTTATCCCACCTTCAGTTCGCGGATGATACGATCTTCTTCTGTTCCGGAAAAGAGGAGTCCTTCTTACTTTTGAACCACATCCTGGCCTTCTTTGAGTCTATGTCTGGCCTGAAAATTAATAGGGGTAAATGCCATATTTTGAGCCTGAATTGTGAGGTTAGCAAGGTGAGGAGATGGGCTGAGATTGTTGGTTGTGACATGAGTTCGCTCCCTTCTTCTTACTTAGGTTTGCCGTTGGGGCACAACCCGAGATCTACGCTGTTCTGGGACCCTGTGGTGGATAAGGTGAGGAAAAGACTTGCAAATTGGAAAAAGAGCTTTTTCTCCAAAGGAGGAGGGAGGTTGACCCTCATCCGATCTGTGTTAAGTGGGATTCCTATCTATTATTTCTCCCTCTTTAGAGCCCCAGGCTCGGTGTGTAAGACTCTCGAGAAGCTTATGAGGGACTTTCTGTGGGAAGGTGTGGATGAAGGAAAATCTATGCATCTCGTGAGATGGGAGTTAGTGGGGAAGTCTTTAAGTCGGGGGGGCTTGAGGTGGGTAATTTGAGAAGTCGTAACAAAGCTTTACTGGCAAAATGGCTTTGGCGCTTTTACTCTGAATCCAATACCCTGTGGCATCGGATTATTGTTAGCAAATACGGCCCTCATCCTTCTGAATGGGTGACGGGGGGGATCAAAGGCACTTCTAGAAATCCGTGGAAAGAAATCTCTCATGAGCTCCCTCTTCTGACTTCTTTCATTCGTTGTTCTGTGGGGAATGGGGAGGATACATATTTTTGGGAGGACAGGTGGGTGGGGGAGAGACCCCTTTGCGCTACTTTCCCTCGGCTTTATCATTTATCTTCCATGAAAAATCGTTCTGTGGCCGAGGTTTTGATCCCTTCAGGGAGCTCTCTTTCCTACTCTTTTGGCTTTGCGCGGTCTTTAACCGATAGAGATACCACTGACCTTCTATCTCTTCTATCCTTGATTGAGGAGACCACCTTCAGTACTTCGAGGAGGGATTTTCGCTTGTGGAACCCCAACCCCTCCATGGGCTTCTCTTGTCGGTCCTTCTTCCATTGTTTGCTAAACCCTTCTCCCACCGTGTCGTCCATTTTTTCCATGTTATGGAAGGTGAAGGTCCCAAAAAAGGTGCAGTTTTTCATCTGGCAGGTCATCCATGGAAGAGTCAATACTCTTGATCGGCTCTCCAGAAAGATCCCTTGCTTGATCGGACCTTTTTGTTGCATTACCTGTCGGATGGCTGAGGAAGACCTCAACCATATTCTGTGGAGGTGCAGTTTTGCTAGGGCTGTGTGGGACATGTTCTTTGTCTCGTTTGGTTTGCAGTTTGCTAGGCACAAGGGCCTTAGAGAGATGATCGAGGAGTTCCTCCCCCATCCCCCTTTTCGTGAGCAGGGGAGATTCTTGTGGCAAGCGGGGATTTGCGCTATTATTTGGGGGCTTTGGGGCGAGAGAAATAACAGGACGTTTAGAGGGTTTGAGGTTTGGTCCCTAGTGAGATATAATGTTTCTCTTTGGGCGTCTGTGACGCGTTTATTTTGTAATTATCCTATAGGTCTTATTATTTTGGATTGGAGCCCCTTTTTATAACGGGGTTCCCTCTTTTTGTGGGCTGGTTGTTTTTTTGTCGCCCTTGTATTCTTTCATTTTTTCTCAATGAAAGCATGGTTATTCATCAAAAAAAATGACTACGGGGAGATGATCCAAGAGTTGCTCCTCCATTCGACGTTTCGTGAGAAGAAGAGGTTTTTATGGCTTGTTAGGGTGTGTACTTTGGGGCTTCCCGGGAGAGTAGAATGATTGAGTGTTTCATTGCTTTAAAAGGGACATGTCGATGTGTGGGCCCTTGGTTCTATGTTTCTCTCTAGACTTTGGTGTCCAAGACTATTTTTGGACTTGTCTTTTGGATGCTTTTGTATTCTTTCATTTTTTTTTCCTCAATGAAAGTTGGTTTATTCATCAAAAATGAAAAAAATACTAGTATCAGACCCATCAGATTCAAGACATTGAAAAAACAGAGAAAAGAAGTGAAAACCATCAGATATAGCTTTACACAAGTTTCTGAAGGTTCCTTTCAAACCCCCACTCAGGACCATCAAAACCATACTAAAAATAACCTTGTGCCACAAGGTGTTAGTCTACCAAGTGTCACAACCATTTAGCCAAACAAGGCTTCATTTCAAGCCCTCAGATTACCAATACCTAAACCCCCAAGATCCAACAAATTGGCCGTCACCTCTCACTTGATCACATCAACACCCCCACCCCCCAACCACTCCCAGAAGAAGATCCTCATAAACTTTTCTGACCCTCTGACCCTCTTGTTGACTAACACAAGGATCCTAAACAAAGAGAGGAAGTAAGTCGAGATTCCACTCAAAATAGACTAAACAAAAGTTAATCTATGGAGAAAAAACTCCTATTCCATGAGGAGAGACATTTTTTAACCTTTTCACAACCAAATCCCATAACAACAAACCTGTAGGATTGTTACCAAGAGGAATGCCCAAAAAAAGAGGAGGAAAAAGAACCTACCCCACAAATCCTGTGCATAAAACTTCGTTTTATGATAATCTTTTGTTGTCTTTTTTGTGACTGTCATTCTTGATTCTTTTCCAATTTTTCAGTTCACTTATTTTTTGATTAGTAATTTGATTGCTTCTTTATTTTAAATTGTTTGAGAGAAATACTAGAACAACACTTTTATGAATTTGAGAAAGATTGTTGCAAGTTAAGACCATATGCAGAAACTGTAAAACAAAAGGTCTAAATCTAAATTACTAGCTAACGAAGTAACCAAACCTGATTTCACCAACAAAGATTCTGAAGACTTAAGCAACTTTGCGCAGGACTTCACTCCATTGGCCAAAGACATTTTCTCTGCTCGCAGTTTCTCCCTTTTCCCTTGCTCAACCAAGAGTTCCTTTACAAGTAAGATATGTTTAAGAGTCGAGGAGCTCATTGTAACAGGAAACCTAAAAACTAAAAATGCTGAAACTCTATTCATGTTTAAAATCGCGTTTTTGAAAAGAAAAAAAAAAAACTCGATTGCAAGTTATTAATTTGGGAAGTGGGCAGAAACATTAGTATTTTGGTAGGATTATGACGTACATACTCCACCATTTATAACCTGTAAAAGGTTAATAAATAATCGAAAGCGCTAAAGTGCCGCAAGCAAATAAGAAAAACAACAAACAATTGAACACAAACGGAAACAACGAATATCCGAGACCTTTTCGAATAATACTAGATGGGAAAAATAAAGAAAAGGAACTAATAAATTCTTCATCGTTGTTATCTGATTCGTATAAATATATAAAAATTTAAAGCGACTCTCATATTTTTCATTTCAGATCACTGAAAGATTCAATTAAGAAAAATATCCGAAAGAAACAAGTAACCGAGAAGCAAATCTACAGATCTGAACGACGCATCAAGGAAACAACAAAAATCCATCAGTAACAGAATCTGAAGATTAAATTAAATCAAAGACTACGGAAACCAAAAACGTCTTTAATTTGAAATCGATAGGAAGAAAGAAAAATCAAAGCAAAAGTTGAAAATCTAAGGCGGATCCAGAAGCGAGAAATGATCATGAAATCATATTAAAAACAAGAAAGAGAGAAGATTCTCGTCTTACAGTGGTGGGTGGTCGAAAAACTGATCCCTCTAGTTTTCGCGGTGTGACGAAGACCGATTGGATTTTGATGTGTAGAAAGGAAGCCTTTTATACACACGTTGCCAATTAGGGCAACTTTACCAAAATACCAATTTCAAAATTGCACCATTGGGGAGTGTTGGTTATAATAGTTGGAATAATTTATGGAGTTAAATAGTTGGTATTTTTTTGCTACAGATTATTTTAGTCTAAGATAAAATAGTTTGTGTTTGGGATAAAGATTATTTTAGTATGAGTTAAAATAGTCTAGGTGTTGATCTATTTAACATAGGGTTCTGAATCAAAGGCTCAAGCTGGCTGTTTTTTTTTTTTTTTTTAATCTTCCTCATACAACTTTGTATGTCAAACATCATATTTTGCAAATATTAAGAAATGTTTGATCCATCAATCTTAAGAAATTCGCTAAGGGTTTTAAGTTATGTTAATTTTTTTTTTTTTTTTTATGCTTAAGTTATGTTATTCTTTGACAACCTGATCTTGTTTGGTTGTATGGATATCATTAAATATGCACAAAATATAGTTAAAATATATGTTTTTTTCTTGTCTAAAAAAGTCGTGGTAAGTATTTCTTAAAAGGAAAAAAAGTTAAGTTTTTGGTGTAGGGGTTAAATGATGTGATCAATTAAAAATAAAAACAGAAAGACGGTAAGTGTTCGAGACTTAAAAAGAAAAAAAAAAGTTTAGGATATACGATTCACTTTGATTTAGGGTTATGTTTTTTCTTTTTACAAAACAAAAAAGTTTAGGATTTGATATAGAAAAATCATATTAGCTCACTTTCAGTATTGCCAAAATAAAAATGATAAGTGCTTAGTTGAAAAACCATATTAGTTTTATTTTATCAATTAAATCATTTGAAATAAACCTGAGTGTGGTAAAAACAATTTCATTTGAATGTTCTTTTTTTTTCTTTTCTAAGTTGTTAACCCTGGTTAACCTTCGACGTTGTAAAAAGTATGAAAGAAATTTGACCTAAAAAAATTGTAAATGCTTAGTTCAAAAACCATATTAGTTTTTTTGGGAAAAATACACTTTTGATCTTTGAGGTTTGGGTTATGTTTCATTTTTGTCCATAAGTTCTCAAACTCGACAATTTAGCCCTTGAGGTTTGGATTTCGTTTCATTTTGGTCCATCCGTCCAATTTTCCGTTAAACCCTAACAGATTGCTAACGTGGCAAGCATTTGTTATATTAAAAAAATAGTTTTTTTTATTTTTTAAATAAAAGGAAAAAATACACTTTTAGTCCCTAAGGTTTGGGTTAGCTTCATTTTGGTCCCTGAGTTTTCAAACTCGAAAATCTAGCTCCTGAGATTTGGATTTCGTTTCATTTTAGGCCCTCTATCCATTTTTCCATTAAAAACTAACGGCTTGATGATCTGGCATTATTTTTTTTATTAAAAAAATTATTTTTCTTAAAATTTTAAAGTAAAATAATAATAAATTAATTTTAAAATATTTATTATTATTATTTATTTTCTTCTTCTTCCTTCCTCTTGTTTCTTCTTCTTCTCTTCTTCTTCATCATATCCCTTCTTCCTTCCATAACCTTACTGCAAGCAGCCAACGACGACGACTAACTTTTTTTTTCATCTTCTCATTTCTTCCTTCTCCAAAGTTTTCTTTTTTTAAAAAAAAAAACAAAACACCGAAAGAGGAGGGAGGTAACCTCCCTCCTCCGTTTCAGCGCTGTAAAACAAAGGAGGGAGGGAGGATTTCGATTTTTTTTTTTTTAAAAAAAAAACCATCTTTGGGGAAGGATGGAAGAAGAAGAAAAAAAAATTAGTCGCCGTCGGCGACAGGGTATGGAAGAAAGAAGGGATATGGTGAAGAAGAAGAGAACGATAATAGACAAGAAGAAAGAAGAAGAAAATAATAAAATAATAATAATAAAATATTTTTTAAATTAATTTATTATTATTTTATTTTAAAATCTTAAGAAAATAAATTGTTAATAAAAAAATGATGCCACGTCAACAAATCGTTAGTTTTTAACCAAAAAATGGATGGAGAGACTAAAATAAAATGAAATCCAAACCTCAAGGGCTAAATTGTCGAGTTTGAAAATTCAGGGACCAAAATGAAACCTAACTCAAACCTCATGGACTAAAAATGTATTTTTCCCTAAATAAAAATATTTTAAATAATATTTTATTATTATTTCTTTTTTCTTCTTCTTCATCTTCGTCCTCCATCTTCATCATCCTCATTTCTCCCTCCATTTCCATCTTGATCTTCATCATCTTCTCCCTCCATTTCCATTAAATCTTCACCATCTTCATCTTCTTCCTCAACCTCAACTTCCATCTTCATCATCTTCTTTTTCTTCTAACCCTAACACCGACAACTTTTTCGACGACCACCGACGAATTTTCCAACCACTTTTCCCGCGACTGAGTTTTTTTCTTTTTTTTTTCCTTTTTTTTTCCTTTCTTTTCTTCTACCTCTTTTCTTCCTCTAACCCCAATGTCAGCGACCACCCACGAAGAATTTCCTGGCCACTTTTCAAGCAACCGAAAAAATGTTCCCTCTTTTTACCTTTCTTTTCTTCTACCTATTTTCTTTATTTTTCGTTTTTTATATTTTTCAAAATGAAAATGAGAAGAAAGATGAAAAAAAGAAAAAAAATTATGGTCGTCAGGCCGACTGCCGACGGTCACCGTAAAAGTCAAAGAGTTGCATGGAAAAAGAGAAGATAGAGTTATTGTAAAGAATCAATAGAATAGTCGGGTGGGTTGAATGTGTTGGTTTTTATGCCCTAAAACTCGTAGATAGTGAATGTAACCGTTGACCGGATATTAATGAAATAATATTGATATATTTTTCCATTAATTGTTATTAGTTATTTTATATTTGTCTTTGCCTAATAATAACCCTAATCCAATAAACTAGACATCCAAGGTTGTAATATGAGTCTTGAACTATATGTAGCGACATATGGGATCATTGTTCAAGAAATAGCCTAAAGGGTCTATAGTATAGGGATAAGACTGGGTGTCTTATCCTAGTGACACTATGGATACGGCCCACTTTTTATTTGATACAAACGTTGCGATCCAACGCGTTCGTGTAGGAGACATGCGAGTGGGGGTATCCTATGCAATGAGTTTGCATAAGACCGGACCGCGAAATAGTAACCACTGGTTATAACACCGTTAACTAGTTGGTTTTCTATTTCACTAGGACGACATAGACAACTTAGTTTTAATCCTGAGTTGATTATGGACTCCTGCTCATGAGAGATTGTCCTTTGATTTGTATGGGTGAGAGTGGCCAATACGCCGACTCAATAAGCCTACCACTTTGGGAACAAGACCGAATGGGGAGCTGGGAACATAATCGTACAAGATGGAATTCACTCCTTCCCGACTTTAGGGAAGCAGATGAGTTTTCCCTTAAGTGGTTACTCCGAGTCTTGAACAAAGGGCCCTACCCTCTCAATGGCACGAGAGGGTTTTCTGTTTGATGGTTGGACCACAAACAGGTTGTTCATTAGAGGAGAACTGGTACTTAAGGAAATAGAGGTAACCCAGGGGTAAAACGGTAATTTGACCCAACTTGTGTTACGGACACTCGTGAAGGACTAACTAGTCGATATTGGTCTATATCCGTGGACACAGAAAATATGTCTGCAGTGAGAAGAGTGCAACTGTGAGTCTATAGTGGAGTGAACACACAGTTAACGAATATTGATTAATGTGGTTAATGAGTTTGACCAATTAATCTCACATCGTTGGAGCTTCTGATCTGCAGGTCCATTAGGTCCCACTGGTAGCTCATAAAGTAATTTGAGGCAACTAAGTAATAAATGTAAATTGAAAATGTTCAATTTACTAAGGGAAATAAATATAATATATATTGAAGACGTGGAGATCGTGACGGGGACGTGCCGGTTTCGACGAATTCGAGTTTTCCTTTCTCTTTCCCTTACCTTTTGTAGTTTTTATGACTTTTCTTTCAATTAGTGTTTGTAGTTTAAAGACTATGAGTTACTAGTTGTTTGTCTTAGGGATTGATGTAGTTGTTTTAGTTTGTTGGATTGATTTGTGGTATGAATATGCATTTATTTTACCTATGCAATTATGGTTAAATGCTTTCAATTACTTGATCACTAGTTGAATGATTTGAGTGTTAAATCTTGCTCGGGAGAGGGGATTTGGCCTAAGACTTACTTTATTTAATTGCATAACTAAAGTAGAAATTCTAAGTTTGTGACGGGATTTGGAATAACTTTAGAAGTTGCTTGAAGAACTAAACTCAAAGCCTTGCATGTTAATGAACTTAGATAGGGATATCAAGTTGGTTGCATGCATGAGAATCAATTATGCTCGGGAGAGATAGTTGTGATAAAAGGTTCCTAGACTTGGTAGAATAATTGCATGCTAAATTCATCCCATTAATTAATCCTCAATCTTAATCAATGAAATCAATTCCCTAAGAATCTTTCCATTTGAGTCTCCACTTTTATTTTATGCTTTTTGTCTTTAGATTTATCTTTATCATTGAGTTTTGCTCTCTAAATAAAATTGGACAAAAGTATTCGCGATACTTAATTTGCTAGAAAACCAATCCAGAGGACGACACTCGTTTTACACGAAAACACTATATTATTACTTGACCCATACACTTGCGGTAAGCAAATTGCACATCAAGTTTTTGGCGCCGTTGCCGGGGATTGGTATATTTAGTTAAATTAATATCGTGGAAAAATTGTTCGGTCTTAATTTAGGGTGTATTTTATTTTATTTTTTTTTTATTTTTTAGATAGATTGCATTTTTTTCCTTATTTGTTTTTATTTTCCATATTTGTTGCATTCCTATTTTAGTGTTTTCCTTATTTGTTTTTCTTTCCATATTTGCTTTTCTAATTTAGTTTTTCTTTTAGTTGTGTAATTTTTTCCTTATTTGTTTTTTGTGTTATTTTCTTGATTTTTTTTTCTTGATTTAGATATTTTTTCCTTGTTAGTCTTTTGCCTTAATTGTAATTCTCCATATTTGTTTCTTGTTTTCCTCAATTAGATAGTACTTTCCTTTTGTAGATTATAGTTTCCTATTGTAGATTCATTTATTTCCTATTCTAGTTTCTTCCCTAATTTGTCTTATTTCTTTTTTTTGTTTTTGTTTTCCTTTTCTATTTAGTTTTATTTGTTATTCTTCTTTCCTTTTTTGTTTGAGTCTTTGTCATGTGTTCTTGATTGGGTTATTATTTGATTAAAAGCCTAATTATCATAGTTGCTTTAATTGAATTGAATGGCTTTTTATTCAACACCATATTCCAATTTTTCATCTTCAAGTTATACCCCTTTAAAAGAAAATTCTTCCTTGGAAAGCATAATTCAAAATTATATAGAGGAGTCTAGAGCGAGGATTCTAAAAATTGATGAAATCATAAGAGGACTTCAAACTCCACAGGAAGTTAGTGAGGTGGGATCCACTTCCATAGGTTGTCTAGTGAGTCATGTGACCGATGATTCTTTGGCACCCATTCATGAGCTTAGTTCTTTCAATCTTGATGAGGATGAGTAGTTAGGGGTGAGTTGCATAGATAGTAGAGAAGAATTGGAGAGTTGTAGCACCTTTCAAGAACATGTTTGTGAGGAAGAAAAAGAAAATGAGCTTGTAGTGACGGTTCAGGAGGTAGAGTTTGAGGTTGAAAAGCCTTCGTCTGTTTTATCTTCTCCATCCTTTTTAGATGCCGATTGTTCTTTTTTCTATTCTCACGAGTCAGTTTTAGAGTCAGGGTCTCTTTATTTTGATATTTCTCCTTTTATGCTTCTTTTATTTAAAAATACCAAAAATAATTCTGTTTCAGGGGCCCATGAGAAACTAGTAAGCTTACTAGCGATCGTTGGTTATATTGATTCAAGAAAGAAGGGTCCAAAGAAATACGAGAATTTTTATGTGCCTTGACAGACTGCACGAGCACGTCGAGCTAAAGACGTTAAACAAGCGCTTATGGGAGGCAACCCAAGTTAGTCTGTTTTTTCTCCTTTATGTGTTTGATCTTTGTGTTGTTTTTGTTTTGTAGGAGTTCCCGTGTTCTTGCCTTTGCCAAGCATTCATGAAAAGGTCATCATTCCAGGGCAGTATTGTTCACCCCTTCCTTTTTTTTTTTTTTTTCTTGTTCTCACGCTTATGTATGCTTTATTGACTTATACATTGAGGACAATGCATGTTTTAAGTTTGGGGGTGGATTATCATGTTTGTGGAGCCCTTGAGCATCTGAGTTCGGGCTATAGTTTTGATATTTCTTTGAATTGAGCATATGGTTGTTTTCTGGATGATATTTTTGCATGACTATGACGTCCTAGGATAGGCTTTCTTATCAATTTTCAAGCTTTCGATGAGTTGTAAGCATGAGTGCCCAAAAAGGGAGACTTTTTAAACTTTTTCTAGGAGATGGCTTGCATGAGTAGAGTATTTGTCTTGGCTAGATTTGGATTTGAATGCTTAGGAGTGAATTATTAGGTTCATATGCTTGTTGTCACCTCGATAGGTGTAGGGAAGAGCTAAAGAGTTAATTTTTTTGCAAATTAGCATGCTTGATCTTGCTTAGGAGGAAAGAAAAGAATATATGCTTATCATGCTCATAAAGAAAAATCATTCTTGTTGTTACAATTTGAAAGAGAGAAAAAAAAAGTCATGACTTATGCGCGCAATGCAATGATTAATAAAGTTTAGGCAAAAAGAGCTACCCCTGTTGTGATCAGTTAGGCCAACCAGAGAAAACTCAGGTTAAGGGTCCCTGCAATGGGTGTGTGAAAGCTAGTGCCACATATACATGCTTAGTTTAATTATTAATTATAAGCACCTAAGTATGGAGGAAAACAAACTTATTTGTTCCATTGACTCGTTAGTGAATCCTTAGTGCCAGTGTAGAGGGAAGATGAGTTGAGAGTTTAATAATCCAATCCCGGGCTAGTAGAGTCTGGTCTCGCTGAGTTAGATCTCGCTTGTGCAAGTTAATTTTGGAAAAATTTTAATTTGTCTCCCTCATTGGTCCTTGTGTGCATGTCTCTTGCTTGCTTGACTATTGACTTTTGAGCCTTGAGGATTGAGTCATGTTTGTTGCATCCATTCTTCCACTGTATGCTTGATTTTTAGTTTGCTCGAGGACTAGCAAAAGCTTAAGTTTGGGGGTATTTGATAGCGAGCATACCTAGCTATTTTTCTCTTATTAATTAAGCTAGTCTTTTACAATTATTTGCCCAAATTTATGCATTTGGGCACGGGTCAAGTAATAATATAGTGAATAGTAAATTCGAATGTCGTCCTCTGGATTGGATTTTTAAGCAAATCAAGTATTGTGAATTATCTTGCCCAATTTTATTTAGGGATCAAAAAGTGATGAATAGGTGATATGAAAACTAACTCAAAGCAAGTAAAAAGTATGGAATTTCAATTGGGAAAACTACTTAGGGAATTGATTTCGCTGATTTCGTTTAGGATTGATTTTAAAGAATAAGTTATCATGCACAATGAAATTATGAGCCAAAGACCCTTTAATCACAACTACCTCTCCCGAGTATAATTGATTCTCATGCAAATTAACCAACTTGATATCCCTATCTGAGTTTATTAATATGCAAGGCAATGAGATCTTTTAACCAATTCTAAAGTTAATCTAAAACCGTCAAGAATTAGAAAGTAAACTTTATTCATGCAATCTTGAGTAAGTCTAGATCAAATCCCCTCTCCCGAGCTAGATTCGAAACTTAAATCATCCAACTAATGGCCAATTAATTGAAAGCATTAAATCAAGATTACAAACACAATAACATTGCACAACTTAAACCATAAATCAATCCATAAACTTAATCAACTACATCAATCCCTAAGCTACAAGTTTAGCTACTCATGAATGTAAATACAAGCTCAACTAAACATGTGAAAGCCATAAATCTAACTAAAGAAAGGAAAGGGAAAAGAAAACTCAATGTAGGCCGAGTCCCGACGTCCCCGTCACGATCCCCACGAACAATGGGTTGATTTCCAAGTCTCTCCCTTTGGTTTCAGCCTCCAAATGCTCTATTCTGTCCTCTTTACGGCTATCCAAGGTCCCAAATCGAACTCCCCAAAAACCTAGCCGAAAATAAGCTTTTATTCTGATTTTTCGTCTTAGCGTCGAGACGCTGCCTCTTATACGCGCGTTCTGAATAAGGAAAAACGGTAGCGTCGGGACGCTTCCTATCATAGCGTCTCGACGCTGTAAGCTTTACGTGCCTAATCTGATATGGAATGTGAGCGTCGAGACGCTCAAGAGCTAGCGTCTCGACGCTAGCCTGCTGTTAACCGAGATTTGACTTTTTTCCACTTTTACTCTTTTCATTCCTTTGCATCTTTTCACGCCCCGAGCACCCGATTAACTCTGATATTGCATTATAGCTCCAATCAACCATTTCCTACAAAATAAACAATAAAGCACAATAAAATGGCCCAAACAACATAAAAGACTAGCTAAATTAAATAAGTAAAAGTAGCTAGCTATGCTCGCTATCAGCGGCCAGCAGGTGATTTTAGTGTGGGTTTGCTATTTTTGCTTTCAATTTCTCACTCAAATCTCTCGACACCCGATCAACAGCAGGTCCAAACGCATTCAAGTGATGCTCCAGTGAGTTTTGGGCGTTTTTCAGCTTGGATCTTTGAATTTCAGCATGCTTATAGAGGGCAAGTGAGTTTTAGAGTGTTTTTTTTTTTTTTTTTTTTGGCTAATTTACCACTTAATCAAGAATGCCCATTAATTTTAGTCTTTGGATCTTTGTTATCTCAAGCGAATGGAGCCGAACTCATGAAATCTTAAAGCAAATTGAAGTTGGACCAGCAAGCTTGAAGTTTATTTCTTGGTAAGTCTCGGTCTCAATTTAGGCTTTCTTGGTTAGTAGGATTAGTAAAGAAGTTAAGTGATTTATTTTGGTGTTATGGGTAATCCCTATGTGGAAGGCACAATTGTCTGGTCGAGGTCGAGGGCGAAGTTGCTGGAGTTAGTTGGGATTCTAGATTGAGAATATTTAAAGAATATTTAAGCCAATGTAAGTTTACTTTTTAGTTGGAAGCGCGTGTTTGATTTTCCAAAATTCACGTGCCTCTGTGAGTTGTTTGATTATGTTTTCGTTTATGATAAAATATTGAAAGCATGAAATTTATTATTATTGCTTGCAATTGTTGATATTTTGAAATCCTTGAGTTGGTGGTCTCTCAAAATTCCATTGAATGTATGAATTTAAATGATTTATGAGTTTTCTTAAATTTCGAAAGTGTACATGAAATTGATGTACTTAAAGAGATGCCTACACAGAACTTAGAGACATGAAATTGATGTACCTAAGTCAAGGTTCGTGAAATTGACGACCTCCGTAGAGACACATGAAATTGATGTGTCTAGGATATGCATGAAATTGATGTATATCCTCTAAATAATAAGTTTTAAATAAAGTTTAGAGCCACCAAAAAGATATTTGTTATTGATTTTTAAGACGTGTTTAAGCGTGACCCAACCTCAAAAGTAGGGTCACTTACTGAGTATTTTAAATACTCATTCTTTAAAAAAAAAAAATGTTTTCTTTCAGGTAAAGCCAAGGGCAGGTGCAAGACGATCGATGAGAATCCGTTAGGCAGCCATGGGAGGATTTTGACTTCATATTTTATTTTCTTCTGCTTAAGAACTCTGGTTTACTTTATTTGATTTGTAAACTTGTTTGAGAAATTTCTTAGAGGCCATGTATGTTTATAGTTTGGAAATTTATTTAAGAATATTTAAAACCTTTAAAATTAGGGATCCCGAATAAAAATTTTGTTTTGAGTTTTTTTTTTTTACTTAAATTAGTGTTTATGTTTTAAAATGTTTTTATTTAAAAAGACCTCCGAATCATACATTGTCTTAACGGTCTCGAAAAGACTATTTATGAAGTCGGGTCGTTACAGTGACGACTGGTAGTCGGAGGTTGACGGTAGCGGTCGGTAGTCTGTGGTTGACGGTGGTGGTTGGTTGCCGGAGGTCGGCGACGGTCGGTAGTCGAAGGTCGACGAAGGTGACCGGTCGGTGGAGGTCAATGATTGCGGTTGGTCGGTGGAGGTCAGCAGCGACCGATAGTCAGAGATTGACAGAGGTGATAAAAAAAAGGAAAAAAAGGGAAAGAAATAACATTAATAATAAAAAAATGGAAAATACACTTTTGGTCCCTGAGGTTTGAGTTAGGTTTCATTCTGGTCCCTGAGTTTTCAAACTCAACATTTTAGTCCTTGAGATTTGCATTTAGTAGCATTTTAGTCCCTCCATCCAATTTTTTGTTAAATGTTAACGGAATGCTGACGTGGCAAGTATTTTTTTTATTAAAAAAATAGTTTTTTAATTTTTAAATATAAAATAATATATTAATTATTATTTTTATTATTTTTATTTTCCTTTTCATTTTTTCTTCATTTTCTTCCTCTCCATCTTCCTTCAACCTAATTACACCTTCATTACCTCCATTACCAGCAACTGTCTTCTGTCGCCGTTCGCCGGCCGCCGCCGCCGCATCTCGCCGGCCGCCGCCGCCGCATCTCGCCGGAATTTTTTTCTCTTCCTTTCTCTCTTCTTCTTTCCCTTCTTTCTTCTCCTCTTTTCACTGGTATCTTAGTCTTACCACTGTCTCTCTGTCTCTTTCGTTTCTCCTTCGCCAGCCACGTCGTCGCCCAACAGAAGTCGCAGATCTCGCAAATCTCGCCCAAATCCGTGAATCTCGCCCAACCGCAGCGCTCCTCGTCGTTCGCAGTCGCCCGCTTGCAGTTCGTTCACGAGGGAGAGAGAACGAACAGCGTGAGAGAGAGAGAGATTGAACGAGCGGACGATCGGCGACTCGTGGGTCTCTGGTTGCCGATGGAGAAGACGAGCGGTGGAGAGAGAGTGAACGAGCGGCGCAAGGGAGAGAACAAGCGGCGACTCTCAGGTCTCTGGTTGCCGACGGAAAAGACAAGCGACGAAGAGAGAGAGTGAATGAGAGGCGACTCGTGGGCCTGTGGTTGCCGACGGAGAAGACGAGCGACGGAGAGAGTTTGTTGCGGTCGAAAACCTCTTCGAACGCCCAGATCTGGGCTGGAACAAGGGTGCCGACGCCGCACGATTTCTTTCCCTTTCTTCAAACCCCCAGATCTGACCAGAACGTCCAGATTCTCTCTCTATTTCAATTTTTTTAAAAAAAGAAAGTTTGGAGAAGGAAGAAAAGAGAAGAAGAAGAAAAGGAGAAGAAAAAAAAATCGCCGGCGACCGGCCGTCGGTGAGTGGCGGTTGCCGGCGACTATCCAATGACTAGTTTAAAGATGCTGGTCTGATTGAAGAAGACGACCCTGTGATTGAAGAAGAAAGGGAAGAAATAAAAATGAAGAAATAAAAAAGGAAATAAGAAAAAGAAAAAAGGAAAAAAAAGAAATAAATAATAAAATATTATTTTAAATATTTTTATTTAAAAAATTCAAAAAATATGTTTTTTAATAAAAAAAATGCATGCCACGTCATCAATCTGTTAAGTATAACAGAAAATTTGACGGAGGGACTGAAAGTGTATTGAAATCCAAACCTCAGGGACTAAAATGTTGAGTTTGAAAACTCAGGGACCAAAATGAAACCTAACTCAAACCTCAGTGACTAAATGTGTATTTTTCCCTAAAAAAATGAAAGAGAAAGAAATAACGAAAAAAAGAAAAATAATTAAAATAAAAGGAAAGAGAACGAAATAACAAAAAAGATTAAAAAAAAACGAGGAAGTGGTTAAAAAAAATAGAGGAAGAAAAGATTGGTGTAGGAATGGGAGGGAGAGATGGATACATGCATGAAAGATATAGAAAAAAACAAAAACAGAATTTGAGAAACAACTTTTTGTAGTTTCTCAAATTTGGCCTCTTTTTTAGAAACGTTTCTAGAAATTTAGAAACAAGAAACAGGGATGAGTTGTCAAACAAGTATGTTTCTTAGAAAATGAGAAACGGGAATAAGAAACAGGAAATGAGAACGTTATCAAATGAGCCCTTTACTTCTCAACCCGTTGCCGACATTAGGTTTAGAACTAATTTTGTGATACATGGAATGGACTTTTCAAATGCAATGATATATAACTGTTACGATCCTAATTAGTTTCTTGACTTAATACTTAGCTTAATTTTGTTTAGATGATAGAAACCTTGATTTCATCTTAATTTCCCTGGTAATCTATAGTTTAGGAGTAGTTTTAGATGGATTCTCAAGCCTCGAGGCTCCATATTTTCTTTCCCATCGCCGACTGAGATCAGATTGTCAATTCTAAGGCGTTGGGATTGTAAGTGGGATCATTTGTGATTTTTTTTTTTTTTTTTTTTTTTTTTTTTTTTTTTGAGTTCACACCGTTTTGAGTGAGGGGATTTAAACTTCTGACCTCTTGGTCAAGGGTACATTCCAATTTTCGCTTAACTCGCTTTGGCATCATTTGTGAAACTTTAATTGTAATTTGAAATAATATTATTATTACTTTAATTTTAGATTATGATTTTATTCGTGAGCATGATTGGTAGAATGAATTAACACCCTGATGGATGATGGAAGGTGTATGATATAAAATTTTAGGGATTGACCTCTCCTGCTTGTTAAGAAGTATATTCATCAACTAAGGCTTAGTTTGGAGTTACTGTAGCTTCTAAAATAATTGCTATTAACTGTGCTTTTAAAAAAATCAGTTGTATTATGAAGTAAATTAGTGTTTGGTAAATTTTAGCTTTATTGACGAAAAAACAGGTTGAGGTGTTTGGTAAATTAATATTTTAAATCATTGCAGCTTAACTATATTTTTTTAATAAATAAATTTAATGTTGATATTTAATTTCAAAATTTTAAAAGATAATTTCAAAATTATTTTAAGATAATTATTTTTTGAAACATATAAGCTAATTGTTTTAAATTTCATATGATTTAAAATATAATCTTATGTTTAACCTATGATGTTTTTATATTTTGCTAAGAAATATAATTTTCT
Source organism: Luffa acutangula (assembly GCA_036850905.1). Taxonomy (NCBI): domain Eukaryota; kingdom Viridiplantae; phylum Streptophyta; class Magnoliopsida; order Cucurbitales; family Cucurbitaceae; genus Luffa; species Luffa acutangula. The sequence continues at coordinate 19,403,653 of CM072088.1, read as the reverse complement.
ATTTGTATTGAAAAAATATTATTTCAATTTAAATAAAAATAAAAAATAATAATTTCAAATGAGTATAAAATAATAGAATAAAAATATGTTAAATTAAAAAAATGATTGACATAAATCAAGTCTAAAGAAGTATAGACGAGATAAATAGTCCGTTATAGATTAGATTTTTAGGGAAACAAAATGGAAAATCTACAATTATTAGATTTTGCAAATGAACGTGGTTGAAAAAATACTTTTATAAAAATCAATTTATAATTTGTTTTACCAAACGCTTAAAAAAGTTAAGATTCTTTTTTGATCACTTCAACTACCTCTAAAATCAACGTCAATCACACCCTAAGTCTAGTGAAACCTAAAGGGGCCCAAGAGAGAGAAACGCAATTCTCACTGATCACTCTACAAAATTGATGTCATGGGTCAAGTTATATTATGTTTACATGACATTTGTGAAAATCATTTTGTTTAAACATCTGAGTTATAATTTTATTATACAATGTCTGGATTTTATCATATAAATTAAATTTACACTTATATCTCCAGTAAAACTTAAACAAATATGTTATATATAATCTTTTTAATATATTGTAAACATAGTTTGCAAAAAAAAAAAAAGAAAAAAAATATTTCGTTCCTGTGTGTCACAAAATGAAGATTCTGAGCTTTTTTTAATGGAGAAATAGAAAAGCTTTAATTTTATTGATCAATAGTATATGAAAAGGCACACGTGTAGAAACAACTACAAACATCATAGACGCAATCAACAAACAAATTAAAGAGCATTCTTTGTGAAACAATGATTGATGATCTTCATTAGGCTATCCCCCCTTATTGATTTGAAAAATGTATATTTCTTTCTCTCTTACCTGCAAAATTACAATAACCATAAGCTTAAGTAAACTACAAGCTGAGATATATACTTGTGTTTCAATAATGTATTAAGTTATGCAACTTGAAGCTCACCTTCTATATCGGCCTAAAAGTATGAAGGAGGTGGAGGTGACTTGTACTCATACTTCATTGGTGGTGGTAGAGAGTAATAGATCGGTGGTGGAGGAGAGGGGTAAACTGGTGGTGGTGGAGACTTGTAAACGGGGGGTGGAGGAGAAGGGTAGACTGGAGGAGGAGGAGAGTAATAAATAGGAGGTGGAGGAGACGGGTAGACTGGTGGAGGGGGATATTTATAGACAAGAGGTGGAGGAGAGGGGTAAACTAGGGGCGGAGGAGAAGGGTAGACTGGTGGAGGAGGAGAGTAATACACAGGAGGTGGAGGAGAGGGGTAGACTGGTGGTGGGGGAGATTTATAGACAGGAGGTGGTGGAGAGGGGTAGACTGGTGGAGGAGGAGAGTAATATACGGGAGGCGGAGGAGATGGGTAGACTGGTGGCGGAGGAGATTTGTAGACGGGAAGTGGAGGAGAGTAATACACAGGAGGTGGAGGAGAGGGGTAGACTGGTGGTGGGGGAGATTTATAGACAGGAGGTGGTGGAGAGGGGTAGACTGGTGGAGGAGGAGAGTAATATACGGGAGGCGGAGGAGATGGGTAGACTGGTGGCGGAGGAGATTTGTAGACGGGAGGTGGAGGAGAGTAATACACAGGAGGTGGAGGAGAGGGGTAGACTGGTGGTGGGGGAGATTTATAGACAGGAGGTGGTGGAGAGGGGTAGACTGGTGGTGGGGGAGATTTATAGACAGGAGGTGGTGGAGAGGGGTAGACTGGTGGAGGAGGAGAGTAATATACGGGAGGCGGAGGAGATGGGTAGACTGGTGGCGGAGGAGATTTGTAGACGGGAGGTGGAGGAGAGGGGTAGACTGGTGGAGGAGGAGAGTAATACACGGGAGGTGGAGGAGAGGAGTAGATTGGTGGCGGAGGAGATTTGTAGATGGGAGGTGGAGGAGAGGGGTAGACTGGTGGAGGAGGAGAGTAATACACGGGAGGTGGAGGAGAGGGGTAAACTGGTGGTGGAGGAGATTTATAGACAGGAGGAGGTGGAGAGGGGTAAACTGGTGGAGGAGGAGAATAATACACAGGAGGTGGAGGAGAGGGGTAGACTGGTGGTGGAGGTGATTTATAAACGGGAGGTGGCGGAGAGGGGTAAACTGGTGGAGGAGGAGAGTAATACACGGGAGGTGGAGGAGAGGGATAGACAGGTGGTGGAGGAGATTTGTAGATAGGAGGTGGAGGAGAGGGGTAGACTGGTGGTGGAGGAGATTTGTAGACGGGAGGAGGTGGAGATGGGTAAACTGGTGGAGGAGGAGAATAATACACAGGAGGTGGAGGAGAGGGGTAGACTGGTGGTGGAGGAGATTTGTAGACGGGAGGTGGAGGAGACAAGTATACTGGTGGTGGAGGAGATTTATAGACAGGGGGTGGAGGAGAGGAGTAAACTGGTGGAGGAGGAGATGGGTAGACTGGTGGCGGAGGAGATTTGTAAACGGGAGGTGGAGGAGAGGGGTAAACTGGTGGAGGAGGAGAAGGGTAGACTGGTGGCGGAGGAGATTTGTAGACGGGAGGTGGAGGAGAGGGGTAGACTGGTGGAGGAGGAGAATAATACACGGGAGGCGGAGGAGATGGGTAGACTGGTGGCGGAGGAGATTTGTAGATGGGAGGTGGAGGAGAGGGGTAAACTGGTGGAGGAGGAGAGTAATACACGGGAGGTGGAGGAGAGGGGTAGACTGGTGGCGGAGGAGATTTGTAGACAGGAGGTGGAGGAGATGGGTAAACTGGTGGTGGAGGTGATTTGTATGTAGGAGGTGGAGGAGAAGGGTAGACTGGTGGAGGAGGAGATTTGTAGACGGGAGGTGGAGGAGACGAGTAGACTGGAGGCGGAGGAGATGGATAGATTGGTGGCGGAGGAGATTTATAAACGGGTGGTGGAGGAGGAGGAGAGTAATAGTATCGAGGAGGTGGAGGAGAGTTATAAACTGGTGGCAGAGGAGTGTAGTAAACTGGCGGCGGCAGCGACTTATATATTGGAGGTGGCGGCGGTGGCGAATAATAATAAAAGTAGTCTCCCGCAATTGATGATGGTAAGCTTAGAGTTGTGACTAAGATTGCAATAAAGAGGGAGTTCATTAAAGAACCCATATCTTTAGGTACAATTAGAGTTTTGGGTTCTACTTTTCAAATGAATCCTCCTCTCTTATATAGCTACAATTTTCTTACCTCTTCAACGCAAACCAAGTCATTGTAAATCTTAAAATAATTAAAAAGATCAATATTACATAACCAAACGTGGAATTAGTAAAACATTATCAACAAGACAATGAAGAAAAAACAAGATTGTATTTAGGCAATTATAATAACATATATTTATAAAATTATTATTTCAAATATTGATTTTGTATATATGAATATCCATTCAACAATGTACATTTTCCAGAGAATATTTAATATATGAAGTTGTTGAGTTGAAGTTACTGCATAGTTGACCAACATGTTTTGGTTACATAATTTTTTTTCTTTTTAATATAAGCCAATAAAGTTTGGAGCAATTTATCTAATCTTTTTTTATTTTTTTAAAAATAAAAGTAAAATCAACCAAAGTTTTTCAAGAAGAACGTTTCAATTGAAAAGACGTGTTTGATTTTATTGACTCATTCTGCGTTCTCCAATCATCTCTATAAAAATAAGTAAATGAGTTGGATCATCGTTTAAATACATCATACAAGCATATATATTTCTATTTTTATTCGTTTTTAATTTACTTTCGTGACATGTTTTAATGCATTTTTTTTAACTGTTCTTTAAATTAATCTTTCTAAAGTGTTTTCTTTTTCAAAACAAAAAATAGAGAAGTTATCAAACCGTGTATTTTTATTTATTTCTTCAGCATTTATTAATTTTAAAAAATATTGGATTTCTACTTGAAAAAATTAATAATTAACCATCATAAATATGGTTTCTGTCTTTTCCTTTTTATCATTTAATCATGTTAATAATTTTTTTTAACTGTTTTTCATTTATCCCCACAAAAAAAAAAAAAAATCCATAAATTTTTCGTCAATTTAATTAATTTTTTATCGTTTTTGTGTGTAATATGTGATATATGACTACCTCAAAAAAAAAAAAAAAAGGCGGCTTATTGACTTCTAAACTCATGCAAATGGCTAATATTTCCTTGTTTCCTGTTCCAAAAAATGTTTTCTAAGACATTCATTTAATAGTTTTTATTATATTCAATAAAATATTGCAATATTTTTGACTTTGTGCATGAAAATCGACTGTATTGTAGTTTAACTACAAGTGCATGGCTAGCCATAACATACCAAGTCTATGATGTTGAAATTGTGATTTGTTAATGTTAAAAATAAATATTCAAACTAGCATGGATTTTTTTAATTTTATTTTATCGATATAGCCATTTAAGAGGATAATTAGCTTATAAATTAATAAATCTGGAGTTGATAAATGTAAGTTTAATTTATATGATATATATATATATATATATATATATATATATATATATATATATTTGGCTTTTATGAAAGTTGGTTATAGAAATCCAAGTGTGGTATAAATTGAGTTTGATTCGTGAGACTATGATTTATTAAAATGTGTTGCATACGAAATGCGAGTTTCATAATTTTGAGGTTAGTATAATATGAACTACTGTAGCCTATAACATATATATATATAGCTTTACTTTTGGATAAGAGAATTCTAATATCAAACATAAACTTAATTTCTTGGTTCCATATATCTAATTGATGAGTCAAACCGCATCTCCTAATTGTTGATGTCAAAATCCAAGTAGGGAGAACTCACCTGACCTTCACGTGACACACCAACGATAAATTTGTTTTAGAAGGGGAAGACGTGGCCTACAAGACAAGGTAAACCTGTACATCGGTGTGGTGTTTGTCACACCGCCTTCGATGCTTAAGTTAGCAAGGAGAACAAAGATGAGCAAATCGAAGAGTTAGAGGAAGAGAAGAAGAGTTTAGAGACTAGTTTTCGAGATCCCTTCTTCCATGATGAAGAAGGATTTATATACCTTTTTTCTGTTTTAGGGTTTCTAGGCGTTTGGAGATGATTCGAGGCTGAACCAAGTCAATCCGGACAGACCATAGGCAACAGGAACTGAGCGGAGGGGAGAAGACTCAACCCACACAAGTAGGTCAAGGGTTGGCCTCGACCTTGGTCTAGGCTAGGATTGGGTTGTGGCCCAATCATTTCGATTTTGCTTTCCTCTGTGATCCGATTCCTGGTCGTATCCTCAGTTTGGTGTTGTGTTATCCTACTTAGCCCCTTGAATTTCGAAGTTGTCAGAATTACCTATAACAGTTACAAAGATACAACTTCACATAGTTTTTGAACATCTTTTTAGCCTTATTCGACGAGTTTATCATCGGATAATATGTATTGAGTAATAAATTTTAACTTAAAAGTAGTTTAGCAAACAAAATTTAATTTAGATAAACAATAGCAATTAGACTATATATGCTTTGCAAGAATGAAATTATAGTCAAAATATATGAATTAGAGCGTTGAAAATAGAAATAAAAATAGCTAGTTTTTTTTTTTTTTTTTTTTTTTTTTTTTTTTTTTTTTTTTGACAAAGAAAAATAGCTAGTTTAGTTTGGGTTTAGTGATGAAACAAATGATTGAATCATCCATAAATATTTGTTACTCATAAATAGTACTGTTTATGCTTTTTTTTTTTTTTTTTAATGCGATAAGGGTGCAGTGGAACTTAAGTTGGCTATGCTATTAAAAATATTTATTTATTATTTATAGTTTAAAAATAAATAGAATTGATACTAATATAAGTTAACACGAAACATCCATATGCTAATTTTTTTTATCTGAAATATATATAGGTTAAAATTTAATTTTTCTTCTCAGAAAAAATGTATCCAATTTTCGTTTTGGTGCTTAAAAGTTTTCAATTTCTAAAACTCCAAAAAGAACAAAAAAAAGTTTTCAATTTCTATTTTTAATCCAATTTTTTATAAGCCCTGGCACTCGATTTGTTTTTGTTTGACATCTAATGTTCAAAATTTTCTAGCAAGATGGACTACTTCTATAATTTTCTAACCCTATTTGTAACTAAATTATTATTATTATTATTATTTATGATTTCAACAACATTTGGGGGGATTTGAATCTCTAATCGTTTGGTCGAGGGTATGTGCCAATTACCGCTGAGTGCTCTCGCTTTGGCTTGTAACTAAATTATTTAAACAATATGCCTCCGTCATAATTTTTCTCAATTTCGAAACGAGTAGATACCTTCCTCATGTTTTTTTTTCTTTCTTTCTTGAGTTCAACCGGGAGATTCGAACCATCTTTTGATATATATGTCAATTACCACTAAGCTATGTTCACTTTAGCTACCTTCCTCAGGTCATAAACTATAAGAGATCATTCATTTATCAGTTAATTTTTAACTCAAATTTGAATATAAATTTTTTAACAATTTATAGATGAAATAATAAATGCAAATAAACTTTACGAACTAAATCTATATATATTTTAACCTAAAATATATTATATAGTTTTCTACATAAACTTACATTATTGCCATTTCAACCCTTTTTTAATTAGAGGATATATAAACTTTATTTAGACTATAGATCAAAATGTAGATGACCTAGATATATTGGTAAAAAGGTATGGTGGTAAATTAATTAAGGCTTCTCTAACGAATGATTGGAGACATATTCTAATTCGTATCTTCAACCAATTCAATAAAAACAATTTGATTTAGAAGTGAGAGTTACAATGATGGATACGAATGTCAAAATTGTATAGAGAACGAAACCGCGCTCCTCACCTACTTGAAAAATTAGCGTGTTAAGACGAAGACTCGGTTTGAATCCAAGAATGGCCTAAGGAGATTGAACAAGTTGATTGTGTTGTTCTCATGAGCTTGACTATTGGATTTGATGTTTTATTGGTCTTTGTACGTTAAAGAAAAAAATTGGAGGATACAGCAGACAGGCTGACGGCAAAACGACCAAGTCATTGAGAATGCCAAATTGTTGTTTGAAAAAAATACATCCAAAATTTTTATTAATGTTTTCTAAGCCAAATGGATAGTATAAGTTGTTTAAAACATCTTTATCGAAAAAAACAAAAAAAGTTGTTTAGAACATCAATATTTTTATTCATGAATCAAACGTCGGCTCTAACTTTTAAATTGATTTTAGATGAAAATCAATGTTAATATTTTATGGTTTTTAATATGCGTATGTAAATATATGGACTAAATGCGTTTATACTTATGAATATGAAACTTTTTTTTTTTTTTTAAATTTCAACACGGAGATATATTTGAATTATCTCCTACTTTTGGGGAAATAGTAATGTTTTGACAAGTTATTTTAACACGATCCGAGGCATGCTCAAGTAACAACTATATGAATATAAAACTTACATCTTTTTAGTTCAACAACACTTTTAACGACCCTGCTTATGATGACTAACTCCTAGGGCCATTACCACATGCATTACCTAGCTACTTTCTTTTAGGGAACGATGATGAAACAAACATTTAACAAAAATCAAGCTTAGTTAATCAAAAGAGGTCTTTCAGCCTTGGATCCCAGTTAAAACAAGAACAAGTAAAATTTAATCGTCTCAATTAAAGATCTCAAGTGCAAAACCAATTCTAAAATAAAGACGTTTCAAAATGCAAAGAAAAGAAGATCAGACACATTATAAAGCGAAAGTCTATCCTACGAAATTCCATGGCTCATCCAACAACGTTCCGTCACACATTCTGTACACCTTTGCCTTTACCTGCAATTATATATTAGGGAAAAGAATGAGTATTTTAAAAAAAAATACTTAAGCAACAATATTGTTAGACACGCAACAACAAAGGTAAGCTTGAGGCTATTTGGGCTAAGGGCCTAATGGTTATATTGTTTTATTCCATTTCATCTCATCTCATTCATCCTTGTAGTGTGGGTCTCGTGAGCAATTAATTAACCTAACGTAGGTTTTCCAACTCACTAGAGTGCACATGTGGGAATCTTGGGAGATCTCTACTCCTACTTGATGGTAGAAGGCACCCAGTCAGTGGAGTCAAGCCTCACCCATCAAGGCACCGATGTGCGCATAACGCTCTAACTACCATCTCACTGGTGGGGCATCCATGGGTTTTAAGTCGGAACTTAACTTCCACAGTTAGTAGATGACACCTAGTCTGCGAAGCCAAGTCCCGTCTATTTAGCTCCTCATCTCAATATATAAACATATCAGTCCTAGGTGATTAATTGCCACGACCCCTACCAAAATAATTAGCCTATTCTTTTCCCTTTTTATTTCTTTTAAGGCCCCTAGCACACAATCTAGTTTAACTGCAACCTAACCAACAAGGTTCTTTCCCTTAAAGATTACTCATAGGCTAGTCTAACATGTACCATCCCCAACTCACTCAATTACGGAAACATGATTGACATTCAACACTTCTAAACAGAGAAACCACAAACTTCTCGTCGTCAACATACAATGTCAACCAACTATAACATACAACAATCATGCACTCACATCAACTTGGCCCTACTATATCATAACACAATTATTTCTTGCAACCACACTCTTGCAAATAAAAGCATTCATATTTTTTTCCAGATCATTTCATTCATAACTAACAGATATCAAGTTCTTACGCTGAAAGCACAACTGGTCATTTCAATCCATAAATACACACTACTACAAATTTGGCCTTTGTTGACAGCTAAAGAGTATCAACTATCACTTTCATTGACGCTTTTTAGAAGTCAACTGAAATGGTATCAATAAAACTAAAACGTCAATATTACTGTTTTCATTGATGCTTATAGGGCATCAATGAAGATGTCTTTGTTGATGTTTATAAGTCATCAACAAAGACATTATTGACACGTTTTATCCGTCAATGATATTCATAAAGCGTCAACGTAGGCACCTTTGTTGACATTTATTAGCCATCAACAAATCGTATTATTGACACGTTTTATTCGTCAATGATATCCATAAAGCGTCAATATTGTCATATTTATTGATATTTATAAACCGTCAATATAAATTTATGTTGACGTTTTTTCAATATCAATTATAGGATCGAAAATGTCAATATATATATTTATTGATGCTTATGAGCTGTCAATATATCATTTTATTGACGTTTATTAGCCGTCAAGTTACCGTATTAAATTGTCAAATTGTGTATTTTCATTGACAGTTAATATATGTCAATTATGGTGTTTGTTATGACGTTTTTTAACCGTCAACGATACATATTTGGAAAAAAAAAAACCTCACGTTGGTTTTTACCTCTGCATTTACACAATAGTAGCTAGCTACCAATTGTAATGCCTCCAAAATTCAACATAATATAGAGGACATTACTAAATTTTACCCTGTAACCAAGTTTGATTTACCAAAAATCTGACAGCATAACGACGTAATTATAACTAACCAAAAATTTTTGGGTACCTGAAAGAACAGAAATATGCACTTCTAAACCCAGAACACAACCTTCACTTCACTTGACAATAAATAGTACGAGTCAGATCTCATAACAAACACATTATTGTTCATATAGAAATATAGAATCAAATGAATCATCATTTCAACCAAACGTGAAATCATAATGAGATAATAGATTATGAGTATCCTAGTTAGCTCATGTATACCTTAACTAATTTCATGAGTCTAACCTTACAATATTTGGTAGTTGTCAAGAAACTCGTACGATTTTAACATCCTAGGTTGTCACCTTGGGAGTTGAACTCATTCTCCTAAAGTTCCTCTACTTTTTCACTTACTCCAATAACCATTGAACCAACCCATGAAAGTTACATGAACTCCAACTTTTCAAACTCTGCCTCTCAACTCCACATTAAATCACAAACTCACAAATTAAATTTTTGTAACTCAATCCTCTGCACCAACCAACATATGTCTACCTATTTTGGTTCCAAAAGTAAAAGCGGTTTCTCAACCAGACTCCCAAATAGCCTCTAAATTAAATAACAAATACCATCTAAATTAGAAGCAAACACTCACACGAAGAGAATATCTAAAAGGATAAATTAATTTAAAGAATTATGGACTATAATAGCTTAAATGTTAAAAGAAGTCTTCTTTAGAGACAACCCAATAATCTGTCATTACCGGTCAGAGATATCAAAGAAAAGAAAAAAGTAAAGGCGGTGGTGTAGAAATTATAGAAGTATTTACTAGAAAAATATCTGATGTTATCTCCCAAGTGATGTGGGTTGTTGCTTCCTCCTTGTTCACTCTTCTCTTATCTTCTCTCGTATCTTATATTGCAAAGAAGCCGGAGCACAATCCAATGACATTTCTCCTATGGCAGTGGAAAAAAATGAATTGTTATGCAAACTATATCTCAGCAATTCTCTTAGGTAATTATGAAACAATTACATTTTATTCAGTCTTATCTTGTACTTTTAAAAATGTCATAAAACTCTAAACAACAAACATCTTCTCTCTTTATCTCTCTCTCATGAGAGAAGTATCTTCTTTCATTATGCTCCCTTTCTCTAGCAAAAGAGAATTTAAGTGAAAACTAGAAAGAGATCAGATAGGAGTTCCCTTCTTGATATTTAAGACGCCTCGAAATTCAAGATCTAGCAAATTTCTTACTTAATCTATCTTACATACATGCACATCCATGTTTTTAACTCAGTCACCATCCTCTCTCTCATGTGAGGGAGGATGCCAGCTACAAAGAACGACACAGTAACGACCAGAATGGGACACGAGCACAAATAGAATTATAAGATGGTGTAAAGAATAATTTAGAAATGCAAAAATTTTAAATTGTGGATCCATGTTTAGTTTCTAGAGAAAAATGCTAACCATAAGTGCAATCTCATAGAAACTAGCTAAAGTTACTCTTTTTCTTTGTTTTTGAACCACCAAGCTTGAAGAAAGAGAACGAGGATGGAAATGATAATCAAGGGTTGTTTAAATTTGGTTTTGTAACACTTTCTGTTTTTTAGAATGAAAATTTTACCAAGAGAAGCGTTTGAATCATTTTATGTTGATATCTTTAAAATGTGCTGTAATAAATGAGTTATTTCTAGTTGTATTCTTCTAAAATCACATATTTGTTCTTTGTAATTTCAACGTACATATTAACTTCTTTAAAAAATATATCTAAAAGCAAAAATTGTTTCCAAGACAGTTTTAAAACATTCCCAATTCTCAAACTCCCCACCGAAAGTACTCTGATTTAATATAAATGTTAAGACACTCAACTAAATTCGATACTAAAATCAAGATCCAGGGACCTTTTTTTTTCCTTTGAAGAAACAGTGACAAGTAGTTACCTTGAACATTTTTGTAGTCCAAGCTAGCACCACTTTCAATGAGAGGAAAAACAATATCGGTCTGATTAAAGACAACCGCCTACATCCAAATCAATATTAGTCTTAATATCATACCTCTAAACTGACATTAATGCCATATTCTGCTAGGGTGGGGTGAACAAAGAGAGATTCTATACCACATGCAGCAAAGATAGTTCTTGCTTGTCATGGTAATTTGCATCTATACCCTGCCAACCTGAGAAAAGTAAATAATTCCATTACATATTTTGGTTTTCATAAAGGCATGCCCTTACCATTTAGTACCTCACTCAAAAGTTTCCGGATAGCATGAGTGTCGCCATTCTTGATTGCTTCCCTTAACCCCTGCAAGGATAGGAAACTCTAAAGATGAAGCAGAACTTGAAAACCCTTTGAAAAACACCATAGAAATATCGAGATGACATAGACTATATACCTCAACGCTTGCTTCATAATTAATCTTCGATTTCTCTGCAAGATTCCTATTTAATAATATAAATTACAAACGACAGATTAAAATCGGACTTATCTACAAAATCAATAATACATCCAGTGATAAAGAGTGAAATTTGATACCTAATACACACACAAAAATATAAACCATAAGAAAATATGTCACTTGACCCAAGTCATACGTATGCATAGAGGAGTGTGATTAACTTACTTTTCCCATATACAGGGCTAAAAGGAGAAGATAGACTCGAAGATTAGAATTAAAAAAAAAAACTCCAAATAACATATTGAAACTTGTTGTTGGAGGTAGATCCTCTATTCCTATGATTGGAGTCAGTCTTCTTTGGTTTTGAATTGTATTGAGTAGAGGTGGAAGTTGTTTTCTTCTGCCACAAGATTAATCAAGTTTCATAGGGGGCACGACTGGTATATAGAAGCACTAGGAATTACTAAATATTAAAACCTGTGAAGGAACTCCTTCTGCTTCCATAGACTGCACTGGCGTTTCACAAATGCATAATGGCATTCCACACTTGCAATCTGACTAAATCCAATAGGAATGAGCTGATGGCTGATCTAAGAGCTTTTATGCTCCATCCCCCATGCAAAAGCCTACATAACACTCACCAATATCCAACCACCTCCTAATTGGTGGTTTTCAATTACTTTGAGCCTTCAAAGAGTGTTCAAAGAATGTTTTAGAATGTCAGTTTTAATCGTGTTGATTCATAGAAGAGAAAATTATTAGGAGTGGAGAATTTCATTATCGATCAAATTGAAACCTACTGTCATTGTTGACGAAATTGGAAAGCCATCATGAAAATTTTAATGGTTCCTTCACATGAAAGCTAAAAAATAAAAAAAATAGAATATAAAAGAGGCCCAAATTTCATGAACAATATGCATTGAAGTAGGCCCCATCTTCAACAGAAACAAGGACCACACACATTCTAACTTTTCTTGAATATCTATAAACAGTTCCTAGAAATTCAAAAAAAAAATTATTCCAGTTAGGATTTTTAAGTTTCTTATCGTTTAATCTCAAGTTTCTTGACAGGAAAATGTAATCTAGAACCTGAAACTTCTAACGAAAAATTTCAAGTTCAATAAGTTGCAAAAAAGCAGTTAAATTACCTAGAAGAAAATATCTCATGGCATCTTTCCATTTCAGTTTCAACTCACGCACTTTAATTCTGAGCTAAGCAGGATGAGATGGAGTTATTGAACAGGAGTTGAGAAGTAAAACTTCAGCTCAAAACGACCCTTTCTTATGTGGCTAAAAGTTGTCTCAAAAGACTTCGCATGAAGTTCATTTTTTTATATCAGCTTCTGAATAAATTTTCAAGTAAAAGGAAATACAAGGTGTATGATTAAATTTCAAGATGACTTACTGTGAGGAGTTATTGAAACAGTCAGCACAAACTCTAGGAATGAATACGGAACTGCGGCAAGGCCTGAATTTTGCACAAACAAGGACAAATCAGATCGCAATAAATTACCCATCAAAGCAAGCCATCAACAAGGAAAAGGAGCGTATAATACCATTTGATAAGAAGAATGCTTGTGGCACGCTAAACGAGCGCATAATCTCAGATCAAACGGGACGTGATGCACGAAGAAGAAAATGGGTCGGCATGCGCGAAGAAGAAAACAGGACGGCGTGCTGCGCGAAGAAGAAAACGTCGGGGAGTGTTGCGCGAAGAAGAAAACGTGGGGGGGGGGGGGGGGGGGGAGTTTACGGCGTGGAGAGCAAAAAAGAGAAAAGAGGGAGATGCTTAGGGTTTTTTTTTTCTTTTCTTTATTTCTTATTTTTTTCCTTTTTCTTTTATTTCTCTTAATCCACCCAAATAAACAAAAAAATTAAAAGAGTCTTGGGTTTTTTTAATTCCAACTTTATTGCTTTTCCAATTAAAAACTCAATTTAAACTCCTAAAATCCCTTCAAATTGGAGAGAATCTTTGGAGATTATAGATTGAGTAATTTAAACTTATAAAAAACGACCTAATTTTGAAACGATAAAATGTGCGCTTTTTAAAGTAAAAGAACCTGTTTTGTTGACGTTTAATACCTATCAAGAAAACACTCATTAATACTGACGTTTATTGCCCGTCAATATAGGAACGTTTGTTGACGCTTATTAGTCGTCAATGAATGCGGTTTTCATTGACGGCTAATAAGAGTCAATAAAAACCGTCAACAATAGCCTTTTTATTGATGATTTTTGTCCGTCAACTATGTGAAAAGGCGGAGTTGGACGAAAATCTACGTAAAGTAAGCATTTAATCACATTTATTGACGCTTTTTGTCCGTCAACATAAACCATATCATTTCTTGACACCATAAAACTGTCAATATACCTATTTATTTATTAATAATTTATTTTAAAGTAAAAATGATACTTTTATTGACGCTTTTTTGACACAAGCGTCAACAAACATTAAAAGCCTAGCGTCAATAAAGGTCAAATTTGTAGTAGTGACAATTCAATACAGTAAGTTAACTTACCTTAATAAATCAACACAAAATAAAAAGGCTTGGCCCACAAGTTTTCCTAGCCATCCCACAATTCCTAATAATTAACAACTGATTAGAAGCTAACATAGTTATGCCAAAGATAACGATGCAGAGGATTAGGGGCCATTGGAACCTTATCCAACTGCAATTTAGGAAATTCCTGTTCAGCCTTTAATTTAAATCAGTTCCAAAGGTCTCACAACCCAATTCACTCCACCCGACCATAAATCACATAAACACACAACATTCAGGAACAATATATTGCTAACAAGAGAATAATGGGACTTAGAGATCCAACCCATCCCTACCCAAATTAATCCTTCTAGAGATACAACCTGGAAATTTGGGTAGCGGCGACGTCTAGGCTAGGTGGATAGAGAGCGAGAGAAAGAGAACACATAAGTTTAGAGAGAGAGAGCCACAAGAAACTTAGAGAGTGAAAACCATGGAGAGAGAAACAGAGATCCTTATCGAGAGATGAAAGAGACTGACAGCAACGTCACACGGCGGCGGCTATAACGCGAGCGGAGGTGGGTCGTGGCGGCGCATAGATCTGAGAGAGAACGAAAGAAAACCTGTCAAGCATTTTAGAGAGAGAAAATCAATTGAGAAAAAGATGAGAGAAAAACACCCACCGATGACTCGAGGCGGTGACTTGCGATCTGAGCAACATTGGATAATTCAGAGGAAGGGCAGCGGTGACGTGGGTGGTCAACGATGACAGTGAACAGAAGGCGGTGGCGCTGCTTGTCTGTGCAGACGAGAGAAAGAGTGAGCGAGAGGGAGAGGGTTAGAGAGAGAGAAACAAGGTTTTTAAAAAAATCATTTCTTTTGTTGCTACATCATACTAACTGTTGGGCTCCTAGAGTGAGTAAAAATAAGATATAAATGGACTCTAGAACTCTGTGCAAGTATACACAATCCGCAACAAGTAATAAGTATTTATCGAATCCAAGGTCTGAATTAGCTTCCACTTTATCTATTTTGTTTAGCTTTTTAATGGTTTCAAAGGTGGTTAAAATGATTGATTTTTATAGAATGCTGAAGCAAAAGAAATGACAGAACAAAAAGTAAACAAATAAAGCAGACAGATTAGAAACAGGTGCTGGTAGGATTTAGTAATTGTTTTAAAAGATGCTCTAGCAATATTATTGATCATGCAAAACTCTCGCAGTCTTATTAGCAGATTCCTCCTGGAACTCTGGATTTTTTAGAATGTGTTTCAACTCCAATGAAGCACTACCGATCAAGCACTAGGCAACTGGCTATCCCTAGCTCAGTCACTGGCGTTCACCAATACACAATGATCTAGTGTGATTAAATGCCACACACCCCCTAAATCATCCCTGAAACTAGAAAGTGGTATTCATATCGGCTGGCCAAGCAGACATAAAATAGAAATGAGCACAACAAATAATCAAGATGCATCAAATCAATATTTATTGCATAGAGATTAAGCACAACAATTACATGTTCCCTAACCAACGCCTAAAGTTACTTAGTTCATAAAGTGCATAGAGACACACGTTACAATATAAGTAAATGCATCCATAACTACAAAGTAATACAAGAAAATATTAATTCCCTTGATCAGCTTGCAATTGATGGTCTTCTTGTAGGTCTCCAATCTCTCTCCTCTATTCGGCTCCCAAAGGTGGAAGTAAACTTTCCAAGAGTGGATTGTTCCTCCCAAGGATGGAATGAATTTAACTTGGGTGGCTATCTCCTTTTATAGAGTGATAGGAGGCTTGAATTAGGTTGACCTAGACACGTGGATGACTCTCCTTGCTCCTTAAACCCGAGAATAGCTTAACAGAATTCAGTTCATTAAATTGGCTAACGAGCTGTGACGTGGCAGTTTTGCTCCCAGCTTTGCTCCAGCACAGATTTTGCTCCCTCAAGTCGCTCAGCAATACATTCTGCACAAAGTAACTTTCAAAGCATCCATTCTTCCAAATGGATTAAAACATATAATATATAACTAAAAGAAATCGTATTAAACACAAATGACACACAAATTCCTATAGAAATAAGGCCTAAATAACTCCCTTTTGGAGAGTTATCACTAACCTTAAAAGAACTTTCGTCCTCGAAAGTTGCTAGCCCTAGAACAACTTTGGATACCTGGCCATCATTTTATCTTCTCTCTCCCATGTTGCTTCTTCAGACCAATGGTTTCGCCAAAGGACCTTTTCAAGAGCTATCTCACAATAACAAAGGACATTCACCTCTCTATCAAGAATTTGCATAGGTTTCTCCTCATAAGTCAAGTTCTCGCTCAGTTGCAAAGGTTCGAATTCCACTCTATGGGCTAAATTTGCCAAATACTTTTGCAGCATGGAGACATGGAAAACATTGTGAACTGTTGAAAGAGAAGGCAGTAAAGCTAAACGGTGGGCCATCAGACCAATCTATTCCAGAATCTCAAACGGGCCGATGAAGCGTGGGCTGAGCTTCCCATTCCTTCCCAACCTGAAAACTCCTTTCATTGGAGCTACCTTGAAGAAAACATGATCGCCCACAACAAACTCTAAATCCCTTCTCCTTGTATCTGTATAGCTCTTCTATCGGCTTTGAGCCGTTAACATTCTCGATCTGATTGTGCGAATGACCTCACTGTAGTTGCTGGACGACGATTTATTAACTCAACCACTCTGACTATCGTGGCATAGTCCGAGTGTTGATTGCAGTAGCCATAGTCACGTATTAGGTGTTGTCGGGGTAAGTTTCGTTGAGTTTCCATGCTTTATTTGAGTCTCTTCAGCAAATTGCTTAAGGATAGATCAACCAATAGATTTTCCCGATTCGTTTTTAGATTAGATAGCACATTCCTACCGTTCGAATTCAAGTTCTCGACCTTACAAGTTGCTGTCCAACAGAGGGTTCGTCACTTTTGGGTGAGTCCTTGTCAATTAACCCTTCTTTGATGTTGGTTTCCGTTTCAGATTGCCCATTCGGTATTGACCTTGAACCCACAAAAATTTGCTAATTTAAAACACTGTCTAGCCATTATGTTGGAATTTTTGGGTGAGTATTCAAGAGTTAAGCAAGTTTGAGTTTTAATTGAATTATTGGACCGAAATTTCTAATCTTGGAAAACTTGTATTGTGTAGTTTTGGGTATTCTTGGCTAAGATTTTAGAAAATCATTGGAGTAAGAATTTTGAGTAAAATTCTTGGGCGATACTGTGTAAGTGACTCCCCTATTAGCATGTTGGAAATTTATTGCTTAAATGTAAAATTGTTAGTTACCATGATAATTGTACAATTGTTAGCTGTGTAGCCAAATAAGATATTCGATCTGCAAAGTTATTTGTATGTCTGATACCTCTATCATGGCTGACAAAAATATGGTCACAAATTAATTTTGCTCTCTTGCATCCACTCAAAGCATGATCCACTGTTTCATGTTTGGATAAACACACTCCAAGCATAGGTGAAATATCCATACCCTGTTTCATCAAACACCAATTTACCGGAAAACAATCATTATAAGCCTTCCAAATGAAAAGCTTAATTTTGGGCGGTAGTTTAGCTTACCAGAGCGTATTCCACCACTTCCTTTGAGAATTCTCGCTTGAGGACACCTGTTCTAATGTTGAATTTCTTGTAATTTTATACCCGTTGTTAACCGAGTACTCTCCATTTGATGTATAATGTCATATTCATTTGTCCCCCTCATCATGAGCGCTAATGGGAATATTTTCATTTATGCGTCATCAACATGAACCACCCGTTTGATTTTATCCACGTTCCATCCAAGAGATGGTGTAATAAAATCCGAAACTTTTACCTCCCTTTGTGATGCCACTTCACCAATAGGTATAGGTTTGAATGTAGTTTCTTTAGGAATCCACGGATCGTTGTAAAAATCAATTGATTTTTCATTTCCTACCCTTTTGCACATGCCTCGCCAAATGATATCTCGAGCTCACACAAAACCCCTCCAAAATACTAAGCAGTTGCTCCTAATAGGAGCACTCAACAACAAATCTTGATGAACATATCTTGTTGGATTTTATGCCCTAAAACTCGTAGATAGTAAATGAAACAAATTAATCGATCTCAATAAAGCGCTATTTGAGTAATTCAGTAATTTGGTTATTGAATAATCGAGTTTGCATTAATAAACCCTAAATCCAATAAACTAAGATCCAAGGTTGTTTAAATAAAACTTGGACTAGTATGTGGGGACATACGGAGATCAGTGTCCAAGTAACAACCTAAAAGGTCTATAGTATAGGGATAAGGTTGGGTACCTTATCCTGGTGACACTATGTGATAGGCCCACCTTGTATTTGATATAGATGCAATGATCCAAAACATCCATGTAGGAGACATGCAGGTGGGGGTATCCTATGCAATGAGTTTGCATAAGACCAGACCGCGAAATAGTAACCACTAGATGTAACTAGTGTAGGTTTCTATTTCAATAGGATGACCTAGGTAACTCAATCTCAATCCTGAGTCTGTTATGAACCCCTTTCAGGAGGGATTGTCCTTAGATTTGTATGGGTGAAAGTGGTCAGTTTGCCGACTCAATAATCCTACCATTTTAGGGGCAAGACCGAACGGGGGTTGGGAACATAACAGTACAAGATGGAATTCATTCCTTCCCCTATTGGGGTAAGTAGATGTGTGTTTCCTTAAGGGCTGATTCCAGGGCTTGAACAAAGGCGTGTCGTCATTTCCTGGCCCGAGAGGAACTCCTGTTTAGTTGTTGGACCCTAAACAACTTGTTCATTAGAAGGATCAACGGTACTTAAGGAACCAAAGGTAACCCAGGGGTAAAACGGTAATTTGACCCAACTGGTGTTACGAACACACGTGAGGGATTGACTTACAGCTTGGTCGATATCCGTGGACACAGAAATATTCTACAGTGAGAAGAGTGCAGTTGTGGGTCTTTAGTGGAGTGACCCACAGTTAACGAATGTTGACTAAACTTGGTTAATGTGTTTGGTCAATTAGTCTCGTATCGTTGGAGCTTCTGATCTGTAGGTCCATTTGTTGGGTTTTATGCCCTAAAACTCGTAGATAGTGAATGTAAACAAATTGTATACTTGTTTCAATAAAGTGTTATTGAGTTTCTACAATAAAGTGTTATTGTTAAACATTGCACAATTTGACCCAAATCCAATAAACTAAGATCCAAGGTTGTTTACATGTGACTTGAACTAGTATGTGGGGACATACAGGGATTTGTGTTCAAGTAACAACCTAAAAGGTCTATAGTACAAGGATAATGTTGGGTACCTTATCCTGGTAACACTATGTGATACGACCCGCTTTGTATTCGATACAGACGTATTAATCCAAGGCGTCCATGTAGGAGACATGAGAGCGGGGGTATCCTATGCAATGAGTTTGCATAAGACCGGACCACGAAATAGTAAACCACTAGATGTAACACTGTTAACTAGTTAGTTTACTGTTTCAATACGATGACCTAGGTAACTCAGTCTTAATCCTGAGTGTGTCATGAACTCCTTCTCATGAGGGATTTTCCTTTGATTAGCATGGGTGAGAGTGGCCAATACGCCGACTCAATATGCCTTCCTTTTTGGGGACAAGACCGAGTGGGAGGCTGGGGACATGACAACACAAGAAGGAATTCACTCCTTCTCACATCTAGGAGAAGTAGATGAGTGTTCCCTTAAGTGGTGACTCCGAGACTTGAACAAAGGGATCCTCCCCTCTCACTGCCCCGAGAGGGATTTTCTGTTTAATGGTTGGACCATAAACAAGTTTTTCGTTAGAGGAGCACTGGTACTTAAGGAGACAGATGTAACACAAGAGTAAAACGGTAATTTGACCCAGTCGTGATTACAAACACTCGTGAAGGATTGACTTGCCGGCATAGGTCTATATCCGTGGACACAGAAATGTTCTACAGTGAGAAGAGTTCAGCTGTGGGTCTTTAGTGGAATGACCAACAGTTAATGAATATTGGTTAACTTTATTAATGAGTTTAATCGGTTAACCTCATATCATTGGAGCTTCTGATCTGTAGGTCCATTAGGTCCCCCTGCTAGCTCGTAAAGAGTAATTAGGAACAAATATATTTTGAGAGAATTTGAATAGTTCAAATTCATATTGGGAATTAAGTTAATTGTATGAGATACAAATTAATATAATGTATAGTGATGCATTAAAATTTAAAGTCTAATTTGAGATTAAACTTTATTATATTGAGAGATTGATATATTTGAAAGAATTCAAATATATGTCTAATTAAATATATGATATTTAATTAGAAGATGAATTAATTAATTAATTATTCAATTTAGTTTAAATTAAATGAGATTTAATTAAACTATAGTCTATGAGAGAAATAATTATTTGAAGAAGTTCAAATATTAATATGAATTTGATTCATATTAAATTTATAGGATTAAGAGAATTTGAAGAAGTTCAAATTTTAATATGAATTTGATTCATAATTTAGAATTAATTAATTGAATGCCTGAAATTAAATATATGATATTTATTTGGGTAATTAATTAATTAACTAACAGAAGGTCTGAAATTAAATATATGATATTTAATTGGTCATTAATTAATTAAAGAATTAATTAATTGGAAATTAATCAATCATGGAAATGATTAATCACTTGTGGAAGTAATTAATTATTTATGGAAATAGTTTACTCACTTATGGAAGTGATAAATCATTTATGGAAAAGATTAATCAATTATGGAATTGATTGGTTATGGAATTGATTTTAAATGAATATTTTATTCATGACTTTTCTCCTATAAATAGAACACTAACCCTAGGGTTTAGGTACAACAACATAAGGCCACAAGAATGCATTCTTGCATTCTTTCTAGCCTCCCTCTCATAACTCTAGGGAGAATTTTCTCTCTAGTGTTTTTCCCATTCAAGATTAGGTAGTCTCACAACTACGTTCCTAATCCCAGGGTTATAGCGGGGAAGATCAAATGGTGGTGTTCTTCGTTGTTGCAGACCAAACAAGAATCATCCTTTGAAGTATTCAGAGTCGTCAACGGAGGTATGTTTCTCATCGTTTAACCTTTTGCCAATGTATTGGTATTTTTGTAGAAACAAAATTAACTACGAACGATCCAATTGCTTCCACTGTAACAGAATTGAGAATTCAAAATCCTTCACCATTAGGTCCCACTGGTAGCTCGTAAAAAGACTTGAGGCAATTAAGTATAAATTGTAAATTGAAAGTGTTCAATTTATTTGGGGAATTGTATAATGTATATTGATGCAATATAATATAAAGTTTATGAAACTGTATAATATACTTTTTTAATGGGAAAAATACATTTTTGGTCCCTGAGGTTTGGGTTAAGTAACACTTTAGTCCCTGAGTTTTCAAACTTAACAAAAATACCCCTGAGGTTTGAGATAAGGAACAATTTGGTCCCTGCCGTCAATTTTGCCGTTAAACCCTAACAGTTTGCTGACGTGACACCATTATTTTAATAAAAAAATCATTTTTAAATTTTTTATATATTAAAATATTAAAATATTATTATTTTATTAATTTTTTTAAATTCTTTCTTCTTCCTTTCCCACCCTTCTTCTTCCTTCCCCACCCTTCTTCCTTTCCCATCACTTTCTTCTTCCACTCCGGTGGTTGGCCGCCGCCGGCAGCCGGCGAACGGCGGCGACGGTCGCCGAATTTTTTTTTCTTCTTCTTCCCTTCTTCCCTTCTTCCCTTCTTCTCCTTTATTATTATTTCATCTCCCTCCCTTCTTCTTCCTCCTCCAACCATAACCTTAATCCTAAGTCCCTTTGCTGCCAGCCGCCTGTCCTTGTCGGCCGCCGAACGGCCGGCGACGACTTTTTTTTCCCCGTCCTCGATAACTTTACCCTTCTTCTTTCTTTTCATTTTTTCCCTCTTCTCCTTTACCCTCCTACATGGTTGGCTACAACACTACTTCCCCCAACAGATCCACCATCGCAGCTCCTCCCTCCATTCTGTTCCGTCCACGACCATCCGCAACCCATCGCCTGCAAGGAACTACGAAATGAATCCTTCGTTTCAGATCTAAAACGAAACCCAGATCTGGGTTTCGTATGAATCTGAAACTCCCCAGATCTGACGTGCAGCATTCGATTCCAGCTTAACCGAACGAACGACGGACGTGCAGCGGCAGCTTCCAGCTCTAAATCCCCTTCGATTCCACTTTGAACGAACGAACGAGCTGTGTACGAACGTTTGGGGATGGCGTCGTTCAGGTAACTCACAAGTCTCTTCTCGTTCGTCACCGCGAAGCAGTCGCCGTTTGGTTCTATCAAGAAAACCACCGGATCTGAAATCGTTCTGCACCGCCGCGGGCGGGTCTTCGGGACTGGAAAAAGAAGAAAGGAAAGAGAAGAAGGAAAAAAAAGAGAGGAGAGGGAAGAAGAAGAAAAGAAAAAAAATATTGAAAAAATAAGGTTGTCGCCTGCGACTGCCGGCCGCCGGCGAGCAACGGTTGCCGGCGGTCAGTCGCCGGTGGCTGGTTGATGGGGTGAGGATGGTTAAAGAAGAAGAAGGGAGGTGGTGGTGAAGGGGTTGAAGAAGAAGGAGAAAGAAAAAAGAATTAAAAATTAGTTAAAAATTAATTAAAAATTATTATATTTTTATTTTTTTTATTAATTTTTATTTTTAAAAATAAAAAATTATTATTTTTAATTAAAACAATAGTGTCACGTCAGCCGTCGTTAGACTTTAACAGAAAAATAGACGACAGGGACTAAAATGCTCCTTATCTCAAACCTCAAGGGTATTTTTGTTGAGTTTGAAAACTCAGGGACCAAAGTGTAACTTAACCCAAACCTCAGGGACCAAAAGTGTATTTTTCCCTTTTTTAATTAATTTCAAAAATTAATACTTGAGAGAAAATATTTGAAAGAGTTCAAATAAATTTAATATGAATTGAATTCATATTAATTTTAATTTTAATAAAATCCCTAAGATTTAATATGTGATATTTAATTGGGTAAATTAATTAATTGTAGAATTAATTATTTATTTATTAAAATTAGAGACATTTTCCTATTAGGAAAGAAAATATTTTAAAGAGTTCAAATAAAGTTAATATGAATTGGATTCATATTAATTTTAATTTTAATAAAATCCCTAAGATTAAATATATGATATTTAATTAGGAAAATTAATTAATTATGAAATTTATTAATTATTTATTAAAATTAGAGACATTTTCCTATTAGGAAAATGTCTTCCTTTTCCTATTAAGAAAAAAATCTTGGCCTTTACCTATAAATAGGACCCTTGGGGTGGGGTCAAAGACATCTGATTCACTCTCCTACTCTTAGAGGATTCCCCTCAAGGCTTCCTCTAGACTTCCACCAGTCTCCTGCCTTTAGAAGTCTCAGAGTCATACCAGTGTAGCCATAGTGGTGGTGTTCGCACTAGTTCGTGATTAATTCACAAGCAGTTGGTGAATTTAATCTGAGTCGTCAACAAGAGTAAGTAATTTGTTACTATATAAATTAGATTTAGATCTAATATTTTTGTATGCTTAGCCTTAATATAAATCTAGAATAGTTATAAGTTTATTGCCAATGTATTGATATTTTAGATTAAACAAAATTAATTACGAATCGGTCCCAATCACGCTTCCACTTTACGGAATTACAGAATTCCAATCCTTCATATCTTCCATATATCACTCTAGCTGCTAGTAAATTGGGTCTGTTAAATAATCTCCAGACTTGCTTTGCTAACAAAGCCTTATTAAAATTTTCCAAATTCCGAAAATTTAGGCCTCCCATCTCCTTTGGGCGGCACAAAGTGTCCCATTTTTTCCAATGAATCTTCTTTTTTGCATTTGTGGAACCCGACCAAAATCGTGCCATCATTTGTTGAATATCACTACATAATGTCTGAGGAATCCGAAAAGAGCTCATGATGTATGTGGGTATGGCTTGGGCCACACTTTTGAGAACAGTGTCCTTCCCACCAATAGAGAATAAATTCTTCTTCCAAACCTAGAGTGTTTGCCAGACCCGTTGTTTAATACCTTTAAAATCCTCTATTCTGCTTCTCGAGGAGGATGATGGAATTCCCAGATATTTTCCTAGATTATCAACCATAGGTATAGCCAATATCATAGATAATGTAGAACGAAAATCCATGTTTACATTTGGAGAAAAAAGCAAAGCAGAATTTTCAGTATTAACAACTTGGCTCGAAGCCATCTCGTATCTTTTTAAGATTGATCAAAGCGCCCAAACCTATTCAATGGATGCTTGGCAAAACATTAAACTATCATAAGCAAAAAATAGATGAGAGACCTCAAGGCAGTATTTGTTTGCCTTTATACTTGTCATGTGTTTACGAACCTGTAACGACCCGACTTCTTAAAAAGCCTTTTAAGGGACCGTTACGACAATTCATGCTTTGGAGGTCTTTTTAAATAAAAATATTTTTAAACATAAACACTAATTTAAGTAAAAACTTTAAAACAAAACTTTTATTCGGGATCTCTAATTTTAAAAATTTTAAATATTCATAAATAATTTCTAAAATATAAATGTACATGGCCTCTTAGAAAATTTCTCAAAATAAATTTATAAAAAATAAAGTAAAACAAAGTTCCCTAAAGCGGAAGAAAAATAAAATATGAAATTCATGTCCTCTCATGGCTGTCTAACGGATTCTCATCAATCACCTTTCACCTGCCCTTGCCTTTACCTGAAAAAAAAAATATTTTTGAAAAGAATGAGTATTTAAAATACTCAGTAAGTGACCCTACTATTGAGGTTGGTTCACGCTTTAAAAACATTTTAAAAATCAACAACAAATAAAATTTTGGTGGCTCTAAACTTTATTTTAAACTTACTAATGAGAGATGATATACATCAATTTCATGCATATCCTAGACACATCAATTTTATGTGTCTCCTACAGAAACTGTCAATTTCACGAAACCTCGAGGTCGTCAATTTCACCAACCTCGACTTAGGTACATCAATTTCATGTCCCTAAGTCCTGTGTAGGCATCTCTGAATGTACATCAATTTCATGTACACTTATAAAACTCATAAATAATTTAAACTCATTCCTTTAATGGAATTTTGAGAGACCACCAACTCAAATATTTCAACATTAACAATTACAAGAAATAATAATAAATTTCATGCTTTCAATAATTTTCATAAACGCATACGTAATTAAAATAATAGATTTTTCATGCTCAATTTTCATGATTTTAACAATAATAATAAATTTCATGAACAACTCATAAGCACGAGAATTTTAGAAAATCAACACGCGCACCTAATTAAAAAGGTTCAACAGTAAAGTCAGTTACCTTGCCTTCTGAATCATTGATTTTAAACTCCAATTTAACACTAGCAACAAATCAATGATGACCTCAAATAAATGGATTTGATTCCAATACATGCTTCAAGCTTCCGAACGAACTTCTAATTTGCTCCAATTTCAATATTTTACCTCCAAAGGTTATGAGCATCTTAAAATAAGGAATTAATGTCAATGGGTAATCCTTTAAACACTTAAATCAATCAAATAAACTCTCAAACCAACTTACCCAAAGTCAAATTCGCTAAAAAACGTCAATATTCGAAGCTTACGACTGTAGTATCGCTGAAAAACACCCACCAACAGCTTCTGTCCGTTTTGAGATTGCCGGAAAAATAAATCCCACACCGAAATTTCTTTGAATCGACGAAACTCCAAAACCCCCACAAACCTCGTTGGAAAACAACAACCAAACCACTACACCGCTGGATGTTGCTCACTGCCGTGGGAGTCACCGGAAAACGCGCTCCCACCGGAGTTGCTGAAGGACGTCACCGGAGAGAAGACCCACGCGACTAAAACGCCCACGACCGACTGCGAAAACGGGGAGCAACCGCCTCGAGTAACTGTTGTCGCCTACTGCACGCGGAAGAACCGTCGGCACAAGGACCACCTGCACGAAACGAGACCCACACTAGAGAACTTGCCTAAAAGTTTTTGCCGTCAACGCCAAACGCCCGCGAACTCGCCTGCTGCTACCGGAATTACGATCGCCGCCGTGACCTGCTGCTGAAGAAGGTAGAACGTCGCCACTACTTGCTGTCGTCGGAGAAGATATGTCGCCAGAGTTGTTGCTGAAACGTGGCTGTCGTCGGGTGCTTGATGTGAGAGAAGAGGTTGTTGGTTTTCATGGAGAAGATAAGGGAAAAAGATAGGGATGAGCCCTAAGGTTGCGTGCAGCCTTTTAAAAAGGCTTGGGCTTGGCTTAAACATCAGTTTATTTACAAAAATGTCACTCCAGCCCAAATTTTTAAATTTTCAGAAAATTTATCTTAAATTTTGAAAATTTCCCTCTAAATTCCAAATTAACTCCAACTTAGGAAATTTGAAATTTATCTTAAATTACGGGCGTTACAAAACCATAGCCCCATTTATCATAGAAGAGAGGGTTTTCGAACAAAGCAAAAATAAATAGGGTGAGAGTGGGTCACCTTGTCGAAGACCCTGTTGCGGTACTATGTGTCCTGACGGCACCCCATTTAATAAGACTGAAAATTTTGCAGTTTTTACACAGCCGATAATCAGAGCCACCCAATTTGGGTGAAAACAAATCTTCAGCATCAAACTTTCCAGAAAACTCCATTCGACCTGATCATATGCTTTGCTCATATCAAGTTTTAATGCTATCCACCCCTTATGACACTTTCTTCTAGATTTAATAGTATGCAAACATTCATGACCCACAATAATATTATAAAAAATAGACTTCCCAGAAACAAAAGCAGATTGGTTTTCCGAAATAACATCTTAAAGGACCCTTTTCATCCTATTAACTAGCACATTTGCTATTATTTTGTATGCCACATTGCATAAACTGATGGGACGGTAATCTTACAACTTTTTAGGAGTATTTAATTTAGGAATGAGCGCAACATAAGTATGATTCCAGGCACCAACAGAACGAGATTGATTTAAAATTTCCAGGCAATTTAAAATAGTTGTGTCACCAACCTCAGACCAGAACTTCTGATAGAAAATTGATGGAAAACCATCTGGGCCAGGCGCTTTTGACGGGTGCATCTGCTTAATTGCTCTTTCAATCTTCGCTCTTAAAAAGGTGTTAATAACTTTGCATTCATATCCGCAGTTACCTTCTCCTGTATGTCCTGTAAAGCATTAGCCATAACATCAGAAGATGGGTTAATAAATGAAAATAAAGTTTGAAAATAAGATTGGAAGGCCCCCTCCAATTGTTGTCTATCCGTTATCCATCCACCGTATCCATCTTCTATAACACTAATTTTGTTTCGTCGTCTTCTGGTAGTGGCTCGTGAGTGAAACCATCTAGTGTTTCGGTCGCTCCACTTTGCCAGTTCTCCCGAGATCTCTGTTTCCAGTATATTTCATCCTCCTCCAAAACTCTGTCTAATTGGTTTTCAGTCAATTTAATCGCATCAAAGTCCCAAAGGGGTGGTCTACTATACAGCTCTTGAAGACTTGCCTGTAATCGATGGATGTCTATGTGAATTGTAGCAATTGTACCTTTGCCCCACCTTTGCAACCTCCTTCTGCAGTTGGTGAGACAATATTCAAGGCGTGGAGTACCTGACGACCCAACCTTCCAACTACCTTCACCATCAATGATGTGCTTGCATTCTGGTTGTTGAGCCCACACTTCTTCAAATCGAAAGACCTTTGGACCCTTATTATGAGGTCGTCCTGGCCCCATGGGGGGTCACATCAAGAATTATGGGACAATGGTCAGAGCGTGCCCATTCCAGGTGAGTAACCGACAGATTAGGAAATAAACTCCAAAAAGCTTCATTAGCAATGAAACGATCCAACCGTTCATTTATTTGATCCGAATCTTTTTGCCTGTTAGACGAGGTAAACATATCATCTCTGTACTCAAGATCCCTTAGATTGCATTCATCCAAAACGCATCTAAAGTTTGCTAAAGTAGAATCTTGAGCAACAATACCTCCCTCCTTTTCTTCAACCAAAAGGATTCAAATATGATACTATATCAGTATATAAATTGTCATTTATTTGGTTTTAGTTAAAAAAAAATTAAACAAGGTTGTATCCTTTTGAAAATTAAGGTTATAAATGTTTTTAAGGTTTTTTTTATCTGCATTTAATGCTTTTTTTTATAATGTAAGCCAAAATTTTAAAAACAAAAGTGCCATTTGACAATTATTTTGTTTTCTACCTACGTTTTTTGTTTTTCATTTTTTTTTTAAAATAGCGTTATTTAACCAATTCCCCTTTTGGTTTTCTATCATTAAACATGTGTTTTGAAATGATGAGTAAATTTTAAAAGCAAAAAAAATGTAGTTTGAAAATAGAATTTTCTTTGTCAAAATCTCATATTTTTTCTTCTTACACTAAATATTTTTTTCTTTATGATCTACCTCTCCAACAAATTTCTATCTTAATTTTTCATTTACTCCCTATCAAACCAAGCATAGCTCAATGGTAATTGACAAGTATTTGATCAAGAGCTCAGAGGTTTGAATCTCCTCACTTCTACTCACTCTTAATGTTGATGTACTTAAAAAAAACAAAAAATCCCTTTCTCCCTAGTTTTTTTTTTTTTTTTTTGTAAAAATTTATTTATATCTTTTTGTCTCTAAAAATTTCATTGTCTCTATTACAAATTTTATTTCTCTTTCTCTCTTACATATTGTTGATAGAGAAATTTTGACCAATCACGAATTGCCACGTCATTACATAAAATTAATGACGAAATTAAAGTTAATTAAATTTGGGACCAATTATAAATTGACATGTGTCCCAAATTTAATTTGAAAACAAAGTTGGCCAATTATAAATTTATAGAGCCAAATTTCTATTTGATCAATTAATTAAAATTAAATTATTTCAATCAAATTAATTAATTTGCCCAATTAATTAAAAATAATAATTATTTGGATCAAATTTGGGTCTTTTAAATGTCTGGGTCATATGGTTTTGGGTCAAATATAAACCAAACCCAAGACTAAATGGTTCAGCCCAAGACCAATAAAACCCAAGTCCAAGTTGTTAGGCCCAAAAGTTACCAGGGCCCATCCTGCGAGAACTCTATAAATAGGGGGGTTCACCACCATTTCAAGGGGTCAGAATTTTGAAGCTCGAGGGCAGAGTCCAGAGCATTCTCCAAGATCCAGAGTCATCAGAAGTCAGAGAGTCTAGAGAATTCAGAAGATCCAAGATTCAGAATTCAACCAACTCAAGACTCAGAAGGTTTGAAGACTAGAAGACTCTAAGAGAAGATCAACAAGCCAACAGGCCGATCATCCAAGAAGATCAACAAGTCAGCAGGCCGATCATCCAAGAAGATCAACAAGCCAACTGATCGAACAGATCATCAAGCCAACAGGCCGATCATTCAAGAAGATCAACAAGTCAGTAGACCGATCATCCAAGAAGATCAACAAGCCAACAAGTCGATCATCCAAGAAGATCAACAAGCCAGCAGGCCGATCATCCAAAAAGATCAACAAGCCAACTGATCGAACAGATCATCAAGCCAACAGGCCGATCATTCAAGAAGATCAACAAGTCAGTAGACCGATCATCCAAGAAGATCAACAAGCCAACAGGCCGATCATCCAAGAAGATCAACAAGCCAGCAGGCCGATCATCCAAAAAAATCAACAAGTCACAACAGGTCGATCCAGAAGATCATCAAGCCAACAGGCCGATCCAAAAGATCATTAAGCCAGCAGGGCGATCATCCAAGAAGATCAACAAGCCAATAAGCTGATCCAAGAGATCATTACGCTAACAGGCCGATCCAAGAGATCATCAACCTAGCAGACTGATCATCTAAGAAGTCCAACAAACCGGCCCAAGAAGAGCAACAAGCTAGAGGCCAAAGTTTATATATTTAAGAGAGAGAATCAGAGGATTAAAGTTAGAGATTGTACACCCACACGCATACAACAATAATACAAATCAAAGTTTATTCCACGTGTCTCCATCCCCGAAGTCTCGTGCGAACAAATTGGCACGCCCAGTGGGACCATCTCTACCTCTCATCTCTCTCTCTTATCTCAAAAACACAAGTATAAACATGTCGTTCAAGACTTCTTCAATGGTCGCTGTCATGAACAAGTCATACATGGGTTCTACTGCCCATTGTTGCTTCAACGGGCTGACGTTGCAAGAAGATAAAGTTTCTGTCGTTGCAGACCAAGAAACAACCTTGCAGGGGGCATATACTAATAACAAGTTTTTTGTCAAGTATAACCCTTTGTTTGAACCTGATTCTGACGTAGTGACTGTCATGATGACTGAGACTAGAACTATGGAAGAAAGAATGGTTGAGATGCAGGAGCACATCGACACCTTGATGAAGGCGATTGAAGAAAAAGATTCTCAAATCGAGCAACTAAAGAGCCAAATTGAGAACCAACATATTGCCGAATCAAGTCAAACCCAAGTCGTAAAAAATCACGACAAAGGAAAGACTATAGTGCAAGATGATCAACCACAGTGTTCTGCTTCGATCGCTTCACTATCCATCCAACAGCTCCAAGATATGATCACAAACTGTATCAGAGCTCAGTACGGTGGACTTACTCAAGATTCCCTCTTATATTCCAAACCTTATACTAAGAGGATTGATAACTTGAGAACGCCAA
Organism: Luffa acutangula; assembly: GCA_036850905.1. Classification (NCBI taxonomy): domain Eukaryota; kingdom Viridiplantae; phylum Streptophyta; class Magnoliopsida; order Cucurbitales; family Cucurbitaceae; genus Luffa; species Luffa acutangula. Next base: position 19,372,759 of record CM072088.1, on the reverse strand, counting down.
TCGGGTATCAGCCACCAAAATTTCAACAGTTTGATGGAAATGGCAATCCTAAACAACATATTGCCCACTTCGTTGAGACATGTGAGAACGCTGGTACTCGAGGGGACCTACTAGTCAAACAGTTCGTTCGAACACTTAAAGGAAATGCGTTTGACTGGTACACTGATCTAGAATCTGAGTCAATAGACAGTTGGGAGGAACTCGAAAGAGAGTTTTTGAATCGCTTCTACAACACTAGACGAACCGTTAGCATGTTCGAGCTCACCAACACTAAACAACGAAAAGGTGAACTCGTTGTTAACTATATAAATCGCTGGAGAGCTATGAGTCTAGATTGCAAAGATCGCCTCACTGAACTCTCTTCTGTTGAGATGTGTATTCAAGGCATGCACTGGGAACTCCTCTACATCCTTAAAGGTATAAAGCCTCGCACCTTTGAAGAACTAGCAACTCGCGCCCACGATATGGAGCTAAGTATTGCTAGTCAAGAAAACCAAGACCTTCTCCTCCCTAACATGAGAAAAGAAGGAAGGAACGATGAAGAGACTATAGAAGAATCCATGGTTGTAAACACAACCCTTCCCAAGTCGTCTTCGAAAGAAAAGCGACAAACTAATGGAGCGCATCACTTAACTTTAAAGGAAAGACAGAAGAAAATCTATCCTTTCCCTGATGCCGACATCCCTGATATGTTGGAACAACTATTGGAAGCGCAACTGATAGAGCTTCCTAAGTGTAAACGACCAGAAGAGATGGAGAAAGTCGATGATCCCAAGTATTGCAAGTATCATCGAGTTATTGGTCATCCAGTGGAAAGATGTTTCGTCCTAAAGGACTTGATTTTAAAGCTGGCTAAGGAAGGCAAAATCGAGCTCGACCTTGATGAAGTAGCCCAATCAAATCTTGCTACAATCAAAGGAAATAACAAACATCAAAGAAAGAAGGATCCTAAGAAACTTCAACCCAAGAGGAAGAGAAGTAAAAAGTTTTCTCAACCTCAACAACTGGTGATGTTGAATAAATCCTTCTCCAAAACTTTCCACAAAAAGAAAAAAGAGAACCTTGCAACTTCCTACTGCATCGACGTAGAAGAAGTTGACAATTCCAAGAAAAGTGAACAAAGGACTTCTGTCTTCGATCGCATCAAGCCTCCAACTACTCGTCCTTCAGTATTCCAAAGAATGAGTATGGCCGCGACAGAGGAAGAAAATCAATGTTCGATGTCCACCTCCACTCGACCTTCAGCTTTCCAAAGGCTAAGTGTCTCCACATCGAAGAAAAGTCAACCTTCGACATCTGTTTTTGATCGCCTCAAAGTAACAAGCGATCAACCTAAAAGAAAAATGGACAACTTGGAGGTGAAACTTTTCGATGAAGTAAACCGCGACAAGAAGCTTCATAGTAGCGTCCCGTCACGTATGAAGAGGAAATTCTCTGTTCTCATAACTACAGAAGGTTCCTTGAAGGTGAAGCCAAATCTCATTGTCTTGACTAATCCTATAAATGAAGGATCTGATCAAGACCATGATAAAGATAAGAGCTTTTAAAATGTAAAAGCTCCTTGTCGCAAGAGCCTAAACTGCATGATGCTCCTAGCCCACACGAGCTTAAAAGGTGAGTGCAAAAAAAAACAATTTTTGAACTACGTTATGACTTGATCCCTATTCCATAAGGGTACGTAGGCAGCTTAAAGAAAACTTTAAGTTCAGTCTCTATAAACAAAAAAAGGGTGCATGACAATACAAATTGAAGAAATTTTTTAGTACTGGGGCCAATACAACAAATTGGAGTTGTGCACCGTTAAAAATATGAAGCTACGAGTTGGACGAATAAAAGAAGATTTTATTCCTCCAAATTCAATGTCTCGTTAGCCTCAAATTCGATGTTTCACTCATCCTAAGTTTGTTGCTCCCGCTTCTTTAAGTTTGAAGGTTCCCACATTGCGCTGTTGTGCTGTTTCCTTCTCCAAGTTCGAAGGTTCTGACGCTGCGCTGCTACCTTCCTCCAAGTTCGAAGGTTTTCATGCGCTTTGTTGCAGTTCCTTCTCTCCAAGTTCAAAAGGTTCTCACGCATTCGGCTACAGTTCATTTCTTCCAAATTTGAAAGTGTTCTCACGCGCGCCGCTGCAGTTCCTTCTCTCCAAGTTCGAAGGTGTTCTCGCGCGCTTCGCTGCAGTTCCTTCCTCCCAAATTCGAAGGTTCTCTCACGCGCTTCGTTACAGTTCCTTCTCTCCAAGTATGAAGGTTCTCTCCTCCAAGTTCGAAGGTGTTCTCGCGCGCTTCGCTGCAGTTCCTTCCTCCCAAATTCGAAGGTTCTCTCACGCGCTTCGCTGCAGTTCCTTCCTCCCAAATTTGAAGGTTCTCTCACGCGCTTCGTTACAGTTCCTTCTCTCCAAGTATGAAGGTTCTCTCCTCCAAGTCGAAGGTTCTCACGTTGCTTCACTGCAGTTCCTTCCTCCAAGTTCGAAGGTTCTCACGTTGCTTCGTCGTAGTTCATTCTCTCCAAGTACGAAGGTTCTCTCCTCCAAGCCTGAAGGTGCTCACGTGCTTCGGTAAAGTTCCTTCCTCCCAAGTTCGAAGGTTCTTACGCGCTTCGCTACAGTTCCTTCCTCAAAGTTCGAAGGTTCTCACGCGTTTCGCTGCAGTTTCTTCTCCCTAAGTTCGAAGGTTCTCACGCGCTTCGCTGCAGTTCCTTCCTCCCTAAGTTCGAAGGTTCTCACGCGCTTCGCTGCAGTTCCTTCCCCCAAATTCGAAGGTTTCAAAGGCTCTCACGCGCTGCGCTTCGTTGCAGTTCCTTCCTCCAAGTTCGAAGGTTCTCATGCGTTTCGCTGCTACCTTCCTCCAAGTTCGAAGGTTCTCTCACGCGTTGTTGCAGTTCCTTCCTCCAAGTTCGAAGGTTCCCTCACGCGCTTCTCTCCACCCCTCCTTTTGAAGGTTCACCACTGAGGTTTTCCTTCTCCAAGTTCGAAGGTTCACCGTTGCTCCTTTTCAAATGTTTGGCGGCGGTTGACGACCTCGTTCCACTCCATCTTCAAATGTTGGCAGTTGACGGCGCCCGCTTCGCTTCATCTTCAAAAAATTGACTGTTGATAACTTTACTTCATATTCAAAAGTTGACGGTTGAAGTCTTCGCTACATCTGCAAAGATGAACAACTTTAGTGTTGCCTTTATCTTGAAAGTGTCTAGACTGGAAGATGCATCTTAGCTGCAAGTTAAAAAAAATGCTTGATATCAAACCACAAAAAAAAAAAAAAAAAAGACAATAAAGGTGTTGTTAAAAAAATGGTGACCACCCCTGCAGGTTACTCGGATCACCCAATAAAATGGGGACTGGGTCTAGCAGGAGTGCATGAAGGAGAATCTGGTGACTACCTCTGCAGGTTACTCAGATCACCCAATAAAATGGGGACTGGTCTAGCAGGAGTGCATCACTGAAGGCGAGTCTGATGACTACCCCTGCAGGTTATTCAGATCACCCAATAAAATGGGGACTGGATCTAGCAGGAGTGCATGAAGGCGAATCTGGTGACTACCCCTGCAGGTTACTCAGATCACCCAATAAAATGGGGACTGGGTCTAGCAGGAGTGCATGAAGGCGAATCTGGTGACTACCCCTGCAGGTTACTCAGATCACCCAATAAAATGGGGACTGGGTCTAGCAGGAGTGCATGAAGGCGAATCTGGTGACTACCCCTGCAGGTTACTCAGATCACCCAATAAAATGGGGACTGGGTCTAGCAGGAGTGCATGAAGGCGAATCTGGTGACTACCCCTGCAGGTTACTCAGATCACCCAATAAAATGAGGACTGGGTCTAGCAGGGGTGCATCGTTGTAGGCGAATCTGGTGACTACCCCTGCAGGTTACTCAGATCACCCAATAAAATGGGGACTGGGTCTAGCAGGAGTGCATCGCTGTAGGCGAATCTGGTGACTACCCCTGCAGGTTACTCAGATCACCCAATAAAATGGGGACTGGGTCTAGCAGGAGTGCATGAAGGCGAATCTGGTGACTACCCCTGCAGGTTACTCAGATCACCCAATAAAATGGGGACTGGGTCTAGCAGGAGTGCATCGTTGTAGGCGAATTTGGTGACTACCCCTGCAGGTTACTCAGATCACCCAATAAAATGGGGACTGGGTCTAGCAGGAGCGCATGAAGGCGAATCTGGTGACTACCCCTGCAGGTTACTCAGATCACCCAATAAAATGGGGACTGGGTCTAGTAGGAGTGCATCGTTGTAGGCGAATCTGGTGACTACCCCTGCAGGTTACTCAGATCACCCAATGAAATAGGGGACTGGTCTAGCAGGAGTGAGATCACTGCAAGAGAAGCTGGTGACGACCGTTGCACGAAGCTTACACATTCAAGCAAGAAAGAAACAAATTGCAATAATATATGTGCAAAGAAAAAAATGGAAGCCAAAAGCTCTATAGTACAATCAAAGCAATTCATATGAGCGACATCCAATAAGGACATACATGGAATATATATGCAGATAAAAAAAAAACTTATCTCAAACTTATCCAATAAGGACATTCCTTAAATGATTTTATATTTTCTCAAACTTTTCTCACTCCAAAACTTATCTCTCTTTAAAGTATCTATAAATATCTAAATTTACTCTCTCTGAAATTTATGTCTTTAGATAATTTATCACTCTCTCTAAACTATTTTCTTTCTAGGTCTCTACATATTTTTCTTTCTCTAGTATCTAACTTTTTTAAAATCAAAAACCAAAAAATTAAAAAATTAAAAAAAAAAAACAAACAAATAAAGTTCCTGTTTGACTTTATGTTTTTTAAAAAATATCAAATTTAAAACAATAATTAAAACAGGAATGGTTTTAAAAATAAAAAATAAAAAACAAAAAACAGAAAAAAATAAAGAAAAAAAATAAATAATCCAAAATCGTTACCAAAAAAGCCAAACGTGTTATTTGAAAACCATTTTGTTTTATTCTTTCTTATGGTTTTGGATTATTCATTTCTTAAAAAATAGGGTTGTTTGATAAAGTATTTCGAAAAATCTTCGAACTCAATAATAATAATAATAATAATAATATAATGATAATTCAATCTTCAGTTTTTTTTATTATTTTTTCTGAAATTATGAGTAAATTTCAGAAAACAAAAAGTCGATTTCTAATTTTCAAAGTCTCTTTTTCTTTTTTCTTCTAATACTGAAATTTATAAATTTCTGTCCAACAAATCCCTCTGTCAATTTTCCTCTCTAAATTTATCTCTCCAAATTTTTTATCATTTTGCTTTTAAAGTTTTCATCTCTCTATCATATTTTATTTATTTTTCACCTATAACACATAGTCTAAGAATTTTATATATTCTCAAACTTTTCTCTTTCTACACTTATCTTTGTCTCATGTACCACTTCAAAGTTTATCTCAAAAAACTTCGGACCCGTTTGGTAACGTTTTCGTTTCTTGTTTCTAATTTTTATTAAGAAATCTAAGCATTTAATAACTATGTATGTTTCTTGTTTCTTATTGTTCACACGTAACTTCAGAGATGGAGACACGTTGAATAAATATATAATTGTATTTATATTGCTTGCGTGTGGGTGTACAATCTCTAATGTTATTCCTCTGATTCTCTCTCTTGTGTGTGAATGTGTTTCACTCGAGGGCTGGAGGGTTTGATCTCGAGTCTGAAGCTTCAATGGATTCTTGGAACTTGAAATCTTCCAGTCTTGAAGGAGTCTTCAGTCTTCAAGAAGTGTTCAGGTCCTGAAGAGTCTTTGGTCTTCAAGGAGTGTTGTAGCTTGAAGAGTGTTTGGTCTTCAAGAAGTGTTGACGTCCTGAAGAATCTTTGATCTTCAAGGAGTGTTGAAGTCTTGAAGAGTGTTTGGTCTTCAAGGAGTGTTCAACACTTGGGAACTTATGTGAATTGTAGAGAGTCTTCGGTCTTCAGACTTGATGGAGTCTCTCTGAATTCTCTGGTACTTCTGCTTGAGAGCTTTGAAACTCTGAACTCTTGTCTTTGTGAGAGTGTAGAATTTCTGAACCCTTAAATGGAAGAGAACCTCTCTATTTATAGAGTTCTCGCTGGATGGGCCCTGGTGGCCTTTGGGCTTAACAACTTGGGTTTGGGCTTTATTGGTCTTGGGCTCAACTATTTAGTCTTGAGTTTGGTTCATATTTGACCCAAAACCATATGACCCAAATACTTAAAAAAACCCAAATTTGATCCAATTAATTATTTTGTTAATTAATTGGTCAAATTAATTAATTTGATTAAAATAATTTATTTTCTAATTAATTGATCAAATAGAAATTTGGCTCTTTAAATTTATAATTGGCCAACTTTGTCTTCAAATTAAATTTGGGACACATGTCAATTTATAATTGGTCCCAAATTAAATTATTTGTAATTTCGTCATTAATTTTAAATAATGACGTGACAATTTGTGATTGGACAAAATTTCTCCTTCAACACTCATTTTTTAGAAACACTCTCAAAATTTGTATAGAACTTTTGGGAACAACTAAAACTAGTTTCTCCTTTTTTTTTTGTTCTTGTTTCCAATTTTTCCAAACATAAATAAGAATATAGGTTTATTATTATTGAATGCATAGGTGTTAGGGTCATGAAATTCTATTTTTCTAAAATATATAGTTTCAATCTAAATTAAGCTGCAATTCTCATGAATCAATAGTTTGGATTTGTAGGTAGTGACCAAACAAACAAAATGAAAACAACCTAATTTCTTTAGATCAAAACATAACCTTAGTAATTTGCAATTACTCTTTAATCAAGGGATTTACTTATTTTAGACTTCAATTTGAGGTGAATTCAAAATTGTTCTAATTGTATAATCATCAACTACTGACATTGGTAAACGACCCAAAGAAATTTGATTATAATTCAATTCATGACGATCATAAGTAGAAAGTTCATATTCTTTATTAAAAATGAAGAAACGGAAACAAGAAACGAAAATGTTAACCAAACGGGCGCTTCATTTCTCTAAAAAAAAAAACTTCATTTCTCTAAAAAAAAACTTCATTTCCCTCTCTTTATAACATTTCTCTTTTTACTTTTCTCTCTAAAAACTTTAACATTTTCCCTTCTTGATTTTTTTTTCGCTGTATATAACTTTAATTCTCTCTAAATTACTTTTCTCTTTAACAAATGTTTTAACTTCTCTCTTTAAATTTTTTCTCTAATTTCTCTTACCATAAGTTTTATTTCTCTTTCTTTCTCTAGCATATATTTTCTCTCAACTTTATTCTCTCTCTCATTTATTTTTCTCTTTAAATTTTTTATTCTTCTCTAACTTAAATCCTTCTTTGGTTAAGGGTAATTGACATGTACCATCGACCAAGAGGTCAGAGGTTTGAATCCCCCACCCCCAAATGTTGAACTAAAAAAACACTTAAATCCTTCTTTTATCCCCCTAAATTTTCTATTACTCTTGTTGATGACAAAATCCGAGCAAGGAGAACACACCTGACCTTCACGTGACACCAATGGTAAATTTGTTTGAAGAGGGAGGAAGACATGACCTGTAAGACAAGGTAAATCTGCATACCGGTGTGGTGTTTGTCACACTGCCTCCGATGCTTAAGTCAGTAAGAAGAAATCTCAGAGGCAAAACCGAGAGCAAGAGTAAGAGAATAGGGTTTAGAGAATGAGTTTCTGGATCCCTTCTTCAGGGTTGAAGAAGAGTTTATATACATTTTCCTATTTTAGGGTTTCTAGGCATCTTAGGATTGATCTGGGTTGAACCGGGGCAACCAAAGACTCCAAGAACTGAACAGAGATGGAAGGACTCGGCCTCGGCCGAGACCGAGCATAGGCCAAGCCTGGCCCAACCCCTTTCGTCTGACTTTCCTTCAGGCTTCACTTCGTGGTCGCATCCTCGGACTGGCACTGTGTTGTCCTACTTAGTTCTTTGAGTTCCAGAGTGGTCCAAAATTACCTATAACAACAACTCTAAATATCTACCTACTTTTATCTCTCAAACATCTAACTTAAGAAAGATAAAAGTAACAATACTTGACTACGTACCACTATTTAGGAACCCCATTAAAATCTTGACAACTAAGAAAGAGAAAGATTATAAAATGAAACACCTTTTTTATCTCTTCTAGTTGTCAAGATTTTTATGATAAGTATGCAAGGAGATCCCTATACACTAGTATGCAGTCAAGTTTTTTCCATATAAAAGATCTAAATCTAAAAATAATTTCCTATTTTTTTTAAAAAAATAGAGTAAATTAATATTTATCAAACATGTACAGTTTTTCTTTAATAAAAAACTAAAAACAACCAAAACATTTATACAACGGACACAAATATTTGAGTTTGATATATAAATTTTAGGTTATTTGAATGATTTCAGCTTTTATATTTTCTAAAAGCAGTGAAAATGTTTAGTCCCGTAACCCTTGAACATCTATTTAATTTTAAACTTTTTTTTTTACAACACTTTTAAACATTGAATTAAAGATAGTGACTCAGCAATCAATTTTGATATCATGAGAATTATATACCAAGGATGTATGAATATTTTTCTAAAATATTATTGAAGAGTAAAAGTATAAAAGAAATTATTGAACAAAATAAAATTTAAATAAATCTATAATGCTATAGGTAATTTTGGACCACTCCGATGTACAAGGAGTGACGAGGACAACCAGGCAGAAATTAGACTGAAGGATGGACCTAAGAGGCGAAACGGACCAATGGGTCGGACCAAGAAGCCCGACTCCCTACTCGGCCGAGGCCGAGGCCCATGGTCGGCCTCGACCATGGGCCGAGTTCCTCCAACTCCGCTCGATCCCTACTGCCTCTAGCCACCCCAGTTTCGCCTGGTTCGTCCTGAAATGCCTCCGAATTCCTAAAAACTCTAGGAGCATGAGCAGGTATTTATACCCCTCTTCGTCACTGAAGAAGGGGACATGAACTCTATTCTCTACTCTCTCCTCTTACTCTCTAGCTCTTCCCTCCATTTTCTGACTTAAGCATCGGAGGCGGTGTGACAGCACCACACCGGTGTGCAGGTTTACCGTCTTGCAGACCACGTCTTCCCTTCATCTACAAATATGCCGTTGGTGTGGCACGTGAAGGTCAGATGAGTTTCCTCTAACCAAATTTGACCATCAACATCTATACATATTGTTTTAAGTAAAATATACTTTTTTTTTAAAATAGAACAATAATTTCAAGTTAGGATAATTAAAATAAATGGTAAAAATAAAAAGAAAATTATTTGTCAAGAAATTACCTCAAGTAAAATAGATATTTCAAAAGTATAAAAACCAAAATAAAATAAAATTGAAAATGTATTGAATAAAAAATGTTGAAAATTTAGATAAAGTAGGATTTATAAATATAAAAGAATGAAATGATATCTCGTTATTAAACACCAATTTATCTTTTAAAATTTGTAAAGAAAAAAAAAATCAAATGGATACTAGAAAAATAGAAGTCAAGGCAAACAGGTAAACCCCAACTTGATTTTTGAGAGAGAAAAGTTCAAATTGGGAATAATGAAAAATTCAAAATATTAACAATAATAGTGACATAAAAAATATAAAATTTAGCATATGGTGAAATAAAAAACAATTAAAAAAAAAAAAAAAACAAAAGAGATTAGATGTAAGGTTTGAAAAAGTGTTATGTGATAACTTATTGAATGCATTGGACGACGGAGTCGACATGTATGATGTATCTAACCCATACTTCAAACAATATTATGAAGGGTAAACTTAAAAAAACATTAACATATTCTCCAAGAGAATTAAGAAAAGGAAAATGAAAATCAATTAATCACATTCCTCAATGCTGTTTTCTAGTTGGATTGCATTGTACTTGAGACTTTTCATTGTATTTGTCTGGGACAACCGGACTCTCACATATCCTCACAATGGTATGATATCAGTGACAGATCCAGAACTTTAGATCAATAGAGGGCACAAATTCATACAAGGTTAAATTACAAGTTCAATTTTGTGTCTGTATGATCCCTAAACTTTAAAAAGTGTTTAGTAGGTTCTTGAATTTTCGACTCAATTTTTATATCTAATATGTCTCTAACATATTCTGACATTTTAGAAATGTTATATTAGATATAAAATTTAATTTTGTATCTGGTAGGTTCTATTGAACATTTTTTTTAAGAAAATAAATGTAGCTACTAGTTGCAGAAGTGAAAGTTTAAGTTTTATTAGAGATGAAATTAAATTTTATGCCTAATATAACCATTAACTTTTTAATACAAAAATTGAAATTTCATGGA